>CM037853.1:24917683-26416340 GCA_021234595.1 Delia radicum
CCTCTCTCTCTCTCTTTCACTCACTGGGCTTTTCTCGTAGTTATAGTTCAAAGAAAGAAAGGAATAAAGTATCAAAGCTTTTTTAACCTTGCCTTTACTCCCGGTCACTGAATCAAAAAATTCCTGTGACGATCCCTCCCATCATGATCTTACCCCAGCAACCGGAGGAAACTCATCATTACAGCACTCGAAATGTAGTTTCACTAGCTATTTTTAGCTATTGGCGGAAATGTCTGTATAATATAAAATCTTAAAGCATTTATCAACACTAGTTGTCTAGTATTATAAGATTTAGCGTCATTTCAGAATGTCCCGTTAGCTACTAACTGGAACTTTAACTGACACATTCGTTGTTGTTTGCCATATAAATTTTCAATTTAACTGTTTGTTAAATTTTAACTGGACATTCAGAAATCGTCCTTAAGAGTATATTTTTTACTGAGTTTCACTTTAAACCTCTTATTAGGTCCATATAAAATATAAAAGAAAAATTACTTTGTCAGAAGCACCGCACTGCACCGCATAATTAAAAGCTATTAATTAAAGTGCGTAGAAAGCAGTGAAATACATTTTTGGATAATGTTATAAAATTGTGCTACCAATCATAAATTCTCAACAGAAGAAGCAAAATAAAGCTTTTCTTTAGGTTCGGTTGGAAGGGTATTACCTTACGTTGGGCGCCAACATGTAAATGGGAGTTTTGTCAGCATGTAAGAAGTAGTTCGGTTGTTTGGCGCCCAAGACACTATTATGCATTGGGTTCAAAATATTCAAAATAATGTGTTTAACTGTCGCCATCAACTGCCCATAAATATTCGATTTTAGTTTACCCATTCCACTTGAAAATATGATTAAGTATGGATTAATATTACACTCAAAAAAATAAGTTAGTACAAAAGTTAGTAAAACGTCTTGTAAATTAGGTATACTATTTTTTAGCAAATTTTTTTGCCAAAATCGTGTTTTCAGCTAAAATTTTTGTTATACTTATTCAGCACTTAACTGTTTTATACTAATGCTTTACTAATATACTAATAGTGTGGACGACAACCAGATAGAAAGATATACGCAGAATGAAGCAGATGTCGCGGCATGTCAAGATGTAGTAGAGAAGAGGAAAATGATACTAAAAAGTACAACTCTAATAAGACATATAAAAAAATTAACCATGGAAGACTTTGTATCTGTTTTTCATACATAAAACAAAATTGAGGATTAAAACAACTTAAATTTTGCGTTGTCACCGGCTTGTGAAAATAATTGTCATTTAATAAAATAAGAGACAAAAGAAAATATTTATACATTACAAAGCAATGAGTTATGTAACCCATTATCGGTAACTCATTAGTTTTTGTTGGGAAATAATGATACAAGTAAGTAGTATACATTACAAGGTAACAAATTACTTTATCGCACCCATTACCAAAGATTTCCTGCGTCGTTTGTAGCTTGAAAACTATAATAAATTTTTTGTTTAGCATAGTTTTCCCATATTTACAAGGTATATTCGAGTTGGAAGGAACCAGACTATCGTATAATATAGACCCCATATCATATCCTATTATAATAAATTAGTTATAATCTTATAGTATAACGTATCATTTGATTAAATTGGAAGGGGGGAAATTCAGACAGAACTATATCAAACAAACCACTTCTAATTGTTTCTAAATAAATCGAATATATTACAATTATATCTAATCTGATACAATTTAATAGGGCCATTTTCCGGATGAAATTTTATATAATTAAGTGTGTGACCATATTAAATTAGATAAAACTATATAAAGCTTCATATCAGTTTTTTTAATCGGGTTATGCATATTTTGGATATTGCAACTAAAATTCAGTTGTGTTGACTTTTTTTTGTAGTAAAACCCAAAATTCTATTTAAACAACCGATTTTCGTTGTAGTAACTACATTTCAGTTGGAAATTGACAAAATTTTTATCTGTACGATCGGGATTCCGCTTTCCCGGTAAAAAAATAGTGGGATTTTGAATTCGCTAGTGTTGATAAACGTCGTACAACACAGAATTGCACGGAATTTGTAATATGAATACAGAGTAGTTAAGAAATAGTAAGCAGATTTAATTTGAATAGCACATTTAGACAGCAAAATTAATCTACTTAATTTCTGTTAATCCCGTTTTAAGTCTTACTGGTTTCGTATAAACTTTTTGACTTTTAAAAGATAAACTTGACAGTTAAAAGTTTAAATTCGTCAGTTTAGAATACTACGCTGACATCGATAACGATCCGGCACATGAGTAATTTCAAAATATTTTTGAGGTAGCTGCACTCATGAAATTATGAAGTTAGAAATTACTAAAAACTCGACATTATCTTCTATTTTTAAATAACTACCAAAACTTAACTGTTTACTGCAAAATTACTGTTTTGGTACTTGTTTATTAAAATATTAAAATAACGACTCAAAACAACTGTTGAAATTACTGTCTTAATTAGTCGTTTTTTCATTTTCTCATAGAAAAATGACTACAATAACAGTTAAAACAACTACTACCGCTTACTACCCGAATGACCTACATGTAGTTACTATAAGAATATTTTGAGTGTGCTTATAATATGTTTCCATTATGTGCTTTGAGCAAAACATGTGGTTTGGTGAAAAACACATATTTTGTTTCAAAACACGTCCAAAACACAATCACTGGAACCCTGCCTTAAGCTGTTATGACACTGTATAGTTTTTGTATAGTTTCAAGATGTATTGGGAGAAAGAAACAACATTAATGTGCGAATGAAACATATATACAATTTGTAAACAAACAGTTTTGTTTTTTTTTTAAACTGACAGTTCCAAAAAGAAACTGACAACAAACTTATTTGCCTGTGAGAAATGTCAAGATAAAGTTCAAAATTTTCGTTTGCACTTTTGACAGATATCCCAATTTTTCGCTGATTTATGGATAACAAAAGTATTTGTTTTGACATTTACTACAATTTGGCACTATGTGTTCGTACTCTTTACACTAGTTAAGAAATTGAGTAACAATATATTTGTACTGCTTTAATTTAGATTGTCAATACAAAAACTATACAGTGTCATACGGGCTTTAACGTGCACTCAATAAGTAGTATGTTGTTTAGCTACAGTAACTGGATGATAAGTTGGATTAACTCTTAATCAAAAAGCTTAAAATGTGGTTTAATTCACTTGTTTAGAGCTCGATTAAGCTGCTTTTTATTGGATTAACTTTTGTGTGTAAATTGGGAATATGTTTCTATAAAGCGAGCGGAATAATTACTCCACGGAATTGTGTGTATTTTGCTTTTATTACACATAACTCCGCTGGCGGAATTATTCCGTTCGCTTTATAAACACACAGGTTTCCTATATTTCTTACCTAGGTCTTGTTTCATTATGGGCTTCCGTAGAATCTTCAGCATATTCCGCTGGAGGACTAATGGGTCTATAATTTTCAGTTAACACCAAAGGCTCATCACCACTGTCATACATATTATTATAGTTTTGTTGAGAAAAATATAAAGGCGGAGGAATGCGAAATGTAACATCTTCCTCAAATGAAACCGATTTTGTCTGGAAAAGTAAATAAAAAAAAAAAAAAAATATTTTTAGAACAACAATCTTCTTCTACGGAAAAATTACCTCATTCAAAACTATAGGTTCTCCAAAATGTTCCTTGCGATAACGGGCCAATTTATCGCGTTCTTGTGAACCATCACTAGACATAGACATGCGAAATTTACCATGATACATGGCCGAATTAGAAGATGTACTATGGCACTGATTGGAGGCGCTATGATTATTATGCTGCTGCTGCTGCTGATGATGATGAGCAGCATGGATGTGAGACGAACGTCTATGAGCTGTTGTAGTACCATAACGTCTCTCAGCTTCGGCGGCAGTGTAAGTAGTTTCACCATAAGATGGATTATATTTTCCCTCGTCCAAGACAACACTAGAACTATTACGTCCACGCTTGCCACTACAAACCAAAGTGCTGGCACCAAAATTTGTACGCTCCATAAGTTGGTCAGTTTTAACAAAGAACGGCTTACTTTCGGCCAATAGCTCTACCGCTGATTTCCGTTTTGAATGATGACGTTCATTACGATAGAGAGCCGACGAAGTAGGATGACTATGACCCCAATAATTGCGACATGCTTCAGCCGCCGCCGACGAAGCCGATCTCTGCACAGATGCCGAAGGATAGGATTTTTGTAGAGTTGAATGTTGCGAAGAGTAGCCAGAACTAACGGGCATACCGTACGCCAAAGAAGAAGAATTAAATTGATGATGATTTACGCTGTTGGAGTGATGATTCGAATATGAATTCTGAAGTTGATTGGGCGTAGGCATTTGTTGTTGAGCCGACGATGATCTATGATATTTAGGCAGAGATGGATACATTATTAAATCGTGTGTCGTCGACGATAATTGATTCAAATATTGTTGACTACCCAAATTAGATGAAGCTGGTGATGGTAGACGGCTGCTACTTTCGTATAATTTAAAATTTAAATCGTGTTGTCTTATCGTCGTATTGTTGCTGGCACAACTGCTCAACACAGCAGCCATTGAATCTGTTGAATTGATAATGGGAAAGGGGGGGTGGTGGATAAAAATTATTGTATTTCAAACAAGTACAGGTGTTAAAAGTGAGTAGTAAATCGTCGATGGACATAAGAAGATTCGGGTCAATGTAAACAAAAGTTTCCATGAAACGAGTAAAAAAATTAAGACAGTAGGTGCGTTGTTTTCAAGGCGTTTAGCATAAAAAAGCTTTTCGTTTTTTGCATGTGGTGAACAAAATGAAAATTCGTATAGACATGAAACGAACATGCGCAGTTTTGAGTAAATTTTATATACTAACATACATTTTTTTGTTTTTTTCGTTGTTCGTCTTCAACAATGTATGGGAATTTTAATGATTTTTTATTTGACTTAATTTAAAATGTTAACAATTCTTCAATAAGATTTTTATTTAAATTTCTTTACAACTTCCTAAAAAATTTCTATAATCTTGTCCAATTTTCTCAAATTTTATTTCTAAAATGTAATTTTTCTTGCAAAAAAAAAAAAAAAAAATTTTTGGTTTGAAAATTTTCACTTTCATTTTTAACTTTTATGTTTTAATCACTACCTTTTCTTTAATTTTTTTTATGAAAATTATTGTGCTTTGTTTTCAAACAATTCCTTGCATAAAATTTAATTTTAATAAATTTTTTTAATAACTTTTATTAATTTTTTTCTTGTGCGTTTTTTTTTACAAAAAAATCGTTTAGTGCAATTTTTAACTTATATTCTACTTATGCCAGGCTATGGATGCTTTTCTTTATGCTTAAACCATGTATGTAACACTACCATTAAACTTGAACAACCCTTGTTTCAAATATGGCAGCTGTTGGCAGAACGGCAAAAAAAAAGCTTATCAGATGTTGTCTTAACAAAAGCTTTCGAAATTAATTACTTTCAGCATCCATATATTATATTTTTGTTTTTTTTTTTCAAAACTCAATTCAAAACGAATTCAAAACCTTTAAGATATTTCCCTAAGTGCCGGTAATTTATCTCAAATTAACTACACTCAGAAGAATAACTGCATCATATTCTAAATTCAAAACGAATTCATAACCTTTAAGATATTTCCATAAGTGCCGGTAATTTATCTCAAATTACCTACACTCAAAGGAAGTACAACATAAGTAGAACATAAGTTCTTTGATTTTTGTCCAATGTAACAATTCATAAATATATTGAAACTGTTTCATAGAAGTTTAAATTGATGACAAGCTTCTTCATATTTATGAAATGTTTCCATACATGCAATGTTTAACATGCGCCCCGGTAGGCTAGTTGGTAGCGTGCTGGCTTATCAGTGCGGGGGTCGTGGGTTCGATTCCCACCAGAGGCACTGGTCTGTTTCGCGACAACGCGCCGAAGGCCACAGTAGCTAGTGCTCGGTTAGGGTAATAGTACACTCGAATAAAAAAGTCAGTAAAGTCAGCAAAAAATGTTGCTGAGTCAGTTCTGAAAACACTTGAGCGATCGTTACAGTTGTTTAAGAAGTAATTGATAAACAAAGAAATGTTATTGCTATTAAACTCAGTGCATAAGTCAAAATTAAATCATGTCTAATCTTCCAATTCTTTGATTTATATTTAATCTTTTTTTATAATTTGGAATGTAAAACAAAATTGAAGCGAGGATTTCCAAAGAATTTTATGAAGATCAAATTGTGTCAAATTATATATAACTTGATAAAATTAGATAGACCCATTTTTCGGATCAAATTATATCAAAGTTTTAGGATCAAATTATATAATTTTTAGGATCAAATGGGATTTCATGAGATAAAGTTATGCATGCCATTTTTCGGATCACCCGATATATGATTTGATATGTAATTATATAAATGACTATATATACCTACACTCAAATAATAAAGTTAGTAAAGTCAGCAAAAAATGTTGCTGAGTCAGCAAAAATTTAGTCAGGAGGGTGCTTGCAAAAAAATTGGTAATGTCAGCAAAATATTTTGCCGAAAATCAGCATGCTGATTTAAGCAACAACATAAGTAGATTCAGCAAAGTTTTGCTAACACTTAGTAGATTAGAACTTAAAAAACCCTTGCTAAAAATTAATAAAATTTTTGTTGAATATTAGTAAACTGAAAAAAACTCAAAAAATTTGTAGAAAAATTAAAGTATAATTTTAATTTATTTGCTGAAAATCATAAAACATAGTTTTGTGATTCTTTTTAAAATAATTAACCATACGCTACAAAATATAAAAATGTTCATACTTCCAAATTGGCTATATGAATTAATGTAATATCTAAAAACAATAGAAATAATTATATATGTATAACATAAACGAAATTATCTTTGAACTACTTACATCAATTATTGTCTAAATGATGATATCTTTTAAAGGAACACAAATGCTGCAGGGAATTATAGAAACGAAACGAAAAAATAACAAAATATAACATATAGAATCATTTTTTGCAATAAGAAAAAGGAAACAGAAAAATCTACCTAAGATGTATGTCTTTGTCTTTCGCTTTAGTCTGTCTACCTATTGCATATTTGTTTGCAATTTGATCACTCAAGATTATTAATATATATAAACATTTAGTTTGCATATACACATTTAATCTTTATTAAATTTAAATATTTTATTTTGTCTTTTATTTAATTAATAGACAATTACTTTCACAAGCCGGTGATGACGCAAAATTTAAGTTGTTTTAATCCACAATTTTGTCTTATGTATGAAAAACAGACACAAAAATCTTCCATGGTTGATTTTTTTATAAAGGGTCCGCCAAATAACTTTTTTTTTTTTAAATTCTATAAAAAAAACTACTGAATATTTTCTCAAATTTCTTTTTTTATTTGAAAGTACAATCCTTCCGTAAAATTTATTTAATGAAAAAAAAATTCTATCACTTCCCGACGAAAAAAGTTTATAATTATTATTTTTGATTATTTTCTCGTAATCCTAATTAATCTTGATTATTTTTGGATTATTTGTAATCATAATTAATAATCAGGAATTGTTCAAAAGAGAATTATGTAATCAATACCATTATTTTTAAAATGTAATCTAATTGATTACTAATCGTAATCCAAATTTAACAGCTCTGGTTTGTACAGTGGTGTTCAAAACATTTGCAACTGAAATCATGGTTTAGGTAATTATAATTTTTTTGATCAAAAAGATTTATGGTATAAGTTTTTGTTTTTTATTTATTAAATTCAGTTATAGCACATTATTTTACAAATACAAAAAAATTATTCATAACTTCTCAAAAATAAAAAAGTAATTCTAACAAAATAAGTCGATAGTGCAGTGTTCAAAACATTTGCAACTCTTAAAGTAATTAACAGAAAATACAAACAATGGTTTTAACGCTCAGTATTTTGTAGCGTAGCCATTAGGCAATGAGCTTTTTAATATAATCGTCAGAAATTCCATTCCAATGCTTCTCCAACTCGACGAAAAGTTCATCACTATTTCGGAATACTTTATAACCGATATTCCGTTTTACCATCATCCACATGTTCTCAATCGGGTTGAGATCGGGAGATTGAGCCGGCCACGACATGATATTAATTTCATTTTCCTGCAGCCAAACTTTTACAACCCCCGCCGTGTGTTTTGGGTCGTTGTCGTGCTAGAAGCACTCCATGAGAGTGGCATTTCCCATTCAGCATACGGAAGCATAACTGAACTCATAAGATCTCTATAGACTGCGGCCGTCATTGTGCTAGTAATGCGATGAATTTGGCCAATCCCATTTCCTGAAAAACACCCCCACACCATAATGTGTCCACCTCCCTTGCTTAACTGTGGCGGTTGTGTGTCTGGGATTAAACTTTTCGTCTCGTGATCTTCGAACATTGGCTCTTCCATCTGATCCCCGGAGGTTGAATTTAGACTCATCTGACCACAAAACATTTTTCCATTGCTGTTGAGTCCAGTTCAAATGGGTGCGTGCAAAGTCAAGCCGAGCTTTTCGGTTTTTTTCCGACTCAAACGGTTTTTTTTGGACATCTATAACTTCTAAGATCATATTCTCGGGCACTTCAATTAATGGTGGGAACTGCTTTGGGATATTTCGCAAAAAAATTCTTGATTTTTCGATCTTCTCTTACAGTTGTAATACGGGGTCTTCCACCTTTATGAGTTGTGTGGATGTTACCACTATTAATAATGCGACAAATCGTTGATTTTGAAACGGAGTACTTTATAGAAATTTCTTTTTGGGAAAGTCCATTTTGAAAATCATTTTAAACTTTTGATTTAAAATCAGAATTGTATTTATTTCCTGCCATTTTTTACAAAAAGCATTCTTACGATGTTTATGCTTCCAACATCTTATTACAACGATTAAAGAACAATAATTATAATAAATTTGTTTAAAAAATGTAACGGCCTGAATCTCATATAAATAAATCAATGAAAACAACTAATGCGGTCTCAGTTCCAAATGTTTTGACCTCTACTGTATATAGTCCTTAATATAGTGGTATCTTATTATATATGTGGCCATATGTAACAATATATATTTACATCTCATACTTATTTTTACAAACATTTCTAATATGGCTCTATATATAATCATGTATTATTATATCTTATGTTATATATGAGTTGATCATCATATATAATTGATATACATAGCTATATATCAGATCATGTATATTTTTATGTATAATTATTAGGGTGACCGCAAAAAATCAATGTCGGAATCTTGTTCGTCTTAACCCCACAAAACGAACCCCCTTTCCAGATATTGGGATAGCCAAAATTTGAGCCCGATTAAACGTCGCTCAAAATTTGAAAAAAACGAATTTTTTGGCCAAAAAGTTGACGTATTGAGCCATAACTCGAGAACGGTAAATAATAAAAACACGCACGATATCACAAAAGATAGCTTATTTTGTTCTTCAAAATTTATGTTATGAACAAAATTGTTGTAACTCTGAGTCAAACCGAGTTACGGCAGCCAGGAGCATACTTCATATATTATGTTATTATGTGATAAATTTTTAATTTTAATTAATTTATTTAATTTTTATTTTATTTTTATTTTTAATTAATTTATTTAATTTTTATTTTATTTTTATTTAAATATATAGAAATCAATTTACCTAGACTCTGAAATGGCATCCACATCAGGTGTACAAAGCCGGACCAAGGATAAAATATTTCTTGTTGGCTTTCCCATTCACCAGATTACAGGTTGTAAACTACCCTCAAATCGACAAGTTTTGTGTGCTTTATTTTATAATTTACGTACTGTAAAATTAACTCTAAGAGAATCAGCAAAACTTACTATACGAGAGGTGTTAATTTTTTGGCAGAAAGCTCGAATCCCGGCTAAAGATGAGCAAAATGCAATAACAAAGCTTGAAAAACTTCACGTCGAGTGGAAAATTCTTCAGAAAGACAGGAAGAAAACATCGGAAACGATCAAAAACAAATTTAAACAGTTTGTTAAAAAGTTAGACGATCTTTTTGATATTGCTCATCAAGATGCCTTGACTCTGATGAAATCGGAAGTAGATAAGGCTTTTCTCGTGAAACAGAGGCAGAAGGGCCGTCCAGGTTGCATGTCTGGAGTAGATCGCAAGTTATCTAGAGCTGAAGAAATCAAGGCGCAAAAGGAACTTGAAAGAATTAACCGACAAATCCAAGAAGAATATTTTGATATTGGTGAGTTTTTTATATTATTATTCCAATTTATTATTATTATTTTCTTGATGCTTCTTAGGGACGGATGATGAGTACAATTTCGGAGAAGAAGAAGACACTCAAGAGGGCATCATCTACCAGGAGCTAGAACTTGGAGGCAATGGACATGCCGGAAGAAGCTGCAGAAGATCCAGGTCCATCTGATAGAAAAAGGATGAAAGTTTCATATGCAAGAGGCGTTCACGAGATTTTAAACATGAAATTGTCAATTTTGTTAGATCGGTGTAAGGTATCCGACAGAAATGCCACGAGAATTTTAATAGCTACACTAGAGGCACTTAACCTTGACCCTCTTAAGTACAAAGTCTCCAAAACTTTCTTACATACTAGAAGGAAAATGTTCAGAGAACAGTATACTAAAAATATTTCAGATAAAGTAAACATTCCAGAAAAAGAGGCCGTGGTTGTCCATTGGGACGGTAAACTTTTACCGGGCGTTTTAAAAAATGAGCAATGTGAGCGAATAGCTATTGCTATTTCATACGGCGCACTGTGTTGCGGCTAGTGGAAAAGTAACTTTTTTCCGATTATTTTTTTCAGTGTTTTTAATGATGCAATTTTGTCACAGACATTCCAAGTAAACAAAAAACACATAAAGCTTATTTTTATGTTGGCCCGTTGATTTTTAATTGATTTTAGAAGTCTAAAACGCGAAAACCCGACTAAAGGTCCATTTTTCCTTTAAATTTGGGTTAGGTAAGCAATATCTAAAAAGTCCTAGAGAGTCCCAGTTCCAAACCACTACAGAAATGTTACATAATTTGTTTTCAACGAACTGTGAAAAAATCAGCTGCCCATACCAGCCCTCCTGGGAGTTATAGCGATTTTAGTATATCACTCTCAGTATTTATTCCATAGAAATAGAACGGAAATTCTCGGAATCATTTATTTTTTTATTCTACATCTATTCTAGCACTCCACAGAAATGAGCATAACTCTCTTAAAACTGAAGCTATTGACTTCAAACCGGTATCAAATTAAAGCTTTTATTACTACCTTTCAAATAAGAAATGAAATAGATTTTGGTTTTATATAAAATTTCAGAGTTTTTCAACAAATATCGAAAAATCATGAAAATTTGACGTTTATAATTCTTGTTCGGACCACCCTATAGTTTATTTAAAAAACTAATCATAGGGTATTTATCAGAAATAAAAGAACAATTAAAATAATTTTTTTTTGTAAATTTTTCGAAAAATTTTTTTTTTTTTTTGATTTTGTTGAAAATTTGACCCAACAATTTTTTTCGGTGTACATTTTTTTTTCACTCATTCTGTTTGGGATTTCATTCTGACCAATCTGTAGAAGTTTCTCATCGATACAATTAAAATTACAGTTTAGGCAATATGATTTCCAAAAACTTCCGGTTTCGCAACACTGTGCGGCGATAAGGAACAACTGCTGGGAGTTCCTGTAACAGAAAACAGCTCAGGAGAGGAGCAAGCACTTGCCGTATATGAATGCCTACAGCAATGGCGTCTTCCCAACACCGTCAAGGCGATGTGCTTTGATACTACAGCAACCAACACTGGAAGATTTAAAGGAGCATGCGTCATATTGCAGCAAATGTTAGGAAGAGAATTACTGCACCTAGCTTGCCGTCACCATATCTTGGAAATTATGTTAAGAGGCGTATTCGACACAAAAATGGGTTCAACCACGGGACCTCATCCAGACATTTTCAAAAGATTTCTCCTTGCGTGGCCCAAGATAGACAAACAAAAATATGACACAGGTATTAGTGACAATCTAATACAAAAGCAGCTATCTCCGGAATTAATTGCACATGTTACTGCTGAATTCAAAAAGAAATTAACTGAAAACCATCCAAGAGATGACTACAAGGAGCTGTTGCAGTTGGTTCTCGTATTTGTAGGATCACTAGACGGCAATGTTGTGGGTTTTAGAACTCCAGGCGCCATTCATCACGCCAGATGGATGGCAAAAGCTATTTACTGCTTTAAAATATTTATTTTTCGGCGCCAATTTAAGATGTCTAGAGGAGAAGAAAGTTCTGTAAGTGCTATTGCTGTTTTTCTAGTTAAAATTTACTGTAAAGCTTGGTTCAGTGCTCCAAAAGCTCATCTAGCGCCAAAGCAAGATTTAGACATTTTGCGTAGTCTATTAGACTATAAAGAATGTGACAACGACATCGCAGAAATAGCACTCACTAAATTTTCGAATCATTTGTGGTATTTGAATACAGAGTTGGTTGGATTGTCGTTCTTTGATCCCACCATTACAGACGATGAAAAGTTATTAATGGCTAATAAATTGCTCAGTAGCACAGATGAACCATCATAGCAAGCTAGGGTTGTAAATCCAAAAGTTAGGAAAGAAAAGTTAGAAGAGTTGGTTGGTGGAGGATTAATTAATTTACTTTCCAAAGAAACGTTTAATTTTTTTTGACCGATTTAATATAAAAATAGATTTTCTTAGACAAAATCCAAACACCTGGCCTCAAAATAATAACTTCCAAGAAGGATTGAAAATTGTCAAAACATTAAAAGTAGTAAATGATATGGCTGAGCGTGGTATTAAATTAATAACTGACTTCAACGACCTTCTGACAAAAGATGAAGAACAAAAGCAATATGTCCTGCAAGTTGTAAGCAAATGCCGAGCATTGTATCCCGACGTTTCAAAAAGTACTTTAACAAAAGCTCTATAATAAATTGGATAACTATGTAATATTATCGAATATATCCCTGATTTTTATATATTAAAATAAAAATGTTCTTGAATTTAACTGTATTACTTGTGTTTTTTATTACATTTCTACTTTAAACTCAAAAATATACCAAAAAAATTAAAAATTTATCACATAATAACATAATATATGAAGTATGCTCCTGGTGGCACCAGGTCAAGTTTTCGGAGCTAAAGGCTGCCGTAACTCGGTTCGACTCAGAGTTACAACAATTTTGTTCATAACATAAATTTTGAAGAACAAAATAAGCTATCTTTTGTGATATCGTGCGTGTTTTTATTATTTACCGTTCTCGAGTTATGGCTCAATATGTCAAATTTTGAGCGACGAGCGGCACGTGTTACCGTCGTTTAATCGGGCTCAAATTTTGGCTATCCCAATATCTGGAAAGGGGATTCGTTTTGTCGGGTTAAGACGAACAAGATTCCGACATTTTTTTTGCCCCATATAAGTTGCGGTCACTCTAATAATTATACATATGTAAAGGGTGGTTAAATTGTAAGGGCCGATGTTGAATGTGAACCACACCTAAACGCCAAGTTTTTTTCCGAATTTTATTTGACATTTCTCTATTTCAGACTTACTCAATTTGAACCATGGAGAGATACACAATCCAACAACGTGTTAAAGTTATCCAGACTTATTATGAAAATGGGCGTTCAAATCAAAATGCATATCGTGCACTTCGTGATTTTTTTGGTCAATTTGATCGTCCAAATGTGCGTACAATCGCAAAAATCGTGGAAAAATTCGAGCAAACCGGGTCTGTAGAAGATGTGAGAACACCAGTGCATGCTCGTACAGCTCGTACTGCAGAAAATATTGCTGCTGTTCGCGATAGTGTGGCTGAAGTGCCGTCCACCTCAACTCGTCGTCGTGCCCAACAATTGCACCTCTCACGCTCGTCGCTGATGAACATTATGCATAAAGACTTGCATTTACATGCTTACAAGGTGCAATTGGCTCAAGAACTAAAGCCTCTTGACCATTCCAAACGTCGTGAATGGGCAGAATGGTGGCAAGAAATGGCAACAGTGGATGATCAATTTTCGAAGAAAATCATCTTCAGTGATGAGGCACATTTTCACCTCAGTGGATTCGTCAATAAACAGAATTGCCGCATTTGGGCGAATGAGAATCCAAGAGTGATTGTCGAAAAACCAATGCACCCACAAAGAGTGACTGTTTGGTGCGGTTTATGGGCTGGCGGCATCATCGGGCCGTATTTTTTCCAAAATGAGGCCGGTCAGGCAGTTACTGTGAATGGTGTTCGCTATCGTGAGATGATAACGAACTTTTTATGGCCCGAATTGGAAGATATGGATGTGGACGATATGTGGTTTCAGCAGGACGGTGCCACTTGCCACACAGCTAACGAAACAATGGCTCTTTTGCGCAACAAATTCAATGGCCGTGTTATCTCACGTAATGGCGATGTCAATTGGCCGCCAAGATCATGTGATTTGACACCGTTGGACTTTTTTCTTTGGGGTTATTTGAAAGAAAAGGTGTACGTCGATAAGCCAGCAACAATTCAAGAGCTAAAGGATGAGATAATTCGGCACATTAACGGCATAGAACCTCCATTATGCCTCAGCGTCATCGAAAATTTGGACCATCGGATGGAGGTGTGCCGCCGTGGTCGCGGCGCCCATTTGGCCGATATTTTGTTCCATACATAATTGAGTAATACCAATATATCATAATAAAATAAAATTACAATAATTTCCTAAATAGTTTGTGTTTTATTGCAAGATATGAGCCTGAGAAAACGATCACTTTTTTGCGAAAATGATACCGAGGCCCCAAATCTTTGGCGGCCCATAAACACAAGAGGATACGACTTTGGGAAAAATTGGGAGACACGGGTCTTTTTTTTTTTAGTCTTTTATCACGTAGTGGTGTCCGTATATGGCTATTTTGCCATGACTTAAAAAATTACACACAGTGTTATTGTCCAAATGATGCTATCTTTTAATGGAACGCAAATGCCGCAAAAAAAACTAGAAAAATATAACATATACAACCCTTTTTTGCAATAAGAAACAGGAAAATCTACCTAAGATGCATGTCTTTATCTTTCGCTTTAGTCTGTCTACTTATTGCATATTTGTTTGCAATTTGACCACATAAGATTATTAATATATATAAACATTTAGTTTACAAATACACATTTAATCTTTATTAAATTTAAATATTTTATTTTGTCTTTTATTTAATTAATATATTAAGTTGTTTTAATCCACAATTTTGTTTTATGTATGAAAAACAGATACAAAAATCATCCATGGTTGATTTTTTATATTATGTCTTACTAGAGCTGTACTTTTTAGTATAATTTTCTCGTCACTACTACATCGTGACATGCCGCGACATCTTATTCATTCTGCGTATATCTTTCAGTCTGGTTGATGTGCTAATCAACACAATTTAATTTAGCAAAATAAATTGGTAAAACATTAGTAAAATATTAGCAAGACATTAGTTCAAAACAGTTAAATGCTGAAAAAGTATAACTAAAATTTTAGTATAAAACATAATTTTAGCAAAAAATTTGCTGAAAAATGGTATACCTGATTTACAAGATGTTTTACTAACTTTTCTACAAACTTATTTTTTGAGTGTATATCGGAACTTTTTTCACTTTACATCTACGGTAATATCAATCGATATATATATATATAGATATTAAAACCAAATCCAAGATCAAATTATATATGATCATATGCGCCATCACATATGTCCATTAGAGCGGCATTTTTTTCAACTTTCGATTTGTATCAATTATTGCTGCGATTACTGTTAACCTAATTCTAAAAGCTAGGTGGTGCGAACTTCATAAAAATCGTATATCATTAACTCGTGGCTTCCCGCGATTAAAATTTTCGGTTTTTGAAAATTTGCCTTAAACTACTTCAGTAAAAATATGTCTTGCGACATATCATTTTTAATTAATGTTGGCATGCTAAACAAATCGGACAAACAGTTTTCGAGATATTGCCACTTGATTTTTACAAAAAAAATGGATTTTTTGTACTCCATTCTACAAATTTTTTAAAAATTATTGTATATTTTTATATTTTACATAGTATTTACATAGTAAAATTGTTAAGCTTTTCATATTTTTATGATTATTGAAGAAATAGTTACTTTAACTTCTGATTTGCATTAGTAAATAAGTTAGTAGAAACGTCTTGTAAATGAAGTATACTATTTTTAAAGAAAATTTGTTGCTGAAATTGTGATTTCAGCTAAAATTTTAGTTATACTTATTCAGCACTTAACTGTTTTGAAATAATGTTTTACTAATGTCTTACTAATTTGTTTTACTAAACAAAATGTGCTGATAAGCACATTAATAGTGTGGACGCCAATCAAATTGAAAGATATAGGCAGAATGAAGTAGATGTCGCGGCATGTCAAGATGTAGTAGAGACAAGTAAAATGATACTAAAAAGTACAACTCTTGTTAAAAAATCAAACACGAAAGATTTTTGTATATTTTTTTCATATATACGACAAAAGAATTAAAAAAAACTTAAATTTTGTGTGGTCACATGCAAAGTAATCGTCTATTAATTAAATTAAAGACAAAGTAAAATATTTAAATTTAGTAAGGATTAAATGTGTAAACTAAATGTTTATAATGATTTGCAGTGATATTCATGTATAGTGATATTCATATATTGCTGTCAAACAAATATACGCTCAGGTAGACAGACTTAAGCGAAAGACAAGGGATCTTAGGTAATTTTTTATGTTTCATTTTTCTTATTGGAAAAAAGGGTTGTATATGTCATATTTTGTTTCGTATCTAGAATTAATGCATTTGTCTTCCTTTAAAAGATGCCATAATTTAGACTACAATGTAAGTAGTTGAACGATAATTTATTTTATGTTATATATAATTGTTTCTATATAATTTCAGATATATGTGGGAGTATGAATATGTTCATATTTTGTATGAATATATTCATATTACTACATTTATATTTAAAATTTTTATGAAATGTGACAGCTATACAAATAATTTCTGAAAACTACTCGTTTTTGGCTCTAAGGTGTGTTTAAAAGTGAACTTTTTTTGAATCAAGTTACATTTTAAAAAGTCGTAGATTATGTGTACAAAATATTAGCGAAATCGGATTATTAGTTTGTTTAGAAATGGACTTTGAACAAAAAGGAGACCAAAAAAGTAGCATTTTCCAAAAAAAACTTAAATTTCTTTAAAAAAATTGTTTAATTGTCCAAAACTCAGAACAATCAAATGATATTCATATTATTTTTAAATAATTCATGAAGGCTACAAAACAAATTCCCAATACTGGCACTTATTTCTTAGAGATGGTGTGGTTCTATCAATTAGGACACTAAAGATGCCAATCATATATTCATATATGTATGCACACCGCATACTCTAGAGACATTTATTCGTTCCCCAGCATAGTTTAGGGACATTTGCTTACTTTGGGGACTGTCCCCAAAGTTTTCGCGCCTTTTCATACATCTAGCGTTTAAGATTAGGACAATTTTTTCTATACACCGCATATTCCGGCGACAATTTTGGGCACACCGCATACTCTAGAGACATTTATTCGTTCCCCAGCATAGTTTAGGGACATTTGCTTACTTTGGGGACTGTCCCCAAAGTTTTCGCGCCTTTTCATACATCTAGCGTTTAAGATGAGGACAATTTTTTCTATACACCGCATATTACGGCGACAATTTTGGGCTTGTCCGTAAAGTATGCGCTGCGCATACATATATATATATATATGATGTTGAATAGATCTCTTAATCACTACTTCAGTATTTGTAAAAACACCTAAAAGTAAAGAGTATAGACAAATAGAGAGACTACACTTCCCACGCCTCCCAGCAACAAAATACCGAACATTTTTCTACAATAGGAAATGATTGCAACATGTTGATAAGCCATTGTTGCTTAAAACACTCACTTTTATTTTGCTTAGTCCCGGTTCACACACGGCAATTTTACTTGCTCAAGTTTTCTTCAATTCTGCTTTGAACTTGCTTTTGTGTTCACACATTAAAAGTTTGTTTCAGCAATTTTCGTATATCAACCTGCAGTGTTGAAAATTGTGGATGACAAAACAAAACGGAATTGGAGTACGGGCAAGTATGTACCCCCTTCCATTCTCTTTTCCTCCCTCTTCTATAAACTCAAGAATTGCGCAAGTTTGTTATTTTCTGTTAATATTTAACGTATTTTAATTTTTTCTTGTTTATTTTATCGTTAAATTTTTAAATAAATAAACATTTTATTAAATTATTATTCAAAAACACGATAAAAATTAATTTAAACTTTTAAATTTCTTCAATATGTTTTCATTTGCTCGGTGCGAGTTTACGTAGAAATAAAAAGAGAACAGATTGAGCGACAGTGAGTAATATGGAAACCCACTGATATTATCATTGCCGTGATAGGAGCAAAATCAATTAAAATGTTAATTGATTTAATAAATTTTTGTATTGAAAAATGATTTAAACAGCAGTCAAAACAACTACTGCTGTTTACTATCCGAATGACCTACATGTGGTTACTGTAAGAATATTCTGAGTGCACATATTTCAAAGAGTTCTTTTCGAAAAATGAAAAAAATTTCAGTATTTTGTGTTTGCAAAGATTTTTTTTTTAATTAATAATATTATTAAATCATATGTGAAATTTCTATATATAGATTTTTTAATAAATAAATTTAGATTGAATAAAATAAAAAAAAATTGATTTTGATGGGGGTTTTTGCAATATAAAAATACCAAAAAAATTATATATTTGATTTTTACAACATAAAGCCGCATTGACACTAGACAGCAAAACACGTGATTTGCCAAAAGCAATTATTTAAGCTCTTTTCTATTCTAACGGTTATTATTCTTTTCCACTAGTTTTGCCAAAACACGTGTTTTGCTATGTAGCCTAAATGTTGCATAAAAGTCAAATAGAAATGACCTATGCTGTATGGTAATATTGTTAGGTTAGGGTTAGGTCGAAAAGAGGATTCGGAGAAGGGAAATACTTCCCTAAACCGACTCAAGTCCCTGAGGACTTATACTTAAGCCAGAATGTCGGCTTGTTGTGCGCTCTAAACAATCGGTTCTATGTCCTATGTCACCTTACTATCCCAGGAACTCCGTCCCACTGACGAAACTCCACAACTTCCATCCTATGCCCCTAAGATCCCCCAATGTGGATATTGGGTCACTGTATAGTGTTTCGACCCGGATCCCGGCAAATGCCGGGCATTCACAGAAATAGTGTTCTAAGGTCTCCTCGTCTTCCCCACAGGCCCTGCACACTTCCGAGTCCGCCCTACCAATACGGTGGAGATGGGCCCTAAGTGTCGAGTGTCCCGAGAGGATTTCCATCAAAAGACTCAGTTCCTTCCTACTGAGATTCAGAATTTCCCTTGTCTTGTCCGGGTTGCCCCAGAGAATATTTATAGTCCTGCCAACACCCGCATTTTCCCAGATGGTCCTATGCATGGTGTCAGCCCAGTCCACCAGCTCCGCCTTGAGAGCTCGAAAAGGTTTAGCGTTCTCCAAAGTGACTAATTCCAGGGAAGATCCTCCCCTAGCCCAATCATTAGCCACTTCGATCCCCGCTATACCACAGTGTCCCGGCACCCATATAATCTCAATGCTACCCCGTGAAGAGAAATCGTTAATTTCCCCTTTACACCTGAGTATCGTCATTGATCCCACAGACTCCGTAGATAAAGCCCGGATAGCCGCTTGGCTATCCGTGAAAATCACAATATCACCGGTCAAGCTCATGATATTAACCTGCTTAATGCACTCCGTAATCGCGGTGGCCTCCGCCTGTAGTACGGTATTATGGTCAGGAAGACGGAAGCATTTGCGTACATTGAAGTCAGCGTTACAAAAGCCCAGACCCGTTTTCCCATCCAGTTTTGATCCATCCGTGTAAAAGTGGATCCCCGGTTGGTTCCTCAAGAAGGTCCCATTTAACCATGGTTGCCTGTCGGGGATTAACGTGTCACAGAGCGTCGTGACAGACCTCTCTGAAATCCTGTCGCAGTCCCATTCTGGGACGCAATACCCTGGAAATTGGTCCAAAATAGTACGGTGCCCGGTAATGTGGCCATTATTGTCCCATTCCCCGGTAGCCCTCAGCCGCATAATAGTCAATGTGGCCTCGTACTTCACCTTTACCTCAATTGGGCGAATTGCCAGAATAGTCTCGACAGCCCTAGTATATAATAATATATAATCGATAAAATATATACATAATCGAATAATTCTATCAAAACTCTGTTTCACAGTCTCCGTGAATGTACTCCAATTACGGGCTATTTATACATTAACCACCTTTAACTACTATATCTCAGTATTTGGAACATAAAATGTTATTTCAAAAGAGCACTTAAAAAAAATTGATAATTTATATGCTCAATGCAGGGTCACAAGAGACAGGGGTAGTACACGTGTTAATTCACTTTTAAAATTACAGGTTTTGTAATTATAGTGTTAATAAATACACCGGAAGTACAGTCGTCAATAGTTTGATGATTTTTTGTTACAAATAATACAATCTCTACAAAATACACTAACTGTGTAGAGTATCGTATAAACAATCTAATTTATTCGAAACTGGCAATGCTAGTGTTTGAACAAATACAACTATGTTTAACAAAACAACCCTGTTAATTTTGACACTAAAAACTTCAAAAAATACAACACTGTGAGTGTTTTGTTTTTTTTTTTAGTACACAACAAAACAATTTGACACAACCTATGCGAAAATTGTAAACATAACAAAAAACGTGTGATTGATATCAAAAACAAAAAATTCCGGTTAAACATAAGTCATACATTTTATTGTTTTCTTATGGGAAAATAAACAAAATTTAATGGCTTTATTGAGGGAAAACTATTAAAGATACTATGTCTAAACGTAATATAGCATATATTAAACCGCAAGATCCCAAATTTCTGCAACAATTAAAACAACAAATTGGTTATAAAGAGGAACCATCCGTAGAAACAAAGGTAACTTTTTGTGTTTAAGATTATAAACTTTATTACAGGAATAATTTAATATTTTATGTGGCAATTAATAGAAACAAAAACTTGACGATTCTGCTGGTGATTCGGATGCAGAAGATAGACCAGAACGGGAAGACGAAAAACCACAAATTGTTGTAATTAAAACCGGTGATCTTACGGCTGAAGAAGTTGCTGCTGAAGAAAAACGTTTGGCCAAAGGTAATTATGGATGAAATCCTTAATATTTCTTTGGGCAGATAGGGAATTAAAGGAATCTTTTGTATATTGTAAGATTTTTATGTGTTACAAAAACTTTTGTTGTTGTTGTTGGGATTATAATGTCTGGTCTAAAATATGTCACTCCGTCTGTCCGTGGCTTGCTTTTTACTTATTTTTATTGCTTCTTCATTTTTATTGTTGTTTTTGTTGTATTTGGTACTGTCAGTTGGCTGTCATTTTGGGTTTAGTTGAGTCAGAGTCGAGCGTTGTGTCTGTCGTTAGTTAATTTTTCTGCTTTGTGTCGTTTCCACGCTCCTCTTTTTCTACATTTTTCCAATACAAAATTTTTCGCAAACACAAAATAAAATTTTTCAATTGTGAACACAAAAAAAAAAAGAAAAAACCTCAATTCAAAGAAGAACAAGCATAAGCAAAGAAAAACTTTTTTCATACAGTTCTGAAATTTTTCAAAAGGAACACTTTTCAGACATATTGACGGTGTTCCATAAAGAAAAAAAACTACAAGAAAAAAAGGTAAAACTTAAAACAAGTGAACAAAACTAGCAAATAAATTACATGGTGTTAAAAAAAATGTCAAGTTTTTTGTTAAAGTAAAGTAAAATAAAACATAATTTGCATTATGTTAATTAATTAAAACAGCAATTTTAACTTTTTTTTTAAGTTTTTTCCAATAATTTTCAAGTCCTGAAAAAAAAATTCCTAACCTCAAAAAAAAAATGTTTGGAAGAAAATTGTAAAAATCTTGTAAAAAAGCATAGTTTTTGTAAATTTTCTTTAGAAAATCCTATCAACAAAGCCATTTGCATAAACTGTATACAAATTTGTGGCTTTTGGGTGAAATTTTTAGGGAGTTTAGAAAATTTTTTAAAATTTTTGCCAGCGGAGCACCCTCAATTAGTGTAGATTCTATAAGTGTGCATAAAACATACACACATGCATACATACTATAGAAACAATGAAATCTACTGGGGCTCCGCTAAAGCAAACAAAGTGATAAAAATGAAACACAAAGCAAAATGGTGCAACAACAACAGCTGCCGTCAAACGATGCTAAAACAGCCCGCGCAATAAACCCAACAATAGGTTAAAGAGACGGACGGATGGACGAGACACGGGCAACAAGGCAAAAGAAGAGGTAGAAGAACAAGAAGCAGACAAATAACAGACCTACCGACGAACCAAACAACCAACTAACAGTCATATGGACGGACAAACCGACAATTTTAACATGCAGGCAAGAAGTACCAAACAAAAAAAAAAAGTAAAGTTAAAACATAGCACTACAACAACAACAACATTAATATGGTTTATAAATTTTGTTGCTAAATTGTTGTTGTTGTGTCGCTGGTGTTGCTGTTGGTTTTATTAGTTGTTGGATAGTGTTGTTAGTTGTTGGAAAGTGTTGTTAGTTGTTGGATAGTGTTGTTAGTTGTTGGATAGTGTTGTTGCTGCTGCTTTTTCCCATACACAACTTTACAAAAACTAACTAAACAGACGGACAGATTTCAAAAATCCGTCCGTCCTTCCATTTTCTTTTTTAATAGAATAAAAGTTAAAAGAAGAATCGACAAAAAAAAAGAATTATTACAGCAAAAGGAGAAATTAACAAAAAAAAAAATGAAGAAGCAACACAACACAGAAGAAATAATGATAAATTATCGCATTAAAGTAAAATTTCCAAAAAAAATATTTTTTCATCCAATAACTGCGTGTTCTTTTTATACAACTTCTGCTTCTTCTACTATTTCCTCAACAATTTTTTTTTTTGTTGTGAGGGAGTCCATCTATAATCTATCACAAAAACAAACGCAGGCAGACCATAATAGTTCCAAATAAACTTCTCCTGGATTTCATCGATACCGTACTCTGTAACATCTAAAAGGATGTTAAAAACATCATTATCATCAACTTTGACTATCATCTTTATCATTATTGTCTTTATATTTCTATTGTTTAAGCGGAAGCAAAGGGGGTATTCATCTATTGGGACCAGTGATGCAAAACGTTGCACAATAGAACCATTTGTGGCACTTTTGACTGCTTGATGGCCCTGTGGAACTTTCTTATCTATGTTGGCCCTTTCAGCTCAAAATTGAACTAACTACTTTAAACCGTTAGTTCAGTTAGTTCCTTAGAGAATGAAAAACGGGGAGTTGTTTAATTTTTTATATAAATCGCATTCAAAATCATATATTTTCGTTCCAGGAGGTCAGGTTTTAAAATTTGTGAATGCAGGACGATAACATTTTTAAATCTTTTTATATTTGTCCAAATTTTTGAAAGAAGTGCCGTAATTCAAAATATGTTAAACTTTATTGTCAGAGGTTTGTCATGCATTTTTAAAAAAGCATTAAAATGACGAACTCTAATTAGGAAATTAATATTATTTTTATTTCAGTAAAAATCTAATAATCGAATTTTTTTAATAATATGGCCCTACAGGGATGATAAATGGGATTTTCAAATAGTACCAACCAGCATAAAAAATAGTACTTTTTCGACCCTCATATTACTTAATACAAGTTTTTATTATAAATTAACGTTTTTTAAATTTATTTGTATATAAAAACAAAATTTTGTTGATTTTATCCTGCAGGAAGCTTGGGGTCTAGTGTCTCCAAGTCTCCACTTTTGTCGGCTATTTTTTTGACATTGTCAACTAAGCGTCTATACTTTTTACTTTATTAACTCACTAGTAAATTTTTGGTTCCAATGTCTACATATGATCCCATTAGAACTAATTAGTCACTTGTGAATCTATGGTTCTTATGTCTACATGTGGTCCCATAAGAACTAACGAGTCACTAGTGAATCTTTAGTCCAATGTCTGCATATGGTCCCATAAGAACTACCTAGTCACTAGTGAATCTATGTTTCTAATGTCTACATATGGTGCCATAAGAACTACCTAGTCACTAGTGAATCTTTGGTTCCAATGTCTACATATGGTCCCATAAGAACTACCTATTCACTACCTAGTCAATAGTTCTAATGTCACTAGTGATTTTCAATGACACGTACATGTTAAATGTCTATAGCAAATTACATTGCCTGGGGAATATTTGGTTAGTAGTACTGGTGACACAGTCAATAGTGAATCAATACTTTTCTCTATTGACATTTCCTGCAGGGTAGTTACAGAATTTATAAAAATTATCAGACTATTTCTTAAATTCACTTTTTTTTGCAAGGAAATCTATTTCATTACTCATTCGATTTTAGAATCACAATGCAAATTTGAAGATGTTGACAATGGCGTTTTTTCAATTGTACTTTTTTAAGATATTTATTTTTTACTTTTCGAACACTTTTTTTTTACTCGAACTCAAATAAAATAATCTTTAATCAATTCCATTTACAACGATTGAATCCAAATAAATACATGTGACAAATGTTAATTTGTGAATGGGTAATTGAATTAAATGATGAATCTTGAAGTTTCTAAAAATAGAAATGTTGTGTTGTTGGAGTTGTACTTCTGAGATTATGTACGCAAGAACAAACACACCGTGAATTGAATAAAACTTGTTTTAATCACAACAAAACTTGACCTGACGGTAGATCAGTGCGCTAAAGCGATCGGTCTAACGTGTGGTGCGAGTGCATGTGGTATTAGAAATCAGTTTATCTATACCACGGTCAGTGATTGCACAGAAAATTTCATATAGACGCAATCGAACAAATACAAACATAACAAATATTACATTATTCAAAAAACAGGGTCACTGACGAAGGTTCAATATCAGAAACTGCGCAGTCTGATTACAGGAAAATTGAAAAATTTACACTAGTTATGATTTTTATAAAATACACTCATTCTTCTCTACCACGTCTTTCTCAATTAAAATTAAATAAAATTGCATATTAATTATAGTATTAATTGAAATTGTGTGAAAAAGACGTTAAAATTCAAACTCAATCTTTAATTTTTATTTATATGTAAATAGTACTAAGAGTCAAAGGAGTACCATGGTACTTTTCCGGATCAAATAGTACCAAAAAAAGTACTATAGTACTAACTTTATCATTCCTGTGACCCTATCAATGGCATTTTGGCCCTTTTAAATTGTCAATTTTGCCCAAAACAAAAAAAAATCGAAATGCATCACTGATTGGGACCATAACGCTTGTGGAAGCATAATCACTTATACATAATGTTTTCAATAGAGATTTTTAATAGAATTGGGATTAATCGTTCATTTTGGTGACTCGTTCAATTCGAGTCAGTGAACTAGTTCGTTCAAATTGTTCAATTGAAGGGCTTAGTGCAAAAACATGATAAGCCACACGTTTTCAAAAAATGATTTTATGTGTTCATTGCATTACCTAACGTGGTATCAATATCCACTTAAATGATTTAAGCTATATTCCAAATACTTTCAGATCTAGAGCAAATGTTACTTTTTACAATTCGACTATATTTCAATATTTTTTTACGCAAAAACATGATATGCCACACCAATAAGATACACTTCTGAACAAAAAGATTAACTCTGAAGAAAATAAAAGCAAACTTGAATTTTTTTGTAAATATATTGATTAAAGTATGGTGAATAAAGATTATTTTCCAACAGATGATCTAGTCATTTAAGAAACCATCCATGTATGATTTATTTTAACTTTTGTGGCTTATCAAGTTACTCTAAATTCTAAATAAATTTTCTGTAAAAACTTGATAAGCCACATTAATTTAATAAAATGTTGTTTACTGTCTTCTAGTCTCCCAGCGAGGAACATGTAAAAGAAGCCACATCTTTGCACTTGCAACAAGTATATTTATCACGAAAATCTGTCAAATCAGCTATCTATTCTTTAAACTAAAAAGATTCTAAATGAAATGTCTGCAACAACTTGATAAGCCACATTAATTTAACAAAATGGGTTTAACTGTCTATTAGTCTCATAGCGATGGACATGAAATAGAAAACATATCTTTGCACATAAAGCAAGTATATATATCATGAAAATCCTTCAAAAAAGCTACCTAGTCTTTAAAATTAAATAGTTCCAAATAAAATTTGTGCAAAAACTTGATAAGCCAAATTGACGTAATAAAATGGTTTTTACACTCTTCTAGACTTCCACCGACGGATATGTAATAGACGACACATACTGTCCCTTA
Organism: Delia radicum; assembly: GCA_021234595.1. Classification (NCBI taxonomy): domain Eukaryota; kingdom Metazoa; phylum Arthropoda; class Insecta; order Diptera; family Anthomyiidae; genus Delia; species Delia radicum. The sequence goes on from CM037853.1 coordinate 24,944,042, forward strand.
TTACAAGCATTTATAGCTCGAACATCTTGCTTAACAGCTGCCTAGAAGTCATTGAAAACCATTTCTTTAAAATCAATGTGGCTTATCATGTTTTTGCAGAAATTTTATTTAAGATTTTCTTATTTTTAAGAAAAAGTCGCTGTTTTTCTGGACTTTTATATTCGAGATACTTGTTATAAGTGCCAAGAGGTGTCTTCTATTACATGTCCATCGCTTTAAGACTATAATGCAGTGAAACCCATTTTTTTCAAATCCACTTGGCTTGTCAAGTTATTGCAGAAATTCTCTTTAAGATTTTTTTATTTTGAGGAAATAGTTGCTATTTTGCAGGATTTTCGAGCAACAGATAATTGTAATAAGTGCTAAAATATCTTATCATTTATTACAAGTTTTTACAGCACTAAATGCATCAAATACAGATATCATTTCTTAAAAATTAAAAAATTCTAAATAAAATTTCTGCAAAAACTTGATAAGCCACATTGACTTAATAAAATGGTTTTTACTGTCTTATAGTCTTCCGAAGAAGGTCATGTAATAGAAGACACATTTTGGCATTTTTTACCAGAATCAAGAAAGACTAATTTGCTACAATTTTTCAGACTATGAACTTCTTTACTTATCTTTGTGCAATAACTTGATAAGCCACACTTTTTTTTGTAAAAAAGCCGTTTCCGATGGATTTCTATCATGCATGATCGGGTATGTGATGGGAGCTTTCCTTAAGCACCTATTATGTATGCTTACAGTCTGGTTTAGTTAAAGCCTTATTTTCTACATTGTTTTTAAAATTTGAAGGCGATTATTTTAATTTTGTAGCATATCAAGTTTTTGCACTAAGCCCTTCAATTGTTCTTTTTTGTTATGACCTGTGATTGAGCTGCATGTTGGGAACTGTGTAGTTCGTTTGACAATTTTTTACAATTTATTGTACTAAAAAAATAATTGCTCTTGCAAGCAATTTGATTGAATTGAGATGCAAATATAACGTTTAAAAATAACGAAATAAACGATTGAACGAAAATATCGAATATTAGTGATATGAATCGTTCACTTGAGTGAGTCGTTCAATTGAACTAGTTTGTTCATAAACGACACAACTTTAATTTTTAAAATGTTTCCATCACAGTTGATCTAATAACATCATAGGTAGAACTTGGCAACCGTACAAAAATAAAAATCGTACTGGCAAACCACTGTAATTTTTATAAAGCCCACCATTTTGGAAATCACCAAAGATGCAAGTGAGATACCAATTAAAAAAAATTATATATAGTACAGTGAACTCTAGAAAACGTGAACTAATTTTTGCAAGAGGTGTTCGCGTTTCTAATATTGTTCACGTTTGTGATTGGAGTTTTTTTTTTTTTAACTATTTTACTACAGAATTGATTCACTTAGATTAAATTCTATTCCAAGTTTTTTAGAATTAATCATTATATTGATTATTAGTGTCCGACCGAACAGTTCGACCAAAAAACTCGGTTTTTTGGTATCTAGAGGCAATGAGGACAAATTTTGGTATTGGGAACATGTTTGTTGAGCCGATTTAATTCGATTTTGTGTATAAAATTTAAGGAAAAAGCCGAAGTTTAGCTATAAAGTTAAAAGTTCGGCCGCCGAACTATTTTCGATTTGGCCGAACTTTTGGAGGTCGAACAGTGAATTCATTGCTTAATTACGGACTTTTATTTAAATTTGACACTCAAAATCGCATCTAATCAGCCTAATAAACATTTTTCCATTCTCCAAATTTGCCCATAATCCTTAAAAATACCGAATACTGACCAAATGCATTTTCTGGCCGAACTGTTCGGTCGGACACTATTGATTATTAAACAAAAAAAAATATGAAAAGATTTTGAATATTTTTCTACTGAAAAATTCTTAAATTCAATTATTTTAACAAATTTTTCCTATTAGAAAAAAAAACAGAAAACTTTCTGATTCTGTGACTTATTTTTAAATAGACCAAATTCAGAATCTAAGAAAATTTTTGCATACCCAAATTATTGATTTTAAGGGCAGTCTTTATAAAATTTAACACAAATTCGTCAAATGAGCTTTTTATACTTAGAAATTAATATATTCCGATAGAAAACTAAATTTGCTAAATATTTTGCGAAGAAATTTTTCGTGTGCCGTCTACGGTTTGAAAGCTTCAAAATCAAAATTTCGTAAAATTTTAAAAACTAATTATTAAAAAAAAAATAGTTTTCAAAAATCTAAAAAACCAATTTAAGTTGACTAAAACTCTTTATAATAAAATATAAGTAAGATTGAAGCTTTATCTTTAATAATAAGTCCTTACTTTAGTTCAAGGACTCACAAGATTTTATCAGGACTCCTCTAAAGGGCATCGTCTTAGCTTATAAACTAATAGACGGATTTTTATGAAATTTTGCAGAAAGAAGACATTAAGTATTACACAGAACAACATTTTTCAACACATGATTTTGGGACTCAATTCTGAGAATTGCACGTGAAAGTAGCCCCAAAATTAAGAAGTTCTGCATCATTCGTTTTGTCAAGTTGGCTACAGTAATATTTTTTTTTTTTTTTTTTATAATAAATATAGAATTTATTCTCTCCAATTTACATAGCCCAAGCCCCTAGGGCCATATATGATTATTAAAAGCTACTTTATAACAAAAGCTAATTAATAATATTTTCTATATAAAAAATAAATAACTTCAAACTATCTTAAATTATAAAAAAAAAACATTTCTTTTTAATTAAAGAGAGAGATAAAAAAGATAGCGAACACAAAAAATTACAAATCATTAACAGCCACATAATCCTTCAGCTTTTGCCTAAAGACCTGTGATGAAAAACTAAAACTTCTCAGGTGTATAGGTAAATCATTCCATATTCTCGAAAGCCTAATCTGAAATGATCGCTCAAACATAGTCGAGTGATGTATTGGATTTAATGACCATACGAATTTTATTTGGCTCAATGAGGATTTTTAGCACTTTTTCGATATTTTAACACGGTTATATCTCGGTATACCGTACGAAATATGTATTGTGCCTGAAGCAAAGTTGTAGATATTGAAGGGAATTAAGAAAATTTTCTTATACATTGCCTGTATACAAGTCCAAATTATTACATTTTGCAGAACTTCAAGTTTTAGAGACTCTATAGGGTTTTTTTTACAGTTTTGCAAGTCAGAATAAAAACGTTGAAAGTTATAATACATATTTTTTATTTTTTATGCAATTTGGAACAAATTTTTTATTTTTCTTTGTCAATAATTTTTTCTCGGCATTTATTATGATTCCGTTTTTAATAATTTAAATATTTTTAGTGATCTCATATATTTATATTATATTATATCTTATTATTATTATTTATTTTATATGCTTTAATTTAGTAGAGAAGTTTTATTGTTTAGTAGCTTTAATTAGCCATATAAGGCCCTAAGGGCTCGGTTATGTAAATGAAGATTTAATAAAAAAAAAAAAAAAAAAAAAAAAATCGGAACAATCCTAACCGAAAAAAGTGCATCCCGTGCCTTAAAAATCGCAAAAATGTGTTTCATTCAAAAAGTCACAAACTTATTGATCCGCCCTCGTATATAGATTTATTTTATTTTTTGAAAAAATTTATTGAAGAATACGAACCATATTTGGCCTTGGTTTTGGAATTAATAAATGAAATGAAAGAGAAGAGAAGAGAAGCAACACTCAGGAGTCTGTAAATCAATTGAGATGTTTAGGTGTTGTACTTGATAGTAAACTGTCATTTAAACCACATATTGATACCCCATGTGGTGGAGTGTGGGGGCATTACGTAGGATTTATTCGTGGAACATGTATTTACCCCTTTCCGTTAAACGTAAGTTGGCGCATGCTCTCTTGATGTCTCAGGTTCTTGATGGCTTCGAGGTAGTTTCTTCCACCATTTGTATTAATGTTACATAATGTTCGTGGTCGTAATCATGTTTCTGACTATGTGAGTCGCTTCCTTGGGGGTTCTTTTGATGATTTTGTGAAATGTCGCTGGTTACTTTTCTTCCACAAAATCATTAAAAGTCGTAGACCTTTACCTTTATAGGAACTTTTTTTTTTTTTTTAATTTAACCAATACTCAGGGGATGCCCCCTACTCATGCAGTGCATTGTATTGATCAGGAAAATAGGGTATGGGAAGGAGGAAAGAGAGAGTAGTGTTTGTGCATTCAAGGCGTAATCCACAGATATTCATTCCCAGGATAAGAAGAACAATTTTTGAAAGATCATTCATAATCAGAATGCCAGAAGATTATCTTTCGAATAAAGTAAATTTCATGTCAAAAATTCATTTATATTCCATTTCAAAGTTCTATACCTCTATAAAAAACACCCTATATTTTATGATATTTAAAAAAAAGTTTTTTTTTTTTGCTATATCGTACCAAAACTTATATGATTCAAATACTTTATTGACAGTTAATTGATTTTAAAGCCTTTCTTGCATCTACTTTGCTTAATTTAAAGAATATAAGAACACATTTCTAGGATATAAAATATCAAAGAATACCTATTTGTAAACCGAAATTAAGTTAAAAATTTTGAGCTCATGTTTCTCCAGAATCTGTTTTAACATTCCCCTGAATCGATTTTGATAACGAACATTTAACAAATTATTTCATAACTAATATTTATTTGTGCTACAGCTACACATATTTCAGCCATCCAAACAAAATTTTAGCATTTGCCACTCATTAATTCCTACCATATCGGAGTTTAAGAGCCTATGAGTGATAGCATTTTATATGTGGAGATGCCAACGAAATTACCTAAATGTTGGAACAACACCAGATGAAACACTTTTGACCAAAAAAATCAGAGTTTTTTCAAAAACTCTCAGTTTTAATTCATATTATTTATAGAATATTTAAGATGGTATTGTTTTTTTGCTATTAGTTAGGTGTTTTGTTTTCAAATGTATATAAATATAACATATTTTGAACTGATCGTAAAACATTTTTGTAATTTTTTTGATTAAAAATCGACGTGGTATACCTAGATTTACGGTATCAGTTAAAATGATCATTTTTGTTTCTTAAAACAACACATACACTTTTGCAAGATTGTTCATATTTGCGAATGTCATATAATTTACCTTTAAAAACGTTTTTCCAAAAAAATAAAAGTTTCTTATGTTAAATTTTTTATTTCTTGTTTATTGGATTAAAAAAAAACAATTTTTGGAAAAGAAACAAAATTTAAAAGTTATTATGCGAAAAATACATTAAAAATACAAAAATAAGTTGTTCATATTTTAAAGCTTTGGCACTAAGTAGTTCATATTTTAGAGTAGTCAATGGAAGAAAAAAAATGTTCATATTTTGGAGTGTTCATATTTTAGGGTGTTCATATTTTCGCGACAAAAATTGCCATCGTATATTCGCAATTTTCTTGTTTTTTTCTGTTAGCGACTGACTCATCATCGCCCAGCCCAAACCGCTAGAACTAGAAACTTGACATTTGGCATGCAGGTTCCCTTATCTACATATAAACGTAAAAATACAATCTCTTTTTGATATCAAAACGGAAAGGGACAAACGGGGAAAAAGTCTCCCCTTTAATCAACACTAACGTCCTACCCAAATCTTTTTGGCTAGAAATCTGAAATTTGTAAAATAGGTGCTATGCTGGCTTGTTCCACAATAATAAACATTTTGATATTTCTCCTGGAAACGTGCTAAAAAACTTTATAGAATGCTTGGAATTTTTTTTTTTTTGATGTTTCTGCCTTTTTTTTTATTTAATTCTTTATTTATAATCTAAGCCCATATGAGCCAAATGATTAGTGTCCGACCGAACAGTTCGGCCTGAAAATGCATTTGGTATGTATTCGGTATTTTAAAGCATTATGAACAAATTTGGCGGATGGAAAAATATTTATTGAACTGATTAGATGCTATTTTGAGTGTCAAATTTTAAGAAAAGTCTGTAGTAAGGCAATGAGTTCACTGTTCGGCCTCAGAAAGTTTGGCCAAATCGAAAATAGTTCGGCTGCCGAAATTTTAACTTTATAGCTAAACTTCGGATTTTCTCTTAAGCCCTGTTTCTAGAACACGTTTTGCTTCACGTTCGTCTAAAAACAATAACAAAATACATGCAATGCAAAAACAAAATACATGTAGTCACCCGTTCGTGTAGAGGCGAACGTGTTGTAGAAACCAGGGGTTAAATTTTATACACAAAATCGAATTGAATCGGCTCAACAAACATGTTTCCAATACCAAAATTTGTCATCATTGCCTCTAGATATCAAAAAACCGACAAAATATAGTTTTTTGGCCGAACTGTTCGGTCGGACACTACAAATGATTAAAGATAAATTTTACAAGAAGAATTTAGGTAATAATTAATTTAGGTATAATTAACACAATTTATAAAAATAAAGTGGTACAGAAAGCATTAATTAATATCTAAAATATACATGTAGCAAAACAATTTCTAATATATTGTCTAATAAATGTAGCCAGTAACCGCTAAATTATTTACAATTTTTCAAGGACAATTTTCCGAAACACAAAATCGGAATGATTAAATGTCCTTTCACTATAAGGGATAATACTATTCCATAGTCTTATAAACCGAGCTTGAAATGACCTTTGCAATATCTGGGTTTCAAATCGTATCTGCACTAAAGTGTGAGTTTGTTCAGAATTTCCAAATCTAAATGTTTAAGCTAGATATATTGGTTTCTTCTGCCTATACATTTTGTAGAAAAATAAAGCTCACCTCAGTTTGTCAACATCGTCAAAAGTACAACCTAAAAAGTCGCACACATATAAAGAAACATGATCAGTTTATAAACCAATCTTCCAATTCGGTGAACACACATTTTAAGTTTGTACAAAGTCCAAGCCAAGTATCGTTTACATGAGGAGTGAATGGGCTAATTTTTCCCTGACATTAAAGGGCAAAGCTACACCTACGTTATATAATTTTCTCAACGATTGATAGACTTTATAAACTATATGATTATCAAATTTCAAATTTTTGATCTATATAGAACACTAATGCCTTGTAGTGCTCCACATATTCAACTCTCGAATTTCCAATAAACAACTCTTGTTCATTTTCTATACGGTTGGAAAAGAACATGGCCTTAGACTTACTGGAGTTTAGCACAATATGATTTAATTAACACCATTCACCTTAACGACGAAGGTTCTCATTTAATAAAACTATGAAAGCATTAATTCTATCAGGTAAACAAGAACAAACTATCTGAACCGCAAAATATGTGTTGTACTAATATTTATGCTGTAAATCATTAATATACACCATAAATAATAAGGGAGCTTAAACAGATCCCTGAGGTGTACCCCCCTTTGCATACTAATCATGACTGACGTTACATTACAAAAAGAAGCAAATTGCTTAGGCCTATTTACAAAGGAGTGCACAAGTCGACAAGCCGAAGTTGAAAATCTAAATTTATTATACAACTTATTTATTAGAAGATTATGACAAACAGAGTCAAACACCTTTGTAAAATCCAAGAATATTAAAGTATACAACTTCCCTTTATCATAGCTCACCCTAAATCCAGACTGATACCCACTTGTCAAGTTGTGTTTAGTAAAATACTCCAACATTTTACTTCTTAATATAACTTCTAAGATTTTGGGCAAAATACTAATCGAACGAAAATTAGACAGAGATCTAGGATTACGAACTTTTTGAAATCGGTATTACTCGCGCTATTTTCCATGCAGAGGGAAAATTTAACATGGTAATTATCGTGTTTATGATGTGCAACAGATGCGGTGACAAAGCGGGAAAAACATTCTTTAAAAAAGCACGAGACACCCCATCAATTCCTACTGACTTTGACTTTATACTTAATACAGAATCGCATAGTTCAGCCTCATTTATACACCTTAATGAGAAATCACCTTCAATATTATTATTTAAGAATGATAAATATTCCTCCGTATTAGGCAACTACGGCATTACGCATAATTTATGGAAATCCTCAACATCTAACTGTTACCGTGGACCAGTACAACCAGTTTGCCTAAGTTGTTTCCATAATTGCGCATTTGTACGGTTGCCAAATATCCTGTTTATAATCTTCGCTCGTTCTTTTCTAATCGCTGATTTTTCTCTATTTCTGTAGACACAATAAACACTCCAATTTTTTTAATACTTCTTTCCTCAATATTATCCCTTTTAGCGAAATCATGATACTCCTTAGCAACTAATACTTTCCGACATTCAATGCATGACATGAATTTAGAGCAAGAACAAGACATTGTCCCTTATTAATCACTAAATTAAAATTTGGAACAAAATAATATTCCATTAATGATGATGACTGCCTATAATTGCAATAGTGAATAGGCCTTGAATTATGTACAACAGATATATCCAGTGTATAAAAAACGATTGCACTCGGCAGCACCCTCTCAAAAGGTTCTCGTTTAAGTCTCCCATAAATATAAAATGTTCCTGGCGCGATGCAAAATCACCTAGCATTTCCTCACAAGCACTAAAAATACCACCTGATAAATACACAACTCCAATTAGCAAGACTAAATCTGATAATGCCGCAATATTACTATCACCACGACGCTCGCAAATCACCCTCGACTTAAATTTATCCGATACATAAACACAAACACCACTCGCATTACTATACATACGGTCATTTCGGTGTATATGATATCGAAACGGCAGAATTTGATAGATTTTAAAAAATCGCCATTTTATAAAATGGCTCGTATCTCGAAAACTAAGCTAAATATCGCAAAACAGACCAATTTTTTTTTGCAAAACTTAACCTACGTTCCACTAATTCAAATGTGTTAAGTGTTCCGATTCCACTCGTTCCCCGGCTCATTCCATATCGTTCCAGTTTAGAGCAATGTTTCATTTTATTATCAGAGTGATTAAATTGGTATTGTCACGTACGTATTTGGGTAAACAAATAATTAGGACACCCTGTGGCTGTTTCATAAAATCGGACATGGCCTATTTGTATTATGGGCGTTACTTAAAGCTCCTGTGAAGCCCAGATTTCATCGATATTCAAAATTAGTTTTTCGAACATCATATCTGTCAATTGTAATTTGTTTCCTTCAATTGATGCATTACTAATGGTAATGAAATTTAAAATTATTGTCATTAATCAATGAAATCAAATCATTAATTAAGCAAATTCTAAAGAAAATAATTAAATTTTGCAGCTCAATGTGTTTGCTCAGCAAATTTTCTACAACATAGTTTAAACTCACCTTTTTTTAAATATCCGGGTATTTTCCCATTTTTATTCTTTTACCGTTTATTTATTTCGGTAAAACCGAATTTATGCCTTTCATTACTGATATTTTTTTATCACAACGTTTCAATTTTTAAACCAATTAATCAAATCAATTACATTTCATTATCTTTTACAGAAGCTACTGAAGCGCCGGCTGACTTAAATCAACCAATCGTTTTTCGTAAGCGTCATAAAACTAAAGAGGATTCTGCTTTAGAAGCAGTATTATCCTCTTCAAAGACTAAAAAATCTGAAAAGAAAAATAAGGATAAAAGTAGTAAGACAAGTAAAAAGTCATCAAATAATACAGTAAAATTGTCCTTTAACCCGGACGACGAAGAAGAAGGTGAAGACAACTAATAAAAAGAAGTCTTATAAAAAAGTCCGATCAATAAATTGTAGGAAGTTTTTTGTTTGTATGCCTTGGAGTACATATATAAATGCTGAACACTACAGGTAAATTATAAAATAAACTAAATATCTAAATATTGAAAAAAAAAAAAGATTAATAAATCAAATTAATTAATTTTCATTGTATACCGTCGCATAAAATTCAACAATTTTAAGCAATACTTTATATTTTTACAGAAAAAAACAAGAAAATATTTTACTTTTTAAGAAATTTTGCAAATATGAGTGGTTTGATATCACCCATCTTTAATTTTCTATAGGGAAAGCCATATAGAAACGTCGATTTTGATGAAATTCATTGTAATTTTACGCTTGAATTGAATTTTTTGCGTAGTTGTGTTTTTTCTCATTTTTATTGGCGATATACTCTTTCCATTTTTCTGGACTATTTAATGTTCCAATTAATCATTCAATAATATATTTACCTTTCATTTTATTCATGGGCTGGTTTAAATTAAAAATTTAACATTATGATGAAATTAAAGTTAAATTTCAGTTATAATTGCAATTTTTAAATACGGATGTATGTATACTTGAATTTTACTGCAATTTTAGGCTTTACCCAGCAAAAGAGATATTGGAAATTCTGTCGAATATCAAAATCAAAATATATTAAAAAATACCTACAATTTATTTAAAACCCTTAAGTTCTCTCTTTAGTTTATATATTACAAATGACAGAAAACATAAAAATCAACCACTCGATTTCAACCACCCCTTCTGATTGCAACCAAAATTGGTATAGAAGATGTACATCATATAAGTATAACTTCATCTAAATGTAGGACAGCTAATCCTATCGGATCTTGAAATATCGCGTTTCAAAAATATGTAAAATATTCGAACATTTTCAAAAAGTTTTAGTACATAATATTCCATATCTTTTTAACTTATAAATCTACGAGAAAGCTCGTTTTAAAGCTACTTAAATTGTTGTTTTACTTGTGCACACATATTATTCACTCCTCCACTGCAAAATGCATTGTTTTCAAAAACCACAGTTCAAAAAGTTGTATTTAAAAAAAAATGTTTTTTAAAATTTTGTCAGAAATATTTAACATATATTTCTGACAAAAATTAATTCCCCATGCCGTGTCAAAATCGCTACGTGGAGATGTTACGGTATTCAGATTGTCTTGCCAACCGCGGGGTCCGAAGCCCCTTTATTGGTCCTGAACCATTCTGTGGAGTACCTGAGGGGTATGTTAGGGAAAGGCTCAGGGCATGGAGAGAGTCTGAATTCTCTGGTTACTGGGAAAACTCTCCTGGTCAGCGGCAGGCTAAGAGATTGATCTCTTTTTCCAGTAGGGGATCGAGGTGACTCTTGTCGCTTGAAAGGGGGGGGGGGGGGGTTTGAGGATCCTGGCGTCGTACTTAACTGGACACTGTAATCTCAGATACCATCTGCACAGGAAGGGTCAATCGGACACGGATATGTGTAGGTTTTGTGAGATGGTGTCTGAGACCTCGGAGCATGTTCTCTGCGAATGTCCCAGGCTTTGTGATAGGAGACTTAGGTTTCTAGGTGATCGCTTCATTTCGACATCGCGAACATTTTGCCTAATAGGATAATTGGCTTTATAGGTAGCTTGAATCTGTAGGTAACTTGAGGCAGCACAAAAGACCTACATTGGTCGCGGTGCATAGTGCCTTCTGATCTAATCTAATTTAAATCTACGTTATTCTGACTTATGAATAAAAATGTGAAATAAATTTAACTAAAAAGCCGATAATTCAGAAACATGTATTAGTACCACATAGGGATTTGGTGACGGTATAGAAGAATAATTGATAATTAACATATATTTTTTTAAACATTTTAGAAAGTCGGTTTCTTAAAATACAGCGGTTTGAAACATGGATTTTGAAAAAAAATGCATTTTTACCGACAAGAAATGAGTTTTTTTTTTGAACCAGTACAACCAAAATTTAAGTTCCTTTAAAATGAGGGATCAATGACTCTTGAAGCTTAAACTGTTAACGAGATATGGGCAATTATGTTCGACTGCTTTTTCAAAACTGTTATTTTTATATATTTTTTTTTTAATACATTATTAGAATAAATTATAATTACCATATATTTTTTTCAAAATTTTAAAAAACAATTTTTTTTTTGAAATACAGCGTTTTAAACCGCGGATTTTGAAAAAATATGTATTTTACCTTCAAAAAATTATTTTTTCGCTTATTTTATTTAAAGCACGAATCACGTAGCTTTAACTGTTAAAAATATATGGACGCTTAACTACTTTTGTTAAATTTTCGATTTTTTTTTCGTATTACTAACAACCCAAAACTTGTACGATGACATATTTATATGTCACTTACCTTCCGTACCAAATTTGGTTAAAATTAAAAGGGGCAGAGGATATTTTTTATGGCTTTATATAGAATGAGTCAGATGTACCTTATGTTTTATAAGATTTAAAATACTTTAATTCCTTATTGCTATTTTCCAATGGTATACATTTGAATTAAAATTGAAAACAAATAAAACTGCATGAACATCTAGCGCAGCAAAAGCGAAAGAAACAGTTTTCTAGTCTGATTTTAAAGATATAATTACAATTGGATTATTCTGTAGCTTTCGTTTGATTTAGTTGTGCGAAATGAAATTTTATTTTGATTTTTTTAAATTTCTTTAAAAATGCTGTTTTTATACCACAAACATGTAAAAAGTTTTTTAAAATATGCATTAATAAACATCGCTTATTAAATGCATTCACAAAAAGTTATTTTTTATCACTCTTTGAAAAAAAAAAAATTAATTTATTTATTATACACATAAAAAGAACACTCAAGCACCGATATTTTATACAATTAAAGTACTCGTCTTTAATAAGTGCAAAATATACATTTACGAGCATAAACACCAATGATAAAAAATGCGTTTTTCACCTCAATTTCAACGCATTCGCTATGAGTAAAACAGGTGCTTTTTATAGCTTTTTGTTCAGGTGTTTTTTTTTTTTTTTTGCTGGTTAGCTTAATAATAAATTTATGAACTAAATTTTAATTAATCACTTAAGTGCAAGACATCAATATTTCTTAATTTATCTTTGTTTTTGATTTCTCACTTGACCATCATAACTTTATTTACATTAATTATTATACATTCCATAATTTTATTTTTACAAAGTTGGGTACAATGAGTATCGATTAGAAATTACCAAACTTAATAGAGATGGAACTTTTTAAAAGTTTACATACTCATGGGTTCTACATTCCGAAAATGAAGTGAAAGTGAAACTTCCGCTCAATTTGTGTTCCCAATTCCACAAGTGATTTGAAAAGAAAAATTTCATTTTCATTTTGTTTCTAGTGGAATTAAAGTGATTTGATCTGTTCTATAAAACAATTTCACTACAAAAAAAGTAATTGTAAAACGATATTAGTTAACCCTCCGATGAGGGGGTTGTAGTGGCCGAAGTAGGAGTAATTTCAGTTTGAAAAGTCAAAAAGGTCCCTAGGGACCTTCTCACTCATCGGAGGGTTAACTGAGTGAAAAACCAAACTTTTTAGAAAATAAAATTATTTTGAATATTAAACGTAAAAAAAAAATCAAACAATGTAAGTAAATGTGATATGTTGTTAATATACGTTTATTTAACTGAAAAGTGTTGAATTTTTACGTTAAAACACATGAATCCATAACAAGAGGCCCCATTTTTAACATTCATGGAAAAAAAATCTGGTTTGGCCAAAGGTTTTTAGAGGGGCGACAAAACAGTTGAAGACCAGTTGTGGAAAGACTTAGGAAGTACATTAAACAGCTTAGGACCTCCAGAAAAGGATGCAACTGGTTGGAAAAAGGCTTGGGCTGATTTTAAGGCTACCATTCGTAAAAAATTGGCCGAAAATAGAGCAGAGGTAACGGCAACAGGTGGAGGACCCAATAATATCCAACACATATCATCCAAAGATATGTTAGCGCGTTGGACTTTTACACAGAAGGTCCCGGGTTCGATCCCCGGTGCCGGCAACATCAAATTAATATGTATGAGCTTTTTCTATCCCTCATACGTATTGCAATGTCCACCTTCGGTGTTCCCATAGCAATTAACCCCACCGAAGTAAAATAATGAATCAGGGCTATGAACCAAAAAGCTTCAATACGTTCGCCAACTCCCCATCAGGTGGCGAGCAACAACTGTTCTAAGACTTATCATCTCGCGCAATTACAGTGTTGCCATGTCTGAAGCAATTCATCTTTCCCCACCTTTCATCTCTATACTATCCCTTTCCAAAGAAAGCAACACACTAAATACAGGAAGTATTTCCTGAGTGTTGCCTCTCTTTTAAAAAAAAAAAAAAAAAAGAAGATTCAATTGCCAAACTTTCTGGCCTTTATACAGCAGTCGAAGGTGTTCCAGCAGCTAAATCATTCGGGACGACTAGCAAAGGGTAAACAACCACAAATTCATCTACTGAATTGTCAAACTTAGATGGCACCAGTTCCGACAATGTAGTAAACGTGATTTTACAAAAATTAAATAAAAATGACGAAGGTACTGAAAATATAGAAAATGAGGAACCGCAACCAATGATTTCCCTTTTTGATTTCTCTTTTTGATTTCTCAATTTCTTCGCGACTTCTTTCAAATCTAATCCATTTTGGGCATATGACAGTTTTCAAAACATTACACATATTTGTTAAAATTTTTGACGCTGTACTTCTTTCCACTACTATATCGAAGTCTTTTGCGATCATTTGTTGGTAAATTCCTTGTCCGAAATAGCGTTGTGATGTGTCCAATTGCAAAATAACTGGAATGCTTGTCTTTTTAGCCATTGGTGATAATTCTTCTAAAACCATCATAAATGCATACTTATTTAATCTAAAATACGCAATAAAACAATTTTTTTTTTTATTAATTTTAAACACTTGCGTCTCAGTTTTAATTATTGTCTTACGACTTTTCTGGTAGTTCCAAAGGATTTGAACAGTCACGAAGCCTTTTTTTATTTAGATTTTCCGTTTTTTGTTTTTCCTTTTTAATTAAATACCAGGAAATCACAATTGCGAAACTTATTTTATATTATTTTAAAAATAAGTATTTTTTTGTTTAATTTTTATTTTTCTTAAAAAAAATGCACTCTTCTTTATTGCAATATCATTCACTTTAAAGTGATAATTTGGTTTTTTCCCGCATTTTTTTTTTGTTGTTGCTAAGAACAAAATGAAATCGACGTGAAAAAAAACGATTCACTCGTTTTTCAGAACACAGCGTAATTGAAAATGTGGAATTAAAACGATTCCACTTTCACTTCGTAGTGGAATATAGAACCCAGGCCATAATCTGTAACCATAACCCAGAAAAAATAACCTCGATTTGTTAAGCGTTACATTTGTATGCTTCAAAAATAACGCTTAACCGCCTTGCAGCATTTAGGGAATCACACATTCTGTTGTGATTCCCTAAATGCATTCTTTGAATCAGTGAATAATGCATACAATGAAGCAGAAACAAAAATCATGACAAAAATCATGAAGCTAACAAAAATCACGACTTCTGGATTTGCTTTGAAAGCGCCTTCAATAATGCCTTCCATAACTTCTTCTGGATAAGCACTATTTTTTTGCTGGTAATTGACTTCACCTTTTGTAAATTGTATTGGATTAATCTTTCTTCAAATATCTAAATAGCTTGAATTTTAAATTTTTCGCCAAATTTGCAAAATAAATTTCGATTTTATTTCTTTTATAAATTTTGTTATTTTATTTTTGGATTTGTTTGATTTATTTTGTATTTGATTCAAGTTGGGTATGATGAGTTTTGACTACAAATTAAAATAGATGGAACTTTAGGAAAGTTGACTAAGCTTAACATGGATGCTTCAATTTATTTTCATACAAACGCTCATTCCCTAATTTAACTTTGCTAAACATAGTTGAGCCTTTAAGCTTTAACCACAATTGACTTACCTTTTGTAAATTTGATTATTTTTTTCAAATTTATGAACGACCATACTTAACTTATATAAATTCGAAAATTTTCAAGGCATTTGCGAATAAATTTTATGTATTTATAAATTATTTTATCTATTTAATTTTTTTTTTCAAATTTCATTTACAATGTAAGGAAATTAGAAGAGATGAAACTTTACGTAAATTGACTTATGCTAAATATGGGTAATTTAATGTATTTTCATACAATCGCTCATTCCATTAATGCAGCTTCGCTAAGTATAATTGGGCTTTTAAGCTAAATATGGGTACTTCATTGTCTTCATACTTTTGTATGGAAACACCTTAGGGTTTTATCATTATAATTGGTTTAACTCATTAATTTTCAAACTTTCAAAGTTTTGATGAATCATTACTTATGATGTCATTTTCAAAACAAGTTATATATATAATGATTAGAAATTATATTACAGTGGAGTTTGGTTATAAAGAACCTTAATTGTAGCGAAATTTTTTTTATAACGAACGAATTCTCTGATCTCAGCGCATTTACTTACATATGTATTTCATACAAATTAATACGGTCATAACGAATACATTTATAGCAAACTTTTTATATAATGAACTAATTTTTTGGTCGTACAATTAATACGGTCATAACGAAAACATTTATAGCAAACTTTTTATATAACGAACTATTTTTTTGGTCATACAATTAATACGGTCATAACGAACACCGTTTATAACGAACTTTTTATATAACGAACTAATTTGGACCCTTTTACGAATTTCCAAACAAATTTTAAAGTGAAAAATGTGCTGCAAATCTTAGATTTTAACTTGAAACTTCAATGAAAAGGTTCAAAAATGTTAATTAAATTAAAAGAATTTAAAAAAAATAATGACATTTTATTAAAGTTTGGATAATGTTTATAATGTAACTCAATTGCCCGGTCCTACGAGTTCGTTATAACCGTATTACACTGTCATTTGTTTTATCAGATCTTTCTTAAAGTATAATAAGACATTATTTACAAAAATAGTAATATAAGGCTGAAAAGAAATCTACTTCAGGCAAAATACTGATGTTTTAACAAAATTTGGATATGTGATAAAAGATCCTTCATCTGAAGACAAAATTTAGAATATCTTAAACATCACACATAAAATATTGAACATATTCTTCCCAGTCAGCAAAATTTGGATACGGTTTTGAGGGTACTACACAATGAAACATAATTGGCTTGAGTGACTTAAGTCCGGTATTGGTATGAAATAAAAATTAAAATTTTCTAAATTTAAATAATTGAACAGTTCATGCGATTAAGGACGAATAGACCACTTTTTCGCAAACACGTTTTTTTTTTGCATAAATGCATTTTATTAGCAGAGCCCTACAATCCTATGCAGAAATTTTGGGGAAATTTTGACTTTTAAGGCTAAAAAAAAATTACTGAAAGTGCAATAATTCGTATATTTTTTTGTTTAAATTTGGAGTGAACTAACGCACAATTTTGATTAAATACAACACAAAAACATACAAAAATTTTAATTTCGGTAACAATGTGTTAAAAGAACATTACGAGGAACAAACCACACTTATTATATTGGCAAAAAAAATTTCCGTTCTTGAGTTATAAGACTTTAAAGTGTGGAAAGCAAAAAGGGCGAATATCCATCCTTAACAAAATATTATATAAAAATTATTTAGCTGCGAGTTTAAAATTGATATTAGCTAAAATTTGAAATTGTACACAAAAAAAAAAACAATCTTAGCACATACAAACAAATTAATAATAATATAATATTATAATTCTTAAAAATTAATTTTGTGTCATTTAGTGTTAATACTGCATCCAATGTCAGGAATAAAAAACAAAAATTTTTTCATGTCCTTTTATGTTACGTCGTAATATGCAGTCAAGGGTTAATATTTTAATTCCTAAAAATATATTTAGTGTCATAAAGGATTACTACTTCATCAAATGGCAGGAATATTAAAAAAAAAATTAACAAAAAAAATTTTTTTTGCATGTCCTTGCAATCCTTAAAAAGTGTATCCTTGAAGTCCTTAAAGTGTTACAAACAAATACCAACCATAGTTCGTCAAGTTTGCAAGTCTCATTAAAATGTAGTCAAAATATGCTCCAAAATAACACATTTTTATTCAAATTTCAATACATTTTTTTTTTTGGATATTCGCCCTTTTTCCATTTAAGCAAAAATTGAAGTCCAATTTTTGGCAAGTTCTCTTTCGAATACCTTACTAAAATTTTGTATATAGGTAGATGTGACTTAAATCTTTAAGCTAATACCAAAAAGTTGACCAAAAATATTATTTTTTAACCGTTTCCTGCGTTTTTATTGTCCCCTGTAAAATTCTACAAATGGTCTTTATTCGCATGAACTGTTCAATTGTATTTACAAATTTTCATTTCATGCCAACACCCGACTTAAGTCACTTAAGCCAATTATATTATAGCCTTTATTCTATGAGTTGATAATGAATCAAATAAAACCAATATTTTTGAAATTTCAAAATTTTATTAGGCTGGTTTTTTTAACATACACACTACGAAATCCCATACAAAATTTGACATTGGGTATGTTAAGTGTTAACTCTTTTAACTTTTTCAACGTTGATAAGTTGTCAGTTTGAATACAAATGTATTAAAGTGCTACCAATCTTTTTTCTTTCATTTCCAAGCCTATGATAAAAATTAATCATTTTTTGGACAAAAACATGAGTCTTTTAAAAAGAATCATAAAGACCCAAAAATTTTAAGAAAATTAATTAATCCAAAAAAATGTATTTACTTAGAAATGTAATTGAATATTTTGTGAACAATACAATAAAGGCTCAAAAAAAAAAGATTAGTTTCTGAGCATATACAATTTTTTAAAATATCTTTTCTGATTAATTTGATAATAACAAAAGGAAGAATCTTTTGGATGAACCACTTTCTTAAAAAATTTTAAATTATAATTAAATTGAATGCTAATCCGATTTGAATTTTTATTATTATCAAAGAAAATTTGCCAAAACAACTTGTTTTACTTTCAGAACTTAACATCCCAGTGGAGAAAAGTATTACCATATAAGTGGATATATAAATACACATTTGGTAGTGGCAAGTACTTACAAATCTCATTACTTTTATGTGGGGATGTCGCGCAAAATAATGACATATCATTACTAACCACCATAAGAAAAATAGAAAAATATGCTTACCATTATAGACAAACGTAATGAGTACAAATAAATTTTCAAAAAACGAAATTTAATAAAAAAATTTTTTTTTGTTAAAATGTGCATACATGGGATTTGATCCCGGTCAACCGCTATACCATCTGAGCTATCTCGACATGTTATACTTGATAAATAAAAACTTAAATGACTTGCTTGTACAAAATGTCATTGCTTTCCAGCTTACAAAAAATCAATAATAAGTAGTGTTTTTACTAAAGTTGAAAAATAATGAGTCTAAAAATAGATTTTCATAAATATCTGGTAATGGCAATTACTTACAATTGTCATTACTAGGGCCTGGCAGTTAATGCATTTATATTCGTATTTTATGTACATAAAATGTGTATTTAAAATCGTAAAATATGTACTTAAAATTTAAAAATGTGCATTTATTATTGATTTTTTAATGTTTTCAATATCATTTCCACAATTTTAGTAATTTTTGTTAAAATAAAGTGATTTCAAAATTTAAAATATATTATATATATATATTATTATTATTACATATTGTTGTATATAATAATGTATTACAATAGATCAGGCGTGGATTCAGAAAAAGATTTTGGGGATCGAAGTTAGTGTTTTTGATAAATTTTCTTTCTTTTTGATTTTTTTTGCACTGAACATTTTTATTTGGGGGAAGAAATTACCATTTTCCCTCCCCTGGGTCGCGCCTGCAATAGATCTACAATATCGTATTATGTTTAGCATATACATATGCTTAATATGTGATTTTATAAAGTTCAATATATAATAATATATCGTTATATATGTTTCCACATAAGAAACATATAATAAGATGTGGCTATGAATGACACCATATATAACTACATATTATAATATATTTTAAGATGAAAAAACATAAGACTATATATATTTTTACGCTTAAAATATGCACTTAAATCGAAATAAGCACCAAAAAATATGATCTAAAAATTCAAAAAAACCATAAGCATTAAGATAAAAAAATCGTTGACAGGATACTGCCTGTGCAGGTATTTGTGAGGCACTTTGTTGTTGTGGTTTTCGACAGGAGCACGTGGTTGACTGTATCTTGGGTACCGGAGGTTGGTGCACAGGTCTGGTTCACGGATAGCTCGAAACAGTCGAACATGGATACGGGGGCGGGTGTCGTCGGACCCGGATTTCAGCGTGCTCTGCCCATGGGCAAATATCCCTCCGTTTTTCAGGCTGAGGTCTTCGCTATCAGTATCTGTGTGGAAGAGTGTCTGCGGAGGAGGACACGGGGGGCCACGATCTACATTCTATCTGACAGCCAGGCACTTGGTGCCTTGAGGGCTCAAGATGTGTCGTCTGGTCTGGTTAAGGAATGTATCGACTCTCTAAATCGTCTAGGACTTAACAACTCCTTGACACTGGGCTGGGTTCCAGGCCATGAGGGACATGAGGGCAACGAGCGGGCTGACTGTTTAGCCAACTGCGGAGCTCGTCGACAATTCATTGGCCCGGAACCCTTCTGTGGCGTACCCAATGGGTATGTCAGAGAGAGGCTCAGAAGATGGAGGGAGTCGGAGTTTGGGGCCTATTGGGCCAGATCGCCTGGGCAGCGACAGGCGATGCTGTTTATATCTCCCTCTGGGGAGAGATCGCGGAAACTCTTGTTTATGACCAGGGGCGAACTAAGGACCGTAACGGGTTACCTCACAGATGGTACAAGAAGAGACGATCCTCTACGGATACGTGCAGGTTTTGTGAATCGGAACCCGAGACCTCTGAGCATGTTCTCTGCAAATGTCTGAGGCTCTCCGACAGGAGGGTGCGTTATTTGGTCGAATAGTGACGCCATCGGACGTTTGGAACTGTTCACCTGGTAGGATAGTTGGCTTCGTAGGGAGCCTGAACCTATAGGGTGTATTCGCTGGCAGCACAAAATACCAACATCTGGTCGCGGTTCATAGTGCCACTATAATCTAATCTAATCTAAGATAAAAAAAAATATACATTTAAAATTGGTGGATTTTTAAAAATCGATTTATTACTCCTGTGGAGTAAAAGCATTTTAAAGTTTTGGGTATTACGGGAAGTGTCACTTAATCTTTAATGAAGATTCTCTTCTAGGAATTTCTAGGAAAAACAGATATTGATAATTCCAATGATGACAAATTACTCTCCTATCTTGTATCGACCAATTCTCAAAAAAACTTTTTTTTTTGCAAGAATCTTTAAGGAATATTCCACAGCCCAAATTGAATTTACTGACCACCTTCACTAATGATGAACTAGTTTCTCTTCTAGGAATTTTTATGAAAAACAGATATTGAAAATATTATTGAATAAAATAATAATAAAAAACAGATATTGAAAACTCTTAAAAACTTGGAGTTTTGAAAATTATTTGACTTAAGTTGTTTTGTCAAAAGAATATTTTACATTTTGAAATATAGAATTTAAATAATTTGTAAAAATGTTAAGTTTTCTTTGATCTTATTTTATTTTATTCTTCTTAGTTTATTCTTATCATTTATTTATTAATTATTTATTACCAATATTTCGTCTCCACATTAGGCGACTTCTTCAGGGAACAAATACTACAATTTGAAAAACTTGTTTTGAAGTTTTTCAAATTGTAATATTTGTTCCCTGAAGAAGTCACCCAATGTGGAGACGAAATATTGGTAATAAATAAATTATCTTAAGCTCGTTTAAACTAAGAAGAATTTTATAATTTGTTTTATAAAAAGTTTTGCAAACTTGTGTTTGTGTGTAAAAAAATTAACAATTTATTAATTTCGATGTGAGCAAGATTATTCAAGTTCAAGATCATTTGTTTTTGTTAAACAAAAAACCGTGCAATGTTTATTTATTACTCAAAACAGTTTTTTCCCGCTAACTTATAGCAGACTTTATCTACTGACAGGTCCTTACATGTTTCATTTCGCGTCACCGAAAATCATCAGAGAACCAATGTAGAAGGGTTAGAATAGTCTACCCAAATTTTGAAAGGAAAAAGATCAACGCTTTACCCGTATTGTTTTATTTAAAATAAACTTTTGGTTTTAATTTTTTAAAATTTAAAAGTAAAACATTTATTTTATTAATTTTTTTTTAAAAATTTGTTTATTATATCAAATAAAAGTAAAAACTCAAAATGCTACAAATAAAATAAGTTTATTTGCCAAACAGAAATTTATACAATTTTTTGTTTCAAGGGATTTCATATATCTTGTGCATAAAGTGTAGAAATCTAAGTAGCAGACCGAAATATGCCTATTCAAAAATTTCTTCAACATTTTTTTTTAAGTCAACTTAAGTGATTTTGTCAAAAGTTAATAGATATATAAATTATAAGATATTTAATAATCACGCTTAGGCCCAGTGAAAATTTAACAAACAGTTAAATTTAAAATTTATACACGAAACAACAACAAATGTGTCAGTTAAAATCCCAGTTAGTAGCTAACGGGGCATTGTGAAAATGAGGTTTAGGCCTGATTACCGATTGTCCCGTTAGCTACTAACTGGGACTTTATCTGACATATTTGTTGTTGTTCCTTATATAAAATTTCAATTTAACTGTTTGTTAAATTTTAACTGGACATATTCAGTTAACGGGATCTATAAGTTAATTCTTAACTAAATTTAGTTTGAAATTTTCAAAGAAACTTTAAAATTTCTTTTGTTTTTTCTTTTTTTTTTAGTTTATTTATTAAATTAGTTTAGCAAACTTGCAAAACCCAACCTCAGTATTTAATAATCCATTAATGACAAGGAGATTGGGCGCGGTATCAATATGTGTATAACATTGGAAAAGTTTATTAGGATTTTTTTTTTTTTTTTTTTAAATTATATAATTTCCAATACTTAATAATTATGCAAAATAATTCTTAAATTAGTTTATTTTAGGAATGACATATTGAATATGTGAAGAACTATAAAATGAGGTATAAATCAAAAAGTGTCATATGATGTCACTCATAACAGGACAGAATTTTCGGATTGTGCATAATAAAGATTTATAACAAATTGTTAAAAAAAAAGTACAGTTGTTACTAAAAATGTTGTATTAACAAAAATTAAAAAAATGTGCGTTTTTAAAGTTTAAGAAAAATATTCAACTGAAAATTAGAAATTGATAGTAATTTTTGAAAAAAATTACAAAAAAAAAATGTACTTTTAACAACTAAAAATAAGTATACCTTTTATCATTAATTGGCATTCATTTAGTTTTATAGAAAAAAAAAAGAAAAAAAAAACTCAACCTCTATTTTTGTTTCTTCTTTTATATATTAGTATATATTCTTATTTTTTATTACAATTCCACTTTCATTAACCTTTATCAACAGTTTTGCCTATTTCCTTTTTTTCAACTTTTATTATTCCAATTTGTATCTCTTTTCGTTCGCTATTCTTGTGTCGTAGATTTTTTTTTTTTCGTTTTTTTAACTAAAAACATTATTTTTTCAAAAAATTAAATTTCAAGCACTACGGCAACACTTGTAATATTGTTGGTAAAAAAGACCGTTAAAAAACTTAAATTTTCTAATTGTTATAGCTAGTGTAGTTGGATATCCCTTTATAATTTTGTAAAGTATTTAGTCAAGTTAACATTAAATTTATCGTACTATTCTAAACCAAACAAAAAACATTTTTTTATATTCAAACTAATTAATCATAACCGTAGGTCGGGGACATTGTTACATTATAAAGAACATCAGTGTTGTCATGTTAACGTTTTTAACGAGATTTCAACGATTTTTTTTTTCGTCTCAAGTATGGAAAAGTGTTTATCACTTAAATTAAAGATTGTTATGCCCAGTTTTTAACTTCGTATTTAAATATGCAATTAGTTAATTGCCATTTAAATTTAAGTTGTATTTAAATACAGTTTCAGTTTTTCGGTCTTAAATGATAATTGTTATTTATTTGCGACAAAAGTATGGTAGCATCATGAAATGTCAAAAAATTAATGATCATTATTCATAAAACAGCTCTTTAAAGAATAGAAGAAAGCAGAAAATATAAAATATAGAAATAAAAAAAAAAAAAAAAATGAAATATATACATTAGAGTTCGTTTTCAAATTTTTTTTGATTTTGATTTCTGGATATTATCACTTTTTAGAAGGTTTTAGTATCAATAAAAATAATGGCGTATTTTTTTTTTTTTAATTCCAACTCCTTCCCGTGCCTATAGGCGACTCAAATCGCGGATTTTGGGGCCCTTTTCCCATATAACAAAAACGGCTTAATATATGCCAAATCTGACTTCAGTATTCGACTCTACGGGAAAACTTAGGCCCATAAGCTTTTTTTTAGTTTTTGGAATGCACCAGAATGCATAATTAGAGTGGTCCAAAAAAATAATTTTTAAAAAAAAATTAAAATATTTATTTTTGTTAATATACAATGAAAAAATACTTACATCTGACAAAAATGGTCCAACAATTTTAATTTTGTAGTTACAAGTTCAAAAGTTATTAAAGTTTAAAAATTTAATTTTTTAGTGAATACAGAATAATTTATTGGTTTTGTAATTTCTATTTAACAACAATTCTAATTAATTCTATTCCTTTCCACAGCAGATAAAGCTAAACAATTTAAATTATCTTTATTTTTAACTAAACACGAGTTGTTCAGGCGCGAAATTATACCAACAAGTTGTTCGGTGTAAATACTTGTTGATTAAATATTTTTAGCTTGTTCGATTGCATTACGAAAACCTTTCTGGGCTGGCCACTCAACAGCATTATAAAGCATAAAGGCTATGTTAATTCCAAAATTAACCAGAGTTTTTAAACTTTGAAGAGTAATAAAATCAAACGGTGACTTACTAAAAGCGGAATCAAAATATGCCAACTTGTTAGCTGCATCAACAACATTATTAACCACTTCTTCTCCCTCTTCTACTTCTATAAAATCTTTTTATATAGCATTTATTATATTTATAATTATATTTATTATATAACTTTTGAACGGGTTGCTATAAAATAAAAATGTTTGCACAATTTTTCTCAGCCAGGAGTGCTTTTTCATTGTATATATAAAGAAAAATTAAATTTTTAAACTTTAATAACTTTTGAACGGGTAACTACAAAACTAAAATTTTTGGACCATTTTTCTCAGATGTAAGTGTTTTTTCATTGTATATTAACAAAAAAAAATATTTTAATTTTTTATTTACAAAATTATTTTTTTGGACCACTCTAATTATGCATTCTGGTGCATTCCAAAAACTAAAAAAAGCTTATGGGCCTAAGTTTTCCCGTAGAATCGAATACTGAAGTCAGATCTGACATATATTTAGCCGTTTTTGTTGTATGGGAAAAGGGACACAAAATCCGCGATTTGAGTCGCCTATAGGCACGGGAAGGAGTTGAAATAAAAAAAAAAAATACGCCATTATTTTTATTGATACAAAAACCTTCTAAAAAGTGATGATATCCAAAAATCTATTTTTCAAAACTAACTCATACATACATATATATAAATATATATAAAAATATTAGTGTCCGACCGAACGTTCGGCTTCGGAGTTCGGCCAAAAAGTGATGTTCGGCCAAGTTCGGTGTTCGGCCAAATTTTGGCCGAACTTGGCCGAATACCGTATATTTGAAGAAGAACAGTTCATTTTTGATTTATTTCACGTAAAAGACAAACTTTTCAATTAAATTCGTCATATACTTTTGTTAAAATAATGAAGTTCAGGTGTTTCCATATTTTTGTTGAAAACTTCAATAAAATAATTGAACTGACTTTATAATATTTTTGAAAAAATATTCTAAATTTGCTTTTTTACAAATTTATTGATGTTTGAATATTTTTTAATATACTTTAATGATGCTTTTTGTAGTCAAAATCAACGAAAATTTAAATTTTATTCAAACTAAAAAAAAATTAAAAAGTTCGGCTTCGGCTACGGCTTCGGCCGAAGGTTAAAAATTTGGCCGAAGTTCGGCTACGGCTTCGGCCAAAAAAAGTGACTTCGGTCGGACACTAATAAATATATATATAAATATATATATAAATATATATATAAATATATATATAAATAAATTATAATTAAATTAATAAAATAAAAATGAAGAGAAGTGAAAATTTCATCCGAAGTTGAATTTTTATTGGCTGCTGTAATTTAATTTATTTGTTATTGTTTGTTTTACCACGCGAAAAAAAAACTGTCGAAATCATATGTTATATTTGTACAATTTAATAAGACTTTAAATGCCCAATATTGGTCACTTAAATGTGATTTAAATTTTAAGTTAAAAACTGACGTTTTTATTTAAATAGAACTTAAGGTCCAAATGGCATTTAAATACGAAGTGAAAAACTGGGCATTAGACATTCATCATGCGAGCAGTTTGGTATTGAAAAGAATCAAAAATTGGTCCAGCGGTTAAAAAATTATGAATGAAAATGTGCCTCTAAATTTTCCCTACAAATTGGTGTATAATTCATTACTGTCCGACCGAACTCATTTTTTTCGGCCGAAGCCGAACTTCGGCCATAATATCAATGTTCGGCCGAAGCCGAACTTTTTGTTTTAATAAAAAAATATAAATTGTTTTTTTAGATCAATAAATTTAAACCAAAAAGTTTTTAAACATAAACAAAATACAAATTTATAGGTATATTTTTTTAAAAAATCATATTTGAAAAATAGTTGTACTATTTTAGGTACAAAAAAAGAATAAAATATTTGTACTATATTTTATAGTCAAAGAAAAATAGTTGATCGATTTTTAAGTTGATATAAAAAAAAAACACATTAATATTTAAAATTAAAAAGTTTGATATTGTAATGACAGAAAACCAATTTTTCCACATTCACACCATGTGAATTGCTTCGTCTATCAGAATACAGCTGTCCGGCAGCGCTAAAAAGCTGTTCGCTAGCTACACTAGTTGGTGGGGCTGATAAATATTTTATTGCTACAGCTTTTATATTTGTAAATGGACTTGAATTCCAATACTCAAATATATTTATATTTCTGGGACTTAAAAGCTCCGTAATAAACATTTTAATTTCTTTTTCAATAACATTTTCATTTGGTTCTTCTACTTCTAAGTCTGGTACTGCATCATGTCTATCCCAAATTGATGAACCTGTTATTCTCTTTTTAGAATTACTTACCACTCGAAATTAATTGCAACATATAAAAGTATACGTTTATTTAAATTATATAGCATTAAATTTGATTATTTGCTTATAAGTCTTGTAGGTATACTTCTGGAATTTTTTTTTTTAAACTGGCTTTTTCAATTTTTTCACACACATTGATATTTAAATATCGTTGTTTTTTTTTGGTAATCTATAATATTCAACGTTGTATTTTTTATGTAGTTTTTTTTTTTTTGTAAATTCTGGCATATAAGTATCTGAGGAATACTTCGCCAACCGCCTGATCTCATCAGGCAAACCAAAATTAAAAAAAAAAAAAAGTAAATATAACCACAGTTGTTAGTTCGGCCAAAATTTGGCCCGAACACCGAACTTCACTTTTTGGCCGAATACTCGGTCGGACACTATTGACATGTTGATGAAACAACAGTGGAAAAAAAGAATGGTCCACTTTAGAGAACAGACCATATTAGGGAACATTACCTTACAAATTATTTTGAGTTATAATAAATTGTTTTCTAAAAACACATCTTTTTTACTAATTCAAAAAATTGACAACACTGACAAACACATTTAAGCGGCATTTAATGAGTGTATTTTATTTTCACATATTGTGTTTTCTCCTTCTTTTTGTTTTGTTTATCATATTCGTGGCAATTTAGTAGAGTTTCATTTAACCCATTGACAACAAATGTTGGATGTGTAGCCCATTTTTTTTTTTTTTTTACTTTTTTGTATTTTAGGAAAGCAGGACGTTTTAACCAAAACTTGTAGATTAATTTAGATTTAAAGGGATATCCATAAATATTAGTCTAACGCCTTACAAACTCAGTCCAAAGTCGAAATTTAAAATCTTTGTTTTTTGTTATGACTTTTTTAAAGTTATTCAGCCTTACTAACTTTTTTCCAAAATTGTATATTTTTGTTAAAATCTACTTTTTTAAAACAAAGTGTTTGCTTTATCCATACTATACAAAATTATTAAAATAAATTTTTTATAATAAAGTCAAACAAATCTTAATTTTTTGTTATGACTTTTGAAATTTATTCAGCCTTACTATTTTTTTTTTTTTTTTTCTGAAATTTATATTTTTTTTGTTAAAATTGACCTTTTTTAAAACAAATTGGTTGCTTTATCCAAAATTATTAAAATACAGTTTTTATAATAAAGTCATAGATTACTTTTGTGATTTAAAATCGACTTTTTCTCCTTTATAGTAAGGTCCATTGTGTTTAGCTTTTTGTTGTTTAAAATTCTGTTTACTAAAATTATTTTTGCATTGGAAATAGCTTAAGACAACATTAAAAATTTAAGCTTTTAAAAATGTAAACCCTTTTAGGAGCGATATTCCATTAACATTTTAGCTTTAGTACTATATTTATCCGATCGGGAGAGCAAAACACCGCCTAAAACAGCATTAAATTTATTTTTTGAGTCATAGGTCTCGAAAAAGTTTTGTCCAAAAATCTCCATTGGTTTAAGTTTGGTCGTTAAACGGTTAAAGTGTGTGTAAAATTGTTGAATATATTTTCAAATTCTTATAACATTTACTACATTGTAGAATTGCAAAACAATTTACCTTTAAAGAGTATTTTAAAATCTCTTTATTATAATTCATTCTCTTGCACTGACTCCTTTTGGAAAACTAACTAAAAACTACCCTCTTTCTGAGAGTTACAATAAAAAGTATCTCAGATATTTTAGAGGTGTTTTAGAGTTTACAGTGTTGATGCTAAAAGGTACAGTTTTGTATCCATAAGATAAAAATAATGAAAAATGGTTTTTTAACATTATAAAATTTATTTAATATATTACTATTAGGTTCTTATTGCTATAAAATTTATGTTGTTATATGAAATATTTCTATATTTTTTGCAAAAAGTATCTGTTAGTACATTTCTATTAAGGTGTTTTTTTTTGCTGATCAGTGTTGCCATTGTCTGTTACTAACAGAGTTAACACCCCTTATAATAACTTTTAAAGATACTGGGACTTAACAAAATCGAAGGGAAAAGCATTAACGAAGTCAGGACTGATTTTTATGACGTATATTAGAATAATAACAATATTAACGTTTTCAAAATCGAAAGAACTCGGTATAAATGATCAATTGACTGTACGGGTCGATTTGTATGGAGGCAAAAAAATCATCATTCTAGGGGTTAAAATTTAAGTTAAAAGAGATCCTTTTTAGTCGTGTTTTTTTTTTTAGCAAAATGTACAAATCTCGGGATAGAGATATTTCAGAAAGTAGGAGGAGTCTTTCCAAGATTCGGTTCTCTATTTCTTCTCCGGAAGAAATAGAGTATAAATATATTCGATTGGGTTGGATTCGATTGGGGCACTCTAAATGGGTCAAAGTGGGATTTTTCAAAACTTCACACTACGGGTCAAAAGTCGGGACATCAGAATTCGTTTTAGATGTATGGTTCCTTTGGCAAAGTTTATTATTTTGATCCCTAGAATACTATTTTCTTTGAACGTTGAGCGATTTTTAAATCGACCCGCCCTACTGTACATGTATTGAATCATTCTAGTTGTTTTTTTAAAGTAAATTATTGTAGTGCAAATTTAAGTCTTAAATACCGTAAAAAGTTTTCTTATTTTCTTTTGAAAATACGTAAATATTGTTCTGGTTTTTGTCAAAAGAATATTATTCTCCATATGTGCCTGGTTTTTATTGTCTGCATAAAATTTTCTTTTACCATTTGGAACATATTTCGGCAAATTAAAAAAAAAATCAAAAACTTTTAGAGTCGAACTCTTTTTTTATCATTTCTCTTTTATGCAATCTTAAAAACATTTTCAGTATGAGTAATATGTAATTAAATATTAAACATACACTTATTGTTTTATAAATTTATACTAAAAAAACTGGACTAGTTGATATACTACCAATTACTTCATGTTTTGCATTTTATAGTGATTTCAAATAGCAGTAAAATTTAAATTAGTTCTCTATATCGCTGTTTTTTTTTTTTAATTTTACTTGATTCGTCTCAATTATTTCTATTAATTGACCAATGAATGATAATAATTCATTAATATATCGAATAAAACTATTTTCAACCAAAATTGAAACCCAGAACATGTCCGAATATTTGTTTTTCGGTGTTAATATGTACATAGAAAACAGATTCATTGTGACAACCGAATTTTTTCCAACCGAATAGTTTGGTTGCAGAAACCGAATGGTTTGGTTGTCACAATCTATAATTAAAAAATAACATTACTGACTTAACATTTTTTTTTTTTAACCAAATAGTTTGGTTGCAGAAACCGAATTGTTTGGTTGCAGAAAACGAATTGTTTAGTTGTCACAATCTATAATAAAAGAATAACGTTACTGACTTAACATCGCCCAGCCTTTAACACTAGAGCTTGAATTTTTTTTTTTTAATTCCTTTGGGAGGGACAAAAAGTGAAATAGGTTCCCCTTGGCGGTCTTGTTAAACCGCTTTGAATAGAAATTTAAAATATATGTATGTTTCTTTGGCTATGACGTTCTTTAATAATATGATCCTTTTTTAATATTGGCAACGATCGTGGTAAAACTGTGGGTTACAAATGGAAAATGTCTCCCCTTAAAGGAATGGTCAAATGGCTAAGACTAAGAAGTTGAAATTTGGCACGTAGCACGTAAAAGTGAGTTATTTGAAATATGGTATGGGGATTCCTAATCCCGTGCAGCCATTAGCTTTGAAGTGAATTTTGAAAATTTTTACGGATAGTGGCAAAAAATTAGAAATCAGCCTTTGGAGGCCTGGCTAGATTTACGGAAACTTACGTTGGGGGGAAAAGTCTTCGTCTTGGCAGCCTCCCCAAACCCCTTTGGTTAGAAATTTAAAAATTATGTCCCTTTGAATATGACCTAAACAACTAATATGATCCTTTTTGAATTTCATACCAGAAATTTGGTTAAACTAGTGGCTAAAAGGTTTAAAGTCTCCTCCTTGGCGGCCTGACTAAAGCGAGAAACTTTACATTTTATATGTGTGTTTCTGATTCCGCTTAGACATTCGCTTATGCTTGATTTATGAAAATTCCTACGGGTAGGTGCAAAAAACGGAAAAGTAACCTCCTTGTTATTTCTATTGTGAAGACATCCGCTATGACATGATTTGCCTGGTCCCTCAAAGAGATGATTTTTAAAAACTGCAATAAAATCGTTGTTTAAATGGGAGTTAAGAGTAATGCTCTTTCCCCTAATGCCGAGTTTTTGGGATGTAGATTATCTTTAAACTTAGTTTAACGAAGTTTGTAACTGTAAAAACGATTTTGAAATATGGTTTATTTTGTTGGTAACTGTAAAAACGATTTTGAAATATGGTTTATTTTGTTTTATTTCAATACAGACCAAAATTCTAAATCAGAAAAAGTTTTTCTGACAAATTTTTGTTAACAAACGTGGAAATAACAGACATAATTCGTTATGGGGTTAACTAAACCAAGTTTAACTAACATCCCAAAAACTCAGCATTAATCACCCATCCCAAACCGATGGATCTAGGAACATTGAATTGTAGTCATGTACTCAGACTGGGCTTTTGAAATTTTTTACAGGAGGTACAAAAAGAAAAGTCTCCTTACGTTCTGCCCGAATCCCTTCGGATTTGTTCACTTCCATTATTGAAGTATTTTGTTCTTCTAGTACACTCGTCCATTCGAGAAATTTTTTCAATTATTCATAAGAGTATATTGGTCAGTGGTTTGTTCGACAATTCTGAATATAATGAACAAAAATTAGAAAATATCATTTGAAAATCAACTAGTTCGTGAACGAAATGAACTATAATGCTGAGCACTACCCTGCTTAAAAAATAAGAACGGCAAAGCGTTGGCCCAGTGCTTTCAAAGGTGGTATGAGCGTTGGCAAAGCGTTGAATTTCTGAAGATTTAAGAAATTCAATTCAAGAAATTTTTCTAAATCCGCTTCCAAACTTCTAAGCTCATATCTTGAAAATAGGTCGCAGTTCGTCTCGATTGGAGATAGGAACTCTTGTACTTTGGAAGTTACCAGTGGTGTTCGCAGGGATCGGTAATTGGTTCTATTTTATTTATGATGTATTTAAATGATTGTATTGATTTGAATGATTTTATTGATGTAATAGATAATAACTGTTTTGAAACTTATATGCAGATGATGTACAGATTTTATTTTCTGGAGAAAGACAATTCTTTGATGTTTTCGAGGCAAACATAGAATTTTACCTTGTTCAGATTGCACGGTGGATAGACTCAAATGGGGTAGACATAAATCCTAGCAAAGCGAAGGCTATGTGCTTCAGTTTTGATTCCCGTGATTTAAGTGTATCATTGAGAGGTGTTAGTATCAGCTTTGTGTCTGAAATGAAGTGTTTGAGTGTTCTTGTAGATGATAAGTTACGTTTTTCGAAACACGTTGATTACGTGGGTGCTCGAGTGAATGCTATGTTGAGACGATTATGGTCTCTTGATCTATGTTTGCCTCTACATGTAAGGAAACGTGTAGCTAGTTCTCTTCTTATGCCCCAGTTAATTTATGCTTTGGAGGTATTTACGGGTACTAACAGTAATATTCTTAGACGTCTTCATCTTACATTTAACCGTATAGTGAGATATGTTTACATATTGAGGATTAGAGAACATGTCTCTCCGTTTGTGTTCGATTTGTTTTTGGTTTTTCTTTTTAGAATTTTATAAAACTGAGAATCTTGTTATTGTTTTACAAGCTAATTAGAGCGAACTGTCATGGTTACATTGTTGACAACTTTAGATTTACAAGATCGAGTAGAAACCCTCTGATAGTTTTTCAACGTATAAACTCTTCTATTTTCGAGAGATCCTTTAATGTGAGGATAACTAGAGTCTGGAATTCATTACCTAGATTTCTTAAAAGCTTTGTTGTTGCAAGTGCTACGTTTAAACGCAAACTAAGGCAGTTTTTTAATCACTCACTATTATTTTGATAATTTACGATAATTTTTCATATTTTTTATATATTTTGTTTTATTTTCTTTTTTTTTTTAATCGTCTACTTAATTTGTTGATAACCTTATTGCTACATTTTGGACCGTTAAACTTTAGTTATAATTTTATTTCTTTTAGGCATTTCTTTAAATTATAAATTTATTTTATTATTTTTTGTAAAAATTTATTGTAGAATAAGAACCATATTAGGCCCTATGGGCTTGGTTTTTGAATTAATAAATGAAATGAAATCATGCTAATTAATATATACCATATGTAGTGATATATGCCACATCTACGGTTATATCAATCGATATAAAGGGTCCGCCAAATAACTGTTTTTTTTTAACTCCTGAACCAATTGGACTTTGTATGGCAAAATTCGTCTCAATGATGTCTCCGAAATGTTGAATTGTTGAGAACGACGGTGAACTGATGTTGATGGCGCTTCACGCACACTTTCTGCCACAGCAGCAATATTCACGGGTGTACGCACTGTTTTTGGCTTTTCATGCTTTGTTTATCGATGAGGATGCCAGTTTCTTTCACTTTTTTCACAAGATAACGAACATACGGACCATATTCGTTCAGCGGAAGGATAAAACTAATTATCTGTCAAATTAGACATGAGCTAAGCACTAGTTGAAATAAGCACTAGTTGAAAAAAAAACGTTAGATGGCGGACCCTTAACATTAAGATATTAATGGGTATGAAAATATTCGAAAAACCAAATCCAAGATAAAGTTATATATTAACATATGATCCATTATATATATCCATATTAAGCTTTATAAAATTATATGTTTTTATATAATGTTATATTAAATCAGATATGATTGTATATGAACGTTTTTACTCGGGTGTTTTTATCATTATTTTAAATATAAAGCCAGGCGCTAATTTTTAATATAATTGATACACATTTTTTTTTTTTTTAAATTTTAATCATTTATTATTGATCAATTTTTTCTGTTACAAAAATAGCGCTTCAAGATGTATTGCAACATAAACCCATCGTTTATCTTTATTGTCTTTTTGTATTTGTTATTTTGAATTTTTTTTTGTTAATTTAGTTATAATAACTTTTTATACAAATAATAAATTTCACAAAAACAATATTTTCAATATTGCCCACAGACTTTTCAATAATATTAATTTGAAAAAAAAAAATCTAAATGATTTTGAAATTTTCATTTCAAATTTGTTTGTAAACAATTTAGAATTGATCAATAATATTTAGAATCTATTTTTAGTGCTTATTTTTCAACTCTAGTAAGTATATAACTACTTATTTTGGATTTTTGTAAGATGAAAAGTAATGACATTTTGTGCAAGCAAGTCATTTATATTTGTATCTATCAAGTATAACATTCCGGGTAAAAATAGTTATATCTAGTCATATAAATATCCCATGAAGAAAAATACGATCGTGAAATCGTTTTAAAAGCACTTCAAAAGGTGGTATAGCGTTTTCAGAAAATTCCGATTTACAGTTTTGAAGCGTTTGGTAGAAAACGGTCAAAATGATAACCACGTTTTAGGGTGTGAGGATGGTATTTAACACCGTTCTCAAAGCGTTGAACAAAAAAACTTTGAAATGATTTTTTAATCGTCAACCAAATGCTAACCTAGTTTTGGGTGGTATTTTATAACGTTATCCAAACGTTGGAAATTTTTTTTTTTTTTTTTTTTATTAATTAATTAATAATTACAAATTATATACTATTACCCTAACCGAGCACTAGCTACTATGGCCTTCGGCGCGTTGTAGCGAAAACAGACCAGTGCCTCTGGTGGGAATCGAATCCACGACCCCGCACTGATAAGCCAGCACGCTACCAACTAGCCTACCGGGGCGCACAAGGGAAAAAAATTATAAAGTCGTTCACCATAGTTTTAAATACATTTGTGAGAATAGTTTTTTAAAATATTTTATCTTGAATTAGAAGAAATCTAAATTTTACACGGGAAAAATATTTCTTTTGTTTCTCATATTCTATTAAAATTGTATCATATTGACAAACTAATTAATTGTATTAACAAACGTTTACCTTTTAAAAGATAAATTTTGCAAATAAAACGTATTTGTTTGTAAATATGATTGAAAATAATTCATATGCATACCAGTTAAAATTGTTAAATAAATAAAAAAAAATTAACATTTAAAGTTATATTGAAAATATCTTCAATGGAATTTAGTTTTTGGAAATTTATTTTTTTTGAAAATTTATTTTTAAACTCATTATTTTTGTCCAAACATACACTGGGGTGTAGAAAAGCATTACCATATGAGTGGTTATATAAGTACTTATTTGGTTATGGTAAGTACTTACAGTTGTCATTACAAATATCATAATTTTCATTACAAATTTCATTAATTTTATAAAAGAATTTCGCTCTAAATAATGACATATCATTACTAAACATCATACGAAAAATAAAAAAAAATATGTGGTTACCAACATGCTTATTAGTATGGACAAAAATAATGAGTCTTAAAAATAAATTTAAAAAAAAAATTATTTTTTTATTGAACCTTTTTACTTTCCAGCTTACAAAAACTAAGTAGAGTTGAAAAAATAATGTTTCTAAAAATAGATTTCCAAAAAAATTTTGAGATCAATACTTTATATTGAAAATAATGATAAAAGTCAGTACTTATGGGTAACGCATTATTTATTGTATTAAAATAATGGGAAAATTTACTAGTTATTAGTATGACCTTATTATTTGTGTTAAAGTAATGCAGAGTAAGCTGGTATCATTACTGCTAGTCCGAATCATTACTGGGATTCCGGATGAGCTTGTATGTTTTGTTTTCAAATATCCGAAATGTGGATTCATATTATTTATTTCAATGAAATTAAACATGATATTTGTGTCCCATATGCTGGGACATTTGTTATGGAAATTATTTAATACTACCTGGGGGGCCTTTAGAAGAAAGCTATAATGGCATCTCTATTTTACTCCATTTAAAATACAACACTTCATGTTTAGGAAAACCAAGATACTCTTGTACTACTCTCATTGCTCTTGAACATTTGGCAACATTTAGTTGTTTGTTGGTTCTCGAGAGTGTTGCGTGTGTTGTTTTGATATTACGGATTATATGCGTTACCGTTAACCGGTCAAAAAACTTTGTAATTATATTTGTTACGCCTGTTCTTTGCTCCACCACACCGCGTTTGGTGGCCAACATAACTCTCGATATAGAGTCGTCATCCAACAACAACATCATCCTCATCATTGATAAATGCCTGGCATGGCCTTACACCAGCGCAACAAAACCACAGCAGAGCTCCAGCATTTGCCAGCAATGGAGTAATTTCACTAAAAAGTCATTCCAAATTATGGGCCAATGCTGTTACAATTGCAAAACTTGCACAAAGTATGAGGTAAAACTCAAACTGCCATTTAGCAAAACCACGTTGATTTTGTACGTCGTTCTTATTTTTGGATTGTGTCTATTGAATGTTTAAGCAGAAGCTGCAAACTCATACTATTTCCTTTATCAGCCAGCCATCCATCCATACAGCCATCTATCCATGCATCCAAACTAACCTAACAATCACTCCACTTCACTCCGCTTTACACTCGCTTGGGATAGTAATGAACCATTTATGTTGCTTTGCTTTTCGTCGTCTGTTTTTTTTTTTAACTTCTCGCTCGCTTGTCGTTTTGGAAATGTGTGTATGTCGTTTGGTATGTTCGGTTAGACAATCTGCCTGTCTGTTAGTCCGTCTGTCCATTCTTACAATCGACTGACTGTCAGATTGTGCACACGCTGTTAATGTCGTTGTCGTCGTCTTTATATATGTGTATGGGTGTGTGTGTGTGTGTGTTTATATGAAGATATATAAGTTTGTATATTGTTTGGTGTTTATTGTTATGTACTAACACTGCCACTAATGCTGTTACTGCAGCTGACTATATACTCCAATGCCATTTTTCTATGTAATAAAGTGTTTTTGTTGTTGGTTTTTATGTAATTTTATATATATCTACATATACATATATACGTACATATATACTATAGTACTGATATATAATAAACGACATAATGTAATCGTAAGCTTCTACATTTTCCATACGATATGGAGACCGACTTAAGTACCGATTTTACAGAACATTTGTCGTTGTTGTTTTGGCTGTTTGTTTGGCAATAAATTGGGGGGGAAAAGTTCAAAAATACAAATTGAATTACTGTGTCTGTCCGTTATATACTTTTCAGCTATTTCCATATTTTGGCTATGAACTATTGTATAGAAATTTTGTTAAAGGACTTAATTAAGTTTCAGTTAAAATTGTTAATAGTAGAAATAAATTTGAATTTTTCCATATATAAATGAATATATGTTAGGGATATAAGTTGGAAACGTTTTTATATTAAAGTTTCAATTAAGGCGATATAATACATAATTTAAAGACGAATTCGTTATTTGACGACCAGCGGTTGATATAAGTATGTCGAATTTTTACGTTTTACTATATTGGGAATGCTAGCAGGACTATTTTAACTAGAGTTGTGTCGTTCATGAACGAACTAGTTCAATTGAACGACTCACTCAATTAAACGATATGATTCGTTCACCAATATTCGATCTTGTTGTTCAATTGTTCATTTCGTTCTTTTTATTCATAGAACAATTGCATCTTTATTCAATCAAATTGCTTGCAAGAGTATTTTTAAAGTCATACAAATAAAATGTTTTTTTATACAAAATAAATAAATTTTTGTTAGAAAATTTGCAATTTTATAACACGTTTTGTCTATGTACAGTAAAATTTGTGGAAAAAACTACTAATAATTGTCAAACGAACGAGACAGTCACAACACGCAAATCAGTCACAAGTCAAAGCATAAAAGAACGATTTGAACCAACTAGTTCACTTCTTCGAATTAAACGATAATGACCCAATCACCGAAATGAACGATTAATCCCAACTCTAGTTTTAACAAAATTGATTTGATCGATACTTGAGAGCTGTAGCTTTTTAAGATATCCATAATTTGAAGTCTGAAAATAATACCAACAAACAATATGTTGTCTCTGTTTTATATACTAAAGAAATGGTAACTGATTTGTGGAAAGTAAATTTTATGTTCAACAGTAGTTAATTTTCGCAAATCTGTCACCATTTGTTTAGTTTGGAAACGGAGACAGCATATTGTATGGTGGTACTATTTTTACACAGAAAACACTTAAAACGGATTTCAATTAAAAAATTTATTGAATCAATTAATATTTTAATTGATTTTGCACGAAAATTATAATATCAACTAAAACTTTTATTGAAAATTAAAAAGGAACAAAAGTTATAAATAACTTCAACAAAAAAATATTTTTTTGATACTCACAAAAAAAGTGTGTGAACGATACGTTGGTATGTGTGTTATTGTTAGTGCTGCGTCTGTATGTATGTGTGCTTGTTTTGTTTGTAAACTTCAAATGCATTTGGTATTTTATACTAAACATTTTCTATTTAAGCTTCAGTATGTGAAAAAAATAATTTGAGAATTACGTCTAAAATAAAATATGTATTTATATATTTAAAAGTCAATAAAAATATTAATTGACTCAATTAAATATTTGTTTAGAAACAAATTTATTTCAAAACAAATCTCTTATTAGATATTTTAGATTGTTAATTTTTTCTGTGTATATAGTTTACGTTTACGAAACGTATCCGCTAGAGTAATGAAGCCTTAAGCCATTCAATTTTAAAAATAAGTCTAAATTTTAAAACATTTTATAAAAATTGTTAGTACAAATAAAATATGTATAATATATAATATATATATACATGTATAATATATAATATATGTATACATGTATAATATATAATATATATATATACATGTATAATATATATATACAGTGGGGTGAATTAAAATAGGGACACTTGCATGCAACAGATTTGAAGTAAAAATTAACACATAAATCTTAGGGGAAAACCATCAATATTATTTTTAAGATTATTGTACAACAAGAACAACTTTTCATTTTACGTTATAGTTTAAAGCTTGTTGTGTCAAAAAGTCATGGAGGAACAGAATGGATTGCAGTTTGTCTAGGGCGTTATGGCCCGCATTGGATGCAGGGGCCACCAAGGTTCTTTTGGGACTGGGCAGGGAGGGTCTCAGGACCCTTACGGGGTTCCTGACCGGTGATTGTTCTGTCAGGGCTTTCACAAGCAGATGGGACAGGGACATACCGGATTTTTGCAGGTTGTGCGAGGACGTTGAGGAACTGGAGACAGTTGATCATATAATGTGCCACTGTCCTAGGTTGCAGGGTCTCAGACAGAAATGGCTAGGAGATAGATTTCACGGCGAACTTGGGTGTGTCGCTGGATGCAATCCAGTAGATTTGCTGAGATTTGTCAGGGAGATAGAACGGCTGTTTCTAGCAAGGGGACGATAGGAGCTGGTTTCTGGGGAGTATATATTTGGGCGGGTCGATTTAAAAATCGCTCAACGTTCAAGGAAAATTGTATTCTAGGTATCAAAATAAGAAACTTTGCCGAAGGAACCATACCTCTAAACGAATTCTGATGTCCCGACTTTTGACCCGTAGGGTCAAATTTTGAAAAAGCCCACTTTGATATTTCAGAAAGTAGGAGGAATCTCTCCAAGATTATGCGAGCTACTTCTTCTCCGGGAGACGCGCTAGCAGATTAATACATAAATCATCATTCTAGGTGACCGTTAAGAAAGAGAGCCTTTTTAACCGTGTTTTTATAGCAAAATGTACAAATCTCGGGATAGAGATATTTCAGAAAGTAGGAGGAGTCTTTCCAAGATTAGGGTCTCTATTTCTTCTCCGGAAGACGCTCTAGCAGATGCATGTATAAATTATATTCGATTGGGGTTTGATTCGATTGGGGCACTCTAAATGGGTCAAAATGGAATTTTTAAAAATTTGACCCTACGTGTCAAAAGTCAGGACATCAGAATTCGTTTTAGAGGTATGGTTCAGAATTCGTTTTAGAGGTATGGTTCCTTCGGCAAAGTTTGAAGGAATTCACAATGTACCGTATTGGTCTCTGAGTGGAGATGTGACCTTGGGTACATAACCCTTCCTAACCTAACCTACGGGGCGGTCCCAAAATTAGCCATTTAGCTCGACTCACTTTTTCCTATTCAATAGCTTATAATAGGAACTGTCTAGCTCCTTAAAATAACCATCAACCGCAGACTTCACCTCTTCATTGTTGAGAAATCTTTTACCACCGAGCTATTTTTTCAAGTTTGGAAATGAAGCAATTCGAACTTTAATTAATTGATATTGGCCATCGCAATAGTTTGTTAAAATTCATATTTGTGTTTTAATAAATTTCATACGTATTTGAACTTCTACAACTGTTTTATAATAATATAATAGAGCTTCGAAAGAATTAAATTTGAACTTAATTCAGAATTATGTAACGAAATCGCCGGCCTAGATTGTACACGACCGTGCTCAAGGTTAAATGGGGGGAAGGATATAGGCCCGGTCATTACAAAACTTTAAATAGTAGAAAGAATAAAGGAAGGAATAAGATGTTTTATTTTATATACATTTCCTGTCTAGATGCATATTCTTTCGTTAATTAATTTCTTATGAATTCATTCATTAATTTCATTCGCAAATGAATTTCTTGAATGATCCAAATTTTATGTTCATTCAACATTTTACTAATTGAATGCAGAAGTTTTAGTACCACAGAAGTTTATTATAAAACACGTACAATAAAATATAATTATTTTTTAAATAATATAATAATTTTAATTACTTTTCTTTTGTAATAGGTAAATATTTCAATTAAATGACGACAAATTTCGTATATAATTTAATTAATTGACATAGAACAAATCTTTAATTATTCATTCTTTTATTAAATGAATTACGAAAACTCTGAATCTTTCAAAAATAAATCGATTCGAATGTAATGAAAATGTATTTTCATTTATATAATTTAAAGATTTTCGAGATCCATATCCATAAAGATCAAATTACACGAGCGGATTCGAAATATAACTCATTTATGAAACGTCATATGCGTTAAAAGAAAATAGAAGATAGTTTTGTTGTTTTGTCTCTAACTATCTCAGCGGTTCCCATCAACTTTTGCTTCACGGACCACATGAGACAGTTCTACTGTTCACGGACCCGTATTTTTTTTGTTAATACAAAAGTAACTATACAAACAAAAATTGAATTTTTATTTTAAAAATAGAAAAGCATTACAAAACTAAATGCAGTATTCAGCCGATTAAGATGAAGTCCGAAGGACCAGAAAAATGAATTCGTTATAATCGAGATTCGTATTTACTGGAGCGAAATTTTTTACAATTTTTTTTATTGTCCACAAAAAAATTAAAAATTTTTATAAACTTTTTTTTAAATATTGCGAAGTTCGTTAATTTGATT
The DNA here is from genome assembly GCA_021234595.1 of Delia radicum. Lineage (NCBI taxonomy): Eukaryota > Metazoa > Arthropoda > Insecta > Diptera > Anthomyiidae > Delia > Delia radicum. Next base: position 24,985,330 of record CM037853.1, read on the forward strand.
TCATAAATAGATAGTTTTCGATTAATTTGAGAAATAATTTTGTTTGTTTCGGTTTAAAATTTGTTAAAATATAAAAAATGTTTGGAATTTCGTGTTATAAATGGAAAATTGTGATTTTTTTTTTGCGGATCTGTCAAATACAGTTCATCTTAACCGATGGTATTTCGTATTTAACATATCGCAAGCCTAGTTCAAAAGTGACTTAACTCAAAATTTAAATTTTTCGGGTTTATATGCTTAAACTATGCACAATACACTTGTTTATCTTTAAAAAAAAATCAGCGTATTTTGTTTTTTGTTAACTGTTGCTGAAAACGGTTATGTCTTTCTTTATCTTTCAATTGGTATAAAGTTGCAAATATTTTTTTTTTTCGATTTCTGAAAAATTAAAAATTTTGAGTTGAGTCACTTTTGAACTAGGTGTGCGATATGTTATTACGTTGAAATTATTACCCAAACGTTTAAATTAGTTTGTTATAACTGTAAGCGAATTCTATAAACAATAATTCAAATAAAATAATTTGAGTTGTTAAAAAAATTGGTAAAATTGTTGTGAAATTTTTTTTTTTTTTTAAAGTTTGTTTTAAACAATCATTTTGTCGGAACTCTTCGCGGACCCCCTGAAGTAGTACCCTTACGGACTACTGAGGGTGCGCGGAACGGCATTCGGGAACCGTTGATCTAACCCAAAAGAAAATCTGTTAATTTACTTTCCGCAAATCCCTAACTTGTTTAGTATGTAAAAAAAGAGACAACATATTTTATGTATGTACTATTTTTACACATTATATGGGTTAACTACACACAAAAAAATTGTTGCCAAGTTATTAGGAGCATTTCAACGAATATTGTTTACTCGCAAAAATTATGTGAAAACTAGTAACATTGTACTAAATTCTTACTTGTTTCTACTTAATATTTGAATAATTTATGTGAAAAAAATGTATTAGTTGAAATGCTCCTTTTTTGTGTGTGTAGTCAGTTTACGAAGCGTATCCGCTCGAGTAATGATGACTTACAGTAAATTCTGTTGAAAATAGATTTTCTCTTCGGGTTCCCGTTTAATGAGTTTAATGAGAGACAAAACAATAACATTATCTTCTATTTTATTTTAACTCATATGGCGTTTCATAAACGAGTTACGTTTCGAATTCGCTAAAGTAATTTGGCATTTAAGGCCAATAGAATTTTTTTTAACAGAATTTGCTTTCCGAAAATACATCATCATTTGTTTAGTATGCGAAAAAGAGAACTTATTTTATGCAGGTACTATTTTTACACATATGGAGTTATAGTCCGTTTACGAAACGAATCCGCTCAAATAATTTAGCCTTAAGAATTGAAGGGCGTATTGATAAGAAACATTTACTGTTTTATGGATTTTCGCTGTTTTCTAGACATCCATTGATTAATAGTTAATAGAAGTCTTGCTTAAACACTTATTGCAAGTACCTAGAGTATAAACGTCCTGAAAAAGTCATGTTTTTTGCATCTTGTTAACCTTTAAAAGTCAAAAACAAACTCAAAATAAAATGTGGCTTATCAAGTTCTTACAATAAGCCCTTCATTTCTATTACATAATAAAATTTTATTCATTTGAAAGAATTGAAATACTAAATTTCAAAACTCTACCTCTTGAAAATATTTTCAAATACCTAACTTTTTATTAACATACATAATAATTGAACTCAATGAATGGGGTATTCCGAAACAAATATTGAAATTTACAGTTATATTAGGTTTTTGTTTTTATATACATCGAGATTATTTTTATGTTATTTTCAATTTATAACGAGCTTTCAACCTCCGTATATTTACAAAAATAAAGCAAATCAAACATATTAGCTAGGTTGATACTAGTATTTCGATCTGGCTAAAGATCTCATCAGAACCCGAAGTTTTAGAAAAGCTAGAGCCTATATAATAGGCAGAACTTTAACAAAAAACCTATTAATAATCAATTTTGCTCCATTCTTGTCTTCTTAGTAATCAACCACGTGGTTAGGTCTTTTCCTAACAAGCATCATGACGTTACTAAACTTTGAAGACCAAAAATGTTCTATTTATATAAAAAATTTTTAGTGTGTACTCTGGCTCAAGTAATATTTTTTACAGTTATATTAGGTTTTTGTTTTTATATACATCGAGATTATTTTTATGTTATTTTCAATTTATAACGAGCTTTCAACCTCCGTATATTTACAAAAATAAAGCAAATCAAACATATTAGCTAGGTTGATACTAGTATTTCGATCTGGCTAAAGATCTCATCAGAACCCGAAGTTTTAGAAAAGCTAGAGCCTATATAATAGGCAGAACTTTAACAAAAAACCTATTAATAATCAATTTTGCTCCATTCTTGTCTTCTTAGTAATCAACCACGTGGTTAGGTCTTTTCCTAACAAGCATCATGACGTTACTAAACTTTGAAGACCAAAAATGTTCTATTTATATAAAAAATTTTTAGTGTGTACTCTGGCTCAAGTAATATTTTTTACAGTTATATTAGGTTTTTGTTTTTATATACATCGAGATTATTTTTATGTTATTTTCAATTTATAACGAGCTTTCAACCTCCGTATATTTACAAAAATAAAGCAAATCAAACATATTAGCTAGGTTGATACTAGTATTTCGATCTGGCTAAAGATCTCATCAGAACCCGAAGTTTTAGAAAAGCTAGAGCCTATATAATAGGCAGAACTTTAACAAAAAACCTATTAATAATCAATTTTGCTCCATTCTTGTCTTCTTAGTAATCAACCACGTGGTTAGGTCTTTTCCTAACAAGCATCATGACGTTACTAAACTTTGAAGACCAAAAATGTTCTATTTATATAAAAAATTTTTAGTGTGTACTCTGGCTCAAGTAATATTTTTTACAGTTATATTAGGTTTTTGTTTTTATATACATCGAGATTATTTTTATGTTATTTTCAATTTATAACGAGCTTTCAACCTCCGTATATTTACAAAAATAAAGCAAATCAAACATATTAGCTAGGTTGATACTAGTATTTCGATCTGGCTAAAGATCTCATCAGAACCCGAAGTTTTAGAAAAGCTAGAGCCTATATAATAGGCAGAACTTTAACAAAAAACCTATTAATAATCAATTTTGCTCCATTCTTGTCTTCTTAGTAATCAACCACGTGGTTAGGTCTTTTCCTAACAAGCATCATGACGTTACTAAACTTTGAAGACCAAAAATGTTCTATTTATATAAAAAATTTTTAGTGTGTACTCTGGCTCAAGTAATATTTTTTACAGTTATATTAGGTTTTTGTTTTTATATACATCGAGATTATTTTTATGTTATTTTCAATTTATAACGAGCTTTCAACCTCCGTATATTTACAAAAATAAAGCAAATCAAACATATTAGCTAGGTTGATACTAGTATTTCGATCTGGCTAAAGATCTCATCAGAACCCGAAGTTTTAGAAAAGCTAGAGCCTATATAATAGGCAGAACTTTAACAAAAAACCTATTAATAATCAATTTTGCTCCATTCTTGAAATCTTTTCTTGAAAATCGTAAAATAACTGTGAAAGTGGACGGATATTACTCGATGACGTATGCGTTGGACAATGGGGTCTCACAGGGTTCCCCTCTCTCCATTGTATTATACACTATGCTAATTCTTTGGCAAAGGCTATCGAAAACCTACCGGGAATTGACTACGCTGGGATTTATGCGGACAATATTTTTGCTGTAGCTTCTGGTAGTTCAGAATCAGTTCGGTTGAACATAAACTACCTGGATGCCAGGGTAAATCAGTGAGCTGAGAGCAGAGGCGCTGTTATACCAGCTCATAAATCGGAAATTCTACACGTTTGTAAAAAGACAAGTTGCACTGATAGTACTGTCTGCAGCAGAAACGTAAATCTTCAACTCTCCGAACAAATGAGAGTTTTGGGTTTGATTTTCACCAAAAATCTACTGTGGAACATTCATGTAAAACAATTAAGCAAAATCAACAACCTTCTAAAACTTATTTGTTCTCTGAATAAAGGATCACACATGGAAACAGCACTCAATATTTGTCGTTCGTTAATAATAGGAGTAATTTTGCACGGTATTACTATCTACGGCTGGACTTCAAAAAAGAATATCAACAAAATTAACGTCTCTATTAATAATTGCTTTAGATCCGCCTCTGGCCTGCTTCGCACAACTCCTCTGAAAAATTTAAGATCAGAGGCAAATTTTGTAGCCTTTGAAATATTATTGGAAAAAACCGCTGTTAATATGGCGTCAAGGTCAATTACCATATCTTCAGATGGTCTACACGAAGCTTTTTGGAAGAATCTCAATTCATCGTCTTATTGCTCACCATCGGCTATCAACAAAGTAATCTCTATTTTAAAAAAATCGAATGTATCTACATATGCCACAAAAACCCGCTACACCGATGTGGTCTAATACTTTGGCTAAGGCTGATGATAGTTTGAGTTGTTTAGTCAAAAATACCACGGATCCATCATGCTTCAAAAGAATGTTTTCCCAAAAAATGTCTTCTTTCTCTCCTAATTTAGTTTACTACACAGATGGTTCTTTTCAAAATGGATTGACATCTTACTCAATAGTAAGACAACTTTCTAGTTCACAATTTGAAACCATAAAGGATTCTAGGTTACCGGACCACACTGGTATTTTTACGACAGAAATTGCTGCTATTAGAACAGCTATTGGCCTTGCCGTCGAGCATGGCGGAAGAACGTTAATCTGCACTGATAGTTTAGGAGCAACTAAAGCCTTAATCAAAAATCACAATTGCGTCTATGATGATATATTGAAACTGCAAAATGAAACACAAGAAATTTTAATACTATGGATTCCCTCTAACATTGGAATTTCAGGCAATGAAAGTGCAGACTGTGATGCCAAAAATGTTTTAAATTTACCTCATATTACGAAAACACCATGCTTCCCAAAAGCCATAAGTAATCCTGTTAAAATTTCTCAACAACAACAGAATCCAATTACCACCAGACTTAAATACAACAAATATTTAACCAGATCACAATGTACAATGCTGGCCCGCCTAAGAGTGCGAAAATGTAATTTTAATTCAAAGCATTACTATGAAAAAACTGATCCCCCTATATGCCTCAATTGCGATGTAATCCTTACTATTTCCCACATGCTAACAATCTGCCCGTCTTCTAAAATAGACGAATCATTGGAGGAAATTCTGGATTGTACAAAGTGTAACAACATACAAAAAATCTGGAGATGTCTACAACAACACGGCATTCAAGATGTTTAGGAACATTTTTTTAAACTTTATTTTTTATGATAAATTTTTGACTAATATACTAATTCATTCACTTCATAAAAATATTTATTTCATGTTCATGTCAAAAAATTACATTTCAATACGAGCGCTTATGGTCTAGCTATCGGCGCCTTTTGTATATATAATTTGTAAAATATATTGTTAATAAATAAATAATAAATATTATTAATTTTTCCATTTAAATTTTACTTGCAGATTTATAAAAATCAATCACTAAAACAATTGCGAGAAAATAAAAGGAAAGAATTGAAAAATATTATAAAATATGACTGAAGTGGATGTTTCAATACCGGATTCGGGCTCGGCTTTAACGGCTAGTATACAAAACACCGAATCAAGCAACTCAAACAACACGCTTGAACGGCAACAACAAAATGGCTCTACCAGCAATACCAACAAAAATAAGGCTGAAGCTGGCAAAAAAGATACTGCTATGGAGGTGGACGGTGGTGATGACGTTGATACCGAAGAAGATGATTCACAAATAACATCGTCAACCGAAAATGGTGGTAGAGATACCAACACTAAAGAATTGGCTATAAAATCAGTGGCTAGTTTAAATGAAGATTCGTCAAATGCGTGTGAGAGCATATCACAAAATTGTGATTCAGCAGCGGCAAAAACTGGCGAAGAAAGTCTAGATAGTGTACATAGTTTATCGGAGAAAGGAGATGATTCACTACAAGCCGACACTGAAAATGATGATACCAATACCAACGATAGCCATGCTGCTAAAAAAAAACCAAAATCCTCAACAAATAAAACTAATAGCGATGAAGTTGATGATGATGAAGATGATGAAGAGGAAGAAGACGAAGAGGATGGTGGCGTAAGTCATGATGGTTCCAGCAAGTCGAAAAGTTCAAAACATGTCGATGAAACAACCAATGATAATTCCAATCATACCGATGACCCCTTGGCAGTACCCAAAAAGAAACAAAAAGAAAATGGCTCCGCATCTAAGGAGGAAAAACAGAAATCTGATGATGCTATAGTCGATTTAGGTGATGATTCTGATATAGAAATGTCAGAAGTTTCAAACACCAAAACCGAAGCCACAGCAGCCAAGAAACCAACCTCGTCGAGTAATAAAAAAGCTGAAGATGATGATTCAGATGGTGCGGTATTAATTAATTCCGATTCAGAGAATGAAATTGAAAAAACGCCTACTAAAACTACCATTAAAACAAGGTCGGCTTCTATTAATAAACCCTCAGAAGTTATTGAAGACAATGATGATGACGATGATGATTGTGTGGTAATTGAGGATGATAATCCAGCACCAAATGATCTCTCAAAACGTAAAATGGACGCTGTCAATGAAGATTCCCAGCCACCTAATAAACGACAACGTAGTAGTGTTGGTGGTGGTGTCCCAACACCGGCACAAATTAGTATTAAAGATGCACGATCTTTAACAACACCCCCTCAGGAGGAACCACCTAAACGACCTATGATGGGTGGAGCTATTATATATCCTGTTAATATTGCACCTTCTCCCAGCTCGACTGGTCCTCCTAAACTTGTACCCGTTGGATCACCCATAGTTTCGGCATCGGGAGCCTCAGCTTTAGCTGGTTTTACTGGAATGGGTGCTGTTAATTCTAATCTTTTGCCTGGTCTCACAGATGATATGTTTGTTTTGGAGGCTCCTTCATTCATAGTACCCTATATTTATGAAAAACCTCCCTCGGAGAATATTAAGGATGTGGTTAGGGAGATCGAAACAAAATTTTCATTTAGCAAAGATGATTTCGCTGTTGTTGAAAAACCCGATGAATTTGATATGATGACCGAACAAAATAAAGAAGATCGCGATGAAAAGAGTGGCAAAAAGAAGAAACGTCGACGTGGCAACGATGGTGATGATGAATCATGGTCTGAGGAAGATGAGTCTGAAGATTACGATGATGATGAGGACTCTGATGCAGGAACACGTACAAAGGTACTCATTAAAGAAGCATCCGATGAAATGTCTGGCCTAAAACCTATTAAACCCGCTGCTGCTGTAACACCTGCTGCTGCAACACCTACTACCGCACCGGATAGTGTTCCTGGTGCTACTGTTGGCAAACCAGGACAAGAAAATTATTTTGAAAGTCCTTTGGGTAAATTCTTTATGGACATTGGTGTGGGTATGGTACAAGAATTTGTACAAAGCGATTTAATACGCCTGCAAAAACGCAAAATGCGTAAGAGTTTGGGCCGCAATACTGTGGAATTTGAAAAGGCCATAGCTGCCCTTACTGCTAATATGGAGGCTTCAAAGAAAAAGAATTCACCTTTCAAATTCAATATGAAACGTTGTGAGTTTTGTAATTTCAAATCGGAATCAGCTCTGTCAATGGCAAATCATTACGAGACACCTCATATGAATGGTCAATTGTACAAGTGCAATTTCTGTATTTTCGAAATTCGCAATGCTACGGAAATTGTTTATCACATGGAAGCTGTACACAATATTAAAGCTCGTTTAATTAAGCCCTTGCCTTATCATCAATGTCCCAATTGTGGTTTCGAGGATAATGGCAAAGCAAAATTAGCCCGCCATCAACCGGTATGTGTGAAGAAATTTAGACCTGAAATTAACTTGGCCCCACCCAACGATTGGGAGGCACCTGCCAAAATACCACGTATTAAACCTAGGCATGGTTTGGTGGGTACTGCAACTGCCTATCAAGCTATGGCTGCTCAAGCGGCTGCCCAAAAAGCCGCCTTGGCTTCCATACAGCAACAACAACAGGCCAGAAATCTACAGGCTGCTGCAATGGCTGCTCAAAATGCGGCCAATAAAATGCGTGGTCGTGTACCGCCGGTACAGGTGGGTAAAAATACACAGAATGCCGGCGCCATGATGCGTGCCGCTAATCAAGTGCGAAACCCTGCTGCCACCAATGTTGTATTGCCAAACAATTATCATTTAGGTGCTGGTGGACAAATTGTACAAGGCAATGCAGCGGGTAAGAAATCATCGGGACAACCAAGTATTTCAATAACACCGCTACCTCGTCAAACAGCCGGTGCCAGTTCGTCGCCATCGACTAGCAAAGTGCCACCAGCTGGTATGAAACCAGGCCAAAATCCAAGTGGTGGTAAAGCTCAATTTGTTATATGTGAAATTTGTGATGGTTACATTAAAGATCTGGAACAGTTGCGTAATCATATGCAATGGATGCACAAAGTTAAGGTAAGAAATTTTAACTTTTTCTTTAAAATTTCTATATTAGGATGTAAATTAAATGTTTGTTAGTTTAATTTTAGTTAAATCTAGAATTATGTTTTTCAGATGTGGTTTATTTAGGTTTTAATTAATGTTTAATCCAACAAAAACTAGGCCATAAACAATTTTGTATACTTACGAGGTTCATGGTAGCGATTTTGTATGTGTAAAATCGCAATACATTTGAAAAATCGCTCGTCGTCTTTTTAAAAATTAAATCGCCAGTCGTCTTTTCAAAAATTAAATCGCCAAACGAGTTTGAAAATCGCCACGTTTATCGAGAAATCTCCATATCCAAATTTGTTTAAAAAAAAATTTCATTCGGCCTGATTACGGTTGTCGTAGTCTTAGTGAAAATTTGTCGTTTTTAAAAAACGGTATTACGTTTGTCGAGAACTACGAATTTACAACACTGCTAGAAAATCTATTACAATTTCCGTATTACGGTTGTCGTTTTCGACTGTCAAAATGTATAAAAACAGTCGTCTATTTTATTTCTCACTACAGATTTAAAAAATTCTTAAAAAATGCAAATTTCAATGAAATTTTAATTAAATTTAAATACTTTTAGAATAAAAATTATAGCACCGAAATTGGAGGGCGTTTTAGGGTAAAAAACATAATTGGCAAAATCTGGAACAAGTGCAGTTTAGAAACATAACTACGATTACGTCAAAACTTTTACCCCAAAAACTAATTTTTGAGCTGATTTCAAGAAACAAAATATTTGTAGTCGCCGGCGCCCCTTGCGGCTGGGCTGGGCATTAAAGTTGAAAATGTTTTTTAAGTATCTCAAAAAGTACAAGTCCGTTTATAACAATACGCATGTCGTATGAAAGCTCTTTTAAATGGCTTTTCAATGGTGTACAATATGTCAATATAAATTAACCCATTAAAGGCCGGTTAAAAATTTTCTTATATTTACTTTAGTTTTTTTATATAAAATGTGCTTTTTATTTAAAAATTGGCCTGTGTAAGTACTTAATAAGTTTATAGAAATGGATAGAAGGATTTATAAGCTTTCTTTTGAGGTACAATATGACCACATATCTCTTGAAACAAAAAAAATATATCAAAGGTTAAATTTAGACAATGTGGATTTTTTGCGATTTTTTTAACCTTTAATCTCTTTTTTTATTTTAAAAGATTTGGTCCACTATACCTCTAATGAAAGCTTGTGAAATTTTCTTTAATTTTTTGTACAGTTTTTATATGCTTATATAGGCGATTTTTTAATAAGGTGATCTTTTTACAAAAAAAAAAAAACACAAATAAATATAAGGAAATTTTGAATTGGGCTGTAATGGGTTAAATTCATTTCGTACGTCATTGATAGATATTTTAATAAGCTTTGATATGACATGTATATTGTAATGATCGGACGTGTACTTTTTGAGATAATTGTAAAAAACTATTCCGAATTTAATGCCTCGTCCAGCCGCAAGGGGGCTCTGGCGACAACATTTTTTTTTTTGCTTCTTAAAATCAGCTCAAAAAGTACTATGCAAGGTAAAAGTTTTTGTTAAACAACACTTAGCCGGTTTCTTCGAACTTAGTTCAAACTTAGCATTTTTTTATATTTTTGATAATTTAACAACAAAATTAAAGATTTCTTATTGCCGCTAATCAGCTGTTTTTGACAGATCGTCATAGTGTTTCATAATATTAATAAATTTAACAAATTTGTCAACACTCTTTTGTTTTCAATCTATTACAAAAACCTTTTACACTCAAACCTCGTTTTATGCTATTGATTCGTTCCGCAAAAATCCGCATAAAATGAATTCGCATAAAACGATACCCTAGCTTCATATAAAAACTACTGATTCGTTCTTGAATTTAAAAAAAACGCATAAATTCAAATCAAAGAATTAAAAGTCGTACAAAACCGCATAAAAAAAGTCAACAAAAAAGTTTATTTCATTTACTTAAAAAAAAAAAAAATTAATTAAAAATTTATAAATAAATAAGGAAAACAAACAAACATTCAATATTAATTCAGTATAAAAAAAGGAACAAAAATTTAAATTTAATTAATATTTTTATAAGATTTTATGTTTCAAAATCATTTAATAACTGTCTGCATCGTTTTTGAACTGGTTCTATATCGCTTTCATCACTAGATGGAACAATTATATCATTTGGTATATCATCACTTTCATCTCCTGAAAGGTTCTCATTATGACAAAAAGAAACGGCCGAGGATTCTTCAAGAGCTTTTTTGTTTTCTTCTCGTACAAAATAATTTGTCAACAGACTTTGTGATTTTGATTTTTTTAGTTGTTTGTACAACTCTTGATATCCTGAAAATATATCGTTAAGGCCACGTTGAATCTTTATTGCTCGTTCCGTATCTGGATCCACATTGAAAATTTCGTTTTGTAAAGCATTCACTGTGTTAAGAATTTCACCAATTTTTTTTTGAAGTAAGAGGTTCAACAACTTCCTCACAGTCGCTCTCGCAATGAGTTTCTTGGATATTATCCGTAGTTAAACTAATAATATCTTCATCGGATAAAGGCACTTCAACAAGAAGTTCTTCTAAATCATTGTGGTTCAGAGAATCAAATCCTTCTCCTCGAATTTGACGAGCCAGGGTAAAAATTTCATCAGATAATGAAGATATTTGCCCTCCAGTGTTGCTACTAACACAGTCAGGCCATACAGCTTTCCAGCACGCATTTAAGGTATGCGGTCGTATTTTGGATGCGGCAGATGCAGCCAGAACTATGCAATCAAAAATAGTAAATTTTTTCCATGCTTCGATTAATGTTAATGTTTCATTTTCAATTTTATTTAAAATGAATTCATATGTGCTCTTTATGTAGTATTTCTTAAAAGTGGCAATTATTCCCTGATCTAGAGGTTGAAGAACGCTAGTTGTATTGGGTGGCAAAAATTCGACCTGAATGTTTGGATGTTCTAAACGAGGATGTCCAGGTGCATTGTCTACAATTAGTAAAATTTTGAATTCCAGACCTTTTTCCTTCATATAAGCTTCCACTTCTGGCACAAAACATTTGTGAAACCATTCACTAAACAATGCAGATGTAACCCAAGCTTTTGCATTTGCCATCCAGTGAACTGGCAAACGTTTTAAATCTTTACCTTTAAGCGCGCGTGGTTTCAAAAACTTGTTAACAACTAGTGGTTTCAACATTTTATCTCCTGAAGCGTTGCTGCATAGTAAGAATGTTAATCTTTCTTTACAAGCTTTAAATCCACTAGCTCTCTTTTCGGATTTTGCAATGTAGGTTCTACTTGGCATTTTTTTCCAAAGTAGGCCAGTCTCATCTGCATTGAATATTTGATCTGGGCAGTAACCTCCTTTTTCAATTATTTTTTTAAATTTTTCTGGGTAATTTGCGCATGCCTGCTCATCTGCTGATGCTGACTCACCTCTTATTTGGATATTGTGAAGGTTATTTCTTTTTAAAAATCGTGCCAGCCATCCATTACTTGCTGAGAATTCTTTTGGCGTGGAAACTGAAGGCTCTGATTGTTTAATCTTTTCATAAAATACAAGAGCTTTTGCTTTTATCATGTATCCGCTTATAGGAATCTTCCTTTTTGTTAAATCCTCAATCCATAACACAATAGATTTTTCCACTTTTTCAATCAGTGTGTCTCTTGAATAAGAAGAATATTTAGAGCTCAGTTTTGTGCCAGAAATAACGGATTTTCTTATGGAAACCTCATTATTTTTTATCGCGCGTATAGTTGATTCTCCCAGTTTGTACTCCTTTCCAAGTGCCGTATATTTTGCTCCATTTGCAATACGATCTAGAATTTGAATTTTGGTCTCTAGGGATATTGTTTGTCGATTTTTCTTATTTATGTTCATTGTGTTATCTGAAAAACTAAAAATTTCTTAGCACAGAATCTTCAAAATTAGAAATTTAATTCGCTTACTTTGTCACTTTTACGATAAATAAAACGAAAAACTAAGGTTCTTTTAAATATTTGATGTCACAAAGGAAATAAAACAATTTACTGCAATAATAACATCCAACCTGTTGATACAATTAAAAGGGATTTCCCCTAAATGGTAAAACAAACGCACATAGTACATATACAGTTTGAAGCTGAGACTTGTTTGTTACCGGCGGCGATGTTACCATGTATGTATACTGATATCAGTGTTGCTCATTGTTAAAAATTTGTATATGCAATAATAACGCAAAAAAAATTAAAATTTTAAAACCGCATAAATTTGAATTCGCATAAAAAATTTACGTAATACCGCAACAAATAAAAATCGACCACGACTTCGACTAGAGTCGAAATACGACTACGACAACCGTAATCAGGCCCATTATTTTTTATATTAGTGCTGGTAAATTCGGTTACTTTTCAATACTCGATAATTTTAATTTGTATACTCGACACTACACAATTTTAACATTTTTTACATATAAAATTCACACTAATTTTTTACAAAAATTTTGTGAAAACTCACTTTTACTGAAAATTGAATTTTGAAAATATATTTTTTAACTTTTTTACAAACTAATGTTTTTATAGTTTTCAACTTTTTTCTTTAAACTTTTCACTTTTAAATTTTTCTTCTAGCAGAGTTGTATTTTAATGCTAATTATTTAAGCGGAGTCGCATTTTTGTTTTGCTTTTCTGTCCAAAATATAACTCGGAAAATATCGAGTAGATACTTTTGAGTATCGAGTACCCAAAAAAGATAATTACGCGATACCCATTCTCTCATTCTTTTACCAGCACTATTTTATACCCTACACGAATGTGAAAGTGAAATATCGTCAGCTTCACAGAAAAAATTATCAACCTAAAATATCTAATTAAAGATTTGATTTGACTTTAATTTGTTTCTAAACAAATATTTAATAGAATCAATTAATATTTTAATTGACTTTTAAATATATAAATACATATTTTATGTTAGACGCAATTATCATATTATTTTTTCATACACTGTATGCATAAATAGAAAATTTTCAGTATAAAATACAAAATAGATTTGAAGTTAACAAACAAAGCAAGCACACACACAAACAGACTCAGCATTGCGAAAACACACATGCTAACGTATAGATCCCACACGTTTTTTTGTATCATATATATTTTTTTTTTTTTTGTAGAAGTTATTTGTACCTTTTTTTTTCTTCTTAATTTTAATGAAAGGTTTATTTGAAAGTATCATTGCCGTGATAGGTGCAAAATCAATTAAAATATTAATTGATTCAATAAATTTTGTAATTGAATCTCGTTTTTATGTGTTGTTAATCGTTTGACACACCAACCATTTAAAAAAAAATAATATTTACACACAAAAATATCAAGGGGGCATTTATTAAAGAAAAAATGGTATACTATAACCAAGTATAGTAGGAACATTTTAACTAATAACTATTTTCAGTAAAATTTGTCAAGCAACTTAGGAAAATGTATTGTACAAAAATAACACTTAACTACAAAAACTTGGCAATTCTTCCTTTTTTATTTATGACTATTAAGCAGAAAATCGTAGTAAAACTATCCATTCTATTTCAAAAGAATCTTTAGATAGTTAATAAATTTTCCTACATATATATATCGCACTTGATCAAGAGGGTAGTAACTCAAAATTTTTAAAATATCACTTTTTTCAAGAAATCAACTATCAACATCAATATCTATCTATTGTAAACATTTCAACGTATTTCGATTACTCTTTCATCTCGAAAACCACTTTTGAGACCATTTTCATGATAATGTAGTGATTACCTTTATTTCAACAAAAAGGTATTATTTCGAGTTAATACAAAAGTTCAAATAGAAATGAATCGTATCTTTTCATAAAAAAAAATATTTTTTGATTTGAGCCTTTATTTATGTTAAAAATAATCAAACTGTTCTATTTATATTTGGTTGCATTTTGAGTTGATACTGTTTTGTTGATAAAATTTGTTTTATTCTATAAATTTAAATCGATAAAATTTCAAAAAAAATGGTATTAACTCAAAAAATTTATTTTTTTTGCAATGAGTGGTAAAATTTAAAACAAAAACAATGTATATATATTTTCAAATGGAATTTGATTATTATGATATGTTTGAATTTTTAAATTCTGTTAAAATGTGGCCACAAACAGTTTTTTGACTCTACTGAAAATTTTGAGTTAATACCCTCTTGTTGATCAAGTGCGATATATTAAAAATGCTGTTCGTTTTGTTATTAAAAATTATTTTATTTGTAAAATAAAAAAAAACACAATTACATATGTATCAAGTAATTAAACGAATATTTATTTAACAAGAGAACTTTATTAATTTATTTAAAGTACATAATTAATTTATATAGAAAACTTTTAGAATTCGCGTCATGTCAAAATTCCAGTTTTTCACAGACTAGAAACATCTTGATCAATCGTATTGTACAGAGTTGGTTAAAGATGCAGTGATGTATAAAATAGTACTCTATACTATTTAGCTTGACATATGTTAATTATTACAACTACTCATTAATTAACACCGCCTTTGCATTATCCCAAGAATAAAAATACGCCATCCAATTTCCCCATTGCAATGACTTTGAACTAGAAAAAAATAAAATAAAATTAGCGTTTAATAAATAACTAAAATAAACTTACTTATTTTTTAACAGATATTTGTTCCGGATACTTTAACCACATATTTCATTTAATTTTAATATTTGACGTATTTACGTCAAAATAGTGTTTAATTAATATTGTATACAAATTGTATTTCATTGAGATAAAACTGTTGTATGAATTTTTTCATTCTCAAAAAAAAAGCGTTTCTAGCTTTTAACACTTATATACATGAAATGACCTATTATCTGTTATGTTCGTCCATATTTATTGTGTTACATTTTACCAAGTAATGCTTGATTAAAATATGCACACAAAATGTTAGAAGTATGTAATATAAGTTTGACATTTCGTAAAGATTTAGCATTATAGGAACAGTTAAATAAATAGATAAAAATGTTAAGTAATTTTGTATTATGTTTAAAATTACTTGTCACGTGGAAAGTAGTTTAGGGAAATTTTGCAAATGCAAATACAAAATTAACTCAATGGGATACATAATTTAAACAAAACTTCATCAAATTCACAGAGTATGCTTTCAACGTATTCCCTAGGAAATTTTTTGTATGTAGGAATGGATTATAGATAATGTAAATATTCCCTTTCCCGTTGCGCGATGTCACGTATTAGAGTTGTGTAGTTCATGAACGAACTAGTTCAATTGAACTAGTCTTTTCTTTAAACTAGTGAGCTGGGTCACAATCATCAGCTCTTTTAGGTCTTTCGCTCTTTTCGTTCTTTTTGTCTTTTGAGTAATATTTCTTTTCTTTATGTTGCTTTTGAGTTTTTTTTTAATGTTGCCAGCTCAATTTTTTTTTAACGTTTAAAGGAGACGTTATTCATTTCTTCTTTATTTCGAAAAATTGTTATCTAGTTCTTTGAAAAATACAATCATTTCTGAAAATTAATAAAAAATTCAATTTTGAGTTTATAAAATAAAATGTCTGGAAAACGTAAACACAGTGATATATGACTTCATTTCACTCTGGTGGGAATCGAACCCCCGCACTGATAAGCCAGCACGCTACCAACTAGCCTACCGGGGCGCACTCTCCGATAGTAAATTGAATAGAAAGTTACACATTTTGTTTCGCATCAGCTGATTCAATTCACTTAAAATAGTTCGTGTCGCACAGTTCAATTTAGGATAAAGAGCTGTTGAACTAGAAGAGCGATCTTTAGAAAGCTCATTGAAAGGAGCTGAACTGTAAAGAGCGATCTTTAGAAAGACCTAAAATGCCCAGGCCGTATCATACGTATAAATTTCAATTTTCAATTTATTTATTCAGTCTATGGATACATAAATCCTTACAGACTATGATATAACAATTTTATAATAATCTTAATATTTACATTATTTATTTAAATACCTAAATCCATCATTATGGAATATAATTGTTGTTTAAAGCTAGTTTTTGATGTCCAAAACTCAATCTGTTGCTTTAAAGTAATTAGCTGTTTATTATTAATCTCATTCATTTGAATAAAAGTACGGGTTAAAATGCTATTAAGCCCATAATTGGTACGATGTAGTGGTACATCAAAAATAGAATTAAACCTTAATCTTCTTGGTGGAACATGAAAATTAATACGGGAAAGCAACTCAGAACAATCAATAGCACCACTTATAATATCAAAAACGAATAAAGCAGATTGCAGTAACCTACGAAATTCAAGGGTTTCTAAACCTATTAGTAGACCTCTAGATCTATAATAGGGTATAGGATCAGTAAACCTAAACGACGATGTTGCAAATTTGACAAATTTCCTTTGCACCCTTTCAATACAAGCGATGTGAGTACCACAATGAGGAGCCCATATTATGGCAGCATACTCCAGTTTTGATCTGACAAAGGCAGAATAAATTAGCTTTAATGTAGTTGGATCGGAAAAGTCAGCACAATTTCTTTTCAGGAAAGCTAACATAGAGTAAGCTTTTGGAACAATATAGTCCACATGAAGCCCAAACGACAACTTTGAGTCAAAAACAACACCCAGATCAAGAGTTGAATCCACAGATTCCAAATTATAATCACCAATATAAAAAGTAGCATGAATTGGATTTAATGACCTAAAAAACGACATATGGAGGCATTTACTAAGATTTAAATAAAGCCTATTTAAATTGCACCATACAAGAAGATTATTTAAATCCGCTTGTAAATCAAAAACATCAAGAAATGTGGAAACTTTATAAAATACTTTTAAATCATCGGCATATAAAAGAAATTTGGTTTTATTAAAACACGACGAAATGTCATTAATAAATAAATTAAAAAGAAGTGGCCCCAAGATACTACCTTGTGGTACTCCTGAAGTCTGAATATAAGGTTCTGAAAAATAGTTTTCAATGTTATCCAATTTAAAAAATTAGAATGAATGCCCATTTGACGGAGCTTAGCAAGAAGAATAAAGTGATCCACTTTATCAAAGGCTTTAGAAAAATCTGTGTATACTGTTTCAACTTGACTACCCTGTTCTAAGGCTGATATACAGTATTCACTAAAAACTGATAAATTTGTCGTTGTAGATCTACCCGAAAAAAATCCATGTTGATTAGGGCAAATCCATGATTTAGTTATAAAAAAAAGCCTATTATAGACAACGCGCTCAAATATTTTCGACACACAGGTCAACTTGGAAATCGGTCGGTAACAAGTTACGTCATCCCTCTGAGATATCCAGTATCAAATTACCTGCCAGTTTTGTATACAAAAACTAAAATGTGTGTACTTTTATCGATTTTCTCGAATACAACTTTTTGGAGTTTGGGTCAAAACAATAAGCTGACGATATGAGTTAAGACCTCATAATGTTGGTGTGTCTATTAAAATTGTACAAAAACGCACGCAGTTTTGCTAATTTTAACTCTTTAAGGCGATTTTTTTTATAGAATATAAGCCAAATCGGTCAAAAAGTACCGATTGAAAATGTCAAGACACTTTTAAATTTGTAATACAAATTATTGCATTTTATTACAATAGCATACAGTGTTGGTAGAACGAAGGTATTAAATTTCGATTTCGAAATTTACTTTAAGGAATTGAATGAATTCGTTTTTTTTTATTCGATTTGTCTTTAAGGAATTCATTCCCATTTTTTTTTTTTTTTAATTCCTTTATGAAAATTATGGAATTCGTTCAGTAGGGAATTCATTCAAATATATTTAATTCAACTTTTGGTCAGGGAATTCATTCCATTTTCGTTTAATTCCCGTAGGTACTTAACTTGTTTCTTTTATTTCCTAATGTTAAAAAACGCATTGCGAACGCATTATTGATGTACAATATGTTGTATTGTGCTGAAATTTTCAACAGGTGTCGAGTTATGCGTAGATACAATCTTCTTTTCAATCCAATTATTCGATTTGTGTACAATCTTAAATATGTGGTAGACTTTCTCGGATGCAATTTTAAAAGTGTTATTCACATGCGACTGTTATTAAATTTTTATAAAGTTCTTAGTGCTAAATGTCCGGAATATTTATTAAAATATTTTGTATTTTCAAGATCTTTAAGAAACCCATATACTGGGATTCATTAGGGAAAATTTGTAATAGGGTTAAAATGAGTAGTATTTACCTATCTATTTATGCGGAATGAAATATGGACTGCCACATTAACAGTAATAAAAACTTGTATTCAGATATTACAGACTTAGAATTGATATATATTAAACTACACAACTTAACCTAATTTTACAAAAAAAAAAATTATAATCAAAGCCTTTCTTATATTTTGAGGCACATTTCGCATTGCCTCCTGGATTCCTTCTGTATTTATTTTTGCCAGCTCTTTTAATTTTGTTTATAAGGCAGTCCTCGTTTTTTGTAACCCTTTCCATACACATTTCTTTCAAATTCGCCCAAAAGACAGGAAGACATTTGTCAATATATACTTCAGCGTTAACAGCTAAGCCCGATTTTATGAACACCGGCTCGCTGATGCCACGCTCACTTATTGCCAGCCACAATAAAATCTTTTTGGGGAACTTTGTTTTAGTAATATTTGTTATATTATCAGGTGGTGTGGTATTAGGAAGCTTAAAATAAAATTTTGGTGTCCTTTCATGACCTTCCTCTGTAAAGTAGCTCTCATCATCCATAATACAAGAATATGATGAGTTTGCAGCAAAAAATGTTTCTGACAGAACACGTAGTTTTTCTTTAATAACGAGTGACTGTTTTTCTGAGACTGCTGAAATGGTATTTTTTTGGCACGTTTTATTACTCCCATATCACAAATATATTTTTTGACAGTTTTGTCGTTGACATTGTGTTTTTTCGCCAAAGAACGATACGATTTTGCCGTGTGTCCTACAATTTCAGCCTTCAATTTAGCCCGAGTTTGGCTGTTCTACAAAGCACATTTTTTACCGGAGCCGCGTTTTCGTTCAAATAATTTTCCACTCTGGAAATCATTTATTGTTTTATAAATAAGATTTTTTTAATTGCATTTCAGTAAAATGTCGAAAAATTTCATGTTTAGTTTTGTGTGGATTATTTTCACAAAATTTACAAACTAATTTGTGACGTTCTTCTGACATGGTGGCTACTAATTTTAGTCTATTGAAATGATTTCTAGTGTAATTATTAAAGGAATAGTTCCGTTACTTTTCTCTTATTTTGTTTTGCTATTGTTCTTTGTTTTGTATCAGCAATGACGGTTGGAAATCAGTCCATATAACAATCTGCATACGTTAGTGTTTTCAAACCATATACTCACTTTTTGTGCGGCATTTTTTTTTTTTTTGTCAATACCTAATGCTAGAGCACCTGTATGTATCTAGAGCTTTAATTTAAAACCATGTCCATCTTGGGTCCCTCTCCCCTATTATTAACAAAAACATTGTGGAGTGTAATTTAAGATTTTACAAAAACATTGTTAAAAACAAAATATTTAAAAGAAATCAAACTAATTTTGTTAATTTTTAATTCAACAGATTCACCCGAAAATGATTTACAATCGACCACCATTGAACTGTCAAAAGTGTCAATTCAGATTTTTTACCGATCAAGGTTTAGAACGTCATTTATTGGGTTCTCATGGTTTGGTTACAAGTTCTATGCAAGAAGCGGCCAACAAAGGCAAAGATGCCGGTAGATGTCCAGTATGTGGCAGGGTAAGATTTAAACTTCCAATTACTCAAAAATTATTTTTTGACAAATCAATTTTTGTTTTTCGTTATCTAGATGTATCAATGGAAGCTATTGAATCATGTATCACGTGATCATCATATGACTTTAAAACCAGCACATTTATCCTATAAATGTACCGTTTGTACAGCCACCTTTGGCATGTATAAACAATTTGAAACTCATGTGTATACAGCACATAGTACTGTCGCCAAAAAGGCAATGGATGGTAAAAAGAATTCACCTGGTCCCAATTCAGCAGCCGGTAGTAGTACAGGGCGTAATGCATTAAGTGCAGCCAATGATTCATTATTAAAACCATTGAAAATAAATGATGAAATCACAATTATACCACAACCTGCATCGAAATCACGCATTTCAAACATGGATACTCATGTTATTGGTAAGTTAAAAGATTTTTATTGTAAAAAGACTTCATTTTTAAAACAATTTTCTATTTTCTTTTAGATTAAGTTCATTTTTAGTATGCCCAAAAAAAAAATGAAGGAACAATGCCACAACGATAATTCGTTTAAGGCCTTTACCTTACCACCCTCCCTCCCTCCCCACAACAAACATTAAAATGCTAGAGTAATGCTAGCTTTTCTAAGGAACAACATGAAGATTTGCTATATATCCATATAATGAAATCAGTAACCTCCAAGGTCATTTTTACCATAATATTGATAAATAACAGTTGGTTTACAAATTAAGTAAAGCGAGCAGACTGTAAAAAAAAAAGTTTTAAGAAAAAAGTCTTCTCGCTATGTAAAATATTAGTTTAACCACTCAATTTTCCTCGCCAACTAAATAGAAAAAAGAAAATCAAATATATTATACACCCAACACATCAACACACTACTCTTCCTCTTTTCTGACTTCCCTTCTAACCAACAAAGTTTCAATTCCCTCTTAATCCCTCTACTCTTCCCTGCCTTTAAAATCTCTTACTTTGAGAAAATATCAACAAAAAAAAAAAAACATAAAATCTTGACCATTGTTTATTTTATAAGCTATGGCCAATTCTTGTTCGGAACGTTCGTTTAGCATAACTTTCCATTTTTAGTTTATATTTTATTTAAGCGTATACTGAATAATGAATTTCGTTTTCGAAACAAAAGTACTCTACAAACATCTACAATTTTGTTTTTGATTGATTTTTTTTTTTTTAATTTTTTAAGGGGTTTTTACTTTAACATTTTACAATATTGAAATAACAAATTTATTATTTTTATAAGAAAATTTTCTAAAAATTATACATTTTTTATTTCAAAATTGTTTAATTTAAATTTCGAAATCGTTTAATTTATTATTTTCAAAAAAGTTTAGTTCAATATTATATTAATTATGTATTTGCAATTTTATTTGAAAATTGTACAAATTTATTTTAAAAATTTACCGTTTTTTTTTTTAAATTGATTTAAAATATTTCCCATAGAAACATTTTTCAAAAATTTACTTTATTTCAAACTCGTTTAAGTTTAATTTAACATTTTTTTTATTTTTGTATTAAAATTGTTTAATTTAATATTATTTCAAATATTTGCAATTTTATTTTTAAATTGTGAAAGTTTATTTTTGAAATAAACAGTTTATTAAAAAAAAAATATTTAAAACATTTCCAATTATTTCAGAAATTTAAATTTTTATAACAAAACTGTTGCACCTTATTTAAAAATGTTGCGTAATTATTATTTTAATTTCCAGTACATTAATTTTATTTTCAAAATTGTTTAATTTAAATTTATTTCGAAGATTTCCATTTAAGTTTCAAAATTATTTAATTTTATTTCTAAAATTTTACAATTTTGTATTCCAACATTTTTTTTATTTTTTTTTAATGTTCAATTTTATTTTAAAATGTAAAATTTTATTTAGAAAATGTTAAATTTTATTTGTAAAATTTAAGGCTGAAACATAATTGGCTTAAGTGCCTTAAGTCGGATGTTGATATGAAACGGAAATTTTGAAATGCAATTATGCAATTTAGCTGCATTAGATTCGAGGCCATACTTGGGTGTGATCGCTAAACGGTCATGACTTCGTATTGTTACGTTTGTAATGTAAGATGAGCGCAGGTTTGATTCTTACAGCCGCAGGTTGTTGAAAAATTTATCATATAGAGACAATCTGACAATTATAAGACACAAATAATAATACAATTTAAAAATGGAAAAAAATGCAGAAACTAGTCGGTCTGATTTAAAAATTAATAGTGTTTATAATTTTTAGAGAAAAAATTTTATTCTTCTTAACTTCAACACTTCTAAATACAATTATTTATTAAAAAAAAAAATTAATTTTCGTTTCATACCAACACTTGACTTACGTCACTTAAGCCAATTATATTTATGCCTTTAGAGTTTTAACTAAAAATTTTTTAATTTTGATGCTAAATTGTGCTTATTTTTTAAATTGGCATCTCTAATTTAATTCTTTATATTTTATTTAAAAATGTTATAGTTCTTTTGAATTGTTCAATTTGTATTAACACAGAAAAGGTAATTCAGCAAATAGAGGATTAATTGTTTAGGCCGAGTTTGTATGATGTCAGTTAAACTTGGTTTAGCTAAACCTAAAACGAATTTTTGTCAAAGAACTTTGATTTATGTGCCAAACAAACCAATAAAGAATCCGAAATAGAGTCTGTTGCAAAGATACTCTTTAACGAAAATTGGATTGTATACGTTTTTAAAAATCATTATTACAAAGTTGTATATAAATGTAAAAATGCCTCTGTATCCTTTTTGAGTCCTAAGGAAAAATAAATATTTTTGTATGCCCTGGATGCAGTTTTTTATTCAATTAAATATGCAGAGGATAACAGCTTGAAAAAATCCTCAAGGATATAGAAAGGACGTAACATTTTAAAGAATTGAAAATCTGACAATGATAAAAGCTATAAAAATAAGATATTTGTTCGGCAAAATCAAATGTCTTCATGCAATATTTGAATATTTAAGACCTACAAGAGTGTACAGAAAATTGTTTTTTCGGACTTTCTATATTTTCATATATTTAGTTAGAATATTGTTCTACCTCAAGTCCAACGATCTAATATGATATTGTCATATTCGATTATATTTGTTGCTTTTCAAAAGGCCAAAAATACAAAAACTACAAAAAGGCAAACAAAATTAGTTTAAAAAAAAATCAAAATATTTTGAGGAAAACAACATTTCCAAATGAAAAAAAAAACAAATTTTCTGAGCTTAACACTCATTTTTCTTCTTGGCATTTGCATACCCTCCACATACTACGATGAGGAAAAAATCGGTCCAGAAGTTCAAAAGTTATGAGGGAAAACGTGAAGGTACCTCTAAATTTTCCATACAAATTGCTATATGTAGAACAACTTCATAGTAGCTTCTGGTGTATAAAATGGTATGTCATATTTTTTCACCAGGCGCTTAGAGGTGAATAATATTTTAAACTCACCGCACCACTAAGTTCTTTTTCACCACAAAAAAGTTTTCCACCTCAAAAATGTTATTTTTCCAAATAATTTCTTTCACCCCAAAAAAAAATTCAACTTTAATTTTTTTTATACCTTTTTTTTATTAAAAATTGGTGAACGTTATTTTCATTTGCAAAAATAAGTTTAAGTTGGAGGATCAAAGAAGTTTCATATGCAATAAAAGAAAATGGTATAAGAATGGCAAAAAAAAAGAATCAGATTTTCACAATTTTTATTTTCAAAAAATTTTTGTTTTAAAATCTAAACAGCAGCATTTCAGTATCTCACACATTTGGAAAATATGGTAGACATCCACTTTTAAAAACTTCATGAAAGTCATATCCAATTTGGACACGCGAAGTTCGCAAAATGTTTATGTGTATGTATTTTATTAAGGAGGAAAAAGCTATGAACGCGATTTTTTTCGCAATATTAGTAAATAGAACCTATATGGAAAAAAGAAATACCACAAATAAAAAATTATCCTTTTTTTAGTGATATTTCAGTAAATTGATATAATTTTAATATGTATTTGTATACTTTTATAATTTCGTTCTGCCAAGAAACAAATCCACGAATAACAATTATACCACTCATCATATCAAATGTTTTTATTTG
This sequence comes from Delia radicum, assembly GCA_021234595.1. Taxonomy (NCBI): domain Eukaryota; kingdom Metazoa; phylum Arthropoda; class Insecta; order Diptera; family Anthomyiidae; genus Delia; species Delia radicum. The sequence goes on from CM037853.1 coordinate 25,009,623, forward strand.
ACATTTGGATCTTATCTCAATACATTGTATATATTAAATATTTGTTTAATTAATACGCATTAGGAAATTATTGGATTTAATACGCATTATTAAAATAATTGTATGCTTTGTTTCTTTCGCACACTGTATCATATTTAGTTTTCAGAGTTTGAAAATTTAGTAAAATTTAACATAAAACTTTTTTGAATTTTATTTTTGTTTCAATTTATTTTCATTAAAGTTAGTGAATACATAATTTTATTTAAACAATTTCTAATTTTTAATCAACCTGTTCGTTTACTAACAGCTTTAAATTGTTAATGCAAAAAGTAGACAAAATTTTCCATTGGTAATAAAAGAATTTTCTGTAATAGAACAGTTTGATTACACACCTCGACAAGCTTCCTTGGTCTGAATGCCGATATGTGATTTATATACTCTTTGATGCCCTGATTCCACATCCGGCATCCACATTTTTCCATCACATCACAATTTTGAGAAAACCGCGGTTAAAGTTGCCAAAATGGCTATTTTAAGCCATTTATCATACGATTGACGCTTTCTAATGATTCAAAATCAGATAATTAATTAAAAGTTTGATATAAGTTTTATTAAAAATAAAAATTCTTGTTTTTTTTGACCTTTAATTGTGCAATGAAAATGAAAATTATTCAAGTTCGAGGCCATACTCTGTATTTCTTTATTAGGATATTGTCCTATAGTTTTTGTTTTCAAATTTATTAATTGACCACTTTCAGGAATGTGTTGATAGATCTATTTCGGGAATTTTCCAAAACGTGTTCTAAAGATGGTAACCTGGAAATTTTCCGAAATAGATCTATCAACACATTCCTGAAAGTGATCAATTAATAAATTTTCTACAGATTATTTGTTAGGACAATATCCTAATAAAGAAATATAGATAAATATAGATTGGTAATTAATTAGAATACACTTTACTCTTGAAATTACTGTAATGAAATTTTCTAAAACTGTTTGTTAAAATAGCGTAAAGATACATTTATCCAATGCATTCTACAAAAAAATCTAAATACATTTTTTGTATGAAATTGAGAAAAAAGAATTATAATTTCGTGCAATTTTAAAGATAATTGACATGCAAGTCAAACAAAGTTGGTGTAATAACTAGCGTTTTTGCCGTCATTAAAAAAAGAAAAGCTCAAAGTTTATATCCTGACCATAAAATAAATTAAATCTGGTCGGATGCAGGCTACTAGGCTACTTTTAAAAATTAAATTTTTTGTCATTTTTATGGAGTATTTTTGAAATGCAATTTTTACCTATAATTATAAACAAATTTGAAACGTATGTTAACTCATTATAGAGAATAAAATTCAATATATCTAACACCGTAATAAAAATTCTTAAAAGCTGTTCGGATGTGTTGTGTACGCTATTTCAAAAATGTTTTAAATCACAATTTTTCGGGTTTTTAGTCTCGGTTTTAGCAAAATTATGACGTGATGAAAAAATTTGGAAAACACATTTGAAATCAGTGGGACAATATCTTTTAAAAATGTATATCGCGTTTCAAACTAAATCGACTTTTTCTAATTTTGTGACTGTGTGCACACGCAAAAATCGTTGCCAAGTAACATTTCAACTAATAAAGTTTTTTCACATAAATTATTCAATAATTAAGTAAAAACTTGGTAAAATGTTATTAGTTTTCGCACAACTTTAAGTGAATAAACTTTATTAGTTGAAATGCTCCTAATTACTAGGCAACGATTTTTTTGTGTGTTATCAGTACGTGCTAATACATTGAAAAACTCAATGCAACTTTTAAGGAAAGAAAAACTTTCGTATCTACTTTTCTCGTAAATTGCAAGAAAGTTTCTTTCATTTTGCGAAAATATATTTAGGCCGAGTTTTTAAGATGTAGACTATCTCTTCTAATCTTAGTTTAACGCAGTTTGTAACTGAAATACCGCTATTGGAATTTGAGTTATATTGTGTTATTTCAGTAAAGACCAAAATTGTGAATTAGAAAAAGTTGTTCTGTCAAATGTTTGTTAATAAACTTGGAAATGGTGGACAAAATTCGTTTTCGGTTTAACTAAACCTAGTTTAACCCCGACCAAACACAGCTAACGAAATACTTTGTACGCACTTTTCGTAATGTATATGAAAGTTTCTTTAATTTTACGAAACTAAAATTGTAAAAGCTTTTCTGATATTTTACGAAAATAACGAAATAGTTTCGTATCACATTTTTTCGTAAAATATAAGAATTTTAATGTTATTTTACGAAAAAAAAATTATTTAATAAACTTAAAAATGTGCAACCAACTTTTACGTCCGGTTTTTGGGATGTCAATTAAGTTATTGGCCTGTTAAGTTAATCTCAAAACAAAATTAAACTGATTTTAACTGGGCCTACTGTTTTCCAGTTCTAGTTTAAGAAATTTCAAATTACACGATGATGCCACATTGATTTTGACAACAAAAAAAATTATTTCCGATTGGAATTGCCCTAAAAAAGTGGTAGCGTTTTATATTTTCTATGTAAATAAGTTGCAATGTTTCATCATCTAAACAAATTATTATCTAACAGCTGTTTTTGTTGGTAAATTTATAAAATTAATATAAACCAGATATGAACAACAAAATTCTAGGTTTAACTAAAGCTTAACTAACACTAACAAACACATTTAATCTACATACTAAAAACTGGGCCTTAAGCCGAGTTTTTGAAATGTAGATTATCTTTAAACTTAGATTAACGAAGTTTGTAATTGGAATATGGCTTCTGAAATGTGGGTTATTTTATTGTGTTATAATAAAGTCTAAAATTCTAAAGAATATGCAGTGATTTCGACAATTTTTTGTAAATAAACTTTGAAATGGCAGACAAAATTCCTTGTCGGTTTTTAACTAAACCGAGTTTAACTGACATCTTAAAAACTAGGAATTAGAGATTATAATTTTCTTGCTAATGAAATTATTTTTACTATACGGAATTATCATATTTTCTACAAATGTTCAAAAATTTTGCTCCAATATTCCTAAAATTAAAGTACGGGTAAAAAAAAATTCTTTCGTAATCTATAAAAAAATTTATCGTAAATCAGTAAATTTATTTCGTATATTATTTAAAATAATTTCGTAAGTATTCGCATATTTTACACCAACTTTTTGCGATGCGAAATAACGAAATATTTCGTACAATGTACGTCGATTTTCGTATGTCTAACGCATGTGTTTTTTTTCGGTGTACTAACGCGCTAGCAAAAAATTCTCACGGAAAAAACTAAAAAACCGATAAGAAACTCGTATTCATAAACTATAGGTCAGCTTTATACCGTTAGAAGGTCCTTTAAAATAACTTTTATTAAAAAACGAAAACAATTTTTGTTTAGAAAATTACGTAATTTTTATTGCTCTTCTAATTCAAGTATCGATTTGTGTTTTATCCCTCAAACGGTACACAGGTACGAATTCGCACCCAAGAAAATTTCAAAACACTAACTTATTCTACAATACTTTTAATATTTCTTTCCTTTACGTTAAACAAAAACGCAAATTTTGCACTAAGAACCATAAGAATATGCACTTAAAACAAATACAGACTTTAAGACAGAATAAATATATACAACCTTTAAATACAAACTTTAAAACAGAAAAATGTGAATAAGATCGCCATTTTGCTAATAGGCACAAAGTATAACGCATTTCTTCCTGAGGGCCAGATTTTCCAAATGTCAAATTAAATTTCATCAATCAACATTTAAAAATAGATCCATATTTTATTTTTTTATTAACAAAATTAAAAAAAAAAATAATACAAACTAATAAAAAAAAAATATAGGTACACAAAAAAGCATTAAGACGAGCAAAATATGCATTAAAATATGCTAAAATATGGTTTTTTTTTGTCAAAATATGCAAAATTATACGACTACAAATCGATGCCATTATATTCTAAATTTGATGATTTGGATAAATATAGAGTGCATATCAGTTTTGGACTATCGAGAAAAAACAAGCATTTGCATGAAATTCCTTGCCCTAGTTATAAGCGTACAAGAACTTTTTATGAAAATTCGTAAAAGGGTCTAAATATCAGTTCGGTATATAAAAAGTTCACTAAAAACGATGTTCGTTATAACCGTATTATTTTGGCACCAGAAAAATCTTTCGTTATAAAAAAAAGTGCTTTATAACCGGTTTTCGTTATGAGCGAGATTCACTGTATTAGGAATATTTTTATGTCTTAAACATTATTATTTCTTGAAAGTTTGTTAATTTATCCAAAAAGATGCGTTTAATTTGTATTAATACAGTGCACTCGCGATAATATGAACTAATTAAAACCAAGCCAGTTCACTTTTGCAAGATTGTTCATATTTGCGAATGGCATCTAATTTACCCCTAAAAACTTTTTTCCAATAAAAATAAAAGTTTCTTATGTTAAATTTTTTATTTATTGTTTATTGGATTAAAAAAAAAAAACAATTAATTTTTGAAAAAGAAACAAAATTTAAAAGTTACTTGTTTAAAAAAGTTACACGTCTATGTGCTGGCTTTCGAGTCGTTTTCAAAACACAAAATTTTTTGAAAACGCATCATGTGGAAATCGGTGTTCTTAAAAACGCTCGTTTTTGTATATTCTAAGTTTTGTTCCAAAAAATAAATTAAATTACATGTCAACAGCTTAAAAACATAATTTTTAATCATCTCTTATATTTTACCAAAAAAAAATCTTTTTTAAAAATACATGCAATTTGAAGAGATTATTTTTATTTTTTATTTTAAATTAAAAAAGCTATTAAATGATTGCTTTTTGACTTAAAATAAATAAAAAACATTTAAAATTTTTAATACTATGTGTTGTTTTTATTATTTAACAAACCTTTTTAAGAAAAAATCCACATTCTATTTACTTTCGACAAGTTACAACTGTTCTGTTTAAAACGAGCAAAAAAATTGCGATTTCGGAATCTGGCACACCTAATCTTGTAAACTCGTTTTACTTATGCGGTTTCGTTTTCTGGCACATACACGACAGTTTAAAAGTTACACTTGCTTTTTCTTTTAAAGTTAAAAATTATTTTTTTTATGCATATTTAAGAAATTTTCACGTTAAATTTATATTCACAAAACGAATATGGAATTCTAACTGAATCTGAGCACTAACTAAAACGTGTATGTTAGAAATTTTGATTGACAGGTGAAGACAATTTAAAAGCAAACAGCTAGGGAAATCCCCAAATTATAATGCAGTTGAATCAAACATATTTTAGGGTGTATACAGAGTTCGAAAATTTATGTACCACTAACATAACGTTCTTATCAAAAAAAAACCAATACAACGATCTCTATTGTTTCGTTCGTATTTATAAACACAAATCGTTGTTTGTAATATAACAAACGGAACAAAACGAACATGTTTCTTTCGTCAAACATTATTATTTCGTAGCGGTTTTTTTTTTTAGTGTTCATTCAAACTAAACATTAAAACGCGTTTTTTACGTTATGGTTGGCAAAATAAAGAAATGATTTTTCTGCATGTTATTAATGTTTTTTTGCATTAGTTTTATGAAATTTCACAGGAACTTCTCTGTTGAAACTTTTTATTAAACTAATGCAATTATTCATAAAATTCAATGAAAATTTTTTTTCACTTGTAATATGACATAAACACTAAGAACGGTTTACAAATAGTTTTGTTCCTTTCCATAAACACAACAAAATCAAACTGTTTGAAATATTGGGCAAACAGAACAAAATCGTTTAGTTCGGTCTCTCATCGAAAACTAGTTCGTGAAAGTGTTTGTGTTCTGTTTACAAATCAAAATGAAAAGAGAAAAATTTTGTGTTTATGTTTACTGTGCACAACAAAATGATTGTGTTGAGTTTCAGCAAAAAAGCAAAACAGAACGATAGAAAAACGTTTGATTGTGTTTAAATTCGAACACTGGGTGTACATATTTTCGCGAGTGCGCACTGTATCTTTATTAAAAAATATATATACCCTAGTAAAAAGGTTTAGAAATGGCCAGATATGACCCTATATAATTATATCCAAAATTTGAGTCTATCCAATTAAATCAGAGTTCAGCTATATTTATATATACCTTCAGATATAATTATATGTATATCATATCAGATATGTTTTTATAGAAATATATATGTAAGGTTATATATGAATATATGTATATGGAGTTATATATAAGATATAATTGGATAGACTCAAATTTCAGATATAATTATATATGGTCATAGATATAATTATATAGGGTCATAGATATAATTATATATGGTCATAGATATAATTATATATGGTCATAGATATAATTATATATGGTCATAGATATAATTATATATGGTCATAGATATAATTATATATGGTCATAATTATATGATCATAGATATAATTATATATGGTCATAGATATAATTATATATGGTCATAGATATGAACATCCAACGTTTTTTTTTACGCTGGTATATTTTTTTTTTCTTAAACCGTAGTTTTTTTTTACAAAAGCTATTTTAAAATTGATTTTTACCAATTTATTGCCTCTTTTACAAAGTTTAGACGACGATTTTTGCAACAATATGCTACCCCCAAAATCATATATCATACTTATACCTTGTCCATATTTTTATTCTTCAAATTCTAAGATGAAGATCAAAAATTTCAGGTCCCACCTGTATACCGTTTACGTATGCTACGGTGATAATATAACGGTTGAGAATTAAAAATTTATAATAATGAAACATTTTTAAATTGTAATTTAACTTTTTTAAAATAAAAAATTGTAAACACCTCTTGAGTTAAAACTAAAAAACATCTAAAATAAAACTGAAAATGTTTGTAGAGAAATAAAATAAAAATCATAAATCGTTTTTTATTAATTAATTGAGCATATATTTAACAAATATTAAAAAAAAAAAAAAATTATATAATTACAAAACAAAAAAGTTACAAAACCACAAGTGGTAAATGTACATTAGTTAAAAAATAAATTATTAAATAAATAAAAAAAAAAAAAAAATATACATCATAGGAGTAGAACAGTAGTATATGTAAACAAAACAAATAAACAACCCAACAAAAGAAAATTAAAAATTTACATTTATTAAAAGTTACCAACATTGTGCATTTTTTCTTTTTGTTAATTTAACAATTAATACAATAAGGAATTCCTTAAATTCTGTATAGAAAAAAAAAATTGTTTAAAACATTAAAGCACGTGTTTTTACTTTTTAAATAAAAAAAAAAAACAAAAAATATATAAAAAATAAAAAAGAAATTATGAAAAATATTATATATATAAAATTCATTGAAAATTATACATATGAGATCATAAGGCACTTTAATTTAAATTATAAAATAAAAATCATTAAAAAAAAGAGTAAAAAAACAAAAACAACAAACACTAAATTTAAACATAAAAAGCGATAAGGTATACTAAAGGTAAATTTATAATTATTACATAATTTATATTATTTTTAATTTTGAAAACAAACAAAAAAAAAAAACAAACTTCTTACTTATTAATAAATAATATAAATATAATAAATGCAAACCATTTTAAACACAAATAACATGAGTTTTATGTTTTATTTTATAAATAAATACTTTAATTTGGTTAAGCCTCATTTTCACAATGTCCCATTACCCAGGCAGAAAAATACGAACGGCAAAACGTTAACTCAGTGCTATAAACGGTGTTACGAGGGTTGTTGTGAGAGCTTTGGATTTCTGAAGATTTAAAAGCTTTGCCAGCCCCAAAATGATAACACCGGGCATGGCTTGGCCGTTTCTTTTTTTTTTAACGTTGGCAAAGCACTGGCAATGAGTACTTCGCCAGTACCAAAAACATAATTTTAAAACGTTGGCAAAACCAAACAAATTATACGCCCATGTGTCCCTACTTTTGAAACGTTTTGCAAATAGAACGAATTTGTGAAATCATACGAAAGTGAAATTTGGTGTTCTCAAATACTAAAAGCTTTCGAAAACTCGAATTTTTTTTCGAAATTATTATCGAAGTGCCAAAAACATATCGCACTTGATCAACAACAGGGTATTAACTCAAAATTTTAAAATTTTCAGTAGAGTCAAAAAACTGTTTATGGCCACATTTTAACAGAATTTAAAAATTCAAACATATCATAATAATCAAATTCCATTTGAAAATATATAAACATTGTTTTTGTTTTAAATTTTACCACTCATTGCAAAAAAAATAAATTTTTTGAGTTAATACCATTTTTTTGAAATTTTATCGATTTAAATTTATAGAATAAAACAAATTTTATCAACAAAACAGTATCAACTCAAAATACAACCAAATATAAATAAAACAGTTTCATTATTTTTAACATAAATAAAGGCTCAAATCAAAATAATACATTTTTTATGAAAATATACGATTCATTTCTATTTGAACTTTTGTATTAACTCGAAATAATACCTTTTTGTTGAAATAAAGGTAATCACTACATTATCATGAAAATGGTCTCAAAAGTGGTTTTCGAGATGAAAGAGTAATCGGAATACGTTGAAGTTTTTACAATAGATAGATATTGATGTTGTTAGTTGATTTCTTGAAAAAAGTGATATTTTAAAAATTTTGAGTTAATACCCTCTTGTTGATCAAGTGCGTTATGGTTTTATGGAAAATATAAAACTTTTGGAAAGTAAAATAATTTTAAGAAATGCTTCTAACATTGTTGTCAATTTGTTTGAGTGTTTTCTAGAATATCAAAACAAAAAAAAAAATTTTTTTAAAACATTTTTTTTAGAGTATAAACAATACAACCAAAAATACAATAAAATCAGAAATAAGTAAAAAAAATCCATTTTTGACCCTAAATTGTAATTTATTACAAAAAAAGGGCATTCGTTTTACTTTCGACCAGGCTTTTTTACACGAATTAAAACGAATAAAAAATAGGGAAAAACGTTCTGATTTAATCGCAAGAAATCCGAAACATTCTAAAATTTTCACTTTCGCTCTGATTTAAAAGCCGTCACAGGGGAGGATAATGTAATAAATAAATTATATGCTGTCAAATTTTTAACTTTGGTTGCCAATATTTCCACTAGATGGCGTTTAACGCCCCGGTAGGCTAGTTGGTAGCGTGTTGGCTTATCAGTGCGGGGGTCGTTCGTTCGATTCCCACCAGTGGCACTGGTCTGTTTTAAAAAATATCATTTCTATTCTGACTGTATTTGTAACTTTTCATGAAGAAATTTGAAATTTATAAAGAAGAGGTTTTCATTTAAAAATGTTGTAAATTCCAATCTTTAAATTAAAAATTTATTTTATAATTGAAATTAGAAAATTTATAACTCAAACCGATTATGATATTAACATTTGTAATTAAATTAAGAATATTAGATATGAAACGTGATTTATTTATGAAATTATATAAATCGAGCACTATCAAAGCACTTTTGGCCTACGTTGGGAAAGCGTTGTGAACAGTGGCTGTGTCAGTGCTTTTATTATGTTAACGACTGTAAATTTTATAAATAAAGTACTGGTAATGCACTTTTCGTCAACGCTGGGAAAGCGTTCTAAGACAGGGTTGTGCCAGTGCTTTTAAATTTTGTATATCAAGTACTGGCAAAACACTTTTTACGAACATTGGCATAGCGCTCTTAGCCAGGAGTGTGACAGTGTTTTTAATTTTTTTTACGGTTGTAAATTCAGTACTATCAAAGCAACGTTGGAAGAGGATTGTTAATCAGTGCTTTACCAGCACTTTATTTGATGGACCATTATCACACAATGATCTGTCAGTGCTTGATTTCTCAGACCATCGGCAATTTCTGGCTGGGTAGCTACTAACTGGAACTTTGACACATTTGTTTTTGTTTCGCATATACATTTTCAATTTAACTGTTTGTTAAATTTTAACTGTACATTCAGTAATCGGGCCTAAGAGTTTTTAAACATTTTATGAGTTATAAATTTATAGACATTTTGCTAGCATCAGTGGGGGCCTGCTGCTGCTTTTGTTATTTAGGAATCTGTAAGAGATAAGAAAAAATTATGTTGCATTGTGCAGAAGGGTATATATAAGTTTTTTTTTTTTAACTAAATAGTAATAAAATACGAACGGGCCAGTGGCGCGGCGCGGTGTTGGAGGCGGGTAGTGCATGTACTGGCAAAGTGTCGGATTTTAAACTTTTTCAGTACTTATCCAATGTTGGCACGGCAATGGAATTCAATAGTTTGCCAGTACTTTAAATGAAATAATTCAGTATGTAGCCAGTACTTTAAAAATTCGGACTGCGATAGCGGTTTATTAACAAAATTCACTTAAAAATGTTTTTTTTTTTTTGCCCTGTAAAAAAAAAACTGCGGTTGAGAAACTGCATTTTTAGAAAATTGTATAGTTTTTTAATCAAAACTTCTTATTACATAAAATATGGCTAAAATGTTTATCGCCGGTCAAAACTCAAATTCTATCTGAAAATCATAATAATAGTTTGTAGTTTTCAATGATGTAAAAATTTAGATTTTTTCATTTTGCAGTGACTTTAAGCAATGGCTATGCCATGCTCTCACTCTATGTAAACACCTTGTGACTGCAAACAGGAAACATGCCGTTTTTAAGAAAAGCCAAAGCTAAATTGAACAAATTTTTGTTCAAATCAACAAATATTTCGAAAACTATCAGCAGCAACATTAAAATAAGTCAATTAATTAATTTAAAGTCGCGAAAAATATTCATTTTCTTCTTTCAAGTCAGAAAAAAATACCGCCCTATACACAGAAATAAATTACAAAATTATTACAACAGAAATAAATTACAAAATTCTGTTTGTAATATTAAACAAGTGTCAAAGAACATTTTTGTAATTACAAAAAATTCTTTTAATTGGCATCAACAATGATGATTTTTAAATACAAACAAACACACTTTTTCTTTTTGTAATTTTGAATTTTCACTTTTCAAGAATTTTATATGAAAAACTACAATTTACAAGCATTTCAAACAAAGGATTTGTTGGAAATAAATTTGAATTTAAAAATAGGTGTGTTTGAATTTACAAATTCAACAATTGTTGGTGCCAACTGTTTTTCTGTGTATACAAATATACTTTTTTTGTTCTTAACTAATGAAAATGCTTATAGTTAATTGGTTAATTTCATTTGTTTGGATTTCTTTAAAACAATTTAATTTGTTATATTTTTGTTCGATAAACTGGAACTAAATTTTTCCGTAGGCATATTGAGAAAAACAGTGCTGTCCCAGTACTATTTTATTTATACCGTGGAAATTTCTACCTGGGCGCTGAATAAAAATGCTAAATATTCGCTTGGAAATGTCACTAACTCAAAAGTTAGTTTTTCTTATGTTAATATTTACGGTTTTAAGATTACAACATCTCATCCTGATAACGTATGGTTTACTAAATAATGGTAGTAAAACAAATTTTTGGTATAAAACATAGCAAACCCACATCTAATGAGCTCTTTTTAAAAGGCAACATTTTTAACGAAATAAAAGATTTTTTTTTAAATATCCACTTCCGTCGAAAAAAATAGGATTATATAATGTTAGAAAGTTAGATAAAAAAAAATTCCGAAATAAATATACACATTAGGGTCGACCGATTTGTAAGGGCAAACATTTTTCGATATTGTGCCATCGATTTTTCGATAGCTTTTGGCATGAGGAAAAAAAAGTTCCACTACGACATATCAAAAAAATCATTTTCGAGGCGACCGAATTTCAAGGCAAGATTTGCAAGGAAATATCTGAATTTTAAAATAAATTTAAATTAATAAATAATTAAAATAAATAAATTTAAAATAAATTAAAAACCTTAAAAATTAACGCGTTAAAAAAGATCGATTTTTCGACAAAAACTCGTCCAAAATCTCAAGAATTTTTTTTTGGAAAAACTGCTATTTCCATCGTTTTTAACGTACAATTTCACTTTGGAAAGGTTATATTAAAAAAAATTCAATCAGCCGATTTGTTTTTATTACCTACTAAAAAAACCTTAAAAATAAAAGTTGAGAAAAAGCCAAAAAATTGAAATTTAGGCGCCTCGAAAATGATTTTTTTTTATCCGTCGTAGTGGAACTTTTTTCCTCATGCCAAAAGCTATCGAAAAATCGATGGCACAATATCGATTGCTAAATCGACACACCCTAAATGCACATGGTTGATTTTAAATGTATCCTTACGGAATTTCAAAAAAAAACAATTGTTATATCTCTCTTAAGGCTCCATTAGTCTTGCCGTTCCGTGCCGTTACGAATCAGCTGTTTCGTTTATGGTTTATGCGAGGTGCTTTTTTGAAAAACTCACTATCCATAAACCAAAAACAAAACTGCTGATTCGTTACGGCACCGAACTGCATGACTAATTGAACCTTTAGTCTTGCAGTTCCGTGACGTTTCTATAACGTGCCGTTCCGGAAACTCAGGGAATTCTTCCTATTAATAAATGTGTTGATTTCTTTGAAAAGGGGTTAGTGGAGAGATAAAAGGTGGTGAAAGATGAAGGGCTTCAAACATGGCAACACTGTAATTGCGCGAGTAGATAAGTCTTAGAACAGTTGTTGCTCACCACCTGATGTAGAGTTGGCGAATTTATTGAAGCTTTTTTGTTTCATAGCCCTGATTCATTATTTTACTTCGGTGGGGTTAAGTGCTATGGATACACCGAAGGTGGGCGCTGCGATACATATAAGTGATAGAAAACTCATATATATTATTTTTCTAAATTGATGTTGTCATCACCGGGTATCGAAACCGGAACCATCTGTGTAACAGTCTAACGCGCTAACCATTACACCATAACGCCCACATAAATAAAAAAAACAACGCGTTTAGTATAGAAGTTTTTTTTTTTTCTATGATAAATTTGTATGTAAAAATTTTATTTTAATTTACAATTAATATATTGATCCACAATATAATTTTTTTTTTTTTTACAAAAAATATTATTTATTTTTTTTTTTTTTTTGCAAATGTTATTTGAATAGCCAGTCTTTTCTAACCTCTAAAATTAATTCTAAACAAAACAAAAAAAAACCCCTAACGGCCTTCTAAAGAATTAGCTGAAACATCGTCAGCCTGTGTGGGCAATGATGGTAACGACGCTGATGGGAATAAAGCGGCTGCTTGAGGTATACTGGCAAGTTGATCTTTATCAACAATTCTGGCTTTATCATGATCACCAGTGGTTGATTTCGTTAATTGATAGAAAGCAGTATCACTGTGCGTAATATTAACAATGCTACCAGTCAGGGGTAGTGTTTGTAATAATTCGTAAGGACTACTGAAAGCACCAATATTAACGGGAGCAATGCCAGTCAAAACTTGACCAGTAACATTTGTTTGTATGGGCAATGGAATATTGCCTAAATCAATATGACTTTCATTGGTATGAGCATCAAAGAAGGTTAAATCAATACGTTCTTGACTCTCGAAACTGGTATCATTTTCTCCGACTTCAGTTAAAATACCAATTTCATAGACTACAGCTTTAACCACATAACTGGAGGAATTGAAAATTAGTAAAAAAAAAAAAATTTAATAATATTATTGATAGAAATCAAGTTTTGAAACTTACAGATTTTTAGGTGTATCATTAAGACTGGCCTTTAATTCTTCAATAGTGGCATTATCAATACCAGAACTAGCATCTAATACTGGTAGGGCATAACAGATGGCGCCCAATGTGGCCAATGTATACCATAATGCTATTACGTGACAGGTTTTCATGTTGGTCGGTCTGTGGGTTTTGTTTAAGATGTTATTGAAAAAAAGAAAAAAAAGTTTTTGATATTTTGCGATTTCAAAAATTGCTGTAGTCAAACTTTATAACAAAAACCGTCGTTTTTCTTTCAACCACACAAACTTTTGACCGTTTTTTTTTTTTTTAATTTTCTTCTGAACCAGACTAGTAGCAGACTAAGACGCGTAATGAAGTGAGCTCTACTAACTCATTGAACAATCTTTTATAGGATCTGTATTTGATATTGAATCGGTATATCAGTTTTCGCACAGATACTCTGATACAATTATTTTGTAATTAACATTAATACTGTTAATTGCTAATCTTGTATTTAAGAAAAATAAATAATAAAAAAAAAAGTGGAATGAATATTAAGAAAAAAGTGCTAGATTTAATAGTTGTAGCAGCGGGAGCTTTGAGGGGATTGTTGTCAAAACAATTCGTTGTTTATTTTGCCAAAATGTGTTAATTAATTGTGCTCGTTTTGGAGCGTGTTTCCTGGCATCAGTAACACGGTACGTACCTACTCATCATCAGCTTCATATCATCATCAAAATATATATATAAAAGACAGTGGGCCTATTGATAAAAAAAAAAATTAAAAAGCCTAAAGTATTTTATATATTCTTAACCCTCTAACCGGCCCAAGCTTTTTTAGACTGAAATTTATTCCACTTGTTGGGCACGAGAAATAAATAATATTTTGTTTTAGCGAAATTTTTTTGTTGCCTATTTTAGGCGATATGGGTCAAAATAGGTTTAAAGGTTATCTCAAAAACTAACCTATAAAATTTAAAAAGTTAAGGCATAAATTATTCTTCTTACAAAGATATAACAACAGTTCAAAAATTAACCGTTTTGAGCTTTTAGATAAAAAGATGACGATTTTCGTTTTTCGAAAAACGCGATATCGAGCGAAAACGAACCTTTACTTTAATATATATTGACGAAACTTTGAAGCTTTGATAGTGTTACCAAATATAATATTTCTGCCAAATTTCATAAAAATCTGTCCACTCGTTTTCAAGATAAGATTATGTCCTTTATATGTATCCTTTTAAAGTCCTGTATGTCCTTGGAACGAACTTAGATTATTTTTCAAAAGTTTAAGCTTTAATCTTCCTTTGTGTGGAATATCAATGGTTTCATGTTAAGAGAAATGTGTTTTAAGGACTTTTCAAAATTGTGGTTGTTTCAAAATATTTATTTTTTTAAATTACTGAAAATTTTTACTATAACGCTTTCTCGCTTCCAAACCATGACATGTACACAAAACATTACTTCCCAAAATATGTGGCTAACTTCGTTCTCTATCGATATAGCTTACATTTTTATAATAAAACACTTTTTTTGGCGAACTTATGGCCAATTTAAAATACAACGCCTAGAGGCGGGCTTGCCGGTTAGAGGGTTGGACAACATTCAAAAAAGTTTGACAGTAGAATCTGAATGAAAATGACAGTTAAAACAACTGTAAATTCAGTTGAAATGGCTACAAAGGCAAGTACCATAACAAATGCAGTAAAAATAGCTAACAATAAGTTTGTTCGATAACACAAAAATTTGTACAAGTTTGTACAAGTTTTTACTGGAAGGTGTTCGTTTACGCAATACTCCGTAAGAAAATAGAAAAAAGAGAGAGTAAAGTGGCAGATAGAAAATATCCAAAAACTACACAAATGCGCCAAAACAGAAAATATTTTTGACAAAAATTTGAAAAATCGGACGTTAAATTGAAATTTGTGGATTTTCATCGAAAATTCGTTAGATAACACACAAAATTGCGACAGTTTTTCAATTTTTTATTCATTGTTGAAAAAGGTTCCTATTTCTAACAGTTTATAACAATAAAAATATTACTTGATTCAGCGTAAAAACTAAATTTCTTTTTATATAAATAAAACATTTTTGGTCTTCAAAGTTTAGTAGCGACATGATGCTTGTTAGGAAAACACCCTAGCCACGTGTTTGATTACTAAGAAGACAAAAATGAAGAAGACAAATGATGAGATCTTTAGCCATATCGAAATACTAGTATCAACCTAGCTAATATGCTTGATTTGCTTTACAATTCGTTATAAATTAAAAATAACGTTAAAATAATCTCGATGTATATAAAAACAAAAAACTAATAAAACTTGTATAATAGAAATATCATTTGCAGTTAACATTTTGAGAAAAACCCTAAAATACTCATGTATCCTAAACCAATCCCCCTAGTCCGCCCATAGTTATCATATGGCAACACCAAAATCAGTCGTTAAAAAATTAAAACAACAAAAATATATTTAAAAAAAAACAAGTCTGTCGTTTTGAAATATTGGAGTTGTAGTTTCAAATGAACAACACTTTGTTTCATTATTTTTAATAAATATATCAATATATATCAATAGATATGTATAAATACATATATCAATATATAAATTTTTAATAGATTTACTTTTTTGTAAAAGTCACTCTTTTTAGCATTTTCAAAAATTGACTAAGTTTGAGGTTAAGTAGCTTTTATAATTAAGGAGCTACTGTGCTAAAAATTATTGTGGTGGAAATTTACAAGTATACTTTTTAAAACCAATGTCATTTATAACGGTATTTTCATTACGTTAAACACAAGCAACCCCAACGTAAATGCGTATTATGTGTTACCATATGGTAACTACGGGGTGTTATGGGTTAAACTAATGAATAATTCATACACCGAAAAAAAAATTTCTCTGTAACTTAGTTAAAGAAAACCTCAGTTAAAATTAAAATATTTTAAAAATTACATCACCAAACTAAATTCTAAATCAAAAAAATGTTAAAGATTATAAATACAAAAAAGTTCCTTAGAAATATAAACTTGAAACAGTAAAAGGTAATATTGGAATTCGTCCGCGTTCTAAGATAGGTTTAGTGGCAATTTGAAATTTGGAGAAAAATGTAATTGAAAGACATTTGCTCCTGGCCAATTTGCATGTGTTTATTTCTTTGTAAAATTATAATTATTTACTATTTGTGTCTTATAATTGTCAGATTGTCTCTATATGATAAATTTTTCAACAACCTGCGGCTGTAAGAATCAAACCTGCGTTCATCTTACATTACAAACGTAACAATACCAAGTCATGACCGTTTAGCGATCACATTCAAGTATGGCCTCGGCTGTCTATATGACGTTAATATAACACTGTACTAAAATATATTATACAATTTACCTCTGACAATTATAAGACACAAATAATAATACAATTTAAATGGAAAATCACTGATGAGCCTGTCCATAAAAAGGCAGAAACTAGTCTAGTCTGATTTAAAAATTAATAGTATGTATTTAAAATTTTTAGAGAAAAACGTTTATTCTTCTTCTTAACCTCAACATTTCTAAAATATAATTATTTAAATTTTGAAATTAAGGAATAAAATGCCTATTTATTAAACTAAAAATCAAAATATATGTAGGGTAGAAGGGAGAGATTTCGCCAGTGGGGCACATATGCCACCCACTATTCTCGCAATATTCAAAAAAAGTTATTAAAATGTTTCTTTCCATAATTAGTGCAGTTATTGATCACCTTTCATGTCACCACACGTGGTCGAGGATATACATGTTTTTGCGTTGCAAAACAAATAATAGAGAGGCTTGTTGAAACCACAGCTCCTGCACATCATGGTTGTTCAATTGATGAACGAAAAAGTCAGTAATCATGGCTCTATAGCGGTCACCATTGACTGTAACGTTCTGACCAGCATCGTTTTTAAAAAAGTACGGACCAATGATCCCGCCAGCCCATAAAGCATTACCATTTCCTATACGCAACTATGGGAGAAAACATACCAACGACCAATCCACATTGATATTCTTCATCGTAAATGGCGCTGGATTGGTCACACGCTCCGCAGACCACAGAATGACACAACAAAAGCTGCTATAGATTGGAATCCCCATGGAAATACACGAAGAGTTGGACGCCCATCTCACACCTGGAGACAGCAACTTGAGCTTGAAATTAATCAAAGCGGCCTAAGCTGGAGAGAGATAAAACATATTGCATCAAGAAGAACCGAATGGAATGATTTCTTTGTGTTTGTTCCTCTTAAGGAACCATAGGACATTATATATATATATATATAAAGCACACCAGTCAGTTTTCTGGATGTAACGGTGTCTCAACATACACTTGAGGATTATCATCACTCCAAATACGACAGTTTTGTTTATTGACGTATCCATTTAAACAAAAGTGAGCTTCATCGCTAAACAAAATTCACAAAATTCTCGTATTTCGAACAGAACCATGATTTTCAAAAGAAATTTGCACAATTTGTAAGCGTTGTTCAGGCGTCAGTCTATTCATGTTGAAATGCCAAACCAAACCAAACTAAACATAAAATGTCAGTTAAAAAAGTGTTGTCAACTTAAAGTTCTATACCTGTATAAAAAAACACCCTTTATATTTGGGATATATTTCCCATTTTCCCTCCCCCTGGTATCGCGCCTGCTAATACTTATATTTTGATAAATTGAGGATGCCGGCAAAACTAATATATAAACTACGCTTTGGTCCGACTGTACATAACAATAATGGCAGTC
This sequence comes from Delia radicum, assembly GCA_021234595.1. NCBI lineage: Eukaryota > Metazoa > Arthropoda > Insecta > Diptera > Anthomyiidae > Delia > Delia radicum. The sequence goes on from CM037853.1 coordinate 25,027,920, forward strand.
TCAGGTAGTTGTTTTTAAAATATAAAGGGGTTTTTAAAGATATTTAGCTATATTTTGAATATTTCTATTTTGCATCTTAGAATCATTACATCTTTTGTAAGTAATTAAGAATCATTATGTTTTGTTCTTAATGTTGTTAATAAAATGTTTTGTTTATTTCCAAATTTTTTATTTAATTGCATTATGTTGCCAATGTGAAAATCCTGACATTTTTATATATACAGTAGTTTTCCGATTTAACGAACCATCGGTTTAACGAATTCGGGATTTAACGAACTCATAAAAACTTTAAATTGAGTACCTTATATTACGAACACCGTAACTTTGTACCGTAATTTTGTACTCGATTTAACGAACAAATGCAAAATTAGAGTCTTAAGTATAGAATGAGATGCAAATACAATGAAATCCGCAAACAATATGCAAAAGCAATAGACATATAGAGAAAGGGGATTCCCCAACGATGTTCTGGCTGCGTTTTCTGTGTTTACTTTTGGAGTTTTTAGCATTCTTGTACGATCGTTTGTGGTGTAAACATTAGAAAACATGGGACTTAAATAAATAAATACTACTCGGTTTAACGAATTATTCAATTTAACGAACAGGGCTGACCTTATATAGTTCGTTAAATCGAGAAACAACTGTATATTAAATATATATAAAAATGTCAGTCACAAAAACAAACAGATCTAAATTTCAGCAAAATAAATTAACTAAAGTAAAAATTGTATACAAAGTTTTTCAGTTTTTTCAATCTACTCAGCTCCAGCAAAAAATGCTGTTGATTTAAACAAGTCGATTTTAATTTGCATTGAACTAAGTGTCAAAAAATTTCGCTGCAAGGATACTCCCAACAAAAATTTTGTTGACTCAACTAAATGTGTTGCTAACTTTGCCAACTTTTTTTGTTGAGTTTATATTCAGATATTACATGCATTCATGTCGTCAAAATGGAAGTATGAACTTTTGTATATTTTGTAACATATAGTAAATTAGTTTTAAAAGAATCACAAAAAATGTTTTGTATTTTCAGCAAATAAATTAACTAAAGTATAATTTTTCTACAAATTTTTTGACATTTTTTTCAATCTACTAATATTCAGCAAAAATTTTTAATTTTTAATCAACTAAGTGTTAGCAAAACTTTTGCGGAATCTACTAATTTCGTTGCTGAAAATCAGCGATCTGACATTAGCAATTTTTTTGCAAGCAGCTAAAATACTGCTGGCTCAGCAAAATTTTTTTGCTGACTTTACTAACTTTTTTTTCTGAGTGTAGCTGACAAATGTGCAACATCAACTTGGCGAATTTACACCATAGCGGGGCAGTTTAGCCGATTTGAGTTACTTTATATTTCTTAAAAACAGATATAAAGGGTCCGCCATCTAACGTTTTTTTTCAACTAGTGCTTATTTCGTGAATGGTAACACTTAGTTCATGTCTGATTTGACAGATAATTAGTTTCATCCTTCCGCTGAACGAATATGGTTGTGTATACGCTTGAACAACGCTGGGAAATATTGCGACATTACTTTGAAAATCATGGTAATGTTGCAGAATGTGTGCGAAAATTGCGTACGGATTTTGGAAGAAGAGAAGCACCGTCAGCTCCGTATGTTCGTTATCTTGTGAAAAAATTGAAAGAAACTGGCATCCTCATCGATAAACCAAAGCGTGAAAAGCTAAAAACAGTGCGTACACCCGATAATATTGCTGCTGTGGCAGAAAGTGTGCGTGAAGCGCCATCAACATCAATTCACCGTCGTTCTCAACAATTGAACATTTCAGAGACATCATTGAGACGAATTTTGCATAAAGACCTTAAAGACTATTATTTGTGGGGTGCCGTCAAAGATAAGTGTTACGCCAACAAGCCAGAGACAATTGACGCTTTAAAGGACAATATTCGTGAAGCCATTGGTGAAATACAGCTGCACACAATCGATAATGTGCTTAAAAATTGGACCGATCGTGTAGGCTACTGCATGGCCAGCCGAGGCAGCCATTTGAATGAAATTATTTTCCATTATTAACCGGAAGGATTGCTTTTAAAAAAAGTGGCGAATGCTCCCCCTTGTATGTAGTTATTCTGAACGATTGATTCGGTTATTAGCAGGGCAACGACTTTAATACACTAAAAATGGAAAATATGCGCTTAAAATATGCAGTAAAAGTACAAAATATGCACTTAAATCGGAATATGCACTAAAAACCAAAAAATATGCACTAAAAATAATTATAGCAAAATAATAAGCACTTAAAGACTTTAACACTCCTATTCATAAAAAATCTTAATTCAGATTTCAAATACATTTTAGGTAAAACACATTTTTAGCCTTAAAACTGTATTCATAAACTAATATTAGCTTAAAATACATATTTTAAACCTACCCAGCAAAATAAGAGCTGAGGAAGAAGTAGTAAAAACACCACATCTACCGATCTGGATGTGGTGCAACTTTAGGTGAATCATTAATGATTTTAACATTGTCGTGTCATTGGACGGATGGAGTGAATATATTACTTCTTTAATAGCATTTTAAACAGTTCATGATGCTATTTTTCAATAGTTCATGGAAGGCCTTTTTCAAATATATATTATCATTTTTATTTAATAAAAGTGTGCAGCATACGTTAGGGATGTTCCTTTAAATATTAAAAAAAAAATCTTTTGGTGCCAGCCAGTATTGAACACACGAATCTGAATTACGATCTGCTGTATTAAAGTAGACCACTCTACCATTTGCACCAAAGTTACTTATGCAGTACAACAAACTTAAAACGATTTTAAGTTGAAAATATTGATATATTTTTATGAAAACGAGAAAAATATGTTTCACAAATATATAATAAAAAAGATAAAATAATGATTTTTAAAACACGTTTATTATGTGATTTCGTATCATTGATGAGGTTAAAAAAATATATTAAGAAATAATAAAAATGCTCATTTAACAATTTTGAATTCATTGCATATTTTAAAATATTTTTTTTAATAATTAATTTGACGAAAAGTGTCTTTAACAAGATAAAATATTCCAGGCAATGAGAAAAAATATTGGAGAAGTAGTTTAACTACAGGTAGGGAAAAGTGGCCTGCAATGAAACGAGTTTTAATGTTTCCCGTATTTTTTTCTAAAGATTTGAAGAAATAGGTCGGAAAAAACTCTATAGGTATATTAAAGTGATATATTTAAATTAAGTAAAAGTTATTAATTAATTATTATTATTAACAAACTAGCTTTCAAAATTTAGCTTCGAAATTTTTCGTTTTTTGCTAATTTTTTGCGATCCGAAACAATAGAATTAAAAAATCAAATAGATTTTTAAAGTCAAAATCAATTTTTTTTTACCTCGTTTTTTTGAATATTGCACACGTTTCAAGGCACACCTAAAAAGTATATCTTGAAACAAATATGAAAAATGCGATAAACTAATTTTTAGCAGTGAAATACCTTTGCATTTTCTTATCAACATAACAATAAAAAATATAAATATAAAACCTTAGGTTTTTTATATTTTTAAATAAGTTTTACAAAAAGTTCCATCGCAAAGGCAAAAAATAGATTTTTATAAAATAATTATTTGTCCACTCTGGATAACAATTTTCTAAAAAAAAATTCTTTATGATTAAAGTCAAGATGTTCATTATTTGGTCGTTTTTAAATTACTTAATTCTCTTAAAATACTCAGAAAAAAACTAAATTAAATATAAAATACTAAAAAATTAATTAGAATTAAAAAGAAAATAAAATTATCTCCCCGGCCAGGAATGGATCTCGTAACCTTCTGATTGCAAATCCAACCACTTACCACCTCAACCTCCATATAAAAAAAAAGAATATATGAACTTATGAAAAAGTAATTCTTAGGGTGTTATTAGTTTAGATACCAATTATTTTATATTGCTGTTTAAAATAATTTTAAGTTAACATTTTTAGCAGTTGTTAGCAATAACTTCTATTAAAGTAAAAAATGTGCGTATGCTAAAGCTTTGGAAGTCAAGTTAAAGAGGTTCTTAAAGCACAACTTCCACTTTATTTTGCTGGGTAGTGTGGAAGCTATTATTTCGTTTATGAAATGTGTGTTTAACTAAAAATGCATTTTAAATGCTATTTAGTATATTTATGAATACGAGGGTAAGACTTTAATATTTTAAGTTTAAATATTTGGATTTTTAAACATTGGTTTATAACTAGAGAGTATTGGTTTAAAAATTAAGTCCACAGTATAAATGTCTAACAAGTGACAACTCGATGGATGCTAAGTTAAGGATTACAAATACTGTATTTTCTTTATTTTAATTTTTAGAAAATTTAAAAAATAAGCAAAATATACAACAAAAAAAAAATAAAAAATTCCAAAATATGCAGAAAAAATGCATTTATAGCAAAATATGCAAAAATATGCATTTATAACAAACTAAGCAAAAATATACAAAACCAAATCGATGCCATTTTGTTGCAAATTCTTTGATTCGGAAAAGTATTTGTTAAAAATCGATTATGGGCTACTGACTACAAGCATGTATTTGCATGAAAGTCGCGGCCCTGGTTATTAGCTACTAATTTGAAGTGCTGTTTTTGTTTAACTAACAGCTCTGTTAAATAAAATTTTGAAAATTAAATTAGGTGAATACCACTTGATCCTTCAACTGAAGTTCAAAAAGGGGTATTTCACCTGAGACTCAGTTAAAAATTTAGTTACAAACAACTGAGCATTTTTTTCGGTGTAGTAAACATTAATTAAGTTAATTAAGTTATAAGACTTTCATTTTGTAGATTCCAAGTTTTGTTTTCTTTACTATGCAATAGCCCAGTAAAATCACAAGATTTTTGGGTTTTATGAAAATAATACGTCAGTCGGTTTAAATGCTGGTTTGGGTTACTCATATTTGGCGTAAATCATTCTGTATGACATGACGTATTATAAACAATTAACATGTAAATAAAAAATTTTGGCAATAAAAGTTAATTTATTTAAATATCAATAAAAACCATTTTTTAAATCAAATTGTCATTTTTAAACAATTTAACTGTTTACAACGACTAACTGATATTTAGTTAAAAAAAATAAATAAATAAAATGTTTTAACCCATTAATCTGCTGAAGAGCATTTAGTGCAAATGTATTTATTAGTGTTTCCAATTCGGTTAATCGATTCTCCGATTAATTTTTGTTATACATTTTTTGTTTTTTGTTTTTAACTTATTAATTTATTGTTAAGTTTATTATAATGTTTTCCGTGTTATTTGTTTAAAAATATTTATATTAGACCGACTCACCAAAAAAAAATTTATTTTGCCCACCCCTCAAATTGTACTTTGGTTTGTTTTATGATGAAAAAAAATCGCAAATGATTAACTTTTAATAAGTTGAATAGTTTACCGATTTCAAATACACGTAAAATCGTAGTTATTTCACTAGAGTTTGCAACACTCTTTTTGTTGAGATATTCGTGTACGCACGAAAACTTAATTTAGTTATCTGTGGCAATAAAAGTGCACATGTGGATTTAAATAAACCTTATCGAAAAGGACAATTAAACTATTATTTTTGTAAATAATAAAATTTTCAATAAGTATAAGTGTCATTAAACTATCATTTCAAAGTTGTGTGTGATTTTTTTAAGAAAGCAATTCAATTTCAAGAAAAAGTTCAAGACAAGACAAGCAAAACAAAAATGTTGTCTTTACTTTTATTTGTTTTCTTATAATACATTTTTATATTAAAAAGCTTTAATTTTATTATAAATAAAATGTCAATTTAATTTACAAACCTACATTTCTTTTTTTTTATTTAATGGGGGACATATAACAAAAATAAAAAAAATACGAGTTTTCAATTAAAACTACCATTGTTTTCTTCTCAAATTTCAATTAAAGTTTTAATCAAGTTAACTAAACTTTTTAATTGAGGTTGTAAAGAAAAACAATAACTCTTTTAATTGATATTATTATTATTTTAATTGAAAGAGTTTTAATAAACTGTCTGCAAATTTTTTTAGTTAATACTATTATTTCAGTGGTAGGTGCAAAATCAATTAAAATATTAATTGATTCAATAACATTTTTTATTGGAACTCGTTTTTAGTTTTTTCTGTGCAGACATATCATTTTTAAGAAATATTCTGTAAAAAAAAATAATTTTTTTAAAGTTTTTTGTACGGATAGCTTTGTCATTTAAATGTGAAATTGATATATTTTAATCCTTAGACCATTTAAGTAAATTCAGTGGGGAGCAGACGTGAGTACATGTAAGTACTTTTTACACCTAAAGATTCAGGCCGAATAATATTTGATATTATAACTAAAGTATACTTTTGTAGAGGTATAAGGTACGCTGAACACAAATCTGGTCTCAAAATCACTATCCACCATCAGGCGTTCGTGCTATATTAATGGGCAAAGTGTAGTTTTTGATCAAAATGCTCCGATTTTTCATTTTACTGGAAATATATTTTTTATGATACTTGTAACGGCATACACACTTATCCGTTTTTCAGATTTTGAGTTTTTAAGAAACCACATTTTTCCTGGAATTATCTTCGGTTGAACTTGATCAAAAATTCGAATTTTTTTTAAATTTTACACTGCGGGACTTTAAAATTGCAGTTGAGGTTTCAATATTTTCGTAACGAAATAAGAAATTCATTACAGAAGTGAAAGTAATTCTTTCAATCATATCTTTCAATTATATCAGGTCAAAATGCGGATACAATAATATCAGGTTTTTATACATTTACATCTATTTGTATCAGTTTAGATATAAACTAATATAATAGGATACAAAACCGATACAGTCTCTATCGGGCCATAATTCAGTAAAAATTGTACTGGACATTTATATTATTGCATCAGATAAAATATAACCCCATACAAATAGATAAAATTATATGGGCCCATATATCGGATGAGATTTAGCAAGATTACATATAGCGTCACAAAGAAATTTATATGACTACATTATGCTACATATTAATTTTTTTTTTAAATCGTGCTATCTTAAAAATTCAAAAACGGGAAAAAGGGTAAGAGTAGTGTGTTCAAATCCCGTTACAAGTATTATCAAAAATATATTTCCAGGAAGATGAAAAATCGGAACATTTTGACCAAACGCGACACTTTTCTCGAACTCCTGAATGTCGAGAATATTTCTGAGGCCAGATTTGAATACAGAGTGCCTTTTACCTTAAGAAAAGTATACTTTAGTTCTAGTATCAAATATTTTTCGGCCTTAATCTGAAGGTGTAAAAAGTATTTCACACGTACTTGCGAGTGCTCCCCACTGTACGTGTTTTAACTGTTTTTTGGAATACGCACTAGACCGCGTTTTACCATAATTGTAATATGGTGGGAATCCTATCAATATCGGTATCAAAATTTTTCTTTAGGCAAATACACACTATGTAGTGAAATATTTTAGAATTTTGCAAATTTAGTGCACCGGACCAAATTTTGAGAAAAAATTTTATTTAATCCAATCTGCAAATGTATTCGGTTTCTAATTGATGTAAGGAAAAAAATATAGCTTAAGAGAAAAAATCCAATACGCGTTTTTATCGCGGCATAACATTTTTCGCGAATTAAAAAAAATTAAGCTTTGTAAAATTTAGAATTCGCTAAAAAAAATAATGCTGCCAAAAAAAGCGCATGGTTGAATTTTTTTCTTTAATCCGATTTTTTATCGTTACATCAACTAGAAACTCAGTCGGCATTAATTTAATTTTTTTTTTTTAAATTTGGTTTGGTCAACCGTGAAAAATGCAATAAATTTGCAAAATTTAAATTTATTTCCACGCATACGATAGATGATACACTTTACTAATCATATATTTTAATACCGAAATTAAACTGATCAGAACATAATTTTCCTACAATATTGAATTTTTACTAAAACGCTAACTATTGCGACTTTCGAAAAAAGCTGAAATACGTATTTGCTTAAATCAAAATTTGAAAATTTGACATTTATGTTACAAAAATCTGGGTTCAAAAAACTTAAAAATATTTTTTTTTTACATAAAGGGTCCGCCATCTAACGTTTTTTTCAACTAGTGCTTATTTTGTGAACGGTAACACTTAGCTCATGTCTGATTTGACAGATAATTAGTTTTATCCTTCCGCTGAACGAATATGGTCCGTATGTTCGTTATCTCGTGTAAAAAGTGAAAGAAACTTGCATCCTCATCTATAAACCAAAGCGTGAAAAGCCAAAAACAGTGCGTACACCCGAGAATATTGCTGCTGTGACAGAAAGTGTGCGTGAAGCGCCATCAACATCAATTCACCGTCGTTCTCAACAATTGAACATTTCGGAGACATCATTGAGACGAATTTTGCATAAAGACCTTGGTATGACGCCATACAAAGTCCAATTGGTTCAGGAGTTCAAAAAAAAAGAAGTTATTTGGCGGACCCGTTATTATACCTGAAAAATGGATATGTCTGGACATGGCTTGAAACATATTATATACAGTTGGACGCGCCTTAAATATGATACTAGTATTTTGTCTTTTGTTAAAGTACAAAATTCTTTAAAAAACTAAAAAAAATGCCGTTTTTAAAAACACTCCAGCTCACGGGATCTTAATTGGGAATCATCATAAAACAAACCAATACCTGAAAAATAATTTTTTTTCTCCACACAAGATGAGTCGGTCTAATGTATGATTTTCTGTTGTGTCTTATAATTTCTTTCTAAAACAATGGAAATTTCCCATAACAAAATTAAATTCACACTTAAGATATATTTTTTTTCCTCAATATTTTGTTTTTACTTGATGTGAACCAATTATAACCGATTCCCAATTTGTTTATCGGCAACAGAATCGCACACAAAACGACGAAAAAATTCCAGTTTTATTATAAATTGTGCTAATAAAAAAAATTTTGTCAAAAGTAAAATTATATTAAATTGTTCCACGTGGATATAAATTTATAAAATCATATTTTTTATTATTATTGCGGCATATAAAGTACGTCAAAATGTGAGATGCGCATGAATAAAGTTCATCATCGCTGCGTAATATTGCGTTTTCACTCGCGTGTTTTGGTGAAAAAAAATATATTGTAAAACATGTAAAAAACTTGTTTTGTTTCAAAACACGTCCAAAACACTTTCAGTGGAAACGAAACACAATTTGCCATGTCGTATATCTCACATAATTTGGTGTTTTACTTTTTGAATTACTGAACGCTTTTAGGCTTCTTGGGTTTACGAGATAAAGTATGTCAACAGTCATTACCAAGAAGTTAAGCGTGTAAGTATTGCACAAAGGGATGCACTAGTTACCAGGCTATTTACTCGATTGATTACTTATGTTCACGATGACCCAAAATTTATACCCTCTCGCTTACAAAAACAGTGAGAATAATGAATTGGTTACTCAGAGTGAAAATATTAGCAGTTACTTTTATATTAGTAGTAAGTGGTTACTCACAATGATAGAATACGTGGTTACCAAGGAGTTACAAAATAAGTGGTTATTTTTAAGTTATTTTTTTTTAAGAAATCTTGAAAAAAACTTTAAAATAACTTTAGCTTTGGAAAATTTAATTGTAATAATTTTTAAAATAAATAAATACAATATTATAATCAAAAACATGAAATCGATACTTATGTAACCAATTACCAGTAACGCATTTCTTTGCAATTACGTATAATTACTTCTATAACCCATTATCACTAAGTCATTATTTCGTATTTTAAAGTAATGCAATATGTAATGTCATTTCATTACTTGCTAATCTATACAGTATAGCATGTTTTTGCTGGGAATTAGTTAATAAAAATTGTAGGAATTTTAAATCCGTATTTAAAATTAACACGAATTTGATATGTATGTATATGAGTAACTTCAAAAATGTTCGACACTTTGATTTTAAATATTTTTTCTGGATGACATGAATAACCTATGTTAGCCAATGTTTCAACATGCTAAATCCATTCGCGTTAATTATTTACATTTAACGGCCCAAAAATTATGGCGCTTTTAAGTTTCAAGCAAATTAAAAATATTAAAATTATCAAAATATATATTACACCACCAAAAAATATAAAAATACACCGAAAAAAATGTTTTGTCATATATTAGAACATACAAAGTAAACCGCGATTATTTTAGACGCTTTTTTGCCGGTTAAATCATATTAAGCTGGGCTTAGGGTTACTTATTTGCAGGAAATTATATCAAATACTTTTACATTCGAAAAATTAAAATTTTTATAAAAGGATGCTTTTTGAGGTTATGAAAATTGTCTTTGCTCCAAAAAAATTAAAGTCCTTAACATTTTTTGATTCTTGTCCATTTTAGTATTAAGTTCATTAAAATCTTGTATTTGCTGTACATTTTGGCGTAATATATACAGAGCTTAGTTGTCACAAAGCGAAATGTGTTTGGAAAAAACTACCTCTGTACTCGCTAGTAACGAAAAAAAATCAATTTTTTTGCACTTTATCAGTTATGTCCGTCGTGAAGATTCACTCTAGATACCTAGATATGTTCTGAAGATATGTTTTTTATAAAAAAAAATGCGAAAAAATTAAGTTTCGCTAAACTTTTAAAAAGCTAATAAAATTTTTGCGTTTAGAAATTTTAAGTGCCTTTTTGACTCGAAGGTGCAGTTTACTAAGATATTCAGGTCACGCAATACTATAGCCAATTTCAAATATAATTGTAATTATCAGAAGCAAAAAACATACATTTTCAAAAAATTCACGCCAATTTTATTTAAGTTTGTGATGTCCGCAACGAGTAATTGATGCGCTGACATCAACTTGGTATACCTAAAACTTTATAAAATTACACCTTTTTTTAAACTGCAAAAGTTTAAAATTCGACAAATTTTGGTTTCACTTGTAAACCGCCATACAACTAGTGACTTCATTTTGTATTGGTTTGGATCAGAAAGTTAAAAATTGTCAGAAAAAAAACTAAATTAATGGAAAAACTCTTGTAAGTTTGAAGTAATTTTTGAATTTTTCGACTTTTGAATGGCCATCAATTCTGTAGGTGAAGGCTCTTCAAAGTGAAATTTGGCATGTCATATCTTTTAAGTATAGTCTTCCAAGCCCTATTCATTCTCAATTCAAAAAGCCTTGAGAAATAAGAGCCATGTATAGTCGGTTTCAGCAGGTGGCGAGAAATTTTGAAGTAGCCCATATGGGCTTTTTTCAAGAAATTTTAAATTCCAAAAACCGGGACTCGGCAGACGAAAAAGCAGGGTTTTGTTGCAAAAAGCAGGACATTAAAGTCTTTTTGTCTAAAAATTCGTATTTCATCAAGTTTGAAGTTTTTTAGTTAAAATCTCTTAAAAGAAGGCTTTCAGACAATCTGAAACTGATAAATTAATACACTCATACTAGTCCACTTGTACAATACACAAAATCTGTTGTTTATTCTACGAAATTTTTAATTTTTTTGACATTACGAAAAATTTTGTAATATGCACAAATAATATTTCGTTTCCAAAACAAAATTTTATTTGTGCATTTTACGAAATTTTGTAAAAACAAAAAAAAAACAAATATTTGTAAATATATAATTATTTAGTTTTAATACAAAATAAGTTTGTACATTTTCTTATATTTTACTAACATTTTTTTTTATTTACGAAAATTTTGTAATCCCTCTTAGAAATCGACATACACACAGAAAAAAAAAATCATTCACAGAATGAATTTTTTCATAAACTGTATGAATCGAACATGTTTTTTTTTTCCCAAAACTGTTTCATTTATAGTATGAACTTGTTCATACATAATATGAAACCGAACCTGAATTAGTTTCCAAAAAACTATTCATTCGAGTTATGAATGTGTTCATACATATTACGAAACATGTTTATAATATGTATGTACCAAATTTATCTATATTATGTAATTTTCATAATTAAAAATATTTTTTTATCTATTTTCCCATTAAAGTATAAGGTTTCTTTTTAGATTTTATATGCATAATAACTGCATTTTTATTATTATTGTTTTTAAATACAAAAAATTGAGAATAAATAAATTAAATAATGTACATAAATTACAAATTTGTTAAATAGAACAATACCACTATATCCCAGGAGATAATAGATGAGTTTTTTGAAACGCTTTACTGAAATGCTGCCTCGAGGATGAGATATCGTAATGACGAATTAATATATTTTTTTTGATTTAGAAGCACTAAAGAGAGGTTCTAAGTAGGAGATCGTGAACAAAAATCATGGATTATATCAGCAATAAAGCTAGCGCTTCCACAAAATTTCCATTTTCCATGAGTACATTTGTTTTCGATTTATGCACACTTTTTATTCGCTGTTGTGCAAATTTCTTTGCACATAAAACACTTCATTTTTTTTATCTTTTTAAATTACCTAATTGTTAACAGCTTCTTATTTTCTTTCACAAATCACTTCTTTAACAACCAGAATTAAGAATAAATAACGATTTTTCATTATAAAAGAAAAATTTTAAACGTTCCTATTTCACAGAAAAAAAATAAATGAAAATTAAAACAATTTTCTTCTGGCTTTCTAAGTTTTAAAAATTAAAAAAAAAATAAAAAAGTTCATACGTAGCATGAACTTGTTCATACATATTAAGAATTGAAATCAATGAAAGCAATTCGTTCTATTTATGAACAAAATTTTTTCTGTGCATATATGGTTTCATACATGGCCACATGCATCCGAACATGGCTCATATGTGTTTATAAACCATTCTAATATGTTCATAAGAGAAGTCATATATGTTCGTCTGTGTGCATTATTATTTACATATATAATCATACATGCCCAATGGACCAAAACCCTTTAGAAAAATATTATATTAAGCTTGCAAGCATAAGCGTTAAGCTTTAAAAAGACTTTAGAAAGTATTGAAAAACGCTTTAATTTTATTGTAGAAAAATCAAAACGGAACCCTCGTGATAATATTACTGAAATAATATTTAAATAAGCTTATGCCGCTAATTTTAGAATAAGCTTATGTCAACAATTGTAGAATTAGCTTATGCTTACAAATTTAGAACAAGCTTATGCTACCAATTGTAGAATTAGCTTATGCCTACTTTTGTAAATTTTTTTATTATCGCCCCGATTTTCAGAAATTTTTGTGACTGTCTTACATTTTTGTGACTCTTACCAAGAATTTTTTTTTTCAAGTTTAGATAGCCAGACAAATTTAGGACAATTACAAAAATGTGTAAGAATCGGGCCTTATGTTTGAATATAAGAAATTCACATTTTATTTAATTTTTTTTATTAAGAAATTTTTATTTAAGTTTTTGGAATTGAAAAACACTTAAAAAATAATTTTAAAAAAATCAAAGCAAAAACTTAAAAAATTTTAGTGTGCATAGGCAAAGAAAAAAAATATGACTGAAATAAAAAAAGAAAACAAAACAATGCAAAGTAATCAACGACGTACATACAGAATTTAACGGGACTTTGCTGCAGCGACATGTCAGCACGTTGTAAAGAATACTACTTTCTCAAACACGGTTGAAAAAGGCTTTAGTATTTTTTTTTAAAAAAAGCTTATTCTAAAGTACTGTTATACTTTACTTATTTTGTGGTCCATTGGGTGTCTATACATTTCCATACATGGCCATATGTGTACATTAACGAAAATTGAGGTAATATTCATATATATGATCACACAATAACTCTTATGAACATATATGAATCCTATATGGTGGTGTATGGATATGTATGACCTCGAATCACTTTATATATTATCATGAATGAGTTCATACATGTTCAAAAATGGATGATTGAAAATAATTTAAAAATCAGAAATTTTATTGGGGGTATTCTTATACACTAGTATATGGTGTATAAATACACAGTGCGTATTTGCAGGTACGTATCTTTAAAAAAATTCTTTTATTTGGAAAACACGCATTTTTTTGCCGGTTTAATGATACACTTAGGAAATTATGTTGGTAAAGACGACTGCAATTGTAGTCAAAAACAAATGAAATTTCATTTAAAAAAGGACGACTTACATTTCATTAAATTCAACTAACATTTTCATTTGTTTTTTAATGTTCAAAAAATGACTAACAATTGTTGTAAAAATGAACCACATGGTAGTAAAAAATAAACCAAAAAATTTTTTTTTATTTTTTTAAATAACAAAAAGCAACTGTAAAAAATGAATGTAAAATCATAAAACAGTCATTTGATGTGAGTTGTTTTTTAAATGAACTACAAGGTTAGTTAAAAATTTTATTTGTTCTACAAATGACTTACATTTACATTAAAAATAATGAAACTGTATTACAACCCAAACAACTACATATTTTTAAAGCAGAAGTTGCCTGAGTGTATTAATCTGGGTTTAGGGTTACTTATTTGCAGGAAATTATATCAAATACTTTTACATTTGCTTTTTGAGGTTATAAAAATTGTGTTTGCTCCTAAAATTTAAAATCCTTAATTTTTTTTGATGCTTGTCGATTTTAGTATTAAGTTCATTATTTTTTTTTTTTTTTTTTTTATTTTATTAATTAATAATCATATAATTACAAATTATATGCTATTACCCTAACCGAGCACTAGCTACTATGGCCTTCGGCGCGTTGTAGCGAAAACAGACCAGTGCCTCTGGTGGGAATCGAACCCACGACCCCCGCACTGATAAGCCAGCACGCTACCAACTAGCCTACCGGGGCGCACTAAGTTCATTAAAATCTTGTATTTCATTAAAATCATGTATTCAAAATTTTAAATGTTAGTCGTTTCTTCTTAAATTTCACTATTATTTCTAAGGAAAAATATTCCTATATATTTTTTTTTTTTTTTTAATTTAATAATAACCAATCAAAACATAGGAATAGAAATACAAAACAAATTGTATAAAAATTTTTCCAGGGTTCGTGAAACATTTTTGACACTATAGTGATATAAATACCATGTTTACACTGTATACGACATTACATGAATCTGGCTATTATTTTTTTAGGATTTCTTAAACTATTTTCGTTTTTTAAAATTTTTTTTTTTAAAAATAAGTGGGATAGGACATGACAAAAATATTAATAAGGTCAATTTAAAAAAAATAGGTGCAATGTCAATTTTTGAATCTGTTTTTCATGCAAAAGGATGCTAACAATGTGAATACATATGTGGATTAAAAAAACTTTAATTTTGTGTTGTCACCGGCTTGTCAAAGTAATTGTCTATTAATTAAATTAAAGATAAAATATAATATTTATATTTAATAAACATTAAATGTGTATTTGTAAACTAAATTATTAAAGTGATTATCAATATAGTGTGGTCAAATTGCAAACAAATATACGTTCAAGTGGACAGACTATAGCGAAAGACAAGGACACACATCTTAGGTAACTTTCTATGTTTCGTTTTTCTTATTGCAAAAAAAGGGTTTAGACAACCATTAATGTAAGTAGTTGCGAGATCATTTTGTTTTTATTATAATAATTTCTATATATTTTCAGATATTAAATTAATTCATGTCGTCAATGTAAGAGCATGAACATTTTTATATTTTGTAACGTATTTATTGTAAATTATTTTTAAAAGAATCAAAACAAAATGTTGCAGGTTTTCAACAAATAAATTAACTAAAATATAATTTTTCGAAAAATTTTTAGTGTTTTTTTCAGTAGACTAATATACAGCAAAAATTTTATTAACTTTATTTTTTAATTTTTAATGAACAAAGTAATAGCAAAACTCTTGCTGAAGCTACTAATTTTGTTGCTAAAAATCAGCTCCCTGATTTTCGGCAAAAGATTTTACTGACATTAGCAATTTTTTTACAAGCACCCTTTTGACTAAAATTTTGCTGACTCAACAAAATTTTTTGCTGACTTTATAAACTTTTTTTTTTGAGTGTATATGTGACTAAATTCTAGATTTTATATGTGACTTAATTCTAGATTTTTGATTTCAGAAAGACAGATTCTTATTCTCATTAAAAAAATCAAAAAAAAAACTTGAAATTTTTTTTATGAATTTTTTTGTTTACACTGTTTCATAAATTCCATAAACGCTTCATTGTCGGAATGATTCATTTGTTTTATGAAGATTTTCATTAATTCTAAAAACATTTCATAAATATTGACTTTAATGAAACCTGTTTCCTAGATTCTATGAAAAGTTTCAATTTTCTCAAAATGTAGTCGTTTTATGTTTATTGTTTTGTTGCTTGTTTTTATGGTTTATACATTCATTTAAGGTTAGTTGTTTTTGAACTCTTTGATAGTCCGTCTTACTACCATTATAGTTGTTTTATCAATAGTTAAAAATTACTTCATGGTTAATCATTTTTATGAAAAATACAGTCATCGCATTTTTGACTGCATTTGTAGTCATTTTAAATGTAATTTTTAGTAATTTTTACCCCCGTAATTTCCTGAGTGTAAATGCAGCATTACATTTTTTTTAAAAACTTTTTAACTACACTCAAAAAAATAAGTTAGTAGAAAAGTTAGTAAAATGTCTTGTAAATCAGTTATTTTATTTTTCAGCAAAGTTTTTGCTAAAATTATGTTTTCAGCTAAAATTTAAGTTATACTTATTAAGCACTGTTTTGAAATAATGTATAACTAATATTTTACTAATGTGTTACTATTTTATTTTGCTAAAAAAAAATTGTGCTGATAAGCACATTAATAGTGTGGACGACAACCAGATTGAAGGATATACGAAGAACGAATTAGTTGTCGCGGTATTTCAAGATGTAGTAGAGCAGTGGAGGGCGTTTAGGTCAACAATTGTTAAATACCAATACCCACGCATTCTTATTCTCTTGTATTCAGTCGTCGGTGAGACAGCGACGAATGCACATGTTCAGCGGATGCCTTGATAATTTTTTCAATTTTACAGAAAATAAATACGTGATGACACTCAAAAAATATTGTATGTTAAAAAATGCTTTTTATGTTATCAAACATTTAAGGAATATAGGGAACAAGTTATTAAAAGGCATTATGATAGTTTTCATAGTAATATGAATAAATTAAATGCTGAGAAAGGAGAATAGATTTTTAAAGGAGAAGGAAAGGAGGGGAGGAAGCCGCGGAGGGAGAGGATAGAGGAGAGAGGAGAGAAGGAGAGGAGAGAGGAGAGAGGAGAGAGGAGAAGGAGGCGAGAGGAGAGAGGTAGAGTAGGAGAGAGAGGAGAGAGAGAGGAGAGGAGGAGGAGAGAGGAGAGAGGAGAGAGGAGAGAGGAGAGAGGAGCGGAGGAGAGAGGAAGAGGAAGGAGAGAGGAGAGAGGAGAGAGGAGAGAGGAGAGAGGAGGAGATGAGAGAGGAGATGAGGCGAGAGTGTAGGAGGAGGAGAGGAGAGAGTGAGAGAGAGAGCAGAGAGGAGAGGAGAGAGAGGAGGAGTGAGAGAGCTGGTATAGAGGAGAGAAGGAGAGAGGAGAGCGGATCGAGGATAGAGTGAGGATAGAGAGAGAGGAGAAGGAGAGAGGAGGAGGAGTAGATATAGATAGATATAGAGAGGATATAGGATGATATGACGAGGAGAATCGATGAGGATATGAGTATATGAGTATAGAGGAGAGTAGATGTATAGTAGATATAGTATTATAGATGTATAGGATTATAGTAGATAGAGATTCATATAGTATATAGATTATAGATATATAGATATATTATATAGATATTGATATATAGATATTATATATATTATATATTATATATATATATATATTATATATTATATATTATATATAAAAATTTTTTTTTTTGTTGCCGTATACTACTAACTGTCATTTATGAGTGTACTTCAATAGTTTCTCTCATTTTTT
This sequence comes from Delia radicum, assembly GCA_021234595.1. Taxonomy (NCBI): domain Eukaryota; kingdom Metazoa; phylum Arthropoda; class Insecta; order Diptera; family Anthomyiidae; genus Delia; species Delia radicum. The sequence continues at coordinate 25,045,697 of CM037853.1, forward strand.
TTACTCTCTCGTGCTCACTAATACAACTTTAAAATTGTGTGCCCATCAATGTAGTAGAGCATAGATGCCCAGTAGTAGCTGATATCAGCAAATTAAACTCACACGTATACTTACGCTCTTTTGTTTGATCATCAATCAACCAATAGGAAATCAGCATGTTGAGAGGGAGAGACAAACTACACTTGCAGAAAGAATATTTAAAAGATTATCAATTTATTTTACACATGGCGTTTTTAACAGACATTTGTAACATTTTGAATGAGTTAAATTTGAAGCTGCAGGGAAAATATAATACAATTTCGGATATGTTTAAAATTCTTTCAGATTTTAAAACTCAGCTATTTTTACTTGCAGCTCAAATTGATTCTGAAGACTTTTCGGACTTTCCGAAAACTTCTGTTATTTACGACAAGGAGAAAATCTTGAAAAAGTTGGAACTTTTGGAAATACTAGAAACGCTTTTTAATAACTTTAATGACAGGTTTAAGGATTTTGAAAATATTCAGCATTTACTGGATATTTTTAAAAACCCTTTTAAATGCGATATATTAAAGTACGAATTTCCAATCCAAACAGAACTTATTATACTTCGAAGTGAAATAGATTTGCCGGATAATTTTAACAATATAGAATTCTGGAAAAATCTGGATGGTACAATATATCCTGAAATAAAGAAGATTTCATTGAAGTGTTTATCTTTATTTCCCTCAACGTATCTTTGCGAACAAATATTTTCAGATTTGAATTATATTTGCTCAAAAAAATGCAATAAGCTGAATTCTTCTAGTTTGAGAAATATACTTTTATTGCGTAACTGCAATAAGAGTATCAACATAGAAGATTTCATTACTTTTTAATTGCAAATTGAACAATGATTAATTGAGGGAAAATGTAATTTTCGAAGAATCTTTTTATTTCGAAATATATCACACCCGCCACACATGTGCTTTCGTTGCACTCTCGTTGACGACTAAATAAAATGAATAGCAAATTGTTTTCTTCCAGTGTTATTTCGTCACTCTCACCAATACTACTACCTTGGGCATCTATGTAGTAGAGACAAGGAAAATTTTACTAAAAAGAGCAACTCTTGTAAGACATATAAAAAAATCAACCATGAACGATTTTTGTATCTGTTTTTCATACAAAAAACAAAATTGCGGATTAAAACAACTTAAATTTTGTGTTGTCACCGGCTTGTGACAATAATTGTCTATTAATTTAATAAAAGACAAAATAATATATTTAAATTTAATAAAGACTAAATGTGTATTTGTAAACTAAATGTTTATAGAGATTAATAATCTAGTTTGGTCAGATTGCAATTAAATATACAGTAGACAGATAGATTTTTATTTTCCTTTTTCTTATTGCAAAAAGAGGGTTGTATATGTTATATTTTGTTATTTTTTCGTTTCGTTTCTATAATTATCTGCGGCATTTGCATTCCTTTAAAATATAGCATCATTTAGACCACCATTGATGTGAAAGCCTTGGTTAAAATTAATAAATTTTTTGCTGAATTTTAGTAGACTGAAAAAAACGCAAAAAAATTGTAAAAAAATTGTAATTTAGTTAATATATTTGCTGAAAATCATAAAACATATTTTTGTGATTCTTTTAAAAATAATGTACAATAATTACAAAATATAAAAACTCGTTAAGAGGTGAGATTACGATGCATAGCTTGATGCTAAGGCAGTGAGTTCAAATCTCAGTACGACACCAGAAAATAAAAAGTTTTTCATATAGAGCAAATTAACAATATAAAATACTTTGTTCAATTAACACATAAATTAACCACTGACGAGTCCCAGGAGGGGGACGAAACTGCGGCAGTCTGATGTATCCCTTGTGTCCGTAAAATTTTTCAATAAAAATGTTTTCTTCTTCTTCTTCTTCCTGTAAAGAGACTAACTAAAGTAATATTCTACAGTAATTAATATAAAAATTAATTACGATTGTCATTATCTGACGGTTGCAAAACACTTTCTAACATAAAAATATTCATTTTCCCACATTGACGACATGAATTAATTTAATATCTGAAAATATATAGAAATAAATATATATAACATAACAAAAATTTTCTTTCAACTACTTACATCAATGGTAGTCTAAATGATGCTTTCTTTTAATGGACGCAACTGCCGAAGATAATTATAGAAACGAAACGAAAAAATAAACAAAAACAAACGAAACGAAAAAAACAACCCTTTTTTTGCAATAAGAAAAAGGAACCATAAAAATCTACCTAAGATGTGTGTCTTTGTCTTTCGCTTTACTCTGTCTTCATGTCTGTATATGTTTGTTTGTTTGCAATTTGACCACACTAGATTATTAATCTATTAACATTTATTATAGAAATACATATTAAATTTAAATATTTTCTTTTGTCTTTTATTTTATTAATAGACAATTATTTTCACAAGCCGGTGACAACGCAAAATTTAAGTTGTTTTAATCCTTAATTTTGTTTTATGTATGAAAAACAGATACAAAAGTCTTCCATGGTTGATTTCTTTATATGTCTTATTAGAGTTGTACTTTTTAGTATCATTTTCCTATTATCTACTACATCTTGACATGCCGCGACATCTGCTTCATTCTGCGTATATCTTTCAATCTGGTTGTCGTCCACACTATTAATGTGCTTATCAGCACAATTTTTTTTAGCAAAATGAATTAGTAAAACATTAGTATATTACTAAAGCATTAATATAAACAAAAATTTTAGCTGAAAACACGATTTTAGCAAAAAAAATTGCAAAAAAATAGTATACCTGATTTACATGACGTTTTACTAACTTTTGTACTAACTTATTTTTTTGAGTGTAGTTGAAAGAAAATTTTGTTTGTGATATATAAAATTATTTTTTTTTTTTTTTAGATATTATATTAGTTTATGTCGTCAATGTGGGAATATGAGCATTTTTATATTTTGTAAAGTATTGTAAATTATTTTCAAAAGAATCACAAAAATATGTTTTAGGATTTTCGGTAAATAAATTAACTAATGTACAATTTTTCTACAAATTTTTTGAGTTTTTTTCAGTCTACTAATATTCAGCAAAAATTTTATTAATTTTTAGCAAATGTTTTTTAATTTCTAATCCACTAAGTGTTAGCAAAACTTTTGCTGAATGTACTAATTTTGTTGCTAAAAGTCAGCTCGCTGATTTACAGCAAACGATTTTGCTGACATTAGCAATTTTTTGCAAGCACCCTCCTGACTAAAATTTTGCTGACTCAGCAAAATTTTTTGCTTACTTTACTAACTTGTTTTTTTTTTGAGTGTACTTAGAGTGTCAGCACATGCTCCAACCGAGTAATATTAAGTCCATAATTTTGATTTCAGTCTTGTATTCAATGTTATCATCGAGTATAAATTTTAGAAATAAATGCGAGTATAATATTAAAAAAAAAACTTTTAACGAATCCGATTAAATGTTATCAAGTTTTTTGGACATATGATAAGTGTATCGTGATTCACATTAACATCGTCTAGGTATGTACTTAAAAACATCACTCTGATTATTTAATGAAAATACATAAAATGTTTTGCGGTTTTAAGGGCCAGTAGTTGTGACGTTAATGTTGAGTGTCCCATATACACCAATCGATATGATTAATCCATACAACATGTTTCAAATATTTATGACCTGGGTTTTGGGAAAAACAATCATATAGTATTAAACGGTGTCGATGTATGTACATCATGTGAAAACTATTAATTAATTAAAAATTTTACTAGAAAAACAATAAACAAATTAATTAATATAATAAAAAAATAATTAATTATTTTGTTTATCAAAATAGATGCAACAAAAAATTTGAATAAAAACAATTTTTAATTAGCAAAATGTAAATGAAAATATTTCAAAATATTAAAATATACAAAACAAAAATCCGAAAAAACACTGCGATACAAAATGGAATTTATCATTAATAACTATTTGATTCAAAATATACATACGAGGGCGGATCAAAAAGTCCGTGACTTTTTGAGTTTTTTTTTTTTTTTGCAAAAAAAAAAATATTTTTCAACATAATCTCCTTTTAGCTTAATACACTTAGTCCAACGTTTCTCCAATTTTTGTATCCCTTCCAAAAAATACGATTTTTCGAGGTCCATAAAATAGGCATTTCTTGGCCATATGGGGTCGTTTTTTTTTTTAAATCCTCGTTAAAGCGGTCCAATAAGTTGGCATAATATTCGCCGTTTATTGTTTTTCCCTTTTAAAGGTAATCGATGTGGATTATCCCGCGTGCATCCCAAAAAACTGTTGCCATCACCTTATTGGCACGATTATGTTTATGGTCAATTAAGAGCAAACCAACTGATCATCGAAAACACACTGCCATATCAAATGCCTATAGCATCAACAATCTCACTCACTTTTACTCTTCGATCGGCCAACACCATATCGTGGATTTTTTTCAGATTTTCGGGTGTATTGACCTCAATTGGCCGTCCAGAACGTTCAGCGTCATTTGTACTTGTGCGACCACAACGAAAGTCAGTAAACCACTTTTTTACCATTGAAATCGATTGTGCATAGTCCCCATAGTGTTTATCAAGCTTTTGTTTGGTTTGATTGAAGGTTTTTTTTCGCAAAAAATAATATTTAATGAGCACTGAATTTCACTTTTTCCATTTTTAAAAAAATTCACGAGTTTGTATGTTTTGAACAGCTTTTAAACGCAAAGTAAATGACGGAACTTGCTCAAAATTTGTAGTCTATTAACAGGTGGTACTTGATGGGAGCAGTGTTGCATTTCATATAACTACGAGGCACGGACTTATTGATCCGCCCTCGTACAAAGGAATAATTTAATTTCACAATTTAAAAATCTTGTGTTAAGTTTATTGTCAGCAATTATATTATATGATGTTATATTCAGATTAGAGACCCTACATCTTAAAATAACCCTAAACTTTATCGGCATTAAATGTAATTTACCTAGATCAAAATATACATGTAGCTTAACCGTATAACGGGCAAGGCTGCCTTAGGACAGTCTTCATAAAATGTACCACAAGTGCGTCAAACGAGCGTTTTATACTTAGAAATTAATATATTCCGATAGAAAACTAAATTTGCTAACTATTTTGCAAAGAAATTTTTCGTCTACGGTTTGGAAGCGAGAAAGCTTCAAAATCTGAATTTCGTAAAATTTCAAAAAATATTTGTTTTTAAAAAAAACTTAATTTTTAAAAATCTAAAAAACCAATTTAAGTTGACTAAAAACTCGTTGTAATAAAATATAAGTAAGATTTAAGCTTTATCTTTAATAATAAGTCCTTACTTTGGTCCAAGAACTCACAGGATTTTATCAGGATTCCTCTAAAGGATATAATTTTACTTATAAACTAATAGACGGATTTTTATGAAATTTGGCAAAAGGAAGACATTAAGTATTAATAGCAAAGCGTTGAAGTTTGAACAATATGAATTGAAGTTTCGATACTTTTTCGCTTAATTTCGCTTTTTCCAAAATGCGAAAATCGTGATATCTTTTGAAATAGGAGCAGAAAAAAAATAGTTTTTGGAGTGTGTTTATATCGTACCCTGGTAAGAGAAATAATTTTTGTTCAAAACTTTTCTTTTACATGCTTTAGTTTTCAAAATGCACCCTAAAATATTTTGGCTATATCGCCTAAATTAGGTAACGATAAACAATTTTGTTGAAGAACTTATTATTTGTTTTTCGAGTGGAGCACATAGTATGAATTTCGTTGCAAAACATTGTTTGCCAGTTAGAGGGTTAACATTGGAATATTTTTTGTTAATGTTAACAAAAAATTTTACAATTTCAAAAATCAAAATAATTCATGTATTTTGTATACTCAAAAAAGTTTTTCATTTACTACATGACAGTTGTTCGTGTAGTAATCAGTAGTTGCAGTTTTTACCTGCTAATAAAGTTGTTTTTCTATGAAATAATTTTTTCTCCTTTCCGTTTAACCACTATTATGACAGTTATATACAGTTGAATGAAAAATAATAAGGAAACTTCCATGTAACATAATTCAATTAAAAAAAAACACATACACACTTAAAAAAAATTATTATTTTGTGTAACTTAATCCATATAGGGTTAACGTTTTCAGTTTCATCAATAAAATACCCACTAGGAAATAAATAAAGGAATAAATGGTAGCTTGATTTCCCTAATTAAACAATTTTAAATATGGTTAGAAAAACTCCTAGTCTATGCAACCATAGAAAAATAATCCTAAGTAAACACAGCTATTTTATTTTAATCATAACCCTTGCTCCCAACTGCCGTAACTATCATACCTTGTTCTGAACAAAATAATTGTTATTTCCTATTTATGTCAAATTAATTATTTAAAAATAATAAAAAGAAAATTAAACCAAAAAAAAATTGTTAGTAAAAAATTTATGTACACAAATTTTAATTGCTTAAAAAATACGAAATAAAATTAAACAAAAACCGTGGAATAGTAGCAAAAAACATGAAGGAGATGCTGATGTGGTAATCTTAAATTTTGTGTACATATAAACGAAAATTATTGTAGTTACTCGTTTATCTTTCAGAATTTAAAACATATTTCTAAGACGGAGGGTGTCTATAATGCTCAACAATATTCTTCTTAAATTACAAAAACGGGTGCTTCCAATATGGGGTAAAATTGGAGAAAATTAACATGTTAATAGCAACTACCTAGCAACGGTATTACTCCACCTAGCGCAGTTGCTAAAAAGATGTTTTATAATTTTTAAGTAGAGCCTAAGCTCCAGACCGTTATCCCGGGTTTCCCCGGTTACACCGAAAGACCGGGTAGAACGAAAACCAGTGAATCGCAGAAAAATTACCCTATATCAAAAATACCGTTTTAAAAGACTCTTTTTTTTAAATGGTACTTTTTTGAAAAAGTTACTTTTATTGAAAAGGTTACTGTTTTTAAAAAAGATACTTTTTTAAAAAGGCATTGTTTTGAAAAGGTCCTTTTTTGAAAAAGAAATTTTTTTATAAAAGATATTTTTTATAGAAAAGGATATTGATGTAAAAAAGATACTTTTTCGGAAAGGAATACTTGTTTTAAAAAAGTACTTTTTTAAAACAATCAGGGTCAGTGTTGCCAAGTGTAGGGATTTTTCCCTTTTCGTAGGGATTTTTTCCAAAAAATTCATCTGTAGGGAAAAAAGGACAGATTTTGTTTTTCAGTCAAATTGTAGGGATTTTTTTTATTAAAAATTTTATTCTATTTATAATTTATAATAAACAATGAAAAATATATCCATTTATTTTTTTTTTGTGTAACAGAATAAAACCAACAATTCTGGTGGCACTGGAAAAATGAGAAATAAGTTTAAACATTTGGCACCATTGTTTGCATGTGCTCTTGGCTTTGCATAAATGAAAATGGTTTTGACATTTACGTTCGCACTGTTGACAACTCGTTCGAAATAGAGAAACCAAATTTTGTATAAAAACTTTTACGTTTTCATTCGACTTGTACTTCAAGTCATCGTTCGCATAAAAATTTAGTTAGAGAAACCCAAATCAACTTTCTTTCGCTTAGAAAGCGAAAGAAAGCATTCTTTCGAAATCGAGAAACAGGCCATAAGTGTTTATACGAGTATTTTTTAAAAATGTCATTTTTTATTTGTTTACCGTTTATTTTTAGTTTTTATGTTATTTTTTACTTTCTGTTATTTTTGTTCAATGAAAATCTATTGTACCTGAATGAATTACTGTACAAATTTATAATAAAAGTAAATATAATTTACTGCTAAAAAACAAAATTTTTGTATTTTTTAAAAAAAAATGTGTAGGGAAAAATGTAGGGAATATTTTTTCTGTCTGTAGGGAAAAAAGGGATTTTTTTTCATTAACGTAGGGATTTAAAAACAAATCTCCTGGCAACACTGATCAGGGTACTTTTTTTAAATTTAATTTTTTTTTTGGAAGAAGGTGCTCTTTTTATAATGGTACTTATTTTAAAAAAATTTACTATTTTGGAAAAGTACTTTTTTTTGTAAATATATTTTTTTTAAAAAGTCCTCTTTTTTTGAAAAAGATACTTGTTTTTGAGAAAACTACTTCTTTTTATACTTTTGTTTATGAAAAATGTACTTTTATGAAAAGGATAGTTTTTTTTTGTAATGGGTAGTGTTTTTTGAAGAAAGGTACTTTTTAAGAAAGATATTTTTCTTAAAAAAAGTGTAGTTTAATTTTTGAAAAAGGATTTTTTTACAAAAAGGTACTTATTTGAGAAAGGATATTTTTTGTGAAAAATATACTTTTTTGAAAAATGCACTTTTTAAGAAAAGCTACTTTTGCGTTTATGTTTTTATGCAAAACATAATTTGTTCTAATCGCGCTAACCGCTTTTTACAAGTAGACCGGTCTACTCTTTATTTATGTATATATTATTTATATTGACTGTAATATTTATTTTAATAAATAAAAAAAAACATTGGATACGGTGTATTACTTAATTAAATTCGGTTCGATCTACTTAATAAATTCAGTTGTGACCACAAGTATTTTTTTTTTAAATCCGTAGGCATTAGTTCTTACTGCAAAGTTTGGTCAATTCAACTGAATTTTAGTTGCAATACTAAAAATATTCAGGAATCAAATGTAAATATCGTTGTACTAACTGAATTTATAAGTTGTTACCATTAAAATACACTTTTCAATTCGGTTAAATATTAGTAGTAATATTATTGTGTGTAAGTGCTAAATGGATCGCATTATTATTTTGGTATCCAGAGCCATTTAAGGTTAAATTTTGTAGCTTTTCATAGATTTTTGGAGCTAAGTGATGTAGAAACAAAATTTATAATCCGATTCTTTTAGCACTTAGAGAGATCTCATTCATATAAGCCAAATGTCAACCTATAATTCTTTAATTTTATATAATATAAACAAATTATCTTTCAACTACTTACATCAATTTTTGTCTAAATGATGGCATCTTTCTAGAAACGAAACAAAACGAAATAACAAAATATGAAATATTATATTTTGCAAATAATATAAAGGAAACATACAAAATAACGTAAAGTGTGTGTCCTTGTCTTTCGCTTTATTCTGTCTACCTGTATGTATATTTGTTTGCTATTTGACCACACTACATTAATAGCCACTATAATCACTTGGTTTACAAATACACATTTAATCTTTCTTAAATTTAAAAAATTTATTTTGTCTTTAATTTAATTAATAAACAATTACTTTGACAAATTTTGTGTTGCCGGTGACAACACATAATTTAAGTTTTTTCAACCAGCATACGATACACATTGTTGGCTTCATTTTGTTTTATTATTTATGAAAAACAGATACAAAAATCTTCCATGGTTGATTTTTGTATATGGGTCATTCCATCTCAAATCGACATGACCACCTTCGATTTTGCTGAATTTTGGTGAGAACTTTTATTTTATCAAATAAAAATGTTCTGCCAAAGGAAAAAAACTACAAAATTTTATTTCGAAAGTTATGAAATATACAAAATTTCACAATTCCTCGAATTTTTCGAACTGTTGCGAGTTTCTTTTTTTAAATATCTCAAAAACTATTATAGTTACAAATGTTTTTTGTGTTTCAAAGAAATTTTAAAATAGCCCCAAGTATCCTCTTTAAAACGACATAAGAAGCATTTTTGTAACTATAATAGTTTTTGAGAAATTCGAGGAATTATGAAATTTTGTATATTTCAGAACTTTCGAAATAAAATTTTGTAATTTTTTACTTTGGCAGAACATTTTTATTTGATAAAATAAAACTTCTCACCAAAATTCAGCCAAATCGAAGTGGGTCGTGTCCAACTATTGGTCGATTTGAGAAATAATTACCCATATGTCTTTCAAGAGTTGTACTTTTTAGTATAATTTTGCTCGTCTCTACTACATCTTGACATGCCGCGACATCTTCTTCATTTTGCGTATATCTTTCATTCTGGTTGTCGTACACACTTTTAATGTGCTTATCAGCACAATTTTTTTTAGCAAAATAAATTAGTAAAACATTAGTAAGATATGAGTAAAACATTAGTGCAAAACAGTTAAGTGATGAATAAGTATAACTAAAATTTTAGCTGAAAACATAATTTCAGCAAAAAATTTGCTGAAAAATAGTAAATTTAATTTACAAGACGTTTTACTAACTTTTCTACTAACTTATTTTTTTGAGTGCACTAGAAACATAAAAATGTTTTTTAGGAAAACCACAAAATTCTCATAAATTTCAAAACACGTTAATTATATATTTCTGTTTTTAATTAAATTAGTTTTAAAATTTAATTAACTCCAATTTAATAAAAGGATTTTTAAATTTGTCAATTTATTTTTATAAATCAATTTAATTATTTTGATAAAATTTTGCAAAAAACAAAACAACTAAAATTGTTTATTTTGAATTATTATTATTAATATTAATTTTTAGAGCAAGTTCGTTTTAACGTTAAATAATTTTTAATTGAACTAATAAATGTTAAAGTCAACACAAAAATAAATAAATTGAGTGAAAAACAAAGTCAGACACCATTATCAAAACATTATCATAAGCGTAGTATAGCTGGTACTTTTGAAAATTAAATTAAAATTTAATCAATTCACACCTTAGGCTCACACGCAGCATAATATACAAAAAAAAGCTTTTCTCAAAATATCACAAAATAAAAAAAAAAAAAATCTTAACAATTTGAAACTTTAAAAAGCCTGGTATCTAGGGAATACAGAGTCATTCTTAAAGTTTAAGCAGAAGCAATAAGATACGAGCAAACTTCGGTAAATTTCTTTAAAATTATTAACGGATTTAATTTAAAATAAATATTCAAGAAAAAGCACACAAACAAAAAACGTTATGAACTCATTTAAAGTACTTGCCCTGGTTTGTTTAGTCGTGGCCAAGGCTAGATCATCACCGATACCACAGCCACAACCTCAACCAGAAAATGATCTATTTGCTGGTTTTTTAAGAAATGCCCAATTGGGAGCACCCTCTAAGGATAGTGCCATTGTCAAGCGACGCATTTTTGAAGATAATCCCGATAGGGAATTAAAACAAATCTCTTTCTCTGGCTTAATTGGAGATTTGGAACAAAGTCTCTTTGCTTCAGCTTTAAGTGTTAACAAAGTTGTTAATGATAAAGTAGCTCAAGTACCAGAAATTAAACCCCAATTAGATCAAGACCACAACATTAAAAAACGTCAATTGAGTGCTGCGCCTAAAATTGAAGAAATCCATGAAGTTACCGCTGCACCTACATTGCTCAATGAACATAATGTAATTTTACAGACTACGGAAAAGGTACCAGAAACCAGTGGTGTTCCAGCTCATATCATCATTGATCGTATTGCTATTCAACCGCACAATGGTGCTGTACCATTGATTCCAACATTTGAAATTAAACGTACCAGAAGTGATGATCAACCTAACGATCAAGCTATTACTAAGATTATCATTTCAAAAACTGAATTCTCCAGTGTACCCAATACCACAGCACCAGCTTCTTCCGCAACCGCCGAGGAAGCTGTAGAAGGTTCAACTACTCCTAAAAATATTGAACAACTTAAAGAAGCCGAAGAAGAATTAAAGGAAAAAGTTGCTGAAATTGAAGCTGAACCAGTTATACTAACAGCTCGTGTTTAATTTGTCGTTTAAACGAAATTAACAGTTAACATTAAAACGGTATTTCAGGACTTTCTATCTGTAAACATAACAGTATTTTTGTTTGTCACCTCTTTGTATAAATTTTTAACTATTAAGCTCGTTTTTAATTAAATTAAATTAAAGTTACTAATATTTTCTTTCAAATTGTTGATTATCGTCAAGTTTAACATTTTATAAACTTTAATAGTTGCTAATTATATAAAACATACGCAAATCTCTGAAAAGCATAACAAAATCGTATTCGTTACGAAAAAAAAAAAAAAATTAAAAATATAAACCTTAAACAAATCATGTGATGAAAATTCTCAGTATTATTATTTAGACTCTGTTTTTTTTAAATTTTTCTTTTAAAATATATCGTACTACAAATATATTAACACACTTTTAAGTTAAACTCAACCCAGCAAAAATAAATAGAACAAATTGTTTCATTACATCAACAAAAAGTGGTCTGTAATAAATATATGTCAATTAGGAGTGCTTTAACACGGTTCACTAGAAGTTAATATTTCGCATGAGTGTTGCATGGAAGCGTGCTGGCCTAGCAATCAAAGAGTTTCGGGTTCGAATCCCGAATCCCGCCAATGACATTTTTTTTTACAATTATTTACTTTTTTTTAATTTTTATGGTAAAATAAACATTGTTTCTGAAAATGGAATTATTATGAAATTTCATGAAAATATAAAAAATTTCAAACAGAAAAATTATTCATAAAATATTACTTTTGTAACAAAATGATTATAACATTTATATTCCTATTAAATAAACTTAAATAAACTTTAGAATAATTTTGAAAAAAAAAATTGTTGTTTTTTCTTAAAATGAATTTCTGGTTTTTCATTAAACATTTCTTTAATTTTGCACTAAATATTATATTTATATTACTTAATTTTTTTTATTAAAGCAAATGTTTAAAACATTTAGAGAAAATTCTTATAAAGTTGCTGGAAAAAAAGTACACTGATGGAATTTTCCTTCATAGTATTAATGAAACGATTTTATTAAAATCGATTCATTGGTTTAATAAAAAATTTCATTAACTGAATGAAAATTCATTAATATTGGTATTTTATTCATTAACATTTTTTAGAATTTTTTCATGATTTCATAAAAAAAAATTCATTAAATCAATGACAAATTTTCAAATTTTTTTCAATAAAAATTTTGACTTGTAATAAGAAAAAAAAAATTTTTTTTGTACTATCATTTTGAAACAAAAAAAAATAAAAATTTCTTTTAAACAGAATTAACCAAAACTTTGATATAAATACATTTCTTTTATTAAATTTGCCTAGAGCTAACAGTTTTTGACGAATTTGAATAGTTGGTCACTAAATTCTAGGGAACAGATTCACTAAAAAAAAGCGATATAGTTTTGTTCAAAAAGAGACCTAAATTGTTATCGTTTTGACGATGTTACACAAAAACGTTATGCTAAACGATAATAAATTTTTGTTTTTCAACAACATTGTTAACAATATTTAACATTTCTATGTAATATGGTCGTAATTTAACTACAAAAAGTGGACTATAATTGTCGATCGTTCTACAGAATTCCAAGCCAGATCGATAAAAATTACATATTTTGTACCGACATATAAGAAAATATTTCAATCATTAAAGTTCTTAATATACATAATTTAAAAAAAGTACAATAATAAAAATATTTCTTGCATTTATAGTAATTAAATGTGCTAAAGTCCCAAAACTTATTTAACAAATTGTGAAAAGCAATCTGATGTAGGCGTGTCCCTATCCGGATTTCATTCCTGCCAAGGAAATCTTCAGGGGACTTTGTTATTAGAATTTCTAGAGATATTTGTTATATTAAATCACAAACTCAATGAGAATTTCTTGTCCTCGTCTAGGAGCGAGATTCAAAATTTAAAATATCAAAGAAAAACCAAAACAACAACAAAAAATTGTCACAATTGGCTTTGTCATCTTCCAAATACTACTCTGTTTTTTTGACAGACCTAGCAATGTAGTGACGTTTATTCAAGTAAATCAACAATAGAAAATCATATGTTTTCTATTAGTGTCAGTTACATTTAAATTTGCACAAGCACCTGCATATTTGTTATTTAAATTTATTTTCATCGGGATAAACATTAATTGCATTTATAGTAATTAAATGTGCTAAAGTCCCAAAACTTATTTAACAAATTGTGAAAAGCAATCTGATGTAGGCGTGTCCCTATCCGGATTTCATTCCTGCCAAGGAAATCTTCAGGGGACTTTGTTATTAGAATTTCTAGAGATATTTGTTATATTAAATCACAAACTCAATGAGAATTTCTTGTCCTCGTCTAGGAGCGAGATTCAAAATTTAAAATATCAAAGAAAAACCAAAACAACAACAAAAAATTGTCACAATTGGCTTTGTCATCTTCCAAATACTACTCTGTTTTTTTGACAGACCTAGCAATGTAGTGACGTTTATTCAAGTAAATCAACAATAGAAAATCATATGTTTTCTATTAGTGTCAGTTACATTTAAATTTGCACAAGCACCTGCATATTTGTTATTTAAATTTATTTTCATCGGGATAAACATTAATTGCATTTATAGTAATTAAATGTGCTAAAGTCCCAAAACTTATTTAACAAATTGTGAAAAGCAATCTGATGTAGGCGTGTCCCTATCCGGATTTCATTCCTGCCAAGGAAATCTTCAGGGGACTTTGTTATTAGAATTTCTAGAGATATTTGTTATATTAAATCACAAACTCAATGAGAATTTCTTGTCCTCGTCTAGGAGCGAGATTCAAAATTTAAAATATCAAAGAAAAACCAAAACAACAACAAAAAATTGTCACAATTGGCTTTGTCATCTTCCAAATACTACTCTGTTTTTTTGACAGACCTAGCAATGTAGTGACGTTTATTCAAGTAAATCAACAATAGAAAATCATATGTTTTCTATTAGTGCCAGTTACATTTAAATTTGCACAAGCACCTGCATATTTGTTATTTAAATTTATTTTCATCGGGATAAACATTAATTGCATTTATAGTAATTAAATGTGCTAAAGTCCCAAAACTTATTTAACAAATTGTGAAAAGCAATCTGATGTAGGCGTGTCCCTATCCGGATTTCATTCCTGCCAAGGAAATCTTCAGGGGACTTTGTTATTAGAATTTCTAGAGATATTTGTTATATTAAATCACAAACTCAATGAGAATTTCTTGTCCTCGTCTAGGAGCGAGATTCAAAATTTAAAATATCAAAGAAAAACCAAAACAACAACAAAAAATTGTCACAATTGGCTTTGTCATCTTCCAAATACTACTCTGTTTTTTTGACAGACCTAGCAATGTAGTGACGTTTATTCAAGTAAATCAACAATAGAAAATCATATGTTTTCTATTAGTGTCAGTTACATTTAAATTTGCACAAGCACCTGCATATTTGTTATTTAAATTTATTTTCATCGGGATAAACATTAATTGCATTTATAGTAATTAAATGTGCTAAAGTCCCAAAACTTATTTAACAAATTGTGAGAAGCAATCTGATGTAGGCGTGTCCCTATCCGGATTTCATTCCTGCCAAGGAAATCTTCAGGGGACTTTGTTATTAGAATTTCTAGAGATATTTGTTATATTAAATCACAAACTCAATGAGAATTTCTTGTCCTCGTCTAGGAGCGAGATTCAAAATTTAAAATATCAAAGAAAAACCAAAACAACAACAAAAAATTGTCACAATTGGCTTTGTCATCTTCCAAATACTACTCTGTTTTTTTGACAGACCTAGCAATGTAGTGACGTTTATTCAAGTAAATCAACAATAGAAAATCATATGTTTTCTATTAGTGTCAGTTACATTTAAATTTGCACAAGCACCTGCATATTTGTTATTTAAATTTATTTTCATCGGGATAAACATTAATTGCATTTATAGTAATTAAATGTGCTAAAGTCCCAAAACTTATTTAACAAATTGTGAAAAGCAATCTGATGTAGGCGTGTCCCTATCCGGATTTCATTCCTGCCAAGGAAATCTTCAGGGGACTTTGTTATTAGAATTTCTAGAGATATTTGTTATATTAAATCACAAACTCAATGAGAATTTCTTGTCCTCGTCTAGGAGCGAGATTCAAAATTTAAAATATCAAAGAAAAACCAAAACAACAACAAAAAATTGTCACAATTGGCTTTGTCATCTTCCAAATACTACTCTGTTTTTTTGACAGACCTAGCAATGTAGTGACGTTTATTCAAGTAAATCAACAATAGAAAATCATATGTTTTCTATTAGTGTCAGTTACATTTAAATTTGCACAAGCACCTGCATATTTGTTATTTAAATTTATTTTCATCGGGATAAACATTAATTGCATTTATAGTAATTAAATGTGCTAAAGTCCCAAAACTTATTTAACAAATTGTGAAAAGCAATCTGATGTAGGCGTGTCCCTATCCGGATTTCATTCCTGCCAAGGAAATCTTCAGGGGACTTTGTTATTAGAATTTCTAGAGATATTTGTTATATTAAATCACAAACTCAATGAGAATTTCTTGTCCTCGTCTAGGAGCGAGATTCAAAATTTAAAATATCAAAGAAAAACCAAAACAACAACAAAAAATTGTCACAATTGGCTTTGTCATCTTCCAAATACTACTCTGTTTTTTTGACAGACCTAGCAATGTAGTGATATATGGATAATGTAGTGATATATGGATAAAAAAATTTTATTTTCAAAATTTTGTAATTTGTATGCTAAAATAATCATAAAAAGTGCAAATTATTAAATATAAACGAAAATATTTTATACAAACTATGAATTTTATTCATTAAACACATGAAACTATCATAACGATTAGGCGAGGATTAATGAAAAAAATTTTATATACTTTATGAAATTTTCATTGGGTCAATGAAACCATTCATGAAAATTGATTTAATGAAACATCTTTCATTGACTTAATGAAACGTTTCTTTTGGGGCTTTTTTATGAAAAAATTCATTGGACTAATGAAGTAATACATTAATACTACGCACAAATTTCTATCAGTGTATATGTCAAAGCTATTTTGATAAATTCTTACACTCAGGGAACTTCTGCTGTAAATATTTGTAGTTATTAGAGTTGTTATACAGTATCTTTATTTTTCAGTGAAAAAACTGTCATTTGTAGAAGAAATTTTAGTTTTGACTACATTTTTAGTTTTTTTTTAAAAAAAAAAACAAACCACATCAAATAACTGTACTATGAATTTACATTCAATTTTTCAGTTTTTTTGTTTTTTTTTTTCAAAGTAAAGTTTCAAAAAAAGTAAATTTTTCTACATATGTTTATTTTTACTACATTTGTGGTTCATTTTATCAACAGTAAAAAACAAATGACAATGTTAGTTGAATTTAATGAAATGTAAGTCGTTCTTTTTTCAAATGAAATTTCATTTGATTTTAACTACACTTGCAGTGGGGCTTACCTACATAATATACTTTTAGTATACTAAATAAAAATAACTTTATTTAAAAACAATTTTATACATGCATTCATATTTTTGTTTATAGTATATCATCAAAGAAGAATAATTCTGCTAAAAGTCAACTATCATGTAAGTATATCAAGCATTAGCGCAGCTTGCCATGACCAAGTTCGTGTGTTCAAACCCCACAAGTTTTTTTTTTTTAATTAAAAAATAAATAAAAACAAGTGAAAAATTACATCCTTTACATTGGTTTAAACTTACATTTTGGTTGTTATTAAATTGATTAATACCATTTCTATGATAAGCCAATGTTAAATTCATCGATGAAAAGCCCAAATTACATTGGTTTAAACCAGTGAAGGGCAACACACATACTACAACATTTATGCTTGTGTGGGAAGCAGCAGAAAACGAATGACACTCACTAATACTACACTCGAAACATTTTTCAGTCGAAAGTAAAGATTTTTTTATTATTATTATTTTATTTGAACTTGTCCCGTAACATTACCATAAAGAGAAACTTGTTCTAAAACTTCATAAAAACAGGTTAAATTTGCATCAACTGTTTTGATGCAAATAATAAGCTGGCAAATATTATTAATGTCCGTACTTTCGTCAATAGATAATGAAAAATATTTGCAATTTATCAGTCTAGTATTAGCTGCAGAATGAATCAATTTAATTATCTCTTCTGTCCTACGTGCAACTGTACGTCGAGATAAAGGAATGTTTTGGCAAAGTTTCAAACCTTCTTGACACTTTTCACCAAAACAGTTCAAAACATCTGATGTTAAATTTAAAAAAAAAAAAATACCATCCTCAAATGGGCGACATTGCTTTGCCAAAGCCAAAGCAATGAAACATTTTCTCTTATTAATTGAAAACTGGTATGATGATGAATATTAGTTTCATCAAAAATAAATTTTAAGAAAAATTCTGCTTTTAATTGAAATAGTTTTAGCGATCGATAACCCCCGCTGAGGTTATCGTAATTTCCATGGCAAGAGTAGTAATGTCTTCTTAAACAAAACAAACTTTTGTTACTTATAACAAATCACGCATTGCGCCTGACCATCCATATTCTCTATAAAAAAAATCATATTCCCATTTTTCATTGAACATTTTCCTTTGGGTGTAATTAAAAAGTTGCGTAGCGAGATCTTTAACAAGTGCTGATCTGCAACTGATTTAAATAACTTTGACGAAATAACAACTAAGCAACAGCCGAATCAAGATATATTTATATAGGTAGTCTTAGTAGCCCAGCTGTTTATCTTCCTATTCCCTGGTTTTGACATATCTTACATGGTTTTGACACTGTACTGTACTGTACTGTACTCAACCACAAAATGCCTGTTGTTTTTGTATTGTTTGTAGTTGTTTGTTGTACTTGTTGTTCTTGTAAGACTACCTATATAAATATATCTTGAGCCGAACGTACATTGCCAGAGACCACACGAAGAAGTTTATAGTGTACATGTGTCGACGTCACACAAGCAGCATTTCTTTTCCTGCACTCGTGTATAGGATTTGCAAAAGTGCCCTTCACTGGTTTAAAATGTTATTAAAATGATTAACACCATTTCCATGATAAGCCAATGTTAAATTCATCAATGAAAAGCCCAAATTTGAACAACATCCGATTCTACAGTTGTAGTGTTTCCATTACTCTTTTTCCCTCACTATTTTTGCTGGGAAATAATGTTTCGCGTCATGTCTGGAAATGTGCCTTATTGTATGGAACAAAAAATATGTGTTTTGTAATTAGCATTTAAGCGTTTTTTTTTTTTTTGCAAACAAATTTTTTAAATAAATAAATCTTTTTGACTGTTTTGTCAATTGTCGCAATCGAAAATTACAACAAATAAGGAGTTTTGTTACTTTTGTATGTAAATATTATTAAATCAGTAATTGGATGAGATAATTGTTTTATTTGCTTCTACAGAATTTTTATCTAATTTAATTGAAAAGTCATCAAACTACACTGAAAGAATTATCTGCATGATATTAGTGAATTGTTGCATAAAATCATTGAAATTGCACTGGAAAATTCGTCTATTGAAACTTTTCCTTAAGTTAATGCAAGTTTTCATATAATTGCATGAAAAATATTATTGTATTTATTAAAATTTTAATGCACTTGAAGAATGAGGAAGTTTCATTTAACAACTGGTTTCATAAAAAGTATGAAGCTTTTTATTGATTATAAGAGAATTTTGGTTTATTTTTTGAAGAAAAGTTTAATTGCTTTACGGTAAAAATCCACTATTTTTCCTACAACAAAATTTTTTCAGTGAACTAGTTAAGTTTTCAAGTATTAAGTTGTTTGTTTATTTGTTCACATTCAACAATTTCAACAATTTAAAACTTAATAATAGCATAATAACGATTTATACAAGCAGTTATAGAAAGTTTCGTTTGCGTTTAAAATTTGTTCGAAAATAACAACTTTGTTTAAGTGTGTCTTTCCAAAACATCAACTGCGTATACGTGATATATAATAATTATCTAAAACTGTTATTCATACGCACGCATTTAATGTTATTGTAAAAGTTAATATGCTTTAAAATTATTAATATAATTTATCCCTAGAGAGTTAATCTTGTTTTTTGCATGTACACTAGGGTTGTCCTTATTTTTCAACTTGCGATTTTTGGGACTGCCCCCCTCTTAAAATATTTGTTTGGGTACAAAAACTCACCATGCAAAAAATTAGAGTTTTAGCATAACGGGAAGATGTCCCGCATCGCCCTTGAAAATCGGGCCCCTTGGAAAAATGGGCATAATTTAAAAAAAATTACAATTTTTTTTCTTCAAAATTAAAAAAATATAAAATAATTTTTGTGTTGGGAGTAATCATAACTACTCAGATAAAAAATATTACTTTCCCAGAAAATCGCTAACTTACCCTAACTTTGTGTCAAAAAATTAATAAATATTTTAGGTGTACCTCAAAGTTACTTTTTTGCATTTTTGAAAATTTTATTCAACAAAAATCAAAAACCTGATGTTTGCTGTCAAGTATTTTATTAAACACACCTCAAGTATTAAATAAGCCAAGTATTACGGATATCCGTTGGCAAAAACTTTTGTTAGAGCAGTTTGATTCTAGCGGATTTCAACGTTTTTTTTAAATTTGTATAGATTTTTTTTTAACAAGATTTTTGTAATATTTCATCAATGTTATTGTGTATGCTATTTTATATAATTGTAATAACTTTATTATAAAGTATAATTTTTCGTGTTCATAGTTAACCTGTGTTTTCAAGGGGTCACAATTGACCCTCGTATTTTAAAGAGTCAAAAATCACAAAGATGACATAAAATTAATTTTTGTTTATATTTCTAATTGTAATTTATTTAAATTTTAAAATTAATTATTTAGTATAAATTCAGATATTTGTATTCATATTAAAATTGATTTTTTTGTACATATTCAGGAGTATTTTTGAAAAACGTATTTTTAATTTAATAGTGTAAATTTTTTTCACTCTAAATTATTATTGTGGACAAGTTTTAAGTTCTAATTTTTACTAAATTGACCTACTCGAAGACTAGAAACGGTTAACGGAAATTTTTTAGAATAAATATAAATTGAATTATTCCTTTTTTTATTTTATTTATAAATTTTGACACAAAGCTGCATTTTTCTTACGTGTGTCATATTTGACCCCAGGTTAACATGGGTTAACTATCAACAGAAAAAATAGTATTTTATAATAAAGTTATTACAATCATATAAAAGAGCATATACAATAATACTGATGAAATATTATTAAAACCTTGTTTTAAAGTAAAAATGTATTAAAATAAAAAACAAACCTTGAAATCCCCGAGAATCAAAATGCTCTAAAAAAAAATTGCCAACGGATATCCACAGTACTTGGCTTATTTAATACTTGAGATGTGTTTAATAAAATACTTGACAGCAAACACTAGGTTTTTTATTTTTGTTGAATAAAATTTTCAAAAATGCAAAAAAGTCACTTTGAGGTACACCCAAAATATTTGTAAATTCTTTTGACACAAAGTTAGGGTAAGTTAGCGATTTTCTGGGAAAGTAATATTTTTTATCTGAGTATTTATGATTAAACCCAACACAAAAATTATTTTATATTTTTTTAATTTTGAAGAAAATAAATTTGTAATTTTTTTTTTAAATTAAGCCCATTTTTCCAAGGGGCCCGATTTTCAAGGGCGATGCGGGACATCTTCCCGTTATGCTAGAACTCCAATTTTTTGCGTGGCGTGTTTTGACGCCCTAACAAATATTTTAAGAGGGGGTACAGTCAAAATCTCATTTTTATTTTTCGCCCATACAACGAAAGACCACCCTAATGTACACACACAAAAATAAAGTGCCAACCGAATCGAAAAGTGTTTTTTTTTTTTTGCTACATTCAATAAATTCGGTTAGTACATCCATATTCAAATTTTATTTCTGAACATTTGGGGTGTTGCAACTGAAATTCAGTTGTGTTAACCGAATTTTGTTCTGAAAACCAATATTCAGTTGTACCAACCGATTAAGTTAAGTTAATCTAGGTCTAATTGACCTAGATGATAATTAAACTACTTTTGTACAGAAAATAATAATATTTTGTCTGTAAAGACTTTTGTTACTTATAATTTAACATCTTTTTTGTCAAAATAAAGCAAAATTAACTTCTTTTTACAAAACGAAAAGGTACTACACAGAAAAAATTATCAACTTTAAATATCTAATTAAAGCTTTGATTTGAATTCAATTTGTTTTCAAAAAAAAAATTTAATTGAATCAATTAATATTTTAATTGACTTTTAAATATATAAATAGATATTTTATTTTAGACGTAATTCTCAAATTATTTTTTCATACACTGTATGCTTAAATAGAAAATTTTCAGTATAAAATATCAAATGAATTTGAAGTTTACAAACAAAGCAAACACACACCCAAACATACAAACAGACGTAGCATTACCAAAACCACACATACCACCCACTGTTGACGGGTTTGACGATTTATCGTTATTTTGACGATTTTTAGTACCTAAATTACTAAATGACGATTTGACGATTTTTGCTTCCAAAATGACGATTTTTTTGACAAACGTTTAATATGTCAGCAAAACATGTTTATTTGCTATTCTTAAAAAATCAGCGGATCCATTTTTGGATTTTTAATATTTCGTTAAAATTAAAAAATATTTTTTATTGAAAGTTTAGCAAAAAAGTTTTTTAATGAATTCATGTTGGGTTTATTTAAATTTATTTTCTGCACTTAATAAAGGCTAAGACCACTGCAAATGTAGCTAAAAACAAATGAAATTTCACTTGAAAAAAGAACGACTTACATTTTACTAAATTCAAGTAACATTGTCAGTTGTTTTTTACTGTTCAAAAAATTAACTACAATTGTATTATTAATGAGGAGTTCAGTCAGTGCTGTAAAAAATAAACAGTCATTAATTTGTTTTATTTTTTTAAATAAAAAAAATACTGCATAAAATGAATGTATAATCAGAATACTGTAATTTAATGTGGTTTGTTTTTTAAATGAACTAAAATTGTAGTCAAAAATTAAATTTCTTCTACAAATGACTGTTTTTTCACTTAAAAATAAAGATACAGTATTACAACTGAAACAACGACAAATATTTACAGCAGAAGTTCCCTGAGTATGTGCTTACTTTTTTCATGGTTGGCAAACACTACCTTTTCATTACAATGTGGTTGCCTGCCACGGCCACACCAATGCCGTTATGAACGTTTTAAAGCTACGATTCCAATAGTGGCATGTGTCTTTACAGGGTTTTTTTCAAAATTCTACCCATTATATTTCGTTACATCAACAAACTAACGTTATAAATCGTCGTTTGGGTATTTTAGCGTTATTTTGACTTTAAGATTAGTTCAAGGCAAAGTTGTAGCTCTTGTCATAAAGAACAAAAATTGCGAACATAAAAAATCAAAAAAACTTCACCTTCCAGATCAAAATCGCAAAAAACTTAAAAAAATTCGATTTTTTTTTACCTTTTTTCCCTTGTTCAGGTCCATAGGTAGCAAACCGTTCAAAATTCAAGGAAACAATCAACTACAAAAATTTACCTAAGATCTCAATAAACAAATTTCTAGAACATATAAACTTCCTGGGAATTGGGTTTGCTACCTATGCACCTGAACAGGAGAAAAAATGAAATTAAAAAATTTTTCACTTTTGCGCGCTACCTAAACAGTGTTAAGAATCATCTCTAGGAAGTTTATATGTTCTAGAAATTTGTTTATTGAGATCTTAGGTAAATTTTTGTAGTTGATTGTTTCCTTGAATTTTGAACGGTTTGCTACCTATGGACCTGAACACGGGAAAAAAGGTAAAAAAATCGAATTTTTTTAAGTTTTTTGCGATTTTGATCTGGAAGGTGAAGTTTTTTTGATTTTATATGTTCGCAATTTTTGTTCTTTATGACAAGGCCTACAACTTTTCCATAGAGAGTAAATCGAAATTCTGAACGGTTTGCAAGATATGAGCCAGAGAAAATTATCACTTTTTTGCGAAAATGATACCGAGGCCCCAAATCTTTGGCGGCCCATAAACAAAAAAGGATATGACTTTGGGAAAAATTGGGATACACGGGTCTATTTTTTTTTAGTCTTTTATCACGTAGTGGTGTTCGTATATGGTTATTTTGCCATGACTTAAAAAATTACACACAGTGTATGTCTCTCCGTTTGTGTTGGATTTTTTTTTTGGTTTTTCTTTTTAGAATTTTATAAAACTTGTTTTACAAGCTAATTAGAGCGAACTGTCCTGGCTACATTGTTGGAAACTTTAGATTTACAAGATCGAGTAGAAACCCTCAGATAGTTTTTCACCGTATAAATTCTTCAATATACGAGAGATCGTTTAATGTGAGGATAACTAGAATCTAGAATTCGTTACCTAGACATCTTGTTGCAAATGCTACTTTTAAGCGCAAACTAAGGCAGTGTTTTAATCACTCACTATAATATTGATAATTTACGATTATTTTTCATATATTTTCAATTTTTTTTTTAATCGTCTACTTAATTTAAATAAAATTCTTATTGCTACATTTTGGTCCGTTAAACTTTAGTTATAATTTAATTTATTTTAGGCATTTTTTATATATAAATTTATTTTATTATTTTTTGTAAAAGCTAGAACCTCAAGAATAGGCAGAGCTTGAACAAAAAACCTATTAATCATCAATTTTGCTCCATTGTTGTCTTCTTAGTAATCAAACACGTGGTTTGGGTATTTTCCTAAAAATCATCATGATGTTACTAAACTTTGAAAAACTAAATAGCATTAGTTCACTAACGCTAATGCCAAAAACAATTTAATTACCTTGTAATGGTAATGGCATTTTTTGGCATCAGCATTTGTCATACTAATGCTAATGAAATCACACTAATGCCTAAAAAACTAATTACAATGGAGCAAAACAGGCATTTGTTTACAAAAAAGTTGAGTGTAAATTGCTTTACATAGAAATGGAACGGAGATCGATAGGAATTGTGTGTTTATTTGTATTATAACGTAAATAAGTCAAACTAAATAAATAAATCACCTTATGGCTATTTTATAAAAATTTATCAATCGGGATCTCTCCCGGACCTAGCCCATTTATATTATAAGGGTGTATTAATACACCTGTGGAGCAAAATTGTTGTCCGTTTTGCCCTATCTCGCTTAGTCTCGGAGATACTGGGCATTTTAAAAAATCACCATTTTATTAAATGGTATCACGAAAACCAAGCGAAATATCGCAAAACGGACCAAATTTTTGTAAAACTTAACTCACGTACGTAACACGTTCCGATAATTCAAATGTGTTAAGTGTTTTGATTCCACTCGTTCCCCAGTTCATTCCATATCGTTCCAGTTTAGACCAATGAAGCCCAGATTTCATCGATATTCACCATTATTTTTTCCAAAATATTATCTGTCAATTGTAATTTGTTTCCTTTAATTGATGTAATGAAATTTTAAATTATTGCCATTAATCAATTAAATCAAATCAATGAAATTCATTATCATTAATTTCATTAATTTCATTAATTAGACAAATGCTAATGAAAATAATTTCATTACAATTGATATCAATGAAATTGTAATGAAATCATTAATTAATTAGTCCATACACATAATTAGTCCCATGTATGATATAAATGTATCTATTTTTAAGTCTCTTTTTTTTTAAATATTTTTTCTCCGAAAAAAATAAGATATATGTAGTTAGTTTAGAGAGCTCAAAATATGGAAACAATTTTTTAGTTTTTACAATTTTGTGTTAATCCATTGATTTTTAAAAGAATTCTAGCCTTTCATACATTTCAAGAATAATAAACAGTTTTTGAAACATTGTAAGGAGAGTTATAGCTTTTATTAAAAATTTACAAACTTCAGGATATATGGAATTTTTTAATATCCTTACAACAATCATATGAAAAATTGTTTTTTAATAACACGGTGCTACAGTGAAAAAAAACTTGGAAAACGACCTAGCGTGGGTTATAGGTCTTGTTGAGTACATTACAAATTGTGTCAAAAAATTTCAGAAACACCCTCAAATTCAGAAGTTATTCTAAAAAAACCGCTTTCAGTGATGTTCGTCAACTTATCGACCTGTAGCTCAGTCAGTTTTTGTCCGATTTAAATTTTTTTAACGGTTTTGGAAAGAAAATTAATTACGCTTTAAAGTGACGTGCATTTTTGATACATTTGTAAGTTATAAGTATTGTCTTTGTTAAGAATATCTACAGAAAAAACGAAAATTATAAACTTTTTGGATTTTAGTAGCTTTTCATTGCTTATTTTAATATGAAAGCTTATAAAAATTTATACCAACGTATAAAGAAAATTTAGTTCTTAACAAAACATGGTTTTCATTTTTCAAATCGGATGAAAATTGTAAAAGTTATTAAACTTTTCATTAACACCTGTTTTTAACTATACATGTTAACTTAGGTTAAGCTATTTGTACAGTTTTTAATTTACGTTTGTAAGTCAAGTGGTTTACCAAAAGAAAAGTGTGCAATCCCAAAATTTTTACTTTAGAAAAAGTTTAGTAACTTTTGCAAATATAAACCGATTTTAACAAATAATATCTCGTTTTTTTCTATATAAAATTGTCTTTAAAATACAGTGCAAAAAAAGATAGGTTTTCATAAAAAAAAAAATTAAAATAACTCTTGTTGAATTTGAAAAATTTGGAAAAAAAAATAAAAAAAAGAGAAACTTTTGCTAAACACTTACCTAATGTCTTGGAATATATATTTTATAAATACATTTCATGAAAGCTTAATTCTTTGCCTTTCCAAAACTGTTTAAAATTTTGAAATCGGTCAAAAAATGTGTGAGTTAGAGGTACTAAAGTGCTACGGCCTACCCTAAAACAGTTTTTTGAAAATAACTCAAAATTTTGAGGGTGTTTCAAAATTTTTGAAAACGGTTTTTGTATGTCCTCACCTAGGCCTACAACCCCCACTAGGTCGGTTTTCAAGTTCTGACAAAAAGTTTTTTTTTGTAGCAGTGTGTAATTTTTACAAAAATAAAAGAAAAATGGTGGCAATTAGATGATTTTTAAAGGATTTATAGCCTTTTTATTAAAAAGTTTGTATGACAGCTATACAAGTCCTTGCTGTGATTAAAATTAAAATATTATTGATTTCATTCCAAGAACAACAACCAATTTTTGAAGCATTGTAAGGAGAATTACAGCTTTTATTTAAAATGAACTAAATGATAAATAAATGTATGCATATCTTTGCAACGAATTTGCAATTTCGCTAAAAATCTGCGAGCTGATTTTTAGCAACAAAAGGTTCCCAGCAAAACTACACATTACCAAATCATATGTAAAGTAATGTATCGTCATAGGGCTCCATTCATTACTTTACACGTTACTTCACTGATGAATTTTACAGGCGATGAGCCTAAAAGTAATGGGTGGACCTTGTAGGGGGTAAAGTAACTGGTTATTTATATGGTTACATGGTGGGAAAAAGTAATGTGTCTATAAATAGATTTTCATAAAAAAAATGCATAAAATTTTTTTTTTTACAGATATTTTTTTCAATTAAATAAGTAACGTTTTTTTTTTATTAAATAAATAATTTGGTCATGCTGGGATTCGAATCTGGGGTCTCTGGTATTTAGCAATTAGTTAGGCGAGAACTCTACCAACTGAGCTATCGATACATACAATATTTTATTGCTTAACATGTAGATGAGTTGTTGTGCTTCGTGTTTTCGTTCGTGATATCAAAAATATACACCTTACCATTATGCTTACAAAAACCCACAAAGTAATGTGTCTGCAAAAAAATTTTCAAAAATATATATTAATAATTACTTTACGTTTATAATTCATGCATTATGTAATTGATGACCGGTAAGTCATTATTTTATGTTTTGAAGTAATGTAGTAGTAGTAGTAATTCTTTATTGATGTTTTTTTTTTTTTTTTAACGTTATAAAAAATAATTTTAAAGAATATACGGCTGTGACTATGTCGTTAGCCGGAAAAATAGAGATTAGCAATAATTTTTATTTTACATATTTAGTTGTTGTATTCTAATATTAAGGTTTTACGATATGACAAAGCATTGATAATGTATTTTGTTAAGTTCTGCCAGTGGTTCAGCCCATTCAAATATCTAATTATTTCATCTTCTGATAACGTTATCTTATTAAAAAATCGCAGCCTAAAGGTATTTAGAATTGGGCATATTCCAATAAAATGTTGGATGTTCTCCTTTTCTCCCATATTACACAATGAACATCGTTTATTTATTCTCCTCGAAAATCTGGATCCATTTAAGTCTATAAGATCGCAACGTGCTTTGAATATCCACATAATATTCGACTGATTATTTTCATCATTAAAATAAAAGTGAGCAACTGTTGGCGTTAGGTTTTTATAAAACGATTCAGATTGGCTAAGTCTGTTTAAAACGGTTTTGGCGATTTTTTATTTTTATGTAGTTCTTTAGCATTATAAGTTTTTCATTCCATTCCGCCGTCGATAGATTTGGTGATAGTTCAATGTTGCTATCTTGACCTAAAGCATTTAAATTTTTCGCCCAAGAAACTTTATGCGTTAATGCAAATAAACTAAGTTGATGAGGAAGCCGTGTACTGAAATAGCGTTTGTGTAATATATCTCATATGTAGGTCAAGTGTAAATAAATGAGCGTCTTCCATTCCCGACTCAAGCAATAGTGCATAATTAGGTGTAAATTTAGGTAACTTAAGAATTCGTTTTAAAAAGAATCGTTGTAGGCCATCTACCTTTTCAAAATGCGAGTGACCCCATATCTGCGCACCATACGATTGTATCGAGCGACAAACAGCTTTAAATAGACGAATTTTAGCTCCGAAAGAAATTTCGTTTTTACTAAGGAAGTTGCTCCATGTGCTATTGATGTAATTTTTTGCTGAAGATTTCCTTTTCTCCACGTGTTTTGTAAATACACACTTTGGAGATAATATCGTTCCAAGATAGCAGTATTCATTAACTATTTCTATTTCCGCTCCGTTAAACAACCATCGCTCGTTTCTAGCTATGTGCCCACCATTTCTAAACACCATTATCTTTGACTTGGATAAATTGACTTCCAAATTCCAGTAATTGCAGTAAACTTCTAAGTTTTTAATCATTCTTTGTAATACTGATACTTCGTCAGCTATTAGCACAATATCGTCCGCATATAGCAGCAATCTCACATTAAGCGAACCTATATGTAAACCACCTTCTAGTTGTTCATGTAGGTCATTAACATATAGGGAAAGGGGGATAGTATGCAACCTTGTTTAACTCCTGAGACGGTTTCAAATTTTTCTGATAATTCCTCGCCATTCCAAACGGTTGAAAATGTTTTTTGATACACACTTTCAATAAAACGTACAATTTTTGTGGAGACTCCTATAGCATGCAATCTATAAATTAATGATTTTCTCGCAACCTTATCAAAAGCGGCTTTAAAGTCGACAAAAAAAGCATATACCTTAATTTTTTCATTGAACTATAAATGCACAATTGTCGTTAAATTATAGATATTATCTACTGTAGAATAATTTTCTCTGAACCCAGCTTGATATTCCGTCTAAACGTTTTGCTGATATACCCATTTATATAGCCTTTCTGAAATAACACCCATTAACACCTTTGCAATGCAATTCATAAAGGATATTCCTCTATAATTACTGGGCAGCTGGACATCACCCTTTTTATATATCGGAAAGATAACACTAGTGACAAACGATTCATCTACTTTACCGCTATTGAATATAGTATTATATATATTACTAAGCTCAACTTTTAATTCATGTGGTGCATTTTTGATAAATTCGTATGGGATTCTATCTTCCCCTGGTGCCTTTCCTGATTTAGCCTTTGATAGTACTTTATAAATTTCCATCGTTGTAATATTTTGATCTAAAAATTGGTCTTCCTGGTACATAGGTGCATAATGTATGTCGTTTGAAATTTGTAAAGGATTTAATAATGTCATAAAATATGATTTAAAATTTGACGAAGATATATGGGCAGATCCGGGCAAGGTTTATTTCTGATCTCGTTGGCAATTTTCCACCATGACTTACTATCATATACTTGATTAAGTTTCATTTCTATTTCTTTATAATCTTAATATATAAAAACGTTGGTGCGTATGTTGGTACTCTAATAACTGTTGAACCACTAATGCTAGCGACTTCGTATTCGTACCATATGTTCCTTTGGTTCTCCGATTTGCATAACTTTTTTATGTACCCGATAGGTGGCGCTGGGGTCGAGATTTTCCCAAAAAATTTATTTACGGTCCAATTTAGCTCAAATTCGCAACATATATTATGTACATAAAACTAAAGTTGCTGACAAAGTTTTTCACCTGTAGGTGGCGCTGGTGTTAAAATATTCACGAAAACGTATATTTTTTTTCAGTCATATTCATAATATTATTAAATGCAATGTATTTAGGCACAGAACTAATTTTTAAACACAAATTTAGGCGTTTTATTTGCACATAAATATTAGCCATACATGGGAGTTATTATTTTTCGTCAATTTCCGTTTTATTTCCACATAAATATTAACCATTCATAGAAGTTATTATTTTTCGTATGATTTTATTATTATAATATAAGTAACACAAATACTATTGCCAAAAAATTTGAATTCAATTAAATTTTAATAACATTTTGATAACGATGAAAAGTTCCCAAGTACGACATAAACGAATATATATAGATTGGCTTTTCAGTTTTCATTATTTACTTTTCTGTTTACTTCAAATATTGTCATCTTAAATTGAGATCTCTTAATCCAAGAAACCCTTTTTAACAGAGTTATAAAAGACCACAACAGACTTTGTAAAGTCCAACAACGTGGACCGGGTCAGCTAGTAGTAATGTAAAATGTAATAAGGTATCGTTATCACAGGTAATCTATGAGTGTTCAATTATCGGTAACTCATTAATTCTTGTTGGAAAATCATTATCCAGGTAAGGAGGACACATTACAAGGTAATGCATTATTTTATCGCACCCATTACCAAAGTTTTGCTAGGTTTTGCTGATATAAGCAATTTTTTGCAACTAAGTTTTTTTTTAATGTAGGCAGAAGGTTCAAAAGGTCTCTACGTTAGGGACTTCGTTTTATAGTCCTCTACAAAACAAAACAAAAAAAAAAAACGATTAAAAATTCCACCCGTAAAGACCACAATATTTCAATATCTTTTTTTTTGAGAAAAATGTAAATATTGCTCATGCTAAATATAGGACAAGGAGTTTGCTTAACAAGCTGCAACTTTTTTATTTTCATAGCATATAGATAAAAGTTTAAGCTACTGAAATATGAAAAAAAAAAATCTAAAGCTAGTAAACCCCTTAATATAAATTTAATTTTTCTAGTAACCTCAGGTGAAAATTTCGTTGAAGCGTAACTACATTCAGTATTTGCAAAAATAAGCTTTGGTACGTGCTTTAAGTTTAGATTTTTAAATAAAGAATATATTATACATACATAACTAAAAATTTTGTTTACAATTTTAAGTTTCTCTCTCCCGCAAATTGTTTTTTAATAGATGGTATTTAACAAGGTTGGCAAGCGAAACGAATAACGGTATTGATGATAATGGTGTCGATTTTTTACTTGTTTCGGTATTAGTATAGGTAACGGTATTTAATTCGTAAATAATGTTGTTAACTCAAAGGATTCATTGATAACCGAACGTCAAATTAGCAAATACCAATTTTTATTAACAAAAATCTAGTGTTAAATAATTTTCTATTTTTTAAAATAAAATATATATTTTTTGCTAAAAATGTAAATGATTAAAACCGATTTAATATCGGTACGATACCGGTATTAATGGAAACGGTTATGGTGTACCGGTATTTAAGAAATCAAGAGTTTCGTTATCGGTTATAAATTTGAAAGGGATTTGAAACGGATAAAGGTAATGGGCAACCCTGGTATTTACAAACTCAACGAAATATGGCTCAAATAAGTTTAAATTCTAGAAGAAGGGACAAAAATAACTTACAGGGACTCTTTATTCTTAAAATTGAATTACAATTTTTAATTCAAGGAATGAATTCTTTAATAAGTAAATACTAAGAATGAATTCATGTGAATGAATTCAAAGAATTCAAATTTAGAGAATGAATTCCATGACTAAAACAGTAAGCATTAAAATTAAGGAATTCATTCAACAAGAATTCATTCAAATTCAGTTAATACAAATATTAGTTGAATTAACCTAGGGAATGAATTTCTTAGAAATTCATTCCATTTTCGTTTAATTCCCTTAGAAAATTAACTTTTTTTTTAATTCCCAAACTTTTAGGTTTAATTCATTAGGAACTTAACTTTTTTGTTTAATTTTTAAGGGACTTAACTTGTTTGCTTAATTCACTGAAATAAGTTCCTTCAGGGAATGAATTCCCTGACCAAAAGTTAAATTAACTACCCAGCAAAAATAATGCGAAGTGGTTCCAAATAAACAACATTTACATTACACACAAAGTAGCTACTACTACTGATTTTTCTGATCTAGTGCTGGTCTTTTAGATCAGTTCCTAAACTTAGCATATAATGTCATCATATACGAGGCTGACTAGTAGAAATGTCACGAATGTTACAATTTGGTATTTGACATACTCGAATGGAACCGGGAGTTTGTGTCTTTTAACAACTATTTTCTTTAATCTATATGTCGCTTTGAATTTGTGTTTTCTGACCTTTAAATTTGAAAAATAATGATTACAAAATATCAGACTTAACAATCGCCCATGTCCCTACTTTAGAACGTTTTGCAATTAGAACGAATTTGTGAAATCACACGAAATTGAAATTTGGTGTTCTCAAACTCGAATTTTTTTCTAAATTATTATCGAAGTCCCAAAAACATGGTTTTATGGAAAATAAAAAACATATGGAAAGTAAAATGCTTTTAAGAAATGCTTCTAACATTCATGTCAACTTGTTTGAGTGTTTTCTAGAATATCAAAACAAAAAAATGTTTTTTTAAAACAGTTTTTTAGAGTATAAACAATACAGCCAAAAATACAATAAAATCAGAAATAAGTAAAAAAAAAGTTCTAAATTTTTAATATTAAGCACCATTTTTGATCCTAAATTGTAATTTATTAGAAAAAAAGGACACTCGTTTTACTTTCGACCAGGCTTTTTTACACGAATTAAAACGAATAAAAAATTGGAATTAACGTTTTGATTTAATCGCAAGAACACCGAAAAATTCTAAAATTTTCACTTTCGCTCTGATTTAAAAGCCGTAACAGGGGTGAATAGTTTTCTTTCTTTTCAGTTGAACGAAAAACTATTATTTCGCTTTGTTTTTAAAGCTAGAAAGCTGTTTAAAAGTTTTTTTTTAATTATAACATTTTAAGCACTCCTACAGAAACATATTTATCACTGAGTAAAAAAGATCTGACTTGACATCATACCTTAATAAGTAATTAAAAATAACAAATTAAGTTCTATGAAAAAGAGCACCCAAAAATACAATCTTTAATAACCTTACACTTAGTACTTTTAATAAAGTGAAGTTTGAGGTATTTGCATTACCTCCGTCCTATGACAACCCCATGTTAAAATCATGCGTGTTTCACCTCAATTTGCACAACATCTGAATCCGTATATGTGATGATTTTACTACATCTTTTTCCACTGTTTTTTCGCTGGGTAGATTTGAATGAATTCCCTACTGAATAAATTCTATAATTTTCATGAAGGAATTAAAAAAATGGGAATGAATTCCTTAATGACAAATCGAATGAAAAAAAAAAATGAAATCATTCTATTTCTCAAAGTTGATCAGGGAATTTATTCCTAAAATTTAAATTCATTTCAAAAAGTGGGAATTAGGAAATAAATTCTTAAAAGCTCTGCTGTAAACATATCAATACAATCTGAAAGTGTCTAGGCACCCTAAGTAGCTCAAAAAATACCATTTTGTACCTTAAAAATGGCCGTTTTTGTTCTATAATAAGACCTTAAGCTATTTTGATAGAAAACACAATTTACAAAATATTTAGTGAAGGAATTTTTTGTGTGCATTTCACGGTTTGTTTGGAAGCAAGAAAGCGTTAAAGTTCAAATTTCGTAAAATTTAAAAAAAAAAAATATTTTGAAATGAACACAATTTTGAAAAATTTGGAAAACATATTTAAGTTGACTAGAAACTGTTGATACTAAACTCAAAGTAAGATTGAAGCTTAAACTAAAAAAAAGCTCTAATTTTGGTTCATGGACATACAGGATTCCAAAAGGATACCTGTAAAGGACATCGTAGTAACTTGAAAATGTATATTCGGATTTTTATAAAATTTGGTAGAAGAATTATATTAAATAGTATTAGCAAAGCCTTTAAGTTTAATCAATATATGTTGAAGTTTAGATGCGGTTTCGCTCAATTTAGAGTTTTTCGAAAAACGAAAATCGCCACATCTTCTTAAGTAAAATCACAAAAATAGCAATTTTCGGACTGTAGTTATATCTTGGTAAGAGGATTAATTTACGCCTAAACTTATTCGTTTCTATGGATTAGTTCTTGATATTCACTCTAAACCAATTTTGGCCCATATCACCTGAAATAGGCCACGAAATAAATGTTGGTAGAAGAACATATTCCTTATTTAATACTTGGGACTAGCTAATTGAATGGACCAATTTAATTGGCATTGCTTGATGTCAATGATAATTAAATTTTTTGGCATTACAATTGCTTAAAACAAAGAAAATTAAAATTTGTTTTATTTTAAATTTATAACGAGCTTTCAACCTCCGTATATTTACAAAAATAAAGCAAATCAAACATATTAGCTAGGTTGATACTAGTATTTCGATCTGGCTAAAGATCTCATCAGAACCCGAAGTTTTAGAAAAGCTAGAGCCTATATAATAGGCAGAACTTTAACAAAAAACCTATTAATAATCAATGTTGCTCCATTCTTGTCTTCTTAGTAATCAACCACGTGGTTAGGTCTTTTCCTAACAAGCATCATGACGTTACTAAACTTTGAAGACCAAAAATGTTCTATTTATATAAAAAAATTTTAGTGTGTACTCTGGCTCAAGTAATATTTTTTACAGTTATATTAGTTTTTTGTTTTTATATACATCGAGATTATTTTTATGTTATTTTAAATTTATAACGAGCTTTCAACCTCCGTATATTTACAAAAATAAAGCAAATCAAACATATTAGCTAGGTTGATACTAGTATTTCGATCTGGCTAAAGATCTCATCAGAACCCGAAGTTTTAGAAAAGCTAATTGGCATTGATCAATGACAATGCTTTTAACAAACAATTATAATTGATTATTACGATTGTTTGTTACAATTGTCTACAAACAAATTTATTTCCAAATTTAGAAAAAACTCGTTTATTGCCCACTAATT
Source organism: Delia radicum (assembly GCA_021234595.1). Classification (NCBI taxonomy): domain Eukaryota; kingdom Metazoa; phylum Arthropoda; class Insecta; order Diptera; family Anthomyiidae; genus Delia; species Delia radicum. Next base: position 25,080,741 of record CM037853.1, read on the forward strand.
TTATAAATATTCGGTATTCGGTTTATCAAGAGCTAATCCATCATGACTAATCCCTTACCGAAGAAGAATAAATAGTGTATACGTGATAAAACTTGCATAAAACAGCGAATACTTTTAAAGTTAGAACTTAGAATTCAAATTTTTAACGTTTTTTTTTTTTTTTTTTTTTAAAAACATAAAACTTTTTATAAACAATTATTTTTTATTCAATTTCAATTGGTTGTTTTAGGAATTGTAGCCATTTCATTACCTTTGGTCTAATTAATGCCAATGAAAAAAAAAAATAGTCAGTCGGAGCGGTTTTGAATTGAGAGACATAAAAAGTCGCATTCTTCATTACTTTTCGAAATTTTTTAAATCAAACCCTTAATAAAGCACTGAATCTTTTAGTCTCTCGGCGAGAGCTAGGTTCTAAGTTTAGACCCCTAGTTTCTTAGGGTATTTTTTTAAATTTTCTTGATATTACGTTTTTGCATACGCATTTCGGGTTCGGTGGTCCGCTACAGGATACCTCCCTTGTCAATGCAGATTTGATATAATTTGTTTAATTTTTTTCTTTTTGAGTGAATAAAACAAAAACTAATGTGACCCGTTTCTTTAACAAAAACTACGATTGTTTCATACGCAAACTTTTGTTATTTATATAATATTATATAAGGGCTAAGTTATACCATATTTGTTTCCCTGATCCAACTATGTTTTCATTTGTTGCTACAGATATTTGGTAAATACAACTAAATTTTGGTTGTAAGATTATTTTTTAATTGACACTGAAGTACATTTAATTTTGACAACTAAATAATTCCGTGGCTGTTACCAATACATTTAGTTGACAAGAAATTAGGTTGTCACAATGAATTAGAGGGCATTTGTTTGTGGAAGAAGAAATAAGTTTGTAGTCTCAACTATGCACACAAAAAAATAAAAACCCATTTGCATTTATAGTAATTAAATGTGCTAAAGTCCCAAAACTTATTTAACAAATTGTGAAAATCACGAAAACAACCGATTCAATAACTTTAGTTACTGAAATTCCGCCAACAACGAAAATTGCTAATTCGATTAGAAATTGATAGCTCTTTAATTGAATTATTTTTCAATTAAATAATAACTAATTTGATTAAAAAGTATGCATCACCTTCTCAAAAAGCAAAACACTATTGGATAAAGTCTTGTTTTTTTATAGATTGAATCTTATAATATTGAATTTAAACCGGCATGTAATTCTCATTTAGTTAGCAGATTTATTTATACTTATGTTAACAAATTTACAGAGAAATTTTTTTTTTTCTGTTAAAAACGCAGGAAGTATGGCAAAAAAATGGATTTTTTTTTGCAGAAATTAGCCCTTTTGTTAAAACCTGTATTTTTTTTAATAATTCTTAATTTATTTTTAGCATTTTTTTGTTTAAAAATATTGCCACATTTTAATTAAACAAAATTTAACTGCAAAAATTAAATTAAATTATTTTTTTTTTTTTTTTTTTTTAAAGAGAAGCAGAACTCAGGAAATTCTTCCTATTAATTAATGTGTTGCTTTCTTTGGAAAGGGGATAGTGGAGAGATGAAAGGTGGTGAAAGATGAAGGGCTTCAAACATGGCAACACTGTAATTGCGCGAGATGATAAGTCTTAGAACAGTTGTTGGTCGCCACTTGATGTAGGGTTGGCGAATTTATTGAAGCTGTTTGTTTCATAGCCCTGATTCATTATTTTACTTCGATGGGGTTAAGTGCTATGGGAACACCGAAGGTGGGCGCAGCGATACATATAAGTGATAGAAAACTCATACATATTATTTTTCTAAATTGATGTTGTCGTCACCGCGAATCGAACCCGGGACCATCTGTGTAACAGTCCAACGCGCTAACCATTACACCACAACGCCCATGATAACGTTTTAGGATAATTTAATGTTTAGATTTAAATCGCTGAAATAAAATTACTTCACTTAATAAAGTAATAAACCTAATAACAATTAAGAAAATTACTAATACAAAAACATTTATAAAAAACAACTACATAAATATTACAAAAATCAACAACGATATGTTTTGTGCGATAGTAAATATAAAAGGATCTCAAGCACGTTCCGAATTTGAGCAAATATTTAATTGATTCAATTAATTTTTAATTGAATTGACAGCATTTAAAATATTCAATTTAATTGATAAAAGTAGGGAAATATGTAGTTGTTTTGTGTGGGCTCAACCAGGTCTACCCTGGAAGTGCATGCAAAAGCTAATTTGGCACTCTAAAGAGTTTTACAAATTAAGTAAAAAGTGATTTATTTTTTCATAAACAAAATATTGATAAAGAAAAAAAAATATATAAAGAAATATGAAAGAAAAATTTAAACAAAATACACGTGCTTTTAAGTCTGTAGTACAAAATAATCATAATATGTTTGCAATAATCATAATATAGTAATACATAATGACGAAATTCTTTTCCATGATAATAATATGATAAATAAGACTATAATATGGTTATAATGCAAATATTAAGATTGCTCCAAACATGTTATTTTTGTTATAAATGTATTGCGAAACAATATTTTTAATGCGTGCTTTATGTATAGCGTGTATAGCTGCCAAAATATTTCACAAAGCTTATTCTTCAACGTTAAGACAATTTGATTACTTAAATTATTTTAAACCTAAGTTCAGTTAAATGTGTAAATTATTAAATAAATATACATTTGTACTATATAAATAAAAAACAGGCATAACTTTTTAAACCATCTTCAACAAAATGCTGGCAGAATACTGTAGAAATCATATTATGATAATACATACAAATTTTCACAACCATATTGTTGCAAAACCTTAACTCAGCAATCCCATTATGATCCATTTTGACCGCCTAGCTCAGAACGTCAGGGAGGGATCGACCGATAATATGGGAAGAGTTCAAAATAACAAAATTTCTAACATAAAATAACATAAAAACTGACAAAAAAAAACTAATACATAATAACATTGTGATCTATTGAGAACCATAATATAGTAATCTAATTATCATAATATGATACAGAAACAGATAAGAGTATGGTTGTCGTAATCATTAATTCAAAAATGTATGATGCTCTTCGAATATGCTTACATCGGCCATGTTTTTTCTTTGCGTGTGGTACCTTTTAGGTTTGTCACTATATGCTATAAAATAACCGTTAAAAAAAAAACTTTGTTTCATGGTGTAATGAAAAGAAAATATTTGAACTAGAAAAGCTAAATAAAAATTTTTTTAACAAAAAAATTTGGAGAGAGACATATTGTGTTCTTATCTCTACTACCAATTTTTGTTAACTGATAGATTTTTCAATGCTATTGGCAATATTGACACACAAAAAAGCGTTAAAAAAGAATAAAAAGTAAAGAAAACGTTTTGATAACATTCCTATAATTCTGTGTATAAATATTATGCATATGATACAGGGGAATTATTATCTTATCGCAAATATACTTTTTTTTTTTGTAATAAACTTTTGCACCATTTCCAAAGGTATTGGTGAATTATGGATATACTCTACAAAGTGTATAAATAACAAAAAGCTAGAGCGCTGTTGAATTCCTCCTCATCATAATCATAACTCAATATTATTTATTGTTTTTTTAAATAAAGTTTCGTATGTATGCATTTTTAGCGTTTTTAATTCGAACAGAACCCTTTTTAATAAATTATAATGTATTGATTCAGTAACTAGCGAAGTGTTTAACCGAAAACTTGCTGCTGCACTCTTATTCAAAATCGAGTTCTATATTAAAAATATATCTACGTATGTTAAATTTAAATTAAAAAAAAATATAAAAAAAAAACTAATTAACAAGTGAACATAACGGAAAATATCTATTAACTTTTATGAGAGAGAAAGAGATAATGGAAACATTCTAATAAAAGTCAAAAAATAACAATAATTTATTTAATTTGTTCTCCAATTCTAACAATGAGTCAGTCTGACATTCAGATACTCGTAGCACTCTAATGGACTATTGTATTTTAATAATAAGAATTAAAAATAATTGTAAAGTGGAGATGATAGAATAAACGTTGTCTTTTAAATACGTAACTCTATTATACAGTCGCGCCAAAAAGTGAGATCTCATAACAATTTTGCAGAATTCGAATGATTTTAACCTTTTATTTTATTTGTCGGCGTTGTGGTGTAATGGTTAGCGCGTTGGACTGTTACACAGATGGCCCCGGGTTCGATTCCCGGTGACGACAACAGCAATTTAGAAAAATAATATGTATGAGTTTTCTATCACTTATATGTATCACTGCGCCCACCTTCGGTGTTCCCATAGCACTTAACCCCACCGAAGTAAAATAATAAATCAGGGCTATGAAACAAAAAGCTTCAATAAATTCGCCAACTCTACATCAGGTGGCGAGCAACAAATGTTCTAAGACTTATCTACTCGCGCAATTACAGTGTTGCCATGTTTGAAGCCCTTCATCTTTCACCACCTTTCACCTCTCTACTATCCGCTTTCCCAAGAAAGCAACACATTAATTAATAGGAAGAATTTAATGAGTGTTGCTTCTCTTTAAAAAAAAAAAAAGATCCGAAAGATTGCTTAAGTTTTAAATACAACAACAAAAACAAAAAAAAAATTGTTTTGAACCTCCAAAAAGTGAGTGCTCACTAATAATTCTTCTTAAAAATTAATCATGTGGTAAAGGGGGTTTTTTATACAGGTATATAACTTTAAGTTGGGAACACTTTTTTAACTGGCTGCCATTTTGTCAGCTGTCAACTGATTTATGTTTAGTTTGGTTTGGCATATCAACATGAATAGACTGACACACCTGAACAACGCTTTCAAATTGTGCAAATTTATTTTGAAAATCATGGTTTTGTTCGAAATACGTATCGCGCACTACGGTCATTTTACGGTCAACATAATCGTCCAACAGAGCAATTAATTCGATTAACTATGGAACGTTTTAGCACCACGTTTACTATAAATAAGAATATGCATCCACAGAGACTTCGTACAGTGCGTACAAAAGAAGACATTGCTGCTGTAGAGCGTAGCGTAGTGGAAGACCCCAGTCTATCTGTCAATGGTGACCGCTTTAGAGCCATGATTACTGACTTTTTCGTTCATCAATTGAACAACCATGATCTGCAGGAGCTGTTATTTCAACACAGCGGCGCAACATGTCACACAGCTCGTGTCACAATTGAATTATTAAAAAAAAACGTTTGGTAACCGCATAGTTTTACGTTTCGTACCAGTGAATTGGCCTCCAAGATCGTGCGATTTCACGCCGCTGGACTATTTTCTGTGGGGATACGTGAAGTCGCTAGTCTACGCCCATAAGCTCAAAACGATTGACCACTTGGAGGACAACATTCTCCGCGTTATTGCCAATATACGGCCACAAATGTTGGAAAAAGTCATCGAAAATTGGACCACCAGATTAGACTACGCCCGAGCCAGCCATATGCCAGCAGTCATATGTAAATTCCAATGCCAGAAGATTATCTTTCGAATAATGTAAATTTCATGTCAATTTAAAAAATTCTTCTTTGTTTTATTTCATTTCAAAGTTCTATCCCTCTATAAAAACACCATTTACAAAAATGCATGATAAATTTGTATTCCCTTATTCTCTATAATCTTTAACAGATTCTAGGAAGCAAATTAGATAATGTTTGGGTCGCCTTAATTGGACTATTTAACAATACTTCCCATATAGTTCACAGTTTTCTTTTTTCACTATCTCCAATAATTTTTGCGAAATTTAACGAAAATATTTCGGTTTATTAATTAATTAACAATGATTGGATATCTGTTTTACAACATTTTTTTAAAATAAAAATCTCACCGCTAAACTGTATAGGCCAGATCTTGCATTGGATCGGTACACTATGCAGATGTAGTTAAAAACAAATGCAACTTCACTTGGAAAAAGGACTAATTACAATTCAGTAAATTCAGCGAACATTGTCATTCGTTTTTTACTGTTTAAAAAATTAACCACAATTGTAGTAAAAATAAATCACATATGCATTAAAAAATAAACAAAAACTTATTTGTTTTATTATTTTAAATAAAAAAAAAAAGCCGACTGTATAAAATAAATGTAAAATCATAATACAGTAATTTGATGTGGTTTGTTTCTTTAAATGAACTACAAAAATTCACCGAGTTACTTGGCAACGATTTTTTGTGTGTATTAATGACATTGTGTCATAAATCGTTTATCATCAATTATTCATCATATTTATGAAGTTTTTATAAATATGATGACAAGCTTCATAAAAATTTATGACAAATGTTTCATAGACCTTCATCATTTCATAAAAAAGTTTCATAGACTTTGTGAAGAAAATGTTAGATTTTATTGAAATCTAGAAAATATAATTTGTAATGAAAGGCTAAAGCATAATTGTCTTAAGTGACTTAATTCCGGTGTTAGTATAAAACAGAAATCTGTAAATACAATTATCTAAATTTCAGTCACTTAATCCAATTATGTTTAGGCCTTTAGACGTTTTAAATCTCAAAATCAAACAGAAAATATTTGAAATTCTGAAATTGAAATTGAAACATTTTATAAAAATGTATAGTACTTTCATTACAATTTGTAGCTCTTATCATCGTTTGTTAATCTTAACCAAAAAAATTCTTGCTTAAATTTTGAAAAAAAAAAATTTGAAAATTTAAAACAACTGAAAAAAGGATATGGTTTGAGCAGAATTCGAAAATAGTGCAATTAATGTGACCCAAACATTGTCTAACTCCCTTCCTAGAATTTAATTAGAGATAATAAGAAATAACACAACACAAATTTTCCAAAATTCGTTTACCAAAGGATTAGTTTTTAAGGGGAGACATTATATTCGCGGCAGAGAAAACAGACCTTTTTTTAAAAATTCATAACTCAGTCAAAAACAATAATTTTTCCAATTTTTTTTTATTATTGTAGAGAATTGAACAAATTACAAGAAAAAAAATTCAAAAAAATATATTTTTCACTTCAACGTGGTTTTATAGAGCTCCAAACTTTCGGCAGAGAAAAAAACGGGGCCTCGTGGTTGCAGCGTGTTCGATCTGGTAAAAAATTACTTTTTTAAATCTTAACAAAATTGGTTATCGTAAAAAAATTTTTCAATTTTTTCAATTTTTGGTGATGTTCCAAATTTAAAAGTGTGTTTTTTCGAAAAAAATATTGACTTTAAAAATTCATAAAAAATCGAAAAAAAAAATTTAAAAAAAGCTCGTGTCATACGATAGCGAATCAAGTTTAAAAAATACAAAAAAAAAATTCGTCAAAAAACTAACCCGCTAAGGCCCCAACCAGTACGAAAAACATGGTTTCGAGATAAACGCGTTCAAAGTTTGTAAACAAAGAAAAAAAGGTTACCTTCAATCTGCCATGCCTGCTTTGTACTGTATGCCTTCGTTATCTTGTGTTGTGCTGTTTCTTACAGTTTTTTGCAATCGTTTAGCAATTCGGGCCTCTTTTGAAGCTTCATATGCCAAAAGTCCACCAAAAGTCAGGTAGCAAGTAAAACAAGTATATACCAGCTGCCGTACATAGGTAGCGCGAAAATTAAAAATGCGCTCTCACTAATCCGGCTGTAACTTTTGAACCCGTAGGAATTTTGCCATGAAATTTTTTGTTCTTTGAATCTTAAGAATATTTACTAAAATACAAAATTATAAAAAAAGTCGATTTCAAAAAACGGCCCCTTAAGAAGAAACTTAGCACTTACTTTTTGGAGTTTCAAAACGGATGTTTTTTTTGTTGTTGTTGTGTTACAAAATATAGGAATCTTTCGGAACTTTTTTCGATACTAATAAAATAGATATTAGATATTATGACAAATTAAGTCTATTTTAATAAAGGTTAAAATATATGATAAATAGGCGACCACTCACTTTTTGGAGCGACTGTATCTTCTTCACAAATTAACAACTTTAACGAGTACACCTGTCTCAAGTTATACGGGGTTTAGCAAATAATAAAAAGGAAAATATTATTCACAGATAAATTTAATACAACTATCTCTAAGTTAAACGATATTAATTATCGTTTAACTGAAAAGAGTGATCATTGAACTGGGTTTGGATATAAAAAATATGGTCCAAGGACAACTCAACCACTCAAAATAGTTTGACAGTAGAATCTACTGAAAATGACAGTAAAAACAACATTAAATTCAGTTAACAATGCGGCATAGAAAATTACCGGTAAAATAACAAACAAATTTGTAATATTTAACTGTTGTAAAATAACTAACAAATGCTGTAAATATAATTAACAATGTTGTTTTTTTAGAAAAAACATTTTTTTTTTTAAAGAACTGAAAATTTTTTAAAAACTACTGTGTTTTATTAGATTTTTTTTAGGAATTTAAAAAAAAAATTTTTTTTTTTTTTTTTTCGATTACAACAAACTATTTGATTTATTTTTTTCTAGCCATTTGTATTCTTAACAACTGTCAAAATAGTTGTTTTGTATTATTTCATAGAACAAAAAATGTAATTGCAGTTAAAAACAATAGTTACTGATTACTGCACATACAACTGTCAAACTTTGTGAGTGATGTTTCCGAGCCGGTTCTAAAGACAATAGAGTACACAAGTAATCTTAGTTTACGTCTATTATTAGATTATCTGCGCAATTCCAGATTATTATAATCTACAATTTGTCAGAGGGTGTTTTAAAGGTCTACATCTTTAATATCATCATAAATATACATAAATCATAAATCATTTAGCCCATAATCATGGGTCTTCTAAATTGTAGTGTCCGACCGAACAGTTCGGCCAAAAAACTATATTTTGCCTTTTTTTTTGGATATCTAGAGGCAATGATGACAAATTTTGGTACACTCAAAAAAAAAAGTTTGTAAAGTCAGCAAAAATTGTTGCTGAGTCAGCAAAATTTTAGTCAGGAGGGTGCTAGCAAAAAAAATTGCTAATGTCAGCAAAAACTTTTGCTGAAAATCAGCGAGCTGATTTTTAGCAACAAAATTAGTAGATTCAGCAAAAGTTTTGCTAACACTTAGTAGATTAGAAATAAAAATGCCTTGCTAAAAATGAATAAATTTTTTGCTGAATTTTAGTAGACTGAAAAAAAACGCAAAAAAATTGTAAAAAAATTGTAATTTAGTTAATATATTTTTGCTGAAAATCATAAAACATATTTTTGTGATTCTTTTAAAAATAATTTACAATAATTACGAAATATAAAAATTTTCATTTTCCCACATTGACGACATTAATTAATTTAATATCTGAAAATATATAGAAATAAATATATATAACATAACAAAAATTTTCTTTCAACTACTTACATCAATGGTTGTCTAAATGATGCTTTCTTTTAAAGGACGCAACTGCCGAAGATAATTATAGAAACGAAACGAAAAAATAAACAAAAACAAACGAAATGAAAAAAACAACCCTTTTTTTGCAATAAGAAAAAGGAACCATAAAAATCTACCTAAGATGTGTGTCTTTGTCTACATGTCTGTATACATGTCTGTATATGTTTGTTTGTTTGCAATTTGACCACACTAGATTATAAATCTATAAACATTTAGTTTAGAAATACATATTAAATTTAAATATTTTCACAAGCCGGTGACAACGCAAAATTTAAGTTGTTTTAATCCTCAATTTTGTTTTATGCATGAAAAACAGATACAAAAGGGTTCCATGGTTGATTTTTTATATGTCTTATTAGAGTTGCACTTTTTAGTATCATTTTCCTCTTCTATACTACATCTTGACATGCCGCGACATCTGCTTCATTCTGCGTATATCTTTCAATCTGGTTGTCGTCCACACTATTAATGTGCTTATCAGCACAATTTTTTTTAGCAAAATTAATTAGTAAAACATTAGTATATTAGTAAAGCATTAGTATAAAACAGTTAAGTGCTGAATAAGTATAACAAAAATTTTAGCTGAAAACACGATTTTAGCAAAAAAAATTTGCTAAAAAATAGTATACCTGATTTACAAGACGTTTTACTAACTTTTCTACTAACTTATTTTTTTTAGTGTATTGGAAACATGTTTGTTGAGCCGATTCAATTCGATTTTGTGTATAAAATTTAAGAGAAACGCCAAAGTTTAGCTATAAAGTTGAAAGTTCGGCCGCCGAACTATTTTCAATTAACTACAGACTTTTCTTCAGATTTAACACTCAAAATAGCATCTAATCAGTCCAATAAACATTTTTCCATCCGCCAAATTTGTCCATAATGCTTTAAAATACCGAATACAGACCAAATGCAATTTCTGGCCGAACTGTTCGGTCGGACACGACTAAATTGTTTATAAGAAACAGAAAAAACATTGCGGGACTCATAATACGCTTCGTATTTGGGGTATATGTACATAAAGCGTATTTGCAGGTACGGAAAATAAAAATTGTTGCTGGATTTTTTTATATAATTCGTTCGTTTCTTCGCAAATTCCATGTTTATTTCTTCCAAAAAAATATTCCTATATTTATAAAATAGAATATTTTATTATAAACAATCAAACCAATTATTTTTTTTATCATTTTTTAAATGTTTGAAATATTCAAATTAAAATACAAAACAAAACTTTCCAGGATTGGCAAAACATTGGTACTTTTTGTAAGAAAATTTATTTAAAATAAAACACATTTTTGAGTATTTTGACGTAAGTTTTAAACATTTATGCACTGTGTAGCACATCAATGGAAAGCTTATAAAAAACTACAGAAACTATAATTTGATGTAGAAATAAATGGTACAGTGAAATAACTCCCAAATGAAATAAGTCCCAATGGAAAAATGATATAAGTCCCAAAAAATTTTCCATGTAAATTGGGACTTATTTCATTATGAAATAAGTCCCAATGCGTTGGGACTTATTTCATAATTTTTGTTGGGAGTTAATTCATTATGAAATAACTCCCAAATGAAATAAGTCCCAACAGTTTTTTTGTTGGGAGTTATTTCATTTGGGAGTTACCATTGGCACTTATTTCATCGCAGTTGGGACTTATTTCATTTTAATTGCAAACACAATTTTACGATTGGGAGTTATTTCATTTTTGTTGGGAGTTATTTCATTTCTCTTAAAATTTAGCCAATGGTGCAATAAAGCCTTTATTTTGTATTTTTTGATTCTTTTGTTACACTGTTCAGTTTTTCTGCGTGGCGGCCTGCGGCCGATCTTAGGGGTTTTCTCCTCCATAGGACGCGGCAGGTGGCTTCGCTGAATACAGTTTTCCTGCGCCCGTCTCATTATCTTCCCTAGTGTGACGCGCGCAGGGAAACTTTATTCAGCGAAGCCACCTGCCGCATCCAATGGAGGAGAAAACCCCTAAGAGCGGCCGCAGGCCGCCACGCAGAAAAACTTTATAAAGCAAAGATTTTCAATATTGTTGCAGTTAAATTTTTTGTTGAATTATTAATGTTCTATTAATTTTTGTTAATATGAAATTTTTTTATAATTGTTCAATAAAATATAAGAAGAATAAGAATAAGAAATTTAATTGCTTCATTTAAAAAAAAATTTAAGTGAAATAAGGCCTTTACGGCTTTATTTCACTTTCAAAGTGCAATAAAGCCTTTTTGCAAATAAAGGCCTTATTTCTCAATTGAAAGTGAAATAAAGCCTTAAAGGCCTTATTTCGTAAGGCATTATTGTACTCCACCTATGATTACATATACTTATGAAATAAAAAGTGTTCTCTAACAGAAAAACAAAACAAACAAAAATTGGGAGTTAATTCATTTTTGTTGGGACTTATTTCATTGGGAGTTAATTCATTTTTTTTGGGATTTATTTTTAAATTTTGAAATAACTCCCAAAAATTGGGACTTATTTCATTTTTCTCATTGGGAGATATTTCATTTTTTACATTGGGTGTTATTTCATTTTTGATGGGACTTATTTCATTGGGAGTTATTTCACTAGGACTTATTTCATTTGGGAGTTATTTCACTGTACCGAAATAAATGTAATGCTTCATATAAAAATAATAATTCTTATGGAAAATCCCGATTTTTTGGCACTTTTTGTATGTTATCATCTCTCAAAAATACAGAACGAAAATAAATATGCATATCATTTTAAGTATTCAAAAAATATGAAGTTTGATCTGCATATATTTTATTCCAGAGCTCTCAGAAAACCAATAAAATTGGTCCTTCGGGAAAAAACGGGGAAAAAGCCGAAGTAGCCTGAATATCAAAAAAAAAAAAAAAAAAAAAATACGTGTCTACTTAAACTTAATAAGGATTTACATATAAAAATTTGATTGTGATACCAGTATATATCTACATATTAAGTACCCAAAATTTTGTAAATGTTTTACATTAAACAACAATAAAAACGCAAGCTTTTTCAAAAACGATATATCATCAAATGCTCCTCTGAAATCTCTTTTTCGAAGATACCACATTGGGCTATAGTTCCTATGGTAGAAAAAACCGAAAAGTTACAAAAAAAGAAAAATGTGTTAATTTTTGACCCCACATTTTAATCCCGAAACCATCGATATGACACTTAAGTTGATCTTAGATTTTTTTCTTTACACACAAAACAATAAAATTCATAATTTTTTATAAAAAAGTTCATATTTTTAAAGGTTCATACTATTTATGAAATTTACTTACTATTTATGAAGTGTTCCTAGTTTCCCTAGCATTTATGAAAAGGTACATAAATTCTTAGTATTATTGCAATTTATGCAAGTTTTCTTAAATATTAGGATTTTGTACATTGGCAAATTTTTTAAGTACTTTTTCATAAATATTAAGTGTTTCTTCTACATATAATTTAAGAACCTTGTCATAATTTACGAGACACAAACTTTCCCAGTATTATGAACTGTTCATAAATGTTAAGAAAAAGTTCATAAATTAGTACATTGGCAAATTTTCCATAAAATATTCAGAAATAGTATGATTTTTTTTTTCGTGTGTAACATATCCGAATTTCATGGAAGTCGAAGTGTATCTTTCTTGTTAGATTTTTTTAAAAAACATTTAAAAAGTATTTATGACATATTTCACAGATTTTCGCCCATTGCAAAGTTTCATAGAATTTATGAAACATTCTATGAAAAACAAAATCATTTCATTATATTTATGAAATGTTTCACTATACATATGAAAGATATTTTGCATTAAAAAGGATTTTATTATTTTTGTGTTGAAAAAAGTTCATCGTGATAATAATATGGTCATTATAATTATTGTTGTTGATGAAATTGTTACATTGGATGAAAATTTATGAAACTTATTACTGGATTTTTCTGAGTGTAGTTCATAAACTTTTCAATAACGAAATGAAAATGAAAATTATTCAAGTTCGAGGACATACTCTATATTTCTTTATTAGGATATTGTCCTCACAAATAATCTATAGTTTTTTGTTTTCAAATTTATTATTTGACAATTTCAGGAATGTCTGAATTAGGGTGGGGCGATTTGAACATCTTAATGGGCGCTTCGCGTTTCTGATTCTTGGGATTGTACTGAGCAAAAAAGTCTACTAGACCATACGTCTACGGTGAAAATCGAGCTTCCAGATTTTGACTTTTTTTTGATTTTTAGCCGTATTTTGTGAAAGTAACAATGTGTGGGATGGACATATCTCAGGAAGTAGGAGGAGCTTATCCAAGATTATGGTATCAATCTCTTCACTCATAATAAACCGTGCACAAAAATACGAAATTATTGTCAAAACTACAAAAATTTCGTAAAATATACAAATTTTCGTTTATTTTACAAAAAGTTTGGTTATTTTGACATTTTTTCGTAATTTTACGCATGGATTATTATCAGTGTTCTTTGGAAGATTCTCTAGCAAATTAATGCTTCAATCATATTTGTGGGTATGGGTTTAAGGAGTTAATTTTTAATTTCAAAATAGGGCTTTTTTGCCGTATTTCGTGAAAGTAACAATGTGTGGGATGGACATATCTCAGGAAGTAAGAGGAGCTTATCCAAGATTATAGTATCAATCTCTTCTTTGGAAGATTCTCTAGCAGATTAATGCATCAATCGTATTTGTGGGTGGGGTTTAAGGGGTTAATTTTTAATTTCAAAATAGGGCTTTTTTGCCGTAAAGTCAAAATCTGGAAGCGCGATTTTCACCGTAGACGTATCGTCTAGTGGACTTTTTTGCTCAGTACAATCCCAAGAATCAGAAATGCGAAGTGCCCATTAAGATTTTTTTCCTTCCATACTAATCGCCCCACCCTAGTGTTGATAGATCTATTTCGGGAATTTTCTAGTTTCCCATCATCAGAACACGTTTTAAAAGCGGTAACAATCCCATGCCAAACATCAAACATTCATATAAACTAGTTTACTCACTACATGAGAACTAATATATGAGATTGAAGTTAAAGATTATAACCATTGATCAAAAAATAAATTGAAAACTTGTTTGTTATGTGCAAGGTCCACCTCTGGTGAATATTCAATAACCTTTAAAAAGTCTATACAATCCATAGAATTTTCATGTTCCTTAAAAACTCCACACATTACTTAGAATTTGCAAAGATCTATACGACCTCTCAGTTCCAAAGAAATCTATTTGAGGCAAATATTCTATTTATGGGTTTAATGAATATGATGACTTGTGCCTATATTTAAAGGAGTAAATCATGGGGGGGGGGGGCGTCCACAAATTTTTAACGATGACCTCCAAACGATGTTTTTAGTGTCCCAAATTCGGTTGTTATTTTATTTAATCAATGTGAGATTGAATATCTTTCATTTTTTTTAACAATTAATTTGTATAAAGAGGAGCCAGTTTAATTAATTATTAACAATAACAATATCTCGTAATGGAGGGGGTGAAATATCTATATTTACACTCTGACAGAATCATTTAGTCAGTTAAATAAACTACTATCTTTTTATTTTTATATATTTATAAACAATATCTGTTTTCAACACCAAATGACACAAAATTACTTCAGTTCTTTACGCTGGTTTTGTTTTTTTTTTAACAATGAAAAGTACAATTAAAAAAAAAGAAAAAACAGAAAAGCTTTTACTTTAAGTACAAATATTTTAGAATTGCCAAAATAATAAATAAATAAATAAAAAAAAATCGAATGAAAAATAAAAATCCCAATTGATGCTCATTAAAAGTTTGATAAGATATTGAAATAATGGACTTAAATAGCAGTTATAGTTTTCTATTCATATTAGGTATTACGAATAAAAAATTATCGGTGATCGGTTTAAAAAAAAACAAAAAAATAATTGAATTATTCATAATTTTTCTTTTTTTTATCATTAAAAGGTAAATGTAAACCGATTCTTCAGTCGTATCTAAGTATGACTGGGTGAGACAAGTGCCATTCTAATTAAAAAAAAAAAATATACGTAAATTAATTGGATTAGTTAAAATTTAAATTGCAATAAGCTAGTGTATGCACAAATATGTCCAACTCTGGAGTTAACACCGGCTTTGCCAAATGTTTTATATTGTTTATGGCAGTTGTTATATTGGTAAGTATTATTAATGTATTTTTGATAAACAAATTGGTTATAAATCTTGGTTTCTTAGTAAATAATTAAATTGCCCGATGAAAAAAGTGTATATATAGTCGTATATAGCTTGATATAATGGTATCTTATTATATGTAACGATATACACTTACATCTCATACTTACATACGAACATGTTTAATATGACGCTTTATATCATCATATATGATTATGGCCTGGGTTCTATATTCCACTACGAAGTGAAAGTGGAATCGTTTTTAATTCCACATTTTCAATTCCGCTGTGTTCTGAAAAACGGGTGAATAGTTTTTTTCACGAGGTGAAGACGCGTGTTATTAGTACGCGTGGTGAGGGAGTCTTTGAATAATAAAACGAACTTTTTTATGTATGTTAAAATATGTTCTTTATTCAAAAAACTTATATATTTTTATTAGTTTACGACTGATTTTATAATTCAATGTTAATCGTTTAACTTCTTAAAGGCAATTGAAAAATCTTACTTAACTATTGCGATAACAAAGCTTCGCTTTTAAAACAAAAAGGAGTACAGTTAGGAATGTACATAAGATATATATATATATAAAAAGGTATGTTCACTAGGAACTTAACGAAAGAAATTATTCTACAGTATACAGATTAATAATGTATACAAATTTAAATAATGGATATAAAACAAGTAATTACAAAATAAAAGTAATTCAGAAATTTTTTGGTAATTCAATGAAATATTTTTAATTAAACTGTTGAAGTTGCTTCAACACGAGGATTTCATTTTATTTTTAGCAACAACATGAAAAATGCGGGTAATTATTAGTGTCCGACCGAACAGTTCGGCCAGAAAATGCATTTGGCCTGTATTCGGTATTTTAAAGCATTATGGACAAATTTGGCGTATGGAAAAATGTTTATTGGACTGATTAGATGCTATTTCGAGTGTCAAATCTGAAGAAAAGCCTGTAGTTAAGCAATGAATTCACTGTTCGGCATCAGAATGTTCGGCCAAATCGAAAATAGTTCGGCGGCCGAATTTTTAACTTTATAGCTTAACTTCGGCTTTTCTCTTAAATTTTATACACAAAATCGAATTAAATCGGCTCAACAAACATGTTTCCAATACTAAAATTTGTCATCATTGCCTCTAGATATCAAAAAAACCGACAAAATATAGTTTTTTGGCCGAACTGTTCGGTCGGACACTAGTAATTATCACTTTAAATTGAATGAAATTGCAATAAAGAAGAGTGCATTTTTTAACAAAAATAAAAATTAAACAAAAAAAATGCTTATTCTTAAAACAATATAAAGAAGGCTCCGTGACTGTTCAAATCCTTTAGAACTACCAGAAAAATCGTAAGAAAATAATTAAAACTGAGTCGCAGGTGTTTAAAATTAATAAAAAAAAAATAGTTTTATTGCATATTTTAGATTAAGTAAGGATGCATTTATGATGGTTTTAGAAGAAGTATCACCAATGGCTAAAAAGACCAGCATTCCAATTATTTTGCATTTGGTCAATTCACGTTTACAGTAGATGAATTTGTGGTTGTTTGCCCTTTGCTAGTCGTCCCGAATGATTTAGCAGCTGGGACACCTTCGACTGCTGTATATATGTGTTGGATATTGTTGAGTCCTCCACCTGTTGCCGTTACCTCTGCTCTATTTTCGGCCAATTCTTTACAATAGTAGACTTCCAAATAGCCCAAGGATTTTTCCAACCAGTTGCATCCTTTTCTGGAGGTCCTAAGCTGTTTAATGTACTTGCTAAGTCCTTACACAACTGGTAGGCAACTGTTTTGGTGCCCCTCTAAAAACCTTTGGCCAAACCAGAATTTTTTTCCACGAATGTTAAAAATGCGGCCTCTTGTTCCGGATTCATGTGTTTGTGGGCGTTGTGGTGTAATGGTTAGCGCGTTGGACTTTTACACAGAAGGTCCCGGGTTCGATCCCCGGTGCCGGCAACATCAAAATAATATGTATGAGTTTTTTCTATCCCTCATACGTATCGCAATGTCCACCTTCGGTGTTCCCATAGCAATTAACCCCACCGAAGTAAAATAATGAATCAGGGCTATGAACCAAAAAGCTTCAATAAGTTCGCCAACTCTCCATCAGGTGGCGAGCAACAACTGTTCTAAGAATTATCATCTCTCGCAATTACAGTGTTGCCATGTCTGAAGCCCTTCATCTTTCCCCACCTTTCATCTCTATACTATCCTTTTCCAAAGAAATCAACACACTAAATATAGGAAGTATTTCCTGAGTGTTGCCTCTCTTTAAAAAAAAAAAGAAAAAAAATTCATCTAGAAACAAAATGAAAATGAAAATTTTCTTTTCGAATAAATAATATTTTATAAGTAAAAAAAGCATTTTAAGTCAGAAAAACTTAAAATAAGCAATTAAAAGCCCAAAAATCTAAAAAAAACGCTATTTTAAAGCTAAACATCTTTATAACCCAAAGACCCGGATCGAATGTGGTAGAAAACACCATAATATGCTATATTTATCATATCGCACTTGATCAACAAGAGGGTATTAACTCAAAATTTTAAAATTTTCAGTAGAGTCAAAAAACTGTTTATGACCACATTTTAACAGAATTTAAAAATTGAAACATATCATAATAAGCAAATTCCATTTGAAAATATATATACATTGTTTTTGTTTTCAATTTTTCCACTCATTGCAAAAAAAAAAATCAATTTTTTGAGTTAATACCATTTTTTTGAAATTTTATCGATTTAAATTTATAGAATAAAACAAATTTTATCAACCAAACAGTATCAACTAAAAATACAACCAAATATAAATAAAACAGTTTGATTATTTTTAACATAAATAAAGGCTCAAATCAAATCATTAATCACTACATTATCATGAAAATTGTCTCAAAAGTGGTTTTCAAGATGAAACAGTAATCGGAATACGTTGAAATTTTACAATAGATAGATATTGATGTTGCTAGTTGATTTCTTGAAAAAAGTGATATTTTAAAAATTTTGAGTTAATAATATGGAATTAACATTTTTGTATTCTACATATAAACTTTTATTTAACAGAATTTGTATATAACAGAACTTAAATCTGTTATTGTCGAAAAAACTGTTAGTTTATCTAACATTTCCACACAAAATAAACTGTTAATTTCGACGATAGCAAAAAATATTTAAAATTAAAAAAAAAAAATAACTTCAAATAAAGGGTGTTTTTTTAAATAGGTATATAACTTTAAGTTCGCCACACCAAATTGTGGAAACTTATTTTGAAAATCATGGTTCGCACAACTCATTACAGAGAAAATTCGTTTTTTAGTCGAACGATTCGTATGTGGAACAAACTTCCCGCAGAAGTCTTCCCTGTTACTTACAATTTAGAAAAATTTAAATCAAATATCCACAAACACTGCTCCCTCTTTCCTCCCTCCCATACAATAGATAGATATTGATGTTGTTAGTTGATTTCTTGAAAAAAGTGATATTTTAAAAATTTTGAAATAATACCCTCTTGTTGATTAAGTGCGATATGGAATTAACATTTTTCCTGTCAAAATTATTCGTCTTCAACCTAGTAAGTAAGATTAATAAGAAAAAATCAAGTCGCGACTTAAATTTGTTTGAATTCATAAAAAATATTCTTTTAATACAGACGAAAAAATATTCGTAAAATAAAAAAAAATACATTCACAAGAACTTTTCCATAAAAAATCAACAGTTATTTAAAAGTTTAATCGGTAAAGTTGTTTCAATGGAATATACAGTTAAATTACCAAAGAAATATATTTTTTAACTTTCTGTCTGTTTTTAAATAAACAAAAAAACCAAAGAAACGCACTTTCGGTAATAGTTAAAATATTCAGTTAAAATTTTCTATTTAAAATAAAAAGTTGTTATATTACACAGTACAACATTTTTCAGCTGATTGATTCGGGACTCAATTCTGATAACTTTTTGTGAAAGTAGCCCCAAAAATGAGAACTTCTGCATCATTCGTTTGGTGAAGTTACATCAAAAAAAATTTTAATAACTTTTTGAATAAAATTATAATAGTTAGTAAGTATCGTATAGGGGAATTTTGTTTGACATAACTCTTTTGTTTGACATAACTCTTTTGTTTGACATAACTCGAGAACCACTAGTCGGATTTTGCTGAAACAAATTTAGAAAAATCAAGAATTACAATTACTTTACTGTTCATATAACGTTTCGCTACATAAGCAACAGTTTCGCAGTTATAAATAAATGTATGAAGTAAAAAAAAAAATATTTTTTGCCTAAAAAATTTATTTTTTTTTTTAATTCATAAAAAATCTAAACGGTGTCAAGTCCTATTAATTTCACGTAAAGTCACATAACCTACACAGAAAAAATTATGAGCCAAAAATATCTAATTAATCGATTGTTTGAATATCAATGGCAATTTAAACAATTTTTTTAATTGATTCAATTAAAACATTTATTGAATTTTCTAATATATCCATACAGTGTTGACAACATGTAAACAAAATTTTTAAAAATTTGGCAAACTATTTTTTTTTTTATTTTATTTAGATTAAATAATCAAACAAAGGTTTAATTATATCAATATTTTATTTGATTTGTAAATAAAACGAAAAAAAAAATTGCAAATGATTTACTTTTAATAAGTTGAATAGTTTACCGATTTCAAATACACGCAAAATCGTAGTTATTTCACTAGAGTTTGCAACACTCTTTTTGTTGAGATATTCGTGTACGCACGAAAACGTAATTTAGTTTCGTGTTTTATCTGTGGTAATAAAAGTGCACATGTGGATTAAAATAAACCTTATCGAAAAAGGACAATTAAACTATTATTTTTGTAAATAATTAAATTTTCAATAAGTATAAGTGTCATTAAACTATTATTTTAAAGTTCTGTGTGATTTTTTTAAGAAAGCAATTCAATTACAAGAAAAAGTTCAAGACAAGACAAGCAAAACAAAAATTTTGTCTTTATTTGTTTTCTTATAATACAAAATTGTCTTTATTTGTTTTCTTATAATACATTTTTATATTAAAAAGCTTTAATTTTATTATAAATAAAATGTCAATTTAATTTACAAACCTAAATTTCTTTTTTTATTTAACCCATTAACGCCCAAATGAAAACCACGAACAATTTTAATAATTCAATGTTTAATATCAGTATTAAAACAGTTTTCTTAAAATAATATAAAAGAAAAAAAAAAGAAGAAATATTCGAAGTTGTGTTTTTAGAGGTGTACTAAGTTTAGTACAAAGGGCGCTTAGGAGTGGTATATTGCAAAACATCCTCTTTCCAAACATAGCGTTTTCAGGCACTTATCACATGACGTCTTAACTCGATTTGAGCACATAACACATCTAAGTTGGTTTGGTATTTTTTGGGGGTTGTGACCATTATTTTTTCTGTCCTCTCCGTCAATTCCAGAGGACGTTTGCCTAGCTTTATTGTCCTTCTTGTCGCTCAGATATGTGCGTGCTATATGCCTGCGAAACCATAACTGATCAACACTATCATCAGGGTTTGCAATGCAGTATAATCTCCATGTATTTGAAATAGTCATGTCCACTACGTAAGTAACAATGCCCACCACCACTTCTTTCCTTTCATCGCAATTCGGTACATACCTATAGACTGGTCCATTTGATCTACCCCTCCCATGCTTTTATTATAACTTTGGAAAACGTGAGGTACGTCTACATCAACTTTTTGTTTCTTCATAGAACACCATCTTTTAACTTTCCCTATAGGCTCTAAAGTATCGAAATTTGTTCCAATCGTGCACACATTATTGTCTTTCCATCTAACCATAAGAATTTCGTTTATGCTATCAAATCTGTGGTCGTATTCAGCCCTGGGCTTTTTACGCATATCCTTCGATGAAATCAATGGACAAACCGTTTAGTTCTATTTTCACGCAAGGTTCCAGTAGCTCTATATCCAAGGTTCTTCAGGTCTACAAGCAGTTCGTAATTCGTAAAAAAATTATCAAAGTAAACTGCATGTTTCTCTGGTTTTGTTGGTGCTTTTGTTAACAAATTCTTCTCAAAGCGAGAGCCAAAAGGATCAGTGGTAGCCTCGGAAGTTTTTGCAGAATATATGTCAAATGTATAACAATAACCATCGAAGCTGGTCAACGCCCAATTACGATATCCGTACCGCACAGGTTTACCCATTATAAATTGTTTGGCTGAATGGTGCCCAAAGTACTTAACCATTGATTCGTCTATCGATAAATTTTCATGTAACATTCCGAATTGACAAAATATTCTTTGTAAAACATCACAAGCGTTGCGATAAGCTCTAGCACTTCATCGTCAAAAAGATGCTCAAAGACTTTCACTGGGGTCATATCATGTAAGATTTCCGAAACATTAGCACGTCGTTCTTCAATATATTTTTGATCTGGAGTAGATGGCAAAACTGAATAAAACGGGGAACACTTTCTCCAAGTTGGTGACGCAGCACTACTTTCAATTCTTTTTCTCTTTGACACATTCCGTGAAGTAGATGACGCGAATGTTTTGAGGGGTTCGTCGTCATCGCTACTCCATTGATCCTCAAAGGTAGTGGTATGTCTGTGAGTACTAACTTCTATACTACCGGGAACATCTTGAGGTAATTTGTTTCCATACAGGTCGTCGTCTCCACTTTCCTCTTCATCGGTGATAACACCAGGATTGGGTGGCAGCAAAAAAAACATCGTAAGTAGCATCATCTTCACTATCTTGGCTAATAATGTCCTGTATAGCTTCTTCTAACCCAAAATAGTTGCGTGTAAAAGTATATCGGTTCGCCATTTTGTACCTTCGCAGTTATATTTTTAGTTAATAATATTTATAAAAGGTCACTATTTGAAAGAAAACTAAACAAAAAACAAGTAAAAACTTCAACTCGAAAGCACAGCACAAAAAAAAATGTCCTTACTTTGCTAATTTAATTTACCTCAAGCGCCCAATGTACTAAACTTAGTACAGCAGCTTTTTATATATAACAACAGGAACAACTCTATACGAACTAAACTGTTTTATGTAGTTTTTATTAGAATGTGTTATAATCGAGCAAATATAATGCTTGTTAACGCTTTTCAAAGTCAAATCATGTACAATAAACTAAATAAGCACTCACTCGCTAACATGAAATAAATCGCTAGCACAAAACGGGGATTACCCTCATTCTTAGTTTATAACTATGATATATTATAGATACATGGTTATTGTATGTACTCTTATTGACACGTAAAAAGCGGCGCCAGAGTGAAAAACTGCATTAGATAATTTTTATTTCAAATTGAAGTAGTGTACTATTTATAGTACGGCGGGCGTTAATGGGTTAATGGTGGGCATATAACAAAAATAAAAAAATACGAGTTTTCAATTAAAACTACCATTGTGTTCTTCTCAAGTTTCAATTAAAGTTTTAATCAATTTAACTAAACTTTTTAATTGAGGTTGTAAAGAAAAACAATAACTCTTTTAATTGATATTATTATTATTTTAATTGAAAGAGTTTTAATAAACTGTCTGCAAATTTTTTTAGTTAATACTATTATTTCAGTCGTAGGTGCAAAATCAATTAAAATATTAATTGATTCAATAATTCTGTGAATGAACAAAATGAGACATATATCATGAAAATCGATGAACGCGTTTCGCTTTTATTCACAATTAAGTGAAGGTATGAATTTCAAAAATTTGCTCGATATATGCACAAAATTCTTTGGAAAAAACATTGATGACTTTTTTTATGATTCTCAGCAAAATCCGACTAGTGGTTCTCGAGTTAGTTCAAACAAAAGAGCCTAAAACGTGACAAATTCCCATATAAGATACTTACTAACTATTAAAATTTTATTTGATGTAACTTGAGCAAACGAATGATGCAGAAGTTCTTATTTTTGGGGCTACTTTCACAAAAAAATTATCAGAATTGAGTCCCAAAATCATGTGTTGTACTGTGTTATATTGAGTATTGAAATAAACGAAAACAATCTATTGCTTTTATGGATTTTGTCAATTAATTGTTCAATAGTTGAAAATAAACTAAGAAATACAATTGTTTTAAACGAAAAGTCAGTAGTCCTGTTTTTAACTGATTTTCAGTTAATTTAATGTGTATATTCAGTAGTCTTTACGGAAAAAATATATTGTGTGTGTAATAGCCCAGTAAAGTAGTAAAATCTAAATAACCAATTGTACTGTATTATAAACAGGTTCTAGTTTATGTTCTACAACCGATTCTTTTTGTATAGAGTTTGTCCTGTTTATAATAGGTTATTTACCTCGAAACTAGAGCACGTTGCTTTAGAACCGGTTCTAGAACATTATAAGTTATTCAGCAACCTGTTATTTAGATTTTATTTGTTTACTGGGAATGTACTTGGCCGAATAGCAAAAACATGCCGAATACTAAATAGTAACCAAAAATTCGTGATATCTCTACAAAAAACTGATTTATTAGGTGTTTGTTGATAGATATGCTTTTTTCTATTGATTGTATTATCTAATAATGAGTTTCTATAAAATATGAATAATATTTAAGTACACACAGAGAAATAAAGTGCCAACCGAATTTAAAAGTGTATATTACTGGTAACAACTTAAAAATTCAGTTAATACAACGATATTTACATTATATTTCTAAATATTTTAGTTGTTGAAACTAAAATTTAGTTGAATTAACCGAACTTTGCTGTGAAAACTAATGCTAAGTTGCGCCAACCGTCTAAAATTCGTAATAACTGAATTTGAGTCGTAGAAACCGAATTTTAGTTGGCAAATAGCCAAATTTTTCTCTGTGTGTAGGTACTTTTTACGAAATGTTGTTAAACTGGGCAAAACAAATTTAAGCTTCTTAAGCTTTTTTATAATCCCCAGCTAAATTTTTTAGAACAGATTACCTTTGAACCTGTTCTAGAACAGCTTCTTTTACCACCGGTTACACCAGTTTTAGAACAGATTCTTGGGAGTTAAAATGTAAAGTTTCACAGTCGTAGAACCAGTTAATATAACTGGTTCTAGAATCGGTTCTAAAGTAATGTGTTCTAGTTTGAAGGTAAAGAACCTTTTGCAAATAGGACAAACTCCACATAAAAATAATCGGTTGTATAACAGAAATTAGACCCTGTTATAATGCAGTATAAGTTGTTATGCAAACTACTATTTGGATTTTACTGGGTCATATTATAATTAGCAGGGCTGTGAATTTCATGTAATGCATGTTTTGTAGGTAATATATTAAAACGATATGGCCAAATATTGTTGCAAATGCAAGATTTTCAACAAAATTACATATTACATGCATATTTTTGCATACTTTTATTAAAAATAAATATTTTTTATTTTAAGACCGTGGAGCAAGGTTATAACAAACTCGTAGGGACCGGAATATTTTGTTTATTATAAGCGAAGTTCGTTATAAACGTTGTAAACTTTTTAAAAAAATTAATAAAATTTCAGGTTTTTGTCTTAAATTCTCATTTCTTTAATTTTTGTTTGTAATATTTTTACAATGCTTCCATTAAATTGGGTTTCATTCAATTTTTAATTCTTTTAGTGAAGTTTTAAGTAAAAAGCGTAAGTTTTCAAAATTTGCAGCACATTTTTAATAAAAAAATTTTAATTTTTAATGTGTTCGTTATTTGTGTATAACAGAAGTTAAATCTGTTATTGTCGAAAAAACTGTTAGTTTATCTGAAATTTTCACACAAAATAAACTGTCAATTTCGACGATAGCAAACCTACTAGTGACAAGCTAAAATATTAAAAAAAAAAATTAACTTCTCAAATAAAGGGTGAATTTTACAACCGGTGTAAAACTTTAAGTTGGCAACACTTTTTAACTGGCGGCCATTTTGTCATCTGTCAAGGGACTTAGTTTCGTTTGACATTTCAACATGACTAGACTGACGCCTGAACAACGCTTCCAAATTGTGCAAATTTATTTTGAAAATCATGGTTCTGTTCAAAATACGTATCGCGCACGAATTTTGCGAATTTTGTTTAGCGATGAAGCTCACTTTTGGTTAAATGGATACGTCAATAAAAAAAACTGCCGTACTTGGAGTGCTGATAATCCTCAAGTGTATGTGGAGACACCGTTATATCCAGAAAAACTCACTGTTTGGTGTGCTTTATGGGCTGGTGGAATCATTGGTCCGTACTTCGTTAAACGTTACAGTCAATGGGAACCGCTATAGAGCCATGTTTACTGACTGTTTGGTTCACCAATTGAACAACCATGATGTGCAGGAGCTGTGGTCTCAAGAAGACTGCACAACGTGTCACACAGCTCGTGCCACAATTGATTTATTAAAGGAAACGTTTGGTAACCGCATAGTTTCACGTTTTGGAACCGTGAATTGGCCTCCAAGATCGATCCATTTAACGCTGCTGGACTATTTTCTGTGGGGATATGTGAAGTCGCTAGTCTACGCCGATAAGCCCGAAACGATTGACCACTTGGAGGACAGCATTCGCCGCGTTATTGCCAATATACTGCCACAAATGTTGGAAAAAGTCATCGAAAATTGGAGCTTCAGATTAGACTACGTCCGAGCCAGCCGTGGAGGCCATATGCCAGATGTCATATTTAAATTATAATGCCAGAAGATTATCTTTCGAATAAAGTAAATTTCATGTCAATATAAAAAAATTCATCTTTGTTTTATTCCATTTCAACGTTAAAAAAAAAAACACTCTTTATAAAGACAATTACAATTTTAGTTGTACTTTTTAATTGATTCTACCAGCAATATTTTTAAGCTTTTTAGAACAGCAAATTATGCTGGGATAAAATTTGTATTATCTTGTAGGAGCTATCAATAACATTACGTCAAAGTTTTAATTTATTAGTTTAAAAGAATATTTGGTCAGTCCGTGAAAACCCTGGTCATTTATTGTGGTTCTTTTTTTTTTTTTACAAATTGCCAAAAATGTGACTGTAAATAAAAAACTAACTTTCTTATAACTGTCTTATCTTATCAATAAAGCCAACAGTTTATTAATTAATCTAAACATATTCTAAATTAATTTGTAAAAACCACAATATTTGATTAACGTAACCGAGAATGTCAATAATTTTGTTTCTGTTGATATTTTTAATTGTTTCTACCATGGCATAACAATACAAGGTAAATGCATGATGGAGAAATAGGGGTTTTTTATTTGACTTTCTATGGTTTTCTGTTTGTTTTCTGTTTTTGAAAACGAGAGAACATTTTTCTAATAAGTCTACCAGGTATTGTTATACCATGGTTTATACGTTGTAGAGGGGAAACACAAATAAACATATGGGCTATTTCAAACTTTTTGAGCACCTGCTGAAACCGATATACTATGGCTTTATTTCGTCAAGTTTTATGAATTGAAAAGAACGTTGTACATTGTTTGGATGACCATACTTGAAGGATTTGACGTGCAAAGTTTTACATTGAAAAGTCTTCACCTTAAGAATTGGTGGTCATCTAAAATTCGAAAAATTAAAAAAACCACTTGAAACTTGCAAGAGTTTTTTCATTCATTCCGTTTTCTCTGTAATAGTTTTTAGCTTTCAGATCCAAAGCAATACAAAATATAGTCACTAGACTTAGAGGATATTTTTTTTGATATCGCTGCTGGGTGAAAAGTTGCATGGTGGTTTACAAGTGAAACCAAAATTTTCCGAATTTTGAACTTTTTGAAGATTTTTAGTAGGGTTTTTGCGCCGTTTAATTAAAATGTGTTTTAAGCGCAGAATTATAAAAACTGCGTAATTTTATAAAGTTA
Source organism: Delia radicum (assembly GCA_021234595.1). Taxonomy (NCBI): domain Eukaryota; kingdom Metazoa; phylum Arthropoda; class Insecta; order Diptera; family Anthomyiidae; genus Delia; species Delia radicum. The sequence goes on from CM037853.1 coordinate 25,107,986, forward strand.
GAGGTATATCAAGTTGGTGTCAGCGCACCAATAACGTATCACGGACATCACAAACTTATAAGAAATTAGCGGAAATTTTTTGAAAATGTATCTTTTTTGCGTCTTACAATCTGAATTATCTTTTAAGTTGGCTAGTGTATTGCGTGATGGGAGTAACTTCGTAAAGAGCACCTCCGAGGCGAAAACGCACTTTAAAATTTTTAAACGCGAAAATTTTTTGAACTTTTGAAAATTTTTGCAAAAAAAAACAATTTTTTTCTAAGCTTTTTTTTATATCAAAACATGACATGGGAACATGTTTAGGTATCTAAATAGATTCTTCGCGACGGACTAAACTGATAAAGTGCAAAAAAAAATAATTTTTTTCAATCCTGGCGCGTAATATTAATATTTGCAAAAAAACGCGTTTTTTTTTGAACCCCTAGAAAGTGAGACTATATTTTTAAATAATATTCACGAGGGTCATCTTAATAAATTTCAACAAAACAATTAAAACGTACTACCCGCGAAAACCGCCAAATTACCGCCGATGCAATGACATCTTAAAGAACTTGCTTTATTATAAAAACTATGATCATAGTAGCCTTTGCTGAATGCTTCTAAGAATAAATATTTGAGTTTCAATTTAGTTTATTTTATTTATGTGCGCGAGCAGTTGTGAATAAAAATTAGTAAAATGGTTTCAGATTATACATTAAAAAACGTGAAATTCGTAAAAAGAAAACTGAGAAGCGAAATAAATTAACCGATAAAAGACGCGAATATCGCCAATCTGAAAAAATAAAAAGCAAAAAAAAAAAAAAACAAACAAATCGCAAATTGGTGTAAGAAAGTCAGTTAGGTATTCGGTTTTAAATAACAATAATAATAATAATAAAAACAATGCCATCAAAACAAAAAATTGCGGATTAAAAAAAATTGGAAACGGCTTAGAATGTATCACTGGAACCCAAGATTTAACTAACGAAACGTTAGTTACAGCTTCCAATTTGCAGAACAATTTTACAAATTTTCAAAGGTAACAAATCAAAATAGCAAAAAATCATGAGTGGTAAAGTTTAAATGATTATATCTCTTAAACCATTAGCGATAGTCAAATAGTTTTTTCACAAAATATTACAAATTATGTCTTATAGTCATGGTTCACACACGGCAATTATAATTGCCCAATTCTTCTTCAATTCTCCTTTGAACTTGCTCTTGTGTTCACACAGGAAAAGTTTGTTTCAGCAATTTTCGTATATCAACCTGCAGTATTGAAAATTGCGAATGACAAAACAAAACGGAATTGGAGTACGGGCAATTCTGTACCCCCTATCATTCTCTTTCCCTCCCTCTTCTATAAACTCAAGAATTGCGCAATTATAATTGCCGTGTGTGAACCTAGTCATACTAGCCGTAATTTTGTTAAATATTTAACAATTTTCAATAAATTTTTATATGCATACACGATCAAAAAAACATTTTTTTTTTATTTTTCAGTGTATTGTATAAAGTATTGAAGCTTTTGCAAATATTTTAGTGTGCTGAGAAAGCCCTTAAGGGGTATTATCCAAAGCGTTATCCTTTTTCAATTTTAACAAAAACTGTAATTTTAATATTTTTTTTTTAATTTTTAACTTGAAACCGCCGTAAAATTTGCGCCGTTTAATAAAAATGATTAACCCGAACGGATTTCACATGCTCAAATATCGGCTTATACAAACACAAATCGACATTGATGTCAGACAAAAAAAAAAATTAAAAAAAATGTCTAGGTGCCGTAAATTTTTGAAGTTGCCCATTAACCCTCTTTAAAATACAGCGGACGAAATAATTATAAGTTCACCCATGAAGTTGTGAGTTTTTCCGAAATATTTGCAGCATTTGTTGCTACCACATAAAAATAACAATAATATTAGTGGATACCAAACCCCTTCGATCCATTTGCTGCAGATTTTGCTATATTTTGAATAATTTTTAAAAATTATTCATTGTTTTCCAGCGAAATAAATATAAGTTTAGTAATGTTAAACTTGTTAAACACTAGTGAATTTTACAACGTCATTCCATTAATTTTAAGTCGAATTTTGTTTTGCAACGTGCTTTTATAAACGAAAATATGCAATTTATTTATAAAAGTCGTCATCGACGTTTTTAATACAAAAAAAAAAAAAAAATTTGGAAAATTCAGCGATAAAATGGTTTTTGGTATTTGATCCATATAACTAATAAACAGTTGATTCAATTATGAAGAAATAAGCTAAATGTTAAGTTTTCTTCGATTTCTTTTTTTATCTATAAATTTTTTTATATTTTTTCTTTTTAAACTATCTTGAGATCTTTTTTATAAATTATAATTATTTATTATTCTTTTCCAATTTGGAGACGAAATATTGGCAAAGAATAATAATAAATAATTATAATTTTTTTTTAATTTTTTGAAAGAAATGAACTCAAGTTTACCATAACACAGTTTTATTATTGGATTTCGAGCTAAACTAAAGTAAACCAGTATTTTGATCATTCTTTTGCGAAAATATCTGCCGAACATGGTTTTTTGTAGACAGACAAGACTATTTAAAATGTAGCGAAAAAATGACATTTGATAGTAATTTCTTTAAGAATGTAAAAAATTGAAATTTTCAAATTTTTTTTACTGCAGTTTCAGCAAGTTGACCATAAAACAGTTTTATAATTGGATTTCGTGCTGAAATAAAGTAGCTACATTTCTTCACCGACAATTTCGGTGTTTAGTCTGGGCTCGTATCGTATCATATTAGTCTGGTTCGTATACAGAGGGAATTTCTTGGAAGAGTTTTAATGAAAGTTTTTCACTAAATTAAGTTTAAATAATAGTCAAGCTCGAGGTCTATTCTTTCAAATATTTTTATTTTTTAATATTTCTCTGCCCTTTGGACAGCATCATCGGGAAATGCGAGTAACAATAATCAAACGATGTTCACTTGTATACATTTAATATTGTATTGTACTGATGAAGTTTTCTTCACAATGTGTATGAAATATTTCTTACACTTTATGATAAAGCTTCCTAGTTTTAATTAAACCAGTTTTAAAAGGGGGATATTACATTCGCGGCAGAGAAAACATACCTTTTTTTTAAAATTCATAACTCAGTCAAAAACAAACATTTTTTCAAAATTTTTTATTATTGTAGAGAATTGAACAAATTACAAGAAAAAAAATTCAAAAAAATATATTTTTCACTCCAATATGGTTTTATAGAGCTCCAAACTGGCGGCAGAGAAAAAAAAACGGGGCCTCGTGGTTGCAGCGCTGGGAGTCGCAAAAATTGTCCGAACTGGAAAAAAAAATACTTTTTTAAATCTTAACAAAATTGGTTATTGTATGACAGGAGCTTTTTTTTAATTTTTTTTGAATTTTTGGTGATGTTCCAAATTTAAAAGTGTTTTTTCAAAAAAAACTATTGACTTTAAAAATTCATAAAAAATTGAAAAAAAAAATTTTAAAAAAAGCTCGTGTCATACGATAGCAAATCAAGTTTAAAAAAATACAAAAAAAAAAAAATCGCAAAAAAATGAACTGCCGCAACCAGTACGAAAAACATGGTTTCGAGATAAACGCGTTCAAAGTTTGTGAACAAAGAAAAAAAAGGTTACCTTCAATCTGCCATGCCTGCTTCGTACTGTATGCCTTCGTTATCTTGTGTTGTGCTGTTTCTTACAGTTTTTTGCAATCGTTTAGCAATTCGGGCTTCTTTTGAAGCTTAATATGCCTTCACTCTTCACCCTTCAAGTAGGTACGAAATAACAACCAGCAAAAGTAAGGTAGCAAGTACTAATTTTTTCATTAGTCGTATGAAATCTTTAATAAATACAATGAAATTTTTCATTAAATTTTATGAAAAACTGCATTAATTTAATGAAAAATTTCAATGGAGGAGCATTTCATAGATCTAATGCAAAAATTCATTGATATCATTCAGGAAATTCTATCATTGTACTTTTGGGAAAATATCTGTCGAACTCCATAAAAAAATAAGTACGAAAAACATGGTTTCGAGATAAACGCGTTCAAAGTTTGTGAACAGAGAAAAAAAAGGTTACCTTCAATCTGCCATGCCTGCTTCGTACTGTATGCCTTCGTTATCTTGTGTTGTGCTGTTTCTTACAGTTTTTTGCAATCGTTTAGCAATTCGGGCTTCTTTTGAAGCGTCATATGCCTTCACTCTTCACCCTTCAAGTAGGTACGAAATAACAACCACCAAAAGTCAGGTAGCAAGTAAAACAAGTATATACCAGCTACCGTACATAGGTAGCGCGAAAATTAAAAATGCGCTCTCACTAATCCGGCTGTAACTTTTGAACCCATAGGAATTTTTCCATAAAATTTTTTTCTTAGAATCTTAAGAATATTTACTAAAATACAAAATTATAAACGGCCAATGTCATGTCCGCCCTTAATAAAATTTTTTCATTAGTCGTATGAAATTTTTAATAAATACAATGAAATTTTTCATTAAATTTTATGAAAAACTGCATTAATTTAATGAAAAATTTCAATGGACGAGTTCAAGTGACATTTCATAGATCTAATGCAAAAATTCATTGATATCATTCAGGAAATTCTATCACTTTTGCGAAAATATCTGTCGAACTCTATAAAAAAATAAGTTTCTCGTATCAATTTAACAGACAAGGCCATTTAAAATGAAGCGAAAAATTGATATTTGATTGTTATTTCCTTAAGATTGTAAGTTTTCGATAGTATTAGGACTTTTTGAACAAAGTACAGCACCCTGTTTCTGTAATGCGAGACGTTTTCTCATATGAAAATGCAACTCTACTACATTTAGTACAGAATGAGTCACATAATTATGTCAAGTTTTTCTTCATATTAGGAAAAAATATTTTTCTATTGGTAAATTTGATATTACGTTACCTACCCTGTCCTTTTTATGGTAGAGTTGCTTTTTCCGATGCGAAAGTCGCTTTTTTCTCGCTTTAGATACTGAAAAGTGGTGCTGGTCTCTAAAACGGAATTGGTTAAAAAACACCTAAAGCACTAACGATAAATTACAAAAGCATCAATTTAGTGCTTTTTTATGTTTAGACAACATGAGCAAAATTTTAGGGTTTTGTAATATTGAAAAGCACCATAGATAGTATCAAAAGCACTAAGTTGGCCCGCCCCACTGCTTCAGCCGAGTGTTCAAATTATTTTTAGTTTTTAAGAGTTTCATTCAGGCTAATGAGATTAAAGATTACACAAATTTCCGATAAAGTATTTGATATATTAAACGTTAAATCCGAATTTTAAAGTCAGCAGATATGACTTTTATATGACATGATAAGTTTTGTGAATGAACCCTAACTTGCGTTGTTATAACGTCCTAAATAAAAACCCGTTAATTTTAATCTTTAGGTTAAGATATCTCGAAAACCAGATTCAGGACACCTTAAAACTTCAGAAGGGTATACTCATCCCAGAGTTTTAACCTTGCTTTCAGATTTTGTCAGCCTATGTTATTTATATATTTTTTAAAATTTTTCCGATTTGTTTTTCGACTTCTGCTTGGGAAATATCTTTTTAATTTAAACATTATTTCTTTTTCCAGCTACAAGGTTGTGGATATTTGGGTTTAGCAATATGGGGCTTAACATTAAGAGAATGCTCCAATGTTATTACAGACATAACTCAAAAGCCCTTCCAATTTGCTATGGATTTAATATATTTTTTGGGTAAATAAATTTTAAAAAATACTTACAGAAATTTGTATATGTTAACAGTTTTTCTTTTATAGTTGAATCATGTGGTAATCCTTCTGAAACAATACCGGGTTCCCCAAATCCCATTGCTTTAAATATAAATTGGAATGATGCTGAGCCAGTTTCTAATCGTACTTTCATATTTATGATCTGTTATATTGTCATCAGTTCTTTATGGATTATTACCTCTTTGGCGGTTATTACAACAACATGCGGTCGAGTTACAAAAACTATAAATGCCGTATGTTTTTGGCCCTGGTTCTTGGTTATTATCGCTGGCAGTATTTTAGATGCTGTAGCTACTGGCTATCATATACACGATATATTTCATACAACGGTAATGCTTTAAATTTAATTTAAGTAAAATAATTAAAATTTCGCCTTTTTTGTTTTTATTTTTTTATGTAGTCCGCTGCCAAAACGTTTCAGTATTTGGCTATAACGACGACCGATCAAGTTATGGAATATTTAAGCGATTTTGATGCCTACTTTGTAACACCATCTGTGGTTATGACTATAATTAGCTCCCGAGTTGTTTTAGTTTGGTTTCTAAATATTTTCGGTTCGAGTTTTTGTCTATCTCTATCAAGTGTTTTGGCCAAGAGGGTAAGTTTATAGAATATGAATTTTCGAAAATTAATTATTAGGGAGTCTCGACAAAGAATACCCTTGCGAATTGGTTGATGTAGTAAAACAAGTTTTACGGGACAATTGAAATAAAAAAACAACTTTTCTTATGGTTATTTAAAAAAAAATAATAATGAATAAATAAAATTTGTATTTGTTTAAATTTATATGGATTTTTATTGCATGTATATTTCAATTTAATTCTCGTTTTCTTTTTTGTAATACTTTTGATTTTAGAAGCTCATTAATACAAAAACTATAAATATTAAAATGCAATTAAATTTAACTGCTACACTCAGAAAAGTGTAGTTATCAGTAGTTGTTGTTTTTAACTGCAATTACAGTATTATTCTATGAAATAATACAAAACAACTATTATGGCAGTTATTAAAAATAAAACACAACTTAAGAAAAATACTGTATTTTCGTAACAGTTGTTTAAAGCTGTTATTTTAGTATATTAAGAAATAACGACCAATACACTGCGTTGCATAACTATAATTACAAATGATTTTTGCTATTTTTTCTAATATTACAAACATTTTTTTAAAACTTATAACTGTTTTTAAAAGTGTGATAACTAATATCTTATTGTGTAAAATTTAAGAGATTACTTAAGTGATTTAAGAGAAAAATTTTATTATTTTCTTAGTGTTTTATAACTATAATTACTAGTGTCCGACCGAACAGTTCGGCCAAAACCTATATTTTGTCGGTTTTTTTATATCTAGAGGCAATGATGACACATTTTGGTATTGGAAACATGTTTGTTGAGCCGATTTAATTCGATTTTGTGTATAAAATTTAAGAGAAAAGCCGAAGTTTAGCTAAAATGTTCGGCCGCCAAACTATTTTCAATTTGGCCGAACTTTCTGAGGCCGAACAGTGAATTCATTAGCATGATGCTCTAAATGGTGGTTTAATGGTAGGAAATATAAACGTTCGAGTACTAATGTACGCTGACGACATTGTATTGTTGGCGGAAGATGTAAATATTTTGCAAAAGATGATCAAAAACCTAGAAGAATACTGCAGCATCTGAGGAATGGAGGTGAATCTCGTTAAGTCAGAAATAATGGTATTTAGAAAAGGAGGTAAACTCAGTTCAAGGGGAAGTTGGTGTTTTAATGGAGAAATTGTCAAAGTTGTATCAGAGTATAAGTACTTAGGAATGCTTCTAACTCCAAAAATGTCTTACTCCAAACATGTGAGTGTCAAAAATGATGCTGCCAAAGTCAATATTAATGTAACATGGAAGAATTTTATAGGAAGATGTGATGTATCCTTAAAAGCTAAGTGGAAAATGTTCCTGGCGGTGTGTAGATCTATACAGTGTTATGGTGCACAAGTATGGGGAAATTCATGTTTCAGCAATATTGATAAATTGCAAAGATTTTTCACAAAACGTATTTTGAGACTGCCAAATAACACTCCCAACTATGTTATTGCCTTGGAAACCAATCAAGAAGAGGGTCACTTTTACTCATACAGCCTACATCTCCAATATATTTCAAAGACCATATTTGATTACGACAGAAGCAGACTGCCTCACAAATTATCGAAAATAATAATATCAAAAAATATTTTTTGGCACAAGGATTTTAAACAAAAACTCCAAGACTTTAATATTGAAATGTTTGATATAGAACCGCAGAAAACAACATGGAATAATGCTTGCATAAATATAATAGATTCCATGAAGCGCAAAAAATATCAAGATCATAAAGCAAACGCCCTTACTAGCCAGCAACGAATTTATAACCATCTGGATCATTATAAAGGTCAAACGTATTGCAATGAAAATTACAACCAAGATCAAATCTGTTACATAATGAAAGCGAGAGGAGATCTTTTGTGGCTAAATGGTAAATAATACAAAGAAGAGAGTTTTAGACGTTGCTCTTTGTGTAACATGAACGAAGTTGAAACAACAAATCATTTCATAGGCAGATGTCCCGTTCTTAAATTTATAAGATTGCAATATTTTAAAAGCATGACATTATCAGAGCCTAAAGTTATTGAAGTACTTAATGGTGGTAAAGATACTTATTGGCTAAGCCTATATAACTATGTGAAAAATGCCCTTAAATATAGAAGCTTATTAGTAAACGAATTTAATTTCTAATTTTAGCATTGAATTTAATTTCTAAAATTTTTATAAATTTATATATAATAAAATCAAATCAAAATAATAAATTAAAACCAATTCTCCAGCAGACGGTTCTAAACCATGCTGAATTATCTTTATTTCAAATATTAAATAAGTTATTTTAATAAGAAATATTTTGTAACTTTTTTATATTGAAAAAATAAAGATCTTATCTATCTATCAGTGAATTCATTGCTTAACTACAGACTTTTCTTCAAATTTGACACTCAAAATAGCATCTAATCAGCCCAATAAACATTTTTCCATCCGCCAAATTTGTCCATAATGCTTTAAAATACCGAATACAGACCAAATGCATTTTCTGGCCGAACTGCAAATAAAGAAAAATTAAAGAAATTTTAGTTTATTATGCAATTTTAATCAATTTGCAATAAAATGCCTCGTGTTTCATATAAAGGGTCCGCCAAATAACTTTTTTTTTTTGAAAATGCTATAAAAAAAACTATTGAATATTTCCTCAAATTTCTTTTTTATTTGAAAGTACAATCCTTCCGGTTAAAACGGAAAATAATTTCATTCAAATGGCTGCCTCGGCTGGCCATGCAGTATGAGCTTCATCTGAAAAGATGATTTTTTTGGCAAAATCGGCATCGAAAAAAAAAAGTTAGATGGCGGACCCTTTATAAGTGATTTTGAAAAAGAACAAATTTTAGCCTATTTAAAAAGTGGCTTAAGTTTTCGGGAAATTGCAAGAAAAATAAACAGTTCACATGTGATTGTCACAAATTTCGCAAATAATCCGAGTGCTTATGGTAAAAATAAAACTGGCGGTCCCAAAAAAAGCTTTCTGATCGGGACCGGCGTAAAATAATCAACTGTACCAGCAACTCAATGAAGAGTCTCCATCAGATAATCGATTAATGTAAGGTAAATTTGTCCAAATCAACCATAAGTAGACTCTCAAAGAAATTCCAGAGAATTAATCGCCAAAAGCTGATATCGGTGCCAAAGTTATTACCCCGCCACAATACTGTTCGACTTAAATTAGCTAATAGGAATTTACAAACCAACTGGAGAAATTTAAGTCAATAATCGCTATTGTTGGTAGGACTGTTTAACACAAATTTTTTTTAAATGTGATTTTTTCTGATGAGAAAAAGTTCAATCTTGATGGTCTAGATGGTTTTAACAGCTATTGGAGAGAAGTAAGTAAGGAACCACGATATTTCTCAAAAAGAAATTTCGGAGGCGGATACTTAATGGTATGGTTGATTTGGCATTTCCAAGCACTAGAATGAATTCTTCTGATTACATTACAGTATTAGAAGAGAAATTAGCAAGGCAATGCCTCAGTACATACATGTAAGTCGTCAGACGATGGAATGGCTATCATCAAAAAATATAAGAGTATTGGAATAGCCCGCATGTTATACGGATTAAAATCTTATTGACAATATTTGGGGAATATTAAACCGTCGTGTTTACGCAGAAAACCGTCAATATGAAAGTGTTTATCATCTAACAGAAGCAGTTTTAGATGCGTGCCGATCTATAACAAAAGAACTTCGAATAAATCTGGTGGACAACATGTCTGATCGAATTTTCGAGTTGATTTATATATTAAGTTAAGTGTTTTTGATATATTAAGCTAAGTGTATTTATAGTTATAAAATAATTGATTTTGTTATCCTTTTTAAATAGTAAAATAAAAAATAAATCAACTTATTAATTTTCCATTGGTTTTACTTTTATGCCGGATAAACAACGCTTCTACTTTTTTGTTAACTTAGGAAATGTATTGAAATTAATGTGTAATTATAGTTTTGTAACGCAGTGTACAATATCTTAGCAGTAAACAGTTAATTTTTGTAAGTTATTTAAAAAAGGCAAAATTTCGTTTAGTTTTCAAAAATGTGTGTTTAGATTTTATTTGTTATAATTGAAATGTTCATAAATAGTATGCAAATAATATTAAAAAAATTTCATTGTATCTCTAATACAAAAAACGTTATAACTGGGGAACCGTTTGCAGATATGACTTTGCATTTGAAGTTGGATGTGGGATACACAATTTCTTTTTATTAAAATATATTTTTAATTACCGAACAAATAACATCCAAAAAAATAATAGTTTTTACCAATATTTTCCGTTGTTTCAAAATTGTTGTACAATAATAAAAAATTGTCAGTTATTGTTACGGGATTGTTAGTTATTTTTACTGCATTTGTTAGTTGTTTTTTACCGTTAATTTTTAGTTAATTTACCGGTTGTTGTAGCAGCCTTTAACTTTTCGTCTTTCAACGACATTTACCGAAGTTTTAACTTTGATTTTTAGTTGATTCTACTGACTAACTTAATTAAGTTTATATGTTAATTAACCCATTAACGCCCAAATGAAATCTAGAGGTGAGAATTCATTGAAGATATATTTGTATGATAGACAAAGGCGTCAAATAGAATAAATTTAAATAAAAATTAGGAAGATATTTTTTTTTGTAAATTGACAAGGAGTAAACAGTGAAAAACAGATCCCCTAATCTAACCGTTTTGAAATTCGGTGGAGTAAAACTTTATTCAACATGAAAATCATCAACTCCAATTTTTTTTTACGAAATATTAAGAATAGATTCCGAAAATAAATTTCACTATTCAATAGCTCATACAATAGATTTTCAGATGCATTTGATCTGGAATCGTTCCGAAAAAGATAGTCAACCAAAACATTGTGATTTCTGCATATTTGACCAGGCGTGGTATTTGTTAAAATAAAAAAAAATGTATATTTTTCCACATTGGGCTCATTGCGGGCGTTGTGGTGTAATGGTTAGCGCGTTGGACTTTTACACAGAAGGTCCCGGGTTCGATCCCCGGTGCCGGCAACATCAAAAATAATATGTATGAGTTTTTTCTATCCCTCATACGTATCGCAATGTCCACCTTCGGTGTTCCCATAGCAATTAACCCCACCGAAGTAAAATAATGAATCAGGGCTATGAACCAAAAAGCTTCAATAAGTTCGCCAACTCTCCATCAGGTGGCGAGCAACAACTGTTCTAAGACTTATCATCTCGCGCAATTACAGTGTTGCCATGTCTGAAGCCCTTCATCTTTCCCCACCTTTCATCTCTATACTATCCCTTTCCAAAGAAAGCAACACACTAAATATAGGAAGAATTTCCTGAGTGTTGCCTCTCTTTTTAAAAAAAAAATTTAAGAATCAGTACGCACAATTACATTCCAAAAAATAGTATGTTAATACATTTATTTTTTTACGAATAATTTTCACTCATAGTGGAAATAGTGGTAAAAAATGTCACAACTTCATAACAACATAAAAATTAAATTTGAACAAACTTTTCAAAACCCTTAAACGGGTTTGTTTACCTAATGGTTCACTTTCGTTTCGCGTTGGAATCATTGAAGCTGTCGGCGATGTCTCGAAATTTGCTGCACAGTTTTATCCGAATAAGTGCTTGGAAATTCTTACGGGTAGGGGAAAAAGTCTCGCTTTGGCGGCCTAGCCAAATCACTATAGGGAGGAATTTGAAAACTTGTATGTGAGTTTTTCCCAAATCACTATAGGGAGGAATTTGAAAACTTGTATGTGAGTTAGACGGAATTTTTGAAAATTCCTACAGGCAAGGGTAAGAGGGAGAAAAGAAGGGAGGAAAACGTAAACCCCACCTTCAAGAGATGTCACCATAAAATCTAGGGAACGAGGTGGTCCCGTAAAATCAGCATTTTTTGAAATCAAAAAGTTCTCGCAGAATCGCCATTGTGTCTCTCGCGGTATGAGCTGTAGCTCCATCTTGCTGGAACCATATGTCAGGATTATTGAGAACTACCGGACGTAAAAAATGTTCTAACATGGTCCGATATACCGTCCCGGAGACGGTTTCCGGTATCCCAGCTTCATTTTTAAAAAAATATGGACCGTGCATTACACCAAACCGTTCATCTGAGAGGTTGTAATTGTCGCTGATGCACTGCTCTAGGATTTTGGGTACACCAAATTCAGCAAATTTAACATATCCATTCAAATGAAAATGTGCATCATCCCTCATAATGAGATTGTTCAAAAAGTTGTCATTTTCTCTCGCAAGAAAATTTAATCTATTGTCATATTGTAGCCGTTGTGATTTTTTACAAAAGTACTTATGTCGACTAAAGAAATTTTTTTAAGAATTTTGTAGTCAATTATCATTTGACATCAACACTTTATACACAATTTGCCTAATTGACTTAAGTCAAGTGTTGGTATGAAACGAAAATCTGAAAATACAATTATTTTAATTAAAAAAAAAAACTTATGATGTGAGCAAGATTATTCAAGTTCAAGATCATTTGTTTTTTGTTAAACAAAAAACCGTGCAACGATATTTATTAATCAAAAAATTCTTCATCCGCAACTTAATGCAGATTTTAATCCACTGACAGGTCCTTACATGTTTCATGTAGCGTCACCTACAATCATCAGAGAACCAATGTGGACGGGGTAGAAGATTTACCCAAAGCTATAATTTTCTGATGACAAAAGATGAACACTTTACCCGTAGTGTTTTTTAAACTTCATGAGAAGTTTAAAAAACAAAGCACGGAAGCATCCAACTAATTCAAAAAATTAAAACCTTTTTTTTTTTTTTTCTTTAACTAACAAATATCGTTGTTTGTGTAAAGGCTAGAATCTCTAGCCATAGTACACAGTGTTGTTAGTGTTTAGTAATAAACAATAACAGTTTCTGACTATAGAATTAGGACCATAGATCAGTTTTTGCCGTACTTTGCAATTTTCAAATATTTTACTTTTAAGTTTTAATAAATTAAAACCAAAAGTTTATTTTTCGATCTTTTATCATAAATTATGATGTGAGCAAGATTATTCAAGTTCAAGATCATTTGTTTTTTGTTAAACAAAAAACCGTGCAACGATATTTATTAATCAAAAAATTCTTCATCCGCAACTTAATGCAGATTTTAATCCACTGACAGGTCCTTACATGTTTCATGTAGCGTCACCTACAATCATCAGAGAACCAATGTGGACGGGGTAGAAGATTTACCCAAAGCTATAATTTTCTGATGACAAAAGATGAACACTTTACCCGTAGTGTTTTTTAAACTTCATGAGAAGTTTAAAAAACAAAGCACGGAAGCATCCAACTAATTCAAAAAATTAAAACCTTTTTTTTTTTTTTTTCTTTAACTAACAAATATCGTTGTTTGTGTAAAGGCTAGAATCTCTAGCCATAGTACACAGTGTTGTTAGTGTTTAGTAATAAACAATAACAGTTTCTGACTATAGAATTAGGACCATAGATCAGTTTTTGCCGTACTTTGCAATTTTCAAATATTTTACTTTTAAGTTTTAATAAATTAAAACCAAAAGTTTATTTTTCGATCTTTTATCATAAATTATGATGTGAGCAAGATTATTCAAGTTCAAGATCATTTGTTTTTTGTTAAACAAAAAACCGTGCAACGATATTTATTAATCAAAAAATTCTTCATCCGCAACTTAATGCAGATTTTAATCCACTGACAGGTCCTTACATGTTTCATGTAGCGTCACCTACAATCATCAGAGAACCAATGTGGACGGGGTAGAAGATTTACCCAAAGCTATAATTTTCTGATGACAAAAGATGAACACTTTACCCGTAGTGTTTTTTAAACTTCATGAGAAGTTTAAAAAACAAAGCACGGAAGCATCCAACTAATTCAAAAAATTAAAACCTTTTTTTTTTCTTTAACTAACAAATATCGTTGTGTAAAAAAGGGTTTAATTTTTTGAATTAGTTGGATGCTTCCGTGCTTTGTTTTTTAAACTTCTCATGAAGTTTAAAAAACACTACGGGTAAAGTGTTCATCTTTTGTCATCAGAAAATTATAGCTTTGGGTAAATCTTCTACCCCGTCCACATTGGTTCTCTGATGATTGTAGGTGACGCTACATGAAACATGTAAGGACCTGTCAGTGGATTAAAATCTGCATTAAGTTGCGGATGAAGAATTTTTTGATTAATAAATATCGTTGCACGGTTTTTTGTTTAACAAAAAACAAATGATCTTGAACTTGAATAATCTTGCTCACATCATAATTTATGATAAAAGATCGAAAAATAAACTTTTGGTTTTAATTTATTAAAACTTAAAAGTAAAATATATTAAAAAAAAAAAACTTAATTTTCGTTTCATACTAACACCTGTCTTAAGCCAATTATGTTTTAGCCTTAAGGGCGAGTAACTTTTTTGAAATATAACTAGAATTCAAAATTTTTTATTGATTTAATGATTTTTTTTCATGAAATTATGAAAAAAATCATAAAAAATTAAAATAACGAATTTTCATTCAGTTAATGAAATTTTTCATTAAATCAATGAATCCATTTTAATGGAATCGATTCTTCTTTCTAATTTCTTATAAATCATACTTACTTTAATGTAATTTTATTTTACTCTTTTAGAATTCTTCAACACAAAGTAGTGTAAATAGTTTAGCAACAACAAGCACGGCTCCTGTTACTAGTACTCAAATAATACGTCAAGAAATTGCTCAAGCTCAACAAGAACAAGCACCACAAAAACAATATATTGCCGCATACCAACAGCAGCCGCTACAGCAACAAGAGCCATCCTTGATTAGACCAAAACCTTTACAACTACAAAATGTTACATCGGTACAAAGACAATCATCAATGACACCCCAAAATAATCGACCATATGATGTTCAATCCCCCGCGCCACCAGTAGTTGCTAGTATTTATCCAGCAGCACCTTCTCCCAATGAATCACAAGGTAATACTGAACCGACCACTTATCGTAATACTGAAACACATCCGGATAAATTAAATTATCCTACTCAACAACAACAACAGCAGCAGCAGCCACAAAGTCCATTATCACCCTTTCAACAGGAACTGTCTGTTGTGTCACCATTAAATAATCGTTATTCTACCAATAATCCAGCACAAAATGCCAGAGTTAGTGAAGAATTAAGAGGACAATTACCTTGGTCATACACCAGTATGCCACCACCAGTACCAAAGAAACCACAATTACAAGTATATCCAGAAATACCAGCACCAGATTATGGCAATTAGGAGAAGAAAGAAAACAAAAGAAAAATGTATATACATAATAAGATTTCTTTAGATATCTTTCTATATCAATTTTGTGATAATTATAATTTGTTGTTGCTTATTTTTCTGATGTTATTGTATTTTTTTAGTTATAACAAATTTTAAAAAACAACTAACTTTTAAATGCTTAAATAAATTTTTACAAAATTATCTAACTTACGTATTACATAAACGCAATTTCTCTTTGTGATATTTAGTTAATTCTAATAGGGCTGAATTTATATCTAATTCCATGGAAGTGCCTTTAATGATCACCTCTACTTGGGGATTTGAATCACAAGATTTTGAGCCTATTACCACTATGATAGGATAACCCATTCTGGAAAAAGAAAACTAGATTTTTCAACAAAAATACATTAATATATCACCGGAAGCTTACCTTTTTGCTTGCATTAAACGCTTGCCAATAGTTAAATATTTTCTATCATCTAGCAATACATCTTTGCCATACATTGCCTCAATATTTTGGCATAATTGTAGTTCTATCTGTTCACCGCTTTCTTGTTCTTTGCTACCCTCTTTTGGACCTATAATACAAACATCATAGGGTGCCAATAAAGTTGGCCATTTCAATTCATATTCTGTTGATAGTACTTCTAATGAAGCTGCCAATATGCGACTTATACCAATGCCATAACAACCCATAATTAAATTTTTTGGTTTACCATCCGTATGCAAGTAAGTTGCATTGAATACTTTAGAATAACGATCACCCAATAGAAAAGCATGTGCTACTTCCATGCCCTTAACATGTTGAACATTGGTACTTTTGCATTTTACACAAGACAGTGTGGCACTCTCTCCGGCTACTTCAGCATTGAAGGCATAATTGCAGTTTTGACAGTGCAATAGATTATCTTCACCAGCTGGTGATATATAATGATATTCATGTGATATTTTACCACCCATCATACCAGTACAAGCTTCAACTAGAAAATTATAAAAGAAAAAAAAAAAGTTTTTGTTAAAAAAAAAAAAATAATAGAAAAAATACACACTTGTTGTATTAGTGCGCAGAGAAAAGAACTAAGCGCTCTCTGAAGTACAGAGCACTTTAGTTTTGTGAAT
Organism: Delia radicum; assembly: GCA_021234595.1. Taxonomy (NCBI): domain Eukaryota; kingdom Metazoa; phylum Arthropoda; class Insecta; order Diptera; family Anthomyiidae; genus Delia; species Delia radicum. The sequence continues at coordinate 25,124,659 of CM037853.1, forward strand.
TAAGGGGTTTAATCTCTTTAGAAATCCATATAAACAGCAATTTTTAAGCAATTGAATGCCTCACTCGAATAAGGTATAGCGAAAATGCATTTTGTTTTGCATAATATGGTTTATCAAGCATTAATACAAGTGCCTATGCCAATCATTTTGCTAAATTTTGGCTTTTTCTGCACACAAAAAAGTTTTACAGTTACTACATGACAGTTGTTTGTGTAGTAATCAGTAGTAGTTGTCTTTAACTGCAATTAAAGTTGTTTTTCTATGAAACAACAAAAAAATACATAATTTTTATTTTTAATAAAAATTATATCAACTACCCAAGAAACAACTTTACGAACTGTCCGTTACAAACGGATTCATGAATCCGGCATTGACGGTACGAAAACGGACCGGAATTGACGTATCCGTCGAAGCTTGTACGAAAACGGACCATTAACGTAGAGTAAAATTGGATTACTCAAATTTTCGAAAATTATCCGTTTTAACTCCGTTTTGCTGTATCCGTTTCGGTGCCGTTTAAACGGACTACACCGATTTTCATCAGTTAAAACTTCGTTACAACCGTTATCGTGTTTTGTTTAAAAAAAATAAAACAGTTTTATTTATTAATAAAATTAAATATTAATAAAATCTATATCTATATATACATATACATGAATACGTTTTGCAGAACATGCAATGAGGATGGTTTAAAAAAAAATTCTTTAAAAATACTTTCGTTTGGTCCAGATGTGGTGATTTTTCTGAACATTAGTCATTATCATCTATCTATATATCTATCCATATATATAAAAGAAGTGTACATTTTGATTGTCACTACATAACTCGAGAACGGCTGCGTAAAATAAAAAAATGGCTGAATACGTTTTGTAGAACATGCAATGAGGATGGTTAAAAAAAAAAAATTGTTTAAAATATTTTCGTTTGGTCCAGATGTGATTTTTCTGAACATTAGTCATTTTCATCTATATATATAAGAAGAAGTGTACATTTTGATTGTCACTCCATAACTCGAGAACGGCTGCATAAAATAAAAAATGGCTGAAAACGTTTTGTAGAACATGCAATGAGGATGGTTTATAAAACAAAAACTGTTTAAAAATATTTCCGTTATATATAAAAAGAAGTGTACATTTTGATTGTCACTCTATAACTCGAGAACGGCTGCATAAAATAAAAAATGGCTGAATACGTATTTAAGATTTTTAGTGGTAATTTTTTTGGTTATTTTTAAATGTACCACTTTTTTAACATATACTGGTATTTCAGATGTTTTTGCAATTAAATATGGAGATGCAGATCTCATGAAAATTTTAATGATGAAGATGTTAAACAACACCAGAGATAAAATAAAAAAAAAAAAATCAAAATGTTAAAACCACATCCTTTTATTGATTTTTATTGAATTTTTATGTGGTTTCATATTGTTTTTTAATAATGTAATTGTTAATCCATTTTTGTTAATATCTTTATAAATGAAAAAATTTAAAAATAAAACCAAACTTTTGTTTAAAATAAAAAAATAAGAAATCATTTAGATAAAATAAATTAAAAAAATAAAAATGGACCATTTAAAAAAAAAAAACGGTATGAATACGGACCATATTCGGACCGTATACGGTATATTAAAAACGGAGTCCACTCCGTTTTTAAAATAAATGACGGACAGTTTACGGTACGTTTTGAACGTACACTCAATTCGTACACTCCGTTTTATATACAGCATGACGGTACGAAAACGGTCCGTTTTAGCGTGCTTTATACTGTTTCGAATCCGTATTCGATGTTCCTTTTATTCCGTTTTCCGGTCCGTATACTGATCCGGAAAACGGCACGGAAACGGACTTCGGATCCGTATATGCTGTACCGAAAACGGCACATAAACGGACCGGATTGTTTGCTGGGTAGTATAAAAGACAAAGTACGGTCTTGTTTACTCCCCCTTTACATTTTGTTTCTAAACAAAACAAGTGTGAACATAAAAAGGAGAAAAAACAAAAAGCGTGTATTATATATCTACCAAACGCGCACATAACAAACAAGTTTTCAATTTATTTTTGATCAATGGTGATAATCATTAACTTCGAGCTCATATATTAGTTCTCATTTAGTGAGAAAACTAGTCTATATGAATGTTTGATGTTTGCATGGGATTGTCACTTCTTTCAAAACGTATTCTGATGATGGGAACCTAGAAAATGCCCTAAATAGATTTATCAACACATTCCTGAAAGTGGTCAATTAATAAATTTGAAAATAAAAACTCTATAGACTATTTGTTAGGACAATATCCTAATAAAGAAATATAGAGTATGGCCTCGAACTTGAATAATTTTCATTATCATTGAAATAAGTTATTTTAAAATTAAAAAACTGAAAAAATGGGTAAGAATAGTTCAGGTTCAAGAGCCGTTACAAGTATTATGCAAAGTATATTTCCAGGAAGGTGAAAAATCGGAGCATTTTGATCAAAAACGAAACTTTTCCCCATTGATATAGCTCGAAAGGCAAACTGTTCTCAATTTCAATTGGAAATGGTTTAGTAATTAAAACGAATATTTAAAATTCCATAGTTTATAATGAAATCACATTAAAACTATACTCACTCACCCTTTTTAAATGGTACTTCCAATTGCTGAAATAATTTCAAATATGCATCATTTACTAAATCATAAGTTTCTTTAGCCTCTTCCTCAGTACGATCAAAAGTGTACATATCTTTCATGAGAAATTCCTTGGCTCTCATTAAGCCAAAACGTGCCTTTAATTCATCGCGAAACTTAGGACCAATTTGATATAAACGCAAAGGCAGTTGTCGATAGGAAATTGGAGCCGCTGCAGCCAACATGGCAGTAATAGCTTCTTCATGGGTCTGCAAATAGATGAATAGTAATTTAGATTTAAAAAGCTTGATATCTTTTGCTCACCGGACTTAATAGAAATTCTTTATTATGACGGTCACGTAACATAAAGAACTCGGTTATATCGCCTTTTAATCTGCCAGACTTGTTCCACAAGGAAGACGATGTCAATATGGGCAGTGTTAATTTTTGGCCTTCCACCATAAACATGGCCGCATTGACTAGATCACATAGTTTATCTAATGAACGTTGCGCAAGTGGCATAATTTGAAATGTACCATTTGTGGCCGGTTTCAATAGACCCAATTCTGTCATTAACTGAAATTTTTAGGAACTCGTTTATATATTTTAGGATGTATAGCAATAGTACCTTTTGACTCTTAGATACCGCCTCCACATTTTTAATAACAGCATTCTTTGGAGTCACCAAGACCGGCCAAAATAATCGGGATAATTTTTGCATGTTTTTTTTTATTAAATAAAAAAAGGGTAAATAAAATAAAAGCAGAGATGTGAAGAAGCAATTACAACTTGGCAGCACTGTTGTGCCATATTTAAATCAGCTGATTATTGAAACTTGGCATTATTATTTTTACGATATTTAGTTGTTTACATTTTATTAGCCGCAGTACTGCCATATACCAAGATTTTGATCTAAATTGGTGTTGTCAGCTGTCAACTTGTGGATCTCATAAAATCTTGCAGATTTTGATTAACGCGGAAAAAACTGGTGGCAATATTATCGAAGTGCTTAATAATTATACAAACTACATAAGTTTCAAGTTAGTTTTACAAATTTCTGGTAAAATATATAATTTTTTTTTAAATTTTTTACTAGGCTTGTATATATTTTACAAAAATTTGTAAATATTTTACTAGAACTTTGTAAAACTAACTAACAACTTTTGCTATTGTGCAAAATATTACCAGTGTGTCTGTCATATTTGAAGGTTGTACACTATATTGGAAGAAATCAAAAAGGTTCTGATTTTTATTGTGCAACCTTTGCTATTGTGCAAAATATTATCAGTGTGTATGTCATATTGGAAGGATGTACACTATATTGGAAGAAATCAAAAATTCTTATTGCGCAACCAAGAGAAATGTGAATAATATTTAATGGTGTGTGCAATTTTTATATCAATCCACAACAGAGTGTTGCCATATTTTTGCATAAGTATTGTACGTCTTATTGCATCGTGTAGGGCAAAATAATATTTGCAATAGTATTGTAAAGTGTATGGGTACCTTAATATTATTAGCTTTGAACTCTTGATAATTAAATTACTTATGGGATTTTGGGAGATTTTAACTTGCAAAATAGGGATACGATCTCAAACAGATTTGGCAACACTAGCTAGCCGAGAGTCAGCTGTTTTAAATTTTTTCCATCAACTTCCTATCCTTCACCGTCAATTGACAAACGTTTGCCGAAAGCGCGATGTTCCAAGATTTATACAAACAAAATATTAATGAAAATGAACGTCAGGAAATACGTAGACAAAAGCTATTGCAACAACAAAAACTTAAACGGTTGCAGCAACAAGATGACCATAGAGATTTAGAAGAAACTCCTTCGTATATAAAAAGAAATAAGGAAGGAAGACCCAAACGATTTCAAAATACCAACATTGAAAATAAATCATTACAACTTTCCGAATGGATGAAAGAAAAACCAGATGACCTTAGCGATTGGTTATTGGTACCCTGTCCCAAAGGCCAAAGATGTTTGGTAGTAGCGGCTAATGGGGAAACCAAAATGTTCAGTAAAAATAAAAGATATCGCATGACATTTACATCATATTTACCAGGAGGTGGCCTAGCAGGATCATCCCAAGATTGCTGTATATTAGATTGTGTTTATAACAGAGAATTGGATACATTTTATGTACTGGACGTGTTGAAAGCTTACATACCCATGATGGAGTGTGATACAGAATTTAGATTCTTTTGGTTAAAATCCAAATTTGACGAAATTGAAGATAATATGGATAAATGTGAAAAGGACAAAATAAAACAGTTTCAAGTTTTAGATTTCTACGATATGGCCAATGACGAGAGAGTGGCAATGGCTTTACAAAAATATCCTTTATGGCCAGATAATCAACCAGAATTAGATGGTTTCCTATTTTATCATAAACATTCAAATTATGTTTGTGGTACTACTCCCCTAGTTTGTTGGCTGTTCCCCTTTATGATTCCTGATATTTTGGGAATGACCATTAGTTGTGATTATGAAATACCCAGCAATTATGTTCAAGGAAATCCTTTACAGTATATGGATGAGTTTTGATACAGTTATGGCGCGTAAACATAACAAGAGAGGAGGGTTGACAAAACAAATGGATTTTGTTAATGACACAGATTTAACAAAATTTCAATCACATTCATTCTCTCCCGCCACCACTACAGATATGGATGTGTTAGATGATTTGCAAGAGGTAAAAGAGAATTCATTGAAGTCCTTAATAGATGCAGAGAGACTACTTGAATTGGAGGAATTAGTGCCAGAGTATTAAGGTAATTTACAGAGTCTTAAAGGAATTCATTTATTTTATGTAGTTTGTTAAATTTAAAATAAAATTGTAATCTCTTAAGGAACAAATCTTTTAATTTAATTGAAAGGAAACATTTTTTTGGTGTGCGCAAATAAAACAAAAAATATAAGTCTATCGTAAGACCTATGTTAGGGCGCTTCTAAAAAAACCATTAACGAATTTTGGACATGACAACCCTGAATTAGATAAAGATTCATAAAGAAAATATCTAATTAATTATGGGTCGCTACCAGACTTTGAAAATTGTCCCGATTTTCAAAAAGGACATATTTTTGTAAAAATATTTATTTTTAAACTTATTTTTAATAACAATTATATCAAACTTGTATAAAAGACAAAGAACGGTCTTGTTTACTCCCCCTTTACATCTTGTTTTTAAACAAAACAAAATAAGTGTGAAAATAATAAGAAAAAAAAAAAAACAAAAAGCATGTATTGTATATCTACCAAAGGTAGAGCTTGCACAATACAAACAAGTTTTCAATTTATTTTTGATCAATGGTGTTACTCTTTAACTTCGAGCTCATATATTAGTTCTCATTTTGTGAGAAAACTAGTTTATATGAATGTTTGATGTTTTGCATGGGATTGTCACTTCTTTCGAAACGTGTTTTGATGATGGGAACCTAGAAAATTCCCGAAATAGATCTATCAACACATTCCTGAAAGTGGTCAATTAATAAATTTGAAAACAAAAACTCTATAGATTATTTGTTAGGACAATATCCTAATGAAGAAATATAGAGTATGGCCTCGAACTTGAATAATTTTCATTTTCATTGCACAATTAAAAGTTGAAAAAACATAATTTTTATTTTATATAAAAATTATATCAAACTTAAAAAAATATTAAATTTGTTTTACATTATATTTAATCCCAGATATTTAGGAAAACAATATTTAATTTAATTTATTTCAAAAAACCAACCGAGCCCTTCGGGCCATATATAGTTGGTAGACCAACATTAACAATCAACTTCATTATGTCACTTAAAACTATAAAACCTTAAATATCCTGTTTTCTAACAATATAAAACAGTTTGTATACAGCAAGTTTAACTTACAAAAATTTAAGAAAAAAGTTTAAAAGATTTATTAAAGAATAAAGAATATGGCATAAACTCATATGACAAAAAGTATTGCAGTTTAGAGAATTCTGAAAATTTTAAAAATTTTTGCACATCAAATATCATTTACAGAAGCATATTCTACAAGTTTACACTTGACTGTTTTTAAAGATAGATCAAAAGATCTAAGTGGTAAGGGTAAATGGTTCCAACACTTAGCTACACGAACATGAAATGATCGTTCATGAATAATATAATTTCTAATGGGATATAAAAGTTGAGGATTTCTTTCAGTGTTCAAGAGTATAAAATGTCTATGTACATATTCAGGGCAATTAGAGAGCATGACTTTATGATAGAATAATAGCAATCGATTTCGAACAAAATTATTAAAATTGCATCCCAAAAAATCAGAAATATGCCTCGAAACATGATCATATGGCTTCAATTTGTAAACAAAACGTATTATTTTATTAAACAGTAAATTACATTTATTGAAGTCATCGACACTACACCCAGAAAAAACTTCAATACAGTATAATAAGTTGGACATTAATAATGAATGTGCTATGCGTTTTCTAATAGAAAGTGGCAAATAAAGATTTAGGGCATATAATCTACGCAGAGTAAAATTTATTTTGGAACTTAACCAGGTTATATGTCGACCGAATTCTAGATTGTTATCTATTAAAACACCTAGACATCTCATACGATTATTAACCCTTAACAGCACTAGGCCAAAAAATTTCCAATATTTTGCATTATTTTCAAAGCTGCAATTATGAATAAAAGAGTATATACAAATAGAGAGACCGAACTCGGACAAGCAAATGAAAACATTTTTTTTATAAATGATTGCAACATGTTGATAAAACATTGTTGCTTAAAGCACTCGCTGCTATTTTGTTATTTGCTATTAAAAATTAATATAGTTTTATTTTACCATTAATATTTGTAATAATTAAAAATTTTATTAAATTATTATTCAAAAACATGATAAAAATTAAATTTAAATTTAAAAAGAAAGCAGATTGAGTGACACTGAGTAGTATGGAAACCCACTGATTATACAAAATTGAAAGATTGCAAACATTAAACATGAAAATTAAAAATAAATAATTCTGAAGGGGCACCCATAATCCACTTAACGTGTGAACCGGTTTAATTTTGGAGGATTTGGAGAAAAGTCAGTATTTCTGATAAAAAAAAAGAATTAAAAAATATATTTTTGGTGAAAGAAACTAATTTTACATTGTAAATTGTTTAATTTGATCAAAATTACTTAGTTCGGAAATATTAAACACTAGCTGACCAGGCAAACGTTGTTTTGCCTTCAAATTTTAATTGTAATTAATTCTTTAAATCAAGAAATTTATTTTACGCAAATAATAATATAATAATAATATATTTTTTATGTTAAGTGTACCTGTTAAACATGAATTGTTACTTAAAACCATATCATAAAATTTATTGTTTACTTCTTTACCTTTTTTATTTATTCTAGGACTATGATGAACGCTAAAACAATTTTTGAACAACATTATTAAATAAGCTTGCAAAAAGCCTTGAATGTGATAATTTATTTTAATGCTTATTTGTTTTTTGCTTTTGGTACCACGCCCATTTATCCCATTCCGCCCATTTTCAGTTTGACTACTAATATTTGTAATTGATGGACTCGTACAAAATTTGAAGGCTATATAGCTTATATAGAACCCTAGATATTTAATATTAATTTTGTATATGAGCTAAATAATCACTTTGTATGGGAGCTGCCACGCCCACTGGTATGATCCCGCCCAATTTTTCCAATTTTTCAACGTGCACAAATTTCTAAGACTCTGGCTATTATAGAACTGTAGATATATGATATTAAATATTTACTTTGTATGGGAGCTGACACGCCCACTGGTCCGATGACGCCCATTTTTCCCATAACTATTCACATTAACAAATAATCAACGTGCACAAATTTCTAAGACTATGGCTATTATAGTACTGTAGATATATGATATTAAATATTTACTTAGTATGGGAGCTGCCACTCCCACTGGTCCGATCCCGCACATTTTTTTCCTGATTATTCAAATCAGTAACATATGGGATACTGCAATATTTCAAAACTCTTGCTATCACAATAGTCAAGATATATGATGTTATTCAATTTATGTGGGAGGTGCCACGCCCACTTGAAATATATATAGCGGAAAACCTAATTTGGACTATAACCTTTCAAATTAAACCGGTTTGGGCCAAATCGGTTGGATAGTTTTAGAGTCTATAGAGGACAAACATTGTATTTTATATATATAGATTATTTTTATGTTTCCGCTCATAACTTTAAAAAAAAAAATTTCGGAACGATATATAGCCTATGTCCATCCTGGAGGACCAAATTAAATATTGGTAAAAATTTAGAAATCGTATGATAAGTTACGGAGATTACTTTCTACAAACAAACAAACAAACATACAAACATTACCTCTTTATAATATTAGTATAGATTTGGCGCATCGTTAATCCATGTTAAACGGAGCTCAAAATTGTCCCACAAAATAAAATTGATGGTTATAACTTTGTTTAATTTAATTTAATTTGTTAATTTTAACCAACTGAAAAAAGCGTTTGTTTTTAATTAAGTAAACTTTTTAAATTAATATATCATTAGTATTAAAAATCATTAACCCTTGTTGGGCGAAGCCCGAAAAAGTCCCGACAAAAAAATCGAAAACGGATTTTGTGCATGAGGTGATTTTGATGATGAGCAGTTTTTGCCAAGTATTAGAATTCAAACAAAGAAAAAGTTATTATAAAAATTTCCGTTTTTTCCATCATGTGAATAAACTTTTGTTTAATTTTAGTTGGTCTCTTTACATGAAGAAGAAGAAAACATTTTTATTGAAAAATTTTACGGATACAAGGGATACACCAGACTGCCGCAGTTTCGTCCCCCTCCTGGGACTCGTCCGTGGTTAATGTATGTGTGTATTTTTTTTTTATATTGTTAATTTTCTCTATATGAAAAACTTTTTTACTTGTTTGGTGTCGTACTGGGATTCAAACCCACCGCCTTAGCATCAAGCTATGCATCGTAATCTCACCTCTTAACGAGTTGAGCCACTGTCTAAAGTGGAGTTTTGTCACACTACGTACACACAAGTATTGTTTCGATCAGAAGAGACAGAATTAACTAATACCAATGCACAATTAATTTCTCAACTATAATGCTTCTTCTTCTTAATCCTATCTCTCTTTCACAAGTAATTAATTTTTCAAAATTTTTTTATTACTTGTAAATATTCAGTTTTCACCATCAACTTTTTTTATAAAACATTTTTGAACTATTTAAAACATGGGTTAACGATGTGCTAAATATTTATTGTAAACAGCCGATTCAATTATTTTTATTGCTGAGACTCCGCCAACAACGAAAAGTCCTCATTCAATTAAAAATTGATAGCTCTTTAATTGAATTATTTTCAATTAAATTTAAATACACATTTAATTATGATTTTTATAATATTTGTATACACGTTTGATTAAAAATCAATTGATTGAATTAAAAAAGTGATCAATATCTTATATGTTATCAAAGGGCATTGAAAGGGTGTTGTTGTCACACCAAATGTATTTTTTATTGAATTTTAGACCATTGATTTTAATGCATATAATTCTTATTTAGTTAATAGATTTATTTAGATTTATGTGAATAAATTACTCATAAAAATTAGTTTTGTCTTTCTATAGAAAAGTAGAGACTATGCAAAATTAATTTTTTTTGCATAAATTAGCTCTTTTACTGAAATCAGAGTTATTTTTACAATAATTTTTAATTTATTTTTAGCATTTTTCTGTTAAAAAAAATTGCTACATTTTATTAAACAAAATTTAACTTAAAAATTACATTATCAATTTAATGATAATGTTATAGAATAAATAAATATTCAGATTTAAACTACTGAAATTTAATTATTTAACTTAATATAATAATAAAGCAAATGAGAAGTTATAAAAATATTTTTGAAATGAATTTAAAATATGTAGTTATTACTAGGGCAACTAATTTCATGCAAATGCATGTTTTTTCTCGATAGTTTAAAACGGATACGGACTAGATATTTATCCGAATCATCAAATTTAGAACAAAATTGCATCGATTTGTAGTTGCATATTTTTGCATATTTCACCATAAATGTATATTTTAGCATTTTTAATATTTTTTCATATTTGTATGGCATATTTTACAAATTTTTACATCAAAAATCGTTTTTTGTGGTTGTCAATTGATGTGACCACTGATGTAGCTCAGAGATATGTGGCCAATTTCATCATTGGAATTTTAGATCCCGATGAGCTGATCGCCAAACAAACATTTTTATTGAATACTGCACAGCTGGACAAAGCAAATTACACCACTATTGCTCGGCTTTTTGACGACTCAGTTAAGCATTTAGGTGAAAACTTTTATAAAGATTTGATTCTGCTTTTTATATCAGATGCGGCCCGGGCAATACAGACATTTTACCCAAAAATAACTCATTTGACTTGTCTTGCTCACGGACTGCACCGAGTATGTGAACAAATACGAGGCCTATATGCTAACATCGATAGGTTAATTGCAAATATAAAAAAAGTATTTTTAAAGGCTCCGTCTAGAGTAGAGATTTTTAAGGATCTAGAATCTGGACTCCCACTTCCTTCTCAACCAACAACTACACGGTGGGAACTTGGCTCACGGCTGTAAACTACTACGCACACAACTATGAAAAGATTGTGAGAGTTTTTGATGCATAGGACAATGAGAAGGTAGCCTCAATAAAAATATCGCAAGACCTTCTACGTGACAGCACAATCAAAACTGATTTAAATTTTATTGCATCAAGTTATGGATTTCTTGAAGCATCAATAACTAAACTAGAAACTTCAGGACTACAACTGTCTGTCCAGATTAAGGTGGTAACAGACGATATGGAAGCAATTAACGTCATAAATGGCCAGGCAGTCGAAATTATTAAAAAAAAACTTGCTACTGTAATTGAAAAGAACTATGGTTTTGCTTTATTGAAGAATATATCACCAAGTTTGACTGGAGTATCCGTCCAAAATGCAGTAACAGAAAAGTATACCATTGGAGAAACATTAGCTTTCCAATTTGCACCAATTACTTCCGTTGATGTCGAAAGAACTTTCTCGATGTACACGAGCGTTTCACGATCAAACAGACAAAGCTTCCTGTTTCAAAATTGGAGCGAAATCTTTGTCATTTATTGCAACAATAATTTAAATTATTTTGTACTCTTTTATTATGTATTCTAGTCAGTTTGAATTTTTTATGACACTTTTTGTTATTTATTTTTTTTGGTTTAATTTCGGAATTAAATTAAAATATAATATAAATATAATGGAATTTTATTTAATCTGGTTGATGTATAAGCACATACAAATTGATCCGAAAAATGGGTAATCTACATGTATCTAATTAAATCAAATTAGATATAATTTGATAATTATTTTAAATTAGATATAATTTAATACAATTTTATACTAGATTTGTCCATATCCGGGATATTAAATTACATCTAATTAGATATAAATATATCTGATTTTATAAAATTTTAGCCGATACTATGTATGGTTTTAGTAACTTGAAGTTAAGCTTAAAAGTATTCAAGTTAAAAATTCAAATTTCTAGAAATCAAAAATTTTAAAGGGCAAATTTTTTTTAAATGGCACAACGAAATGATTAAAAATTATCAAGAACAAATTTATTGTTTCAAAAATGTTTCTAATTGGTATTTTCCTATAAAATATGCACATTTTTTTATTTGAAATTATATAAAATAAATCACTTGCAAATGATTTCGTTATAAAATGAATATGGTTATATGTGAAACCATATGTAGTAAGTAAGGTTGTTTACGGGTTATTGCGGAATTAAAATACGTTTTGTTTATTTGAATGTTTTTTAAAGACTCAAATAATTTGTCAATACTTATTAAATTAACATACACTTTTTTCATGATGTCACCTTCTATAAACGGCAGCATCTCCTCTGTAAGGCTGTGGACCAGGCATGTCCATTTCTTCAGCTGCTCCGATGATATCTTACAGATTCCAATATCTGACTCCATATTTTCTAATGCTCTAATATCTGACTCCATTTTATTTAACAGGTTTTCATCTATTATTTGTGATTGATATGTGCTGCACTTTAGCAGCGATGTTTTATTATATATATATATTTTTTTTTTTAATAGCGCGAGCTCATTTCAAGCGTCGGCTAGTCACCAAAATGTTGAATGTGTATCTTCAACACTATGCGGGAAATGAAACACAACCTTGTGCGTTAGTGGTTTGATCGTAACAACTCTTTATTTACAAATTTAAAATTCTTATATACTAAAATAAAACTAAATATCTTACAAGCTAAATGCCTGCTTATATGTGGTCTTTTATCTACAGGCTGCATTTCTTATCATACAAAAGAATATACGTGACCTCACGTAGATTCCATGTTCAAAAGAAATGATCGTACTAAAAAAGAAGCAACAAAAACCCCATATGTTTATGATCAGTAATAAACACACAGTATATCCCTTGTTGCGTTCTACCTAAAGTACGCTTGTAGATACATAATTAAACAAAGGTCCTTTACCTGCAGATGACTTAAATTTATATTGAACTTTACCAAAATATGTATAGGATTATATATAATGATATATAAAATTATAAGGAAAATATTTTCAGCATGTCGTCACATAAAAAGGGTGATTTTTTAAGAGCTTTCGGATTTGATTTAAAAAAAAACACATAAAATTTATAGAAATGTATGAAATCTTTATTTGATTGAACGATATATATGATTCAATGTTTAAAGATGATTTCATGTAAATGTTGACCGCCACTACGCCTCAAATTGTTCATACGCTGGGTCCAATTTTGGCATACTCTCTCCAACATATTGGCCGGTATCTCAAAAACAAATTCTTCAACATTGGCTTCCAGCGCGTCAACCGTTGCGGGCTTGTCCCTATAGACATGAGCCTTAACATAGCCCCACAGAAAATAGTCTAAATCCAACTCTTCCATTTTGGGCAAAAAAAAATTGTAATCATAGCACGGTAGCGCTCACCATTCACAGTAACGTTTCTGCCTTCGTCGTCTTTGAAAAAGTATGGTCCTATGATGGCACCGGCCCATAATCCACACCAAACATTGCATTTTTCGGGATGCATTGGCAGTTCTTGCAATGCTTCTGGCTGCTATGCATACCAAATACGGAAATTTTGCTTGTTCACGTATCCACTCAACCCGAAATGAGCTTTGACGCTGAACACATTTTGCACAATTTGCACTATCTTAACCGAGCATAAATTTTGATAATAAAATTCAATAATCCGCAAACGTTGTTCGTTTGTAAGTCGATTCATGGTTAAATTATAGACCAAACTGAACATGTTTAACAGTAACATGTTACACGAAAACAGCTGAGCTGCAAAAACAGTGTTGCCAAAAATAAAGTTGCTGAAAAATCACCCTTTAGTTTAATAAGACTTAGCATGGGACCATATATAATCATATATTTGGATTATTATTATATGGCTTATGTAGTTATATATGGAGTAAGATTTGGAGACATATAATAATATCAATTACCATATAAAAAAATCTCTCAATAAAAATGATCAGATGTATTTATATATAATGATATTAGCCGCAATATGACTTCATTCAAAGTCAGATATGACTTAATCATATTATATATGACTAGATATAACTATTTTTACCCGGGAAGCGATAAAATAAAAAATATCAAGCACGTTGCGCATTTGAGCAACTATTTAATTGATTCACTTAATTTTTAATTGACAGCTTTTAAAAGTTTTAACAAATCAATTTAATTGAAAAAAATTGGGAAACATTATTTTCTGTGTAATAACTGTAGAACTTTTCTGAGTGTACCATACAAATATTTAAACATGTAAATTAGGCGTTACTAATGGGCAGTCGGTAATAACAACAGTTTCAAAGTAATGCAAGGGTAAGGAGTTTAACTTATTACCAGGAAACATGTTCCCTAATATCAACCTATTACCGAGGTTTTGCTGGGTATCTGCAAAGTTTGGTTGAAAAATATCCAGCGGATCTGTAACGTGTCTTTAATGAGTTAAATTTAGTTTCTAATTTTTGAAGAAATATACTACTATCTAAAAGACAATTTTATCTTCTATCATATCTATCTTCTATATCCTCTATCAATTCGCCCTAAATATTAAGAAATGTTGCTTTATTAAAAAACTAAATAATTCTTTTAAAGTTTCGTTTGAGGAAAAGGAAAAGGAAGAGGGAGAGTTTTAGTTTAACAAAACATATTTCTCATTTGCTGCAAGAACGGCATAACTCAACATTTTCGATTTTGAGAAAAATGCATTTTAAGTGTTCAATTGACTATAGCTCTGAAGAAAAATGAATAAATGTAAATATTTTGATGTCATCTTGTAAATCAACTTATATTTAATATAGAAAAAAGTAGAGTAAAAAATTTTTAATAATTGTTTTTAGATGGAAAATTGTTTATACTTTGAGTTATGACGTTATTGCTGCTAAAGTTCATTGATAGTAGTGTAGTAAACTAAAATGTGTCGTTCTTTATGCGAAAAAAAGTTTATGATAAACATTTTTCCAACAATAATGGCATATTTTGTGTTACAGCTAGTTATAATCAGATGATTTTTTTCAGCAAAACAGTCACAACACAAAATATGCCAGTATATAAGAATTTTTTCTACATAAAACACATTTTACCTTTCCACTTATAAAGGCACAACGAAAATTAAGTCGCTCTTTCCGAAAACAAAAACCTTAACGAATGTGGCATAACTAACGATGTGTCGTTGTTGTGAGTAAAAGAAGAGCGAAACATAGGAATAGAAATAACGGCATATACTCGTCTCACACGTTCTGTATACAATATATCAAAATGAGTATTTTACACAAGATAAAGGGTGGTTAAATTGTAAGGGCCGATGTTGAATGTGAACCACACCTAAACGCCAAGTTTTTTTCCGAATTTTATTTGACATTTCTCTATTTCAGACTTACTCAATTTGAACCATGGAGAGATACACAATCCAACAACGTGTTAAAGTTATCCAGACTTATTATGAAAATGGGCGTTCAAATCAAAATGCATATCGTGCACTTCGTGATTTTTTTGGTCAATTTGATCGTCCAAATGTGCGTACAATCGCAAAAATCGTGGAAAAATTCGAGCAAACCGGGTCTGTAGAAGATGTGAGAACATCAGTGCATGCTCGTACAGCTCGTACTGCAGAAAATATTGCTGCTGTTCGCGATAGTGTGGCTGAAGAGCCGTCCACCTCAACTCGTCGTCGTGCCCAACAATTGCACCTCTCACGCTCGTCGTTGATGAACATTATGCATAAAGACTTGCATTTACACGCTTACAAGGTGCAATTGGCTCAAGAACTAAAGCCTCTTGACCATTCCAAACGTCGTGAATGGGCAGAATGGTGGCAAGAAATGGCAACAGTGGATGATCAATTTTCGAAGAAAATCATCTTCAGTGATGAGGCACATTTTCACCTCAGTGGATTCGTCAATAAACAGAATTGCCGCATTTGGGCGAATGAGAATCCAAGAGTGATTGTCGAAAAACCAATGCACCCACAAAGAGTGACTGTTTGGTGCGGTTTATGGGCTGGCGGCATCATCGGGCCGTATTTTTTCCAAAATGAGGCCGGTCAGGCAGTTACTGTGAATGGTGTTCGCTATCGTGAGATGATAACGAACTTTTTATGGCCCGAATTGGAAGATATGGATGTGGACGATATGTGGTTTCAGCAGGACGGTGCCACTTGCCACACAGCTAACGAAACAATGGCTCTTTTGCGCAACAAATTCAATGGCCGTGTTATCTCACGTAATGGCGATGTCAATTGGCCGCCAAGATCATGTGATTTGACACCGTTGGACTTTTTTCTTTGGGGTTATTTGAAAGAAAAGGTGTACGTCGATAAGCCAGGAACAATTCAAGAGCTAAAGGATGAGATAATTCGGCACATTAACGGCATAGAACCTCCATTATGCCTCAGCGTCATCGAAAATTTGGACCATCGGATGGAGGTGTACCGCCGTGGTCGCGGCGCCCATTTGGCCGATATTTTGTTCCATACATAATTGAGTAATACCAATATATCATAATAAAATAAAATTACAATAATTTCCTAAATAGTTTGTGTTTTATTCAAAATCAACATCGGCCCTTGAAATTTAACCACCCTTTAGAACATGATATTGCCAATATTTCTGTATTATTAACTCAAAAATCGCGAATTTTGAGTTATGCCGTTCTTGCAGCAAATGAGCGATATGTACATTGTTTTAATCTTTTTTCAGACCTGCGTATTAGATTTTCCTAAAAAGGATACAAAATACGAAATCATAACTATAACTTGTTCATAAAGGAAAGGAAAGCTCAAATATTTTTGCAAATATAAATTAAATAATAAAATCAAACAAATTTAAATTTTTAAAAATCTCTTCTTAAAAATGGTTATACAGCGTGGTTGGAAAATATTAAGTGATACTGGTTCTACATCAGCATCTTCCACCGAAGCTAATAGATCACCAATGGGTGGTTTAAATTCATCCTCAGATGATTCCAATTGTTCAAATCAAACCACACACTCTATGGTCACTAGTGTGGCCAGTCCTACAAATAATACAAATAAAATTGATACATCCTCATTACATAGCTCTAATTCCAATATCAATACAACCAATCAACAATCCGAAACAATGGTAAGAAAAAAATCCACTTTTTTAACAAAAAAAAAACTTTTATT
Organism: Delia radicum; assembly: GCA_021234595.1. Classification (NCBI taxonomy): domain Eukaryota; kingdom Metazoa; phylum Arthropoda; class Insecta; order Diptera; family Anthomyiidae; genus Delia; species Delia radicum. The sequence continues at coordinate 25,142,013 of CM037853.1, forward strand.
AATTAATTTTTTCCCTCTTAGAAATTTGTTACAACTCCTCAAATTGCGGAAAATACTTTGCAAAAACTACGCCAACGTTTTTCCAATACCACACCATTATCGAGTTCTTCAGCCGAATCAGCTATGCGTTCCTTGGAATTAGTACGTATAGCTGTGCAGGCAGCATTTGATAAAGAAATTGATGAAATGGTTAAACATTTTATAGAGGTCAGTTTTAAAAAAATGTTTACTATTTTTTTTTTGTATTATTCAATGGATTTTTTTTTTGTTGCCTTCATTTTAGACCTACTTTAAGCCTGCTTTCAATAACATTAAAGAGAATTTAGGTCAAGGTGCTATAAATGAAGATGCAGTAAGTAGACACTTAAATATTTTATATTAAATTAAACGTTTAAGTGAAGAAGGACATTTGCATATCTCACTTAAATACAAGTATAAAATTCAAATTTTAAAAAACGTGTTTTTTGCATAATACAACATTTGAGTCACACAGAAATAACTTAAATCGAGATTCAATTAAAATATTCGTAAATACTACAAAAAGTTTAATCGGTCCCTATTAAGAAAATTGTAGTATCAATTAAAATTATTCGTAACTACCCAGTGTAGAAACGGTAATGACATGTCATTATTTTACTCACTGCCAGTAATAACACCAGCTTATTACATGCATTACTTTAACACCAGTTAATTTTCCCATTATTTCAACATAAAAAATATAGCGTTACCCTACTTATTTTTACCATTATTTTAAATATAAAGTAATGATCCAAAATACATATTTTTAAAAATAAATTTTTTGACACCCCAGTGTAGAAAAGAATTACCTTATACATTATAGAAAAGCATTACCTATATGCTTACCAGTATGGACAAAAACAATGAGACTAACATAAATTAAAAAAAAAAATAATTTAATAAAAAAATGTTTTTTTAATAAAATGCGCCCTCACGAGATTCGAACCCGGGTCTCAAGGTTTTCAGTCAACCGCTCTAACATCTAAGCTATCGCGACCAGTGAAGCAAGCCGATCGGCTCGAATTTTCACATATCACGCCGACGCCGCTTTAAGCGGCTTAAATCGGCTGGAAAAATGAGCCGGCTAAAACGAAGCCGCCGATCAATCATCTGCGCCGCCTATTTGTATAAGAAAATACATTAACCAATATCCTTTAATATTTACTCTAAAGGTTTTCCCCAGAGTAGCAAAATTTGCCAACATTTGTTTTGGAATTCCCGCTACTTTGGTTTCTTCAGAAGTAGCATTTTCAGTTGCTGGTTCCTGTCTAACCGCAAAAAGAAGCAGATTGCACCCATCTGCAGTTAAAAACAACTATTTGTTCATGACAATTATAAAATTGTGAACCAAAATAATATAAATTAGTCTTAAGTACTAGCTCATTTATGTACAAAAACGTAGAATATTTTTTTTTCTTTAATAATAACACAGCATTACAAAATGTTTTTTGATCAATAGTACAGATTTTGTATGAGCCATAAATATAAACATAGGTCTTGCAAAAGCGCCAACTTTAAACACAATTTTCTCGAAATATGTACCATTGATCAACAAATTAAAGTACGAAATATGAAATCAGCATGCCCGAAATATATATAATCAATGGTCAGATCTCTATTAGTTTTTTTAATGTCATGCCATGTAATTAAACTTTTTAAACCAGATATGAACTAATAAAATGCAAAATTTGCATTGCGACATTTAAACTTATTTATTTTGATTAAAAAAAACCGTTTCAAGCCGATATAAGCCGTCAAAGCCATCGCCGCCGGTCGGCTTGTTTCTCTGATCGCGACATGTTTTACTTGATATTAAATGCACAGAATGTTATTACTTTCCTGCTTACAAGAAATCAAAAATAAGTAGTTATATTTCAATTTTCTAATTATTTGAGTTAAGGTTTGTTGATTTTATTTCATAAAATTTTTTTTTTCAATATTTCGCTACTAAATATTGAAAAAAAAAAAAAAAAAAACTTTTATAAAATAAAATCAACAAACCTTAACTCAAATAATTAGAAAATTGAAAAATAAGAAATAAGGTTAAATAAACGAAAATAATTATAAGTAGTTATATATAGAAGTGAAAAAAAAATAATGAGTCTAAAATAGATTTTCAAAAAAATGTTTAATCATAACTTATATTTAAAATAATGATAAAAGTACACTCAAAATAAAAAGTTAGTAAAGTCAGCAAAAATATTTGCTGAGTCAGCAAAATTTTAGTGCTTGCAAAAAATTGATAATGTCAATGTAATGTCTTTTGCTGAAAATAAGCGAGCTGATTTTTAGCAACAATATTAGTAGATTCATTAAAAGTTTTGCTAACACTAAGTTGATTCAAAATTAAAAAATTCTTGCTAAAAGTTAATAAAATTTTTTGCTGAATATTAGTAGACTGGAAAAAAAAAACTAAACAAATTTGTTGAAAATTATACTTTAGTTAATTTATTTGCTGAAAAATTTAATTTTTTTTTTTTGTTATTCTTTTAAAAATAATATACAATACGTTACATAATATAAAAATGTTTATAATCCCACTTGAGGACACGAATTAATTTAATATCGGAAAATTTATAGAAAAAATTATACAGTGGTGTTCAAAACATTTGCAACTGAAATCATGGTTTAGGTAATTATAATTTTTTCAATTCAATTCAATTCTTTTTATTTATCCATAATATTTACATTTCATTTATATTTAAATTATAATTACATATAATGAGTGTTCAAGATTTTTCTTTTTCAGCTTAAAAATAATTTGCACTTACAAAATTTTATATACATATATACATCATTATACTGAAGGCAAAAATTTGTCAAAAACCTATTTGATTATTTATTTTTTTATTCTAATTACAAACTACCTATACTACTTAACTAGGGACTAGATATTTATTTAGGATGATGCTAGCTTATTAATATGAATGAAATCAGAATTTAAACATCTGCTATTAAAATTTTGAGTAAGTCTATTGACCCTATCAGCAACAAATTCTATATCTGCAATCTCATGTAGACGATTGGTAGAGAAGAACCACGGTAGGTTATAAATTAACTTCAACAACTTATTCTGAGTTATCTGTAACCTTTTTATGTGGCAACTTGCGCCATTTGACCAAACTGGGGCCGCATAGAATATAGCAGCGTGGAATATAGACTTAAGTATGAGTTTCTTATTTCCAATAGTCAGACTAGATCTTCGGTTTATAAAAGGATATAAAATACGTATTAGGACATTTACCTTATTGACTATGTAGGGTATGTGTTCCTTAAAAGTCATCCTTTGGTCAAGCATAATACCTAAATATTTGACCTTTTTCTCCCATTTGACGGAGATATTATTTATGCAAATATCAACCTGCGGGGTATAGCAAGGCTTACGTTTCCTGGTAAAGTAAATCGCCTGTGTCTTTTCAGAGTTCAACATTATCTTCCACTTATTGAAATAAGACAATATTTCAGTCATAGCCCTTTGCAGTACTTTATAGAAATTTCCTTCTGGGAAAGTCCATTTTGAAAATCATTTAAAACTTCTGATTTAAAACCAGAATTGTATTTATTTCCTGCCATTTTTTACAAAAATTACGATTTTTATGCTTCCAACATCTTATTACAACTATTAAAGAACAATAATTATAATAAATTTGTTTAAAAAATGGAACGGCCTGAATCTCTTATTAAAAAGGAATGCGATTACCGTTATATCCTAGCATTTGTTAGTATAAATTGTTTTGTGGGCGTTGTGGTGTAATGGTTAGCGCGTTGGACTGTTACAGAGATGGTCCCGGGTTCGATTCCCGGTGACGACAACATCAATTTAGAAAATAATATGTATGAGTTTTCTATCACTTATATGTATCGCTGCGCCCACCTTCGGTGTTCCCATAGCACTTAACCCCACCGAAGTAAAATAATGAATCAGGGCTATGAAACAAACTGCTTCAATAAATTCGCCAACTCTACATCAAGTGGCGACCAACAACTGTTCTAAGACTTATCATCTCGCGCAATTACAGTGTTGCCATGTGTGAAGCCCTTCATCTTTCACCACCTTTAATCTCTCCACTATCCCCATTCCAAAGAAAGCAACACATTAATTCATAGGAAGAATTTCCTGAGTGTTGCTTCTCTTTATAAAAAAAAAAAAAATATGCCACTATTGGAATCGTAATTGCAAAACTATCATATCGGCATTGATGTGGGCTTGGTAAATTCCCGGTCAAAAAAGTTATATCTAAAATATCATATCTCTTTCGATGTATACCGTGTTAAACACTAACAACATTTTAAATTAAAAATATTACTATGCAGATACTTCAATTTAGAAAAACATCAATTGTCATTCAGAAAATAACAATGTATATTGCGAAAAACATATATAAAAATTATATATATATTATACTTCAATGAGTTCAAAATTATTATCACAAAAAAAAAACATATAAAAAAACTACGCAGACACTGTAGTTTAGAAAAACATCAGTTGCCATGCATTTCAATTTATGGAATCTTTACACCATTTCCCTTTGTTATTTAAAGTATTTAAGTATCATTTGAAATTCAAAAAAAAAAAACCATTTAAAATTAAAAAAAAAAACATTAACAGAAAGTAGCAATTACAAATCAAAAACAAAATCCGTTATAAAAAACACAATTCAAAATATACAAAATGAAAAGCAAAAAATGCCAATTCAAAAATACCAAGTGAATTCAAAAAAATAAATCTAAACTAATATTTTTAATTACCTTTGCTATTTTTTTTTTTTATTAATCTTTAAATGTTTTTGAATTGCATTTCTTATTTTTTGAATAACATTTGATATTGTTTGAAATTTAATTGGCATTTTCGAATTTTAATTGCATTTTTATTAGATATTTTTTTTTAACTTTGTGTACTGTAGTGTACTCTTATTTATTTTCATTTTCTAAAACAGTATAGTAATTAATTTTTATTAAACTTTTATTACACGTGCCGCGCCACTCGCGTTAAAGGTCAACTAATAAATGTTCTAAAACTATGTTCCTATTGTCTGAAACTATGTTCCTATTTACTTATGAAACAAACTATGTTCCTATTTTCACTAATGAGTCCGAAAATTTGTATAAAATAAGAGGCAATTTAAACGAAGAAATTAATTGCAGGCAATTTTTGAATTCTCTTTTAAAGTTGCTTCTAAAAATCATGAACATTTACACGAGGAGTTTTTGCATGCAATTTTTTGACGTTTATTTTGCCAATCTTCTTTAATTGTTCATTCGTTGAAATTTAATTTATTCGTAATAATTTAAAATAATATAATTTAAAATAATATAAAAATATTTCTTTATTCCACATTATTTATTTTTTATTTTACGAAATATTTTTGATACACAACACTTTAGAAGCCGAATACGAATAAAGCAAATTAACAAGAATACGAACGATAGCAAAAAAGAAATGTCAAAAAATATCTTGAAAAACGAAAACCGTGCAATTTTTGCTACCCCGCTTGCTTCTCTACCCCGTTTGCCAACAAGCAAAAATTGCCTCGTTTAAATGGCCTCTAACTGTTAAAACTCAGAGACAAGTAATCAAACAGAGAAAAGCAATCAAATAGGTAAACTTGCAAAATTAAACCGGTTTTATTAGAGGAAACATTGGAAACATGTCATTAATGGAATAGATTTTTTAAAATTTTCATTTCTGTAAATTAAAATTGATCAATACTTTAAATTCGTCAAAAGATTTAAAAAATTAAGCACATTTTATATGGCATTAACACTAGGTCAATAAATTCGCCAACTCTACATCCGGTGGCAACCAACAACTGTTCTAAGACTTATCACCTCGCGCAATTACAGTGTTGCCATGTTTTAAGCCCTTCACCTTTCACCACCTTTCATCTCTCCACTATCCCCTTTCCAAATAGGAAGCATTCCTGAAGCATTTCCTGAGTGTTGCTTCTTTTCTATACAAAAAAAAAAAAAAAAATTGTTTACGATTCATTTTTCATTCTATGATCGAGAAACAAGTTGATAAAACAATCATACCATATTCATGAGAACGAGATGCAACGTTTAAAACTAATTTAATGGAAACATTTTTTGTTTTATCTTTCTTGTACGTTGATACAAGAAACAACAAAAATGAACAGTCCATGGTGTTCAAATACGTACTCTGCTTTATTTATTTATTATTTCACCCCAACTTTTTTTTGGCTATAATTCGTCGACTAATTGATATTTTTTCAATCTGGAAAAGCCAAATTATTACTTTTATTATTGGACAGGTCTCTAGCAATAATTTGGCTTTTACAGATTGAAAAAATATCAATTAATCGACGAGTTATAGCCAAAAAACCATATAAACAATATGCTGAAAATCGGAATTTGACTGCAAAGTTCGAAGGTCGATTAAGAAACAATTCGAACTAACATAAACAAACGCCGCGATACGGGTCTTCTAATTTAGCATCTATTTTCACCCCTCACTCTCAGAATCGACCTAACTTTTGCTAACCTGAAGTTGTTCCACAGTGTAACACTATAGCCCTTTCTTTAACTGATTCAAAATTGGCTATTAAAATTTTGCCAATTTGGAAAATTTAAATGATTTAAATGGTTTTACGCATTTAATTTAATCATGATTTTAAATTACAAAGCCTGGGGCCGAATTACGGCATTCGTGATCGAGTGAAATCGTTTGAAAACTGTTTTTTGAATGAGGTAACTACAAAAATACTAATAATAAAAACACAAAGTTTTTAACTTATTTCTAATCAAGGGCCGAACTAACATCCCTGATCAAAAAATTTTCGTCAAAATGTTTTACTTTCGAAAATAGAAAATTAATTTCGATCGAAAAATTACGATCACGAATGTCGTTATTCGGCCCCTGTTATTTTAATGTTATTTTGTGTCGTATTATATTTTTTATTTCTTTCAATCGGTTTGAGGGAGGGGATATATCAACCCGATTTTACTTGACAACAGTTTCAATGCATAGAAAACAGCCAAAAAAAAAATGTTTCTTAACTTTTTAACACATTTAAATGTCTACCGATACGTTTTTTACTTAACGAATAAGTTGATAAGTTGTCAGTTTGTATACAAATATATTAAAAGTGCTTCCAATCATTTTTTTTCATTTCCATGTTTAACGTTCTTTTCAAAATTAAAATTAAGCAACATTTCATAAATGTATAGTGCGCGATTCAGTTTATTTTTATTAATTTATTTTTGTTTAATTATAATTTTCTTATTGATAAAGGAAAATTTACTTTTTTATTAAAATTTTTTGTTAACTTCCAAGAGAAATACACAACGCATGCAAACAGAAAAGTGCTGGCAAATTTAAAAAATTCTTAAAAAATTAAAATTATTGAAGTTCGAGGCCATACTCTATATTTTTTTTATTAGGATATTGCTCTAACAAATAATCTATAGAGTATTTGTTTGCAAATTTATTAATTGACCACTTTCAGAAATGTGTTGATAGATCTATTTCGGGAATTTTCTAGGTTCCCATCATCAGAACACGTTTCGAAAGAAGTGACAATCCCATGCAAAGCATCAAACAGTCATATAAACTAGTTTTAGCCACTAAATGAGAACTACTATATGCGCTCGAAGCTAAAGAGTATCACCATTGATCAAAAATAAATTGAAAACTTGTTTGTTATGTGCACCCTCTACCTTTGGTAGATATATAATACACGCTTTTTGTCTTTTCTCCTTTTTATTCCCACACTTGTTTTGTTTAAAAACAAGATGTAAAGGGGGAGTAAACAAGACCGTAATTTCTCTTTATACAAGTTTGATATAGTTTTTATTAAAGATGTTTTTTCGACCTTTAATTGTGCAATGAAAATTATTCAAGTTCGAGGCCATACTCTATAGTTCTTTATTAGGATATTGTCCTAACAAATAATCTTTAGAGTTTTGTGTTCAAATTTATTAATTGATCAGTTTCAGGAATGTGTGTTTTTTTTTTTTTTAAACATTGATTTTTCTTTTAATTTAATAATTTTTTTTTTGTAAAACCTTTACAGTTACAAAAAATGTCCTGTGCTCTATTGGAAAATGCAAAATCTCAATATAAAATACAACGTTTTAAACCACAAATATCCACAAACAATAGTACAATCACAACCATTATTCCCCACCTACAAGATAATACAATGCGTATGGCATTAAAGAGACCAGCAGCACCAAATAAACCCACATCAACAGTTATTGAAATGCAAAAGAGATTCTTTCCCGATAATATGATAATAAAACCCACACAAGTTCCACAGCAACAGCAACAACAACAACAGCAATCCCAACAACAACAACAACAACAGCAGCAACAACAACTAACAACACAAATGTTGCCGTCAGTATCCACAATTAAAGCAACATTAGGACAAATACAAACAACAGGATTTGTACAACAACCACAGCAGCAACAAATACTACAACAAAAAATTCAACAGCAACAACCGAATCTTGTTGTTGCCACCCAGCAACAATCACAACAACAACCAAGAAGACAAATATTTTGGAATACTGCTCATATATCCATTAGCACAAAATTTGTTTTAGACGTACAAGCTAATCAAGCCTTTGGATTTGGTACCGAAGGCAAAGAACGTTTGGCCAGTAAACATCCCGAGTTAATACGTTATTTACCCGATAATGAAGATCGAGATTGGTTAATAAATCAACAGATTATACCACAACAAAACCGCAATTCACGTTTTCTATTTTTAATCTATGATGAAGTCTGTCGTTTATATCAAACTCATGAGGTTTACAAAACTAAAGCCAATGTAGATTTAACGGTAATGATGACATTTACTGTGCCCGAATTTATGATACAAAAAATGAAAATTTTTTTTGTTGATTTGAATATTAAAAGTCGTGGTCTTATTACCAACTCCTATTCTATAGCGGGAGCAACAACAGTTTCTATGCAACAACAACAACAACAGCAACAACAACAGCAGCAACAACAACAGCAGCAGCAACAACAGCAGAGCAATAGTCATCTACGTAATGCTTTATTATTGGGCACTCAAACTTCATTATTGTCAGCATCCACTACCAGCACCTCAAATGTAGCCACTACTAGTGATTCTACAATAGCTTCATCTTCTTCAACAACTCCCTGTGCTGCCGCTGCCACTTCTTCATCTTCTAACATTTCTTCTACGGATAACTTGTTGCAACAAAAACTAAATCCAGCAATTTAAGTTCATCTCATGCCACCTTAACCGCTTTGTTAAATAATTCCTCGTCCTCAGCATGTACCACCACCACCAATAATGGTTCCACTGAAAAATCAAATACTGCTTCCATTAATACTTCTACAAATTTATCATCGTCATCAACACCAACTTTGTTGAATAAATTGAGAAAATAAGTTTTCGTTATTTAAGATGTGTAGAGGCTTGAAAATAAAAATTCAATTAAACTTGTAGAAAAAAAACCGTATTAAATATATTACTTTTATCCAGGGATGGCAGGAAATACCTCTAAAATACCGTTATCGATTCAAAACCCTTTCAACTGACTATCGTTATCTCTAAAATACCGTTAACGAAATAATTTAAATACAGTTATCCGTAAAATACTGTAGATTCTTAATATTCTTAAAATACCGTTATCGCTTGAATACCGTTAACAAAATAATTGAAATAGCGTTATCCTTAAAATACCGTTACCGACACAATCTAACAAAATCAGAAAAAAATAATCGCTGTAAAAAGATATATTTTCTAAAGCTTGATCATAAACTAGACAAGATTTAGAATTCGTGCATAATGAGGCTAAAATTACACTGTGGAACAAATTCAGGTTAGCAAAAGTTAGGTCGATTCTGAGAGTGAGGGGTGAAAATAGAGGCTAAATTAGAAAACCCGTATCGCGACGTTTGTTAATGTTAGTTTGAATTGTTTTTTAATCGACCTTGGAACTTTGCAGTCAAATGCCGATTTTCAGCATATTGTTTATATGGTTTTTTGGCTATAACTCGTCGAATAATTGATATTTTTCAATCTGTAAAAGCCAAATTATTGCTAGAGACCTGGTCCAACAATTAAAGTAATAATTTGGATTTTCCAGATTGAAAAAAATATCAATTAGTCGACGAGTTATAGCCAAAAAACCATATAAACCAGGAGTGCCCAAGAGTTCCTTATGGAAGAGCAAACACCAATACATTTAAAGAAAACCTAATTTTTATTCAATATTTTTTGTTGGAAAAACCAATACATACAAAGAAAAAAGAAAAAATATTTCAATGGTTACCAGCAAAGCATACGAAAGTGTTGTTGCTTTGCACTTGCGTGTATACAGTGAGAACGATAAAAAACGAATAAGACAAAGTTGTTTGTGTATTTCGTATTGCTAGTGCTGAGCGCTCTATGTGTGTATTAAAACACACAGCCTATAGCTAAGTGTTTTTACAAAAACAAATGAGCACGAAGCGCATAGGGCTTGGGCACCCTTGATATAAACAATATGCTGAAAATCGGCATTTGACTGCAAAGTTCGAAGGTCGATTAAAAACAATTCAAACTAACATAAACAAACGCCGCGATACGGGTCTTCTAATTTAGCCTCTATTTTCACCCCTCAGTCTCAGAATCGACCTAATTTTTGCTAACCTGATTTTGTTTGGAATTTGGCTTTGGAGCTAAATCATTCCTATTTTTTACTCAATTTAAGTAAAATTTCTTTAATCCGAAACAAGTTTTTTTTGAGTGCATAGAACAAAAGTCACACAACACCACTGGTGAAACTGTAATCCAATTTTTCACAAACTCTGGCCCATTAGTGAAGAAACGGAGTAATCCACTTAAATTAGATGCCCTAAATACGTAGCATCAATGACCGCTACTCTTCTTTTACTTCTCAAGCCGCACAAGCCACTTTTTTTACTTGGTGTGACATTTCTCTCAATAAATCAGAAACCAATACGTTCTCCACCATGACACTTATTGACAGTATAGAGAAAAGATTCAACATTGATATATATTTTTTTTAAAATTTTTAAAAATACTATTTTTATAAATATTCAAACGCGAACTTTATGTCACGAAAATTTGACATTTGACAGTATAGTGAGGGATTTAACATTGACATATATTTTTTTGAAATTTTTAAAAATACTATTTTTTTTTAAATTCGCCCGCGAATTTTATGTCACGAAAATTTCACATTTGGAATTTTGAAAAATTAGGTAAGTGATGTATCATTTTAAAGGAATCTTTAATTTAATTTAAGACCTCCGTGATTTACGTAGCAGCAACACTTTTCATTATATACTTAATTTTGTAAAGTTAATTTAGTGCCTTTTTAACGGTTTTTTTTTTAATTTTTAAGGCGCTATAGGCAGCAAAACTTCGTGTCAACCTTAGTTGCATAAAAGACAATATCTGTGCCGAATCTGAACAAGTTCGGAAGCGAAAAGTGATATCAGTTTGCTGCTTTTATTTATTTTAACTCCATATATTCTATACTAAAAGCACAAAAAAGGTAATTTTTAGACTGTAGTTATCTCTTGGTAAGAGCAATAATATATGTCGAAAGTTATTTATTTTTATGGATTTCCTCTTAACCTATTTGGACCTTATCGCCTAAAATAGGCAACGAAAAAAAATTTTGTTAATTAATAACGAGCTTTCAATCTCCCTTTATTTACAAAAATAAAGCAAACCCAACATATTAGCTAGGTTGATACTAGTATTTCGATCTGACTAAAGAACTCATTAGAAATCGAAGGTTTAGAAAAGCTAGAGCCTCCAGAATATGCAGAGCTTTACCAAAAAACCTCTTAATTATAAATGTTGACCCAAAAATTGTGTTGATTAGCACATCTATAGTGTGAACAACAACCAGACTGAAAGACATACTCAGAATGAATTAGATGTCGCGGCATGTCACGATGTAGTAGTGACGGGAAAATTATACTAAAAAGTACAACTCCAGTAAAACATAATATAAAAAAATCAACCATGGAAGATTTTTGTATCTGTTTTTCATACATAAATCAAAATTGTGGATTAAACAACTTAAATTTTGCGTCGTCACCGGCTTGTGAAAGTAATTGTCTATTAATTAAATAAAAGACAAAATAAAATATTTAAATTTAATAAAGATTAAATGTGTATTTGTAAACTAAGTGTTTATAATATATTAATAATCTTGTGTGGTCAAATTGCAAACAAATATGCAATAGGTAGACAGACTAAAGCGAAAGACAAAGACATACATCTTAGGTAGATTTTCCTGTTTCCTTTTTCTTATTGCAAAAAAGGGTTGTATATGTTATATTTTGTTATTTTTTTCGTTTCGTTTCTATAATTCTCTGCGGCATTTGCGTTCCTTTAAAAGATAGCATCATTTAGACAATAATTGATGTAAGTAGTTCAAAGATAATTTCGTTTATGTTATATATAATTATTCCTATTGTTTTTAGATATTACATTAATTCATATCGTCAATGTGCGAGTATGAACATTTTTATATTTTGTAACGTATTGTAAATAATTTTAAAAATAATCACAAAATACGTTTTATGATTTTCAGCAAATAAATTAACTAACGTATAAATTTTCTAAAAATTTTTTGAGTTTTTTTCAGTCTACTAATATTCAGCAAAAATTTTATTAATTTTTAGCAAGGGTTTTTCAATTTCTAATCTACTAAGTGTTAGCAAAACATTTGCTGAATCAGCTCGCTGATTTTCAGCAAAAGATTTTGCTGACATTAGCAATTGTTTTGCAAGCACCCTCCTGACAAAAATTTTCCTGACTCAGCAAAATTTTTTGCTGACTTTACTAACTTTTTTGAGTGTATTGTAAAAATGAATGTAAAATCATAAAACAGTCTTTTGTTGTGGTTTGTTTTTTTAAATGAACTACAAGGTTAGTAAAAAATGTAATTTGTTCTACAAACGACTGACATTTACATTAAAATATAGAAACTGTATTACAACCCAAACAACTACATACAGTAAAACTCGCTAAGACGAACTCGGTTAAGACGAACCCTCGGTTAATACGAACTAAATTAAAAGTCCCGACGTGTTGGCAACAATTATCATATAAAATACATCTTTTAATACGAACTCGGTTAATACGAACCGTCGGTTATTACGAACTGTTTTAGGCAGTCCCAAAAACTCGTTTTCATACAAATTATCATGTTTAGTTCACTCTTTATTCGTTTAATGGGATAGACCTAATATGAATTTCATATCCGTGGATGACTTTCTAGATATAGATGCTAATGTTTTGACCTCACATACTTTATCAGGTGAAGAAATATTGGAAGTTGTTAATGCTCCCGATGTTGAAAATTTGTCAAGTGATATATTCCAACAAAATCGTGTGCCGAAGAAGCTGACAATCATATTTTGGTAATAGAAAAACTTATAACGAATGAAATCGTTAATTCAGTCATTCAGAAAAAAAGAACAGATTTTTTTTTAAAAAAACCCCGCTTAATACGAACCTCGCTTAAGACGAACTAATTTTTTTGGTTCCTCGGAGTTCGTCTTAACCGTGTTTTACTGTATTTGTAAAGCAGAAGTTCCCTGAGTGAACTTGCACAGTTGAATTACTAAGGGTTTTACTATTTTTTCTTTTAACTTTTTTCTATGAATGTTTTATTAAGATGCGAACAATACACTATTTTTTGTCAGTTTAGAGGGGTTTTTACCTTAATCTCGAATGATTTTTAAGACTTTTTATCAACAAATTTATAAAAAAAAAAATTTTTTGTCAAGCTGTTTTTATTGACTCTGAAACTTATATACCTTAACATTTTAATGCCAACAGTATGGTTGCATTCGCTATGCATCTGAGCCAGAACTACGAATGAATTAATTGTTTAATTTACTTTTTTAAATATTGAATTTAATTTTAGCAATATGTCATTCCTTGAAGCATTCACTATGATTTAATTTAATGACTTCATTTATAAAATTTTTTTTAATGCATTTTTTTTTATAGTGCATGAAGGAACTCATGAATTCATTTATATTAGAATGACAAAAGTTTTCGATTTATTATCTTGATTATTTTTGCAAACAAATACATGTCTGCATATATCTTTTTTTTTATAGTAAAACATTTAGGAACATTATATTATTAATAACTTTTTATAAAACAACATCAAATAAATATCAATTATTCACTGCAGATAATTATCAGTGTGACCGATTGATTGGCAGTAGTTTTTGATTTCATTTGACAGTTAACAATGCACAGTGAAAGAGATCGAACGCAATTTGTGATCAAATTATTATTTGCTTTAATATTTTTTACATTTTTAACAATTTATAATAATTTTTACTACAATATTATAACCGTGAATCGAAATTATTCGTACAGTAAAATAAATGATTTAAATCTAACAAGAAAAATAATCCTTCCGCCTAAAGGATATTTAGTATGGAGTAATAATTGTCATATACCATCAATGGATATATTTGCACCGGATTATATGAAAGATTATAAGCCACAAATTCCACGAAATTGTTCTACAAAAGAACTTTTAGTTATGAAATTATTTAACACGACTACAAAACAATATACTTTGCATATAAATGAATATTTAAAGGATCAATATGTGAGAAAGGACGATAATATAAATTGTTGTTATGAGCAAATTATACGTAATGGTGATAGTAGTTACAAGTAGGTTTTATAAAAAATAAAGCAAAATTTTAACCCATTAACTGCATGGTTTGCAGTATACATTTTACGAATGAATTAATTAAAACAAATTTACAAGTTTTGAAAATTTAATTTTTGATTAACGGGGACAGGAACATGTACTAAGAAATTGCCTTTTAGGCGCCTATAATATGCACTAAAAATCTTCAAATATGCACTAAAAATTACAAAAATATGCACTTATGTATACTTTTTTTAATCTAATGAAAAACATAAAAAAAATAAATTTTTGATTCAGTTTCATTGTATTCATATAAAAAAATAATTTCTTTTGGCACATTTTGAACCCGACCCTCTCAGAATTTGATGAAATTTTGCATACGGCTACATTTTACATATACAAACACAACCTCATATTTAGAAATTGCATTTTTGAAAATATGTGGGCGTGGCAAGGTATCGAAGTTTTTGAAAAATGACGATAATATGTATTTTCAAGCTTTGATTACTAAGGAATGGCTAAACCGATTTCAAAGATCTTGGTACCATTAGAAAGGTATTTAGATCAGCTTTCGAAAACATACACTGCAAAAAATTTATATTGCACTGAAAATATTTTTTTGGTAAAAATAAAACTTTAAACTAGGAAAACACTTCAAAGGCCAAGGGTTTTTTTCCAAAAACAAATTTTTTTTAGAAAGGTCTCTTTAATATATAGAACATATCTAAAAACTAAAATGGCGTTATTTTTCTTTTTTTTAAATTTTTTTAAGTAAATGCATCTCTTGTTAACTTCCTTATATTTTGATATCATTGTGTGACAAAAAAGAATAAAGTAGCTATACTTTGAAAGTTATACAGATTTTTTTGTAATTCTAATAGATTAGAACAAGAATCGTATTATCAAATTTTTCAGACACCCCCAAAATATGGACTTACCCGTGGTATATTTTTTTTTTTATTTTTTTAGATTTAATATATAATTTTGCGCAGCTCATACTGTTGACTTTCGGAATATTTGCTAACTTTAAGTGAAGTTTCAGCTAAAGGTATAAAAGAATGGAAGCTTTGAATTCCTGTAATAGTTTTAGCATTTTTATACCTTGAAAATAGCTCTTCTTTTGTTTTGTTATAGTCGTCAGCGTCTGCATAAGCAACTTCTATGGAGGTCTTATAAGTTTGTGAAGCTCAATGATAAAGGTTTTTCGCCGTTTAAATTTGGTTTTTATTTGCAATGCTATAATTCCGATCGCCTATTTTTAGTGTCCCATCACATGCAGATTTTCCATATTTGGTTGCGTAAAAGTGCCACTAAGCGAATATATCGAAATCAATTTTATGATGACATAAATTAATTAAGTTGTATTTGCTTTTGTATTGTGCTCCTGCACCATCAGACAACTTTCGTAATTGAATTGCTTATATTGGTCTTAACAAAATTAATCATTTTTAAAATATACAGATGAACTGCTATGCTATCATGGATATTAAAATCGGATACTATGGCAAAGGTTCTATGAATTAAATTTTCGTTATCTTTGTAAAAAAACAACGAACGGATGTATCGTGGCTTGATTATTATTCCAATGGTATCCTTAAACGGCATTTTGTGTAACAAACGCATAGTTTTCAGCGAAATCCATTTGAATTAGCATTTCTCCTATCAGCAATGCCATTTTTTTTTTCACTTACGAATCGGGACTTGCGCTTAGCTATGAAATGATGTGGCACCAGCTTATAGATGTGTTTTACAAAATCGTCAAAAATGTGTCTGTAGTAGAGGAAATGGTTTCGAGATTGCATCTAAGAGTTGCGTTCCATTTTTTGTAAATGACTTCTTGAATTAGATTTTTTTCGTAATATCCCAACATCATGGTTTTAAGGTTTCTTAAATTATCGTAGCACCGACCACACATTGATACGCAACACTCGCTGTTTTCTATATTACCATTACAAATAACGAAATTAATAACATCTTTATAGTTTATGAAATTATGTTGACCTTCAGTTTCCATCGATTTCAAACCGGAGTTTTCAAACATCAGTTGCTGGTTTCCAACCCCAAGTTTGATGCAATTCTTTAATCGCGACATTGTAAATTTTGTAAATCCTAATTGAAGGGAAGGATGCCTTTTTCTAAATTCATAGTATGTTTCACGAAGTAATGACAGCATTCGTCTTTTTTGAACTTGCTCGCGTAAGTTCCATTGTCTTACTACAATTGAGTCCTGTGACCCTGGCATGATTCGCCTGATTTCATCATCTTCATAAAACAATTTTACTGTGTTTAAAGTTTGTTCAGGTAAACTACGTCTGTCCATGCTATATTATATATGATATGATATAACGATATATAACTATATATGATATAACGGGACAAAGAACCAAGTGTAAAGTAAAACAGATAATTAAATTTTGCTGTTTCATATTTAGTATTAGAACGACTTAATTATATGAGCACAAGTGCATGTCTTATTTGTTCTAAAAATAAAAATAAAAAAAGTCCATATTTTGGGGGTGTCTGAAAAATTTGACAATACGATTCTTGTTCTAATATATTAGAAATACAAAAAAATCTATATAGCTTTCAAAGTATAGCTACTTTATTCTTTTTTGTCACACAATGATATCAAAATATAAGGAAGTTAACAAAAGATGCATTTACTTAAAAAAATTAAAAAAAAAGAAAAATAACGCCATTTTAGTTTTTTGATATGTTCTATATATTAAAGAGACCTTTCTAAAAAAAAATTGTTTTTGGAAAAAAACCCTTGGCCTTTGAAGTGTTTTCCTAGTTTAAAGTTTTATTTTTACCAAAAAAATATTTTCAGTGCAATATAAATTTTTTGCAGTGTGTGTTTTCGAAAGCTGATCTAAATACCTTTCTAATGGTAACAAGATCTTTGAAATCGGTTCTGCCATTAATTAGTAATCACAGCTTGAATGTACATATTATCGTCATTTTTCAAAAACTTCAATACCTTGCCACGCCCGCATATTTTCAAAAATGCAATTTCTAAATATGAGGCTGTGTTTGTATAGGTAAAATGTAGCTGTATGCAAAATTTCATCATATTCTCAGTGGGTCGGGTTCAACGAATATCGGTTTTGATATAAAATTCATCTTATGTTTTCAAACGTAAAATTTAATATATTTGTTTAAAAAAAAAAAATTAACAAAGAAATTGACCGCTCAAAATTCGAAAAAATACAAAAAAAAAACTGTAAGCAATTTTAATTAAATTTTGATTATTTATATTGAAAAAGTATGCATTTAAAAAACCACTCAAAATTGTTTCTTTTAATCCCAGTTTGCATATAAAATTTAAGAGAATTACTTAACAGTTTTTTTAAAAAAACTATGAAAAATTCAATAAAAATATGCATTTATAGCAAAATAAGTAAAAATATGCAATAAAAATAGTCATTTAAAGCTAAATATGTAAAAGATGCATTTATAGCAAAATATGCACCAATAAATCGATGCAATTTTAACGCAAATTCTTTGATTGGCGAAGATATTTTGGTTACCCTGTTCTCAGACTTAAGGTGAAAAACATGCATTTGCATGAACTTCCGGTCCATGGTGATTAATATGCAGCAAAACGTTAAAAATGTGGTAAATAATTTTTAATTAAACCGACCTATTTGCTCTATACACACAAAAAATAAAATTTAATTTCAATCACGAAAACCGACGATTCAATTACTTTTAACTCTAGAATGACTAACAATTTTTTATACCTACTCTGCCCAAAACCAGTCAATATGACTGATGGTTTTTAAAAATTCGTCAAAAATAAATTTTGTATCCGAACATTGCGGTTTATGCAGCAATGTAATCTAGAAGTCTAGCACTTTAAAACTGCATTAAAAACATTTCGAAGTGTTGTGTTGTTTAAGCGATATTAGGTACAGAGTGTGGCTATATGCTATTTTTGGTGAATTTTCAATTAGTTTTATTAGTTTAACTTCCTCTAAAATTGAAGGATTTTAATTAATTTATATATTTTAAATCTAGAATTCCAAAGGTACAAAATGACATCAATAAGTGCGTATTTATCTTTTACAGTAACTACTTGGGTTACCCGGTACTAGCATTTGGAAGCATCAACTGTCTCGAAACATTTAAAAAACTTGTCAAAAATATAGATTATAGTGATTTATATATCAACTTATTCAAAATTTACAATGTATTCAAAAAATTTTTTTTTTTAAGATTTTGGGTTCAAAAGTAGATTTTTTTATAAAACCCAGTGTATAAGTAAAAGATACTCAAGTATCAGCTATTGTTTCAAATGTAATTTATTAACTGTTGCAGATAAATAAAAACTTACTGATTTTGTAACTTTGAAATTCCTGATTTTGAATACATAAACTAATTGAAAATCGCACAATTCTAGATGAAGTTACACTAAAAAAACTAATAAAAAATTCATCAAAAATAGCACATATTTACTTTTGTTTCAAATATCGCTTAAACAGCATACAATTTCGAAATGCTGTTTTGAAGTGCTAGACTTTTAAATTACAATACTGCTTCAATCGTAATGATCGGATGAAAAATGCATTTTTGACGATTTTTAAAAAACAACATTCATTTTGACAGAGTAAATATTTTGGGCATAGTAGGTGTACATTTTTTTTCGGAAACTAACAAGGAAGGTATCCCAACCCAAACTTGCAGATTTTAATAAACTTTGGATATGATGTAAAGCTGCCCAATCTCACGTTTTGGGATTGAAAATTAGAGTTAAAAATTCGTTTGTTTTTGTAACTCGATTCGAAAAAAGTTTTTCGAATTCGGAAATCTTGCACATATTTAAAACAAAAAAACTACATACACTTTTTTCTATTTTATGGTTCTTATTCTTACTATTTTTCGAATCGAGTTACGCAGTAACCCCAAGGTTTATTTGTACGCAGGGTTAAAGTACACAAGTACTCATAGTGGACCCATAGTTCCCACATTTATGAATTATTTGAAATACAGGGGAAAAAGGCTCTTCGGGAAAAATCCCATAAAAACCGAAAGAACCGAACCCCTCGATTAAATTAAATAGGCATTGATATGCATTATTTTAGCTTAATACAACTAAAATTCCTTAATAAAACTCTAGATTTAATGTTACTCAAAACACATTTTTTTGAATAACACGAAATAAACAAAAAAAAACCTTAAACGCGGTAATTTTTGACGCCTAAACATGAAATTAGACAATAAAAAAAAAAAAAAACAAAACACGAGTCCCTTAAATTAAAATTTTATTCTCTACAACATATCTGAAGTTCCTTAAGATCTGCCGGTACGGGTCGGGATACCTCCCTTTTTTGTTACTCTACTTATGGCCGTATTTTCAAGCAATATATACCTACTGGTGCTTAGATACCTACCGTGTACACGAACAAAATCGGGTAGGTATCTAAGCACCGGTAGGTATCTATTGCTTGAAATTACGGGCATTAATCCTATAAAAGTCATATAATATCTGGAATAAGTGTGAACAAAAACTTGTAATTTTTAATCAAAGATGTTAAACCAATCAAAATGATTGGTGTGGTCATTATAGTGTTCATGTTGAAATTTCTCCAACAATAAAAACTACTCAGCATTGGGAAAAAAGTAGATTTTTTTTTTTTTTTGATTTTAGTCAACATAAAAAACTTATAAAAATAAAATTTTATAAATCTAGCAGTACATACCCTGCAGGAAATGTCAATAGTGAAAAAGTATTGATTCACTATTGACTGTGTCACCAGTACTACTAACCGAATTTTCCCCAGTTAATGTAATTTGCTGAGGACATTTAACATGTACGTTAGCGCGTCCCGAAAAATTTTTTTTTGAGCTTGCCCATCCAAATGAGCCCCAGGGAAAAATAGCAAAAAAATTTTGAACAAAAAACCAGATGACTATCAAATCCTAAAGATTGCAATCCTAGTGCATTTTGAAAAAAAAAAATATTTTTGATTTTAAAAAAATTGACGCCAAAAGTTCCGCAATACAGAGTACATTCCGGGAAAAATATTAATAAAATTTCCGTAGAGCAATTTTGGTGCAGCGTTGCATCTTTAAGATTGAAATGTGAAAAAAAAGAAAATTTTACAAAAAAGTACATCTCGTTCCACTGTGCGCTGGACCAGAAAAGCTCTATCACATTTTTTGAAATAGTTTTAACTAATATCCTCTAGTTTGCGCAGCTTTTGTGATTAATTTAGCTTGAAAGAAAGAAAGAAAAAAAAAACATATACTCACTTTCTATCTTTAAGATGCAACGCTGCACCAAAATTGCTCTACGGAAATTTTTTTAATATTTTTCCCGGAATGTACTCTGTATTGCGCAACTTTTGGCGTCAATTTTTTTTTAAATCAAAAATATTTTTTTTTTTCAAAATGCACTAGGGTTGCAATCTTTAGGATCCGGTAACCATCTGGTTTTTTGTCCAAAATTTTTTTTGTTATTTTTCTCGTAAAAGGGTCCTAAATCCCCATCATTTGGGGGGGCAAGCATTTTCAAATTCGAAAAAAAGCCAAATTCGGGACGCGCTAATGTACGTGTCATTGAAAAACACTAGTGACATTAGAACTATTGACTAGGTAGTGAATATGTAGTTCTTATGGGACCATATGCCGACATTGGACCAAAGATTCACTAGTGACTCGTTAGTTCTTATGGGACCACATGTAGACATAAGAACCATAGATTCACTAGTGACTAATTAGTTCTAATGGGACCATATGTAGACATTGGAGCCAAAAATTTATTAGTGAGTTAATAAAGTAAAAAGTGTAGACACTTAGTTGACAATGTCAACAAAATAGTAGACAAAAGTGGAGACTTGGAGACACTTGACCCCAAGCTTCCTGCACGGTAACTATGTATCATACTTGGAATTTTTTCATTGACATTGGAATTTCATTAGCATTAGTTAACTAATGCTAATGCCTAAACAATTTCATTACCATTTAGTTGTAATGAAATTGTTTGGCATTAGCATTTATCCAACAAATGCTAATGAAATCACACTAATGCCTGAAAAACTAATTACAATTGAACAAAAAAAAAAGCATTTGTTTACAAAAAAAAAAAAAAAAAAAAATGGAGTGTAAATTGTAACACTGAATACGGAAAACGATATGGAACGAGGAACTAACTTACCCGATAACATATCTTTATGTTTGTATTATCACGTAAATAAGTAACATAATGAAATCACATTTTGGCTGTCTTTTAAAATATGTATCACTCGGGATCTCTCTCGGACCTAGCCTATTTATATTGTAAGAGTATATTAATACTATATATACTTATAATTATATTCGTCTATACTTATAATAAATTAATTATGTATACTTATAATTAATTACTCGGGTAATATTCCGGGGGAGCAAAAATTTTGTCCATTTTGCTATATCTCGCTTAGTTTTGAAGATACTGGACATTTTAAAGTATGGCCATTTTGTAAAATGGCTTGTATCTCGAAAGCTAAGCAAGATATCGCAAAACGGACAACATTAGAAAAACCGCCGCTTCCAACAACACAAATGTGTAGAGTGTTCCGATTCCAATCGTTCCCCGTTTTGTTCCATTTTGGACAAATTTTTCCATTCTATTATGGGAGTGATTAAATTTTTATTTTCATGTACGTTTTTGGGTAAACAAATAATTGAGATACTCTGTGGTTTTTTCATAAAAAATGAATTTATCGGAATCTTTCCCAGACCTAGCATATTTGCATGCAGTCAATTGCAATTTGCTTCCTTTAATTAATACATTACTAATGGTAATGAAATTTAAAATCATTACCTTTAATCAATGAAATCAAATCAATGAAATTCAATAATTAAAAAAAATGCTAATGAAAATAATATCATTACAATTGATACACACAGAGAAATAAAGTGCCAACCGAATTGAAAAGTGTATATTAATGGTACCAACTTATAAATTTAGTTAGTACAACGATATTTACATTCAGTTTCTGAAAGTTTTGGGTATTGCAACTAAAATTCTGTTGAATTAACCGAACTTTGTTGTGAAAACTAATATAAAATTGTGACAACTATCTGAAATTCGTAATAACCGAATTTGAGTTGTACTAACCGCATTTCAGTTGGCAAATAGCTAATTTTTTTCTGTGTATATCAAGGAAATTATAATGAAATCATCAATTAATTAGTCCTTTCAATTAATTAGTATCACGTTTACCTTTCGATTTATTTTATTTCATGATATTATTTGAAGACGTGTAGAATGCAAAAAATTTGAACAAGACTTTATAGTACCAAATGATATTGACTATATGTTAATAACTTGTCGTGGCATTACAAATACAAGCGTAATCTATAAGGATGGAATGATATTTATACAGGAACGCAGTAGTGTTAATGAAAAATTTCGAAATAATAGTCAAACTCATCGACCATTTGGGATTTTATTGTTTGGAATTGATTCAGTATCACAATTTAATTTTCGACGTATGATGCCAAAAACATTTCAATATGTACAAAATAATAATTGGTTTGAGTTATCCGGGTATAATAAGGTAAATATTTAAGAAAAAAAAAAAAAAAAAAATGTTATATACATGTGTGGTGCATGCATAGTTACGCACAAAATAATAAGACCCCGAGTAAAAACATTTGTATATAATAATACATTGTTTTATATAAACCTAGTTATTTTTGTTTTGTTTTTTGTGAAAGAAATATATGTTTTTGTATGCCAGTGTATTTAACCGGACATAATTATATAAATTCATATATAAAAGTTTTGTCGAAAAATTGTAATATGATGTCCTATATAGTTCTGTCTTATCGCATCTCAATCAATATATAATTGTACATTGCATTTAGAATTAGATAAAATAAATCCAAATACATCCCAGCAAAAAATAACCTGGATTTGGTAAGCAGTAACTCCAAAAAAATAAGTTAGTAAAACGTCTTGTAAATCAGGTATACTATTTTTTAGCAAATTTTTTGCTAAAATCGTGTTTTCAGCTAAAATTTTTGTTATACTTATTCAGCACTTAACTGTTTTATACTAATGCATTACTAATATTATACTAATGTTTTACTAATTAATTTTGCTAAAAAAATTGTGCTGATAAGCACATTAATAGTGTGGACGACAACCAGATTAAAATATATGCGCAGAATGAAGCAGATGTCGCGGCATGTCAAGATGTAGTAAAGAAGAGGAAAATGATACTAAAAAGTACAACTCTAATAAGACATACACAAGAATCAACCATGGAAGATTTTTGTATCTGTTTTTCATACATAAAACAAAATTGAGGATTAAAACAACTTAAATTTTGCGCTGTCACCGGCTTGTGAAAATAATTGTCTATTAATTAAATATAAGACAAAATAAAATATTTAAATTTAATATGTATTTCTAAACTAAATGTTTATAGATCAATAATCTAGTGTAGTTAAATTGCAAACAAACATATACAGACATATAGACAAAGTAAAGCGAAAGACAAAGACACACATCTTAGGTAGATTTTTATGGTTCCTTTTTCGTATTGCAAAAAAAGGGTTGTTTTTTTCGTTTCGTTTGTTTTTGTTTATTTTTTCGTTTCGTTTCTATAATTATCTTTGGCAGTTGCGTCCTTTAAAAGATAGCATCATTTAGACAACCATTGATGTAAGTAGTTGAAAGAAAATTTTTGTTATGTTATATATATTTATTTCTATATATTTTCAGATATTAAATTAATTCATGTCGTCAATGTGGGAAAATGAAAATTTTTATCGTTATATTAGTTTTTTGTTTTTATATACATCGAGATTATTTTTATGTTATTTTCAATTTATAACGAGCTTTCAACCTCCGTATATTTACAAAAATAAAGCAAATCAAACATATTAGCTAGGTTGATACTAGTATTTCGATCTGGCTAAAGATCTCATCAGAACCCGAAGTTTTAGAAAAGCTAGAGCCTATATAATAGGCAGAACTTTAACAAAAAACCTATTAATAATCAATGTTGCTCCATTCTTGTCTTCTTAGTAATCAACCACGTGGTTAGGTCTTTTCCTAACAAGCATCATGACGTTACTAAATTTTGAAGACCAAAAATGTTCTATTTATATAAAAAATTTTTAGTGTGTACTCTGGCTCAAGTAATATTTTTTACAGTTATATTAGTTTTTTGTTTTTATATACATCGAGATTATTTTTATGTTATTTTCAATTTATAAATTTTTATATTTCGTAATTATTGTAAGTTATTTTTAAAAGAATCACAGAAATATGTTTTATGATTTTCAGCAAATAAATTAACTAAATTACAATTTTTCTACAAATTTTTTGCGTTTTTTTCAGTCTACTAAAATTCAGCAAAAAATTTATTAATTTTTAGCAAGGCTTTTGTACTTCTAATCCACTAAGTGTTAGCAAAACTTTTGCTGAATCGACTAATTTTGTTGCTTAAAATCAGCTCGCTGATTTTCAGCAAAAGATTTTGCTGACATTAGCAATTTTTTTGCAAGCACCCTCCTGACTAAAATTTTGCTGACTCAGCAAAATTTTTTGCTGACTTTACAAACTTTTTTTTAGTAGATTCAGCAAAAGTTTTGCTAACACTTAGTAGATTACAAATTAATAAAATTTTTGCTGAATATTAGTAGACTGAAAAAAAACTCAAAAAATTTGTAGAAGAATTATACTTTAGTTAACTTATTTGCTGAAAATCATAAAACATTTTTTTGTGATTCTTTTTAAAATAATTTACAATACGTTACAAAATATAATATAAATGCTCATACTTCCAAATTGACGATATGAATTAATGTAAACAATAGAAATAATTATATATAACATAACTTACTAATTACATCCATTATTGTCTAAATGATGCTATATTTTAAAGGAACGCAAATGTCGCAGAGAATTATAGAAACGAAACGAAAAAATAACAAAATATAACATATACAACCCTTTTTGTTTGCAAAAAATATATATATAAAAAGTATATCTTTCAATCTGGTTGTCGTTCACACTATTGATTTGCTAATCAACACAATTTTTTTTAGCAAAATAAATTAGTAAAACATTAGTAAAATATTAGTAAAAAATTAGTTCAAAACAGTTAAGTGCTGAATAAGTATAACTACAATTTTAGTTTAAAACATAATTTTAGCAACAAATTTGCTGAAAAATAGCATACCTGATTAACAAGATGTTTTACTAACTTTTCTACTAACTTATTTTTTTTTTGAGTGTAAATATATTTAGATATTATATCATCCCGATTAAAAAAAATTAATATGATGCTTTATATAATCATACGTAATTTAATATGAGTTTTAATACAGTTTTATCCAAGAAATGGGCATTTATAATTATATAATTTAGCATTAGTTTAGTTCTAATTTTATAATATCAGATTAAATTACATCCGAATATTAACGCGATGCAGTTTAATCCGATTTTATATAGTGGTATAAATTTATATGTGAACTGAAACAATTATATACAAAGCTAGAGTTTTATCCGATTTTTTAATTTTAAACTTTATTGAAATCCAAAATATTTGAAATAATTATCGTTAAATATGAGCTTTGCTTCAACGTTATTAATCCTTTCATACCTTAGACACTTGCAAAAAGTTTACGACTTTATAATTTGTAGCAAATTCCTTTCCATATGGAAAATTTATTTTATTCATAAAATTCTCTTGAAATTACCTAAAAAAAAACAAAGTAATTTCAAGAAAAAATTTCAAAAAACTGATGAAGATTTTATTTAATTTAGTTAAATTTAAAATTTAAATTGGCTTTTTACAGTGAAAAAAAAATCACAAAATTAAAAACTCCTAATCCCATGTGAAAATTATCATATATTATCATTTTTGGTATGGAACAATGAATATGTGAAGATATAATTTTATCCAAAATTAAATACAATTTCTTGAATATTACACTATATGTAATTATATATAATTTTGCATTCGTACATAATTAGTTTAACTATAATTGTATATATCTAGACGATTGTATATTGGTCGATATGTAATAAGATGTAATTATATATGGCATCGTATCAAAACATTTATATATTAACATACAGAAACATATGTATTCTCATATAATAGCATACAATAACATACACTCAAAAAAATAAGTTAGTAGAAAAGTTTGCAAAACGTCTGTCAATTAGGAAATTTTTTTCTTAAATTATGTTTTCAGCAAAAATTTTTGTTATACTTTTTCAGCACTTAACTGTTTTGAACTAATGTTTTACTAATATTATACTAATGTTTTACTAATTTATTTTGCTAAAAAAAATTTTGCTGATAAGCACATTAATAGTGTGGACGACAACCAGATTGAAAGATATACGCAGAATGAAGCAGATGTCGCGGCATGTCAAGATGTAGTAGAGACGAGCAAAATTATACTAAAAAGTAAAACTCTTGTAAGGCACATATAAAAAATCAACCATGGAAGATTTTTGTATCTGTTTTTCATACATAATAAAACAAAAAGACGTCAACAATGTGTATCGTATACATATAAATTATGAATTAAAAAAATGTTTTTTCAGCAATAATTTTATTAACTTTTAGCAAGGATTTTTTAATTTTGAACTAACTAAGTGTTAGCAAAACTTTTGCTGAATCTACTAATAAGAGGTTCACAATATACAAAAAAAAAAAATTCTAACGATTTTTAATTCATCTTATCGAAATCGGTGGGTCGGTAGGAAACCTGCCTTGAAATCAAAATATTTTATACCATTTACAGAACTTTTTCAAATTATTCTAAAAAACGTTTATTAGAGACGAAAGAACCGGTTTCTCAAATAACTCAAGAAACGATATTTTTCAAAAACAGGGTTAAAAAACCGTAAAAATATTAAATAATCGTTTTGTCGAAAACCGGGTTTGATTTATATTCATAGACAAATACTTCATGATCTTGCATTTAAGTTACGAAAAATTAAGCAAAATATACAAGAAAATGGGGTAAATGATGTAAATATAAAAACCGCGATATTTAAAAACTGCAAATGAGAAAGATTTGCATTCAGCGTACCAAAAATGTAAATTTGTAGAGTAGTGTTATTGTTCTTCTTAAATATTTTAATATTTGTATGTTAAAACATACATGGAGTTTGAGTAATTTTATCATAAATATTATTGATTTCTTATACGTCATGTAGTTTTTACATACAACTACAGTTAAACATAACTACTTCTGTTGACTACGAAAATAACTGAAATGTAGATACTGTTAATAATTTCCAAGTATAGAAACGGCTCAGATATTAAATATTTATATTTAAATATAAATCCTTAACTTAACTGATATCTTTAGTTATTTCTTGATGAGATAATATTTATATTTTTAGATAGATGACAATACATTCCCTAATTTAATGGCTATTATTACTGGTTTAAATCTAGAAAAAGCAGATGAAATTTGTAA
Organism: Delia radicum; assembly: GCA_021234595.1. Taxonomy (NCBI): domain Eukaryota; kingdom Metazoa; phylum Arthropoda; class Insecta; order Diptera; family Anthomyiidae; genus Delia; species Delia radicum. Next base: position 25,170,129 of record CM037853.1, read on the forward strand.
ATTCCATAAGCCAGGAGGTTTGGATAATTGCACCACCTTGTTTAAACTATTCCACGGACTAGGCTTAGCTACAGCCTACGCAGAAGATGAATGTTCTATGAGTACTTTTAACTATTTGAAACCAGGATTTATACAACCACCAACCGATTATTACCAACGTCCCATATTGTTGGCCATCGAAGATAAATTACCAATAATAAAGAACTCGGGTTTAAAATTTTGTATTGGCCCAAGAAAATATGCAGAATATGTTTACGATTTTGGTGTAGAATTTGCTGATCGATTTTTGGGAAAATCCATATTTGGTTTATTTTGGACTAACAGTATTAGCCACAATGACTGGCGAGATCCGGCTTTAATGGATGAACGTATGGTGGAATATTTTAACGAAATGCATTTTCGCGACATATTTGAAAATAATGCTGTATTGCTTTTCGCTGATCACGGTTATCGATGGGGTTATTTGCGGGGTAAAAAAGATGGTTACACAGAATCACGCCTACCAATGTTTTTCCTACATTTACCAAAATGGTTTCAAGAAAAATATCCCGATTTTGTTTGGTCATTAAAGCAAAATAAAAATCGTTTAACAAGTCCATATGATTTACATATGACCCTTAAACATTTAGCTTTAATATCGGTGGGCAAAGAAAATTATGCTGAAAAAATGGATGTTCCCCTAAGTTGTCCCACCTGTCAGACACTTTTTAAACCAGTTTTAGAAAATCGTGCGTGTGAACAAGCCGGCATAGATGATCACTGGTGCACTTGTATACCGTATGAAAATATACCAGGTCATTATAAGGAAATGGAAAATATGACCAAATTAGTTATTGTAGAAATTAATAAATATTTACTTAACAATGGATATGAAAAAAAATGTGCTCCAATGATATTCAAAAGAAATTCTTTTGCTAATTTGAAACTAGAATTACATGAGGATAGTCGGAAAAGTTTAATTCAAACATATCGAATGGATTTCAGAACTAAACCAAATGATGCATTTTTTAGTGCCACCTTTAATTTTGATACGATTAATAAGAATATCTCAATAGATGTACCAGAAATAAGTCGTTTGAACACCTATGCCAAGGATTCGATATGTGTTGATGATAATATTGTTAAAAAATTTTGTATTTGTTATGAAAGTATTAAAAAGAACTAAAAATAAAACAACAAATCATTCGTTTTTTTCTTTTTATAAGATAATGAGGTAAAAAATTTCAGACCGGTCAGTATTATTTCTAATTTCTGGTCCACTTAGGGTATTATGTAGGCAGAAATTAGTTAACATTTCAGTTCAAACAGCTATAAATGTAAGTAAAAAGGCGATAATTGTATTTTTCATAAAAATTACTAATATTGCAATTACTAAAAAAAAATAACAATGTGATGTGGTAAAAACAACTGTAAAAACGGTCAAAATGACCAACATAAAGTTATATAATAAAATACATGTATCAACCTAGATAATATATATATATATAACGGCGGCATTATGTTATATGGACAAACTTTTTTCTTCGGAATTTTAATGAATTTTGCGCGGAATATTGTGCCACTTGATGTAACAAATAGATGATACAAATTTGGAGAAGATCGGATAACTTATTCCAGTACCCCAAAGAGGTCAAAGGTCAGATTTTAGAAAAATTTATGTTTTGAACAAGATTTGTTTTAAGAAATAGTTTTTTTTGCTCATTGATTCTTCAGAATTTTGTTACACTTGTTCTTCTACATGTATTTGTTAATAATCAGATTTTTTTTAATTAACCCTTCTGTGCCTAGTTGGTCATAAAGTTTTATATTTTTGAAAATGAAAAATATTCAAGTTCGAGGCCATACTCTATATTTCTTTATTCGGATATTGTCCTAACAAATAATCTATAGAGTTTTTTGTTTTCAAATTTATTATTTGACCCTTTCAGGAATGTGTTGATAGATCTATTTCGGGTATTTTCTAGGTTCCCATCATCAGAACACGTTTTGAAAGCGGTAACAATCTCATGCCAAACATCAAACATTAATATAAACTAGTTTACTCACTAAATGAGAACTAATATATGAGCTTGAAGTAAAAGATTATAACCATTGATCAAAAAATAAATTGAAAACTTGTTAGTTATGTGCAAGGTCCACCTCTTTTGGATATTCAATACACGTTTTTTCTTTTTTTCCTCCTTTTTATTTTTTGTTTCGTTTATAAACAAAAACGGGGGGAGTAAACTAGACTGTACTTTGTCTTATATACAAGTTTGATATAATGTGTATTAAAAATAAAAATTATCATAAAATTGATAATGTAATTTTTTTAGTTAAATTTTGTTTAATAAAAATGTAAACGTTTTTTTTAAACAAAAAATGCTAAATAAATTAAAAATTATTTAAAAAAAAAATTAATCCTAAAGTTTTAACAAGAGGTATTATTTTTGCAAAAAAAGAAATATCCAAAATTTCCCATACTTTCAATGTTTCAATAGGAAAAAAAACAAATTTCTGTGTGAATTTGTTCACATAAGTATAAATAAATCTGATAACTAAATGAGAATTACATGCCGGTTTAAATTCAATGTTATAAAATTCAAGGTATAAAAAAACATTTGGTATGACAACGACACTTTGTCCAACTGGTTTTTGCTTTTTGAGAAAGTATAGAATATTGATCACATTTTAATCAAATAAGTTATTATTTAATTGAAATATAATTCAATTAAAGGAGCTATCAATTTCTAATTGAATTAGCAATTTTCGTTGTTGGCGCAATTTAAGCAATTAAAGTTAATGAATCTGTGGTTTTCGTGATTGAAATGGGTTTTTATTTTTTTTGGGTGTAAGTCATTTGGAAAAATCCAAAGAATTGTTACACAAAATATATTTCATTGAATTTTTCTTTTTATATGAGAAAATTCTCGACTTTTATGTAGGCAACGTTCTCCATAAATTTGTATAATAATCTCTGGAAGACCTTCTTTGTTTGCTATACAGTTTAATCGGTTAAATGTTAAACTGATAAAATAAAATCAAAAAAAAAAAAAAAAAACAGAACACAGAACACAGAACACAGAACAAAATACACAATACAATTTTCATAGAGAATATACGCGTATTCAGAATTTTTACTTCTTGATAAATTATTGCAACAATTGCTAATTGTATGATTATGACAGTACTAAGAACAGTAGATAACTTGTCTATAGCAATTATTCACAACATGTCTTATTTGCAGTATCTACGGTACAAACTTATGATTAAGAATTAAACGTTACTTTTTAATGTTCAATTTCAGTTAATAATGACAAGTGCAAGAGACCGGAGGCAATTTGTGGCCAAAATAATTTTGGCTATATCAATTATTATACTATTAACAATTTATAATAGTTTTTACCATAATGTATTAACAATATTTCGTGTACCGTCGATTTTCGTGTACAATAATAAGTCGAATGATTCTAAACTAATAATACTACGGACAATACAAAATCCACCGCAAGGATATTTAGTATGGAGTGATAATTGTCATATACCATCAATGGATCCTTTTCAATCAAATTATCATTTTGAACCACAAATTCCACCAAATTGCACAGATAAAGAACAATTAATTGTGAAATTATTTAATACAACAACAAAACAATATACAATACACATAAATGAATATTTAAAGGATCAATATGTGACAAAGGACGATAATTTAATTTGTTGCTTTTCGAAAATAATACGAAACGGTGATAAAGCTATTAAGTATGTGTTTCAATAGAAAAAAGTTGGAAATTTAATCGATTGAATCAAAGGACTTAAAACATTAAAAAAAAAAAATTTAAAAAAATTAAAAAAATTAATATTCAATTCCGGATTTGAAAATGTTTTAAACAAAAAGATGCTGTAAAAATTGAAGACAAAAATTAGAAACTAAATTTAACTCATTAAAGACACGTTACAGATCCGCTAGATATTTTTCAACCAAACTTTGCATATACCCAGCAAAACCTCGGTAATAGGTTGGTATTGGGGTACATGTTACCTGGTAATAAGTTAAACTCCTTACCATTGCATTACTTCACAACTGTTGATATTAATGACTGCCAATTGGTAACATCAAATTCAAACGTATGTTAGATTAGATTAGATTATAGTGGCACTATGCACTGCGACCAGAAATTGGTATTTTGTGCTGCCAGCGAATACACCCTATAGGTTCAGGCTCCCTACGAAGCCAATTATCCTACCAGGTGAACAGTTCCAAACGTCCGATGGCGTCACTATTCGATCACCAAAATAACGCACGCTCCTGTCGGAGAGCCTCGGACATTTGCAGAGAACATGCTCAGAGGTCTCGGGTTCCAATTCACAAAACCTGCACGTATCCGTAGAGGATCGTCCCATCTTGTACAATTGATACCTAAGGTCACAGTGTCCTGTGAGGTAACCCGTTACGGTCCTTAGTTCGCCCCTCGTCATAGACAAGAGTTGCCGCGACCTCTCCCCAGAGGGAGATATAAACAGCCTCGCCTGTGGCTGCCCAGGCGATCTGGCCCAATAGGCCCCAAACTCCGACTCCCTCCATCTTCTGAGCTTCTCTCTGACATACCCATTGGGTCAGCCACAGAAGGGTTCCGGCCAATGAATTGTCGACGAGCTCCGCAGTTGGCTACGTATGTTAGTTCGGTTTTACATAAAATGTAATATAATTAAATTTTTACTAGAAATTTGATAAATTTAAAATAATATTCGATCTAAAAATTAACAATTTAAATCAGAGGTAGGCATTTCATAGCACAATTGTGCAGAGACCACTTCACACATATAAAGGGTCCGCCATCTAACGTTTTTTTTTTCAACTAGTGCTTATTTCGTGAATGGTAAGTAACACTTAGCTCATGTCTGATTTGACAGATAATTAGTTTTATCCTTCCGCTGAACGAATATGGTTGTGTATACGCTTGAACAACGCTGGGAAATATTGCGACATTACTTTGAAAATCATGGTAATGTTGCAGAATGTGTCAATGGGGTCAATGGCGATCGTTATCGGGCCATGTTGAACGAATTTTTGTTCACAAAAATTGAAGAGGAGGATTTTTGAAGATCGCATTATCAAAAAAAAATTGGACCGATCGTGTAGACTACTGCATGGCCAGCCAATGCATCCATTTGAATGAAATTATTTTCCATTATTAACCGGAAGGATTGTACTTTCAAATAAAAAAAGAAATTTGAGAAAATATTCAGTAGTTTTTTTTTATAGCATTTTCAAAAAAAAAAAGTTACCTGGCGGACCTTTTACTTATGCTCTTTCATTTAGTTGTCGATGAGACTCCGGCAAGTGTACATGAGGCGGATGCTTTTATATTTTTTTCAGTAATACTTTTTTTTTTTTTTTAATTTAATTTAAACAATACTCAGGGGATGCCCCCTACTCATGCAGTGCATTGTATTGATCAGGAAAATAGGGTATGGGAAGGAGGAAAGAGGGAGTAGTGTTTGTGGATATTTGATTTAAATTTTTTAAATTGTAAGTAACAGGAAAGACTTCTGCGGGAAGTTTGTTCCACATTTAAGTCATACAAAATGTTTAGACAATTTCAAATATGTATATTTAAGTGAAAAGCGTAACCCATTACCTACACACAAAAAGATCAGGGACCGAAAATAACAGTTATCCCGAAAACTATAACTCAAAAACTCTCTATGTTAGAGTCAACGGAGACGTATACTACCAAACGATTCGTATTGAAGTGCTCTTTCAGAATCTATTGTGATCTTAAGGAAACGATCTCAACTCCACAGTTAAGACTTATTTTTCAACGAAAAAATAAAAGATCGGATGAAACTCTTAAGAAGAGAGTTTTATTTCGCCTTCATTAAATAAAACTGTTTTGAGGAGTTTTATTTTTTCCGTCTGAAATAAAACTCTTTTGAGGAGTTTTTTTTCCCCGTCAGAAAATAAAGCTCATTTGAGGAGTTTTATTTTGAAACTCATTTTAGGAGTTTTATTTTTCCGTCTAAAATAAAACTCATGTTGTTTATTTTCTTTTTTTTATTGACTTTATTTGCTATAATGTGTGTAGTAATTTATTTATTTAATTTAACAAACATAACTTTTTCCAAATTTTCTGCGGAAAGATTTGAACGCAGGTCGCTCAATACCAATTTAAGAGCAGAGAATGCTCTTTCCACGCTTACCTGGGTTGCAGGTACACACTGTATAGTTTTTGCCAATGTATACAAATACGGATAGTGTATTCTTTCAGCCTCCCAGAACTCAAAAAGAGGTTTATCAATCGACAAGGGCCTTGGAGAAAAATTGTCGATTTCATAAAAAGCTTTATTTCATCCTCGTTATCACTTCCTTCGCTTTCTTGTTCCATATCTACATACACATATAAGAAATAAAACAACAACCATTTAATAATAGGAATCAAAACCCACATGTTTTCATATTAATGACGATTTTTTCAATTGCAATGTAAGTGATAAGATTACACTGCCTTACAAATTGTAATGATCTGGCAAGCGGCAAGCTTTAAGTGTCAATCTAATCTACATAAAATGAGTTTTATTCTCTGACAGAAAAATAAAACTCCTCAAATGAGTTTTAAAATAAAACTCCTCAAATGAGTTTTATTTTAGACGGAAAAAATAAAACTCCTCAAAAGAGTTTTATTTAATGAAGGCGAAATAAATCTCTCTTCTTAAGAGTTTCATCCGATCTTTTATTTTTACGTTGAAAAATAACTGTTTTGGATGTTTTTTTTTTTCTTTTTAAGCCACAAAATAACTGTTATAAAGGAACTTTTTTGATATCACTTATAACCGTTACGGTCCCTGAGAAAAATTGTTGCCAATAACTTGACTAAAATAGCCCTATCTATCTTGGTAAAATTTCCAAAGTTTTTGGCTAAACAATTTAAAAAACTTATTTAAATTTTACAAAACAACTTGGATAGGCCTATTTTAGCCACGTTATTGGCAACTATTTTTTGTGTGTAAGGAACTATATTGGTAATTTGAAACGCTCGATTTAGTGTTTGTTGGGTAGTACGCTCACACATACAACCTTATTTTACGCTCTGCCGACCTATGATTTAAACACAATTTTTTTTTTAATAATTCTTTACCAGTAAGTAAGTTGTAACATGCTGCCGAGATAAGTAGTTACCTCGATGGACATGCCCTTCCCGAGTAAAAAAAACTGTAAACACAAAAAAATAAAATCCCATTTCTATCACGAAAACCATAACTTTACTTGCTGAAATTCGGCCAACAACGAAAATTGCTAATTCAATTAGAAATTGATAGCTCCTTTAATTGAATTATATTTCAATTAAATAATAACTCCTTTGATTAGAAAGTGAATAATTCTGTATACCTTATCAAAAAGCAAAAACATAATTGGATAAAGTATTGCAGCCATACCAAATGCATTGTTATAGCTTGAATTTTATAACTATGAATTTAAACCTGCATGAAATTCTCATTTAGTTAGCAGATTTATTTATACTTATGGGAACAAATTCTTTCTATTAAAGCGTAGGGACTTTGGCAAACATTTCTTTTGATTTTTTCTTTGCAGAAATTAGACCTTTTGTTGAAATTCGAGTATTTTTTTTTTTTTTTGTTTGAAATATTTTTAATATCCTTATTTAATTTTCTTTCTGTTTAAAAAAATTTTAACATTTTTATTAAACAACATTAAACTTTAAAAATTACATTATTTAGGTGTGTTCGACATACGTTACCGCGGGTACCCGCGGCAACCCAATCTTACCAAAATGCGTTTTTATTGTCAAAAATTGGCTAAATTAGAGCGTGTGTAGAGATTAATTGTGTTTCTCTTTTTACCAGAAGTTACCCAGACTTTTTGTTCGGGTAAAATGGTAAAACTATAAAATAATCAGCTGTTAATAAAACACATGTTTTGCATTTGTGAAAATAAACAATAAAAAACAAAACCTCTGAAGATATTAATTGCCTTATAAAATAATCACTTTATTTTATTTAATTATAGTTTTTTTCTATGTTTAATTCATAAAAACAGTTTTTTTATATTTGTTTTATTTTAGCTAATAAGGCCTAAAGTTCTTTATGTAAATACTCGTAAAAATGCATCTAATTCATATTTTCCCAACGTTTCGTGAATGTTATGTTCACTTTCTCAAGGGATTCGTTTTTTAGTATAACAAAATTATACGTTTATTTTTGGGCTTGAAATATGGTTTTGTACGTTCCGTTATTTGGTGCATTTTTATCTCATTATGAGAGATTTTTTTATTTACTGTCATTTTACCAGACTTTACCCACTTTATGATAATGTTTTAGAATAAACAAATATTCCATATAATCAACTGAAACTAAATAATTTAAATTAATAAAGTTTATTACTTTGGTTTATTACCTACACGCGTGTATCCAGTTTTTCTATTTGGGGTCAAACATATTTTGATCAAACATTTTTGACTTAAAATTTTTTTTTTCATATCTTAAGAATATATGGTCTTCATTCGGTATATGATGATGAAGATAATTTATACACAAAGAACACTTTAGTGGACGAAAAAAAGTGAAAATGGTTTATAAACTAATGTAAAATTTCTTTATAAAGTGAATTAAAAATTTTCTAAAATAAATGAAAAGTTTATCACTTTTATTGAAACTAGTTTTTATTGAAAATTTGTTATTGAGTGATTGAAACTATTAATTAAAAAATATGTTTCTCATAACATTTTATTAAACTTCGATTAGGACGAGTGCTAGCTGCTTTTATGTAAAAATTCTTTAATATCATGCAGAGAATTCTCTCGGTGTATTATTAGACTTGGGCAATCTAGTTCGTTTGAGTGAGCGCTCTTTCTACCCAGCAAAACTTTGGTAATGGGTGCGATAAAGTAATGCATTACCTTGTAATGTGTACTCCTTACGTGTATCATTATTTTCCAACAAGAAGTAATGAGTTACCGACAATTGAACACTCATAGATTACCTTGTAATGATACCGCATTACATTTTACATTACTTCAAAACATAACATAATGACTTACCGATCATCAATTACATAATGCGTGAAATATAAACTTAAAGTAATTATTAATATATATTTTTGAAAATCTATTTATAGACACGTTACTTTGTGATTTTTTGTAAGCATGATGGTAAGGTGTATATTTTTGATATCACGAACGAAAACACGAAGCACAACAACTCGTCTACATGTTAAGCAATAAAATATTGTATGTATCGATAGCTCAGTTGGTAGAGTTCTCGCCAAACTAATTGTTAAATACCAGAGACCCCATGTTCGCATCCCGACATGACCACGTAATTTATTAATTAAAAAAAAAAAGTTATTTATTTAATTAAAAAAAATATCTGTAAAAAAAATTTTTATGCATTTTTTTTATGAAAATCTATTTAAAGACACATTACTTTTTCCCACCATGTAACCATATAAGTAACCAGTTACTTTACCCCCTACAAGGTAATGAGTTACTTTGAGGCTCATCGCCTGTAAAATACATCAGTGAAGTAAGGTGAAATGTAATGCGTGAATCCCTATGGCTATACATTACTTTACCCATGATTTGGTAATGTGTGGTTTTGCTGGGTTGTTCAATTGATCTGAATGAAGTGTATATCGTCTATTGAAAATTTTCATTAAGTTAAGGCTAGTTTTCCAAAAATTTTTCGAAGAAATATCATTTTATTTGTAAAAATGAAAAGGTTTCATTAAAAAACTGATTTCATAAAAAGCAATGTAGCTTTAACTAAATTTTTCTTTTTTGAATAGATTTACTAAAAAAATTTCGTTATTCTTCGTCCAACAAACTTTTCTCAGTGAGATTCTGAATGTCAAATTTAAGGAGAACAAACTGAATTCCACACTTTTTCATATTTGGCTACCAAAAGGTGAATTCGTTGCTTAGCTTTGGAATTTACTTAAATTTGAATTTCAAAATCCAATCCGATTAGCCCAACAAACACTTTTCCATTAGTAAAAACTTTTTTTTTTTAAATTTTCTTACCGAACTGTTTTGTAAGACACTTATAACACGGTATGACATTAAAACAATTAATAAGGTTGTGACCATCAAATTCTATATATTTTGGGCATGCTGAGGGCTTACTTACTTTTGACTTTAAAGTTTGGCACATCTTCTCGCAGTTTTTTTTTATATACAAAAATTTGCAAATGCAGTAAATTTGATTTCTTTCTATTGAAATCTAAGGAGATATTAATGCTGGTCATTAATATTTATGTTACATATTTCATTCCCAAAGCTTAAAATCTAAATCGCAGTTAAGCGTTTTTTCAAATTTTTTCTGTTTTCGCGAATTCTACCTCTAAATAATTAATCGAGTTAATCAAATGTTCACACAGTGGAAAGAGTCATTTAAGAGGAGTTATATTAGTAAGAAAAAAGCTATTTTATCAAAGCTTTTTTTATGCAAAATTCCCGATTTGTCTAAAATTGTATATGGCACCATAGCTTTCGAGGATGACCCCAAAGTCCAGCTTTATTTGTTATGTATGCAAAAAGATTGCAAAAGTATGTTTTCAAATATGCAGCTAAAAATGTTTATATTTGCAAAAGTTTTCCTAACAAAATCCTACGCTTGGGTACATATTTGTCACAAAAGTAGTGTTTTTGTAAGAAAAACTTTTTCAAATATTAACGTTTTTAGCTGATTTTTTGCACAAATACTTTTCAAAAGTATTTACATTTTATACTAAAAGTTGGACTTTGGATTCATTTTGGAAAGCTATGCTGCCATATACAATTGACAAATCTCGCGTTTTGCATATGAGGCACATAATTAAAATAATTGTTTTCGTGCTGAAACACCACTGCCTAATAGGTTTAATATACAGTTTTGTGAATTAAATATGTACCTCAACTAAGAATACAGGGGTTGTCTTTAAATGGTAAAATTGGGTACCCGCGGAAACGTACGTGAAACAGAGCTAAACTGAGACATACAAGCAAAAAGTTTTGTTGTTGTTTGTTTTAAATGTACCTACTTAATATGAATGTAACTTATGAACTAAAAATAAGTTAATTTTGGATTATCACAAGTTCAAACGTCTTAAAATTTAAGTAAAATTAACTAGATTTTAAGATGTTTTTACTAGATTTAAGAAAAACTTATGCTTAATTTAATTCAAAAATATACTAAATTTTAGTAAAGTTTTATTAAATTTAGGATGAAATTGACTAAATTTCAATACAAATTTACTTAATTGAAGTAAATTGTTTTCTTACTTGTTTTTAACAAAATTGCATACTTAATTTGAGTTAAATTTTCATTGGAGTCAAACTTTTGTTTAGTGTACATTTTAGAGTTGCCATTTTTGTGAAAAAATGTAAAAATGTTACCCCATTTTTGTGGGGATTGATATAATTCACTACTGACAACCCTTAAAAATAGAATGAAAATGTAAACAAAGAAAAAATAAAACATAGAAAATAAATAAAACAAATTTATTTTAAATCCATGACCCATTACATATAAAACCATCTAAAAATATTCAATTTTCGATCTCTACCCCCTTTAATTTTACCAAATTTGGTACGGAAGGAAAGCGTCATATAAATATGTCATGGTACAAGTTTTGGGTCGTTAGCTCTAACGGTTGTGGAAATATCACGTTTTTAAATATGAAAAGTAGTCATATCTAGTTCATATCTTTTTAACGGGTAAAGCTACACGATTCACTGATACCTCATTTTAATGCCACTGTTATCATGCTTTAAATAAAATAAGCGAAAATATAATTTTTTTTAACGTAAAATGCATGTTTTGTCAAATCCGCAGTTTAAATCGTTTGCGTTTCATAAAAACAATTTTTTTTAATATTGAAAATAATATATCGCTCATTTACTTCAAGACTGTCATAAGTCAAAAAATGCAATTTTTCAGTTAATGATGCAGATTTATTAGTTATATCATGCTTTATATTGTGTAAAAATTTCACATTAATATCATGTATACTTTTCGAGATATAGGGTAATATATTTTATTTTTTCTTTAAAGTGGTTGCAAAGAGTATATACTTCATAGAGAAACTGTGCTACTCAGGGGGTCTCTCGATAATTAGCGAATTCGCATATAACTCTCACTAAGAGAAAAATACAATAAAACCCCGTATTTATAAAAAACGTGACCAAATAAATAGAGAAAGTGTCAAGCGAGACAGATACGGATTGTAAACTTTTAACTCGTCTTCTGCAAAATCGTGTTTTTTGAGTTATGTCAGTCTTGAAGTAAATGAGCGATATGTTAATTATAATTTATTCCTCTATGCCGTTGCCAAATTAATTTTTGGAGATCTTACGGGATTCAAAGTTATGGATAAAAATCTAAAAAAATGTACTAAATTTAATAAAAAAAAAGATCTACATAGAAAAAATAAATACTGAAAAACATAAAAATAAAAGTTTTTCAAAAGTAGTTGCATATAATTGCCACTATCTTTTAAACGGTTTAAGCTGCAAGAGTCATTGATACGTCATTTTAAAGGTACCTCAATCGTGGTTTTCCTGGTTCACAAACATAATTAACTGATTGACTATAAAATGCATTTTTTTTTAAATCCGCGTCTCAAAGCGCAAAATTTCAAAAAGCTGGTTTTCTAAAATTTGTTAAACAAATATATGTTAATTACAAATTATTCTTTTATACTGTCACCAAATCCATATGTGGTATTCCTGCAAGTTTCTGAGTTATCGGCTGTTTACTTAAATTTTTTCACATTTTTATTCATACCTGAGGATACCGTGAGAGCTCCACATAGGGATTTAGACACGGCATAGGGAAATAATTTATATTTAACATAGGTATATTTTAAAAAAAAAAACTGTTTTTTGAAATACAGATTTATGAACCGTGGTTTTTGAAAACAATGCATTTTGCCTTGGAGAAGTGAAACCACAATTTAAGTAGCTTTGAAAATGAGGTATCAATGACTCTCGTGGCTTAAAACGTTAAAAAGATAAGGAATATTAAGAACGACTACTTTTTTTAAATTGTCGAATATTTTTCATATTTTGAAACGCGATAGTTCAAGATTCGCTGGGTTTAGCTGTCCTACATTTGAAGGAGGTTGTAAAGGGTCCGCCATATAACGTTTTTTTTTTCCCGATGCCGATTTTGTCAAAAATTTGAATGAAATTATTTTCCAATATTAACCGGAAGGATTGTACTTTCAAATAAAAAAGAAATTTGAGAAAATATTCAGTAGTTTTTTTTTATAGCATTTTCAAAAAAAAAAACTTATTTGGCGGACCCTTTAGTTATACCAAGTTTGGTTGAAATCAGAAGGGGTGGAGGAAATCGAGTGACTGGTTTTATATGTTGTTAGTCTAAAAATTATTTAAATTTTGATGTATTAAATTGTGTATTTGTGTGATTTTATTAATTTTTAACAATAAAAATAAAAATCGTTACAAAAAAAATTATGTTATCAGTGTTTTTATTCTGCCGAAAAAGATAAATATTCTTGTATAAATAAGTATTTTTGTCGTTAAGTAATCAATTTTAAATGTTTTTATTAAAGTTTTTTGTGTTTATATGCATTTATTTTTAATCAACACCTGAAAAATGCGAGTGATAAATTTGGCATACAAGTGATTAAAATAACACACAAGTGATTAACAAAATTCTATTTTTCATACATTTTTCAAGAAATGTAAGTAAATTGTTCATCATTTTATTATAACTAAAGCAAATTAGCTATAGTCCGAATTTGACATAACTGACAATTGGTTTCGTTATAAACCAGCCAAAAATAACCCCGATTTGGTAAGTAGTAACTACATTTTTATGCTTCCAAGAAAGCGCTTAGCCGCCTTGCATACAATAAAGCAATTGAGAAGGCATTGGGCTGTGCTTCCCTAAATGCATTCTTTTGCTGTAGTAAAGAATGCATACAATCAAGCATTAATGCTTTCAATATGAAAAATAAGCGCTTCTCATTTCCAACTAAAGCATGAATCATGCCGTCTGAAATTATTTCGTAAGTGCTCGGTAATTAAATAATGCCTTCCTGAACTGCTTCTAGGTAAGCACTATTTTTTTCCTGGGAAGTGAACTAAAACTAAAAGAAAATATTGATTTATTTACGTTATCGTTCGGTTAAAAGTGTCGTTCGTTATACATGAACCAAAAAAAGATGATCGTTCGAAATTTCAACGAAAATTTCTTTTCATTCGTGATACATAAACAGGCCATAAAATATTTTACCTTACACTTGAAAAATAAAGAATTGTTTGCATTCAGATAGGGTCTTAAAGAGTTATTTTTGAGCTTGAATTACGTGAGAATAAAGAAAATATTTTTTAAAAGACGAATAAAATCTTTAGTTACCAACGTAGTTCACCAACAAAAATCGCTGTTTTCATAAAAATAACTGATAAAAATTGGACCGCTAGAAAACAAAAAAATCTGATAGAAAATCGTTTTAACCGTTTAAACTGCACTGTTCCGAAGAAAAGCCACTTAAAGTTTAAAGATAAGAATGTTAAGTTTTCTTTGATATTCTTCCATTTAATTCTTCTTATTTTACACGAGCTTAGGATCCTTTATTTATATAAGGTGGCGCAAAAGTAATCCTCCTATCAGAAAATGCTATACATAATAAATACATAATAAAAAGAAAACATCGGAAGGTTATTTTTGCGCCACCTTATAAATTATAATTATTTAATTCCAACATTGGGTGACTTCTTCAGGGAACAATTATTGTAATTTGATTGAAAAATTTTTGTTTTAATAACTAAAAACTTATACATATACAAAAAAAAATTTTTGTTTTTCTTTGCATACAAGTTTTTAATTATTAAAAGAAAAATTTTTTTTTAGCTTTTTGCGTTTGCTCCTGTAGTTTGGGCTATTTTTATCGCAGGAGTCTAAATTGTGGGCATGTATTTTGATGCAAAACATTAGAATCAATCAAAAGAACGATTTTGAGTTTTTAGTTAGTTAGGACCCTTTGCATTTTAGCTAACGATGTTGCACCATTTATTAATCTAAGCAGTCTAAGGATTTTAAATGTGGTGTCCATTTTAGTACACAGCGACTTTTTCTCAGAGGGCGTGAAATTTAAAATAAAAAGTGTTTACATATATCTTTTTGGGAAATTCATCTACAGATTAGGAATGGTTGATCAGATCTTAAAATGATGTATGGGTAAAATCAACTTTGTGCAATTTTCTTTCACACAACTTTAACAATGTTTCCATTGGGTAGCAGGTCTTTAACTATTTTATTACCCTACACTACAGTGTAGGCATTTTTAAAAAATATAAAAAATTTGATAATGCAGTAAAATTTATATTTTTAATGGATATTCATCATTGAAAAAAAAATCACTTTATGCATAAACTGTTCATCAGTGCAACAAAATAAAGCATTTTTGCATTTATAGTAATTAAATGTGCTAAAGTCCCAAAACTTATTTAACAAATTGTGAAAAGCAATCTGATGTAGGCGTTTCCCTATCCGGATTTCATTCCTGCCCAAGGAAATCTTCAGGGGACTTTGTTATTAGAATTTCTAGAGATATTTGTTATGTTAAATCACAAACTCAATGAGATTTTCTTGTCCTCGTCTAGGAGCGAGATTCAAAATTTAAAATATCAAAGAAAAAACAAAAACAACAACAAAAAATTGTCACAATTGGCTTTGTCATCTTCCAAATACTACTCTGTTTTTTTGACAGACCTAGCAATGTAGTGACGTTTATTCAAGTAAATCGACAATAGATTTCGGATGTTTAAGTGGTAAAACTGCACTGAGAAGTTTCAAAAATTCGATTTTCAGACCCATTTTTTTAGTGGGTAGGGGGCACATATTTTGCTGTAAATGCATATTTTTACAAATTTTGTTTAAAATGCATATTATTCTTGCATATTTTTAGGTGTTTTGTTTAATATGCATATTTTTTGTATATTTTTACATATTTTGCTTAAAATGCATATTTTTATTGCATTTTTCTTAATTTCACGTAAAAAATAACTTTAATTTCTTATTTATCAGCGAAACACTGAAAATCTCAGTTCAGCTTTTAATAAGAGTATATACGGCGTAATTAACCTCAACACATTGTGATACAAGCTCAGAAAATCAATACACAGATAAAGAATCGTTTAAAAATGCACCGATCACAACCGTAGACGTTGAGCGGCCATAGTCTATGTTAAACAACGTTTTGTGCTTTAAGTGTTTTATATACTTTGCATTTTACGAAAACAATAAGAAATGTTTTTAAAAAAATGTAAGTTCATATTTTTTAATTTTTAGCACATGTTTAAAAATTTGTGATGCATATTATAGGCGCCTAAAACACGTTTTTTTAGTGCCTGCAGTTCATGTCCCTGATCATTACTATGATTATTAAAATTATGAAGCTTAAAGTTAACTAGTTTTTAAATTAAAATTATTATATATTTTGGTAAAATTAAGAAATTTAAATGTTAAGTTTAACCCCAGCCTATTGGGTATTTAAATACACAAAAAGGAGCCATCTTAATAAAAAAAATATAGCTCGAATCAGGTGAGAGGAAAATCTAATTGGCTTTCACAGGCAGGTAGAGAAAGAATAAGAAAATGTTTAGCTAAAATTTCACTCCCTTCCAGTGGGGTAATTAGCGGTTCAAAAGTCTGTAAATTTAAATAGTCAAAAAATTGGAAAACTTTCGTGTTGGCTAACAGTCTTAGGTGTTGTTTATCGTACAAAAAATATGTACTTTCTTAAGAGCACTCACCTGGGCTACATGTATGATTTCGTGACATATGCACTAAAACACGCATTTTACATTTTTATGAAATACTATTGCTTGAAATATCGATTATTGTCAAGTAAACATTAAGAGTTTTAAGTGGAAGATCATAAAAAAATATTTTATTCAGAAAACGTGGCAGAATTATTTTATATCAGTGGTTAAGTCCCAAGTATGGAAAATCAAAAAAATTACACCATATTACCTCTATAGCCTTAAATATTGAGCCTCATATTCATAAAAATATTACACAGCATTTCAAATATAATTTAGTTAAAACGCAAATGTTAGCCTTAAAACTGTATTCATAAACGAATATTAACATTTACACAAGGTTTAAAATAGGTATTTTAAGCTAATATTAGTTTATGAATAAGGCTTAAAATGTATTTTAACTAAAATGTATTTGAAATCTGAATTAAGATTTTTTATGAATACGGGCGTGAATGTGTTTCATATATATTGGACCATGGAATCTTCGGCCAGTCATTAATGGGTTAAGACCCGTTAGCGCTTGGTTCTTTGGCATGGTGAAAATATTTTGTACGTTGTTCAAAAGACTATTTTATTTTGTACGTTGTTGAAAAGACTATTTTATGGATTTATTTCCTTCATAAGATCTGATCAACATTTTCTAATCTGTACACTAAGGATATTATGTAGGTAAAGACAACAGCCAACTGTAGTCAAAAACAAATGAAATTTCACTTAAAGAAAGGACGACTTACATTTCAGTAAATTCAACTAACATTGCCATTTGTTTTAACTGTTCAAAAAATTACTAACAATTGTAGTAAAAATTAACGCCAATGTTAGAAAACAATAATTTTTTTAAGTAACAAAAAACGATTGTAAAAATGAATGTAAAATCATAAAACAGTCATTTGATGTGGTTTGTTTTTTTTAAATGAACTGTAAGGTTAGAAAAAAATTAAATTTGTTCTACAAATGACTGACATTTACATTAAAAATAAAGAAACTGTATTATTGTTTGGCTGACATTCTTACGTTTTATAGATTTTCACTTTCTTTATTAAGAAATTTTTGTACTTTTTCTGTTGCCCTTACAGCAACATCTAGTAGAAATATTAGCAACCAAAGTTGAAACTTTGACAGATGTAAATCCTAAATAGTTTAACATATTTCAAACATTTTAGTTTTGTGAAGAAATCTGTATTCAAAAACGGAATACATTTTAGAATATTTTCGATTTCGTGTATATGAGCAAATTATGGTCCGATCGGTCAGATTTTCAAAAATTATATGCAATTAGGGAATGCATCTCTTTGATGGATTACCGGGAAACAAAGCATTTTTATTTCTATCCCCGGAATTTGCTTCGGGAATCGCAGGATTATTAAGAATACAATTTCAAACAAAAACGTAAAATATTCAACATTTTTAAAGCATTAACTATCATTTTAAACAACTTTTAGGGAGAGTAGCTTTTCGAAAAAATAACCTGAGTTTAACTTTAACCCCAGATATTTCCTTATAAATTTGAAATTCATTACTATGGTTAAGCCCTAACCTTCGGTTATTTTGATAAAAGTTACCAGGATTTAGAATTAAAAAATAATGTTTGCTTCACTGTAACAGTTAACTTCACCGTTTATCTAAGACTTCAAGCTTAAGCCCCAAACCGGCCTAAGCATTTTTGCGATGAAATATATACCACGTGTTCGACACGAAATAAAAACAATATGTTCTTTAACCAAATTGTTTTCCTTGCCTACTTTAGGAGATATGGGCCGAGAAAGATTTAGAGCGAATCTCAAAAACTAAAGTTAAGGCATAAATTATTAATCTTACCAAAATATAACTACAGTCCAAAAATTAAACTTTTTATGCTTTTAATTAAGAAGATATGGTGATTTTCGTTTTTTAGAAAAAAAGCGAAATTGAGCGAAAACGCTCTGTAACTTCATTAAATGTTGCTTAAACTTAAAGGCTTTGCTACTATTACTAAATTTAATCTTTCTGCCAAATTTCAAGAAAATCCGTCCACACGTTTTCAAGATAAGATGATGTCCTTTTTAAAGCTTAAGATTCAATTCTACTTTGTGTTTAATATCACTGGTTGTGAGTGAAGGTAAATAAATATTGCATTTATAGTAATTAAATGTGCTAAAGTCCCAAAACTTATTTAACAAATTGTGAAAAGCAATCTGATGTAGGCGTGTAACTATCCGGATTTCATTCCTGCCTAAGGATAATAACATAAATATGTTTTTAAGATTTTTGAAAATTGTGCTCATTTCGCAATATTTATTATCAGAAATTTCAGGAAATTTAAACTTTAACCAAAGAGTATATAAAGGGTGTTTTTTTTATAGAGGTATAGAACTTTGGAATGGTAAATGAAATTGCATTATAATTTAAATATGACTTCTGGTATATGACCGCCACGACTGGCTCGGACCTAGTCTAATCTGGAGGTCCAATTTTCGATGACTTTTTCCAACATTTGTCGCCCTATAATGGCAAAGGTTGGCAAAAAAAAGTTAAAAAACGGATTTTTTTAAAATAATTATATGGCAACTCTGGATAACAATTTTCCATCAATTTTCATAAATCACTGAATTAACTTTATCAAGTAAATAATATATCAGTTTAAATATACTTTGTTGAAAACGGAACAGCTGGTCCATAATGAGTTAATAATTATTTCTGTTTATATTTAGCCTAGTATTATTTTATCTGTAGACTACTAACTTGCCAAACTTTTGAACAAGATTTCATAGTACCAAATCACATGGATTATATGTTAATTGCTTGTAAAGGTATTAAAAATGCATCTACAGTTTATATGGATGGCATGTCCTTTATACAGGAACGTTTGATTGTTCAACAAAAACTCCAACAGACTACTCAAACTCGACGACCATTTGGAATTTTACTTTTTGGAATTGATTCTGTGTCACAATTTAATTTTCGCCGTGTTATGCCGAAAACCTTTGAATATGTAGAAAAACACAATTGGTTTGAATTATCTGGCTATAATAAGGTAAATATATATAAACGATTTTGTTTTTGCATTCATAAATAAGTACTCCGATACCTCGATTAACGGTTCTACGTTTAAGGCAGATTGAATATTAGTTATTATAGTTTTGATAATAAATTAAGGGGAAAAAATCACGCTCTTTCATGTAATGAAATTTTATTTAGTTATGTAAATTATCCTGAAATAACAAAATATAGCTCATATGCCGAAAACTAAAACTATTTTAAAATATATATGGGGGATTTCATCTCAAGTGACCGAACTTTTGAACCGATGAATTTGCACCAAGTTGAGTCCTAATGTGTAGTAAATCGGTCAAGGGCTCTTCGAGTTGTAGGACATTGAATTTTGACATTTGCGTCCTATTATTACCTATTGTAGTTAGAAAATTGTTGTCCAAAATATGTTCGATAGCCATTTTTTTTTTTACTTTTTTTTCCAAAATGGGAAATTTTTTTTAAAGCTTATGTCTTTTGCTTTAAGAGCTTTGTGGTCGCTTATGTTCGCCATTTTTTTTGTTTTTTATCAGATTTTCGATTGTGGGTTAAATGTGAAAGTTTCCGAGATATTCCCATTTGAAAATGTGAAGTTTCGAATTTGGTCCGAATCAGGTCCAGTTTTTGCGAATAACTGGACCAAATCAAGGCAAATTTTTGTTAATTTTTTGGTTTTTTAACCAAATAAATTTTCGATTAAAGAAATAAAAAAATACTGCATTATCTTGTTCCACTCAAAAACTAAATTACTTTAAAGTATAAACTTAAAAAAATCAAATTTTTGCAATTTTTTTCCCCAAAAAGCACCGACTATCTTTTACCTCCAGATAAATAATTTCTTTCTAAACATATAAAGTATGCATAATATACCTAAAGGTCTTTTTATGTAAAAGATATTTGTGTTTTAAAAAAATATTTGATTTATATAAAGATCGAATATTTTTGGACTTAAATAGGCTTTAAAGTCACAAATTTGAAATTGATGTCAGAATTTGAGATTTTCAGAGTAACCCACAAGCGTTATCTTGCATTATAGGTTTTTACTATCACATTAGAAATGTGTTAATTTTATGAAAATCGGATAAAAAAAGAAAATAGCGAGCAGTCAAAAAGTACTATACATTAAAAAAATAAGTTAGTACAAAAGTTAGTAAAACGTCTTGTAAATCAGGTATACTATTTTTTAGCAAATTTTTTTGCTAAAATCGTGTTTTCAGCTAAAATTTTTGTTATATTTATTCAGCACTTAACTGTTTTATACTAATGCTTTACTAATGTTTTACTAATTAATTTTGCTAAAAAAAAAATTGTGCTGATAAGCACATTAATAGTGTGGACGACAACCAGATTGAAAGATATACGCAGAATGAAGCAGATGTCGCTGCATGTCAAGATGTAGTAGAGAAGAGTTAAATGATACTAAAAAGTACAACTCTAATAAGACATATAAAAAAAAAATCAACCATGGAAGATTTTTGTATCTGTATTTCATACATAAAACAAAATTGAGGATTAAAACAACTTAAATTTATCGTTGTCACCGGCTTGTGAAAATAATTGTCTATTAATAAAATAAAAGACAAAAGAAAATATTTAAATTTAATATGTATTTCTATAATAAATGTTAATAGATTAATAATCTAGTGTGGTCAAATTGCAAACAAACATATACAGACATGTAGACAGAGTAAAGCGAAAGACAAAGGCACACATCTTAGGTAGATTTGTATGGTTCCTTTTTCTTATTGCAAAAAAGGGTTGTTTTTTCGTTTCGTTTGTTTTTGTTTATTTTTTCGTTTCGTTTCTATAATTATCTTCGGCAGTCGCGTCCTTTAAAAGAAAGCATCATTTAGACAACCATTGATGTAAGTAGTTGAAAGAAAATTTTTGTTAAGTTATATATATTTATTTCTATATATTTTCAGATATTAAATTAATTCATGTCGTCAATGTGGGAAAATGAAAATTTTTATATTTCGTAATTATTGTAAATTATTTTTAAAAGAATCACAAAAATATGTTTTATGATTTTCAGCAAATATATTAACTAAATTACAATTTTTTTAAAATTTTTTGCGGTTTTTTCAGTCTACTAAAATTCAGCAAAAAATTTATTAATTTTTACCAAGCCTTTTTTATTTCTAATCTACTAAGTGTTAGCAAAACTTTTGCTTAATCTACTAATTTTCTACTAAAGATTTTGCTGACATTAGCAATTTTTTTGCTAGCACCCTCCTGACTAAAATTTTGCTGACTCAGCAAAATTTTTTGCTGACTTTACAAACTTTTTTTTTTGAGTGTACTTTGTAAAAAAAATAAGAAAGATAAATAAGTCGCTCCCCACTAAGTAACCACAAAGCTGTTAAAGGAAAACACCTAATCTTTCAACAAAAAAAAAACAAAAATTACTCATTTTGAAAAAAAATCAAACCAAAATTTAAAAGAAACTTCCTTTATATAATGAATAATTGATGACAAACAATCTTGAAACAGTTTCATCAATATGATGAAACTTTTTCCCTGAGTGTAGAATATATTTTTTATTAATAAAAAAAGGTTTTAAGGATCATACATTTTGTGTTTAACGTTTTATTAAATTTTTGTGTGTGAACATTTTTTCCAAGGCTCACCTTATTAGCAATTTTTATTATCAATGGATCCTCCCAGCAAAAATGTTTCTGGCATTACAGACTTTTTGAGCGTACGCTGAAAGAATTATCCTTCATGATATTAATGAAACAATTTCATACAATATTTTTGTAGAATCAATGAAGAAATTTCAATATATCTAAGATCTTTTATTTAGTGTTAAGAAATTATTCATAAACAGTTTTTCATAAAATTTCATAGTTTCATAAAAAAAATTTATTTGATTTTATAAGTTATCTCATCACAAATTTAATGAAAATTTTTTCGGGTTATTTTTCATTTTTCGGTTCATTTTCATTTTTCATTTTCATTTTTCATTTTCATTTTTCATTTTTCATTTTTCATTTTTCATTTTCATTTTCATTTTCATTTTCATTTTTATTTTTCATTTTTCATTTTCATTTTTCATTTTTCATTTTCATTTTTCATTTTCATTTTCATTTTCATTTTTCATTTTCATTTTCATTTTTCATTTTTCATTTTCATTTTTCATTTTTCATTTTTCATTATTTTCATTTTTCATTTTTCATTTTCATTTTCATTTTCATTTTTCATTTTCATTTTCATTTTCATTTTTCATTTTTCATTTGTCATTTTTCATTTTTCATTTTTCATTTTTCATTTTCATTTTCATTTTTCATTTTTCATTTTTCATTTTTCATTTTTCATTTTCATTTTTCATTTTCATTTTTCATTTTTCATTTTTCATTTTTCATTTTTCATTTTTCATTTTTCATTTTTCATTTTTCATTTTCATTTTTCATTTTTCATTTTTCATTTTTCATTTTTCATTTTTCATTTTTCATTTTCATTTTTCATTTTTCATTTTCATTTTTCATTTTTCATTTTTCATTTTTCATTTTTCATTTTCATTTCATTTTCATACATTTAAACTTTAGTTTTAAGATTAAATTCTCAAGTGTTCAACATATTTTACAAAGTGCTTTATTATTTCAATGTAGCCTTTTTATTAATTTCGGACTTCAATGAAATTGTTTAAAAATCGTATGAAGTAGTTCATTGGCTTAGTTCCAATGTATTTTTCAAGACATTCATGAAGAGTTTTAGTAATTCAAGGAAACTTCTTAATATTAAAAAATTGTATTTAACTATTTCATAAATTCCATAAACGTTTGATTGTCGGAATGATTCATTAGTTTTATGCGGATTTTCACTAACTCTAAAAACATTTCATAAACATTGTCTTTAATGAAACCTGTTTCATAGATTCTACGAAAACTAGCAATGGACGAGTTCCATTGACAATTTTCATTAAACTTTGAAGAAATTCATTACTGGAGTGAAGATAATTCTCTCAGTGTAGTAGTTGGTACAGGAAACAATGTTCTTCCGAGTAAGGTGATATTTGTGAAGATAATTCTCTCAGTGTAGTAGTTGGCACAGGACACAATGTTCTTCCGAGTAAGGTGATATTTGCTAGGAATATTCTTTGGAAATTTACCTTCTCAAAAAGGATAAGCTTTTTATACTTATCTAAACACACAGAGAAATAAAATGACCACCGAATTGAAAAGTGAATTTTGGTGGTAATTCAGTTAGTACAACCATATTTAAATTAGATTTCTGAATATTTTGGTTGTTGCAACTAAACTTTAGTCGACTTAACCGAAATTTGTTGTGAAAACCAATATTCAGCTGTTCCAACCGATTACAGTCGTAGTAACCAAATTTGAGTCTTAGTAACAGAATTCCAGTTGGCAAATGGCTAAAAATTTTTTCTGGGTGTAATATTTACCTTTTTACATGAGTTCTAACGAACAAAACGTGCATTTTCACCACTCCATGTTGCTACTCGACTACTCAAAAGCCCGAAGGGCCCTGATTTTTTTCTTCCCGATTTAAGCCCTACGCATTCCTACTTAAATTACATTTTTTTATTTACAGATGGATGATAACACATTTCCAAATTTAATGGCGATTTTCACTGGTTTAAGTCCAGCAATCTCGAATATATATTGTAATTACGATGAACCGACGGGTTTAAATGATTGCAATACCCTATTCAAATTATTCAATGAACAAGGTTTAATAACGGCCTACTCAGAAGATGAATGCCCAATGAGTACATTTGATTATCTAAAAGCAGGATTTTTGAAACCACCAACCGATTACTATCAACGCCCCTTATTAATGGCCATCGAATATAATTTACCAATAATAGAGCGTTCCGGTTTAAAATTCTGTATTGGTCCAAGAAAATATGCGGAATATGTTTATGATTTCGGTGTGGAATTTGCTCAACGATTTTTAGGAAAATCTATATTTGGTTTATTTTGGACTAATAGTATTAGCCATAACTATTGGAAAGATCCGGCTACAATGGATCAACGAATGGTGGACTATTTCGATGAAATGGATTTCAAAAAAATTTTAGAAAATAATGTTGTATTGCTGTTTAGCGACCATGGTTCTCGATGGGGTCATTTACGTGATCAAAAAGAAGGTTATCACGAAGAACGTTTACCCATGCTTTTCCTACATTTACCAAAATGGTTTCAAGAGAAATATCCAGAATTGGTATGGTCTTTAAAAGTAAATAAAAATCGTTTAACAAGTCCTTATGATTTACATATGACCCTTAAACATTTAGCTTTAATTTCCATCGGTAAAGAACATGACGCTGAACAAATGGATGTCCCCCTAAGTTGTCCCACCTGTCAGACACTTCTTAAACCAGTTTTAGAAAATCGTACGTGTGAACAAGCCGGCATAGATGAGCACTGGTGCACTTGCATACCGTATGAAAATATACCAGGTCATTATAGGGAAATGGAAAATATGACCAAATTAGTTATTAATGAAATGAATAAATATTTGCATACAAATGAATATGATAAAAAATGTGCCCCATTAATATTTCAACGGAATAAAGAAGTTAATTTGAAATTAGATTTGCACGAAAATAGTCCTAAGAGTTCGATACAAACTTATCGTGTTAACTTTGAGACACAACCGAATGAAGCAGAGTTCGAAGCCACTTTTACTTTTGATACGATTAATAAGAATATCACAATAGATGTAACCGAAATAAGTCGTTTGAATACTTATGAAATGGATTCACCATGTGTTGATGATAATATTGCTAAAAAATATTGTATATGTTATGAAAGTATTAAAAAAAATTAACATTAAAGAATTAAAAATAAATAAAACTGTTGTAAGAATTTATTTCTTTACAGAATCTAGTAGTTTTTGAAAACTACTTGTATTTACACTCAAAAAAAAGGTAGTATAAAAATTAGTACAACTGTTTTTAATCTCGCTTTACTTACGCAGAGAAAAAAATATGTTTGAACATGATTGCAGATACAAAATTATCATATAATGATCCCAATTATCATATACACGATTCTGGCTGATCATATTGTGATTAACGAGTTCGATTTTATCGTCATTTAGAATCATAATATGTTTGCTACGATCATTTTAGAATTGTTATGCTTTGCAATCATAACATGATGCTCTTAAACTATCATAATATGATAGTTTGTGCATTTTCTGTGTGCTGTTATTATACTAAATTAACTGTAAGTACAATTTCAACTTTTGAAATGGCACACCAAAGCCACGTTACACGTTAACTT
This sequence comes from Delia radicum, assembly GCA_021234595.1. Lineage (NCBI taxonomy): Eukaryota > Metazoa > Arthropoda > Insecta > Diptera > Anthomyiidae > Delia > Delia radicum. Next base: position 25,196,161 of record CM037853.1, read on the forward strand.
AATTTTGGGACGTAAAATTTAAATATCTTTTTATTTTGACCTAACCTATTAAAGCGGAGTATTCCACTGGATTAATACTCCGTTTTAATAGGTTAGGTCAAAATAAAAATATATTCCAATTTTAAGTTTGCATTCACTCAGGCGATTTTTGACTGTATTTTAAGTAAAAGACATCTAAATCTCTTATGAAATTACTTTATTTATTGTTTATATGTCGAAACTTAGTCACTTGTTTGATTACTAAGAAGACAAGAATGGAGCAAAATTTATGATTAAAAGGGTTTTTGTTAAAGCTCTGCATATTCTTGAGGCTCTGGCTTTTCTAAAACTTCGGATTCTGATGAGATCTTTAGCCGGATTTAAATACAAATATCAACCTAGCTAATATGTTTTTGCTCTATTTTTGTAAATATACCTAGCTCGTTAAAAATAACTTAAGCAGAATATTCTCACAGAAATTGCAGAATTTAGGCCAGAAACGTTGCACAACGAAAGGCAAAGTGTAATGAAAAGAGCCATTAAATGCCAACAACAAAATGGACGCCATTCAATAAATGTAATTTTTCATACTAATCCAAAAAAATGTTTACATTTAAAAAAAATAAAATAAATAATATTAAAAATAATTAAGTTAAAAGAATTTGAAATCAGTCAGTCGAAGTTGGCCCACCCTGTATTAATAGCATATTTGCTTTAAAAATAAAATATTAAAACATTATATATCGGAAAGAGCGACCGATTTTCTAAAAACCTTTTTTTTAATATCTAATAACACTTATTGGCTGAGATATGTGGGTTTAAAATTTATATTACATATAGAAACGAAAATATATTTGAGATTAAAGATGTTTAAAGAAAATATTTGAATCGTCGATTTATTTCGGCATTAAAACCACTTAATTACCACAAATATTTTTCAAAAATTCAATTTTTTAAAATTTGTTTTCAATTTTAGTTCAATTTTTAATTTTTAAGATTTTCTATTTCATTAAGTAGAAATTTAATTTTTACTTTTCTCAATTTCAATTGAAATTTTCTCAATTTTATTTAGAACTTTCTCAATTTTTAAAGAAACAACTCAATTTTATTTATCTCAAGTTCAAATGATAAATCTCAATGAAAAGTTTCAATTTCAATTGTAATTTTCTCAATGTCAATTGCAAAATCTCAATTTCATTTAGAGTTTTCTTAATTTCTTATATAAAATTTCATTTTAATTTTAAACTTTCTTAATTTCAAATAAAAAATTTCAATTTCATTTGGAATTTTCTTAATTACAAATAAAATTTCTAAATAACATATGAAAATTTTTCAATTTGAAATAGAAAATAGAAAATATGAATTTCATTTGAATTTGTCTGAATTTGAAATAAAAAATCACAGTTTCATATGAAATTTCTCAATTTCAATTTAAAAGTTTTCTTTTTCATTTGAAAATAGTGTAGTTTTTGGGTTGTAGTGTAAATGAGGTACACTAAAAAAAAAGTTAGTAAAAAAAATGTAAATCAGTTTTCAAACTCACTTTACTATTATTATACTAATTTTTAGTAAATAGTTATTTTTAGGTACATTTTTTGCTAATCTTATTTTAAAAACTTTACTAAATCTTTTACTAATTTTGGTTGATAGTTTAACTAATTTATTTTTACTAACTTCTCAAGACCGATTTGCTAAAATTATCAAAAAAAAATTACTAATAATATGACTTTTTAAAAAACTTGAACTTTATTTATGCACTTCAATATTAACTACACTCAGGGAAAAAAGTTTCATCACGTATTGAGGCCAATTTTTAAAGTTGTAAACTGACAAAACTGGCAAATTAATTTTTAAAGAAAATAGCTAGTTTTTCTCATTAAAAAAAAAAATGGAAAGTTCGAAAAGTTCTCGATCCAAAGTTATAAATTTATATAAAAAGTACATACTGACAACAATTTTTTCTTTTTATAATACCGGTCTCCTTTCTATAAATTAATAATTTTTCAAAAAAGTGCAATAAAAAATGTCAAAAATTTAATTTTTAATTAATTATATGGTAACCCTTTAACAATAGCTTTTACTTTTTTTTTAATTATTTGTATACTTAATATGTAATATTATCTATCACATGCTTTTTACTACGTTAATATATGTCTCTTTTGTCGAAAGTTGTGGTGCCTTAACTCATTAATGGCACGTCATAGATCCGCTGGACATTTTCCCGATATATAGAACCGTTATTAAAAAATGTTTGCAATTTGTTTTGCCATAAAGCGCCCTCTAGTGTAAATATTGGCAACAAAAGTTGAAACTTGGACAACATATAAATCATAGACGGTTGAAGATATTTTCAAAATTGTAATTTTGAGAACAAATCTTTATTCAAAAATAGATCAAAAATTATTTTTTTTACTTAACGAATTTTTAAAATTCTTTTTAAAAATATCTTGGTTTTTTAACATTTTTTACAATTGACATATGGCAACCCTGACTATACAATTTTTATAAGTTTAGTAGTATTTCAATAAACCCATTATCCATTATTTATGTTTTGAAATGAATTTTGGAATATTTTAGTCTTTAGTGTAGTTCATCGTTCAATCGGTTAGATTTTCAAAAATTATATACAATCGATGAACTAATTTCTAGCAGACAAATTAGTTTTCATATTCTTTCATCAACATAACAATCAACAATATAAAAGATTAGGCTTTTTTATATTGAAACAATTTTTGAAAAAGTTCCATCAAAAGAGGTCAAAGTTTGATTTTTTCAAATAATTATTTGGCAACTCTAGATAAAATTTGTTCACATTTTTTTTTATCCACGATTGTTGTCAAGATGGTAAATAATAAGATTTTCAAATCATTTAGTTATCTTTTTCCGGTAAAAAAATATATACATGTTTAGCCGTTTAAAATTACTTGGTCGAAAAAGGAACACAGTTTCAAAAATAAGTTAAAAGTAAGTGTGTACATTAGGGATACAACTTTTTTACAATTTTTGAAAATATTAAAATGGCCCTATCCATACCATGTAGTGCATTAAAAAACAATAAGAACTGCATCTTTAGATTTTCGATATCGTTAAAAAAGGTTCTGCGTCAAATGCAATTAAGTTTGGGATCAGTAAGTTCTGAAAAAATAAAAATATTTTCTTTATAATTTCATTAAACGATAAATAAATTATAGGTTTTTGCATTAAATATTGAATAATATTCTGTATAAATTCAATTAATCTTGATAAAATATTGCGACTTACCTACGCTGTCTTATGCAAATTAGCGAAATATTATAATTTATTGCTAAAAGTATAAAAATATATAATTTTTTTTTTAACTAACTTTTATTTAATTTTGAGACCTATTGATTTCAAACTTTATTAAACATGGTACGAAAACTTTTTTAACAATAGCAAAAATCTAGTGACGAAAAAATTTGGTACAAATACTACTTGTAATACTACTTGGCGGAACGCGCCAACAAAGTCGTACAAGATATTTTCCCTCAATGCAAATCAACAAGAACTCTTAATTTTGAAAAAATAAAAAATTTTGAAAAAATAAAAAATTTTGAAAAAATAAAAAAAAAAAAAAATCTTAAAGGACTTTCAGAAATCGGCTTCGACGCGGAACGTTTTTGTTCCGAAATGACCTGAGGAAACATTTTTCGGTTTCAGCACAACATCGGCTACAGCGTGGCGATAGGGCCTTATTTTGGTTGTACCCCTAGTGTACATAGTTAAAAGTAGGCAGTGTAAAATGTAAAATGTATAAAACTAAAATATTACTTCGAATATTGTATGAAGTTGCTGTTATTTCGAAGTTTTCTTATCTTAATGGAAAAGTTCTAGTTTTTCTTTAGAAATAATTTTTCTGAAAGAAACTTTTAAGTTAAATTTGAGTATATCCGTTTTTTATATATAAAATATTACTTAGCAATTATTTAAAATTTTTGCATAAAGTTTTCCGATTGCTTAAGGGGCTTTGCAAAATTCTCATAAAAAAGAGTTGTGGATACAATTCTGGAAAATACCAATTTTTTTACTATTTTTTTTTTTTTTTTTTTGAAAAAACTTAAATTTTTAATCTATTGAAATGCAATTTTAAAAGATCAACAATACTTACAAAATTCTCAAACGAAACATACAGGTACCATGCAATGTAAAATCTAATAAGAAGACTATCAACTAGAATATGTTGTGTTTAAATATTAGTATACATGCCGGATTCACAATTTGTTTCCAGTAATGGTAGCATTAGCAGTTGGACTGGCAACCTGCCAAATAAAAAGCTTTAAGATTTAAAGCTGTTGGCTATCATCAATTAACATCACCTATTTTCTGTCGTTGGTTGATATATATACCTGATCAAACCATGAATTTCTTGTGGGTGGTGAATTAGAATGAGGCTGAAGATGACCTTGTCGCTTAGGTCGGAAGAGCGGCACTCCCTCTAGAGCTAATCCCCACAAGATTTTTTTCATCTTCTTTGACATTTATTAACAATTAGTGTTTTTCTATTTGTAATGGTAACATTTCGTTCTGATCTCAATACGGAGGTTGAAAGCTCGTTATAAATTAAAAATAACATAAAAATAGTCTCGATGTATATAAAACCAAAAAACTAATATAACTGTAAAAAATATTACTTGAGCCAGAGTACAAACCAAAAATATTTTATGTAAATAGAACATTTTTGGTCTTCAAAGTTTAGTGACGTCATGATGCTTGTTAGGAAAAGACCTAAACACGTGCTTGATTACTAAGAAGACAAGAATGGAGCAAAATTGATTATTAATAGGTTTTTTGTTAAAGTTCTGCCTATTATGGAGGCCATAGCTTTTCTAAAACTTCGGGTTCTGATGAGATCTTTAGCCAGATCGAAATACTAGTATCAACCTAGCTAATATGTTTGATTTGCTTTCTTTTTGTAAATATACGGAGGTTGAAAGCTCGTTATAAATTGAAAATAATTTTTTTATTATTTTTCATCATAAAAAAAACTCGCAATAAATTTTCCTAATAAAATTACTTAGAATTTGCATATTTAGAGATACATTTTTTATAAAAAATCACGTTTTGGCATAACGAATGTTCTTATGGCATATTTTAGTCTTTGATTCAGCACTAATAAAAAATTTCGCAAACCTTTCACTCGTTCTGATAACTTTTTTTCAAGAAAAAAATCCTAAATTTCTAAAATATTAAAAAATAAAAAATCTATTATATACAAAAACCATCTAAAATATTACAAACGGGATTTTGGTCTAAAAAGCGAGAAACTAAATCAGCCTTTAAAAAGCGGATTAGTCCCGTCAACACAGGGATGGTTGGTCAGGTTAAGTATTATATAAAAAGTCAAAAAAAAAAGTTTTTGCTTTAATTGATGAAATTTTTATTAAATTTTTGCCCTTACTCAAATTTAAATAGGCCTGTAATTTTGCTTAACCGTCCCTGTGTATAAATTGAATTTCGAAATGTTTTTTAGCCTATTAGCACAAAATAATGAAAATGAAATTTGTTTGTTTTTTTCATATTTCGCTTTTATCTCAAGTTTATTTTTATCCAAAACAAGAAAATTCAAGCCGACAGTCTTATAAATGCAATAATTTCTGTTGTGTGCCAATTTCTTAATATCACTATAATTGGGGTGAACATTTTTAGAGATTTTGAAATATTTAACAAAGATTTTGAGCAAAAAAAAAAAAAAAAAATGGACGGTAAAAAATACAGAGTTTTTTTAAAACATGTATTAATTTATTAATACAAAAGTACGAGGGCGGTCCCATAATTAGCCAACTTAACAAAGAAAACACAATAAATTTGGGAAAATTTTTTTTGTTTCTCAACAGAACCCTCTTTATATTAAGAACTGTCTAACATATTAAAATAAGCACGGACTCCACCTCTCCATTGTTGGCAAACCTTTTACCAGAGAACCATTTTTTCAAGTTTGGAAATAAAGGGTCCGCCAAATAACTTTTTTTTTTTGAAAGTGCTATAAAAAAAAAACTACTGAATATTTTCTCAAATTTCTTTTTTCATTTGAAAGTACAATCCTTTCGGTTAATAATGGAAAATAATTTCATTCAAATGGCTGCCTCGGCTGGCCATGCAGTATCCTACACGATCGGTTCAATTTTTAAGCATATTATCGATTGTGTGCAGCTGTATTTCACCAATGGCTTCACGAATATTGTCCTTTAAAGCGTCAATTGTCTCTGGCTTGTTGGAGTGACACTTATCTTTGACGGCACCCCACAAATAATAGTCCAACGGTGTCAAATCGCAGCTCCGAGGTGGCCAAACGACATCAGCTCTGCGGCTGATAATGCGATCTTCAAAAACAGGGCGCAAAACATCGAGTGTAGCTTCGGCTGTGTGGCACGTAGCGCCGTCCTGTTGAAACCAAATGTTGCCAATATCCTCCTCTTCAATTTTTGTGAAAATAATTAGTTCAACATGGCCCGATAACGATCGCCATTGACTGTAACGGCCACTCCTTGCACATTACCATGATTTTCAAAGTAATATCGCAATATTTCCCAGCGTTGTTCAAGCGTATACACAACCATATTCGTTCAGCGGAAGGATCAAATCAGACATGAGCTAAGTGTTACCATTCACGAAATAAGCACTAGTTGAAAAAAAAAACGTTAGATGGCGGACCCTTTAGAAAATATTCCGATGGAGCTAAATCTGGCGATTAAGGTGCGTGATGTAGCAATTCGAACTTTAATTCATTGATTTTGGTCATCGCAATAGAGGATGTGTTAACTGGAGCATTGCTTTGATGAATCAACATTTTCTTTTTCCCCAAATGCGGTCTTTTTTCTTTAATTTAATCACTTAAACGCTGCAATAACCCAGCAAAAGCATGGTAATGTCTACTTATTATGTTATACATTACTTTGTAATGAGTTCTTATTACCTTCTGCATTACTTCAAATAATAAAATAATGGGTTATCGATAAGAAACTTATAATGCATTACTCTCATGCAAAAAATAATTGGTGAACTATAATAGGTTATTCATCTTGTTGCTTCCAGGCAAAATATAATAATACAACAATTTTTTGAAAATCTATTATTAGACTCATTATGATTCGTATTTTTGTAAGCTATAGGGTAAGGTGTATAGAACAGTGAACTGGACCATGTTTAAAAAAATATTAGTAAAATATTTTTCAATTCGTAATTTATTAAAAAAAATCTATTTTTTAGACCCATTATTTTTTTCCTTCTGGTAATGGCTTATTAAAACCTCGTATGTATATAGATAACCCATTTATAATTATTGTGTATTAGGGTGTCCCTTAAAAATAAATTTGTCATTACACCCCCACCCCCCTCGTCGTGGTATTACAAATGGTCCCAATTGGAAGAAATTAAATTTTCTGGAAAACGCTAAACCGTGCTGCCAGGCGACCGAAAATAGCCCATTTTGGAAAAATAGTGTAGTATTATTAAAAATTTCAAAAATTTCAATTTTGAAAAAAAAACTACTTTTTATTTCATTTATTCATTAAATACCCTTTAAATTAATCAGATATGGAATTCTGACTTCATCGGATATCATTGACCCACTTTAGCCAGACATCAAAAATGACCAACGAATTTGATAAAACTGCAGACACGTCTTCTTTTTTAATTAATTTTAAAGATTTTTTGTAAAATGCCTAATTTGTAGATGTCGATTGCTATTATTGTAATATAATAATTGTTATTACAGAAAAAAAAATAAATAAATTGAAAAAATTATAATTCGAGTTTGCATTTGGAGTGACTCCTTTCCAGGACATTTTATGAAAATAGCTCATTTTGTCAAAAATTCAACAAAATTTGATAATTTTCATCAAAGTTTGAATAGTTTTCGGAAAAATATGACTTAAATCTATTAAAACTATAATTATCTATACTGTTATTTAAAAAATATTTAACCCTTAGTGCGCTTGGGGCCAAAAAAGACCCATGAAACTTAATTTTAATTATGACTGTAAGATTGTAAAGTTTTTAAATTGGGGAAAAAATATCGACTTGAATAATTATTTTATGTAACTTGATCCACATAGGGTTAATTTTTACATTTTTTCCCAAAAAAAAAAGACCCACTAGGAAGTTTACATAATAACACCTTTCATAAAAGACTTCCCAGAGGTGGCGGTGGAGGGGTAAAAATCCACTAAAAGCCCCACAACAACTTCCTTCGAGGGGTAAAATGTATGACTGATCCCCATTAACTTTTCTGAACATACCTATCTAATATCTAAACTCCCTAAGGGGCTCCCATACAAAAATAACGTTTTAAAAAAAATTTTCTCCAACCACTCGAACTGTCCCAATGATGCCTCTAGAGGGGTCAAATGTATAACCGCCCCCCTATATTTTTTCAACCCCAACATATTCTCAGATCATAACTGCCCCTAACTTCACTCCCTAAGGGTGCTCCAATACAAAAATTAGGTTTTTATAAAATTTGCTCCCACCGATCCAACTGTCCCAAGAAGGAGTGTTGATGTAATGTTATTTTGACGAAATATCGTTAAATGTATTAACAAAAATATGTTATGTTAACAAATATATAAAATCAAATTAAATAATTACTTTGTTATTTTATCAATGCATTTTATTCAATTTAACAATGCGCTTTCAAAAAAGTGAAAATTTAACCCCAAATTTCTCAAGCGTAAACGTTTATGAAAAGTAAAGAAAACTTCATTTTGTGAATTGTTATTGAAAGTGAATTTAACGATCTTTTGATATTCCTCTCGAATAAATTTCAAAACTATGACTACCCGAGTAAAAAAATTATATATAGTCTTATCCTTTTTCATCTTAAAGTATATTATAATATATGATTCAATATGGTGTCATGTCTATCCATATATTATTATATATTTCGGATGTGGTAGCATATATATTATTAAGCATATACACTTAAATAATTACACTTCATGATATAAATGAAACAATTTCATTACATTTTTTCGTAGTTTCAATAAAGAATTTCATTATCCAAGAAATTTTATTAATATTAAGAAATTTTTCATAAACTTTTTTTCATAAAGTTTCATAGTTTCATAAAAAAAAATCATTCGATTTCATAATTTAATTCTTCATAAATTTGATGACAATTTTCTTTAGAACTATGCAATTATTTCAGACTAATTTTTTTAATTTTTTCATAAAATTTCATTATTTTTCATACATTTCAAACTTTAGTTTTAAGATTTAATTCTTAAGTGTTCAACATATTTTATAAAGTACTTTATTATTTCAAAGTAGCCTTTTATTAATTTTGGACTTCAATGAAATTGTTTAAAAAATCATAAAAAGCGTTTCATTGGCTTAGTTACAATGCATTTTTCAAGACATTTATGAAATTTTATTAATTCAAGGAAGCTTCTTAATATTAAAAAATTGAAACTGTTTCATAAATTCTATAAACGTATCATTATCGGAACGATTCATTAGTTTTATGAATATTTTCATTAATTCTACAAACATTTCATTAACATTGATTTAATGAAACCTGTTCATAGCTTCTATGAAAAGTTTCAATGGACGAGTTCCAGTGACTATTTTCATTAAAGCTATGAAGAAATTCATTACTGAAGTGAAGATAATTCTCTTAGTGTATGCTATACATAATAAGATATGATATATATATTGTCATATATAATAATACGTTCTCATATATAACACAATATGTAATCATATATTGTGACATATATGTAATCATATAATTATAATATAATTAACAATTTAGTTTGAGATATGATTATGTAAGGACCATCATTAATATTTTCCATGCGTATAAGACATAATTATATACTGTAATATATAACCCCATATGTACTTATAAATGCGCAGATGTCCAAATTATTTTTCTTTATATTTTTTTCATATTTTATTAAAAATAATATATATGTCGGGGTATTGAAGAAAATCTAATTTAATCTCAAAATATCTCATTGGATCCACCAAAAGTAACTTATCTTTTTGGATATTATTTGATCCCAGTAGATCTAAACTTATCCCACGGATATTTTGGGATTCATCAGGATCTTAAATTAGATATTTTTAGATAGCCCAACTTTTAGATAAATTTTGATCTAAATAAATCCTGTAATATAATTGAGGAATCTAATCGGATTATTCTGGATACCCCAGTTTTGATATCAACTTGGATAAGAATAAATATAATGAGGCACAATCTATTGTAATAACCCTTTTTTATGAATAAAAACTTAAACGAAAAAAAAAATATATCGATCTATATCAAATGAGATCTGATTTTGTATATGAGATGCAACTTTATTTTGATCGTGTAATGGATTAATGAGTTAAAAGCGGCCAATGACTTAAAAAAAATAGAAAAAGTATAGCGAAAAGGATGACTTATTTTTGGTCGGGAAATGGCCACCTTAACTATATTACACTTTTCAATAAAACAAAAACTAAAAAAATTGAAAATAATTAAACAAAAAACAACAAAGTGTAAAATTGTTTGCAAACGGCTTTGAAAATATTGTGATTTTTATTTTGTATACAAAAAATAAGAAAAAAAAATGTTTTCCACTATAAAGACGATGATGATCCAAAGGAAAAATCACATACACACAATAATATGAGGGTTGAGAAATTGGTAGGGGAATTGGTTGGGGTCTGAAACAAAATGAAAATTTATAAACATTTGTAAACCACTATAGAATGCATGCAGTTAGGCAGTATTTTATGAGTTTTTACAGTATTTTTCGAATAAAAAACAATAAAAAAAATAAATTAAAATGGAACACTCTGCTCGACGAGGTATGGATGGCAAACAGAAGGCAGCAGCAGCAGCAGCATCATCAGAAACAGGCTAAAAAATACACATGAAAATGAATGGATGAGTGCGTTTATTACTGTGTGTGGGACGCAGGCGACGACATATATATCGAGCATATATTTACACAGTAACAACGTTCACGACCGATCACGGATACGACAACGTCGGTCAGATGCTAAGTGTACGACTTGATTTTGGAATCATTATTGACTTTGAATTAAACAGTCGGAAAAAGAACGCAGACCATAAAGGTGGTTCATATTAAGCACTACATTTCATTAAGAAGTTCGGAAGTCAGAAAGTTATTGCCAAAATGAATAACCAAGTCGAAGTTGTAAGTGATTTTTAAAAAAAAATTGTGAATATATAAATATACTACGAGTGCATTTGTACGGAATAAACTGATTCAAAAGTGAAGTGCGAAATTTTTAAATTTGCAGGAAAATAATTTTTAAAAATATTTCGAACATAACACTTGAAAAAAGGATAATTTGAAAATTTGAATAAGTCAATTCAACGAGATATGTGAATATTTACATAAACAACGAGTGCATTTGTATGGAATAAACTAATTCGAAAGCGAAGTGAACTGGGAATTTTTTAAATTTCCAGGAATTAAATTAAAAAAAAAAATTTCCAATAAAACACGTTAAAAAAAGACAATTTTAATATTTGAATAAGTCAATTAAACGAATAATAAAAACCGTTATAAATGAATTTACGCCAAACACGATTAATCTCAATCATAGTTAATCGTTAAGTGACGAATTTTCCTAAGCAATATATGACGTTTTGCATTGTGGTGAAAATTAAATTTTTCCGCTAGATTTAAAGATTATTCAATTCAAAGACAATTTTGTGTTTCAGTTGAAACTAGAGTTGTGTAGTTCGTGAACGACCTAGTTCAATTGAACTAGTCTTTTCTTTGAACTAGTGAGCTGGATCACAATCATCAGCTCTTTTGGGTCTTTCGCTGTTTTCGTTCTTTTTGTCTTTTGAGTAATATTTCTTTTCTTTATGTTGCTTTTGAGTTTTTTTTAATGTTGCCAGCTCAATTTGTTTTTAAAATAATTTAAAATTTTTATTATTACGTACCATTTTATGATTTAACAATCATTTTAAATATATTTTAAAGTGTTGAATTATTCTCCGATAGTAAATTTAATAGAAAGTTACACATTTGTTACGCATCAGCTGATTCAATTTACTTCAAATAGTTCGTGTTGCACAGCTCAATTTAGGATAAAGAGCTGTTGAACTAGAAGAGCGAACTAGTTCATTGAAAGTAGCTGAACTGTAAAGAGCGATCTTTAGAAAGACCTAAAATGCCCAAGCCTAGTTGAAACTATTTAAGATAAGATATTAAAACGTTTTGTTCTAAAAGGAAACGAAAAATAAATAAAAAATATTTATATCCATTTGTTTATTAATCGTGCCGAAGCCGTAGCCGAACTTTCTAATCTAATTTTGAAAGAAACGAGAATTTCTTTTGATTTTAACAGTAAAATTTGTTTACACAGAAAAAAAGTATTTCCATACTTTTTTCAATTAAATCGATTTGTTGAAAATTTTAAAAGCTATCAATTAAAAATTAATTGAGTCAATTAAATATTTCCACAAATTTGGAACTTGCTGGACATTTTTGTATACTATCGCTCAAAATATATTGTTGTTGATTTTTGTAATATTTATGTATGGAGTTGTTTTTTTATAATTGTTTATGTATTAGTAATAAATAATTTAAATTTCTTTTAATTCGATTTTTTTAATTCTCATTAGGTTTATTTCTTTATTAAGTTAAATCATATAATTTCAGTGGCTTAAATCTGAATATTAATTTATTCTAAAACATTATCATAAAAATGATAATGTAATTTTTGAAGTCAAATTTTGTTTAATAAAAATCTAAAATTTGAATCTCGCACCTAGACGAGGACAAGAAATTCTCGTTGAGTTTGTGATTTAACATAACAAATATCTCTAGAAATTCCAATAACAAAGTCCCCTGAAGATTTCCTTGGGCAGGAATGAAATCCGGATAGGGACACGCCTACATCAGATTGTTTTTCACAATTTGTTAAATAAGTTTTGGGACTTTAGCACATTTAATTACTATAAATGCAATTAATGTTTATCCCGATGAAAATAAATTTAAATAACAAATATGCAGGTGCTTGTGCAAATTTAAATGTAACTGACACTAATAGAAAACATATGATTTTCTATTGTTGATTTACTTGAATAAACGTCACTACATTGCTAGGTCTGTCAAAAAAACAGAGTAGTATTTGGAAGATGGCAAAGCCAATTGTGACAATATTTTGTTGTTGTTTTTGTTTTTTCTTTGATATTTTAAATTTTGAATCTCGCTCCTAGACGAGGACAAGAAATTCTCGTTGAGTTTGTGATTTAACATAACAAATATCTCTAGAAATTCCAATAACAAAGTCCCCTGAAGATTTCCTTGGGCAGGAATGAAATCCGGATTGGGACACGCCTACATCAGATTGTTTTTCACAATTTGTTAAATAAGTTTTGGGACTTTAGCACATTTAATTACTATAAATGCAAAAATCTAACCATTTTTTTAAACAAAAAAATGCTAAAAATAAATTAAAAATTATTAAAAAAAAAATACACAAGTTTTAACAAAAAGGCTAATTTCTACAAAAAAAAAAAATCCATAAAAAGTTTCCCATACTCCCGACGTTTCAATAGAAAGAAAAAAAAACTAATTTTTGTGTGAATTTGTTCACATAAGTATAAATAAATCTGCCAACTAAATGAGAATTACATGCCGGTTTGAATTCCATGGTATAAAATCCAAACTATAAAAAAAAAACATTTGGTATGGCAACAACGCTTTATTCTATTGTTTTTTGATTTTTGAAAAGGTATACAAAATTTATCACTTTTTAATCAAATGATTTGAATTTAATTGAAAAATAATTCAATTTAAGGAGATATAAATTTCTAATTGAATTAGCAATTTTTGTGTTTAAAGTAACACAATAAATATTTAAAAACATGAGTAAATCTCATAAAAAAAAGTTAATTTAGAATTTTTTTTTTCAAAAATATGAAATAATGACGTCTTTTGAAAAAAAGAGAACTTTTTAGCTTTACTAAAATATATAACGTATTTAATACAAATTCTTGCGTTTGTACTCATAATTAAAGAATATAATCTGAAAATGTACTCCATTTCATCAAATACTCGGTGTTTGGCCAAGTTTGGCCAAAATTTGGTCGAACATCACATTTTGGCCGAACATCACATTTTGACCGAACACCGAGGCCGTATACTCGGTCGGACACTATAAATAATTCTCAGATTGAGTTTGAATTTTAACGTCTTTTTCAGACAATTGCAATTAATACTATAATTAATATGCAATTTTATTTAATTTAATTGTGAAAAGCGTGGTAGAGAAGAATGAGTGTATTTTCTAAACATCATAACTACATTGCAAATTTTCAATTTTTTTCTGAATCAGACTGCGCAGTTTCTGGTGTTGAACCTTCGTCAGTGACCCTGTTTTTTGAATTTTTTGAATAATGTAATATTTGTTATGTTTTTATTTGTTCGATTGCGTCTATATGAAATTTTCTGTGCAATCACTGACCGTGGTATAGATAAACTGATTTCTAATGCCATATTGATTAATTGATTGTCAAATACATTTCATAGTGAATCGAAAAGTGACAGATTTTCCTAATCATTTGGGGGTATTCCCAAAAACGAATTCACAAAAAATTATTCGTTTTCAAATAAAATGATATGTTGTTGTTGTTGTACAAAACCGAATAATTTTATTCGTTTTTTGAAACACTCCCGATTATTGTAGTAAAAGTAAAATTTTCGTGCTTAATATGAAGATTATTTAATTCTAAGAAAAATTTGTTTTTTTAGTTGAAACTATATAAGATAAGTTATAAAAATATTGTGTGCTAAAAGAATTCCAAAAATGAAGTGAAAACTATACGCTTTCAGTACTATTTGCAAAGGAAATAGTTTTTGATTAATATTTTTGTAGATTCGGTTTTTATCATAATTTTGATTGATTTAATTTTCAATTAATCGGTATTATGACTAATCAGTTTGTTTAATTAATTGTCAAATAAATTATTATTTTTTTCCCAACATAGTTTAATCAGTTTTTAAAAAAAAAATAGTTTTTTGTTGTTTGCTGATAAACATTTAACAAAAATTGAAGTCATAATTAATCATAATTTCAAGTACTTGTAATTTTGATTGATACATATTAGGAACTTTAAAAATGTTCGTCACTTTGAGGTAAAATATTTTTAACATTTTTGTTTTTGTATGATATGAATAAACTTTTGTGTATATTTTAGCCGATGTTTAAGCATGCTAAAACCTTTTGGGTTAAATATTTATCTTTAACGGCGCGCGAACTATATTAAGTTTAAAGCAAATTAAAATTGTTATTTTTTAATTTATAACGAGCTTTCCGCCTCCGTTTATTTACAAAAATAAACATATTAGCTAGGTTGATACTTGTATTTCGATCTGGCCAAAGATCTCATCAGAAGCCGAAGTTTTAGAATAGCTAGAGCCTTCAGAATAGGCAGAGCTTTAACAAAAATCGTATTAATTACACCGGTCGACACGATTTTTGCGTCTGACTTCTAAATGACAAATTTTGGTTTCTTTTATGTTACAAATAAAGGGAAACATATTTCCTTTTTATCAAAGTTTGCTTTTTGAACTAAGTGATTCCTACTGCTGAACGTAAAATCTCGAAAATTTTCATATAAACGTAAAACAGCAAAAGCAAACATTAAAAGCTTGGAATGGGTATTTTGGTGTTTTTCGATGTCTAGAATCAGAATTTCGACATTAAAACAGAAACCCAAGAAAAAAATATTATTTTGTCGACCGGTGTTATCAATTTTGCTCCATTCGTGTCTTCTTAGTAATCGAACACGTGGCTAGGGTTTTTTCCTAACAAGCATCATAATGTTACTAAACGTTGAAGACCAAAAAAGTTCTATTTATATAAAAAACTGTAGTTCTTAAAATTACAGCTTTTGCGTCCATTTATATATTTTATATATTTGAACTTAAAAAACAACCGCGAATATTTTGGAAAATACGCATTTTTTGCCAGTTTAATTATACTTAGTTGGGTTTAAAGTTACTCATTTGCAGGAAATACTATTAAGTACTTTTAAATTCGCAAAATTAAAAATTTAATATCAGGACGCATGTTGAGTAGGGATACAACTTTTTTACAATTTTTGAAAATATCAAAATGGCCCTATCCATACCATGTAGTGCATAAAAAAACAATAAGAACTGCATCTTTAGATTTTCGATATCGTTAAAAAAGGTTCCGCGTCAAATGCAATTAAGTTTGGGTAGCAAATTATATGCAATATGTGAATTTATATGTGGCCCTTGGTACAACATTTGGTTTTCAGACCATTGTTACAATAAAAATGACTTCGAAATCATTATCGGGCTTTACTAATGCTCAGAAATGCTTTCTAAGACATTGGGTGAAAGATGAATCAAGAATTCCAAAAACACAACGCAGCAACATTTGTGCGGAACGCGCCATCAAAGTCGTACAAGATATTTTCCCCCAATGCAAATCAACACGAACTCTTAATCTTAAGTTAATTTCACTTAACAAAGATAGTTTTTAGATTGTGATTTTGATTATAATCATATAATTACATTAAGAAATGTAAATAGTTAAATAATTATAAAATAAAAAATTTGAAAAAAATAAAAAATTTTGAAAAAATAAAAAATTTGAAAAAATAAAAAATTTTGAAAAATAAAAAATTTTGAAAAAATAAAAAATTTTGAAAAAATAAAAAATTTTGAAAAAATAAAAAAAATAAAAAAAATAAATCTTAAAGGACTTTCAGAAATCGGCTTCGACGCGAAACGGTTTTCTTCCGAAATGACCTGAGAAAACATTTATCGGTTTCAGCACTACATCGGCTACAGCGTGGCAATAGGGCCTTATTTTGGTTGTACCCCTAAAGTTGAGGTTATGAAAAATTCATTCAATTTAAAGTCCTTAGAATTTTTTAAATTCCTTTTCGATTTTAGTTTTCAGCTCAGTAAAATGTTTATTTGATGTACGTTTGAGCGGAACTGATACAGCACTTTAGTTGTCACAAAGCGAAATGTGTTGGGAAAAACTGTCGCTGTACCCTTTTTGCATTTTATAAATTAATTCCGTCTAGATACCTAACTATGTTCTCAAACCTTGTTTTTTATAAAAAAAAAAATGCGGAACAAAAAAAATAATTTTCGTAAAACGTTCTAAAATTTCTAAAATACCTTTTTGACCCGGAAGAGCTATTTCCAAAAAACTCAGTTCACGCAATACGCTAAGCATTTTCAAATATAACTGTGAATGTCAGATACAAAAAACTATTAAACGGCGCAAAAACCCTATAGAAAAGAGGCGAATGTTTAAAAATCGGAAAACTTTGGTTTCACTTGTAAACCACCAAACAACTTTTTAATAGGCAGCGATATGAAAATAACTTTTTCAGTGACAGAGTTTGGTTGACTATACACTATTAAAAAAAAAATGTCAGTAAAGTCAGCAACATTGGGAGAATCCTTGGTAATATCAAGAAAAAAAAAAGTTGTATAAAGGTTGCTGACTTAACAGACTTTTTTTATTCAAGTATAATTAACCCAACCCTGTCCATCATTCCTCTCAATTCACAAAACTTTCTGAAATAAGAGGCATATAAAGTCAGTTTTAACGGGTGTCGAAAATTTTTGAAGTAGGCCATATATGTAAAAATAATTTGTTTAGACCTGCTAACTTATCTCAAAATAACAATCATTTAGGTCTTAGCTATGGGTATGAATAATTTCGAATTAGTTTAGTCAGTTATAAAAAATTGTTAAGTTAAATAAGTCAACTAATTCAAAATTTCTTTATTTGTAATTTCCCAACAGGATGAAGATCTTACCCCTGAGCAACTTGCTGGTAATTTATAAACTTTTTAATATTTATTAAAAAAACTTTCCAATAAACTCAAATCTTTTCTTTTTAACATTATAGTTTTGCAAAAAGCTTTCAACAGTTTTGATCATCAAAAAAGTGGCAGTATTCCCACCGATATGGTTGCCGATATTTTGCGTTTGATGGGTCAACCCTTCGATAAGAAAATTCTTGAAGAACTTATTGAAGAAGTTGATGAAGATAGTAAGTTTTACAATCCTATCAAAAATGTATAAGAGCTGTCACAGAATCGAATTGTCACTTTTTGTTGTCATAGGAGGGACAAACCGACCATTAGTGACATGTTACAGATCATACCTGGGGCAGGTTACTAAACTCTTAAAAACCACAATTTAGTAACTTGTTTCAGGAAATATTACACATTACAAACACAGATAAATAAAGTGCCAACCGAATTGAAAAGTATATTTGAATAGTCAGTTAGTACAACGATATTTGCATTAGATTTCTGATTTATTTTGGGTGTTTCAACTAAAATTCAGTTAAAATATCCGAACTTCGTTTTAAAAACTAACATTGAGTTGTGCCAACCGACTGAAATTCGTAATAACCGAATTTGAGTAGTAATAACCGAATTTCAGTTGGCAAATAGCTAAATTTGTTTCTGTGTGCATCTAAGACATGTCACCATACTGTTCCAAAAGCAACAGTTCAGTGACAAAGCCCACATAAGTTTTGTGATAAGTAACATAGAGTTAAATTCTCGCCTCTCTTCTAAAAGTACTAGGTTCATTTCATCTAAAGAAACCGGTTTTGTAACAGCTCTCATAAATTATAAAAAAATATTTGTATCAAACTAATTCTAATATTTTCTTTGCAGAATCCGGCCGTTTGGAATTTGGCGAATTCGTGCAATTGGCTGCCAAATTCATTGTTGAAGAAGATGCCGAAGCCATGCAAAAGGAATTGCGTGAAGCTTTCCGTTTGTATGACAAACAAGGCAACGGTTATATTCCCACTACCTGCTTAAAGGAAATCCTTAAGGAATTAGATGATCAATTGACCGACCATGAATTGGATATGATGATTCAAGAAATTGATTCTGATGGTTCCGGTACTGTTGATTTTGATGGTAAGTTAAGAATTAGTATTATTTTATTTAATAGTTTTGAAAGAGACACTGATAAGAGTGAAACCCTATACTCAGATCAGAGTTCTGGAAAACAGATTGGGAAGAGCAATATCTCTCTCTCTTATGAATGAGTGTAATTTCGTTTAGTGTTTTAGCAATAACTTTTTCTACACTTAAATAAAAAAGCTTGTAAAAGTTACAGTAAAAACTAAAATTTTACAGAAAAAACTAAAATTATACAGAAAAACTAACTAATTTTAACAAAACGTGTGGCTAAACTACACAAACAATCGTTCTCCATTAAAAAATGTAGGTGATCCTCTCCAGAATTAAAAAAGAAAATATTTTCTATTTTCGGTTAAGGAGGCCATGGGGGCCGTATATATAAACCATATAAATGTTTACGCTTGAAACGAACACATAAAGAGTCGAGATTCTAAAATAAAAATTCTGCTCGAAATCATACAAAGCATTTTTATTACAAATTTACTGAAAAGTATTAAAAACTATATGAAACGGGATTTAATATAAGAATTGTTTTAGAACTATAAACAAAGATTGTAAAATTATTTGTTTCACTGTACTACGTTTCCACAGAACGTGTTTTGGACGTGTTTTGAAATTTAACATGTTTTCCCAAGCAACTTTTTCATGTAAGTGGAAGCACAGTATAAGATGTATGTCCATGTCTTTCGCTTCAGTCTGTCTACCTGAACGTATATTTGTTTGCAATTTCAAATGTCCAATTTGACCACACTTAACTAAAATCATTATAAACATGAGTTTATTTAAACTTTATTTTTTTTTCTTTAATTTTATTAATAGACAATTTTACTTGCACAAGCTGGTGACAACACAAAATTTAGATTCTTTTAAGTGGGGTATACATGATCAATATTGTTGATAATTTTTTTTAAATTTAACCAATCAGAACAAAGTATTTAAAAATAAAATATTCTGATTGGTTGATTTTTGTTTTATTTTCTAATTTTTTATATGTCTTACAAGAGTTGTACTTTCTAGTATCATATTTCTCTTCTCTACTACATCTTGACATGCAACGGCATCTCCTTCATTCTGCGTATATTTTTTAAACTGGTTGTAGTCCACTCTATTTATGTGCCTATCAGCACAATTTTTTTTTAGCAAAATAAATTAGTAAAACATTAGTAAAATATTAGTAAAATATTAGTAGAAAATTAGTTAAAAACAGGTAAATGCTGAATAAGTATAAATTAAATTTTAGCTGAAAACATAATTTTAGCAAAAAATTTTCTGCAAAATAATATACTTGATTTACAAGACTTTTTACTAACTTTTCTACTAACTTATTTTTTTTTAATGTGTACTAATCAATGACGTCGATTTTTTTGTTGGATAACGGTTTTTTATTTCGGGTTTATATTGGTATTGCACCGGTATCATTAAAAAAAGCCGTAACCTTAAGGGGGGACATAAAATTCGCGGCAGAGAAAACAGACCTTTTTTTAAAAATTCATAACTCAGTCAAAAACAAACATTTTTCCAAAATTATTATTGTAGAGAATTGAACAAATTACAAAAAAAAAAAAAATTCGAAAAAATTCATTTTTCACTCCAACATGGTTTTATAGAGCTTTAAACTGGCGGCAGAGAAAAAAACGGGGCCTCGTGGTTGCAGCGCAGAAAGTCGCAAAAATTGTCCGATCTGGAAAAAATGACTATTTTAAATCTTAATAAAATTGGTTATCGTAAGACACGAGCATTTTTTTAAATTTTTTTCAATTTTTGGTGATGTTCCGAATTTAAAAGTGTGTTTTTTCGAAAAAAATATTGACTTTAAAAATTCATAAAAAATTGAAAAAAAAATTTAAAAAAAAGCTCGTGTCGTGACGATAGCGAATCAAGTTTAAAAAAAAATACAAAAAAAAAAAAACCGTCAAAAAATGAACCCGCTAGAGCCGCAACCAACCAAAAAAAATACAAAAAAAAAAAAAACCCGTCAAAAAATGAACCCGCTAGAGCCGCAACCAAAAACATGGTTTCGAGATAAACGCGTTCAAAAACATGGTTTCAAGATAAACGCGTTCAGAGTTTGTGAACAAAGATGGCTGCTTCGTACTGTATGTCTTCGTTATCTTGTGTTGTGCTGTTTCTTACAGTTTTTTGCAATCGTTTAGCAAATCGGGCTTCTTTTTAAGCTTCATATGCCTTCACTCTGGCGCATTTCAAACGATTTGCATCATTTCCTTTGCAAAAATTCAATGCTGTAGCTCCTATGGTGATACCAAGTAGTTGAAACATTTGCAAATAACTATAAGCGCCGTCATTGTAAGTAGACACTGCCATGCAGCTTGCAATATTAACAATTCTGTTGCTGCCTGGCATACACTTAGGTGCAATGAGCCAAAATTTTTGCATTCAAACTTTCATTGGAGTTATGCGTGAATCCACGCAAGCACTTGTTTAGCAATTCATCGTTACTCAACGCCGCGCTCTCACTAATCCGGCTCTAACTTTTGAACCCGTAGGAATTTTTCCATGAAATTGTTTTTCTTAGAATCTTAAGAATATTTACTAAAATGCTAAATTATAAAAAAAGTCGATTTCAAAAAACTGCCAATGTCATGTCCCCCCTTAACCGAAATAAATATCAAAATTATACCGGTACAAAAACCGTAACCGTTACTCGTTTCGGTTGCCATCTTTGCTTTTTTTTGGTATCAAATTCCATAAAGCCTTTAATGTTCCACACTTACTGACATCGAAAGTATTTAAACAAAGAAAATATAATTTTGTTCTAACTATAGAAATGTTTAACAAATTATTTAAATAAAAAGATAAATTTTATTGTTTAAACAATATAAAATACAACAACCTTGGACAACAATAGCAATCAGTCAATGGCATATCTATCACAAATCACAAATGTTTATAACGGTTTAGATTAGTCCACATATGTGTATATATACTTAAATGCATGTATACAACAATATAAATATGTATATATATACATATATATGTATATGTGTCTCCATGTGTTTGTTTGTTTATATAAATATAGATTTGATTTTAATCGTTTTCTAGCTGATTTCAAAAATATATATACAATAAACAAATAAACTACTATACAACATTTTGTATGCATTATCAAAAAAAAAAAAAAAATGTTTTTATGATAAAGTTTTTTCTACTAACAATAAAATCTGCCTACCTATTATACACTCAATAAAATTTAATTGAAGGCACC
Source organism: Delia radicum (assembly GCA_021234595.1). Taxonomy (NCBI): domain Eukaryota; kingdom Metazoa; phylum Arthropoda; class Insecta; order Diptera; family Anthomyiidae; genus Delia; species Delia radicum. The sequence continues at coordinate 25,218,300 of CM037853.1, forward strand.
AAAACAGAATATATTTTTGGGCAATACAAACTCAATACATACTTTAAATAAATACTATAAGGGAATTTTAAATAAATTTTAATTAGAATCAATTTTGATAGAATTTATCATAGCTATAATACCACAGATGCGTATGAGTAATATTAATTATATTTCATATTACTCATACGCATGATTAATATTTGGTATATTTAATATTACTCATACGTAAGAATACGTAAGAATACGAAAGAAACAAATTTGCTAATTGTTCTAAATACAAATATTTTCAAGTTTCAAAATTGTTCAATTTATAGCCAACGTAAATTGTTTTTTCATTGTAGTAATGTAAACTAATATGAAATGAATTGATCTTTTACTTATCATATCGATAACATTTTTAAATTTGTCTGTATTTGAGGAATTTTAAAAAATTTCCAAACTTTAAGCAAAATATTTTCAAAAAAATTTTTTTTTGTATGACACGAATACCTTTTGTGCATGTGTTAGTCGATGTTTGCTAAAACTACCCGCGTTAATTATTTATCTTTAACATCACAAAAATTATGCCGGCTTTAAGTTTAAATTAAATTTAAAATATTAAAATTACAGTTACATGAATTTATAGATTTCATTGCAAGTCAAAATATTTATTACATCACCAACAAATATAAAAATACACTCAAAAAAATTCTTTTCATTTATTCGAATTTAAAAATAAAGCAGTGATTGTTTTGGAAAACACACATCTTTTGCCCGTTGTGGGTTTAGGTTTACTTGTTGGCAGAAAATCATATTAAATACTTTTAAATTCGCAAAATTTTAAATTTTATATAATGATGCTTTTGAGTTTGTAAAATCTTTTTTGTTCCATTAAATGCAGTCATTTAAAAGTTTTGATGGTTTTTTGATTTTAGTATTAAGCTAATTAAAGTCTTTTATTTAAAGTACGTTTTGGCGGAATTGATACAGCCCTGTAGTTGTCATAAGTCGAAAAGTTTTTGGAAAAAACTGCTGCTGTACGAACGACAAAAATTAAATGTTTTTGCAGTTATGTGTACTATATACATTGTTGGCGTCTTTTTGTTTTATGTATGAAAAGCATATACGAAAATCTTCCACAGTTAATTTTTTTTACAATATTTGTACTTTTTAGAATATTTTTTCTTGTCTGTACTACAGCTTGACATGCTGCGACATCTACGCCATATTGCGTGTATCTATTAATCTGGTTGATGTACACACTATTAATGTGCTTATCAACATTATTAAAACATTAGTAAAATATTAGTAAAACATTAGTTCTAAACAGTTAAGTGTTGAACAAGTTTAACTAAAATTTTAGCCGTTATTCGGGTCGATTAATCGCCAAATTGGCAGTTAATCGATAAATCGTTGAATGCAAAATAAATGTATTTCTTAAGTACTTTATCAATAATAACACTAAAAAGTGTTTTATTTGCGTATATAAATAGTTTGTTTAGGATGCTTAAAAGCATTCTGAGAAACTTAAGTTTATTAAAGAAAAATATAATCCTTACACTGATAATAATCGATGCATAAAAATACGAAAAATGTCAAAATAACAAAAACTTTAGTAAAATACACAAAATTTTGTTCATTTTACAAAAGATTTCGTTATTTTGAGATTTTTTTCGTATTTTTAGTATGGATTATTATGGGCGTAGGATTACAGAGTTTGTCGATCAAAAGCTCTAATAGTGTTGCCATTATTAAAATATGAGAGTTTTAAAGAACGGCTCGTAGAACAACTTATTTTCTAGTTCTACTGTCGGTTGTTACACTGATGATTTTTGTTTAAATTTTTACACCGATGTTTGTTCTCCCAAATAGAATATCTACTCTTTGAACGATTTTCACTAAAACGGCTTCGGTTTCCTTGAGATTGCTTCTAGTGAAACATGTTTTAGAAATGATATAGTTTCTAAAAAAATTACAAAATTTTTTTTTTGGAAGAAGTAGATTTCCTAATGTTATAACATGTAAATTGAGAGTTGAGAGACTTGATTTAAAGCAAATGCAACTTGGGGCCTCATTTTAAGTAGAATAAAATAAAATAGTGACGAAAATAGTAAATAAAAACAACTAAACTAAAACATTAGCAAATTTCACGTCAATATTTAATTTGTGAGACTCAATTGTTAAACTGGCATAAAATTTACATTAATTTGAATTTTTAACCGGTTAACTGGGTTTGTCTCATATGCTGCTGCAGTTAAAAGAAACTTTACACAAGATTTATATTAAAGCAAAAAATAATGGTACTTTAATATTTAATGCATTTAATAGTAAAAAAAATTGTCTTTCTTTTGAGCCATTACATCTAAATTATGGACTGTTTGTTCAAATGTTATGGTAAAAAATTTTGTAACATTTGTTTTTCAAAAAATTTTAAAAATTAATAAACCAATTAAGAGGTTAAAAGAAATAAACTAAAAATCGAAAATTGTCTATCTTATTTTGTTAAACCCGATATAGATTTTACTTTGAGTTGTTTAAAAAAAATTACCTCAAGGCTTTAGAATCGCTTTCGCTCAATTTTAAATGAATGTGAAGATATTTTAGAAGTGTTTCTTTTTTCTAAACTTTACTTGACATTGTGCCAAATTTAAGAAAATTAGCAAGTTTTGGCAAAAAATAAAAAAAAAGAAAAAACCATAAAATAAATTTAACCGCTTAATCAACCTATTTTTACCGATTAAATTAGTTGTTTCGACAGGAAATCGAGGAATCGGTTAATCGATTAACCGAATTGGAAACACTACTGAAAACATAATTTCAGCAAAAAATTTGCTGATTTACAAGACGTTTAACTAATTTTTCTACTAACTTATTTTTTTGAGTGTAGTTAATCCTGTCCATCGTTTCTCTAAATTTAAGAAAGAAATAAGAAGCATCAGTTTCAACAGGTGTCGGCAAATTACTCATATATTACTTTTAAATGTTTATTTTTAAAACCCAAAATGCTTTTAATCAAATTTCCCTGACTGTATAAATGTGTGTGTGTGTGTGCTATATTAAGAATGTGATTAAAATGTGTCTCATTAAAATTAATAATTTATATGTTTGTTATTAACAAAAAATCGTGTGATATTTTTCTATTTACAGAATTCATGGAAATGATGACAGGCGAATAGAAAACAACAGCAACAACAGCAAACAACTAAACGCCAACAACAACACCAACAACAAAAACTCACCTATGTGAGTTTTTGTTGCTAAACAAATGTTAAACATTTGCTAATTAGCAGTTCGCATTTTTTTATTGGAAATGGAATTTGATATTCTAATTTTCAAATATTTATTTTTTTTATACTAAACAATAACGGTAAAAACAAAAACAAAAAAAATCCTACACCCTTCCTCAACCCTAAGCTATTGTCAAATTGATGTCGTCACTTTATAAACAAAATAAAATTAAATTAAAACAAAACAAAACAAATAATTTTTTAAATTTGTGTTTTTTGCGATCCTCCATCCCATTGTGCAGGAGGGTGGGTATTAGGGCGGGTCGATTTAAAAATCGCTCAACGTTCAAAGAAAATCGTATTCTAGGGATCATAATAAGAAACTTTGTACGCTTTTTCAAAATTTGACCCTACGTGTCAAAAGTCGGGACATCAGAATTCGTTTTAGAGGTATGGTTCCTTCGGCAAAGTTTCTTATTTTGATGCCTAGAATACGGTTTTCCTTGAACGTTGAGCGATTTTTTTGCCTCCATACAAATCGACCCGGCCTAGTGGGTATAGTATATGTATCAGTTTGTCGAATGTTTTTTCTAATTACATTTATTTACTTAACACGCTTTGTTAAGGTTTATTAGTGTTTATTTAAAAGTGTTACTAAACTTTAATAATAAAATAACATTTTTAAAAAAAATTTCACTTTCAGTGGTGTATATGGAATTTATGTTAATAAACAAAAAAAAAGCTTTTTTGATTACTTAATTTAACAGAGAGTTATAGAGAGAGTACGAGGTTAACTTATTTGTTAGTTGTTGAATATGAACGCCCGTATTCATAAAAATATCTTAATTTAGATTTCAAATACATTTTAGTTAAAACCATGCATGGATGGTCCCCGATTCGATGTATCGGTAACGCTTGTTTCGCTTATTTCGGTAACGGTATTTTAAGGGTAACGATATTTCAGTTATTTTGGTAACGTTTTTTTATAGCGTAAACTGTATTTTACTAATTTCGTTGTTATGGTATTTTAATTATTTCGATAACGTTATTTTAGGGATAACGGATTTTCAGTTATTTCGGTAGCGGTATTTTAAAGATGACGTTATTTTAGTTATTTAGGTAATGTCAATCAATGCACATCAATAATTGTAGGCCCATTATGCCCGAATTGGCTCTATGCAAAAAGTCCCAGGTGCAAAAAGTCCCAGTGCAAAAGCTCCCAATGAAATAAATTCTAAAAAAATTAAATAAATCTCGTCTCGAAAAAGTGAAATAAATTCTAAAAAAATGAAATAAATTCCAAAACAAAAATGAAACAAATTCTAGGTTTTGGTTGTTTTTCATCATGAAATAATTTCAAAAGAATAAAAATTAAATAACTCCCAAAACTGGTCCATGCAACACAAATGAAGTAAGGGCGTACCGTTATATTCCCCAAAGTTGTATTGCCCAAAAATCAAAATGACATATTGCCCAAATGTCCGCATATCCCTCAAAATTGTGGATGTTAATATGTTATAACGGCCAAATCAATGACAGAAAATCCAAAACTTTGTTTTGGGTGCTATGGCATTTTATTTTGAAAAAACTTTTTTCTTTTGGGCGCTATGACCCACACCAAGATTTATTGTTTTTTAATGATTATTTTTTTAAAAGTCTATTTTATTAAAAATGTAACGCCCAATGCTCTACTCTTTTATTTAAGATAAAAAACAATCAATTAGCTTTTTAAATGACAAAGCTATGACTGGTCAAATTATATTACTTATTGTCTTAAAAATAAGATTTCAACGGATTCGACATTGGATTTGTAAAAACAAGTTTTTCTGTGTGGCGGCCTTCGGCCGCTCTTAGGGTTTTTTCCTCCGTAAAACGCGGCAGGCGGCTACGCGAAATAAAGTTTTTTCTGCGTGCGACACAAAAAAATAAAATTGAAGCAATTTTTTTAAGTTTCCTTAACACTCTTGTTTGATTTCATGAATCAGCCTTGACATTTAAGGTCTTATGACATTAAAAAAAAAAATATATGATTTTTCTACCGTCTTAGCGCCCAAATTTATTTTGGCCAAACAAAAAACCGTCATAGCGTACAACAAAAAATGTTATTTCGTCCAAATCAATGTCGTATTGCCCAAAAACAAGAAAAATTTTACAACAACAATTCACATATAATTTTTTTGGCGCTATGTCGTTTTTTTCTTGGGCAATATGACTTTGGGGAATATAACGTTACGCCTTCAAAATTTGTTAAAGAACAGATTAAGATCATCAAAACATTTTGAAAGATCCCGTTATAGGAGCCGTTTAGAATATTAATAATATTAAAAAAATAATGAATTTTTGAAAATGAAATAACTCCCACAGCATATGAAATAACACCGAACAAGAAAATTAAATGAAATAAGTCCCACGCTAAGTTCTGTTGGGACTTATTTCATTTCGGAATTACTGCATTATGAAATAACACCTAATAACAAAAATCAAATAACTTCTAAAAAAATTAAATAACTGCAAAAGAACTGGATAACGCTGTTTCAATTATTTCGGTAACGGTATTTTAACCCCCTAACTGGCAAACGATGTTTTGCAACAAAATTCATACTAAGTGCTGCACTCGAAAAACAAATAATAAGTTCTTCAACAAAGTTGTTTATCGTTGCCTAATTTAGGCGATATGAGTCAATATATTTTAGGGTGCACTTTAAAAACTAAAGCCTATAAAAGTGAAGTTTTGAACACAAAATTATTTCTCTTACCAAGCTATAACCACACTCCAAAAACTATTTTTTTTCTGCTCCTATTTAAGAAGATATCACGATTTTCGCTTTTTGGAAAAAGCGAAATTAGGCGAAAAAGTATCGAAACTTCAATTTATATTGTTCAAACTTCGACACATTGCTATTAATACTTAATGTCTTCCTTCTGACAAATTTCATAAAAATCTGTCAATTAGTTTATAAGTTAAGATCATGTCCTTTAGAGGAATCCTGATAAAAATCCTGTGAGTCCTTGGACCAAAGTAAGGACTTATTTTTAAATATAAGGTTTTAATCTTAAGTATATTTTATTATTAAGAGTTTTTAGTCAACTTAAATTGGTTTTTTAGATTTTTGAAAACTATGTTTTTTCAAAAATAAATTATTTTTTGAAATTTTACGAAATTTTGATTTTGAAGCTTTTTCGTTTCCAAAACGTAGACGAGAAATTTCTTTGCAAAATATTAAGCAAATTTAGTTTTCTATCGGAATATATCAATTTCTAAGTATAAAACGCTCGTTTAACGCATTTGTGGTAAATTTTATGAAGACTGAACTGGATATTAGTATTTTAATTATATCGGTAATGGTATTTTACGGATAACGGTATTTCAATTATTCCGGTAATGGTATTTTAAGATAATCAGTTGAAACGGTTTTGAATCAATAACGATATTTTAGCGGTATTGCCTGCCATCCCTGCTTAAAACACATTTAAAACCTTAAAACTGTATTCATAAACGAATATTAGCTTAAAATGCCTATTTTAAACCTTGTGTAAAAGTTAATATTCTTTTATGAATACAGTTTTAAGAGGGTTAATTATTCTTTTTCATTAAACACTGGGTTATGGCGTGTAAATTTTAATGAAATTGCTACACTAAAAAAAAAATGTGAGCAAAGTCACCAACATGTTTTCTGGGAGGAACCTTGCAAAAAAATTGTTAATATTGCTAAATTTAACAAAATTTTTGCTGAATTTACTAATTTTTTTTTTTGCTGATATTAGGAATTTTTCTGCACGGAGCCTCCCGCAAAAATGTTGCAGACTTTACTGTTGTTTTTTTTTTGTTAAGTGTATAATTGAAAATTCAGAATATGTTTTTGTAGTGAAAATACACATCATAATGATGAAACTGTTTTAAAAATCTTAATCATTTCATAAAAAATTTTGTTTTTGTTTTGTTTTCTAGCAATTGAGATTCAGAATTTCCATTTTAAATTTAGAAATCATCATAGAAATTAAAATTTTTATTTTTTAATTTATAACGAGCTTTCAACCTCCGTATATTTCCAAAAGCAAATCAAACATATTAGCTAGGTTGATACTAGTATTTCGATATGGCCAAAGATCTTATAAGAACCCGAAGTTTTAGAAAAGCTAGAGCCTCCAGAATAGGCAGAACTTTAACAAAAAACCTATAAATGATCTATTATTGTGTTCTAAGTAATCAGACACGTGACTAGGGAATTTTCCTAACAAGCATCATGACGTTACTAAACTTTGAAGACTAAAAATGTTCTATTTATATAAAAAAGAATATTTTTTACTCTGGCTCAAGTAATATTTTTTACAGTTTAACAGTTTTTCATTTGAAATTAAAAAAAAATTAATTTGTAATTTAGATTTTCTACTAAAAATTCAGAAAATATAATAACATCAATTGAAAGTCAGAAATTCTAATCTGTTGATGTATTCTAAATTTTGCATAGATTTTTGTGAATATAAATTTAATTTTTCTAAATTTCAGTGGAACCGGAAATTCTTAACATCAATTGGAGAGCTTACTGTAAAAACTTGATAAGCCACATTTTATTTTTAGTTTGTTTTCGCCTTTAAAATGTTGAAAAAATGCACAAAATATAACTTTTGTAGGACGTTTATACTACAGGTACTGGCAATAAGAGTTTAAGTATGACTTTTAACAAATATTAATCAATGGATGCCTAGAAAACATCGAAAATCCACAAAACAATAAATGTGGCTTATCAAGTTTTTGCAGTAAGCCTTTCAATTAATGTTTTTAAATCATGGATGGTAACCGAATCGATGCCGGTATCGGTAAGATAGCGTTTGCTTTTATTTCGGTAACGGTATTTTACGGATATCGATATTTCAGTTGTTTCGGTGAAGGGTTTTTAGCGTTAACGGTATTTTACTTATTTCGGTAATGGTATTTTAGCTTTAACGGTATTTTAGTTATTTCGGTAACGTTATTTTAGGCATAAAGGCTTTTAAGTTATTTCGGTAACGGAATTTTAAGGGTAACGTTATTTTAGATATTCAGGTAATGTCAATACACACCGATATTTTTAGCCCTATTATGCACGAGTTCCAATGACCGGCTAGTTTATGATCAAACTTTGGTAAAATATGTCTATTACAGTGATTTTTTTTTCAGATCTTGTCAGACTATTTCGGTAACGGTATTTTAAGGACATTGCTATTTCAGTTATTTCGGTAACGGTATTTTAGCGATAACAGTATTTTAGTTATTTCGGTAACGGTATTTTAAGGCTATTGATTGTTTCGTTATATCGGTAACGGTATTTTGCGGATAACGGTATTTTAATTATTTCGTTAACAGTTGGTTGAACAACTACAGCGCTTTCAAAAAAAGTGGCGAATGCTCCCCCTTATACCCTACTTGGCTTATACATATAATATAAAATATTTATTTTTCTTAAACAAAGAAAATAAGTCACTTTTTTAGAAAATCTATGGATAAATACCAAAGTTTGTAATTTTTCGTGGTACTACAAAGGAAAAAATCGGGAAAAAATAGAATCCATTCGACTTCCACTCTGAAATTTACAGGGAATATTAAGGTTATATTGAGCTTTAAGAAAACATTTTTTTCAGATTTTTCGACTTGTTCGAAGATGGAGGAAAACCGAAAATAAGTAAAAAAAAAACCAAATTTTAAAAATAAAAAAATAAATTAAAAAAAAAATAAAATAATTTTTAAAAAGAGGGTTCAAATACCTTTAAAATAAGGTATTAAACTTTAAAATCCATTCACTAAACTAAAAAAAAACATCAGTTTAAAAGTTGTCATGTCTCATGACATTTCACGATTTTGGCGATTTTCAAATGCCCATTACTTTACTTTTTCAAAAAAAAAATTTAATTTTTTTCTGGAAACATGGGTAAAATATTTTTTAATGCTTTATACGTTTAAAGTAAATCGGAAGAGGTGTTGTAAAAAAGGTTTTCGGTCTGACATGGAATATGCAGTAAAAAATAAACAAACATTTATTGGCTTTATTTCTTTTAAATAAAAAAAATACAGTATAAAATAAATGTAAAATCAAAATACAGTAATTTGATGTGGTTTGTTTTTTTTTTTAAATAATCTACAATTGCAGTAAAAATTTAAATTTCTTCTACATATGACTGTTTTTCAGTTAAAATTAAAGTTACTGTATTACAATTCAAACAACTACAAATATTTACAGCAGAAGTTCCCTGAATGAACTAACTTTATTTAAATAATTTTAAGATTTGTAACCACATTTTTTAATTTATAACCCAGTGTGCGTGCGACATTCATACAATACACCTTCATCAATACGGAACTTTTTGTTATCAAAAAACAAAAAAATTACACTAACAATTTGATTAACTGACTACTTACCTAGCTTTCTTGCTAGTCAATTTTGTTGACTAGCTTTCGGTCTAGTAAAGTCTGCATAAGCTACATTTCTATTGCGATTATTTGTCAAGTTTTATTTATTTTTGTACAAATTTAAATTCTTAAGTTTGTTTTCGTTTACGCTAAATGTATACCCTACAGTAAAATAAAGGGTGAAGAGCGATCAATAAAGGTTTACGGTTAACAGGGTTTAGGATTTAGCAGTTAACACGATTTTTATTAGACATACAGTCATTTTAAAACACTCAAAAAGTTTTGCAGTAACTACATGGCAGTTGTTTGTGTAGTAATCAGTAGTAGTTGTTTTCAACAGCAATTGCAGTTGTTTTTATTAAAAAACAACAACTGAAGAAAATTACTGTATTTTGTTTAAAGCAATTATTTTAGTATTTTATTAAACAAATATTAAAAGAGTAATTTTGCAGTAAACAGTTAATTTTTGTGAGTTATTTAAAAATCGAAGATTATTTTGAGTTTTAAAAAAATTTTCTAATTAAAAGCAAAATTTTTTTTTTTTTTATTAAAAATATATGTTTAAAATACAGAAAAAATAACTGTTAAAACAGAAGTTTTTAGCAATCTTTACAGTTGTTTGAAAATTTTTTTATTTAAAAATTATCAGTTGTTTTAACAACATTGTTAGTTGTTTTTACTTCATTTGTTAGTTGTGTTCAACAGCAAAAAACAACTAAGTTTTTAGTTGTTTTAACGGTAATTAACTTTGTCGACTTTTTAACTGAAATTACAGTTGTTTTAACTGTCATTCTACAGTCAAACTTTTTGAGTGTTCTATTGTGATTAATTAAACAATGGCTTGAAATCAGATAACTAGGGCAACAAAAAATAATGTTTTTTATTTGAAAGGATAGAACTATTCAGATTGAATACAAATTCTGATCATAAAGTTATGAAAATTAGCTCTTTTATTTAGCATATTTTTAAAATTTTCTTATTTTAGACTGTATTTTTAGTCTGGTAAAATTGCACTAAATGTTACATTTTTGTATATGATTGTATGAAAATATACACAATTTCATACAAATATATGATCATCCTATTATAACCCTTTAATATTAAAAAACATATTACGTTTATGCGGTTTTCAAAAAAGTTACGTCATAAAACTTTTTAAGTCTTAATGCTTATTAGGGTGTCCCGAAAGTTAACAATTTAACGTAATAGTGCTCAAACGATGAATATTATCCAGTTGAGTATAGGAAAATTAAAAAAAGCGAATACATACCCTATGGGGAATGAGAAGTCAATTGACCTTAAAGTGACTGGTTAAAGAAGGACTTATCACAGGACTGGTATAATTTAATACTGAAGTGGGATGAGCAGTAGGCCGGGTCGATAAAAAAAGTTGTGCCGGTCACCCCCTAGAATTAAAGATAATTTGAAGAAGATTTGAAAAAAATTTTTTTTTTTTTTGCCACGCCCCTTGACCCCGCGCATTTGGTTTTTTATTTCCTGTGGCTCCATTTATAGTCCGATCGTAAAGTGTGATATATCATTGTTTTTGGAATGACATCGGCTACATTTTCTACTTTGATCACTTTTGACTCCGACGTCAAATTCTAGAAGTGCTTCTGGAAACTCGATTTCTACCACCCTAATTCACGAGTTTTTCTAAACGATAAAAAAGTTTTTTAAATTGCATGAAATTTTGTCTTTTACATTATATATATTTATTCAGTAACAAAAAAGTTACAAAGGTTTAAAAAAAAATCAATTTGAGTTTTATTCCAACAATCGTTAACAATAAGCTTTGGTGTTTTTGTGGCGCTAGTGTGCATTTGTTTTTGCACTATGATAATGTTCTCTTTTTCGTAATCTCACTTGTTTCTCTATTTTCTATTATCTCTCTCCTCCACATAGTACTCATCACAAACCGATTCAGCTGGCAACACTTTTGTTAAACATATTATTAGGGCTCAGAACTTCATGTAAATATATGTCTGTTGTCGTTAGCTAGAGAACAATGTTAACCAAATATCTTTGCGAATCAACAAATTTGCAACAAAATGGCATCGATTTGTTAGTGCATATTTTTACATATTTTGCTATAAATGCATATTTTTGCATATTTTGCTATAAATGCATATTCTTATGCATATTTTGTATTTTTTGTTACATATTTTGCATATTTTTACATGTTTTTGCATATTTTTACATGTTTTACTAAAAATAAATTTTTTACAATTTAAATTTTTTTAGAAATAAAATCTTATCAAATTTATACATTTAATTTTTTTATCAAGAAATGTAATATGACAGAATATTCAACTACAAACTTAAAGAAGATTTTTAATTGTAATTCTCAATTTTGTAACGACTTTTTAAAACAGAAATTGCTAAAATTTCAAAATTATATAGAAAAAAATGAAAAAATCAATAATAAATGCATATTTTTAAATTTTAAGTACATATTTTACGATTTTAAATACATATTTTACGTACATAAAACACAAATATAAATGCATTAACTTCCGAGCCCTACATATTATTATTCCTCTTCAAGTGTTCGCGTCTACAGCTGTAGCTTTTTGATAAAATTAGTGTAAATTACTAAAATATTTTTTTTCTTTAAAAATATAATTAAATTGTTTTCTAACAATATGCATTTTCAATCACGTGATATTGATAAAACAAAATTACAAACAACCATAATTAAAATATATAATTTATTTATTAAAATTTCCATGTCATTCGCAAAATACCGAACGCTTTGTGCGAGTTGGTAACGGACGAAAAGCACATGGGGTATATATTTGCTAAAATAAGAAGTCGAGAGCAGTATAAACAGCTGGAGTCTCGCCAAAATTTAAATTAATTTATTTAAGGAGAATACCACATTAAAAAAAAAAAACATTGTTTATACTTTTAAGAATAGAGTTTCTCTCAACAATATTTGATAGAAAAATGAGTAAAAAGAGAGCACTTTAAAAATGGCCACAAAAACAATAACCACAAAAAGACCAAAGCTTATTGTTAACGATTGTTGGAATAAAACTCAAATTGATTTTTTTAATCCTTCGTAACTTTTTTGTTACTGAATAAATATATATACTGTAAAAGACAAAATTTCATGGAATTTAAAAAACTTTTTTATCGTTTAGAAAAACTCGTGAATTAGGGTGGTAGAAATCGAGTTTCCAGAAGTCACTTCTAGAATTTGACGTCAGAGTCAAAAGTGATCAAAGTAGAAAATGTAGCCGTTGCCATTCCAAAAACAATGATATATCACACTTTACGATCGGACTATAAATGGAGCCAGAGGAAATAAAAAACCAAATGCGCGGGGTCAAGGGGCGTGGCAAAAAAAAAAAAAAAATTTTTTTCAAATCTTCTTCAAATTATCTTTAATTCTAGGGGGTGACCGGCACAACTTTTTTTTTTGTATGGGGTGCGACCCACTCTAATGAGCAGTGTCAATTGTCCTAAAATTACCAATCCTGTGACTGGTAAAGGGAGGACATACCAATTAACCAGAATGCTTATTAACAAGAAAACGCCAGTTGACCAGAATTTTACCCATTGGAAGCTGTTTAGTTTTCGTTTATTTTATACGACATGGCCCTTTTGCGACAGTCTTGTGGTATGCCCATCTTTAGTTAGTCCTGTGGCATGCCACTATGTGGTTTAAAGCATGACAAATGACCCCCTCCTATGACAAGCCAATGTTAAAGTTGCCAGTTTTTTATATAGGGTATGGTTTAGCAGAGGACCGGTCTCTGGCACGAAGGGAACGATCCTGTGGAACAGAACCGGTCTTATTCCCCAAGAGTACTTACAGTTCACTACTCATATTTATTAGATTATTGTGCAACATTGGGCTCAAGAAGTTAGGTAATGAGGAGCATATTTTTGAAAATATATTTATACACATAGAGAAAAATTTCGCTATTTGCCAACTGAAATTCAAATTTGAGTCGTAGTAACAGAATTTCAGTTGGCAAATAGCGAATTAAAGTCGTTTGGCACAATTTAACATTAGTTTTCACAACAAAGTTCGGCTAATTCAACAGAATTTTAGTTGCCACTCGCAAAATATTCAGAAATCTAATGTAAGTATAGTTGTACTAACTAAATGTATAGGTTGTTACCATTAAAATACATTTTTCAATTCGGTTGGCACTTTATTTCTCTGTGTGTAACTTTTCAATGTTTCAATGTAAAACAAGTAATAAATAAAATTATTCGTTTGAAACTAAATGAGGCTGTGGTGGACCAAAATTAATCTATGGAAATTTTATAAATGTTTTTACCATAATATCCTCAGCTCAGCCAAACTTTTAAACTCTTCTTTGCCCAAAAATATAAAAAATACACTACGAAGACCGGGGGTAGCAATTGTAAGTAAGCACCCTCAAAAAAATGTTTGGTTTTTATTCATAAACAGCTCCATAATGCTTATCATTGGAGTACATGACGAAATTTGGGACAGTCTAATATATCCAAAATGAGATATATAATTTTCTGGTATGAAACGATATATAACTATAAATAGGTCAAGATATCGTGTTATCCAAAATGAAATACAATACAATATAGACAATATTGTCATGTTACATGTGGGCGCTGTGGTGTAATGGTTAGCGCGTTGGACTATTACACAGATGGTCCCGGGTTCGATTCCCGGTGACGACAACATATATTTAGATAAATAATATGTATGAGTTTTCTATCACTTATATGTATCGCTGCGCTCATCTTTGGAGCTTCCATAGCACTTAACCCCACCGAAGTAAAGTAATGAATCAGGGCTATGAAACAAAAAGCTTTAATAAATTCGCCAACTCTACATCAGGTGGCGAGCAATAACTGTTCTAAGACGTATCTACTCGCGCAATTACAGTGTTGCCATGTTTGAAGCCCTTCATCTCTCCACTATCCCCTTTCCAAAGAAAGCAACACATTTATTAATAGGAAGAATTTCCTGAGTGTTCCTTCTCTTTACAAAAAAAAAGTATATTGGTAAAATTGGGTTACACATGCTTTGCAAACAAAATAGTACTTTTCTAGTACAATATTAGTTGTAGCATTGGTAATTTTAAGTACGGTGGGTTTTACAAAAATAGCAGTGGTTTGTTAGTACTCACTTTTTTTGTATTGTTGGCAATTTCTAGGTGCGATGTTACCAATGTAAGTACCCTACAAGAAATGGATGACCGAAAGTAACACATGCAAATCTTGCATCTTCCTCTTCCTCTTCCTAACTTATGAATTTATAAATTAGAGGAAGATGCAAAATCACACGTACACAAAGTTTCCATCACTTTTTTCACATTGCCCTTAAGAAAATGATAGAAACTTTGTTCTACGCATTGATGGATATTTCCATCAGCAGTGTCGGTCATTTGACCGGTCATATGACAGTCACTGTTCTTGCTGGGTAGTTACCCTCGATTGGATATATCCATAATTTTGGCTAAGAAGTAACTTTTGAAGATTTTCTGCTAAGGAGTTAGAAACATACCAGAGAAGTGTTTGGTATCATTGGAAAGGAAATTAGATAACGATTTTTTTAAAAATAGTCCCATTTAGCACTCTTGGTAGAAAAAAACTTGGCTTATCAAAATAGAAAGGTAAAACTTTAAGTTTTTGTTAAAATGTAAATTTTTACTTTTCAATAAAATTCCATTTTCAAATAGAAATATCTCGGAAACTATTAGAGATAACCCACACATGTAAGCATGTTTTTTGTTAGCCTCTACTACAGGCGCGATTCTAAGGGGCAGGAAAATGGGAAATTTCCTCCCCCAAAATAATATTTTTCAATACAAAAATTAATTAAAAATACTTTAAGTTCCCTCCCAAAAAAACCTTTTAATGGATCCGCGCCTGCTCTACTAGCAAACTACAAATATGTTAATTGTTTGCAAATCGGATTAGAAACAAACAAATGACGAGCACTCAAAATTTTATATACAAAAAGTTTCCCATTTTGGGTGCTCATATTGCCGCCACCGGGGGGTTTGGAAGGTTCAAAATTAAAATTAAAGCTCGATATTACGTCGAAGATAATTTAAGGCCACCAAAAAGGGTGTCCCATGTCATGAACGATTTTAAGCAGAGATGGAAAAACCTGCTCCGAGAAGGTTAAAGTCCCGAAAAAGTGAATGAATTTATAAAGGGAGAATAAATCTGATTTTTTTGCTTGTAAAATAGAATATATTTTTTATTTATAAAAAGAGATTTAAGGACCATACATTTTGTGTTTAACTTTTCATTAAATTTTTTCTGTGTTAACATTTTTTCGAACGCACAACTTATTTGACAAATTGTGAAAATTATTTTGTTGTAGGCTGGTCCCTATCCCGGTTTATTCTAACCTAAGAAAATTGTCAGGGGACGATGCTCATAGAATTTCTGGAGATTATTGTTAGGTTAAATCAGTGGTATCCATTCTACTCCATGTCGCTTAATCAGCTCTCTTTTTATTTGTGCGTAAACTCGCACCGAGCAAATGAAAACATGTTGCAGAAAGTTTAAATTAATGCACACAGAGAAAAATTTAGCTCTTTGCCAACTGAAATTCGGCTACTGCGACTTAAATTCGGCTATTAAGAATTTCAGACGGGTGGCACAACTTAGCATTAGTTTTCTCAACAAAGTTCTTTTAATTCCACTGAATTTTAGTTGCAACACCTATAATATTCAGAAATATAATGTAAATATCGTTGTACTAACTGAATTTATAAGTTGTCACAATTAAAATATACTTTTCAATTCGGTTGGCACTTTATCTCTCCGTGTGTGTTTTATCATGTTTTAAAATAACAATTTAATAAAAATTTTGATTATATATTATTGATAAAATCAGCAAGATAAAATTAACAGGGCTATTCCTACTTGTGACTGTCCATAAGATCATTTTTAAGACTGAAAGTCTTAACTTTTTATACAAAACAATAAAAAAAAATTCAAATTTTATTTGTCATTTCATGATGATGTTTTTTTTTGTAGTTTTAAAACAAAATTTCAAATAAATAAAATTTGTTGGGACATAATTTTTTAGTGTAAGCAAAATGTTTTCATTTGCTTGCCAGAGTTCGGTATTTTGTTGCTGAGAGGCATGGGATGTGTAGTCTCACTATGTGTATATGCTCTTTGGCTAAATCACAAACTCAATGAGAATATCTTGTTCCCGTGTAGAACTATGATTTAACATTTGAAATATCAAAGAAACAAAACAACAACAAATTACACGCACTTTAGATTTTGTTTGAAAAACGAAAAAAAATTCAAAACAACGAAATTTTTTGTAAAATAAACAAATTTTCGTGTATTTTACGAAAGTTTTTGTTATTTTGACATTTTTTACGTATTTTTACGCATAGATTATTATCAGTGTATGTATAATAACATGTGTTATTTTATATCGCTTAACATTGTATTAAGCGATATAAAATTATATATGAAATAATATATACCATAACTATGTAAATATAATAATAATATTAATAATAAAATATTTGCAACATCTACGGTAATATCAATCGATATACATTTAGATATTAATATGTATGGGACCATAACAAAAATTTTGGAAAAGCCACATACAAGATTTAATTATATGTGATCATATGCGCCATCACATATATCCATGTTCAGCTATATAAAGCTATATGTTTTTTTTTATAATATTACCAGCACTTGGTACCAGCTGTTAAAGTGCCTTGCCAGTAGTGGTCCGGTTGTATTTTTCTCACTGGGTAGTTATTGTGATTTGTTATTTTTTTAGACACATTGCCAGCCCTTAGGCTTATTTATTAGAGTGGGTATATAAACAAGTTTTTTAATTATTTATAATTAAAATATTATTAGTATTATTGTGCAATTAAATAATGCCAATAGTTGTGAATAATTAAAAGAAATATTGGTTATTTATGAAAGTAATATTAACAAAAATTTTGTTAATCAAAGTATTAAATATTTCAACAAATATTTTAATAGGTTCAGAAAATTATACAATTTCTTTGTTTTTAGGGTATCATCACTATTTAAATTGTTTTTGCTTCAATAAAACAGATGGCGTTATTGTTTTTTTTTTTTTTTTTAATCCAACTCCTTCCAAAAGCGTGCGGCTACCAAAAATGCTGATTTAGTTTCCCTTTTCCTACGGAGAAAAAAGCGCTGTATTTATATGAAATTTGAATACACTATTCGATTCTACACCAAAAATTATTTGAAAAAAAAACTTTTTTTTTCCCGTTTTTAAAGTGCACCATTTTGGATATAGAGTAATCAGAAAAAATCTAATTTTTTTTAAAAAAAACTTAAGCAAAAGTATTTATTTATGACACACAAACAAAAAGCATTTTAAGCCGAGACATATGGTGCAAAAATGTTCGCTTTATGTTAACCCAGTAAAAAGTTATTAAGATTTCAAAAGGTTGTCTTTATTAAAATGCAATATTTTATTGATAAACAACTTTTTAACCGGCCGCGCTATATAGGAAATGTTTGCAGCATTTTTCGTAGCTCAAAATACTTTTTCATTGTGCAAGTTAAAAAAAATTTTTTTTAGTATTTTCACAAAATTGATACCTTAATAACTTTTTAGTGATCCGCGATATATGGAAGATTTGGATACAATTACATTTGTACATTTATATTGAGTGGGATTAAAAAATTTATTTTTAAAAGTTCTTAAAAAAAGAGTTTTTCGTGCACTAAATTGCCTAAACGGTGCACTTTAAAAACCTAGAAAAAAGGTATTTTTTTTTTTCATTTTTGGCGTAGAATGGAATGTCGAGTTTAAATTTGGTATATATTGCTCTCTAGTAAAAGGACCCTTAAATCAGCGTTTTGGCAATTTAAAAAAAATAATTGCGCCAATTTTTTTATTGATGCAAAAACCGTAAAAAAAATATGATATCCCAAAATCAAATTTTCGTGACGAACTGTAATTATTAGAAATAGGGCAACCAAAAATAAGCTAGCACTTGATTTTTTATTTGAAAGGATAGAACTATTTAGACTGAACACAAGTTCTGAACTTGAAATTATGAAAATTATAAGCTATATTTGTTAGAGTTTTTTAGCTTATTTTTTGATATTTGCTTATTATTGTAAATAATGGCTTATTTTTTCAACTATTTTCTATAAAAATTAAGAATATTTTAGCTTTTTTCTTGAAAAATAGGGCTTTTTTTGCTTAATTTTAGCAATCGTTACTTTGTAGTTTTGTTTTTAATGAAGGCTGAACATTTAATGTTGCATGTGATAGAAGGGGCAACAAATTGGTTTCTCAAAATATTTTGTTAACCCACTAACCGGCAAAGTCCGCTTCCAGGCGGGGTAATTTACATTAACCATAAATGCGCCATATTAGGGTTTTATATTAAGAATTTAAGCTAATTCGATACAAAACCAAATTTACAAAATATTTTGTAAAGCTATTTTTTGTGTGCAGTGCAGGGTTTTAAAGCGAGAAAAAGTCGTAGCTAAGATTTCGTAAATTTTCTAAAAAAAAATATTGTGAAATAAAGAAAATTATCAAAAAATCTTAAAAACACACTTAGAATACTATGTATGTAAAGACTACTGCAAAAAGCAGTTAAAAACAAATGTAATTTCACTTAAAGAAAGGACAACTTACATTTCAGTAAATTCAACTAACATTGTCATTTCATTTTTAATGTTCAAAAAAATGAACCACAATTGTAGTGAAAATGAAAAACATATGTTAGTAAAATATAAACAAACATTTATTATTTTATTTTTTTTAAACAACAAAAAACAACTGTAAAAATGAATGTAAAATCATAAAACAGTCATTTGATATGGTTTGTTTTTTGAAATCAACTACAAGGTTAGTAAAAAAAATTTAATTTGTTCTACAAATGCCTGACATTTACATTAAAAATAAAGAAACTGTATTACAACCCAAACAACTACATATTTTTAAAGCAGAAGTTAATTGAGTGCATATTTATGTTGACTAAAAACAGTTGAGAGTGTGTTCAACCTGAGCTTAAAAAAAAGCTCTTATTTTGGTCATGCCTCTTGAAAACGAATGTACGGATTTTTATGAAATTTGGCAGAGAAGTTATATTTAGAAGTAGTAGCAAAGCATTTAAGTTTGATCAACCGCGATATCTTCTGAAGTAAAAGCTGTAGTTATATCTTGGTACGAAGAATATTTTGTATCTAAACTTATTTATGGGGAACTACGCAAATTTACGACACTTTGAGGTGAAATATTTAAAATTTTTTTTTATAAGACATAAATACCCAGTGTAGAAACGGTATTGAGAAGTCATTACTTTTCTCACTACCAGTTATGACACCAGCTTACAGTCTTCCTTACTTTTACACAAATAATAAGTACTTACAAGTAACTAGTTAATGTTTCCATTATTTCAATACGAAAAATAATGCGTTACCCATATATAGTTATTTTTTATCATTATTTCAAATATAAATTAATGATCTAAAAGTTTTTTGAAAATCTATTTTTAGACTCATTATTTTTTCAACTACAGTAAATACATATTATTGTACTTAATTTTGATTTTTTGTAAGATGGAAAGTAATGACATTTTGTGCAAGCAAGTCATTTATGTTTTTATTAATCATGTATAACATGTCGAGATAGCTCAAATAGTAGAGCGGTTGACTGACAACCTGGAGGAAAGGGTTCGAATGCCGTATGGGTACAGTGAGTCCTTGGATTTAAGTAAGAACTTATTTTTGAAGATAAAGCTTTAATCTTATTTATATATTATTACAAAGTGTTTTTAGTCAACTCAAATTGGTTTTTTAGATTTTTGAAAACTATATTTTTTTAAAAATAATTAGTTTTTGAAATTTTACGAAATTTTGATTTTGAAGCTTTCTTGCTTCCAAACCGTGAACGGCACACGAAAAATTTCCTCGCAAAATATTTAGCAAATTTCGTTTTCTATCGAAATATATTAATTTCTAAAGGTACGTTCAGATTAGTCAAATATTTGACAAAAAACATGAAATATTTCTTTGCCGTAATCTGAACACAAAATATTTTTGTGTATCAAATAGCAAATCGGCTGATTTTGGTCAAACAAAATTATTTGCATTCAAATAAATAGTTGACAAACTTAACCATAGTGTGAACACTAGCTATCAAATATTTTCTTCTGATTTGAGCAAATATTTATTTGATCTTACAAAAAAAATGTAAGAACAAACAATGGCAAATAACAGGTGGTAAAATCGTCAATTATAATTTTTTTTAATAAATTTTTTTAATAAACGGCTTTATAAAAAAACTGAAATGTAAATAGATATTAAAAAAATTTAATCACTCAGATAATGGATTGGAACATTGGTTCAAAATGGAACGATATGGAATGAAACGGGAAACGATTGGAATCGGAGCACTGTACACAATTGTGTTGTCGTACGTGAAAATAAAAATTTAATAATTCCGATAACCCAATGGAACATTGGTCCAAAATGGAACGATATGGAATGAAACGGGGAATGATTGGCTTCGGAACACTGTACACATTTGTGTTGTCGGTATGGAGTTGTTTGTTAAGGTTTGAAAAAAATTTTGTCCATTTTGCGATATCATGCTTAGTTTTCGAGATACAAGCCATTTTACAAAATGGCGATATTTTAAAATGTCCAGTATATCCAAAACTAAGCGAGATAGACCAAAACGGACAAAATTTTTATACCCTTATAACATAAATAGGCTAGGTCCGAGAGAGATCCCGAGTGATAAATTTTTTAAAAAACAGTTAGTTTTTCGATTAAATAAATCTATGTTTTTTTACACTTTGATTAAATAAATATTTAATACAAATATTTGTTTCAATCTGAATGCTCGACAAATATTTTTTGAACATAAAATAAAATAATTTTTTATTTGACACAATTGGAAGCAAATATGTAAACAAATATTTTGTTCAAATATTTGATTAATGTGAACGTACCTTAAGTATAAAACGTTCATTTGACGCATTTGTGGTAAATTTTATGAAGGCTACTATGAGGCAGAGGGTTAACGGCTTATTTTTATGTTTTTCAAGCTTTTAACATTGTTTTTAGAGCTGGTTTTTTGGTTGCCCTAATTATAACCAATACCTTTTTGTTTTTTCGTTTTTTTTCAATAAGTTTAATTGCTTTAATAATGATCACGCATACAACAAGTGGTTAGAATTTTTGATATTTATCAAAAAAAAAAAAAAAAGAAATATTAAGATTCCAAGTAGAAATGTTCTGTATACAGTATTTCCATATTCGGTTTCGATTGATTCAAAATTTTTCTTAGCTGTTTGTTATTGTCGCTTAGGCTGTTGTTGTTGTTGTTAAGGGGTTTTACAAATAGCTGTGTATTAAATAACAAAAATTTAACTACCTTTATGCTTTAACGTTTTTGTTTTTTATTTTTTTTATTTTATAATTCAGGTGAATCTACATTGAAAAGCTCAATTTTTCATTTAGTTGCTTTTGAACAATTTGTGTACCGAGAGCGGGTATTATTTTGATTAATATTAGTATTTTTTATTAAATTTGTTAGTCTAATAAATTGTTAAGTGCGGGTGTTTGTAAAACGATCTTGTGATTTTATTATTTCGTTTTTTTTTTTTATTAATTTCAATAGAAATTTGTAGTGAATTTTTTTTTTTTTTAACAATTTGAATTTTTACACGTTACAGAAATAAAAAATGCCTCAAACAAGCAGGTGTGTGTGTGTTTAAGTTTTATTTAAAAAATTATTATAATAAAAAAAAAAAATTTAAATTAAATTACTAAAATAATTGCAAATAGAGAACAAAATAATTGCAAAAACTTAATATTTTTGAGTGTTTCTTTTAAAATTATAAAACGATAAAAAATTAAACTTTTGAAGGAAATTAAAGTGTTTTTCTGTGTAATCATTATAATTTTGTGTTCTTTTTTTAACTTTAAGGTTAAAATTGCAATTTTATATACTGTGTTCGACATATGTTTTAATTTCCGCTTATGATATATAATAAGCTCTTATCATATCAAATTTAAAAAGAAACAATTTAAATGAGATTTTATCGCTTCAAATTTGATTTCAGCAAAAGTTTGTATAAATAAAAACATGACAAATGCATAATTTTTTTTTAAAGCGGCAATAATATTGTTAAACAAATTACTAATATGATATCAAATTTAAGGAAATTCATGTAATTTTTAGAATTATTGTACAATTTGATTTTTACAAATAATAATTCATTTGAAATTGAGGGGAGGATTGATGTAAGATCTTGTATAAAGTGTAAACTATGTAAACCTGTTACTAATGCCGAGTTTTTAGAATGTAGTTTATCTTTAATCTTAGTTTAACACAGTTTGTAACTGGAATACTGCTATTGGAATTTTGTTTATTTTGCTTTATTTCAGTAGAGACCGAAATTCTGAACTTGAAAAAGTTGTTCCGGCAAATGTTTGTTAATAAAATTGGAAATGGTGGACAAAATTCGTTGTCGGTTTAGCTAGACGAAGTTTAACTGACATCCCAAAAACTAGGCCTAAGACTTTCTTCCACAGTTTACACATAAATAAATCTTCTTATCATATTTGTTTTGTTAATTTTTTTAAATTTTTATGCAGAACAGTGTTGCAAATTCTTTTTGTTTTTTTTTCATTTATGGGTTTTTCCCTTCAAATATTAATTTAAAGTGTGAAATTATTATTATAAATAAATTATTGACTCAGTGACGTATAAGCACGTGTATATTAGAGCAGCCATAATGTATATGTAATGTGCAAACGCGTTATTTCTTACGCTCCCCGCGCATTAACCGGAATGTTAGAATCAGTGATATAAGCCGCCCGTCGTCAGCCGGTTAGCCACCGCCGCCGACAGGTTTTTAAGCCGCCGCCGACACTATCGGCTTGAATCGACTGTCGCCTAAGCCGCTTGACATATTCGACCATAATTACAAAAAAATGTTCTTTGAAAATGCTTTACAACGAATATGAGTGGAAAACAATGCACAAAGAACAACCCGACTGAAAAATATTTAATAACGTACGGAAATCGGTGGATATAATTATATACAATTCTATAAAATCTCATATAATCAGTAGTGTCCGACCGAACAGTTCGGCCAAAAACCTATTTTTGGTCGGTTTTTTGAGGTTTTGTGGGCGTTGTGGTGGTTGGCGCGTTGGACTGTTACACAGATGGTCCCGGGTTCGATTTCCGGTGACGACAACATCAATTTAGAAAAATAATATGTATGAGTTTTCTATCACTTATATGTATCGCTGCGCCCACCTTCGGTGTTCCCATAGCACTTAACCCCACCGAAGTAAAATAATGAATCAGGGCTATGAAACAAAAAGCTTCAATAAATTCGCCAACTCTACATCAGGTGGCGAGCAACAACTGTTCTAAGACTTATCTACTCGCGCAACTACAGTGTTGCCATGTTTGAAGCCCTTCATCTTTCACCACCTTTCATCTCTCCACTATCCCCGTTCCAAAAAAAGCAACATATTAATTAATAGGAAGAATTTCCTGAGTGTTGCTTCTCTTTAAAAAAAAAAAAAAAAAAAAATCTAGAGGCAATGATGACAAATTTTGGTATTGGAAACATGTTTGTTGAGCCGATTTAATTCGATTTTGTGTATAAAATTTAAGAGAAAGCCGAAGTTTAGCTATAAAGTTAAAAGTTCGGCCGCCGAACTATGTATTTTCAATTTGAACTTTGAGGCCGAACAGTGAATTCATTGCTTAACTACAGACTTTTCTTCAAATTTGACTTTCAAAATGGCATCTAATCAGCCCAATAAACATTTTTCCATCCGCCAAATTTGTCCATAATGCTTTAAAATACCGAATACACCCCAAATGCATTTTCTGGCCGAACTGTTCGGTCGGACACTAATAATCACATATAATTATATATAATTATTTTGTAAACAAATTAATAATGTCGATTTTTTTGCTTGAAAAATGCATTTATTATAATAACAAAATGAATTGATACATTATTCAAAGTATTGTCCATCGTTAGCCACTACTTTTTCCCATCTTTCTAGTAGCATATGAGTTCCGCGCCAAAAGAACTGCTCCGGTTTTGAGGTAAAGAATAAATCAAGCCAATTTCTGATACCCTGTTCTGAAGTGAAGCGTATTCCAGTAAGGGCGTTCTGCATCGATCGAAACAAATGATAGTCAGAAGGGGCAAGGTATGGGCTATAAGGCAGGTGAGGCAAAACTTCCCATCCACTGTTTTCCAAACAGTTTCTGACTGGTCTTGCAACATGTGGCCGAGCGTTGTCATGATGGAAGATTATGGTCTCGTGTCTGGTCGAATATTCTGGTCGTTTTTTATTGATTGCTTTCTTTTTGTTGATTGCTCTCTTTTTGTTGATTGCTCTCTTTTAATTTTGGAGATCTTACTTAAGAACCAATTAGAGGATCACATTGCTAATGTTTCTTTTTTTAGTGATTCTCAATATGGATTTAGATGTGGTAGAAACACTACGTCGCTTCTTTTAGGACTTACTGATACGATTAGAAGGTCTTTAAGTATTGGTCATGTCAATGTTCTTTTATCCATTGACCTTCAGAAGGCTTTTGAAAAGATAGATCATAGTATATTAATTTCTAAACTATATCGTAACTATATCTTATCTCAGAAATAGAGGACAATACGTATCTATTGGGAATAAATATTCTCATGTATTACCCGTTATAAGTGGAGTGCCACAGGGGTCCGAACTTGGACCATTGTTATTTAATATATATCTCAACGATTTATTTAATTGTATTCATTTTTCTTCAAGTGTTTCATTTGCATATGCAGATGATTTGTTTTTTTTTTATTTAGTGGCGAGAGGCAATTCTCGGATGTTTTGCAACAACAGTTAAATTACTGTGTCTCTAATATTACGGATTGGATGTTGGAAAACAAACTATATATTAATGCGGATAATACAAAGGCTATATTTTTGGATCACCCTTACTGGATTTGGTAATAAATATTAATGGTACTAATATTGAGTTTGTCGATCAAATCAAGTGTCTTGGTTTGTGGTTGGACAATAGTTTAAATTTCGAAAGACATGTAAATTATGTTATTTCTAGGGTCAACTACTCCTTGCGTAGGCTCAATAATGTTAATTTAATTTTACCTATGAGAATCAAGGTTATGCTCATACATTCTTTAGTTATGCCTTTATTTTTATACGGCATTGAAGTTTATAGTGGCACTTTTGGCTACATTATGAAAAGGATTTCAGTGTTGTTTAATAGAGTAATCCGTTATCTCTTTTGTTTAAGGAGACTTTATCGTACCCATATGATCAAAATTTACGAATCCCCAGAAGAAGTCGACAAATAATCGACGAAGCGTTGGGACAAAACTGTAAACAAAAATTTAGTTTTTATTTACATGAATATTTTAGGTCTCATTAGCTCAAAAAATTAAAAAAAAATTTTAAATTGGCATCAACAATGATGATTTGTAAATACAAACAAACACCCTATGGGAGAGTTGTGTCTCCCCAACTGGTTTTTTTTTTCTGTATATAAAAATATACTTTTTTCGTGCTTAACTACTGAAAATACTTATTATTAATTGTTTAACTTTATTTTTTTGAATTTCTTTTTCAAATTTAATTTGTTATATTTTTGTTCGATAAACAGGGACTAAACTTATGCTGTTTGTGCCGATTTAATGAATTGAGTATTGAGAAAAAAAAGTGTTGTCTCAGTACTATTTTATTTGTACCGTGACAATTTCTACCTGGGAAATTTTAGCATTGGTTTCAAGTGTTTATTTTTTTTTTTTCTTTTTATATCTATTTAGTATTGTTAATGATAGAATTGACTGAAAACATAGAAAATCAACCACTCGATTTCCACCACCCCTTCTGATTGCAACCACAATTAGTATAGCCAATCCTAGCGGATCTTGAAAAAAAAAAAAAAAAAAAAAAAATATCGCGTTTCAAAATATGAAAAATATTCGAAAATTTTCAAAAAGTATTAGTACATAATATTCCATATATTTTTAACGGATTAAGCTACGATAGTCATTGATACCTCATTTTAAAGCTACTTAAATTGTGGTTTTACCAGTGCACACATATTATTCAATTCAAAATGCATTGTTTTCAAAAACCGCGTTTTAAAAAGCTGTATTTCAAAAAACTGTTTTTTTTTATCTTCAATTTATAACGAGCTTTCAACCTCCGTATATTTACAAAAATAAAGCAAATCAAACATATTAGCTAGGTTGATACTAGTATTTCGATCTGGCTAAAGATCTCATCAGAACCCGAAGTTTTAGAAAAGCTAGAGCCTATATAATAGGCAGAACTTTAACAAAAAACCTATTAATAATAAATTTTGCTCCATTCTTGTCTTCTTAGTAATCAACCACGTGGTTAGGTCTTTTCCTAACCAGCATCATGACGTTACTAAACTTTGAAGACCAAAAATGTTCTATTTATATAAAAAATTTTTAGTGTGTACTCTGGCTCAAGTAATATTTTTTACAGTTATATTAGTTTTTTGTTTTATATACATCGAGATTATTTTTATGTTATTTTCAATTTATAACGAGCTTTCAACCTCCGTATATTTACAAAAATAAAGCAAATCAAACATATTAGCTAGGTTGATACTAGTATTTCGATCTGGCTAAAGATCTCATCAGAACCCGAAGTTTTAGAAAAGCTAGAGCCTATATAATAGGCAGAACTTTAACAAAAAACCTATTAATAATAAATTTTGCTCCATTCTTGTCTTCTTAGTAATCAACCACGTGGTTAGGTCTTTTCCTAACAAGCATCATGACGTTACTAAACTTTGAAGACCAAAAATGTTCTATTTATATAAAAAATTTTTAGTGTGTACTCTGGCTCAAGTAATATTTTTTTACAGTTATATTAGTAAATTTCGTTAAAAATATATGTTAAATAAAAATTAGTTCCCTATGCCGTGACTAAGTCCCTACGAGGAGATGTTACGGTATCCTGACTTATGAATAAAAATGTGAAAAAATGTAACTAAAAAGCCGATAATTCAGAAACATGCAGGAGTACCACATAGCGATTTAGTGACGGTATTGAAGAATAATTGATAATAAACATATATTTTTTTAAAAATTTTAGAAAAACAGTTTTTTGAAATGCAGCGGTTTGAATCACGCATTTTGAAAAAAAAAATGCATTTTACCGCCAAGAAGTGAATTATTTTTGTGAACTAGTAAAATTGCATTTTAAGTACCTTTAAAATAAGGTATGAATGGCTTTTATAGCTTAAACCGCTAAAAAGATATGGGCAATTATGCTTAACTACTTTTGCAAAACTGATTTTTTTTTAATTGTGAAAGGCGTGGTAGAGAAGAATGAGTGTATTTTCTTAAAATCAGAACTACATT
Source organism: Delia radicum (assembly GCA_021234595.1). NCBI lineage: Eukaryota > Metazoa > Arthropoda > Insecta > Diptera > Anthomyiidae > Delia > Delia radicum. The sequence goes on from CM037853.1 coordinate 25,246,271, forward strand.
GTAAATTTTCAATTTTCTGAATCAGACTGCGCAGTTTCCGGTATTGAACCTTCGTCAGTAACCCTGTTTTTATGAATAATGTAATATTTATGTTTTTTTATTTTTTCGATTGCGTCTATATGAAATTTTCTGTGCAATCACTGACCGTGGTATAGATAAACTGATTTCCAATGCCACATGCACTCGCACTACACGTTAGACAGAGCGCTTTAGCCCACAGATCTATCGTCAGGTCGAGTTTTGTTGTGATTAAAACTAGTTTTATTCAATACACGATATTTTTGTTCTTGCATACATAATCTCAGAAGTACAACTCCAACAATGCAACAGTTCTATTTTTAGAAACTTACCTCACTCTAATGTCCACTGTTTTCCCATATGTTGTAAGTGATGCCACATCTATGATATATTCTTTGCATATTCGATAGATGGCGCTTACGTAGTTAGGGAAGAATTGTTTTTTTTTTCAATACATTATTTATTATGCATCTTTTTATAATTTTTTAATTTGGCGTCAGCATAGTGGAATAAATTTTAATTAACATATATTTTTTTAAAAATTTTAGGAAACAATTTTTTTGAAATGCAGCCGATTGAATCACACATTTTGAAAAAAAAATGCATTTTACCGTTAAGAAGTGAATTATTTTTGTGAACTAGTAAAATTGCAATTTAAGTACCTTTAAAATAAGGTATCAATGACTTTTATAGCTTAAACCGTTAAAAAGATATTGGCAATTATGTTGAACTACTTTTGCAAAACTTGTATATTTATTTTTTTTAAATACATTATTTTTTTTATGTAAATCTTTTTTTTTCTACGATATTTAGTATCTTTTTATAATTTATTATCCATAACTTTGAATTGTGTAAGAGATCCACGTATTAATTTGGCAACGGCATAGTGGAATAAATTATAATAAACATATATTTTTTTGAAAATTTAAAAAAAAACTGTTTTTTGAAATACAGCTGTTTAAAACGCGGATTTTGAAAATATATGTATTTCACCTTTAATTTGGAAGATGACAAAGCCAATTGTGACAATTTTTTGTTGTTGTTTTTGTTTTTTCTTTGATATTTTAAATTTTGAATCTCGCTCCTAGACGAGGACAAGAAATTCTCATTGAGTTTGTGATTCAACATAACAAATATCTCTAGAAATTCTAATAACAAAGTCCCCTGAAGATTTCCTTGGGCAGGAATGAAATCCGGATAGGGACATGCCTACATCAGATTGCTTTTCACAATTTGTTAAATAAGTTTTGGGACTTTAGCACATTTAATTACTATAAAAAATATTTGTTCGCTTATTTGATTTAAAGCATAACAGTGGCTTTAAAATGAGGTACCAGTGAATCACGTAGCTTAAACCCTTAAAAATGTATGGAAGATTTAGTACGACTACTTTTGTTAAATTTTCATATTTTAAAACGCGATATTTCCACAACCGTTAGAGCTAACAACCCAAAACTTGTACGATGACGTATTTATATGACACTTACCTTAGTTTGGTTAAAATTAAAGGGGGTAGAGGTCGAAAATTGGATATCCTTTGAAGGTTTTATATGGAATGACTCAATTATAAAGAAATTCATAGTTTAAGGCCGTTTTTTGGATGTTAGTTAAACTTGGTTTAGTTTAACCGATGATGGATTTTGTCTGTCATTTCCAAGTTTAACTTCATCTTGTTTGGGAGATGAAGCATTATTCCATTAAAAAACTTCGTTAATCTAAGTTTAAAGATAATCTACATACTAAAAACTCGGCCTAAGTACTATCATTGAAAAATAGTATGAAATTGTCAAAATTCAAACTATTTTACAACGTGAACTTCTTCAAAAATATAAAAAAAAATAAAATGTTTAAATAAAAAACCAAACAAGTTTGATATAATTTTTATTTAAAATAAAAATTATGTTTTTTTTCGACCTTTAATTGTGCAATGAAAATGAAAATTATTCAAGTTCGAGGCCATACTTGATATTTCTTTATTAGGATATTGTCCTAACAAATAATCTATAGAGTTTTTTGTTTTCAAATTTATTATTTGACCCTTTCAGGAATGGGTTTATAGATCTATTTCGGGAATTTTCTTGGTTCCCATCATCAGAACACGTTTTGAAAGAAGTGACAATCACATGCAAAACATCAAACATTCATATAATCTAGTTTTTCCACTAAATGAGAACTAATATATGAGCTCGAAGTTAAAGATTATCACCATTGATCAAAAATAAATTGAAAACTTGTGCGTTATGTGCAAGCTCTACCTTTGGTAGATATACAATACACACTTTTTGTTTTTATTCTCCTTTTTACTTCCACACTTGTTTTGTTTTGTTTAAAAACAAGATGTAAAGGGGGAGTAAACAAGACCGTACTTTGTCTTTTTTACAAGTTTGATATAATTTTTATTAAAAATAAAAGTTATGTTTTTCGACCTTTGTGCAATGAAAATGAAAATTATTCTAGGTTATATGAATGTTTGATGTTTTGCATGGGATTGTCACTTCTTTCAAAACGTGTTCTGATGATGGAAACCAAGAAAATTCCCGAAATAGGTCTATCAACACATTCCTGACAGTGGTAAATTAATAAATTTGAAAACAAAAACTCTATAGACTATTTGTTAGGACAATATCCTAATAAAGAAATATAGAGTATGGCCTCGAACTTGAATATTTTTCATTTTCATTAAAAAACTAAACTTGAAGATATATTCCGATTTGTTTGCTACGTTTTTGAAATAGATTATATTTATCCAAAACTTTAAATTTGGTATTTGTTTAATTATATTATTTAATTTATTTACTTTTAAGTAATAATTATAAATAAACCAAAAGTACCTTTAATTAAAACTCACTGCGATAGAAATCATATAGAGTTTGACTTATTTTCTCCCCTAATGGTCTATCCAATTGTCCACAGGTAATTTTTGCCAAAAGATTACGTGCCTCCAATACAGACTCACAATTATCATAAGCGTCGATAAGACAACGGGGTGTTGGATATAAAGCCACTATGGCCAAAGACTTTTCCAAAGATAATGAATGTAATTGTAATAATTGTTGTACAAAAACTTCTCTTAAGGTTAATTGAGCATTACGGGCCGAGTCATCGTAGAGTGCTTTAAATTTCAAAAGACCTATCATACGTTGAGTAGGTTGCTGACTAGGTTGCAGATCTTCCTTATCACAACTTAGAAGAACTTTATCTTTATAGAGACGTATTAACATTTGTGACATGCCCTGTAAATACATCATAGAGCGGCGATGATTTTCGGTATGTTGTATGGTGAAATTGTTTTGGATTAGAGTGTTACTTAGAGCCTGTTTAAGATTATCTAGGGGTAGACCAATATGTTCATTATCGCCATAGTCTTCTATAAGATAGATAATATGTTGTATGCCGCTTTGTTTCAGACGATGTTTTTGTTCATGAAAACGGCCATCTCGTATACTGGAAGCCAAATCATCCATACGTTTACGTTCTACTATATGGGGTAATACCAATTCATTTCCTTCCTCATCCCGGGCAATCCAAAGAAAATCTCCCACTGTTAAACGTCTTACTTCATATTGAACATTCAGTGATTCTAAATATCCCCGTGTTTGATCTAAGGTCTTCTTATTTTTACCACTTGTCTCTTGGGTATCCACTATTAGTATAATTCTGAAACTTCCGGGACTCATGGTTACTTGTTTTACACGCTGCTCTTCCTCTTCGATGGCTTTTTGTTGCTTTTTTGTTAATTTTGTAACTTTTTCTTTTGGAGCAGTCGTAGTAGGTTTCTTCTTGGATTTCTTAACCGTGTCCACAACTTGTTGTATATCTTGTTCATAGGTGCTCGAGTTGAGGGCTACAGTCTGGGAGTTTGATTTTTGTTTTTCCATTTCTTCATCGATGAGATTACAGAGTGTAGGTCCAAAACCTCTTAATATGGCACATTCTCTGCCCGTAGCTAAAGGTAAGGGATACATTTTTAATGCTTCCAGAGCTTCTTTTAGTTTATATTTTGATTTATTGTTGCGGGTTTCGGCTTCTTGTAACCAACGTTCCAGCCATGATTCAAAAATTGCATTAGGTTTTTGTAAGCTTACTTCCAAACGTTGAGTGGTCATGTTTTTTAGTAAATTGAATTGATTATCATTTAAATAAACCGGGTAACATTTTTATTAAACATTTATTTGATTATATGTAATTAATTTACAGTTTTTAATTCACTTTGTAAACCATCCCGCCTTTATTATTTTAATAACAACATCTCTGTTAGACTTGTGTAGTTCGTGAACGACCTAGTTCAATTGAACTAGTCTTTACTTTGAACTAGTGAGCTAGTTCACAATCTAGCTCTTTTAGGTCTTTAGCTCATTTTTGTTATTTGAGTAATCCCAGCACACAATCCGGTCCGTTTATGTGCCGTTTTCGGTACAGCATATACGGATCCGAAGTCCGTTTCCGTACCGTTTTCCGGATCAGTATACGGACCGGAAAACGGAATAAAAGGAACATCGAATACGGATTCGAAACAGTATAAAGCACGCTAAAACGGACCGTTTTCGTACCGTTATGCTGTATATAAAACGGAGTGTACGAATTGAGTGTACGTTCAAAACGTACCGTAAACTGTCCGTCATTTATTTTAAAAACGGAGTGGACTCCGTTTTTAAAATACCGTAAACTAAAAGAGCGCTCACTCAAACGAACTATATTGCCAAAGTCTAGTCTTTGCTGTCTTTTACCAGAGATGATTCACCTGCCAGAAATGTACTTTTTGTTACATTACAAAGGCTTCTTTACTCGATCGGCTACGTTTTGTAAACGGACTGTGCATATAAATATAGTACCTAAATATAATAAGTTGTTTTTGTTTACACGTAGAATAAAACAAAGGGTATATTATCGAAGTGCTAACACACAAAAAAAATCTAGGGGGACGTTTATCAAAACAAGGGTATAATATTACCAAGTATATTAGGAGCATTTCAACTAATAATTATTTGTAGAAAGTTTGTTAAGCAACTTATGAAAATTATTTAGAGAAAAATATAATGACATTTAACGAAAGGGTCCGCCAAATACCTTTTTTTTTGAAAATGCTATAAAAAAAAAACTACTGAATATTTTCTCAAATTTCTTTTTTTATTTGAAAGTACAATCCTTCCGGTTATATAATTTCATTCAAATGGCTGCCTCGGCTGGCCATGCAGTAGCCTACACGATCGGTCCAATTTTTTTTGATAATGCGATCTTCAAAAACAGGGCGCAAAACATCGAGTGTAGCTTCGGCTGTATGGCACGTAGCGCCGTCCTGTTGAAACCAAATGTTGCCAATATCCTCCTCTTCAATTTTTGTGAACAAAAATTCGTTCAACATGGCCTGATAACGATCGCCATTGACCCCATTGATCGCCGTACGCAATTTTCGCACACATTCTGCAACATTACCATGATTTTCAAAGTAATGTCGCAATATTTCCCAGAGTTGTTCAAGCGTATACACAACCATATTCGTTCAGTGGAAGGATAAAACTAATTATCTGTCAAATCAGACATGAGCTAAGTGTTACCATTCACGAAATAAGCACTAGTTGAAAAAAAACGTTAGATGTCGGACCCTTTATAAAAACATGTTAATTTTCCACTTTTATTTTATGAAATTCTAGCAAAACATATTTATAATAATTCTACTTTGTTTATGTTTACAAATCCTTATATAGGTTAATAGATTGCCCTATTTTTATGGATTTAAAATACGTATTTTTTATTTTAATGTAATAAAATATGCAGTTTATTTATTAAATATTAAACAGAATTAAATATAATTAATATCTTTACTAATAAATTCTTGAACCATTTATCATATTTTGCACCAAGAGCAAAAATCAAAAGAGCAGAAAATAGCACAATACCAATGTCAATAGATTTCAACTACAAAAAAAAATAAAATTGGGGTTAGAATGTTCCTTTTTATTTAACAATGTCAATATTCATACTTTCTTATTTTCATAGCTTTTTATTTCGGGCTACTTTTGAAAATCAAACAATAGTCTGAATGACAGTATGAGTTATATTATCAAAAGTTTATTAAAAATAATTTCACTTGCCATATATTAAATTTAATAATCAACGTTTTGACTTTGTGTTGCATTTTTTTGTTCATGAAAAAAACATTTATAAATTTTAACACGCATTAACAAGAAATTACCTATTACATGTTATGTTTGTCCAGAATTCCCTAATAGTGAATTCCCGAAAATGAATTCCCTACATTTGATTAAGAAAGACATCCATCAGATTTAAACTTGATTCACACGCTATCCACCGCTATCCATCCATATCTACTATTTCCCAGTATTTTGTCATTTTCAAGAAATAATTTAATTTGACTATTCGTATCACCAATAATGGGAACTAGTAGATATGGATGTTTGATAGTTTGTGAATTGCGCCTTAAATACAAAAATAATGCAGTTTTCAGGTAATTTAATCAAAATGGAATTCAATTTTCGAAAGTCTGAGTAGATTTAAATTTCTTTTTTGGGGATTTTAATTCCGAAAATGAGTTGTACATGAACTAACATTTTTCTGGCAGCACTAATTTTTTTTATTTTCTTTTCTTTTCATTTTCTTTCTTTCCTTAGTATTGGAAATTGGTCATTTAGCCCATACACAAACCGTAAACAAAGGCGACATCTACCATCGGTACCTGAAATTTGTGAAAGGTATTTTTCACATTTTGCTTTCTCATCTCAATCTAAACAAATAAAACATATGTTTCACACTTTTTGTTGTTGTTGTGACTCTCTTTCTCTTAGATATTCTGACACTTGTCCCATATACACAACAATAAAATCCCCACAATGGGATGAATTACGTTCATCTGGTAATCTTGAAGAAGACTATGATTACAACAAAAACAGTAGTTTAAGAAAAATGGAAGCAGAAAAACAAGAGGCCAAAAATTTGGTAATTATTTTGAAAAATTCAATGAAACTTTTCGAAGAAAATTAATCATAATTTTTGAAATATCCTTTAGCAAATGGAATTTGAATGGGTTTTAAAGGAAGAGGTGCATCATTTATTGAAAAAATTAAAACTTGTACTCATTGTAAGTATTATTTGATTTTTTTTCCTTTTTTTATAGAAAAAATGTTATCACTTCGTTTATTGTATGTTTTCCCACTTACCCACCACCCCGTCCGCATCTCTTAAACAAGTCTTAATCATTTTGTTGTTGATGGTGATTTTTTATTTATTTTTTTTTTTTGCTTGTAGGAATGTGCCCATCGATTTCCAGTTCCTTTATATGAAAACGAAGGTAAAAAGACTGAAAAATTTATACTCTCTGTACAACCGCCTGATCAATTGAAAGCTATATTAACATTAACGGGAGACACTATAACACAGGCGGTATGTTAGTTATATTTTTAGAAAAAGTGTGGATTGAATGAAACTTCTTTCTTTCTCTCGTTCCTTAGGACATTAGCTTTAAGTTATCTAAGCCACCCCACCAAATACAACGCACCTCGATTACCCAAGATTCACCCTGGAAATTACAGCAAGTTCAAGATGCTGCTAATCATTTGCAACAGGCCATTAATCATATTGATGACGTTGATGATTCGTATCATTTTAAGTAAGTACTTTAGCAACAAAACAAAAGAAAAAAAAACAATTCTTTTTGCAAACCCATGGAATATTATTATATACAGTGGCGAGCACTAGTGAGAACATGGAAAGAATTTTTTAAAAATAAAGATTCTGACTAAAATTATATGACACTAGAGCTAAAATGTACTTTTCTAAAGGTACGCTGAATCCAAAGTAGTGCTCAGAATCACACTCCGACATCAGACGGGAAAAGTGTCGTTTTTAATTAAAATTCTCCGATTTTTCCTGACCTTCCTGGAAATATATTGTTTTTCTTTTCTTTTAACGGCACCTGAACTACAACCCTGCAGGAAATGTCAATAGTGAAAAAGTATTGATTCACTATTGACTGTGTCACCAGTACTACTAACCAAATATTCCCCAGGCAATGTAATTTGCTATAGACATTTAACATGTACGTGTCATTGAAAATCACTAGTGACATTAAAACTATTGACTAGGTAGTGAATAGGTAGTTCTTATGGGACCATATGTAGACATTGGAACCAAAGATTCACTAGTGACTAGGTAGTTCTTATGGCACCATATGTAGACATTAGAAACATAGATTCACTAGTGACTAGGTAGTTCTTATGGGACCATATGCAGACATTGGACCAAAGATTCACTAGTGACTCGTTAGTTCTTATGGGACCACATGTAGACATAAGAACCATAGATTCACTAGTGACTAATTAGTTCTAATGGGACCATATGTAGACATTGGAACCAAAAATTTACTAGTGAGTTAATAAAGTGAAAAGTGTAGACGATTAGTTGACAATGTCAACAAAATAGTAGACAAAAGTGGATACTTGGAGACACTTGACCCAAGCTTCCTGCAGGGAAACTACTCTTGCCCTTTTTTCAGTTTTTTAATTTTTAAGATAACTTATTTCCTTACACGCAAATAATAAAAAGTCTAAAATCAACTAAAAAAAAGCGTATAAGTTACCTAAGTTTAGAATACAACTTGAAAAGTTTTTCGACATGTTATACAAACAACTACGGTTAAAAGTTCTTAAGGGGGACATTACATTCGCGGCAGAGAAAACAGACCTTTTTTTTAAAAATTCATAACTCAGTCAAAAACAAACATTTTTCCAAAAAGAACAAATTACAAGAAAAAAAAATCGAAAAAAAATTTTTAAAAAAAAAAGCTCGTGTCATAGGATAGCGAATCAAGTTTAAAATTTCGTCAAAAAATGAGCCCGCTAGTGCCGCAACCAATACGAAAAACATGGTTTCGAGATAAACGCGTTCAAAGTTTGTGAACAAAGAAAAAAAATGTTACCTTCAATCTGCCATGCCTGCTTCGTACTGTATGCCTTCGTTATCTTGTGTTGTGCTGTTTCTTACCGTTTTTTGCTATCGTTTAGCAATTCGAGCTTCTTTTGAAGCTTCATATGCCTTCACTCTGGCGCATTTCAAACGATTTGCATCATTTCCTTTGCAAAAATTTAATGCTGTAGCTCCTATGGTGATAAAAATGCGCGCTCACTAATCCGACTGTAACTTTTGAACCCGTAGGAATTTTTGCATGATTTTTTTTTTTAGAATCTTAAAAATATTTACTATAATACAAAATTATAAAAAAGTCGATTTAAAAAAAGCGGCCAATGTCATGTCCCCCGTTAAAAAAAAACTTTGGTTATTTAGACTTTAAAAACTTTGTAAACTTTGCATGTATTAGTCTTATATATAATTCCGCTGTTCTACTTTATTAAAAGTAACAATTTAATTTTTTTCATTTTATACGGGTATTTTTATAGGGGTATATAACTTTGAAATGGAATGTAACAAAGATGATTTTTTTAAATTGACATGAAATTTAATTTATTCGAAAGATAATCTTCTGGCATTATAATTTAAATATGACTTCTGGCATATGACCGCCACGGCTGGCTCGGATGTAGTCTAATCTGGAGGTAAAATTTTCGATGACATTTCCAACATTTGTGGCCGTATATTGGCGAACGTTGTCCTCCAAGTGGTCAATCGTTTCGGGCTTATCGGCGTACACTAGCGACTTCACATATCCCCACAGACAATATTCAAGCGGAATTAAATCGCGCGATCTTGGAGGCCAATTCACGGGTCGGAAAAGAGAAACTATGCGGTTACCAAAAGTTTCCTTCAATAAATCAATTGTGGCACGAGTTGTGTGACATGTTTCGCCCTCTTGTTGAAACCACAGCTCCTGCAGATCATGGTTCTTCAATTGATGAACGAAAAAGTCAGTAATGATGGCTCTATAGCGGTCACTATCGACTGTAACGTTCTGACCAGTATCGATTTTAAAAAAGTACGGAACAATGATTCCATCAGCCCATAAAGCACACCAAACAGTCAGTTTTTTCTGGATGTAACGGTGTCTCCACATACACTTGAGGATTATCAGCACTCGAAGTACGGCAGTTTTGTTTATTGACGTATCCATTTAACCAAATGTAAGCTTCATCGATAAACAAAATTCGCAAAATTCGTGCACGATACGTATTTGGAACAGAACCATGATTTTCAAAATAAATTTCCACAATTTGGAAGCGTTGTTCAGGCGTCAGTCTATTCATGTTGAAGTGCCAAACTAAACATAAATCACTTGACAGCTGACAAAATGGCCGCCAGTTAAAAAAGTGTTGCCAACTTAAAGTTCTATACCTGTATAAAAAACACCCTTTATTTAAATTAAAAAGATTTTTGAAATTTAATATAGTTTTTTAATAACGTTCTTCAGAGCTTAATTGAAGAAACCTTATTCTGCACGAATATAATAAAAATAAAAGTGTTTGCATACGTTTGATATCAAAAATTGTTTAATAACCATATTCCACGGTAAGAAAAGTTATTAAAAACTTTAATCAACGCTTGCCAATTGAAAGAAAGCGGTGGTGAGCATGGCCAATGTGATCTAAAAGCAGCGGAAAAGGTAATAGAAGCTTTTAAAAAGGATCTTACCATTTCAACTCGAGCAGTCGCGTGTAAAATCAAGAAATCGCAAAATTTTGTTCAAAATTGTCAAAAAGAGTAATCGACTCAAGTGTCCAGACAGTAATGCAAAACAAATAACTTCCGGTACATTGTAGGACAAGACTTTCATACACCATGTAGTCGTGGTGATGCTCTCCAGATCAATGTAAACAGAAAATTAAGTCCAAATTTCCTGCTTCGACAATCAATTTGTTCTTGTATGAGAAAATCAAGTCCTTTCTTTACAACTGGTACAATAAATAGTGAAATTTATAGAAAATAATGCTTAAAAAAGCTTCTATTACGATTTGTAAGATCTCACCCTACAAAACCGTTATTTTGGCCCGATCTATCCATTATGCAAGAGCTACAATTGAATGGTATAACAAAATCGACTTTGTACAAAAAGAAAACAATCCACCTAATTGTTCAGGGTTTCAAACTATTGACTCGTAGGAGCATCGTCGGAATGTGGGTTGCGTGACTTTGTTCTATAGATATTACCATGGGAAGTGTTCTGCTGAGATAAGTCGACTTATCCTGAGGGGTCTCTATTTGTACTACCCGCTTGTCAATTAGATCTCATCCGTTTGTTGTATATAGCCTCGGCAAATCGCACAACGCATTACAGAGAAAATTCGTTTTTCAGTCGCACTAGCCGTTGTGGAATTGTCTCCCTGCGGAGGTCTTTCCTGCAAATTACAATTTAGAAAAATTTAAGTCAAATGTTCACAAACACTACTCCCTCTTTCCTCCTCCCCATAACCTGTTTTCCCGATATCATCAATACAATGCAATGCATTAGTAGGGAACATCTCCTGAGTGTTGGTTCAACGTAAACAAATGCAAATGCCACTAAAAACTTGCAAATATTAATAAGAAAATTTCATTGTAACTCCAATGCATGAAAACGTAATTAATAACTTGAGTGCACTGAGAGAATAATCTGCACAATAAATATTTATGAATTTTGCATAAAATTATATGAAAAATATTTTTTATTAATTTCAAAATTCATAAACTAAATGAAGAGGTTTCATTAAAAAACTGGTTTCATAAAAAGTATAAATTTTTTTATTGATTTTAATAAAATTTTCGTTAATTTTGTGAAGAAAAGTTTCATTTATTTACTGAAACATTTTCTTATATTTCGTCCATCAAAATTCTATCTGTGTAGCGTTTAGAATTTTGACATTACATATTAAGTAGGAATGTTGCAATCGAATTAAAAACATTTTTTTATTAAAATATAATAACTGTTAAAAAACAGTAGTTTTTACTAATTTTTCCAGTTGTTTCAAATGTATTTGTACTAAATTGTTAGTTATTTTTACTGCGTTTGTCAACAGCTAAAAATAACAAAATCTTTATTTATTTTTACTTTAATTATCTTTGTCGCCCCTTTTAACTGAATTTGCAGTTGCTTAAACTGACATTTTTAGTAAATTCTACTGTCATACTTTTTTGAGTGCAGTACAAGTGACATACAAACCTTTTTGGGTTTTAAATATAAAATTTGGCGAATATGAACCAATCATATTTTATATGAACCAATCATATTTTGAATATTTTAAAGCACGTTAGAAACTTCGAAACTTACTAAACAACTTGTATCCAATCATTATCATTTCAAATTGTCAACCCGCAAGCAAAAAAAAAAAAATCCAAATTTTAAATAAAAAATATACACTTCCTAAAAATTACTATACTTATTATTTTTAGTTTTCTTATTTCATATTCAAATCTTTCCGCGGTTGGCTGACTATGCACAAAACACTAACAAATTATTGAAATAATTCACTTTTATTGTATGGACTCACCAACTGGTTTTACTTAAATTACCTATGCAAAAAGACACAGTGATTTAATAAAATAAGTTAGTTGAAATGTTAGTAAAACGTCTTGAAAATCAAGTATACTATTTTTCACCAAATTTTTTGCTAAAATTATGTTTGCAGCTAACATTTTAGTTATACTTTTTAACCACTTAATTGTTTTGAACTGATGTTTTACTAATTTATTTTACTAAAAAATTGTGCTGATAAGCACATTAATAGTGTTGACGATAACCAGATTGAAAAATATACACACAATAAGGTAAATGCTGTGTCATGACAAGATGTAGTAGAGAACAGAAAAATTATACTTAAAAGTACAACTCTTGAGAGACATAAAAAATCAACCATGGAAGATTTTTGTATCCGTTTTTCGTACATAGTACAAAATTGTGGCTTGTGAAAGTAATTGTCTATTAATTAAATTAAAGATAAAATAAAGTATTTAAATTCAATAAAGATTAAATGTGTTTTGTAAACTAAATGTTTATAATTAATGAAGTGTGGTCAAATTGGCAATTTCAAATTGCAAACAAATATACGTGCAGGTAGACAGACTAAAGCAGACTACATGGACACAGATCTTATACTGTGTTTCCACTTACATGGTTTAAGCAAAATATGTGTTTTGGTGAAAAAAAATGTATGTCAAACCATGTACAAAACATGTTTTGTTTCAAAACATGTACAAAACATGTTTTGTTTTAAAACCCGTCCAAAACACTGTGTAAAATCGAAGCCTTTGATAATATTTTGTTTACTTTTTCTTATTTCAAAAAAATGGTTGTTTATGTCATATTTTGCTATTTTTTTGTTTCGTTTGCATTTGTCTTCCTTTAAAAGATGCCATCATTTAGACAACCATTGATGTAAGTAGTTGAAAGATATTACAATAATTCATGTCGTCAATGTGGCAGTAACTAAGAACATTTTTGTATATTGTAACTTATTGTAAATTTTTTTAAAAATAATCACAAATAAATGTTTAGGATTTTCAGCAAATAAATTAACTGAAGTATATTTTTTCTACGCATTTTTTGAATTTTTTAGTCTACTAATATTTAGCAAAAAATAATATTTTGTTACCTTTTAGCAATGACTTTTTAATTATTAATCAACTAAGTGTTAGCAAAACTTTTGCTGAATCTACTAATTTTGTTTCTAAAATCAGCTTGCTGATTTTCAGTAAAAGATTTTGCTGACATTAGCAATTTTTGGCGGTATGAAACAAGACCCCAATGAAATAAGGCCCCAAACCGAAAATGAAGTAAGGCCCCAAAAATTTCGATAAAAAAAAATTGGGGTGTTATTTCATTTTTTGGGACTATATTTCATTTTTTTTGGGACTTTATTTCATAATGAAATAAGGCTCCAATATGAGAAATGAAATAAGTCGCCAAATAATATTTTTGGGGTGTTATTTCATTTTCTTAAAAAGCACAATTTTTAAGTAATATAAGCAAATAACCTTTATAATTACTGCATGAATTATCAAGTTATTAATGTAAATAGTTATTTGCTATTAGTAAGTGAGATTATACCGTGTAGTAATTTTGAAGTTTCTTTTATGTCGCACGCAGAAAAAAACTTTATTTCGCAAAGCCGCCTGCGCGTTCTACGGAGGAAAAAACCCCTAAGACCGGCCGAAGGCCGCCACCCAGATAACTTGTTTTTAAAATCATATGTCGAACCCGTTGAAATCTTATATTTTTAAGACATCAAGTAATTTGTAAAAACAAGTTTTTCTGTGTGGCGGCCTTCAGCCGCTCTTAGGGGTTTTTTCCTGAGTAGAACGCGGCAGGCGGCTTCGCGAAATAAAGTTTTTTCTGCGTGCGATTATATGATTTATAAATTTAGTTTTATTTTGTGATATACTACTAAAAAATATTAAAAAAAACTGTATTGATATACTAAATATTATTAATCTTTTTATTTTAAAAAGGCTAAAAAAAAAATCGCGCAATTTTTTTTCCAGCCTTTTTACTATGTATTAATTAGGAATAAAGAAATATTTCAAAGTAATATATAATTTTGTTTTTTTTTTATTGGGGCCTTATTTCATTTTCAAAATGGGGCTTTACTGCATTACGAAATAAAGCCCCAAAAATTGGGTCGTTACTTCATTTTGTTTTGGGGTGTCGTTTCATTTGGTTGGGGGTTTATTTCATTTTTTTTTTGGGGTATTGTTTCATAATGAAATAAAGCCCCAAAAAATGGGGCGTTATTTCATTTTTGGTTTGGGGCCTTATTTCATTGGGGTGTTGTTTCATACCGCCGCAATTTTTTTTGCAAGCAACTTAAATACGTATGCTTAAAACTTCAAGTTACAGAAAGTATAGCTACTATCGGCTATAATTTAATAAAATCAGATATATTTATATCTAATTAGATATATTTTAATTTTATTTCTTTCCTCCTTCCCATACCTTATTTTCCTGATCAATACAATGCACTGCATGAGTAGGGGGCATCCCCTGAGTATTGGTTAAATTATAAAAAAAAAATCTCGGCTAAAATTGTATCAATTTATATCTAATTTGATATAATTAGATACATGTAGACGAAGCATTTTTCGTACCAATTTGTGTGTGTTTTTATAGGGGAATTTATTAAATGGGATATAATTATCTTAGTCGTCAGAATAAAACTTTTACCGCTTTTAACGAACAATGTGGAAAAAATCACACTAACGGGTTAAACAAACTTAAAAACAAAATCAGGACCTTTTTCTTTATTTTTTAGTTTCGATTTTCATACAAGTTTGAAATTTGAAATTTTAATTTTAAATGTTTTAATTTTTTTGTACAACTTTTAAACGAATTTAAGTTAAATATTCTCAATTTGTATTGAATTGAATACAAAAACATTAATGAAAATTCAAAATTTTCATTTTCAATTCAGAATATGAATTGAAACTGTGACATTCAAAATTTTTATATCTAATTCCAATAGTTCTAAACCAGGGACCGTAAATAAAGATTATTGCTCGTTTTTTTGTATCAAAAAATCAATCACTTAGAAGAGACATAAAAAAAAATTTATTGCACCATTATTATTATTTTTTGACAATCTTTGCATATCCGTCATGATTTTTAAATTTTTGATTTTTAAAGTTTTCTTCAATGGTAATGATTATTTTTGAGTAATAATAAAAAAAATCAGCCATAATCATTATTTTTGAGCAAAAAAAATAAAACTCAAAAATAATCATTATTTATGATTTTTATTTTTTTCGCTCAAAATAAAACTCACTTTCAATGTGTGGGATGGGCATATCTCAGGAAGTAGGAGGAGCTTATCGAAGATTATGGTATCAATCTCTTCTTTGGAAGATTCTCTAGCAGATTAATGCATCAATGATATTTGTGGGTGAGGTTTAAGGGGATAAATTTTTAATTTCAAAATAGGGCTTTTTTTTGCCGTATTTTGTGAAAGTAACAATGTGTGGGATAGACCTATCTCAGGAAGGAGGAGGAGCTTATCCAAGATTATGGTATCAATCTCTTCTTTGGAAGATTCTCTAGCAGATTAATGCGTCAATGATATTTGTGGGTGAGGTTTAAGGGGTTAATTTTTAATTTCAAAATAGGGCTTTTTTTGCCGTATTTTGTGAAAGTAGCAATGTGTGGGATGGACATATCTCAGGAAGGAGGAGGAGCTTATCCAAGATTATGGTATCAATCTCTTCTTTGGAAGATTCTCTAGCACATTAATGCATCAATCATATTTGTGGGTGGGGCTTAAGGGGTTAATTATTAATTTCAAAATAGGGCTTTTTTGCCGTAAAGTCAAAATTTGGAAGCTCGAATAATGATTATTGCTGATTTTTTTTATTATTACTCAAAAATAATCATTACCATTGCAGAAAATCATTAAAACTCATAACATAATCATTATTGTGTAATTTTTATTATAAAACTCATAATGATTACGGTCCCCGTTCTAAACAGATGTCAAAAAAATTCGTCTAGAAATTTTAAATAAAAAAAAATTTCAAAACTGAGTGTTTTTCACACACATTTTAGGCGAATTCGTGTGGTTCTTTTTTCAAAAACAAGCACACAAATTGTATTAAATGAATTTGTTACTTTAATAAGTACTTCTTAACTTCACATTGTTAAATTTTAGTTTAATTGAAGAAAAAAATTAAAGATACCAATTTAAAATACAAAAATATTAATAGTTTTAAATCCCAATAGTTTTTTTTTCTTTTTACTAATTTTTAACAGTTTTTCTTTAATTTTAAATATTTTTTATTTACAATTATTTAAAAAACTCAAATATTGATGATTTAATTTCAAACTAAACATTTAAAATTTTCAGTAATTGCTACAAATTCTATGAATTAATGAAAGCCCGAAAAATCCCGCACAAAAACCCTACTAGTATATAAACTTGTTACTGATTATTTTTTTTTATGCAAAATTATTTCTTTTAATCTCTTTATTTATTTTATTCTTTATTATTATTTACGCCCACGATTAATCAAAACCAGAACCTCCGATGAAGTATTACATGTGGTAGGGAATATACTGGAAGCTCTACAAAGAGGAAGGTTATCGTTAATAATACCCAAAAAGAAACCCATCGATGAATTGATTAAGGGACGTAATATGGTAAGAATTATACTACACTAAAAAAAAAGTCAGCAACATGTTTGTTAATTTAGCAAAAGTTTTGCTACATTTAGCAAATTTTTTTGCTGATATTAGCAATTTTTCTGCAAGGATCCTCCCAGCAGAAATATTGCTGACTTTACTGACTTTTTTTTTGAGTGTAGTAATTTATTTTAAAGTAATTACTTTAATTATGCTTAATTTTTATTTGTATTTTTGCAGAAATCTCTTTCACCAAATTTATCGGAGGATTTAGCAGTTAGTTTTTATTTACAGTCACACAAGTTGATTATAGCCGTTTATCAATTGACTAATATACAGGGTGTTATGAGATTTGATACCCGCCAAGCTGAAGCTTCAGTGAATTGGCTAAATGAGGTTTTAATAATGCTAACGGCTGGATTACAATTATGCCAGCAACTGAAAGATAAAGTAAGTGATTTAACACGATTAAATATTTTTAGATTAATGTTAAAGTTCAATTTAAATTAGTTTCAACACAAATTTAAAAAATTAAAATTATAAAAAACGCTTAAATAAAAAAAAAAAAATTGAAAAGTAAATAAGTCGAAAATATAAAAACCACCCCAAAATATAAAAATTACATAAAAACTTCGAAACAAAAAAAAAAAACTAACATTTCACTTAAAGGCTTTCAAATGTTCTAAGCTGTCATAAGACAAAAAAAAACGCGATTTTTTTTTGTTAATTTGTTGAGTAAAAATTCAATATAAATACCCTTCGCTTGAGAAGAGTTTCTTTTTTTTTCAAAGTGAGAGCAAAGAGTATATAATATATAGAGAAAATATACTACTCACGGATCTCTCGACAATTAACAAACTCGCACCCAATTCCCACCAAGAACAAAAATGACTAAGAAAAAAACGTGACGAATCGTGCTGCCATTTTGTAAAAAACATCTTCAAAATCGTAATTTTGAGAACTAGAAATCATCAGTCCCAAAACTCCGTTTATTTCAATAAAAAACGTTTTAATCACTTTATTTGCTATAAGTTCACAATTTTCTTTCACCTTATTACAGCTTCCTACTAACGCTTCTAGTTTTAAGCGCACAACTTCCAAAACACCTCTTTTTAAATCTGTGAAATTCCATGAAGAATTATCAATTCTTATAAACATTATTCTTGATATTAGACTTTACAGAATTTGTCTTATGAAAAATGGAGTTTAAGAAAAACATTTTTAAGCAGGAATCAAAAGCATTGAAAATCACTCTTTTTAGTAATTTCGAAGCTGAAATGATTTATATCCTTCAAAAATTAACATTTTTGGATTACACTTAAAAAAAATATGTACATTTTTTTTTTCGATTTTCGTTATTTTTAAATTAAAAATATCCAAATTTGTTGTTTCATTTGTCTGGCTTGAGGTCTTATATTAAAAATTAAAAACAAATAAAGTTCTTATTTTAATTAATAATTCATTTAGTTTAATGTCCCAATATTTCGAGCCAACGCCGTTGGTCATCTTCCTGGGGAAATATTAATATGAATACAAAGCGAACTGCACTGTTTGATTAGTTATTGTTTATTATTATTTAAAAATTGTCATTTTCTATGCAATAAATTTTGTAAAATCGTCAATCGTCATTCAAAAATAGTCAAAATGAAGACAAATCGTCAAAGTTGGCAGCTCTGGTGACCAAATAGAGAGCAGGGTTGAGCTGGGCAGAAATGGATTGAAAACTTTGAACGCGTTTTCTTCAAAATCATGTTTTTTGATTTATGACAGTCTTAAAGTAAATGACCGATAACACTGTGCAACAAATTTCGGGTCATGGCAGACATCCCGGACCATTCCAACGGAAAATTAAAGTAGACCATTAGTAGACTAAAACCCCCAAAGGGTTTTGAAATCTTTGCTCTTGTTTTGTTTTTTTTATAGGCTTTTGAAGTTGACTCTTTTTTTAGCATATTTTTGGTATTTTTTTTTACTATTTATGAAAATAAAATGTTGAAATGGGTAAAAATAAAATGCAATAACGACGAAAGCGAGGATGCTCATTTTCACACAGACTGTTTTTTAGCTTCTTTAGAAGTGTGGACATATAGAGGTGAATAGTGTTGAATATTCACCTCAAGTACTTTTCCAACAATTTTTTTTCACGTCAAACTTTTTCACCTCGAAATTTTTTTTCACCTTAATTTTTGTTTACTATAAGAAATGTTGGACATTTTGTAACCAGAGACATAGTGAATAGTATTGAATATTTTACCTCAAATACTTTTTTCACCAAAATTATTTTTCACCTAAAACGTTTTGCACCTTGACATTTTTTACCTCAAAATTTGTTTGTTTTAAATTTGTATCAACTAATAACTGTTATTGTTTTTGTTGGTTGTAAATTTTTGAGAAATTATAATTTAGTTAAGAGAAATTTTAGGTGTAAATGTTAAACAGCGATTAGCTGGAATAAATGAAGAAACAATAATAACTAGGGACTTAACAAATTTTTGAGAGAAAAAATTATCGAGGTGACAAAATATCTCTGAGATTTAAAACATTTTGAAATGTGAAAACATTTATTGCAGTAAAAAAAATTTCGTGGTGAAGAATAATTTTGGTGAACAAAGTATTCGAGGTGAAATGTTCAATACTATTCACCTCTATGTCTCTGGTTAGAAAATGTCCAACTTTTCTTATAGTAAACAAAAATTGAGGTGAAAAAAAATTTCGAGGTGAAAAAAATTTTAGGTAAAAACAAATTTCGAGGTGCAAAAAAGTTTGAGGTGAAAAAAAAATTGTTATAAAAAAGTACTTAAGGTAAATATTCAACACTATTCACCTCTATACGTCTGGTTACAAAATGGACAAGTCACGTAATTTAGTAAAATTCGCACATTTGTATGAAAAATTTTGAGTCAGCCTTAAATTTTCAAATGAGCATAATCGCTTTCGTCGTTATTGCATTTTATTTTTACCCATTTCAACATTTTATTTTCATCCATAGTAAAAAAAGAGCAAACATATGCTAAAAAAAGTCAACTTCAAGGGCCTATAAAAACAAAACAAGAGCAAAGATCTCAAAACCCGTTAGGAGTTTTAGTCTACTAATGGTCTACTTTCATTTTCCGTTGGATTGCTACGGGATGTTTTTTTCTTGTTGCACAGTGTAATGTGTCAAAACTAAAATAAAAAATCGCTTAAATTAGAGAAAAAATTTTCAAAATTGAAAAAAAAATCACCGCAACTGAAAAATATTATTGCTCTAGTGATCAAAAACCTACCCCCAATAAATTACACAGGCCTACAATGATTTTGGTGCCGCTAAAAATAAAACAGATTTCAAGTACGTTCGGTACCCTGATAAAAAATTGATACTTACTTTTTTAATGCTACGTGTAGTTTTCGAGATTTCGCAAGGATAAATAAATTAAATAACATTTAATAAATTTATTAAAAAAACAAACTTTTTTACTACATATTCACCACAAATATAACAAAATGTATTTGGATTATTTACACAACACCTTCTCGACGACGGCATATCGATATTATCATTTAATCAAAGAAATTAATTGACTATAATGACATTAAGGGCCATTATTACAACTTGCCAATAGCTAAAGTTTGGATGTTATCTGACAGATTATTAGTTTTTCGTTATTATAAGTATACTTTAAGCTAAAAGTGACCGATAAGCTAAAGGGAAGACATTGTTGCCTTTAACTTTAAACGTAAGGTTTATGTGTTTAAAGTTACCACATTTTCTGCTCTATAAAAAAGAAGAAGAAAATACCGAATTTCACAACCGAATTTCACAAATTATTGTTTGCTTGTAAACAAATTAATAAAAGTACGTTGCCACTACGTATTTTTATAAACCAATTCATAAACCAATAATCGGTTTTTAGTTTGGTGCTGCCACATTATCAAAAATAGTAATTTTATTTTATTGGGAAGTTGTAATAACGAAAAACATTATAGCTCACTTTATTCCTCACTTTAGCTAAAGTTACTTTTTACTAACATTTACTTTAAAGGCAAGTTGTAATAACGGCCCTAAGTATAATAAAATACATTTTTTAGGTTATGACCGATCGATACAAACCTGAACGTAGCTTCGCGATTTTGACAGCTAACCATGACGTCTTGCGGACTAATTAACCAAATTATAACATAGAATTAGCGGCACCAAACAAACATTTTTTTTGTAGGCCTGTGTTATCGGTCCTAAATTTTAACTTGGATAGATTTAAAATCGCGTTTTTTAAAGAACTCAATATTTATTCGAATTTTCTCAAAAATTAAGAAAAATTTCTTAAATTGCCAAACATGAAAAATCCAACAGAATAAAAAAGCTACAAAATTAAAAAAAATCGCCAAATATCACTAAAAATTAAAAAAAAAAACGCAAACATTAAAATAAAAAATAAAAAGCCATATTACGATAAAAAAAAAATTAAGCAAATCGCGGAATTTAAAAAAAAAATTCCCAAACATGAAAATACAGCGCACTCGAGAAAATATGAATACCCTAATATATGAACACCCCAAAACATGAACATTTTTTTTCTTCCATTGACTACTCTAAAATATGAACTTAGTGCCAAAGCTTTAAAATATGAACAGCTTATTTTTGTATTTTTAACGGATGTTTAAATTTAAAGCAACAGGGTAGTGGTTAAATTTTTATTCAACTGCATTATAACTTTTGGATTTCCCTAGCTGTTTAACTTTTAAATTTGGTTTCTTTTCTAAAAATTAATTGTTTTTTTTAATCCAATAAACAATAAATAAAAAATTTAACATAAGAAACTTTTATTTTTATTGGAAAAACGTTTTAAAGGTCAATTAGATGCCATTCGGAAATATGAACAATCTTGCAAAAGTGAACTGGCTTGGTTTTAATTGGTTCATATTATCGCGAGTGCACTGTATCGCCAAATATGTAAAACACCATAATTTTTAAAAATCGTCAAAATTAAAAACCGACAAAATTAAAAAAAAATCTTCAAAATTAAAAAAGTAGACAAATTTTAAAAAAATATACAAAATTGGAAAAAAACACTAAAATTAAATCGTCAAAATAAAAATTTTTAAAAATTGCTACTAGCATTGGTCCATATAATGCGTTTTTTCCATAAAAACGTGATATAAACATCTAGCCAATCAAGTCGATGTTTTTTCTCTAGCTCATTTTAGTTTTCGAGATATGGACATTTTAAAATTTATTAAAGCGCATTTTTATAAATTTGACGTTTTTTCAGTTTTGACGTTTTTTTTAATTCTTTGATTTTTTTCCAATTTAAGCAATATTTAAAATTTTCTAAGAAGTTTTTTTTTTAATTTTGGCGAATTTTTTTAAATTTTGAAGATTTTGTTTTCTATTTCATGGATTTTTTTTTAATTTTTAAATTTTTTATTTTATTTTTACATACATAAATCTTTTAATTAATAATTTAATTTTTATATTTCTTTTCTAGATCTCAGTTTTTTCTCTATATAAAGATTTTAAAGTTGGATCGCGTTCTTCATCTGCCTTATCCTATTGACCATCGTTTCCTGCATTAATTGGGATTTTTTTAAAAAAAGACTTAGGTTGTATATTATTTATATAAGCTAAACATCGGTATTTAAATTATCGAATATTGTTAATAATTGCATAAAATGCTTAACTATTTTTTTTGTCTAATCTTATTAAGATATAAAATTATACTCAAAGCTTCAGGTTTCCAAAAAAAAAACTAAAACTAAAACTAAATGCCTTCGAAAGAAATGTGTTACCAGAACAGTACTTAAAACAGAAATAAAAATAATTATACATGTATGTTTAACAACAAAAAGACACCATACCATGCTGCCTTAAGCACATTTATTACTATTTAGCAAAATATCATTAATTTGTCATTAATATTTATAATATTTAATACAATTGTCATTATAACGCTTTTTATTATAAAATTTAAAAGAAAAATCACAAACGAATTGTATGTATGTACATTTTTATTTTTTAAATATATTTTATTGTTCATAAATTATTACATATTTTAAAATGTTTTGAATAAAGTAATTGAAAAGAAAAACAATAAATAAAAACCGCAAATTGTGTATAATTTAATAAATCAGTGTTGATTGAAATGTTTATAAATGCAAGAAGAGAATTACGAAGGTAAAATTAACTGCATATGCCAGTTAAAACAACTACAGCTCTTTTAAAAAAGGTGCAGACTGCAGTTTAAGAAACAACTGACAATATCAGTCAAATTAACTATGGATTTTGTAAAAAAAAGACGACAAAAATTCGATGTAGTCAAAAAGGCGATGGATGTATTTGTCATAAAAATTACTAACCATCGAACTATACTATAGAAATTCAGTTGCTAATCTCAATATTTTGTTATAGTAACCAAAACTATAAAAAAAATTTATATTATAAAAAACTCTTCTCCGCAAACTGGGCTCGAACCGGCTACCTTCTGCTTGTCAGGCAATTACTTAACCTCTATCCTCAATTGAATTTGTATTTTCAAATTTCTATCTAGACGTTTTTTTTTTCTTTCAAGTTTAAATATTAATGTTCTATTCTTAATATTTTATTAGAGTTATCAAAACTATTAAAAAACCTTATGTTATTTTAAAATTGTTAACGAAAACTTATATATTAGATAGAGTGATTGTTTTTTTTTTTGCAGGCAAAACTAATATTCGATTTTAACTGCAAATATTTTATTCAAGGGATAAAATCTCCGAAAAGTAGTAAGTTGTTGGTATTAAAGGTAATTTAGAAGATATTATAAAATAATATAATATTGATAAGGAAAACCAATAGTTTGAATGATGTGACTATGTTTTGGTTAATTTTATATATTTTCTGTTTACAATAAAGTTTAATTATTCTGATGATGAATTTAAGTACAGCAAATTTATATTTTTAACTACTATTATTTCAAAAAGTAATAAACGGTGCGAAGAGAGGGTGGCGCCGTTAGAATTATCGATTGTGCGGATTTGTCAGTCACGATGTCGCAGTGGTCGAGTGAGCATCGCGCGTTCGCTGTGGAGACATTTTTTAAGAGTAATGATTTTTACGTAATTGCTCGTCGACAATTTCGGCGAATACGTGATGGACCGAGTGGATCCCATGGATTTTTTTTTATGGGGCTACCTCAAACTTAACTTCTAATGTTTTTACTATTTTTATTTTTATATTATATTGTTATTTATATTTTTGTTTTATATTATATAGTAGTCTTGTGTTTGTAGTTATTTCTTAGCCATATATGACCCTTGGGCTCGGTTATTAAATTGAAGAATAATAAATAAATAAATAAAGAGAGGGTTTATAATGACAATCCCCAATATCTTGTGGCTTTAAAGGAAAATATTCGTCGAGAAATCAGCTCAATTGAACCAAGTTTACTGCAGCGTGTGGCGCAGAAGATAAGGCTCCGTTTTGAACAGTGTAATCTACTCTTTAAAAAATAAAATCCGCATTTCCATTCTATCGTTCAATGCTCTTAATAAAACTTTGTGTCAACTATTACGTTTTTTATTTAAGTTTGAAAATATAATGGGTCGATTATGGATAGCAACCGAAATGAAAATTGGTATTATGTATGGCAACCTTCGCCAGTTGCCAAAAAGTTATCGATAATCTTATTTTGACAGTTCAGCAACTGAAAAAATGTAAACAAATAAAAAAAGGTTAACAAATGTGAATTTGTATAAAAAATATATTAATAAAAGTGTTGTGTAAAAAAATTATTTAATTAAAAATGTTGTATGTAAATGAGTATTTTTCGAGTTGTTGGACCAGCAGCTCAAACTGTTTTCGGGTTGTGATTTTCACCATTTTAAAACCTACAGGTACAAATAAAATTATTTCAAATATTTGTCATATGAAATACAGTGATGGACTTAAGTATAGGCACAACAGCCATGTAACATTTAAAGATTGCATTAAAAGCAGAAGGAATATTTTTTATATTAATATTACTATTAATCTATTACAGTCTGCTGTATATTTCAAGACTGTAGCAGTTTTATTCGTGTAGTAAGATGAGTTAGTCCGTTGGCAGATAAAAAGTACAAACAGTTCAAAAATACAATGGACAAAAGTATAGGCACACTTTTTTAGGCATCTATCCCTTTATTTTAATTTTAATAATCTGGCAACAATTTTACATTTAACAGATGCTGTTATATTCCGTTATTAATTTTTTATTGATTTAAGTAATTGAAAAGTTGCAAAAATTTAGAAAATCCTAATTTTGTTTATAATCTTTTTAAAATGTGTCCTAAACAAAGTGAAACTACTGAATCTCAGCGCAAAATAATTTTACATTAACATAACCAAGGCAAATCGTTTGCCGAGATCGAAGAATTGATGCACCGCAGCCGTTTTACCATACGGACAATTGTAAATCGGTTCAAAGGCGAAACAAACTTTGAAAATGCAAGTCGCTGTGGTCGTCCTCGCAAATTAACTGAGAGAGAACGTGTTCAAAACGTACGAAAAGTAAGAGGTGATCCAAAAATAACATCCTCTCAGGTTGCCGCAGAGATAAAACAAGACTTTGGCAAAGATGTATACCCAAAAACAGTTCGGAGAATGCTACATGAAGCTGGGTATAACTCACGTTTGGCTAGACACAAACCTTGCATATCTACTGTTAATCAAAAAAGAGAGTGGAATATGCCAAACAATTTCAAAATAGGCATTGCGATTTCTGGGATCAGGTACTGTTTACAGACAAAAGTAAATTTAATATTTTCCGATCTGATGGACACGCTAGGGTTTGGCAAAAGCATAACACTGCATATGAAGCAAAACATCTTTTGCCATCTTTTGTAAAGTATGGTGGCGGAGGTATTTTGGTATGGCGCTGTATGTCTTCTGCGGGTGTCGGAGAGCTCGTATTTATTGAGGGGATAATGGACAAGACAGTTTACCTTAACATTCTAAAGGAAAGTGACAAAAAAGTGCAGAAAAGCTAAACATATCTGAAGATTTCACATTCCAGCAAGACAACGACCCGAAACACACAGCCCATGCCGTAAAAATGTGGCTTGCATTTAATACGGCTAAGGTTTACCACACCCCCCGCAGTCACCAGACTTAAACCCCATTGAGCATTTGTGGGAGGAATTGGAGCGAAGAATCAGAAAACGCGCAATTTTAAATAGAACTGAGCTGAAAACAGTTTTAGTGGAAGAATGGCATAACATAGGCGAAAATATTACTAAAAAGTTAGTCCACTTCATGTCAAATAGGCTTAAGGCCGTTATTAAGCAAAAGGGACTGCCAACTAAATATTAGATAAATGTTTAAAGTAGTTTTTATTATTGTAGAAATAGTTGTGCCTATACTTTTGTCCAGTAAAATAATGAGTTTTTTAATGTATTATTTAAATAACTTTTTTTTGCAAAGAAAATATATTTGATTATCATGGTTATTATTTTAATATTTCGTGTTTCCTTATATAAATAAAACAGCAGTTTCTTTTAAAATTACGCCTGTGCCTATACTTAAGTCCGTAACTGTATATGATGTAAAATACTTATAAAATATTATTTATATCTATATTACAAATAATTTAACAATAAAATATACTTAATTTTTAATGTTCCCGCCTTTTTTGTTGCTAAAAATTCTACAGCAACCAGAACTTTTCGGTTGCCATACGTAATATGTATTTGGCAACTGGCAACGCAACTGAAGTTCGGTTGCTATCCATAATCGACCCATAAATCTGCTACCAGACACCCTGTACTTAGAATTAAAATTATTGAATAATGATTAAATTTTGTTGGTTACAATGGAATTCCAACCAATTTATTCTCTGTGTGTAGCATTAAAAAATGCTAGTAAATAGCATTGTTTCTAAAATTAATACATAATTTAATTAAATCACATGAAAGAAATTTAAAGACATTTAGCGCACTAAATACAAACACGGTTTAAATATTGCGCCTAATTTTGTTTAAAAATTTAATTTTATTGTTATGAAATTAGTTCAGCACATAATTTTAAAATTATTTTAATAGAATTTATTTATAAAATTTATTTTCAAAATTCCCCACTGTGAATTTTAATAAATATTAAGAGAGTTTGTTTTTGTTATGTAAGCTCTTAATATGATAACGATATGAGATAAAGCTTTTTACTTCTAAGCCAAACTTTAAGGTTTTAACATTTTATTATTGCCCAAAATTTATTCATCTAACAGATATCAAACTAAACAGTTCAAGTTTTGTTAAAACGTGCACATTTTCTGAAAAGTTTTTTAATATATATATATATATTTTTTTTACAAAAAGGTAAGAAACATGTAAATTCTTAAAAAATTATTCTAACTTGTACATTAATCTTTTTTTTATGATAACAAATTGATAAAAAAAAATGTTTAAAATGTTACAAAATTTATTGCGGAAAAATGTATTTTAAACTAAACGTGAGAGAGTGTTAATCATATAAAGATTTTATAAAAACCGGTTTAAATTTTGGGCCACAATGTTTTTATGTTTGTAGGGCAAATAAGCCAAAATATTATACATTGTGGTGGTTAAAATACATTTTTATAATGCGATAAAACAAAAACATTAAAATAATAAAAAAAAAACCATTGACCCATTGTCAAATGCAGCATTAACTGACCCTGGTCAAAATAATCAAAGAAGAATAAAACAAAAATTAAACCAAGCTTCAGAAGATATATTGTCATCAAAATAAACTTGTTTTTTGAAATCTAACATATAAGTTAAATTAAGAAACAAAATCACTAACAAGGGGAGTCTTCCGATGGGTTCTCTCCGATATTAATGAAATTTAGATATGTAATAAAGAAACAAAAATAAGGAACACGTATTTTTTATAGCGGCCCAATCTTACGTTTAAGGGTTAAAAGGATGGGCCCAAGTTAATACATTTTTGTATGGAAACATGTCTGAAACTCATGAATAGAACGCATCTTTGATGTACTCGAGAAAATAAAAATTTTGTTACCACACTTAGAATACTATGTAGGGAAAGATCACTGCAAATGTAGTTAAAAACAAATGAAATTTCACTTAAAGAAAGGATGACTTACATTTCAGTAAATTTTACTAACATTGTCATTGTTTTGCCGATTTTTGTAAAATTAACCCAAATGGGGTATTTTTTTTTCTAATTAATATTTAAACCCATTTTTAGCCGATTTTTGTAAAATTAACCCAATTAATTTTAAAAAAAGGCCTATTTTGAAATTAAAAATTAAACACTTAAACGCAAGCTAGAATAATGTTTTATGCATTAATCTGCTATAGAAGAGATTGATACCATAATCTTGGATAAGCTCCTCCTACTTCCTGCGATATGTCCATCCCGGACAGGGTTACTTTCACAAAATACGGCAAAAAAGGCATATTTTTAAATTAAAAATTACCCCCTTAAACGCGAGCCACAATTATGTTTTATACATTAATCTGCTAGAGAATCTTCCAAAGAAGAGATTGATACCATAATCTTAGATAAACTAAACCTACTTCCTGAGATATGTCCATCCCGAACAGGGTTACTTTCACAAAATACGGCAAAAAAGGCCTATTTTGAAATTAAAAATTAACCCCTTAAACGCGAGCTACAATTATGTTTTATGCATTAATCTGCTAGAGAATCTTCCAAAGAAGAGATTGATGCCATAAACTTTGATAAGCTCCCCCTACTTCCCCGAGTGCAATATTGCCTATGTAGTGTTTACGTTTGCCATTTATTTAAAAGATTTAAAATATTTAAATAAAGCCCTTCGGAAAGTGTCACATAAAAGTCAAAAAATTACGAATGTTGGGAAAAGCTCAGAAACCCCTTAATTAAATTTATTTGGCATTAATATGCATTTTTTTTAGCTTAAATCAACTATAATACTTTAACAAAACATCAGCTTTTCACTTAATACGGTATTCAGACTACATTGTAAAACACATGTTTTGCCAAAACGAGTGGAATAATAAAGAACCGTTGGAATAAAATATGGCTTAAAACAATTTTTTTTTTTTTATAAAAAAAAAAAAACACTTAAAAGTTATGGGACATGTTTTGTATATACCAGTAAATGCGCCTCCAAAAGCTCTTTCATTTGATACCCCACTTGTCGGAAATTTCTCATAAGCAATTCGAAATATGTAAAAAAAAAAAAAAAAACTGAACATGTTGTAATTGTTGACCCCACTTTTGAAGCCCTAAACATGAGATTGGGCCGCTAAAAAAAATACGTGTTCCTTATTTTTGTTTTCTTTATCACATATCAAAATTTCATTAAGTTTGGAGAGAA
Source organism: Delia radicum (assembly GCA_021234595.1). NCBI lineage: Eukaryota > Metazoa > Arthropoda > Insecta > Diptera > Anthomyiidae > Delia > Delia radicum. Next base: position 25,275,623 of record CM037853.1, read on the forward strand.
CCCATTAGGAGACACCCCTTGTAAGGTTTAAGTAAAACTAAAAAAAAAATATAACATTCACATTACTACAATTATTTTATTGCGGAACCAAGAAGTGTTTTTTAAAGAAAAATTTAACAATTATAGCGTTTAGACTGCAACAAAAATTAATTTTTTTTTTTAGTAAGATACGAATATCATGTAAAAACAACAAAAACTTTCGTCAAATGAACAAATTTTTGTTTATGTAATGAAAGTTTGCGTTATTTTAAAACTTTTGTCGAATATTTGTGCATGTACACGAAAAAGTTTTAAAACAACTGTAATTTCAGTAAAAAAAAGAGGCGACAATGGTAATTACCGTTAAAATATCTAAAATGTAGTTGTTTTTATTTGTTGAAAAACAATTAACAAATTAAGTAAACACTACTAACACTGTCGTAAAAACTACAAAAAGGTTTAATAACAGTAATTGTTTTTTTGGTATTCTAGAGTTATTAAAAAAAAATTTGTTTCTTTCAATTACAATAAAAACTTATATTTGCTACATCCTACACTCTACAAAATGCTTGTAAAATTACTTCTAAAAAGTCTGTAAGTTTTCTTGTAAAATTACATATAATGCGAAAACTTACGTAAAATAATGCGTGAAAATATATTTACATTACATGCTATTGTCAGTAAAATTACATATTAAATATAGCATTTTACATGTTGATAAACTTGTTTATACATTAATAGACACATATTTTGTTAGTTTATATTTTTGTGCGTAAAGTTTGAAATATGTACAATAGGCCGGGTCGATTTGTATGGAGGCAAAAAAATCGCTCAACGTTCAAGGAAAATCGTATTCTAGGGATCAAAATAAGAAACTTTGCCGAAGGAACCATACCTCTAAAACGAATTCTGATGTCCCAACTTTTTACCCGTAGGGTCAAATTTTGAAAAAGCCTACTTTGATATTTCAGAAAGTAGTAGGAATCTCTCCAAGATTATGGGAGATACTTCTTCTCCGGGAGACGCGCTAGCAGATTAATGCATAAATCATCATTCTAGGGGTTAAAATTTCAGTTAAAAGAGGGCCTTTTTAGCCGTGTTTTTTTTTAGCAAAATGTACAAATCTCGGGATAGAGATTTTCAGAAAGTAGGAGGAGTCTTTCCAAGATTAGGGTCTCTATTTCTTCTCCGGAAGAAATAGAGTATAAATATATTCGATTGGGTTGGATTCGATTGGGGAACTCTAAATGGGTCAAAGTGGGATTTTTCAAAATTTCACCCTACGGGTCAAAAGTCGGGACATCAGAATTCGTTTTAGAGGTATGGTTCCTTCGGCGAAGTTTCTTATTTTGATCCCTAGAATACGATTTTCCTTGAATGTTGAGCGATTTTTAAATCGACACGCCCTAATGTACAATGTACATATTTTATTTTTGGCCCCAAGTGCACAAAAGGGTTAATTAAGTTTTTTTTCTTTTAAAATAATAAATACCAACTACGGAAAATAATTTAGACAACTTTCATTCAAATATGAAGCTACCACATGACGAAAAACGTTATCAACTTCATGAAATCTTCAAAATTTCGAAAAAATTTACCTTTGACCTTGAAATTTGACCTTTGCCGTAGTTCGATTTTGACCAAATTTTCAGAATATAGTGCTTGTAGTTTGTTTCATAAAACTCTGAATAGCATTAATTGGTACTTATTAAAAGTAGATACATTTTACCCTATGCTCGAATTTTGTGCAAAAAAAAAAAGCGTTTTCCTCGAAATCCGCCGAATTTAAATAGCTGCCCTTACTAAATTAAACTGGGGATATCTGTAATTTTTGGTATTTTTATTTTAAATTTTATATTTAATGAGACTTTAGTGTGCAAAACTATTTTTTTAATTTTGTTAAACAAAATTTTTTAAAATTTCAAATTGGAGATTTGAAACATACCCCAAAAATATTGTTGGTTTTTGACGTCACCTTAGGACAGGATACCGACATCCTAAAAATTAAATATTTCATATCTAACAGTTAATGGGTCCAGTAAGTAAAAAAATATTTTGGTATTTAATTTCGAAAACGTTTAAGATGTGGGCTCGAAATGTTTGATCAAGTGGTATTTGGCACATTAGTGGTCTGGGGTATTTTTTTTTTTTTCTCAACCGATTTTGGACTTTTATATCTTTTTGAAAACACTTTTTTGTCTTAATCTCGATTAATTTATAATATGAAATAAAAACTGCTTAAATATTAACAATTTTTGAAAAAGCGCAAAAAAAAAGCATTTTTCCCCCATACAAAACACACTTTCCATTTTCAATCGATTTCCGCCACGTGTTTTTCTTTATCCAATCGGCACCAAACTTCATATCAAATGTTTTTACATACAAACGAACCAAACTAGCCCATCGCTTGACTTTAGAAATTACTACCATTTTTTTTTGGACACCTTTAATGTACATACAAAAAGTTGTCAATCAAAAATTTTACAATAATTTCAAAAACTTTTATAAAATAAAACAAAAAAAAAAAAACAGCAATAAAAAAAGATTTAAAATTAATGATTTAAAGACGGTTTTTACAGTATAAATTATATTTATTGTGTTGTTTACGATTCTATAGTTGGAATATCTAAACATGTTTTAGACCATAAAAATAATCACCAATTATATAAATGATCCTGCAGAGCTGGAATCAAAAACTATGAATAACATGTTATCCGCATCAATTACTTTGCTTTTTGAATCCGGAATGGTAAATGCTGGATTTGCGCAAGTCTTTTTAGTTGGATACAAATCCTAAGGTTAAAGTTCCTCACCATGAAAGTCTTGCATCAGTATGCCCGGAGTATAGAAAATATAACACATCCTCTTGATCAATTTATTAGCAATGTAAATTTGTGATCCAAAAAGTGTGCAAGGAGTGAGGTCAAAAGCTAAAGTTTTTGTTTTTTTCTCTGTATAGTTTGGTAATTTTCTTCATTATATTTGCAATATATTATTGATGTGTTTTTTTTTAAATTATTTTATTAAATAAATCTAATAAAATGTGATATAAAAAATTTGCGCTTTTAGTTCTTTAAAAAGGAAAGGAAACGTTTTAGTAAATTTACTAAAACTAATAATTACAACCCAGAAAAATTGTGATAATGGATGCGATGATCTAATGCATTACTTTGTAATGTAACACCTTACCTATATCATTATTTTTCAACAAAAAGTAACTAGTTACCGATAATGGGTTACATAATGCATTACTTTGTAATGTATACTCCTTATATTCAACATTATTTCGAAACCTAGAGTAATGAGTTACCAATATTGGGTTCCATAATGCATTACATTGTAATGTATACTCCTTACTTTCAACGATATTTCTAAACATAAAGTAATAAGTTGCCGATAATTGTACGCTCATGGGTTATCTTGTAATGACACATAATTACCTTTTACATTTTTTTAAAACATAAAATAATGACTTACCGATAACCCATTACATAATGCATAAAATATAAACGTAAAATAATATTTTAAATATTGTTTTGAAAAATCTTTATTTAGACACATTAGTTTGTGATTTTTTGTAAGCATTAGGGTAAGGAATATATTTTCAACATCACAAACGAAAACTCGGAGTTCAGCAATTCATTCACAATTTAAGCCACCCATTATTATATATGACGATAGTTCAGTTGATGGAGTTCTCGCCAGCGCGACCACATTATTTATTTTATTAAAAAAAATATTTGTATTAATTTTTTTTTTATGAAAATCTATTTAAACACATTACTTTTCCCAACCCGGTAACTATATAAGCAACCAGTTACTTTACACCCTACTAGGTAACGAGTCAACCCATTATTTTTAGGCTCATCGCTTGTAAAATTCATCAGTGAAGTAAGGTGTGTTGTAATGCGAGGAGCCTTATGGCGATACAATACTTTACCCATTATTTGGTAACGTGTGGTTTTGCTGGGAATGTATGAAAAAGGGTTAAAATATGCATTTTAAGGCAACTTTCACATGCAACTTTAAACGTTTTTATATGTAAATTTACAGTGAAAAAATATGTAGCAAAACATTTTTTTGAACATTGAAATATGCAAGTTTACACATTTAATGAGCATTAATTTTACATACAATGTGGGTAAATATTTGATTTTAGACACAAAATGTATATTTATCTGAATTATAGTAGGAAGAGAGATATCTACATAAATAGTGTAAATTTACATGAGAATTTATTAGAGTGTACTTAAATTGCAAAGTCTAAATTCCAAACGGAATAACGCTTTTTTGGATAAACAATGAAATTTTCTTGTGAAAGGCGTGGTAGAGAAGAATGAGTGTATTTTCTAAAAATCATAACTACATTGTAAATTTTCAATTTTCCGAATCAGACTGCGCATTTTCTGGTATTGAACCTTCGTCAGTGATCCTGTTTTTTTTTGAATAATATAATATGTGTTATGTTCTTATTTGTTCGATTGCGTCTATATGAAATTTTCTGTGCAATCACTGACCGTGGTATAGATAAACTGATTTCTAATGCCACGTGCACTCGCACTACACGTTAGACAGAGCGCTTTAGCGCACTGTTGTAAGTGATGCCTTACTTATTATTTGCCAACTATGAGCATTTGGAGCGACATTGTAGGAAGAATATCTTCAAAAAAAAAAAATCTATTGTTCAGATTATTGCAGTTTAAGGTCTAAAAGTTATTTGGTGCAAATTTAAGAAAAAACGGATAGCGTTAACCTGTGGCGCCCCGCTATCAAAACTTACGGTATTTCAAAATTTTATCTTAAATGGCTTTAACAAAAATATGATTTGCGACACATCATTTTTTTTATTAATTTTGTCATGCTGAACACCAATATTTTATTTTTATCACAAACCATGCTTTCAGTTGATCATAATTATGTCTGAAATAAGAGTTGATGTATCAATCGGTTAACAGGACAATATTGTCAAAATTGTTAATCCCACGTTTTGCCAACGTATAAACGACCGTCACCTACGCTTTGCCAACACTGTGCCGATTGTATTTTTCTAACTGCGCTGTTATCATTTGTTAGACATTTTGTATTGGATTTATTTTTAAAACAACGCACTCGAGTAATAAGTCGATTTTTAAAAATCCATACAAGGGTGGGGCGATTTGAACATCTTAATGGGCGCTTCGCGTTTATGATTCTTGGGATTGTACGGAGCATAAAAGTCCACTAGACCATACGACTACGGCTTCCAGATTTTGTGAAAGTAACAATGTGTGGGATGGACATATCTCAGGAATTAGAATGAGCTTATCCAAGATTATGGTATCAATCTCTTCTTTGGAAGATTCTCTTGCAGATTAATGCATCAATCATATTTGTGGGTGGGGTTTAAGGGGTTCATTTTTAATTTCAAAATAGGGCTTTTTTGCCGTATTTTGATAAAGTAACAATTTGTGGGATGGACATATCTCAGGAAGTAGGAGGAGCTTATCCAAGATTGTGGTATCAATCTCTTCTTTCGAAGATTCTCTAGCAGATTAATGCCTCAATCATATTCATGGGTGGGGTTTAAGGGGTTAATTTTTAATTTCAAAATAGGGCTTTTTTGCCGTAAAGTCAAAATCTGGAAGCTCGATTTTCACCGTAGATGTATGGTCTAGTGGACTTTTTTGCTCATTACAATCCCAAGAATCAGAAACGCTAAGCGCCCATTAAGATTTTGTTCCTTCCATACTAATCACCCCACCCTAATCCATACATTTTAAGTGCATATTTTTTTTTTTGTTTAGTGCATATATTTTGGTAGTAAGTGCATATTTTTTGGTTTTTAGTGCATATTTTGATTTAATCGCATATTTTCGATTTTTTACTGCATATTTTATGAACATAGTTTCGATTTTTTAGTACATGAAAGTTGATGCCCGGGGAATTACCTTTGTCGTCTTTTTAACTGAAATAACATTTGTTTTAACTGTAATTTTCAGTAGACTCTATTTTTAAACTGTTTTGAGTGTAGTTGTTTATTAAAACTGTTATGTTTAAGAAATCAAAAGCACGCGTCTCTGGTTATTGCTAGACTAAAACTATGGTTTATTATAACAATCAACTTAGTCTTGAATAATAATACAAAGTAATGTAACGGGATAATATCATATTGATAAATAATAGCAAGGAGAGAAAACAGATATAAAACATTAGGGCGAACCTTTATGTTGCATACATATCATCCCTCCCTACTTTAACTTAAAACTAAATAGTTCTTATTCTAAGAATAATAAATATTTTACTTGTCTAGTTTTTTCTTTTTCTTTTTTTTTTTTTTTTTTTTTTTTTTTCAATAATCGTAACAAGCAATAATTATAAATAATAATTCAAATTTGCAATAACAAATAATTAATACTTCAGTAATCACATAAGACAAACTTTATGTTATATATATCCAACATATGTTTAACAACAACAAAAATATTAACACTTATAACAACATCCTAACATTCATAATCTAAATTATCTTTTTGTCTCTTTATTCTTTCCGATCTTCTTATCTCTTGTTCTGAACTACAACTTCTTTTTCTCTTTGGCCTATCAATTCTATATGTTCTTACATGTTTATTGTATTTTATAATCTTTCCATAGAACTTTCTTAACTGATTTACATGAGCTACTCTCTGCGTACCATTAATACAAATAAGATATCTAATATTACTTAATTTACTTACAATTGCTGCCTTTAGCCACTTACAATAGTTATTCAAAACATTTCTATACCAAACAACTTCCTTAGGTGTATATTCAATAATTTTCAGTTCCTTATCTTCCCTTTTCCTATTCTCCTTATCAAAATCTATTTTATTCTATCTTGTACTTGACAACTTTGGATTGACGAGATCTAGTAAAGTTTTTGGTTTAAAATTGAAAATCAAATTTGCTGGTGAAATTCCTGTCACTGTTGTTGGCGTTGTACGATATTTAAGCAAAAAGTTATTTATTTTAAAATCCCATGACTTTTGCTTACTTTTTGGGCCCAACAAATATTTCTTCAAAGAAGCCTTTACAGTTTGAACTGCCCTTCCGCCGACCCATTAGATGGAGGGTGGTATGCGGGTGATTTAAGAACTTTAATTCCACTATTAGTACAAAATTCAATGAACTCCTTTGAAGTGAATGGAGGACCATTGTCACTTACTATTTCCGTTTTTAGACCAAATATAGCAAAAAAATGACCTTAGTGTTTCGTTTACGATTGTAGCCGTTGTTGATTTCATAATTTTAGCATCAATCCATTTAGAAAAGGTATCAACTATAACAAGTATAGTTATATTTTCGATTTTACAAAAGTCGATGTATATTCTTTCAAAAGGATTTTTAGGGGTTGGCCATGAAGTTAGAATGGGTTTTTGCGTATTTTGATTAGCAGCACACACTTGACACATTTTTACAAACATTTCAATATCATAATCTAATCCGGGCCACCATACGTACGTTCTTGCTAACGATTTCATTCTAACTACACCAATGTGACCACTGTGTAATAACTCAAGTACTTTACTTCGTAAAGTAAATGGTATTACTATCCTATCACCATAAAACAAACAGCTGTCTTCCGTTGCTAACGAAACTCTCTTATTGTAATATTTTATCAAATTTTTGGGTATTTCTTCAGGCCAGCCATAACGTATGTATTTGTATAACTCGTTAAGGTCCTCGTCTTGCAACATTTCGGATTTAACGTTTTCAATATTTATTGGAAATTCATGTAAAACTTGAAAAATATTTATGCTGTCATTATCTTCACCAGTCTCCTGTTGTGTAGGCAAACGTGAGAGTGCATCAGCATGCCGCATTCTAGACCCTTTTCTATATTTTATGTTATAGTTGTATGACGAAAGAAAAATAACCCATCTATGTAATCTACTTGACGCCACTGATGGGAGTTCTTTGTTGACAGAGAAAATCTCCCTCAAGGGTTGATGATCACTTTCTATTGTAAACTGTAACCCATAAACATATTTATGAAACTTTCTTACTGAATACACAATTGCAAGAGCTTCACGATGAAGCTGCGAATAATTTTTTTCAGCTGGTTTCAATGTGCTAGATACAAACATGACTGGATGATCTTTACCATTTATTATGTGCGATAATACACCTCCCACGCCATAGGGACTCGCATCACACGAAATTACTATTGGTTTCGTAGAATCATAGTGTGTTAAAAGCCCAATTCTTGTTATGAGTTCCTTACTCCTTTCAAAAGCAGTTTGGTGGTTTTCAGTCCAGACCCATTTAAAATTATTCTTTGTTAAATCATGCAATATGTGAAGTTCTGAAGACAAGTTTGAAATACAATGATTGTAATAGTTAATCATTCCTAAATACGATCTTAACTGACTTTTGTTCGTAGGAGCAGGTGCTTCCACAAGCGCTTGTATTTTAGATTTGGATGGTGTAATACCGTTGCAATTAATTGTGTACCCCAAATAATTAATTTCGGTCTCGAAAAATCTACATTTATCAAAGTTTATTTTTACATTGAATTCCAACAGTTTATCCAGAACCGCTGTTAAATTTTTACTGCAGTCATCCATATTACATCCACCAATCAAAATATCATCAAAGTATACCTGTACTTTTTCCAACCCTTTTAGTATTTCACAGACTATTTTCGAGAAAATCTGTGGTGCTGTTTTTAAGCCATAAACTAACCGTGTATATTGGTATAACCCCTTGTGTGTATTTATAGTCAAAAGTTCACGTGAACGTTCTGACAATTTAACTTGTAAGTATGCACCCGTTAGATCTAGTTTGCAAAAATAATTCCACCCTGATAAGTTAGCCAAGATATCGTCGACTCGTGGAATAACGTAATGTTCATTTTCAACAAATCTATTAACTGTTCTACGACAATCTACGCATATACGTATTGATCCATCACCTTTGTTGACTATGACAATAGGACTAGCCCATTTACTTCTATTAACTGGTACTAAAACGCCTTCTTGACACATTTTGTCAATTTCTTTTTCAACTTTGTCCCTCAAGCCAAAAGGTACTGAATAAGCTTTTGCAAATATGGGGTACGAATCTTCTTTTAAAGTAATTTCAGCTTCATACTGATTTATTGTAGACGTGTTCAATTTAGAGAACAAACTATTAAATTTTTCAAAACAACAACCGGCAACAGAATATTTTTGAATAGAATTAATACTACAAAAAAGTATTACGCCAATTTGGAAATAATTTATCTAACCAGTTTCTTCCAATTAGAGGCTTAAATTTGTTTTGGCACTTCAAAAACACTAATTTCAAGTCATAAACTGTTTCATTAAATTCAACTTTTGCTATAATATATCCAACAACATCAACCGCCTCCCCAGTTACTACTTTAAGATTCTCAAAAATTTTCAAATTTTGTTTTTCCAACTTCATATTCTGGAAATAATCATTATAGTAAGAAATATGGCATATAGAAACACATGCACCAGTGTCTATTTCCATTTCAACACACATACCTTCAATTTTAACAGACACAAATAACGACTGTGTATAATTACAAGAATATAAATTATTTAAATAATCACTTTGAGAATATACACTACTTAATTCGTCACTACTATAATCTAAATGTTTAACATATTTATTCTTACGTTTATTATGTGCATTACTATTTCTTTTCATGCCTTCTTCATCATTTCGTTTTATCCAGCAATTTCTTTCTATATGTCCACGCTTTTTGCAATAAAAACACCTGACATCGGCTTTGTTGTAACCTCTCCGTTTCTCATTTGCCTTAGCATCAAAATTGTCTTCATCTTGCCTTTTTGTTCTCCGTAGTTTTCCATAATTAAGACGGTTAACTGATCCGTTACTTCTCATCAATTCAATGTTGTTGTTTGACATTTCCATTGATAATGCAATTTGACACGCTTTTTCAAAATATTTTATTCCACCTTCGTTAAGAATTCGATTTTGTATATTTTCATTTATTAATCCACAAACAAATTTTATCAATAGCGCCTTATCCAAAAACAAACCAAAATCACATTCTTGAGCTAATTGTTTTAGTTCCACTATATAATCGGCTATTGTTTCCGATGATTTTTGGTCCCTCTTGAAAAATTTGAAACATTCCACAATGACGTTTTTCTGTGGCTTAAAATGTTTTGTCAGCTTTTCAATAATTTCCTCATACTTGTAATCACTTTCACTCTTTGGTGTTAAGAGTGAACACATTGTTTTATAAAGATCAGCTCCAGCAAGACTTATTAAAAATGATGTTTTATCAGCGTCATTCTTAATTTTGTTTAAAGACAGAAGGTGATTTAAACGATTTATATAAAGTGTGAAATCTTCACCTACGTTGTACACTTCGATTGTGCCAACTAAAGCTACCGCGGCTTCAGCCATTTTATTAATGTAAACAATATTATTTTACAATTTTTAAAGTAACACGTGGAACTGTTGCAATGTAATTGACTTTGCCTTCGTCGCCAAATGTTATGTTTAAGAAATCAAAAGCACGCGTCTCTGGTTATTGCTAGACTAAAACTATGGTTTATTATAACAATCAACTTAGTCTTGAATAATAATACAAAGTAATGTAACGGGATAATATCATATTGATAAATAATAGCAAGGAGAGAAAACAGATATAAAACATTAGGGCGAACCTTTATGTTGCATACATATCAAAAACAATAAAATAATTGCTTCAAACAATCGTTGCAAAACAATAATTTTAGGCAGTTGTTTTTTTTTAAATAACTGTCATATTAGTTGTTTTGTATTATTTCGTATAAAAACAAATGTAATTACAGTTGAAAACAGTTACTACTGATTACCACACATACATCTGTCATGTAGTAACTGCAAAACTTATTTGAGTGTGGATTATTATTATTAGTGTAGTAAAATAACACCAATTATACTTGAATATTATCGTATTATAAATTTCAACTACATTATCAACTGACAAAGTTACTCTCAAACATTTTTTAATGTGTGTTTGTGAATTGTTGGTTGTCCCAGCCGATTTTTGATAAATGTAACCTTGGTCATGCATTAATTGTAACCCCGGCAAAAATTTTCTTAATACCAATAAAAGTTTATTTTGCGTTAGTCTAAACGTTGTAAAACAAACCTATAATTTTTTATATGCAACTTAACATTACATTGAAATAAAACAATGTTATTTTAAGTTAAAATAACTCTGCTGTGCTAACAATATTGTTTGACCATTTACTTTTGTAAAGTTGCACAAGACATTTTCATGCAGTGGTAGAAATAAGTTTAAGATCATTTGTTCTCAAAATATTATATAATTTTTTGAAAACATTCACTCAAAAGAGTTTGACTGCAGAATCTACTGAAAATGAAAGTTCAGCTAAAAAGGCGACAAAAGTAATTACCGTTAAAATAACTAAAAAATTAGTTATTTTTAACTGTTAAGAACCAACTAACAAATGTAGTAAAAACAATTAACAAGGTCATACAAATATTTGGGAATTTCTTACTCCAAAAATTTTGAATAACTGATAAAATTGGCAAAAACTATTATTTTTTAAGTTATTTTTTTTAGATATTTTAATAATAATTTATTTCGATTAAAAAATAATATTTATCAAAATTCCAAACGGTACTATAGTTATGACACTTTTATCAGAGATGGCAGACAATACCGCTAAAATACCGTTATCTATTCAAACCCTTTTCAACTGACTATCGTTATCACTAAAATACCGTTACCGAAATAATTTAAATAGCATTATTCTTAAAATACCGTTACCGCAATAATTTGACAATATAACACAAAATAATAACTATTAATAGAAATTTGTTCACAAAATTTGATCATAAACTAGCCAGTCATTTTAATTCGGTCAAAATGTTGCTTACAAATATCGGTGTTCATTGACATTCCTTGAATCACTAAAATAACTTTACCCTTAAAATATCGTTACCGAAATAGCTGTAAAACAGTTTTCGCTAAACTAGCGTTCTAAAATAAAGGTAACGCTAAAAATCGATACCGAAATAACTGAAATATCGTTACCCCTAAAGTACCGTTACCGAAATAATCGAAATTAGCGATACCTTTACCAATACCCGCACTAAATCGGTTACTCATCAGGTTTTTAGGCATTGGTACAATGAAATTTTCTAATTATTACTCTCAAACATGTTTTTTTTTTTTTTCTATTTAATAAAAAAAAAACAACTATTTTGACAGTTATTTTAAGAAACAACTGAAGGAAACTACCAGCAGTAAACTTAGTATTTTAGTAAATTTTTGTTAAATAAAAAATTAAATCGAATTCGTTGTTATTAATATCCCAGCAAAACCACGCATTACCAAATAATGAGTAAATTCATGTATTGCCATAAGGCTGGCTAAACGCATTACAATACACCTTACTTCACTGATGAATAATGTAAACGGTAATGATGTATCATTACAAGGCAATCCATGAGTACCAAATTATTGGTAACTCATTACTTTATGTTTTGAAGTAATGATATAGGTAAGGATTAATAATTACACAGTAATGCATTATGTAACCCATTATCGGTAACTCATTACTTTTTATTGGAAAATAATAACACAGATAAGGAATATACATTGTAACTACTTTATCGCACCCTTTACCAAAGTTTTCCGGGGATGCTCATAGTTCTCAAATTTCATTGTTTCTCCAACTCCTAAAAATGTTCACGCAGAAAAAAGAGCATTATTGTATTATGATAGTTTATGAGAATTGCGTTATGATTGCAATGCTTAAGCAATCATAACATAATCGTAGTAATCACATTATAATCACAGTAATCATATTATGATCACAGTAATCATATTATTATACAAAAGTACGACAAAATCGTTGTCGGTAATCATAATGTCATAGTTTCATGTCGCTAATCATGTTCAATTATATTTTTACTCTGCGTGTTACAACTGGAGTACCATTTATAATTTTGACTCTGCATTTCAAGATTTCCTACTTTCTTTTATTTCTATTGCATTTAAAAAAAAATATTTTTTCCTTTTTTTTAAATACAGAAAAAGTAACTGTTAAAAAACAGTTTTACAGTTGTTTCAAAATGTTTGTAGTAAAAAATTGTAAGTTGTTTTTACGACAATGTTAGTTGTTTCTACTACATTTATTACTTGTTTTTTAAAAGTTAAAAATAATTTCAACCTTAATTACTTTTGTCGACTTTTTAACTAATATTACAGTTGTTTTAACTGTCATTTTCAGTAGATCTACTTTAAAACTTTTTTGGGTGTATTTTCAAACTATGAACATTTCTAAAATAACAAATTTATACTAAACAAGCAATTTTAAAAACTTAACTTCGATTTTTAAATATTTAACAAAAATTAACTGTTTACTGAAAAATTACTGTTTTGGTAGTGTTTATTAAAATATTAAAATAACTGCATCAAGCAACTGTTACGAAAATTTAGTATTTTTCTTCAATTGTTTTTTGAAATAACTGTCATAATAGTTGTTTTGGTATTCTTTCATAGAAAAACATTTATAATTGCAGTTGAGAACTGCAAAACTGTCATATAATAACTGTAAACTAGCCACTTTTTTGAGTTTACCAAATTTTAATAAATTATAAATAAACACTCCCCGATGAAAAAAGTTGCAATATAATCATATATTATTATATATAGTATCACATATAACTAAACATAACATCACATCTTATCTGATTCGAAAAATGCCATATATAAGCTGATCTAATGGTATCTAATATCATATAGTATGATCCGAAAAATGGGTCTATCAAATATGATTAAATTATTTATATCAAATTATTTGTTTAGAAGTTTTTTAATTAAAAAAGATTAAATTAAATCAATTAAAAAATATTAATTAAAAAAGATTAAAATGATTAAATGGTCTCCGATTGGAGATGTGCCCTTGGTCACATAACCCTTCGTAACCTAACCTAACCTATTAGAGATGTAAATACGAATGAAATATTTTTTTTATCATTTGAGCTTTGAAAATATACCAAAACTGCGCGTAAAAAGTATCAATCAAAACGATTTGTTAATTCGTCAAAAACGGATAATCAGTAAAACGTAAGAGAAAAATGATTGAAATTTACAGAGAAAAACCAGATCGAATGGCTAAATTGCTAAAAAAATTAAAGGTTTTACTAAATATGGTGTAAAGAAAGTGAAGGACTAATAACATATTAAGTGCAAAGAGTGCCGAACTGAAATTCCTGGAAGAATGAGAAGGCCAAAGAACGAGCCATCCATTTTATATAGCGGATGCTGAGGAAACAATTTGGACAAAAAAAAAAAAAACAAAGTATACTAGCAAATTTTTAGTTTGGAAAACAATTTGCACTTGCGTCAAAAGAAGCACTTTTTACATAAAAACATGCACTATAAATATCGATTTTTACACACAGAGAACAATTTAGCTATTTGCCAACTGAAATTCGGTTACTACGACTCAAATTCGGTTATTACGAATTTCAGTCAGTTGGTAGTATTGAACATTAGTTTTCACAATAAAGCTCGGGTAATTCAACTGAATTTTAGTTGCAACACCCAAAATATTCAGAAATCCGATGTAAATATCGTTGCACTAGCTGAATTTATAAGTTGGTACTATTAAACTAAACTTTTCAATTCGGTTGGCACTTTATTTCTCTGTGTGTATGTAAGAGAGCGTTTGAAAAACGGTAAAGTGGTACCAAAGGAATAATGAGGTGTTGGTACCAAGAGAGGCGAATGCACTTAACTGCCCAGAACTGAGACCAATATAACTATATTGCGCTCTAGTGACAGGCTTGGCAGATACTTTTTTCATTATCGCCAAACAGAACAAAAAATATCCCCAAAACATCTCAAATAGAAAAAGGTTGAACAAAATAAATTCTTTATTTAATTTGCCCACAATTACCAGGCTTGCCAGACACATTTTAGTGATAGAAAGCAAAAAACATCTCCAAATGCAACAATTTAAATTTTTAGTTCAGTTCTGAAAAACAGTAAAATTCAGAACTATTTTTTTAACACTTTTATTACATCTATGAAAAACCCCATTAAATAAAAGGACTTTCAATTTCAGACACTTTCATTAAAAATAACTTTCCCTACAATTCTGGAACGATTAAAGAGAGACAAATTATTATTTAGTACTACTTACAAAGACTATCTTAATTGAGTTTATGGGTAAAAACCAAGCGAATCTTGGAAAAATTTCTGAGGAACATTTTACAAAGAAGCGTTTAAGCTCACAAGGGTATGTCTGAAATTATTAATGAAATAGAAAAAGTGAAATGTAATTCACGTCGCCCAAGTCTGGTAACCGTAAAACTTTTTTGAGTGTTGTATTTTAGTTTGCTTTAAAATAATTTTGTTGTGTGCTTTTAAATAAATGTCTATCACTATATTTTATTACAATGTTTGCTTATTATGTGTAAGGTAAAGATAATTAACATAGTTTTCCGCGTAATTGGTAAGAAAAAAATTAAATAAAAAAAAACTATCAAACATAGTTTTGAGGCAGTTAAAATTTTCGTAATTTTAAAAATTTACAACATTAGCAAATATTAACTCATTTTTTAATATTTTTCTTTACAGTTTCTTACAAAATTTAAGTGATTATGGTTTCCGAAAATGGTGATATTGTGTTGGTTACAGGTGGCAGCGGTTTTATAGGTCAACACATAATAAAACAATTATTAAAAGATCAAGGGGAATTACAAATTAAAGAAATAAGATCAGTGGATTTGGTGCCCTATAAAAATAAAATTGATGGTTAGTAAAAAGATAATTAAATGTTAAAGTTGTTGAATTAAAAAAAAAAAATTGTAATTTGATTTCTTTAGATGATAAACCAAATATACGCATTTACGTGGGAGATATTTGCCAATCAGATTCTGTTGCGGATGCTTTTAAAGGTGTCGATACCGTGTTCCATTGTGCCGCCCTGGTTAGTTTACAATATCCTCCAAATTATAAAGAATTAGATCGTGTTAATGTTGACGGTAAGTAATGCCACACCGAATTTCAAATGAAATTAATTAATACAAATAAAATTTTAATATTACGGTTTTACAAGATAAACCAAATTTTAAATATTTTTAAAGCGAGCAAGTGAACGCTGTAGGTCAGTCAAAAAAATTAGTAGAAACATCTGTAAAATGTTTTCAATTACACTTTACTATTTTTTCACACAGAGAAAATTTTAGCTATTTCCCAACTGAAATTCGGTTATAAATATCGTTGTACTAATTGAAGTTATAAATTGTTTGCGTTAAAGTACACTATTCAATTCGGTTGTTACTTTAATTCTCTGTGTGTTTTACTAATTTTAAGTACAATATATATTTTTTAGTAAACATTTTTGCTATTCGGTAATAAATATCGTTGTACTAATTGAAGTTGTAAATTGTTACACTACACTATTCAATTCGGTTGGCACTTTAATTCTCTGTGTGTTTTACTAATTTTTAGTACAATATATTTTTTTAGTAAACAATTTTGCTATCCGGTAATAAATATCGTTGTACTAATTGAAGTTATCCATTGTTACCATTAAATTACACTATTCAATTCGGTTGTTACTTTAATTCTCTGTGTGTTTTACTAATTTTTAGTACAATATATTTTTTTAGTAAACTATTTTGCTATTCGGTAATAAATATCGTTGTACTAATTGAAGTTATAAGTTGTTACCATTAAAGTACACTATTCAATTGGGTTGACGCTTTATTTCTCTGTGTGGTTTACTAATTTTAAGTACAATATATTTTTTTAGTAAACATTTTTGCTATTCGGTTATAAATATCGTTGTACTAATTGAAGTTATAAGTTGTTACCATTAAAGTACACTATTCAATTGGGTTGAGACTTAATTTCTCTGTGTGGTTTACTAATTTTTAGTACAATATATTTTTTTGCTATTCTCATTTTACAAATTACTGATTTTTTTTTTAATTTTTGTTGAGCAAAACATTTTACTATTTTTTCAAAACCAAGTTCTAAAATTAGAAAAAAAAATTGTTAATTTCAACAAATTTTATATTTAAGAAAATTTTATTTGGAATAATTAGAACCTACTTACTTACTACTTACAAAACAAATTGGCCTAAGCCTTTATAAATGTAGCCTATCTACACTCAAGGAAAAAAGTTCCATCATATTGACGAAAATGTTTCATAAATCGTTTGTCATCAATTACACGGTGCTACAGTGAAAAAACTTGGAAAACGAGCTAGCGTGGGTTATAGGTCTTGTTGAGTACATTACAAATTGTGTCAAAAAATTTCAGAAACACCCTTAAATTCAGAAGTTATTCTAAAAAAACCGTTTTCAGTGATGTTCGTCAACTTATCGAACTGTAACTCAGTCAGTTTTTGTTCGATTTAAAATTTTTTAACGGGTTTGGAAAGAAAACTGATTACGCTTTAAAATGACGTGCATTTTTTGATACATTTGTAAGTTATAAGTATTGTTTTTGCTAAGAATATCTGCAAAAAAAAAACGAAAATTATAAACTTTTTTGATTTTAGTAGCTTTTCATTGCTTATTTTAATATGAAAGCTTATAAAAATTTATACCAATTTAGTTCTTAACAAAACATGGTTTTCATTTTTCAAATCGGATGAAAATTGTAAAAGTTATTCAACTTTTCATTAACACCTGTTTTTAACTATATATGTTAACTTAGGCTAAGCTATTTGTACAGGTTTTAGTTTACGTTTATAAGTCAAGTGGTTTACCAAAAGAAAAGTCTGCAATCCCAAAATTTTTACTTTAGAAAAAGTTTAGTGACTTTTGCAAATATAAACCGATTTTAACAAATAATATCTCGTTTTTTTTCTATATAAAATTGTCTTTGCAAAAAAGATGAGGTTTCATAGAAAAAAAAATTAGATGAGATCTTTAGCCAGATCGAAATACTAGTATCAACCTAGCTAATATGTTTGATTTACTTTATTTTTGTAAATATACTGAGGTTGAAAGCTCGTTATAAATTGAAAATAACATAAAAATAGTCTCGATGTATATAAAAACAAAAAACTAATATAACTGTAAAAAATATTACTTGAGCCAGAGTACACACTAAAATTTTTTTATATAAATAGAACATTTTTGGTCTTCAAAGTTTAGTAACGTCATGATGCTTGTTAGGAAAAGACCTAACCACGTGGTTGATTACTAAGAAGACAAGAATGGAGCAACATTGATTATTAATAGGTTTTTTGTTAAAGTTCTGCCTATTATGGAGGCTCTAGCTTTTCTAAAACTTCGGGTTCTGATGAGATCTTTAGCCAGATCGAAATACTAGTTTCAACCTAGCTAATATGTTTGATTTGCTTTATTTTTGTAAATATACTGAGGTTGAAAGCTCGTTATAAATTGAAAATAAAATAACTCTTGTTGAATTTGAAAAGTTAGGAAAAAAAATAAAAAAATGAGAAACTTTTGATAAACACTTACCTAATTTCTTTGAATATATATTTTATGAATACATTTCATGAAAGCTTAATTCTTTGCCTTTCCAAAACTGTATAAAATTTTGAAATCGGTCAAAAAATGTGTGAGTTAGAGGTACTAAAGTGCTACAACCTACCATAAAACAGTTTTTCGAAAATAACTCAAAATTTTGAGGGTGTTCTAAAATTTTTGAAAACGGTTTTTGTATGTCCTCACCTAGGCCTACAACCCCCACTAGGTCGGTTTTCAAGTTCTGAAAAAAGTGTTTTTTTGTAGCAGTGTGTAATTAGTCATATTTATGAAGTTTTTATAAATACGACAAGAACCAGGCAGAAAAATACAATCGGCACAGTATTGGCAAAGCGTAGGCGACAGTCAGTTATGCGTTGGCAGAACGTGGGATTAACAATCTTGAGAGTATTGTCCTGTTACCCGATTGGTAACAGTGGCCAACCCTTGGTTGCCACCGTTGGCATAACATTGGAAATTCAAAAATGTTGGTGCTTTCCAAATACCTTAAATTCAATTAATTTTTTTTTAAAGAGAAGCAACACTCAGGAAATTTTTCCTATTTTTTTAATGTGTTGCTTTCTTTGGAAAGGGGATAGTGGAAAGATGAACGATGGGGAAAGATGAAGGGCTTCAAACATGGCAACACTGTAATTGCGCGAGATGATAACTCTTAGAACAGTTGTTGCTCGCCACCTGATGGAGGGTTGGCGAACTTAATGAAGCTTTTTACTTCATAGCACTGATTCATTATTTTACTTCGGTAGGACGATACATATGACGGATAGAAAACTTATCGGTGTAATAGTACAACGCCCTAACCATTACATCACAACGCCCAACGTACTGAATAGTTGTAAAATTGGTGAAAATAATAATTGCGCAGAATTTTATGGCTGATATTGGCAAAACACTTGCTTTGTAAGCAAAATTGCGTTTTTCTAGTACAATATTAATTGTAACTTCTTTAGTTATTTCTAAGAGGGTGGGGTTTACCAAAATAACAGGGCCAGCACTATTTTTTTTTACGATTGGCGATTTCTACCTGGGAAGTTTTATACAAATTGAAGACAACAATTTTATAGATCTTCATTGTTTCATAAAAACTTTTCATAATCTTTGTGAAAGGTTGTCAGATATCTTGTAGATGTTATTAAAAAAAATCTTTTTAATTGAAAAAGAACGACATAAATTTGTAAAAAAACTGTCAAAATTTAAATAAAAATTTTTTTTTTTAAATTAAAAAAGATTGCTAACACTAAAAAATAGTAAAAATTGGAATAAATCGCCTTAAATTAAAATTCACTTATATGAAAACCACAAAAACTGGAAAAACCTTCAAAATAAGAAAAATCTCAAAATAAATATTACCAAAATTAAAAAATCTTCAAAATTTTAAAAATTAAAATAAATTGCTAATATTACAAAAAATCACCAAAAACTAAAAAAACGTCAATATTGTATATTTCTAATTAATTTGTTTTCAATTAAAATTTTAAAATATTAATTAATTGTAAATTTTTGTATGTACACTTAGAATACTATGTAGGTAAAGACCACTGCAAATGTAGTGAAAAACAAATTAAATTTCAACTAAAGAAACGATGACTTACATTTCAGTAAATTCAACTAACATTGTCATTTGTTTTTAATGTTCAAAAAATGATCCACAATTGTAGTAAAAATGAAGCACATATGTTAGTAAAAAATAAACAGCCATTAACTTTTTTTATTTTTTTTTAAATAACTAAACTATCTGTAAAAAATGAATGTAAAATCATAAAACAGTCATTTGATGTGGTTTGTTTTTTTAGATGAACTACACGGTTAGTAATAAATTTAATTTGTTATACA
Organism: Delia radicum; assembly: GCA_021234595.1. Classification (NCBI taxonomy): domain Eukaryota; kingdom Metazoa; phylum Arthropoda; class Insecta; order Diptera; family Anthomyiidae; genus Delia; species Delia radicum. The sequence continues at coordinate 25,295,931 of CM037853.1, forward strand.
AATGACTGACGTTTACATAAAAAATAAAGAAACAATTTTACAACCCAAACAACTACATATTTTTAAAGCAGAAGTTCCCTGAGTGTATTGTTGATCTTTTAAAATTGCATTTAATTTTGAATTGTTAGGTTTATTATTAAAAATTTATAATTTCGGAAAATTTTTTAGCAAAAAATCTGAAAAACTTTGAGTGCTTCAAATTAATTTTCAATTAAACATTTAACAGACATTCCCTCTACATTCCCTTACAGACATTTCTCACTACCAGTAATGACAGCAGCTTACTTTCTGCCTTACTTTGACACAAATAGTAAGTACTTACTAATAACTAGTTATCTGCCCCATTCTATCATTACAAAAAATAATGTGTTACCATAAATACTTATTTTTTATCATTATTTTGAATATAAAGCAATGAAAGACGTGTATTTAATGTCCACCAGAGGTGGACCTTGCACATAACAAACAAGTTTTCATTTTATTTTTTGATCAATGGTTATAATCTTTAACTTCAGCTCATATATTAGTTCTCATGTAGTGAGTAAAATAGTTTATATGAATGTTTGATGTTTGGCATGGGATTGTTACCGATTTCAAAACGTGTTCTGATGATGGGAACCTATAAAATTCCCGAAACACATTCCTGAAAGGGTCAAATAATAAATTTGAAAACAAAAAACTCTATAGATTATTTGTTAGGACAATATCCTAATAAAGAAATATAGAGTATGGCCTCGAACTTGAATAATTTTCAGTTTCATAAAACAATGACCTTAAATTTTTTGAAAATCTAGTTTTAAACTCATTATTTGTTCTCTTTTTGATATTTTGTAAGCTGGTAAGTAATGACATTTTGTGCAAGCAAGTCATTTATGATTGTATCTATCAAGTAAAACATGTCGATACAGCTCAGATGGTAGAGTGGTTGACTGACAACCTGTAGGACCAGGTTCAAATCCCGTGTAGGCACATTTTATACAAACAAAATATTGGTTTTTTAGTAATTAAATGTGCTAAAGTCCCAAAACTTATTTAACAAATTGTGAAAAACAATCTGATGTAGGCGTGTCCCTATCCGGATTTCATTCCTGCCTAAGGAAATCTTCAGGGGACTTTGTTATTAGAATTTCTAGAGATATTTGTTATGTTAAATCACAAACTCAATGAGAATTTCTTGTCCTCGTCTAGGAGCGAGATTCAAAATTTAAAATATCAAAGAAAAACCAAAAACAACAACAAAATATTGTCACAATTGGCTTTGTCATCTTCCAAATACTACTCTGTTTTTTTGACAGACCTAGCAATGTAGTGACGTTTATTCAAGTAAATCAACAATAGAAAATCATATGTTTTCTATTAGTGTCAGTTACATTTATTTTATTCATTAAGTTTTATTTGAAATTTATTTTATTTGAAATTTAGACTTATTATTTTTTTCGATACTGGTAAACATATAGGTAACCACATATTTTCTATTTTTTGTAAGGTTTTAGTAATGATACTAACCATACTAACCATAGTAACTAACCATAGATACTAACCATAGTAATGATACTACCATATAAAAGTAATGAGATTTGTAATGACTATTGTAAGTACTTGCCATTACCAAATATGTACTTATATAACCACTTATATGGTAATGCTCTTCTAGACTGGGTTATTAAACTTTTAATTGAAAGTGAGCTTGAAATAGAACAACTGTTTGATTGAAATTTTATTAACAATAAGTTTTTCTGTGTAATTTATATTTAATCAAATTTAATTCCTTCAATTTTTTCCCTCTCAACAGGTACTCGATCTGTTATCGAACTTTGTGTGGAACATAATGTTAAACGTTTAATTTATACCAGTTGTGCTTCAGTGTGCATGGTACCCTTTAAGGGACACAGTACCTTTGCTTTAGTTATAAATCAAACTGAATCGAAAGCTCCAACACCCAAATATGATGCACAAAATCCTGAAGATTTTGATAAAAAGTTTTTAATACCCGGCTATTCATCCTCAAAATTAAGGGCCGAAACTATAGTATTAAATTCCAATCAAACCTTATTAAAGAATCAAAAGGATTATCTAACAACGGCTGCCATTAGACCACCATTAACTTATGGAGAAGCAGATCAACATTTTCTACCAAATGTTTTAAACTATTTACACAAACATTCATATACTTATCCTAGAATAGCAGGACCTGGGGGTAAACAACAATTATCATATGCAGGTAAAAATTTAATTACAAATTATTTCAAAAAATAAAAAATAGGAGATTAGAAAAATAAAAAAAAAAATCTAAAAATAGAATATTTGTGTTTGTTAGTGTTGATCACTTCTGAGTATAATATACAATAACAGAAAAGCTAATAGGAAAGAAAACTGCAATTTAGCTGCATTACAATCGAGGCCATATTTGGTTGTGATCGCTAAATGGTCATGACTTGGTATTGTTATGTTTGTAATGTAAGAAGCGCAGGTTTGATTCTTACAGCCGCAGGTTTGTTGAAAATTTTATCATATAGAGACAATCTAACAATTATAAGACACAATAATAATACAATGTGAATGGAAAATTACTGATGACGCCTGCCCATTAAAAAGGCAGAAACTAGTCTAGTCTGATTTGAAAATGAATAGTGTTTGTAATTTGTAGAGAAAAACGTTTATTCTTCTTCTTAACCTCAACCTTTTTAAATTAAATTTGTCAAATGCATATTAATTAAAAATTAATTGCGACTGCGATACTGTACAACTAAAATATAAAAATCTATAATTAAATTATTTTTCTTTATTGCAGGCAATGTAGCTTGGGGTCACATTTGTGCATATAAAACTTTAAAATCATCCCCCAAGTCTATAGCCGGTTTACCGGTCTTCGTTACAGATGATACTGCCATTAATGATATTTCCAGATTTGTTCAAAAAATGGGTTTATTGGGTGGAAAATATAAAGTTCGTCACTCCGCCTGGTCTATACCACATTTTCTATTTTTCTTCATATCAATGTTGACTGAATTGTTTACCAAAATTTTGACGCCGGTTAAAAAGATGACTTGGAATTTCTCCTTACGTGCTATTAGCTCATTTACTGCCTCTGTTATGATGTTTAATCGTTTAAGAGCTGCCATACATATGGACTATGTACCGTTAATAGAAGTGGAGACAGCTTTGCAAAAGAGTGCCACATGGTATGCCAAATGGTGGGAAGAAAATTTATCGAAATCAGCTGTGAAGAGTAAAAGTAATTAAGGGGTAGGAGGTTAATTATGTAAAATAGTTTTAAATAATGATTACCAAAAAATTTGTTGGTGTTTGTATTTTTGTATGGTTATAAATATTTTTGTTAATAAAAGTAAAAAAAATAAAAAAAGTCCCAAAAAAAAAAAAAAATTAAATAAGTCCCAAAAATTTTTCATACAAATTTGGGAGTAATTTCAAATGAAATAATACCCAGTTCTTTTGCAGTTATTTAATTTTTTGAAATAAGTCCCAACAGAACTTAGGGTGGGACATAGCGCCCAAAAAAATTATACGTAAATTGTTGTTGTAAAAATGTTCTTGTTTTTGGGCAATACGACCTTGATTTGGACTAAATAACATTTTTTGTTGGGCGCTATGACGGTTTTTTGTTTGGCCAAAATAAATTTGGGTGCTATGACGGTAAAAAAGAAGTTATTGCCCAAAATCATAATTTTTTTTTTTTTTAAATGTCATAAGACCTTTAAAGTCAAGGCTGATTCATGAAATCAAACAAAAGAGTTTTAAGGAAACTTAAAAAAATTGCTTCAATTTTATTTTTTTGTGTCGCACGCAGAAAAAACTTTATTTCGCGTAGCCGCCTGTCGCGTTCTACGGGGGAAAAAACCCCACACAGAAAAACTTGTTTTTGCAAATCCAATGTCGAATCCTTTGAAATCTTATTTTTAAGACAAGACGTAATATAATTTGACCAGTAATAGCGTTGTCATTTAAACAGCTAATTGATTGTTTTTTATCTTAAATAAAAGAGTAGAGCATTGTCCTTCTGTTTATTTAACGTTTAGACACTAATATATACGTAAAATTTTTAATAATATAGACTTTTAAAAAAAATAATCATTAAAAAAGAATAAATCTTGGTGTGGGTTGGTATTTTTGGGACATAAAAAGTTGTGGCAGGTCAAATAAATGTTACTTGATGTCTTAAAAATATAAGATTTTAACGGATTCGACATCTGATTTGAAAAACAAGTTCTTCTGGGTGGCGGCCAGAGCCATGCTGGTTCTATGATAATTCTTATATTTGTAATTTGAATGCTGATTGTCTAAACGACTATTATATTGCTGGATCCTCGAATATACGGGAGAAAGATTATAGCTTTTTAAATGTTGTTGAATCTAGACAGAATACGAGTAGCTTTTCCTTTCGTGGCATTGATTAAATTGAACTTTATACGGCATTTAGTAGTAGTAATTCAAATTCGGTTGGAACTGACGGTTTACCATTCCGTGTTCTACAAATCATATATCTATGGGAATTGTTATTGATTAAAGAGATTGTTTATTATATTTGTAATGAATCCTTTATTCAATTCAAAACAGTAAAACTATTATGAAAAAGTAATTGACAAAATTATTAAATTAATACTTGTAAAATAATTTTTTAAATTTCAAAGAGACAAATAAAATTTTTGGGGAAGTCTCCACATATCCTTCAGTTAATAAACACATATTGTACATAGTGAACACCATTATCATGACTAATAACTTCTCTTGTTTGGAATACTGCTAGGCTTGTCCCAATTCATAAAAACGGGACCTCTGACAATAATCCAGCTGGGAATTCTGACAATAATCCAATTTCTGTATTACCAACATTATCGAAGGTAATGGAGAACGTTATGAAAGGTCAACTTCAATATTATTGTGAAAACAATTCGCTTATCAATTCATGTCAATCTGTGCTCAGAAAACATTATACACTAACAAAAAAAATAAAGTTAGTAAAGTCAGCAAAAAATTTTGCTGATTCAGTTACACAGCAGGGCGTTTGCAAAAAAATTGCTTTTGTCAGCAATATCTGGATTCAGCAAAAGTTTTGCTAAGACTTAGCTGATTAAAAATTGAAAACTTTCTTGCTAAAACTTTTTTTTGCTGAATTTTTACGAAAAATTTATAAAAAAATTATAGTTGATTTAATTTTTTACTGAAGATCTTGAAAATTTTTTTTTGTTTCTAATCCGATTTTCTAAAAATTCACTTTAAATACGTTGCAATAAACATTATCGCCCATGTCTTTACAATTAGAACGAATTTGTGAAATCACACGAAATTGACATTTGGTGTTCTCAAATCCTAAAAGCTTTCGAAAACTCGAATTTATGGTTTTATGGAAAATAAAAAACATACGGAAAGTAAAATGCTTTTAATAAATGCTTCTAACATTGTTGTCAATTTGTTTGAGTGTTTTTTAGAATATCAAAACAAAAAATGTTTTTTTAAAACAGTTTTTTAGAGTATAAACAATACAGTCAAAAATACAATAAAATCAGAAATAAGTAAAAAAAAGTTCTAAATTTTTATTATTAAGCACCATTTTTGACCCTAAATTGTAATTTATTAGAAAAAGGGCATTCGTTTTACTTTCGACCAGACTTTTTTACACGAATTAAAACGAATAAAAAATAGGGAAAAACGTTCTGATTTAACCGCAAGAACACCGAAAAATTTTAAAATTTTCACTTTCGCTCTGATTTAAAAGCCGTAAAAAATTTAAATTTTATATCATAGACTACTTAGATATCAAACTCTGCTTCTTCTTTTAACAAAAAACACTTTCTTCATATACATTCAAATATTCTCATGACGGCAAATATCAAAGAGTTAGATATCTATGTAATCTATGTTTTATGTTACCAAACTTTAGTGTTTAATGAACTGAGAGCAATTGAGAATATGAAAGAACAATGTAGAAGCCCCACTGTACCTCTTATTAATACTAAGTCGGAATACGAAAAGTTTTAAAAAATGTTTGCGAATGGTTAGTGATTAAAATAGGTCGAATATTTGACAACTATGCATATGCGCAAACACAGTTAACCGGATAAGAAACTTTACCATTAAAAAGTAAAATCTTCATATAAAACAATAATGGTGTTGCCATATTTCGGAAATCTTTCAATTAAAAAAGCTGCCACAATTATTTACAGTGCAGGTAATAAAGTTAACCAGAACATATTTATTGCCCAGGCAATATTGTTTTGAATTTCAGAGGATAGATTCTGTATCGATATCGTTTTATATCGTTTTGTTCAAAATGAGACTTAAAATGCTATAATATCGACGATGCTACAAACGAAAGCGTTAAGCTTTATTATTTAAAATTTTTATGTAATATGATCGTAATTTAACATCGAAAAGTGAACGATAATCGTCAATCGTCCTACAGAATTCCTAGCCAGTTTTTTTTTTATAATTGAGCACATTCCCAATTTTTTTTGTTTCAAAACACTTATGCCCTTATTTTGTAAAACGCTACGCCTCACTTCACCTTGCGTTGGCCTTATTTGAATTTCTTCAATAACCGCGTTCAAAAAAGTGACTGCTCGCATTGCAACAGCTGATTAGAGTTGGGATTAATCGTTCATTTTGGTGACTCGGTCAGTATCGTTCAATTCGAGTCAGTGAACTAGTTCGTTCAAATCGTTCAATCGTTCTTTTTGCTTTGACTTGTGACTGATCTGCGTGTTGTGAACTGTGTCGTTCGTTTGACAATTATTACTATACGCACTATTCATGTTGTACGAGTTTTTTTTTCACAAATTTTACAGTACATAGTCAAAAAGTGTCATAAAATTGCTACTTTTCTAACAAAAATTTATTTATTTTGTGTAAAAAACATTTTATTTGTATGGCTATAATTGCTTTTCCTAATTTGAAACAAAATTACTAATATTTTCTAAAAAAAAATAATTGCTCTTACAAGCAGTTTTAATTGAATAGAGTTGCAATAGTTCTGTGAATAAAAAGAACAAAATGAACGATTTAACGAAATGAAGGATTGAACGACAAGATCGAATATTGGTGAACGAGTGATATCGTTCAATTGAGTGAGTCGTTCAATTGAACTAGCTCGTTCATGAACGACACAACTCTACAGCTGATTATTACGTTATTTTAAACTCAAATGTTTGAAAAAGCCAATTGTGTAAAAAGCAAAGCTTACTTTTTTATCACTTGAACTGTCAAATTAAATACCCAATTTTTTGAAGCTTTAGCTTACATATTTTTAAATAAATACAAATCACATCATAAGAAAAAAAAATATTTTAGTTTTCTGTGTTTATTTTCTATAATGTTAACAATTTACCATTTGTAATATTTTTTAATAAAACAAAAAAACTGCTTTTTAATTATCACAATTTAAAAAAATATGTTAATTTTAAATAAAACAAATGGAAAAATGCTATAAACACAAATTTGAATTTGGTTTTAAATTTTCATCAGCTGTATTTACATTTGTATTTGTATTCACAACTGATGGAGTTACCAGATCATAAAAAACCTGGTTTTCTCAACTTTTTGTTCTTTTTAGTTCAGTACTGTCCTGTATATAGGAAACCATAATAACGCAATGGTTTGACAATTGAAGTGATAACGTTCAGTGTTAAGACAACGCGGTGACGTAGTGATTTATAAAAAAACATGTTTTTACTTAGCGTTTGTGTTGGCGTAGGTGAAGCGTTGAACGCAGGGGATATACAAAATAAGGGCATTACTTTTTTGTATCCTTTTATTTTGGAATTATAAATAAAAATTCAAATTTTTGATTTGAACAATGTTCATATTTTATTTATTTTTTGTTGTTTATTTGCATCAAAGTTTTTGTTTTTTTTCTCTTATTTTTAGGTAATTTATTTTCAAATAACTTGTTTTTTTTTGTTTAAAATCGTCTCATGTTTTTATATTTATAGAATTATCTTAATTTTATTTATTTTGTGTTGTATTTATATAAATTAAATAATTTTTATTTTTGTATTTTTTTCTCATATATAATGTCATAATAATTATATAAATATATTTAAATATTTGTTTTTTTGATGTTAATGGATGTATTTTTCTGTTCATTTGCCAGCTGAAAAATAAAAGTTGAGAGGCGAATGAAAAATTATTATAGAATTAAATGCCTCGTTTTTTAAAAACCAAACCAAAATTTAAAAAATATAATAAAAAAAAAATCAGAAAATAATATTTAACAGTTTTTTTTTTTTAAATAAATTTATGGTGTTTTTGTTTTCATATTAAAAGTTTACAAGTAAATTTTTCATTTATAATTTTTTTTTTTTTTTTTTTTGGTTTTAAATTTAATTTAATGATGTTTATTTGTTTGTCATGCATACTTAAATTAGAATTATTTATTTATAATATATAATTTATTTTATTTATTTTTTATCATAAAATGTATCTTACTTTTTGTTTTATTTGCTGCAAATTTTTTATACAAATATTTTTATTTTTTTTTGTTATAATTATTGTGGTAGTCAAAATTGTATTTCCTTTTTGTCTTTTGGGGGGATTTTTTTTTAGTATTTTCTGTTTTATTAATTTATATAATAAAAATTTTATTTAATAATTTGTTCGTCTTTTTGTTTTGATGATATTGTTTACAAAAAAATTATTTAGTTTTTAATTTAAATTCTTAGATTCTTTTTTTTTATAATTTATAATAGAATTTATTTAATAAAAATTATTTTTTTTTTTCTTAAATTGTTTTTTCCTTGTATGTCTGTTGTATCTGTAGTTGTTAGTTTATTTTTATTTTTATTTATTTTTATTTTTTTTTATTTTAATATAAAACTATATATTTTTTATTTTCAGTTTAAATATTATAATTGTTCTGTATTTACACAAAATTTTAGAAAGCACACAAATTTTTGTTAAGGATTTGTATATTTAAATGTATTTTTATGAATTTAACAAAAACTAATCACGATTATTTTAATGCAGTTGATGTATTCCGCGAAATTAAAAAAAAAAAAAAAAAACAAATTAAAAGAATTTTTAAAAATGTTTAGGATTTAAAAATATTTAAAATATAAATTTAATAAAAAGTAAAATTCACTAAGGAAATATGTTAAACTGTCCAGGTGACACGGAGAATAGGTCCAAAAGCGGCAGGGACCGGTCCTTGGGCGGACTTTTTATTTTATTACATTGTCATAGGAAGAGTTCAATTTACACATTATAGACACCTTGTCACATGTTAGGTGTTGTGTCTGAAAATAGATTTTCAAATACTTTAAAAAATCTAAGAATTAAAACAAAAGCGAATGACTTGGGATGGATCAGAGAAACGCAAACGTGCATGTTGTCTGGCTAACAGCAAACTTTTATTTTTCGAGTGATAATCATTCGGCTGACCTGTCACGGGATAGTCCCCTTAAGGTCAATTGACTCTTTGTTAAACTGTCCAGGTGACACGGAGAATAGGTCCAAACGCGGCAGGGACCGGTCCTTGGGCGGACTTTTTATATGAAAGGGACCGGTGACTAAAGCATTGCATTGTTATAGGAAGAGTTCAATTTACACATTATGAAAATAGATTTTCAAATACTTTAAAAAATCTAAGAATTAAAACAAAATCGAGTGACTTGGGCTGGATCAGAGAATGTTCTGCTTACACGACTAACTCTCTATCGTCTGAGCTAATGTTAAACATGCATGTTGGCTGGCTAACAGCAAACGTGCATGTTGTCTGGCTAACAGCAATCTTTTATTTTGTGAGTATGTTCAAATGCAAAAGAAAAAATAAAACGAAACAAATACAACAAAAAAGAACTAATATACAGTTCAATTCTAGTGATAAGCATTCGGCTGACATGTCACGGGATAGTCCCCTTAAGGTCAATTGACTCTTTTGCTTACTGGTTTTGCATTTTTACTATAATAGGATAACTGTAACAAAAATAAAACCCAAAATGGCTTTTAAAATTATATGAAAATTCGAAACAAAAAGTTAATCAAATTTAAAATTGTTTAAATTAAGAAAACACAATTAAAAATAAAATCAATAAAAACTTATAAAAATACAATAAAAACACTTAAATTAAAAAATAAAATTTACAAAATTCCTTTTAAATATGGAATAAAATAAAACTTAAAAAATTACGAAAATATAAAACTTAAAACATGGAGATATAAAAAATTTTTCAATAACAAAAATTGAACCAAATAACATAGTTACTAAAGAAGGACCAATGTACTCAATATCTGTTAAATTTTACATTCCAACTGGTTTTAAGAGAAACAGTTTTTCAAAGGTTTTTTTTAATGAATATTTGTGTTAATTATACAAAACTTCTGCAGAGAATACATTAAACAACACAAATTAACATTAAAATTTAATTAAAATTGTAAAAAAATTAAGCGATAAGCGCTAGCAAAAATATGTAATTTATACCACTGACTCCGCAGCCATGGTAATAAGTTCTGTTTGCACCAGTCGTTTGAAAGGTCCTTTTTTGCTGGTCCAAGCTCACATAAAAGGGTTAACTCATTAGAGACACATAATTGATCCGCTGGTCATTTGTCAAACAAACTTCATTCATTAACCCATCAAATGCGTCGAATGAGTGCTTTATATTCAGAAATAAATATAACGCACACCTAGTTCAAAAGTGACTCAACTCAAAATTTTAATTTTTCAGTTTTATATGCTTAAACTATTCACAATACACTTGTTTATCTATAAAAAAAATATCAGTGTATTTTGTTGTTGTTAACTGTTGCTGAAAAACAGTTATGTATTTCTTTATGTTTCAATTGGTATAACGTTGCAAATATTTGTTTTCGATTTCCGAAAAATGAATTGTTTGAGTTGAGTCACTTTTGTACTAGGTATGCGATATATATATGTATTTGTATTTATTAATAATCATATAATTACAAATTATATGCTATTACCCTATCCGAGCACTATCTACTATGGCTTTCGGCTCGTGTTAGCGAAATAAGACAAATGTCTCTGGTGGGAATCGAACCCTCTACCCCCGCACTGATAAGCTAGCACACTACAAACTAGCCTACAGGGGCGCATAGAAATTAATATATTACTCTAGAAAACAAAATTTACTAAATGTTTTGCGAAGACATTTTTAGAATGCCGTGCACGTCTTAAAAGCAAGAAAGCTTCAAAATCAAAATTTTTAAAAAAATTATTAGTTTTGAACAGAAATAGTTTTCTATAATCTAAAAAACATATTTAAGTCGACTAAAAACTCTTGATAATAAAATCCAAGTAAGATTGAAGCTATATCTTTAATAATAAATCCCTGGTTGGTTGGTTCAAGTGGCAGCTCATGCCCCTGTGAGCATCAAGAAGAGTCAAAAGAGACTCCGTATTGAAAGACCCCACCAGCGTAAGGTGCTGATATCAGGGGAACATGACCCAGCCCTACAGGTTAAGATATCGGCTAAGATCACTTAATTCTACTCCTGATATTACCGACAGGCTGTCCAGTATATGATCACCTAAAATCCTATGTCGGATGCCCTGTTGAGCCGGGCAATCACAGAAGAGATGATCAACCGTCTCATTATCGCCCGGTACTCCGCAGCTGCTACATTGTATATCACGTACCCGCCCGACCCTGTTTACGTGCCTATCTATCAGGCAGTGAATGGTTAGCACTGCAGTCAGTCTCGAGACGTCCCTCCTACTCCTTCCGAGGAGAGATTTAGTACGCCCTAGTTTATAGTCAGGCCACGAATAACAAGTCCTTACTTTTGTCGAACGATACCTCTATAAGACATCGTCTTAACTTATAAACTAAAGGGTAGCACGAATGTATTGCAAGACGCAAGAAATTTTTTATACAACAACAATTTTTTTTGCTCTAATAATATTAAATATTGAAAATTTTAAAAATATGGATAAAATTAAAGTATCCCATGAAGAAAATAAAAATTTTTTAAGTGAATTAGTCTGTTTTTTGATAGTTTAAGTTCAGAAACCGTCAAAACAGGCATCACAGCACACAAGAGAATATTTTTCAAACACTCATGCTTCTCTTTATTATAAGCTAATAGACGGAATTTTAAGAAAATTTTGCTTAGAGCAGGTATTTAAAATAAGTAGCAAATCGTTGAGGTTTGAGCAATAATATATATCCAAATTTAGTTACTTTTTCGACCAATTTCGCTTTTTCCAAAAAGCGAAAATCGGCATATCCTTTTAAAAAGAAGCACAAAAATAATGATTTTTGAATTGTGGTTATATATTGGTAAGTACAATAATTTTTGTCCACAAGTTATGCGTTAGTTTTCCAAATGCACCATAAACCTATTTTGGCTCATAAAGTAGGCAACGATGAAAAATTTTTGTAGAAGAACTTATTGTTTATAATTTTGAGTTGAACAATTTGTATGAACTTCATAACAAAAAAGCGTTTGCGCGTTAGAGGATTAATCGAATTTTTTATATTTTTCTTTAAAGTGTGCTTTAATAAAAAATATTAGCAATCTAAGTTGAAACTTTGACAGAATTTAAATACTAAACGATTAAAGATATTTTGAAAAATTTAATTTTGTGAACAAATCTTTATTGAAAAATATATAAAAAATATTTTTTTTCGAGTTTACCGAGCATTTTTAAAAATTGTCATATGGTAACCCTGACATTATAATTTTTATAATTGTAGTAATATTTTAATAAAAAAAGCTATTATTTATGTTTTGAGTGAAAGCGGAATAAATTTTAGAATATTGGCGTATATGAAAAAATCATGGTCGATCGGTCAGATTTTCAAAAAAATTATACAATCGATGAACTAGTTTTTAAAAGAGAAATACATTTATCAACATAACAATAAAAAATATAAAACTTATTTTGAAATAGTTATTTGACAACTCTGGATAACAATTTTCCGATTTTTTTTTTCACGATTGTAGTCAAGATGTTGAGTTATTTGAAGTTTTTTGAACCACTAAATTATCTTTACCCAGTAACAAAATATATTCGAAACAGTTGGTCAGCAATTAGTTAAAATGTGGGGTTAAAAATGTCCCAGTTTTTGGTTTTTTATTTCATTTATGTTTGCCCCAAATTGGTGATACAAACAAGTTTCTAACAACTTTCCAACTAATTTTTATCCCCTTAATACCAACTCGGGCCAATATTTTGAATACCGAAAAATCTGTCAATGCTGTCCCATTTATTACCTATAAATACCTGCAGAAAAAATTTTAAATCAAGCAAACACAACATTAAATTAAATAGAAATATCTTTAAAATCAAACTTACAAGGAAGGTGCACCGAATGGGCCCGGTTGTAGAGCATACAAATGTAAGTGACACGTATTTTTTTTAGCAGCCCAATCTCATGATTGGGCATTAATAAATGGGACTAAAAATTACCCAATTTTTCGTTTATCGGGTGTTTTTTCGAATTGTGCCACCAGCATTTTTTTTTGTATTAGCCAAATTTGGTAATGATCGATTAGTCGAAAATTTTATGCAAATTTTCAAAGTCTTAAACTATTCTTAGCTAAGGGCTAAAAAAGAAAAAAACAATTCAAGTGCAAACTCCAGAGTTTTTCTACTAGGACAAGCGACAATTTTCGACCAATTATAAATAGTTGTTAATTATCAGAACAAATAAATTCCCTACATATATATGAAATACGTCCGGTTTAGTTTGTGAAAACCAAAATAGATTTTATTTTGATAATAAAAAGTCCCAGTGTAGAAAAGCATTACCATATAAGTGGTTATGTAAGGATGTTTGGTAATGACAAGTACTTACAACTGTCATTACAAATCACGTTACCTTTATATGGGGATGTTGCCCAAAATAATGACCTTACGAAAACTCAAAAAATAAATGGCTACCTATATGCTTACTAGTATGGAAAAAAAATGCGTCCAAAAATAAATTTTCAAAAAAACTAAAATGTGCCCACACGGGACTCAAATCTGGAGTCCATGTTGTGTTGTCTGTGACTTTTTTCAATTTTCGTAATCATTCGGCTTAACACGACTCTTCCCGAAGAGCTTTTTTAATTTTTTTTTTAATATTTCGAATAATTTCTGAATTTCTTAAATTTTTGACATGTTTTCAAACAAAAATGTGGTAATACTCGTCAATACTCGTTCCAAGTCTTGTTATTCAACTCAATGATGGAAGGTATAAAAATCCGGCTTCAGCCTACACAATTCAGTTGAAAAAATATTGTAAAATTCGTATGAGAGTTTATAACCTATTTCAATTAATAACCAACTTTATTAGGGTTTTCTTTAAAATGTTTTAAAAATCAAACGGAATGTAAAAAAATGTAAAATTTTGAATAGGAATGCTTTGGAAAAAGCTGGTATCAACATGTGTTTTGAAAAAACATAAAGTGATTTTAAAATATTTTTTAAAATTTTATACAGATCAAAAAGTTTCATAAGAAAATTTTTAGTAAGTAGGTATAAAGACAGACAGTTAATAGTTGAACGAAGAGATAAAGACTGAAAATTTGGCGGCACCCGCAAATTCCAAAATTTAAGAAGTAATAAATAATAAGTTTTTTATTTCAATAACAAATCTATATAATTTTTTATTTTTATTTTATTAATTTTTTTAACAAATTAAATCCTTTTACCCTAACTAGCTACTATGGCTTTCGGTTCTTTGTTACGAAAACGGAGCAATGCCTCTGGTGTGAATCGAACACACGACCACTGGATTGATAAGATGGCACGTTACCAACTAGTCTATAGGGGCGCATTCTACATTCTTAATGAGGGATATTATTAAGCTTTCTGAACCGTCTGGTATTTTTACCCTAAAAACTGTAAAAAATCAATTTATTTTCCACCCATATTTCAATAACAAAAAAAAAATTAGTAAAATTTTTTACTAAAACAACTAAAAATTAGTTAAAAATAACGCTGCTGAAAAAACTGCTAAAATCAGAAACATTTTTTTTTTTTTTTTGCTAAATATTAGTAAGAAAATAATAGCAAAAATAAATTTGTTGAATCTACAAACATTCAGTTATATTTGAGCTAAAAATCAGTTAATTGAAATTAACCAATAAATCTGCTAGAATCAGAAATCATCAATCTTAAATTTGTTTGCAAAAATTTCTGTTGATTTTAGCAAAATATACTGTTATTTGCATTTTACTAAATTTAAGGTAAATGTTGCAAAACTTTTTTGTGATATTACAGTTTTTGTTTGCTGGTTTAAGTTTACAAAAATTTAGTAAATACAATTTTGGTAATTACTAAAATTCAACTCGAATATAATTAAAATGCTGTAAAGTTAAGAGTTTTATTTTTGTTGTTTTTATTTTATTAATATTTTGGAAAAACCTGCTGATTTTAGCAAGTTTTTAAGCAACTTCATTTTTATTTTCATGAGTCTACGTTTTCCTAGTACTGATGATAGAAAATGGCAAATTTAAAAGATAATTTGCAATAATTTCACAATTTGTATTACCAATACTGGGAAATAGTACACTCGAAAAAAGTCAGCTTTGCAATAAAATTGTAAATATCAGCAAAAAACTTTACTAAATTTAACAAAATTTTTGCTGAATTTATTAATTTTTTTGTTGCTGATGGAGAGAGATGGATCGCGTATGAATTGGCCCTAATAAAATTTTTATAAACAATAATGAAATTTTTTGAAAGCATTCAATATATTAGAAATTTTGGATTTTTTAATTGAAATACTGTTATCAGGCCAGTGATAGTATTTTGATATATTTGATTGTGTTATTAGGGCATTTGTTGTGCCTAAACAGATTTTTATAATAGTGCAAAAAAAATATAAACTTTATTTTTGATTTTTTATAGAAAAGGATTCAAATTCAACGTGTTTTCGTGCTATAAAAGTTTATTGAGAGTTTTTTATGAATAAATTTAAAACAGAACTACAATTTTTTACAAAAAATTAGTAAAAAAAAAAATACAGAAACTGTTGGTAATATCCAAAAATTTGTACAAGAGTTTTTTTTTTTTTAGAACTTTTCATAAGAAAACTTTTCGATAAAGTTTAAAAAAATTGCTAGAAAATATTTTTCATTAAAATTACGGAAATACTCAAACTTAGCTCAGAAATTTGTAGTCAAAAAATAGTTTCTGAAAAAAAAACGAAAAGTTTTTATTAAGACGAGAAAATTTTAAAATAACAATAAATCTACAAAGTTTTTGTAATATTTAAGCAATTTAAACTAAAAAACTGCAATTCGATCAAATCCGTGTTAAAAAAAAAAAAATTGAAATCTTCCGTTTTTTCCACCAAAATCCCGCTTTTTTGCTTGCCGAGCCCCGCTTTTTTATAAAAAAAGAAAACAGTTGGTCACATTAACTATTAAGAATCCTAATAACGAACATTTTAAATGTATCCCGAGCATGCTTTTTGGAAATAAGAACCCGATTTTAATGAAAAAACTTGTGAATACAATTATGAATATTTTTTTTAATACGTTTTTATTTATTTAATTAATTATTTTATATTTAATAATATTTTAATAGTTTTTATTTTTCAAATTAATACATTATGTATAATTATTTTCTGGTTTTTTTTTTTTTTTGTCATCAATATTATAGAAAACTATATGTATATAGCTTAGATCATAACATTATCATATTTTTTTTTTAATAATATTTTATTTGTTCTTCAAAAAGTAGTTTATAATTATATTAATCTTTATTATTTTTTAATTTTTTTTTTTTTTTTTTGTATAATGTCTTAACATTAAACTGTTTATAGTATGATTTCTGTTTTGTTTTTATCATTAAGTGTAAATACAATTTATTTTCATTTTAAATTAATATATTTTATTTAAAGATACCATCACTTAATAATTAATAGATTTTTTTTTTTTTTATTTTTATATATTTATTTATAAGTATAGTGTAAAATATAAAGATATTGTCAATATAGTGAAAGTGTTATTTGCTTTTATTTTTTTTTTTTTTATAATTTTTATAATTTTAATTATTTTATTTATATATTTTTTCATTAAAAAAAGAAAAAGCTTTTTAAGGATGTTAAATAAGCTTTCTCTAATAGGAAAAAATTGGTGTAATGAGTTTATGTGTGTGTTTGTGAGTTAGAGAGAGAGAGAGAGAGAGAGAGAGAGAGATGTTATGGAACTATCTTTCTCTTAACACTTTCACGGGAGAGAGAGAGAGAGTTTGTGAGAGAGAATGTAGAGAGTGAAAAGTATATTAAAAATAAACAAAATTATATATTAAAAGAAAAAAAAAATTAAAAAGAACTTAG
This sequence comes from Delia radicum, assembly GCA_021234595.1. Taxonomy (NCBI): domain Eukaryota; kingdom Metazoa; phylum Arthropoda; class Insecta; order Diptera; family Anthomyiidae; genus Delia; species Delia radicum. The sequence continues at coordinate 25,313,183 of CM037853.1, forward strand.
TAATTAAATTATTTGTTATAAAATATTATTAATTATAATTTTATTTAATTCTTTTCTTTTTACTACTAATATTTGTGTATAATATATTTTTATTAAATTTTTATTTAAATATTTTTCTAAAGAAATGATATGTTGTCCAGAGAGAGAGAGAGAATGGGAGAGAGAGTTAGAGAGAAAAGTTTTAAATATTAGAAATAAAAAACATTTTAAACTTTGAAAAAAAAAACAAAAATATATTTAAATTATTTAAAATATTCTTTTTTTAAAAAGTTAAAGAAAAAAATATATTTTGTAGCCCAAATTGACTTATTAATAATATTTAAAATTTAAGTTTTTTATTTTTTTAATTTTTTATTTTTTTGTTTGGTGTATGTTGTGTATAAATGGTATTTTTTTTGTTGTTTTTTTGGAAGGTTTTATTTTTATATCACCTTTTTCATCTTTTTTTAAAAATATTTATTTTACTCAATTTTAGATGATTAGCTTGACAATTTTTTTTTTATTAAATTTCCCAAAAAAAGTTAAAGCTTTTTTTTTCTTATCATTTTATCATACATTTAGTTTATATTTTTTCAAATATGTTTTGTTTTAAAAAAGAAATTTTCTTTATAATTTTTTTTTTAATATTTAAAAACGCTTTGTTTATTTTTTTTGATGTTAATTGACTAAAATTGATCTTGTTTTTTTTTTTTATAAAAAGGACGCATTTTTTAATATTGTTTTTCTGTACATAGAAATTTATGGGAGTTAAAATTTTTTTCAAATAAATATTATTTAAATAAATAAAAAAAAAATTTAAAAATATGTATAAATAAATTTGAAAATACGTATTTTTTTGGAATAAACTTGTTTATGGATATTAAATGAAATTTAAGAAAGAGGTGTTAGCACAATTTAAGTTTTGAAAAAATTTAAAATTTTTATAGACCATTAAAAAATATAACCTCAAAGTGTGTGTAATTTGCCAAAGTCTAATATTTATAAAAATCTCAGAAGATTTTTTTTTTTTTTTTACAAATTATATACTATTACCCTAACCGAGCACTAGCTACTATGGCCTTCGGCGCGTTGTAGCGAAAACAGACCAGTGCCTCTGGTGGGAATCGAACCCACGACCCCCGCACTGATAAGCCAGCACGCTACCAACTAACCTACTGGGACTCACAAGCTCAGAAGAATTAGTTTTGTCTTTCCGTACATATGTTAAAATGGCCATTGCGCTGTTGCCTATTTTCTCCAACAAAGTTTGTAATTATCGTTACTAGTTTGGTTTAAACAACGACCATATAGGCTAAAGAGATTTCATTATGAAAATGTCGGCTGTAAACATGGTTTTATTAACATTATATATTTTCAGTTTCCTTTATCGACTCTCATTTATCGTTGAATTTTGGCAGTTTATCTTAAGTTCTCAATTGAGTTTCTGCAAGAAAACTACAGACTTTAAAAATCTGCAAAGGAATACCCCCTGGTTTAAGAAATGATCAAAATTGGTTAGTGTATTCAAAAGTTGTCGATGTAAATGTGAAGATATCACATGATATAAATGATTTAGTTTTAGTACAACTTTATAGTAGCGTCTAGTAAATAAAACAATTTGTCATGTTTTTTCGACAAACAAATATTTTATAACATATTTTTACCTTGTAATACTTTTTCAGTCAAAAATTGTTTTTTTACTTTAAAAACATTTTTTTTTCATCTCATACCGAAAAATGTCCGTTAAAAGATTTGTTTAAAATAAACTTTTGGTTTTAATAAAATGCTGAACTGATTTAACTAATTTTTTAAATAAATATTTAAAAAAAGATATTAAAAATTCAAAGTTCAATTGTCCCAATTAAAAATTATATTAACAATTTTAATTATTATTTGTAATCGATATGATTGAAATTTTAATTGAAGTGCAGGATATATATTATTTTTTTAATTGAATTACTTAAAACTTTAATTGAAACCACAGACTACACAGAGAGGTTACCAATGACATATGCCAAAAAAGTACCGTGAACCGTTTGGTTTTGTATAAATTATAGTGATTTGCGGAGTGAGATAGAAATAACATCCCGCATATAAATTGCATGGGATTTTTTTGTATAGATCTATCCTTTTCTGTATATCACTATAATTTTGACATTTAATTTTACTCAGATTCTTACCCCCATTTTTGATTCATCAGCTGATTCCTGTCAGTGTAGTTTGTGATTGAAACTAAATCAATTGAATACTTACAAATTCTTTTAATGGAAAACACAATTAATATTTTAATTAAAACCATATCAATTAAATACTTATAAATTATTGAAATTGACAATACAATTTCCTTAATATGTTTAATTTCAATTAAACTTTTAATTAAAAGTCGGTTTTTTTTTTGAGAGTTTGGTAAAGTAGAATTCAACGCTTTTACTTCTTTTAAAAAAATGAAATTTGTACACTTAGAATACTATGTAGGTAAAGAGACCACTGCAAACGTAATTAAAAACAAATGAAGTTTCACTTAAAGAAATGACGACTTACATTTCAGTAAATTCAACTAACATTGCCATTTGTTTGTTAATGCTCAAAAAATCACTAACAATTGTAAATGAGCCACATGTTAGTAAAAAAAAACAAATATTTATTTGTTTTATTTTTTTAAAGAAACAAAAAACAACAGTAAAAAATTATTTTGTGAAATCATAAAACAGTCATTTGATGTGGTTTGTTTTTTTAAATGAACTACCAGGTTAGTAAAAAATTTTATTTGTTCTACAAATTACTGACATTTACATGAAAAATAAATAAACTATTTTACAACCCAAACAATTACATATTTTTAAAGCAGAAGTTCTCTGAGCGTAGTATCGAACAGTTCGGCCACTAAATGTATTTTGTAGGCTTTCGGTATTTGGAAGCATTAATCAAATTTTTTGCTAGTTAATAAGAAAGATAGTTGTGCGTCCCACTTGATGCTATTTTTCGTGGGCATTCCTTCGTATGTTTGTTCATGAATACTTTGTAATCAAAATATTGGCCTCGGTGACGGTATGAAATTTGACATATTAGTATCGATTGGCCCATTCTTACAACAGGAACACGTTTTATGTAGGACTCAAGTTAGCTGGCCATATTGAAGACAGCCTCTTCGAAACTGAACTCTATTGGCCAAAGTACGAAGCGTATTGAAATTGACGAAAAAATGTCCATGTTAAAACCTTTCTCTCATGTTGGGCTTAAATGATATTAAAACACACAAAACGCTAAAAATTTCGTTGTTATCTTAATATACTAGTAGTTATTTCTTAGCCATATATGGGGCCCAGTGGGCTCGATATTAACTTAATTGCACAATTTCAATAATTTCATTTAGATTTTTCTCTATATTGTCTAGCCCCACCATTTAATCAATATAATGTCCCTTTCTGGAATTTTGACCACTCTCGGGAATATATTCAAATTATACTTGGAATGCTTTATATTCCATTGTGACAAATTGAATTATACTTGGAATGCTTTATATTCCATTGGGACAAATGAACACACAGAGAAAAATTTTGCTATTTGCCAACTGAAATTCGGTTACTACGACTCAAATTCAGTTATTACGAATTTCTGACATTTGGCACAACGTAACATTAGTTTTCACGAATTTCTGACATTTGGCACAACTTACCATTAGTTTTCACAACAAAGTTCGGCTAATTCAACTAAATTTTAGTTGCAACACCCAAAATAATCAGAAATCTAATGTAAATATCGTTGTACTAACTGAATATATAAGTTGTTGCCATTAATATACACTTTTAAATTCGGTTGGTACTTTATTTCTCCATGTGTATAGTTGGATCGTACATAGTTTACATATTGGAGCCGATATTTTGTATTCACCTTTATATGGTTCAAATCACAGAAAATCTGCTGTTCAAGCAGCCTATTTTTTGCATGGGATTATATTTAAAGTTTTTATATTAAATAACAAGAAAAATGTTTTTAGTATGAAGTCACATATAGTTTAATATAATTCAGCGAGCGATTATATATAATCATTTCGGTTACCACATATATTTCGATTATGCAGTTTTTCTGCAAGGCGCCTCCGAGCAGAAATGTTGCTCACTTTACAGTCTTTTTTTGAGTGTAAAAACCTTGCCAACAAAATTATGAGATGTACATAATTCAAATTCTGCTATATCTAAATCACATTATATACGACCCTATATTACTATTTTTACTCGGGTATGTCTAAAGTTTTTTTTTAATTTTTTGCTTTTATATTTTGACATTGATAAAGGGCCACACGAAATTAGTTCTTTGGCCGCATTTGCCCATGTGTATTATATATGGTCCAACGTCAATAATATTTGAAATACGCATAAGATATACTTATGCAATTTTATATATAGGGCAACCAGAAAACAGCTCTAAAAACAATGTTTTAAAATAAGCTGTTAAATTTTAAAAATAAACTCTTAATTCCATAACTTTTTGTTAAAATTGTAACTATAAATAAAATTAGTTTTTTTTGAACTTCGTCAGCCAAACAAACGTGCCATAGAGAAATTGTTTTTCCTTAGTTTCAAAGTTGAAATTGGTTTATCAAAATTTTTTGTTTTCGTTACAACATGTAAGTTTTCAACGAAAAAAAAAAAAAATACTACTACCGATTGTTAAACAATAGCAAAAAACCTCTTTTTAAAAAAAAAGCTAAAAAGATTAAAGAAAAAAGTCAAAAAGTGGCTTTCCAGCAAAAAATTGAATCGATTTGGTAAGCAGTAACTCTATACTTGTATGCTTTCAAGAAAGCGCTCAACCATCTTGTATACAATAAAGCAATTGTGACGGCATTTTGCTGTGCTTCCCTGAATGCATTCTTTTGAAGCAGCAAATAATGCATACAATGAAGCAATAAAAAATGCACGCAAACACAATGAAGTATTAATGTTGTCAATACACAAAAGAGCGCTTTTCATTCCCTGAAAAGGCATGCATTTATTGCTTATAAGAGAACATGAAGGAAGCAGTTTTCACCTGCTGAAAATAGAAACACCAAGTTGGACGCCGCGAACAAAATATAAGAAATAAGTTAAAAAAAGCTCTAACAAAGCTCTAAAAAGCTCTAACAAAGCTCCTAGTGACAAACATTTTTTTAAATTGTATTCAAAATTATATATTTCATGAAATACAATTAAATCTCAAAATATCTTATTCTATCCACCAAAAACTACTCATCTATTTGCAACTAATTGGATCCAACTAGATCTAAATAAATCCCAAGAGATACTTTAGGAACTATCACAACGCTTCCCAAATGGGACACCCAGGGTTCCAGGGGAATGTATCCCAGGGTTCCGTAAGAGAATTCCAGGGGAATGTATCCCAAAATCTCTATTTATGAAATCAAATAAGAGAATTTCAAAATATATGAAAACGTTTATAGAAATTTTTAATATTTTGTAGACATTTAAAAGATACACTTTATTGAAACGAACTAATTTTTCTAGTCCCTCAGAGTTCATCTTAATCAGGGTTTACTGGATAATGCAATTTTTTTTTGTTCTCAAAATTAAAATCAAATTTTTGTTTGTTTCGTTAGTTTTGCATTTTTTTTAATGTATGGAGTCCGTGAACCAGCAGAAGTGTGTTAAGGGTACCGCGAAGCCAAGATCTATCAGGATCTTAAATAACATATTATTGTATCCCATAATTTTGATATAAATTTTGATCTAGTTTAATGCAATAATATGTTTGAGGGAAATTACTTGATAACCCAATTTTTAGATTAATTCGGGTAAGACTGAATATTGATCTATATAAAATGGGATATGATTTGTTATTTGAGATATAATATTTTTTGGCCGGCATTAAAATTCTACTGATGAGCACTAGTGATAGTGCGTTACAGTGGGTCTCTATCCACCTCAAGCTGCCCTCATTTCTTTTTTTGTTCATAAACTAGCACCGAGCAAATGAAAACATGTTGCAGAAATTAAAAAGTTTAAAAAAATTTAAAACATATTTTTGAACAATAATTTAATAACATGTTTATTTATTTAAAACTTTAACGATAAGCAAAATAAAATTAAAAAACATTGTGAAAGGCGTGGTAGAGAAGAATGAGTGTATTTTCTAAAAATCATAACTACATTGCAAATTTTCAAGTTTTTCTGAATCAGACTGCGCAGTTTCTGGTTTTGAACCTTCGTCAGTGACCCTGTTTTCTTGAATTTTTGAATAATAATAATGTATATTTGTTAGGTTTTTATTTGTTCGATTGCGTCTATATGAAATTTTCTGTGCAATCACTGACCGTGGTATAGATAAATTGATTTCTAATGCCACATGCACTCGCACTACACGTTAGACAGAGCGCTTTAGCCCTCTGAGCTATCGTCAGGTCGAGTTTTGTTGGGATTAAAACTAGTTTTATTCAATACACGGTGTTTTTGTTCTTGCATACATAATCTCAGAAGTACAACTCCAACAACATAACAGTTCTATTTTTAGAAACTTACCTCACTCTAATGTCCACTGTTTTCCCATATGTTGTAAGTGATGCCATATCTATGATATATTCTTTGTATATTCGATAGATGGCGCTTACGTAGTTAGAATTTAATAGGAAATAGCAAAATATAAGCAAAATAATAGTAAGAGTTTTAAGCAACAATTTTTTATCAATATGTTGCAATTATTTTTTAGTGTAAAAAAAAGTTTTCATTTACTTGCCCGAGTTCGGTATTTTGTAGCTGAGAGGCATGGGAAGTGTAGTTTCTCTATTTGTATATACTCTTTGATGATTTTCAGTTTACTCTTTCTATAAAACTGCTAAAAAATAGGTTAATTATACAATATTTTAAACATTCAATACTCCACAAACAAGTTTTTGAATTTTTCGAATTAGAAAAAAGATTTAAAGCGTTTTTTGTAAGTGATTTTATTTCGAAAATTTTTGTTTTATAACAGACAGTCATTATTTTTTTCAGAGTTATTTCTTGCTTTTATCAAGAATTTATTTTGGTTTTTTTTTTGTATTCAAGTAAGTAGATAAATATTTATTATATTTTTCATAATTCTTGTATAATTGTATAATAGTTTTTTTTGTTTTATTTATTATTAATATATATAATTTTTTTTATTATTATTTATTAATAATAATATTTATTATTTGATAATATTTTTTTGTTGTTGTTTTTAATTATTGCTTTTTGAACATGTCTTAAAAATATATATTTTTTATTTTTATTTTTTTTTTAGATTTAATATTTATTTGTGTTAAGGTTATAGTTTTTTTTTATTATTTATTTAATATATATATATATATATTTAATATTAACTTAGATAATTTTTTTAATATTAATAATAACTTTTTTTTTTTACCAGATTTAAGCTTTTTGTTGAATAAAAAAAAAAAAACAAATTAGAAAAGTATAATATTGAAAAGCCAAACAAAAAATATTTTTTTTTTTTTAATTTAAATTTATTTAATATATTTATTTTTTTGGTAAAGTAACAGTTTTCTTTTAATTTTTATTTTTTTTGGACAAACACCGTTGTATTTTTTTAATATTTTCAATACTGTTTTCAATGTACGGCTTTTCTTTGTTAATGAGTGTTCTTCTTCTGTAACCATATTCCTAACTAATTTTTTGTTATATTTTTGTTGTTAAAAGATTTTACAAATCGTTTACTGAAAACTTCTATCTAATTTGCCATTTTTTTTGGTGTAACCGTTTTAAAATCTGTCACATGTTTGTTGTTTCTTATCATCTTTCGTTTATTGGTTCTCTTCTTTTAACTAACTAAATCTAGTAATATTTTTACAAGATTTCATTTTGTTTTACAATATATATATATATTTTATTTAAATTTGTTTTGTTTAATATTTGATTTCTGTTTTTTAATATTTTGTTTGAGTTTTAATTTTAATATTTTATAGATTTTTTGGTTTATTTTTTGTTGTTATTTTAAAAAATTGGTGTTTTGCAAACTATTAACATGTTGTGTTCTGTTTTGTTTTGTTTTTTTTTGGTTCTTTATATTTTTTGTATTATTTATTTTAAATCATTTACCGGCTGTGTAGAAAAAAAATTTGGCAAAATTTCAGGAATCAAGTTGGATTTTGTGTTTAGTAGGGTTGTTAGGACTTTTAGGTTTATAAACAAATTTTGTTTAAATTCTAGAATTTTCTTTACTGTATTAATTTCAAATTTTAGGGAGTTCCACAAAAAATAAATTCAGTTGATAGTATTAGACATTTTTATAATAAAAGTTTTTTGGGAAATTAGAGTCTATAATTTGTTGAAAAGAATGATGAGAATAACTAAGAAAATAAATTAGTAAAGACATATTTTCATTTAGTGGCGACACTTTACTGTAGTCAAGACACATACTAAAGTTTTAAAGTTTTTGTAATTAAACTAGTTTGCGATATTAAATATAACAATTTGCTGGAATAGAAACAGAAACAAGTTTTTAGTAAGAACACATTTTCGTTAAGTGGATACACTTAATAGTAGCTAAGACACATACTGAACCGAAATTTCGATAAGTAAGCTGAATTAAAGCTTAAAATAAAGGAAAACGTAAACCAACATTATGACAAAGTCGAGAATCTTGTAGTTTAGCCCAGACACACGAAAGGACATAATTTCATTAAGTGGAGACACTCCTACATAGATAAGACATATACTGAACTAAAATAAGCCAAAAATAAGTAAAATACTTAAAATAAATATTACTTTAGCCAAGACAAACACGAACACATGCTAATTGAAAATATTGTGTTTGTTTCTTGACTACTGATGTGGAATGCTCTGGACTATAGTAAAGACAAATATAAGACATTTTTATCGAAATTGTCTTAAAGTTTATTTTAAAGATAATATGCATACATTTTTTTAATTGAAAATTCTATAAGAACCTATTTTTTTAATTTAGATATAGCAATTTATCGGAATTAAGAAACTGGTAATTAATTAGTAAATACACCCTTACTTTAGTAGAGACACCTTTTATATAGGCAGGCATATACTGAACCGAAATTTATTTATTTAAGCTTAAGTCAATAAAATAAATCAATTAGTAAAGACACATTAGGACAAAATTTAAATTTTTGCTTTAGCTAAGATACATACTTAAGCATTCAAATTAAAATTATGATGTTTACGTCCTGAGTACTGAAGTCAAACTTAAGACTGTAGTTAACAAAGTTTTAAACAGAAGCCACAGTCATAATAATTCGTCTGTTATTTAACAGAAATACTTCAGATTATCAATTAAAAATAAAATCTGTTGAAATTGTTTATTTTTCAAAATGTCATGAATATTACAGTAATTTTAATAAAATTTAGTAGGAGACTTTGTAAACTATAACATATTTTTTTATTAGCGCCGAAAATCAGTCAAAGCTTTGCAAAATATCAGACATTTTATTTTTAGTTTATATAGTCAGAAAAAAATAAACGGCTGGCAAGGCTCTTTAGCAAGTGGTACAAGTGCTTTGCCTTTACAAGTATTTCTTCTTAGCAGGATTTTTTCTTAAAAGTAGAATTCCTAAAAAAAGTTCCCTTATTTAGATTTAATTTAAAAAAAAACCTTTTCTTATAAAAATACTTTTTCTAAAAAAAATACTTTTTCTTAAAAATACCTTTAAAAAAAAAAAATACTTTTTCTTAAAAAAATACCTTTTCTTAAAAAATTATTATTTCCTAAAAATCACATTTTCTTAAAAAATTTCCATTTCTTAAAACTCACAATTTCTGAAATGGGCATTTTTTTGAGAAGTACATTTTCTTAAAAAGTACCCTTTCTTTAAAAGTCCCTTTTCATAAAAAGTACATTTATTTTTAAAAGTACTTGCAATTAAAAAAGTATATTTTTTTAAAAGTACAATTCCATAAAAAAGTACATTCCCGATTAAAAAAATTTATATGGATCTTTTTATAGTTTTATCTAATTTAATGTGACCCCATACATAGCTATATGAACTTTCATCCGAAAAATGGACCGAATATAATGTATGAAATTGCAGCTAATTTGATCACATTAGATTTATTATGATACGATTAGATGTAATGTGATAGCATTTTATCCGAATTTTGTTCTCATCCAATTTTATCAAATTATACGTCATACGATAACATTATATCTGATTTAATAGGATATTCAGAGTTCTATAATTAAGTTTTAATAATTTAATATCACCAAATTGCAACTGAAACTATCATTTTAAGATTTTGTTGGTTAATTAATTAATCACAACATACAATCGTCTACATTTTTAATGGAAATGTACAATTAATTTGTAATATTTAGCACGTCAAAGCAAAATTTCAACTTTAATTTAATAAAATCTCACTTTAAAAATAAAAGAAATTTTATGTACCATATATTATTGTACGCAACATTGTTTTAAGCCATATATAATTATATATGAAATCATGCTGAATAATGTGTAACCATTATTTAGATATTACTATCTATATTGCACATTAAAAAAACAAAATCCAAGATAAAATTATATATGAACATATACACCATCACATGTTTTTTTGTATATTAAATAAGATATGATAGAATATGAATGTTTTTTTGTATATTAAATAAGATATCATTGCATATGAACGTTTTTACTCGGGTTTTCTTAAAAAGTACATTTTCTTAAAAAACATATTTACCTGCTTTTAAAAAATCTACTTTTCTAAAAATTACCTTTTCCTAAAAAGTACTTTATTTTAAAAAATATCTTTTCTTAAAAAAGTAACTTATTTAAGAAAAAAGTACATTTTCTTAAAAAGATCTTTATTTTAAAAAATATATTTTCTTAAATAAGTACATTATTTCTTAAAAATGTACATTATTTAAAAAAAGTACATTTTCTCAATAAAGTACATTAAAAAAAGTACATTTTATGAAAAAAGTACCTCTTTAGACACCCCTTTTTTAAAATAATATCTACAAAAAGGTGCCAGATTTCTGGAAATTATGTATTTGCCAACATTTTTATGTTTATTAAATTATGGCAGATTTCTTTTTTCGAGTAATGCCGAATAGCTTTTCTGACGAAATGTCCAATCGCTCTCCTAAGAGTTCTTTAACCCATTCCTGCCTATTAGGTATTTAAATACCCAAAAAGGAACCATCTTAAAAAAATGTATAGCTAAAGCCAGGTCAGAGTTGCATCAAATTGATTTTTACAGGTAGGTGGAGAAAGGATAAAAATACTTTATGAAAATGTTGGTGTAAAATTGGGGGTTGGTAATTATCTGTTCAATTGTCTACAAATTTACATATTCTGAAAAATTGAAAGAAAGAATTGAAATTGCCTCTGAAAAATTGGAGAAGCGACACATCTTAAAACTTCATTTTTAGCTAATAGTGTTAGGTATTCTTTAAAGTGCAAAAAATTTGTAGCTGGGTAGGACCACTCACTTGGGCTACAGGTATGATTTCATGACATGACCATTAAAATACGTATTTTACAGTTTTATGAAGTACCCTTGCTTGAAGTATCGATTATTGTCAAGTAAAAATGAAGAGTTTTACATGAAAGAGCATAACAAAATAATTTAATTAAAAAACCACACAGGAATTATTTCATATCAGTGGTTAATTCATAAGGCCCAAGTATGGGAAATCGAAAAGAAAAATTATTAAATAACTTCCAAAACCTTAAGTAAAGAATATGTGAAATTCCATCGATATTGGACAATGGAATCAGGTTTCAGACATTAATGGGTTAATATGTTTATTAGGAAATTCTTGATCATTAATGGCTTAAAGTAAAGGAAAAGCATTTCTTTTAAATGACTTTTAAATTTCTAACAAGAAAAATTGTTGTCTTTTGTCTCGCTTTTTTAAATATTAAAATACTTTGAACATCTGAGCGTATGAGTGTTATTAATGTCAATATGAATAATAATATAACTCATACGCCATATTAACTAAAACTGTTGAAATTTATAACCAAAGTGTTTGTTGGCCTAAAGAAACAATTTTTAAAACATTTTTGGAAATTACAAAAAAAAAACTTATTCTTCTACCCAATATTTGTTCTCAATTTCAAAGAATATTGCATTAAAGACGTCCTCATATTTTACTGAATTATTTTACTTCAAACAGATTATGAACCAAATTTTTTTGAAAAACAAAAACAATATTAGAATCTATGATTTTAAGTTATTATAAAAACTTTGGTTATTATAAAGTGTGTTTTTTTTTCTTAAATATTTTTAAAATTTTTGTTTTAACTAACAATTGCACATAAGTTGGCCTTTTTTTTGGTAATAATAATAAATTCACTTAATAAATAATGATGTGTTACATCATTTTATTTTTATTATTTTAAATATTTTCAATATTCTTTATAAGAAAGTTAAATAATAAATAATAAAAGTAAATAGAAAAATAAAATGACAATTAAAACAATTTAAATTTATTTGTTTAAAACATATTTGCTTTTTTCATTTCAATTGCATACTTAAAGATTTTGATTAAGTTTTTTATTTTTTGCTTTCTTTTTCAATATTGACATAATATTTTATATAAAATATTATGAGTTTTATTTATAAGTATTTATATTATAATTATTTTTCAATATGTATTTGTTTAATTTTAGGTTTTATATAAATAGTAACATATTTCCCTAACTATTTGCTAAATGAAAATAAGAAAAAGAAAATAATAAAAGGTTTAAAACGTAATTCTTTTTTTTATAGTTAATTTAAATTTAGAATTTTTAATATAATTTTTTTATTCCTTTTTTAAGAAAGGAGTTTTTTTTAGTTCTTTTTTAAAGAAGTTTAAAGTTTTGGAAAAGAAATTTAAAACTTGTTTAACAAATTAACAACAGCAGCTCTTTATTTATAGATCTAGAGGTTAAAAGGGAATTTAGAGAAATTATTTTAAAACTTTTTTTTCAGATTTTAGTTTATATGGAAGGCAATAAGAATTGTTATAAAGTAGTTTTTAGTTATATTTTACTCGCTTTTTACGTTTTTAATGAGTCATGAGAAGACACCTAAACGCAGCGATTTTCTATTTCTTTTCTTTTTCAACCGGTGATAGCCAAAAAAGAGTAATTTGTCTTTTTTGCTTTTTTTATTTTTATTTTTTTTTTGGCTTAAAACAAGATGTTTGAGATTTAAAATTGCCTTTTTTAATTTTTATAACTTCAAATGCTTCTTTTTTTTCCAGAATTTGTTGCTGTTTCATTTAAATATTCAATTTTCTGTTTCCATTTTTGTAGTTTTACTACTTTTTGCCGTTTTCCAATATTTTTTGATGAAACCACCTCAGATTTTGTTTTATGGGAAGTAATTTCAGAACATTTTTTTTAGAGAAAAAGATTTTATTAATTTCTGAATCCCTTTCAAAACAAAATCTAAAAAAAAAACCTAAGGACCAACCCCTTTCATTAAATTATTTCGAATCAAACGACTATGAACACATTTTCTATAAAAAAAACACTTCAAACTCTAAAGACAATTTCCTTTATAAAACCCCCCAATTTTTAATATTTGTTTTTATCAAAATGTTTTATTTATTTAAATTTTCAAGTTTTGAAGATTTTTATTACGTTTTCCTTTAGAAAAATCACCAGTTTCTAAGATAGGAAACTTCTCACCACATTTATAAAGAGCTTTCTATATTAAAGGCGTTTTTTGTAGAAAAAATACTAGAAGAAATTGTAGTTTTTAAAATATCTTACACTAAAAGAATTATGCTTTATGATATTAATGAAACAATTTCATATAATTTTTTGTAAATTCAGTGAAGAATTTAGTTTAATACATGAAATTTAATTGAAATTATGACATTTATTATACAATTTTTTATTACTTCAATCTTCAATCAAATTCATAATTTTATAAAAAAAAATTCATGAAATTTCATAATATATCCCTTCATAAATTTAATGAACATTTATCAACAGCATTTACTATTTTTACATGATATAATTTTGTATATAAATGTATGGGTATTACATCTGCTAAGAAGTGACTTGCATGTGTGTACCAGAAACATTAACTCAATGAAAAAATGCATTGTATTAATGAACAAAATTATAAATAATACGCACAAAATTCTATCAGTGTAATATTATAGAATTTGTAAAAACTGTTTCATTATTTCATATTGAACTGATTCATTCATTTCATCAAGATTCATCAATTCTATGAAGCATATCATAAACTATGAAACAATTCATTACCGAAGTGAAGACAATTATTTTAGTTTAGAAAAATTCTCAGATTCCAAAGCTTCGGCCTTTTATTGACTATATTAAAATTACATATATTTATAAAACTTTATGAAAATCTGCATTAGTTAGGTTAATGAAAAGTTAAATAGAGTTGAAGAGAAATTTTATCGATTTTATGGAAAAATAAAGGCAATTATTTCAGTGTATGAATTATTATTTTGAGGCAAATTTCTCCAAAAAAAGTTTTTAATAAATAATGAAACTTTTCATTAAATTAAAAAATTTTCATTGAATAAATGAAGTTTTTATTAAATAACTAAAGCTTTTGATAATTTAGTTAATTATTAAACATTTTCATTATATTCTAATAACTTTTCCTTAAATTTTGGAAATTTTCATTAAATTAAAGAAACTTTTCATTAAATTAAAAATTTATAATAAATAATTAATGAAACTTCTTATTTAATAATGGAAACTTTTGACACTTTAAGTTAATTAATTTGATAAAATACTAAAAAAATTAATGAAACTTTTTAACCAACGAAACTTTTTATAAAATAACTATAAATTTTTTAGACCAATTAAAAGATTCATTAACATAAAAAAGGTTCATTAAATTAATAAAAATTTCATTTATTTAATAGAAAGTTATATAATTTATTTTTAAGATTTATGGAGAGTATCAATAATGTTTTATAAAATTTCATCAATTAAATGAAAAATTTCAATAATTTAATTAAAAGTTAATTTAATTTGACAAAAAGTTTCATTCATTTAATGAAAACCTTAATTAATTAGTAACAATTAAATGAAAATGTTTATATTAGGCATCATCATTTTTGTGAAACTAGTTTTTTATGAATATTTTTCATGAAGATTTGTATAGAATTAAAGAAATTTATCATTAAATTAATGAAGTTTTTATTACAATTTAAAACTATTGATTTAACTAATGAAAGTTTTCATTAAGTTGAAAAAATGTTCATTAAATTTAAGAAACTTTTTATTAAATTAATAATTAATAAATGAAGCTAATTATTGTATTAATTAATCTTTTAATTTAACCAATGAAACTTTTCATTAAGTAAGTGAAACTTTTTAAAGAGTAAATTAAAGTTTTTTAGTTTTATTAAAAGATTAATTAATATAAAAATTGGTTCATTTAATAAATAGAAAAAATTCAGAAAGTTTCACTAATTAGACGAATTGTTTCATAAGGTCAATCAAAAGTAACAATAATTTAATATAAAGTTTTAATAATTTAATGAAATATTTCAATAACTGAATAATAAATTCATTCATTTAATAAAAAACCTAATTAATCAGTAAAATCTGTTTATAAAAATGTTCATTAGATTCGAGAAACTTTTCATTAAATTATTAATTTATTATAAATTAATGAAATTTTTTATTTAATAATAGTTACTATTGATTTAACTAGCAAAGCTTTTTATTATATTAATTAATCTTTTAGCTCAGCCAATGAAACTTTTCATTAAGTAAGTGAAACTTTTTATAGAGTAAATAAAAGTTTTTTATTTCAATTATAAGATTCATTAATATAAAAATTGGTTTTTTTAATAAATAAAATTTTTTATTTAATTAACAGAAAGTTTCACTAATTAGATGAATTGTTTCATATGCTTATTCAACAGTAACAATAATTTAATGAAATAGTTCAATAACTTTATCAGAAGTTTCATTAATTTGAATGAAAAACTTAATTAATCAGTTAAATCTGCCATTTAATTTATGAACATATTTATACTAGGCGTCATAATTTCTGTGAAATTTGTGTTTTGCGAATATATTTTATGAATATTATTCATTAAAAATTTTCATTAAATTATTATACTTTTTAGTGAATTTTTGAACATTTTCAGTAAATCCAAGAAACTTTTTATCAAATTATTAATTTATAATTAATTAATGAAATTTTTTATTTAATAATTGGAAATATTGATTAAACTAATTCAACTTAATAATTATTTCAATGAATTTTTTAATAAATGTATTAGTGAAACTTTTTTTTTATTACATAAATAAATCTGAAATTCATAAATTATTATAAGATGAAATTTTTTATAAGCTAAATCAAAATAATCAATAGCTTATTATAAAATTGCTTTATTTATATTGAAAACTTTCAATAACTTGATAAAAAGTTTCATTATCTTAATGAAAAGTTTAATTAATTTAATGAAAAGTTTCATTAATTTAATGAAAAACTTAAATAATCAGTAATAGCTGCCATTTAATAAATAAAACTGTTTAAATTAACATACTTCTTGTGCAACTTGTTTTTTATGACTATTTTTCATTAAATATAAAATTTTATGAAAAATTTCAAGGAGCTGAATCTGAACTGGACTTTATTGATTTTATGAGAAAACATTCAAAGAATTTGTTATACACTGAAGGAATTACATTCATTGTTTAAATAATATTGTTTATAAAATCAATGAAGTTTCATTAAAATTCCTCAAATTAAAATTTAATTCAATTAATGAATTAAAACCTTTAATCAAGATTTTAGTTGAATGTATAGTAGAAAGTTTTATAGTATCCAAAGTTTTATAATATCGAAACTATGAGATATTTCATTATTTTAATGAAAGTTTTAGTGAATAAATTTTAATGAAACATTTTTTAAAATCAATTATAACCAATTTGCGGTACTCGTTTTAGTAAGTATGAGAATATCTTGTTTTGCCTATATTCTGGTTTAAAATATAGTTTTAATACACTGAGAAAATTATTTTATTTTTTTTTAATTGTTTAGTAAAATTTGGACTTTAGCTACTCAAATTTTGAATAATTTAATGAAGTTTTTCATACAAATTTTATCAAAATTTGTATTTAATTTATTGAAAAGTTTCATTTATTTGGAAAAAATATCATACAATTTAAAAAGCCTTTCATGTATTTTATGAAATTTTTTGTTAATTCTGTGAAAGAACTAATAATTTATTGAAAGATTTATGGTAGCCCCGAAATCTATTAGTTTTTGCAATGTAGAAGAACGAAAAGAAGAGCTGACTAGTAATCTTTCAGACTGGTTAAAGTTTAGTCGTTTTATTTATTTTGAATCTTTAATCTTTATTTTTAAAATCTGAAATTTGTTTAAATTTGTAAAAAAAGTTTTTTGCTAACCCCTTTTCAAATCTACACACAGAAAAAAAAATTTGCTATTTGCCAACTGAAATTCGGTTGGTACAACTGAATATTGGTTTTAACAACAAAATTCGGTTAATGCAACTAAATTTTTGTTGCAACACCCATAATATTCATGTCTCATTTGAATATGTTTGTACTAACCGATTTTGTTGGTTGTAGCTACCAAAAAACACTTTTCAATTCGATTGGCACTTTATTTTTCTGAGTGTATAAAGAGCTAAAAAAAGTGCTTTAGGTAAATTCATTTTAACAAAATTTTTAAACAAGAAATTATTAAAATAACAATTTTAAAACTCAATTTAGTTATTTTTTTCTGTTTTTATTCATAGCAAAGTGAGTGAAAACATGTCAACTCAATCACCATTCGGATTGACCATCTCCGATTTTAATAAAAATCACCATAACTGTTATACGCGACAAGAAATATACGAAGCATAAATTTCAGTTAAAGAAGCCAAAAAAGTAAATTTGAAAATCGATATAATTTTAAAGAGCACATTTCAACTTAAAAAATACGACCAACATGAATTTTGTTGTACGAGTATCTTGTATAGTTTGAAGTTATAAAGGGCCCGCCTTCTAACGTTTTTTTCAACTAGTGCTTATTTCGTAAATGGTAGGTACACTTAGCTCATGTCTGATTTGACAGATAATTAGTTTTATCCTTCCGCTGAACGAATATGGTTGTGTATACGCTTGAACAACGCTAGGAAATATTGCGACATTACTCTGAAAATCATGGTAATGAGCAAGGAGTGGCCGTTACAGTCAATGGCGATCGTTATCGGGCCATGTTGAACGAATTTTTGTTCACAAAAATTAAAGAGAAGGATATTGGCAACATTTGGTTTCAACAGGACGGCGCTACGTGCCACACAGCCGAAGCTACGCTCGATGTTTTGCGCCCTGTTTTTGAAGATCGCATTATCAGTCGCAGAGCTGATGTCGTTTGGCCACCTCGGAGCTGCGATTTGACACCGTTGGACTATTATTTGTGGGTGCCGTCAAAGATAAGTGTTACGCCAACAAGCCAGAGATAATTGACGCTTTAAAGGACAATATTCGTGAAGCCATTGGTGAAATACAGCTGCACACAATCGATAATGTGCTTAAAAATTAGACCGATCGTATAGGCTACTGCATGGCCAGCCGAGGCAGCCATTTGAATGAAATTATTTTCCATTATTAACCGGAAGGATTGTACTTAAAAAAAAAAAGAAATTTGAGAAAATATTCAATAGTTTTTTTTTATAGCATTTTCAAAAAAAAAAAAGTTATTTGGCGACCCTTTAGTTCAATTTGTAAGAATACTTTAGTCAATTTTAAACGTGTTTTTTTTTGTAATTTTAATGCCGTCATATTTCGGAAACTGAAAGCTTCGGCACCTGAAATATATGCTTTGTCGATTTCTTGTCAACTATGACAGTTATTGTGAATTTCATTGAAAATGGAGTTGTTCGATCCGAAATTGCCATATTTTTGATTGAGTTGACATGTTTTCACTCAAGTGTTATACAAATTTTTTTACACATAATTTTATATAATATCCAAATATTTTTTTTTTTTTAGAATTTTCATATTTTAGTTTTGGTTTCACATTTATTTTAAAAGTGTTCAGATAACAAGTACAATGTGTATGTAGATTTTGTCATTTTATCCTGCGTTATTAAATTTTTCATTTAATTTCATTTCATTTCATTTCATTTCATTTCATTTTTATTTGGTTTGTTATAGAAATTTGAGTACAAATTATGTGGGTTTTAAAAAATAGTTTTTAGATGTGTGTGTGTTTTTTTCAATAATTTGCTTATTTAAAAGGGAGGGGGTTTTTTGTTTTATTTATAATTTTTTATAATATAATTTGCTATATTATTTTTATTTTTTTTTTATAGAATTATATACTAACTTTTTTTTAAGAGGATTTCATTTTCTTTGTGATTTTTTTTTTTTTAATTTATATTAATCATTTACAATTATATGCATTCACCTCAATTTGAATTTTTTAATTTTTTTTTGCTTTAATCTTATCTTAATTATTACAAAAAATTAAAAATTATAGCATTCAATTAATAATAATTATAATATAATATGATTTGTTTAATTTTTCCAAATTGTATACGTTGCTTGTAGTTGTTGAATGTTCAATATTCACCTTTTTTGGTAATTCTTTTAAAAATCCTCCATAATCCTTTTGCTGTTCTTAAGATGACGTCCTTTTTCTCGTCTTTTTTTTTTTTTTTAAATTTTGTTGTTCAAAAAAATGTATTAAATTTTTTTTTTGTTTTGGGGATTTAATTTTTGTTTTGCCTGTATATAATGCAAATATTTTTTTAGTATATAGATTTGTATATATATAATTATGTATATATTTTTATATATATAGTAGAGTTGATGTAAATATGTATTTGGTGTAATTGGTTTGGTTTTTTTTTAAATTTTTTTTTTTTTTTATAATTTTGTTGCAACATTTATTTATGTTTATTTGCAAAAACTGCTGTTGATGTTTTTGTTACTGTGTGTGTGTGTGTGTGTGTGTTGGATGTTGCCGCTCTGCTTTAACGGATTTTATTTGTTGCGGTCGCTGCCTCCACTTAATGGTAACCATTTGTAAATGCCGCAGGAATTAGTGGTCCCTGAAAATACAAAATGTTTATAATTTAATAATGGCAACACAAACACAAAATACAACGACATTATGTTGGCAGAGCATATTACACTTAATACGTTAAAATATCAAATTAAATGCATAATTATATATAAATAATCATAATAATAATAATGTTGATTGTTAATAATGATAATTTTAATACGATTTAATATTTTTTGATGTATTAATATATTTTTTTTACAAATACACTCCGGTTCACTTATTTAAAGGCATTAAAAAATATGTGTTCATCATCCTGTATCTTTTCCAATTTTCAATTGATTATAGTACTATAAAATAGAATTGGAAGCTAGACACCTTTAGATATAAAAAAATTATGCCAATAGTGGTTTTTTACCTTTACAACTTTTTTTGAGCAATTTATTAAAAAAAGTCCAAAACTGTGCTATTTTTTTTTGATTCACTTGGATAAAGGCACTTTATTATTTATTTATAATTTTTAAAGTAAGCGATGATTTTTCGTAGGGAGCGTTTGTTTATTACAATTTATTGCATCTTAATAATTTTAAAAGTCAAATTTTAAATTTATCGGAAAAAATTAAAATCGATGTTTACCATTCTGAAGGTTACACAGTGCAACACGAAAAAAAATAACCATATACGGACACCATTACGTGATAAAAGACTAAAAAACAAAGACCCGTGTCTCCCAATTTTTCCCAAAGTCATATCCTCTTTTGTTTATGGGCCGCCAAAGATTTGGGGCCTCGGTATCATTTTCGCAAATGGGGAATTGGGTTGCTACCTATGCACCTGAACAGGAGAAAAAAGGAAAAAAAAAAAAATGAAATTAAAAAATTTTTCACTTTTGCGCGCTACCTAAACAGTGTTAAGAATCATCTCTAGGAAGTTTATATGTTCTAGAAATTTGTTTATTGAGATCTTAGGTAAATTTTTGTAGTTGATTGTTTCCTTGAATTTTGAACGGTTTGCTACCTATGGACCTGAACACGGGAAAAAAGGTAAAAAAAATCGATTTTTTTTAAGTTTTTTGCGATTTTGATCTGGAAGGTCAAGTTTTTTTTGATTTTATATGTTCGCAATTTTTGTTCTTTATGAGAAGAGCTACAACTTTGCCATAGAGAGTAAATTCTGAACGGTTTGCAAGATATGAGCCTGAGAAAATGATCACTTTTTTGCGAAAATGATACCGAGGCCCCAAATCTTTGGCGGCCCATAAACAAAAGAGGATATGACTTTGGGAAAAATTGGGAGACACGGGTCTTTGTTTTTTAGTCTTTTATCACGTAGTGGTGTCCGTATATGGTTATTTTGCCATGACTTAAAAAATTACACACAGTGTTATTTTAACCGCGAAATAGCTCTAAAAATTGGACGAAGCCCAACAGTTGTTGACAATTACATTAAGGACCCCGAAAGGTATGGAAAAAAATTTATCTGCTTATGAGAAAAGAAAAATCATAAGAATTGCATCTAATTCTGCCTTATCCTTATCAAAAATAAGAGCTAAAGCTGGAGTGAAAGCGAGCAAGTCAACAGTACGCAGAGTAATAAAGAGCTGTGAGTAACTAAAATTCCTGAAATTAAAAAAAAGCCGCCACTTAATGCTCCGCGTAAGGAAAAGCGGCTTTAATTCGCAAGAGACTACATGGTATGGAATGTGCAGCAAAGATGTCATGTAAATGACTGGAGAACAGTAATATTTACGGATGAAAAGAAGTTTAATTTAGATGGGTCTGATGGCTACAACTATTATTTCCATAATCTGCGGAAAGAAAAGCGATTTTTGAACCGACATCACAGCCGAGAGGGAGGCGTTATGGTGTGGGGTGCTATTACGTACTATGGCACCATCGATATTGAATTTCAAAGTGCAAAAATTACTGGTGCAAGCTATAAAACGTTATTGGAATTGGCTTTTCCGAAGTTCAGTGAAATATTTGGTCCCATATCTTGGAAATTGCAGCAGGATAATGCTCCTTTACATAACGCGAGAGTAGTTTAGGAGTTCATTTCAAGCCAGAATGTAAATATTCTTGATTGGCCACCCTATTCTCCTGATTTAAACATTATTGAAAATGTCTGGGGTTGGTTATCTCGTAAAGTCTATGAAGGAGGAAGACAATTCGATGACAAGGAGTCAATAATTCAGGCCATTAAGGATGCTTGGAATCAAATTTCGTTGGATTACATTAATTCGCTTTATCTGTCAATTAAAAACAAAGGTGGTTGTACCCATTACTAAAAACTCTTTAATAAAGTAAAATTAATTAAAAACAAGAAAAACCGTTCTTCATTAAATTTAATTAAAATGCCTTTATCCAAGTGAACCAAAAAAAATAGCAAATTTTTTAACTTTTTTTGATAAATTGCTCAAAAAAAGATCTTTAGGTAAGAAACTGCTGCTGCCAGGATGTTTTTTATATCTCAAGATGTCTAGCTTCCATTTTCATTTTATAGTTTTGCAATCGGTTTAAAAATTGCAAAAGATATAGGCTGCTGAATATGGAATTTTTAGTGCCTTTAAATAAGTGAACCGAAGTGTATCTGCTAAATAAAAGTGGTTTTAAAATTCCTTTTTTGGGAGTGTAATAAAAGCAAAGTTTTAATTAAGTTTTTTGTTAAGTATCAACAAAAAAAAAAAAATAATAAAATTCTACTGATGATCACTTGGGGAGGGTGAAATCGTGAATACCACAATCTTCATAGAACTTAATAAATTCAATTTACATTATTCTTTCATCAGCTAATACAATCCGTATGAAAATATTAAAAAAATACTTGTTGTTTATTTATTTCCATTAAAGTTTTTATAAATTAAATTTTTTGTTGTGAAAGGCGTGGTAGAGAAGAATGAGTGTATTTTCTAAAAATCACAACTACATTTTAAATTTTCAATTTTTCTGAACCAGACTGCACAGTTTCTGGTATTGAACCTTCGTCAGTGACCCTGTTTTTTTTTTTTTTGAATAATGTAATATTTGTTATGTTTTTCTTTGTTCGATTGAGTCTATATGAAATTTTCTGTGCAATCACTGACCGTGGTATAGATAAACTGATTTCTAATGCCACATGCACTCGCATTACACGTTAGACAGAGCGCTTTAGCCCACTGATCTATCGTCAGGTCGAGGTTTGTTGTGATTAAAACTATTTTTATTCAATACACGTTGTTTTTTGTTCTTGCACACATCATCTCAGAGATACAACTCCAACAACACAACAGTTCTATTTTTAGAAACTTACCTCACTCTAATGTAAACT
This sequence comes from Delia radicum, assembly GCA_021234595.1. NCBI lineage: Eukaryota > Metazoa > Arthropoda > Insecta > Diptera > Anthomyiidae > Delia > Delia radicum. The sequence goes on from CM037853.1 coordinate 25,336,438, forward strand.
GTTTTCCCATATGTTGTGAGTGATGCCACATCTATGATATATTCTTTGTATATTCGATAGATGGCGCTTACGTAGTTAGGGAAGAATTGCCAGAGAGCTAAGTTTGATTTTTGTATAACAAAATTAATCAATTCAAATAACAAAACTCGAATAATTTTACACACATACTAAACGCAGTTAAAATAGTTGTATTTGAAGTGTGTGTATCAACATTTTGCAGACCAAAAAATTAACAACAAAAAAACAACAAAAAAAAAAATCAAGCAATTTATTTTGATTTACTTCTAACGAGCTTCCAACCTCAATATATTTACGAAAATAAAGCAAATTTAATATATTAGCTAGGTTGATACATGTATTTCTATTTGTCTAAATATCTCATCAGAACCCAAAGTTTTAGAAAAGCTAGAGCTTCCAGAATAGGCAGAGCTTGAACAAAAATACACGTGGCTAGGGTGTTTTCCTAACAAGCATTATAATGTTACTAAGCTTTGAAGACCAAACATGTTATATTTATAGTAAAAATAATAATATTTTTTTTATTTTTGGCGAAAATCTATCACTGCGAGCTTGTTTTTGGGGCACATTCCAAGTTCAGGGGTAAAAAATGGGACCAAAAATAACAAAATTTTTCTTTTTTTTAATATGTATGCCATATAAGTTATTAAACTATAGACAAATTGGCTATCAATAGAAAGGCATTTCAAAGATACCTGTATATAAACATGTCCTTGCATGTCCAAACATTTTGGTTATTAAAAATGTTTAAAGAAAATTCTTGCTGATTTGAGTTCAAATTAACATACTTATAATAATGCTAAATTTTTCGAGGGTGTGTCAATTTTTTACTGTTCATAATCGTTCGACTTTAACATGACTTTTCCGAAGAGCTTTTTTTAACCATTTTTTAAGTATTTCAAATAAGTGCAAAACCTGGTACCACTGCATAGGCAATGTGTGTATCAACATTTTTAAATCTGAATTTTTTAAAACTTATACCCTTATTTTTAACCCTTAAACGAACGACTGTTCATCTGAAAAAAATAGGTGTCTAATATTTTTTTGTACTCTCCAACACATTCAAGTTTCCTTAAAATCTGCAAATTCACCACATTGCAGTTTCCTTGTCAATCTAATGGAAAGCCTGGGACAGAGAACATGCTCCGAGGTCTCAGACACCATATCACAAAACCTACACATATCCGTGTCCGATTGACCCTTCTTGTGTAGATGGTATCTGAGATTACAGTATCCAGTTAAGTACGACGCTAGGGTCCTCAAACCCCCCCCCCCCCCCCCTTTCAACGACAAGAGTCGCCTCGACCCGCTACTGGAAAAAGAGATCAATCTTTTAGCCTAGCGCTGACCAGGAGAGCTTTCCCAGCAACCAGAGAATTCAGACTCTCTCCATGCCCTGAGCTTTTCCCTAACATACCACAGGTATTCCACAGAATGGTACAGGACCAATAAAGGGCCTTCGGGCCCCGCGGTTGGCAAGACAATCTGCCCTCTCGTTGCCCTCATGCCCCTCATGACCAGGAATCCACCCCAAGGTTAGAGAGTTAAATGCTAAAATTACAGATTTTTCACAATTCAGCTTAATTTTTACGTTCTGTTTTAATTAGGTAAGACTTTATTTCGCCAATTTGCATGATGTGCTTGAATCACGAGTGAGTGTGAGTAAAATCTGGTTCCGAATTACGGCATTCGTGATCGAATGAAATCGTTCGAAACTGTTTCTTTAATCAGTAACTACAAAAATACAATATCCGTGATCGAAAAAATTTTGTTTAAAGGTTTTATTTTCAGAAATAAAAAATAAATTTCGATAGCAAAATTACGATCATGAATGCCGTAATTCAACCCCTGAATTTACTCACGTTAACGTGAGTGAGTGCGAGTAGAAACAAAGTTTCGTGAGTGATTGTGTGTGAGTGGATTTTTCTCTAGTTAGCATCTGTGAAAATTCACTCACGTGCCCATCTTTATGATGATTCCCCAAAAACTCGTACTATATCGATAATGATTTTTAAGAGTTGGAAAGTTTTGATGAAATACTTCTTTTTACCAAAAAAAAATACTCGACAATTTTTAATCACACTTTGAGTTTGGCCTGGCGTAACCTATAAATTAACAACTTTTCAAAGATTTCGGTAATAACCACGTTTAATTATAAGTGCATAAACTTTTATGTGAGCTACCCTATTAAATATACATATTAAATATTTAAATTAGTTCTATACAAAATGAATAGTATTGTGTAAAATATTTAATTGAATTATAAAGTGATTTTAGAACTTTGTATATAGATTTAGTAAAATGATATTAACAATACATTTATGTGTAAACATTATACTGCTAATATATAAAATTTCCAGTAAGTTACTGATTTGGCAACAAAAAAGTGATAATATATTCATAAAAGTTGTTTTCAATATAAATTTATGCTTAACTATAAACGCTTTTAGCTTTTTTTTTTTTTTTGTTATTAACTAATTTATTATTAGATAACAGATTAACAGATTTGCTTTAATTAAAATATTTTAAATGAAATGGAAAACTATTTTCATTAAAATGTTATTTTTTTTATTTAAACTTTTTGAAAACAAATTTAAATGGAATTTTAGTCTTGAATTAGATACAAAAATTAAAACTTTCAGAAATTTTAAAAATGTTTTTGTCAGTATGAGTAAAATGTGAATTTTTAGGTCTTTTTAATACTTTATTTGATGGGGTTTTAGTGCAATTATTCCAATTATTCAAGTGTTAAGCCACGTTCACATCTAAATGATAAACTAGTTGTTTTGCAAAAACACATATTCAAGCTTCTTCTATTACAACAGTTCTTTATTCTTTTCCACTCGTTTTGGCAAAACGTGTGTTTTGCATTTAGGTGTGAATACCATATTAATCACTTTAACACTCAGTTTTAGTTTTTAATGCTTTAACTCTATTCTAACCCAGTTATTCCTAGCGCGTATGATTAATATTGTGTTCACTAATTAATTATAACTCATACGTCTATGTTGTTATTTAACACAAATGATGTTTATCGAATTAATGACATACAGAAAGTAACAAAAAAATAAAATGAAAAAAAATCCTACCTTGTGCAACTGCTTTAGGATTTCAGTCTTATATATTAGCCATCGCAAAGTTCAATGAATAGATCTAAACGGAAACGAGACGAGAGAGAAAAATTTTTTCATATAAAAATACAATTAGAATAAAAAATGGTAGTAGGAACAGGAAGTAGACAAGAGAGGAAGAAAAAAAAAAAACGTATACAAATGGTGCAAAACTAATACAAGTTAAACGGAAATAAAGATAAACATAAATACAAACGTAATTGATTTGAATTAAAGACAGAACAAAAACGTACCGATAACCGTTAAACTGTTTACTACTCTCTATGTTGCATGGAAAAGTCCTTAATAAACTTTTTTTGTTTTAATATATTTTTCATTTAATAGAGATGACTAATAATAAGATAAATTGTATATTGTCTTATAAAAATATAAAACAAAAACAAAATCAAACAATTGCAGTAAACAAGAAAGACAAGTTTAATCAGGTTCAATTTTCTTTGTTTTTTTTTTTTTTTTAAATTGAACATTTAAAATAACAATAAATAAATTATAGTGAAATGAAGTGTAAGGAAAAAAAAGCAAAATGATTTAAATTGCAAAAGCCAAGCAAAACTTTAAAAATACTTACCGGACTATAGTTTAGTGGAGCTCGACTCACGGCAATCGGGAACCCTGAAGGCTGTGGACTGGTGGCTTGTACATAGCCCACATTATCGGCGCCCGTTGAACTGTACATATCAATGGAGGGGCCCGGAGAATTGGTAGATGGAAACCCCTGCCGTGTAGTAGTAGTATGAGGCGAGGCCGATGGTGCTGCAAAACTATGTGCAGCTGCTGCAGCTGCCTGATAATTGTTCATCACTAGAAAAGTAAAGAAAATAAAGCTATTAATCATATTTGTTGTTATTGTGATTTACACTCATAATAATAAGTGAGTAAAAAATTTATATCTTCCATTCCAAGAGAGAGAGCGTTCAAAAACGATAATTTTTCAACCCCACGCCATTTGATTTTGCTTACATTATGCATACTCCTCTAGGATGTTTATTACTGTCTACAGTTTTTAGTACCTTCGAATTGTGTAAACTCGCCTTATTATTTCCGTTTTTAATTTTTTAAAATATAAAAAGAAATGCAAAAAGTAGTGGACTCTAAAGAGCCATTTTTCCTAAAGTACACTCATAAAAAAAATATTTAGTTCAAAAGTCTATTAAGAGGGTTCCAACTCCAAATTGAACTAATTTTTCCTGTTGATATTGTTTAAATCTGTTATTTAGTTAAAGATATCAGTTATCTCATTTTATAACATGGACAAATTTCAGTTTACTTGAAATAATTTTTCCTTTTAATATTTAGTTTTATTTTTTTAAATGATTTTTAGAATTTGTTTCAAATGTGTATGTGCGCTAGTGACTATGTGTGCGTGCATTTCTATAAGAGTTTTTTGTATATTTTTTTTACGTAGAACCAATAACAAGCGCTTGTAGATAAAAACATGTTTCAGTCAGAAGAAAAATGCCGAAAAGAAGGCAAGACAAATTATTGCCGGAAAAACTATTGAATTAATAAATAAATATTAGTGTCCGACCGAACAGTTCGGCCAAAAACCTATATTTTGTCGGTTTTCTGATATCTAGAGGCAATGATGACACATTTTTGTATTGGAAACATGTTTGTTGAGCCGATTTAATTCGATTTTGTGTATAAAATTTAAGAGAAAAGCCGAAGTTTAGCTATAAAGTTAAAAGTTCGGCCGCCGAACTATTTTCAGTTTGGCCGAACTTTCTGAGGCTGAACAGTGAATTCATTCTTTAACTACAGACTTTTCTTCAAATTTGACACTCAAAATAGTATCTTATCAGTCCAATAAACATTTTTCCATACGCCAAATTTGTCCATAATGCTTTAAAATACCGAATACAGACCAAATGCATTTTCTGGCCGAACTGTTCGGTCGGCCACTAATAAATATTAAATAATATAATTAAAATAATAAGGTTAGTAATTAAATAAAAATATATATATATATTTATGTTAATATAATTAAATATTATTTTTCTCTTTCATTATTATAATATTTTCATAATATTATTTTATTTATGGCATGGTTAAAGAAAACTGGCAGCAAAGACAGACAAGGATGATCGAGAAAAATAAACGTGGTGTTTCTTTATTTGCAAATATGTACGTATCATATTTTCGTAAGGAAGCCAAACCCGATATAAGAAAAAATGTTGCAACTTAAAATATAATTAAACTGATAAAATAATAAAGTTAGTTTTAAAACACCAAATATATTTACTTTTATGAAAATGGTTAAATATAGTTTTTTCTCTTTCCAGCCCTTTAATATTTTCAGACAATTCTACATTACATTAACAGAGAAAACAAGTAACAAAACAACAACAAACAGGCAAGAATGATATAAGAACAGTGAAAAATAAAAACGATTTTAGGTGTATTTATATAGTGTTTTGAATTGTGTAATTTATTCGAGAATAAAATTTAAATGAAATTTTAATGTTGCTATTTTTGTTGTTATTAACTTTTATTATTCTTATTGCTTATGTAAATGTTGCCAGATTAAAAAAAAAAAAAAAATCAAATCCCTAAAGATGTTGGAATAATCCCAACGAAACGTCGGATTGAAAATTTAAATAACCTTTTATTTGCATTTTAAAACCATGACCTTAAAAGCCTGATTAGAAAAACTTCTAATAAAAATTTTAAACATAAAAAAAAATAAGAAAATTCTATTAAAATTTTTTTTGAAATTTGTTTTCATTAAATAAATAATTGGCAAAATTATAGCTATTTCAGCAGCATTCATTATTCAAAATTTTTGTTTAATAACTGACTTGTTTATCTGATTTTAGCCAACTAACATTTAGCAGGAAACATGTGCTAGTTTCAACTGATTTACTTTCATTTGCATTTAGCAGCTTTTCTGCCATATTATTTTACTTTAACTATCTTTTATACCTAAAATTTAGGCCACCTAAATTTAGCATAACGTAATTCTCAACTTCATTAAAAATTCTGCCGGCGGCGCAAATTTTAGTACTTTTTTCTGTTGTCGCAGCTGTTTTACGAGTGTAGAGGGACTATTTCAAAAACTTTAAAAGCATCTGAAAACTTTAATTGTTTTCTTTATGACTTGTTATTATCATTATTTTTTGGCGAAAAGCATTCATAAAGCAAATGCAATTATCGAATGCTTTTTTCACTCTACTTTCGAATTTTTTTGTGACGAGAATGCTAACTATTTTTAATGTTTTTTTTTTTTTTTGAAACAGCTTATTAACTACGTTTTTCCATATAAGTTTTTTCTTTTCGCAAAGTAAAGATTATTTTTCGTAAAGTAGACAATTGCTTTCATATGCTTTTTAAATCTTTGAATTAGTCCATGTAGTTTTGAAAATATGGCTTTTTAAAGTTTACTACTTTTAGCATATTTTTAAATTTTTTTGGTGTTACCATATGTAATGTTAACTTTTTTAATTGCGTTTAAATAAATAAAAATATCATTTGCTGTGAAACATAAAGAAAAATTGTTATAAATAGCCAAAAAGCGTTAAACTGATGTGAAACCATTTAAAAAAAATTAAAGCTTGGAAAAAATCAAAAAAATTAGAAAATATATCAAAGGTCCACTTTAGGGAACATTTTGAATATTTAAATTTTCATATTTTTGTTCTATTCATTATATTTTTTATGGAATCAAATAGTTTTATCAAAATTGTGAATAAAATTCTTACCATTTACAAAAATCCGACTTGGAAAATTCTTTAAAACTTGTTTGTTATTCACTTTTTATATTTAACAAAAATTAAACTTTATATTGCGTTTTTTTTGAAATGCCACAATAAAAATAAACCTGTGCATTCAAGTCAAAAGTTTTTTTAAAAACGAAAGGTCCACTTTAGGGAACAGGCCACAATTGTGAGCATTCCCTTATATAAAAAGAATACAACATATTTTATGTAGATGCACTCATTGAAATAAACCTGCAAAAATAGCAAAAAAGCTATAAAAATTTGTTAAAAATGAGCTTGCAGAAAAACTGCTAAAATTAGCAAATATTTTTACTAAATATTTGTTATATAAGAATAGCAAAAATAAATCTGGTGAATTTCCAAATATTTAGTTATATTTGAGCTAAATTTTAGTTAATTGAAAGTAAAAAAAATAGTCTGCTAAAATCAGCAAAAACATTTACAAATATTAGTAGACAATAAAATCATTAAAAGTTGCGAAATTTTTAAAGTTTTTTTTTTAATTTTTTTTGTTGATGCACATAAAAGTCTGCCGTTATGATATCAGTAATCTACAATTTTTTAGCAAAAATTTCTGTTTGATTAAACTGTTATTTGCATTCTACTAAAGTAAATAGTAGCAAAAATTTTGTTTATATTCAAGTTTTTCTTTGCTAATTTGAATCTACGAATACTTAGTAAAAGTGTTTCTTAATCTTACTGAGTAAAATGCTATTTTTATTTAACTAAAATTCATATTGGATATAACTAACATGCTGTAAAGTTAACAGATTTATTTTTGCTGTTCTTATTTTATTAATATTTAGCAAAAAAATCTGCTAAATTTAGCAGTTTTACTTGGAAGGTAATTTTTAACAAATTTGCAGTAGCTTTTTCTGCTATTTTTACATGTTTATTTTTATGAGTGTACTATTTTTACACATTATATGGAGTAACAGTACGTTTACGAAACGTATCAGTTCGAGTAATGAAGCCTTTAACATGTCTGCCTGTGCAATCGCCATTTATGGTCATTGAAACTCCATTTACAGTAAAACCCGGTTAAAACGAACTCCGAGGGACCAAAAAAAAATAGTTCGTCTTAAGCGAGGTTCGTATTAAGCGGGTTTTTTTAACGATAAAAAATATGTATTTATTAAAACAAAAACAAGATTATTCAGATTTTTACATAAATAAAAAATAAAATTAGCATTTCATGCATTCACAATTAAAAATTCAATTAACATTCATTCTTTATTTTTTAAAAAAAAATCTGTTATTTTTTTCTGAATGACTGAATTAACGATTTCATTCTTTATAAGTTTTTCTATTACCAAAATATGATTGTCAGCTTCTTCGGCACACGATTTTGTTCGAATTATTAAACTATTGTGTACCGTTTGTATATTAGGTTCTTCCTCCTCTTTTTCGACTTTTTCATCACTTGACAAATTTTCAACATCGGGAGGATTAACAACTTCCAATATTTCTTCATCTGAGAAAGTATGTGACGTCAAAACATTAGCATCTATATCTCGAAAGTCATCCACGGATATGGAATTCATATTAGGTCTATCCCATTAAACGGATAAAGAGTGTACTAAACATGGTAGAGTGTCTGCGGAGGAGGACACGGGGGGCCACGATCTACATTCTATCTGACAGCCAAGCGGCACTTAGTGCCTTAAGGGCTCAAGATGTGTCGTCTGGTCTGGTTAAGGAATGTATCGACTCTCTAAATCGTCTAGGACTTAACAACTCCTTGACACTGGGCTGGGTTCCAGGCCATGAGGGGCATGAGGGCAACGAACGGGCTGACTGTTTAGCCAACTGCGGAGCTCGTCGACAATTCATTGGCCCGGAACCCTTCTGTGGCGTACCCAATGGGTATGTCAGAGAGAAGCTCAGAAGATGGAGGGAGTCGGAGTTTGGGGCCTATTGGGCCAGATCGCCTAAGCAGCGACAGGCGAGGCTGTTTATATCTCCCTCTGGGGAGAGGTCGCGGAAACTCTTGTCTATGACGAGGGGCGAACTAAGGACCGTAACGGGTTACCTCACAGGACACTGTGGCCTTAGGTATCAATTGTACAAGATGGGACGATCCTCTACGGATACGTGCAGGTTTTGTGAATTGGAACCCGAGACCTCTGAGCATGTTCTCTGCAAATGTCCGAGACTCTCCGACAGGAGGGTGCGTTATTTTGGTGATCGAATAGTGACGCCATCGGACGTTTGGAACTGTTCACCTGGTAGGATAATTGGCTTCGTAGGGAGCCTGAACCTATAGGGTGTATTCGCTGGCAGCACAAAATACCAATTCCTGGTCGCAGTGCATAGTACCACTATAATCTAATCTAAATGGTAGTTTGTATGAAAACGAGTTTTTGGGACTGCTTAAAACAGTTCGTAATAACCGAGGGTTCGTATTAACCGAGTTCGTATTAAAAGATGTTTTTTATATGAAAATTGTTGCCAAAGCGTCGGGACTTTTAAATTAGTTCGTTTTAACCGAGGGTTCGTCTTAACCGAGTTCGTCTTAAGCGAGTTTTACTGTTTTCTTAAAAACATATTCAAACCCTTACCTTCAAATTTTTCTTAAAACTTCACATTTAAAGTATATATTTTCATAAATATTCACAATTAACTTTTGTTTACATGACCTACAGTTCAAAATAAAAAAGTAAATAGAAAAGTTAGTTTAAACTAATGTTCTACTAATGTTTTACTAACTTATTTTGCTAAATAATTGTGCTGATAATAGTGTGAACGACAACCGAATTGAAAGATATATGCAGAATGAAGTAGATGTTGCGGCATCTCAAGGTGAAGTATATACGAGGAAAATTATACTAAAAAGTACAACTACTATAAGACATATAAAAAATCAACCATTTAAGGAAAATATGCCAACAATTGTGGATTAAAAAAAAAGAAAAATTTTTGTTGTCACCGGCTTCTCAAAGTAATTGTCTCTTAATTCAATTAAAGACAAAATAAAATATTTAAATTTAATAAAGATTAAATGAATATTTGTAAACTAAATGTTTATAGTGATTATTAATGTAGTGTGGTCAAATTTCAAACAAATATGCAATAGGTACCAAACAAAAGCGAAAGACAAAGACAAACATCTTATTTAGATTTTTCTGATTTCTAAAGCGAAAGACAATTACACAAGGAAATTTTGTATGTTTAATTTTTCTTATTGCAAAAAAATATCTACCTAAAGTATCTAATAAAAGATTTTCTTTGAATTAGATTTGCTTCTAAACAAATATTTAAGTGAATTAATTATTATTTTAATTGACTTTTAAATATATAAACCATATTTTATTTTAGACATAATTCTCCACTTATTTTTTTATATATTGTATGTTAAATACAAAAGTTTTAGTACAAAAAACCAAATGCATTTGTAGTTTAAAAACAAAACAAGCAAACACGCAAATTCACAAACAGACACATCATTACTAAAAACATATTTAAATACAAACGTGTCGTTCACACACTTTTTTTTTGAGTATCATAATGTTTTTTGTAGATAATAATAGTTTTTTTTCTTTAGTTAGTCTCTTTACAGGAAGAAGAAGAAGAAAACATTTTTATTGAAAAATTTTACAGACACAAGGGATACACCAGACTGCCGCAGTTTTGTGCCCCTCCTGGGACTCGTCAGTGGTTAATTTATGTGTCAATTGAACAAAGTATTTTATATTGTTATCAAAAACTTTTTATTTTTTTGTTTTTGGTGTCGTACTGGTATTTGAACTCACTGCCTTAGCATCAAGCTATGCATCGTAATCTCACGTCTTAACGAGTTGAGCCACGGTCGACACAGCGATGACTGTGGCTTTTTAATTTTCAATAAAAATTTTAATTAATGTTATCATTGCCGTGATAGTTGCTAAATCAATTAAAATATTAATTGATTCAATAAATTTATGAATTGAAACACGTTTCTAGTTTTTTCTGTATATATTTCATATTGTGTTATTTCTTTGTGTTTCGTTTATAGAATTAATGCATTTGTGTTCCTTTGAAAGATGCCATCATTTAGACAACCATTAAGGTAAGTAGTTGAAAATAATTTTGTTTATGTTATATATAATTATTTATATATATTTTCAGATACTGAATTAATTCATGTTCTCAAGTAGGAACATTTTTATATTTTATAACCTATTGTAAATTATTTTTAAATGAATCACAAAAAAATGTTCAAGATTTGCAGTAAAAAATTAACTTAACTATAATTTTTCTATAAATTTTTTGGGTTTTTTTTTAGTCTACTAATATTCAGCAAAAATTTTGTTAAGTTTTAGCAAGAAGTTTTTAGTTTTTAGTCAACTAAGTGTTAGCAAAACTTTTGCTGAGTCTACTACTTTAGTTGTTAAAAATCAGCTCGCTAGTTTCCTTTGCTGACTTTAGCAATTTTTTGCAAGCACTCTTCTGACTAAAATTTTGCTGACTTTAATAACTTTTTTTTTTTTTTTTGAGTGTACAATAGAAAAAGTTTTAAGTAACTCAATTTTTATATTAATATTCCTTTAGCTTAATACTGCTAAGTTTTCTAGAGTTAAAAAACATTATTCTTCGTCTGATTACTTCATTTTCATTTTGACCACTTACCCGATAAAGCCTGAGTAAGCAACGGTGTATTATTGTTTGGCGTTAGCTGACCATTAGTCAAATCCACTATAATTGATTAACGATGGATGAATAGAAATGGCAGGAAAATAAAGAGAAAGAAAGAGAGAAGAAAAAAATTCATATTAAAATTTAATGTTTGAAAACGAAGATAAAATATGTGGATAATACACACACACACCACATACAAATATATAGAGATATTATATAAAGTTTAATATAAAATGACACTAATACTATTAATCAAAGTTTTACTAATTGAATAATATTGGCAAAACTAAAGTACTAAAAACATTAACACACACACACACAGACACACATAGATATGAAATAAATTTCAACTATGAAATTACAGCTAACGATTAATCGTCTGCCAACACATTTACATTCATATGAAATAATTATTTCATATGTATGACACACCCAAACACACAAACAAACTTTGTTTGTATGAATTAAAAGTTAACTTTAATTTCATGTTAATTTAAGGGTGTATGTGTGTATTAGTATTATGTTTTCTGCTACTAAATGCTTGGATAATTGTAATTAATTGTTTAAAATGCTTAGTGTTATTGTATGTAAGTGTGTAAATTTCCATTTTATGTTAAATTACTAGAAAAAGAAAAACTTTTTTTTATTTTTCCACTCATATTGTCTGTTCAGTAAATGACAATAGTTTCGCTAGTTTTATGCAGTTTAAAAAAGAGCATATTATAGAAAATGAAAAAGTGATTGATTATACAAAAACAATAATAAAGTAAAAGATACAATCAGAAAGTTTCTCTTGTTTTTAAAAATAACAAAGAAAACAAATAAATCTAGGAAAAAAAAAAATAAAAATAAAATAAATGAATAACTGTCAGTTACAAAAATATAGAAAACTGTAAAGAAAAGCTTTAGTAATTTTGTTAACAGACAAAACAATTCTTTTAGTAATTAAGGTGCGTAGACAAAGAAGGGAGGGTTTTCTCTTCAAATCCATTAATTCTTGATGTTTCTTACAGAAAAGATAAAGATTTAGTTAAATCATTATTCAAGTCAAATATAATTAAGATTTAATTAAAAAAAAAAGAAAATAAACTGTCAAAATCAAGATAATGAAATTTAATCAAATTGAAAATACTGAAACTGGATTTTTTGCTCTCTTAACTTGGTGTTCATTAACAATATTTGGCTTATTTTTAATTGCAATCTGACCATAAATTATTATATCATTATTTTCAATCTTAAAGTCCATCTATAATAAAATAATATAATAAATAATATAATAATATAAAATAATTACAAGTTGGATGTAATTTTTATTAAAAATAAAAATTATGTTTTTTTTTTACCGGTAATTGTGTAATGAAAATGAAAATTATTCAAGTTATTCATTATTCAATTCAAGTTATTCAACATAACAAACAAGTTTTCAATTTATTTTTGATCAATGGTGATAATCTTTAACTTCGAGCTCATATATTAGTTCTCAATTAGTGGGAAAATTGGTTATATGAATCTTTGATGTTTTGCATGGGATTGTCACTTCTTTTAAAACGTATTCTGATGTTGGGAACCTAGCAAATTCCCGAAATAGATCTATCAACACATTCCTGAAAGTGGTCAATTAATAAATTTGAAAACAAAAACTCTGTAGAATCAAACTATTCAACATAACAAACAAATTTTCAATTTATTTTTGATCAATGGTGATAATCTTTAACTTCGAGCTCATATATTTGTTCTCATTTAGTGGGAAAACTAGGTTATATGAATGTTTGATGTTTTGCATGGGATTGTCATTTCTTTCAAAACGTGTTCTGATGTTGGGAACCTAGAAAATTCCCGAAATAGATCTATCAACACATTCCTGAAAGTGGTCAATTAATAAATTTGAAAACAAAAACTCTATAGATTATTTGTTAGGACAATATCCTAAGAAAGAAATATACAGTATGGCCTCGAACTTGAATAGTTTTCATTTTCATTAATATAAAATAATTTATAAAATAATATTAATAAAAAGTCTGAAAAAATTACAGAAAACTCTGTAATTGTTACAGATTTTTTTGCTAATATTAGGGCAGCAGATCGTTTTGTTGACTTTATCAAAACATGACTGTAATTTTTTTAGTAAAGTAAAAGTAAGTAAAAAATAGTAAAAGTTGCTAAAACTTAATAATATTTTATTTAACTCTTAATGGAGAGCGATTTGTTAAAATCAATCAAATTTTTAATTAAATATTAGTGATATATATAAATAAAAAAATATGTTTAGCTTTATTAAAATTATTTTAACAAAGTTTATGAAATGATGAGAATCCAAGCAACATTTGTCTTCAATTTTTATATACTCTTCGTCGTATAGTTTTTTATAATGAAAAATTTATAAAAAACTATTTATGAAACAATTTCAGCAATATGATGAAACTTTTTTCCCTGAGTGTAGTTAATATTTAAGTGCATAAATAAAGTTCAAGATTTTTCTCTATTTTCAGCTTTAAAAAATATGTTATTATTATTTGTTGCTAATTTTAGCAAATTGTGTTTAAAAGTTAGTAAAATTAAATTAGTTAAATTAGCAACTAAGATTAGTAAAAAAATGTAGTAATTTGTAAAATAAGAATAGCGACAAATTTTACTACAAAATAATTTTATACTAAAAATTAGTATAATAAGTAATAGTAAACTGGCAAGGGAGGTATCTCTTCCCGGAAAATCAGATCTTAATGAGCTTCGAATATGTTGTAGAGAATAAACATTTAAGGGACCCGCGTGCCCAAGCTTATGTTGAGGCGTTACTAAGTAAGGTCAAAAATTACCTCATTATATGTTTTTTTTTTTCGGTTTATTTCGTTCTATTGAAAGTAAATATAGACAAATTTGGCATCAAATGAAAGGACCCTTGTTTTTTTTTAACTGCCAATTTCATGCTGATGCGTTACTAAGTAAGGCCAAAAATTACCTTTTTTCGGTTTATTTCGTTCTAGTGAAAGTAAAAATAGATAAATTTGACATTAAATGAATTTATCACTGGTGTATAAACTATGCTCAAAGACATTCAAGTATTTTTGTTATTAAAAAAAAAAAATGTGTTTTGAGTAACATTAAATCTGGCGTTTTATTAAGCTAAAAATAATGCATAGGAGTACCTATTTAATTTAATCGAGGGCGTGTCTCCTATATTTCAAATAATTCAAAAATGTGGCAATACTGGATCTCCTATATTGCAATATGGGTACCAAAATTTTCGTTTTCTTGAGTACTTTTATCTAGTTTTCGTAGACTAAAGACACCCTATGGAGAATGGGACCGGTTCTGCGTGTGCCACAGGATCGGTCCCTTTGTGCCAGAGACCGGTCCTCTGCTAAACCCTACCTTATGTAAACAACTGGCAACTTTAACATTGGCTTGTCATAGGAGGGGGTCATTTGTCCTGCTTTAAAACCACATAGTGTCATGCCACAGGACTAACCAAAGATGGGCATACCACAGGACTGTCGCAAAAGGGCCATGTCGTATCAAATAAACGAAAACTAAACAGCTTCCAATGGGTAAAATTCTGGCCAACTGGCTTTTTATTCTTTATAAGCATTCTGGTTAAGTGGTATGTCCTCCCTTTACCAGTCACAGGATTGGTAATTTTAGGACAATTGACACTGCTCAACCCACTTCAGTATTAAATTATACCAGTCCTGTGATAAGTCCTTCTTAACCCATTTATTTCAATAAACACGGAATAATTTCTGTTATATTTTAGACTATTTGTAGTTGAAAATTGTATGGTCCGATCCTTTAGATTTTCAAAAATTACATGCAATCGATGATGTAACTTTTCGCAGAAACATTTTCATATTTTCTCAATAACGTTACAATCAAAATTATTAAAGATTAGGTTTTATTTTATATTATATTGAAAGAATTTTTGAAAAAGGTATCATCAAAAAACAACAGTAACATACTTCGAAACACTTGTAGTAAAGGGTTTGAGTATTTTTAAGGTGTTTAAATCAGTTTATTATTTTATCCAGTAAAACAAATATAGCCGTTCAAATGTACTGTGCCAATAATGGGTTAACACAATCTAACATCGTAAAAAATGAATAACTTCTTGCTTTTTTTGGGGTGGAACTTAACATATATATATTTCAGAAAAATTCGTGGATAAACTTCAAGGTTAGAACTAGTGCAACCAAAAATTTCGTTAAAAAACTTGTTTAATTTTGTATGCAAAATTTCTGTAAACTACCCAGGTAGAAATTTGGGATGGTACAAAAAACGAAGAGTTTTCAAAACGTTTGTTTTTGATGGTACTAAAATAAAAGCGTTTCCAAAGCGATAATTGCAAATAATACGAAAAAAAAGCATTTAAAAAACATTATTTTGGATTGCTATTCGAACGTTCGGACAAAGTATTTTAGGAATACTTTTTATACAAAACTTACAAATATTTGTGAAATAAAAACACTGTAAAAACATTGGTTCAAAGCGTTTTTCCAACGTTTGTAAAAAGTACTTTAGAAGTTCTTATCGTACAAAATTTACAACGGTTTATAAAATAAAACCAATGTAAAACCATTGCGTTAAAGCGTTTTTCTAACATTTGCCAATAGTACTTTAGAAATACTTTTTTTTTTGCGATTGCAGCTGTTCTCTCTGTTATAATGTCAAACGAGTTGCAACAACAGTTTAGTGGATGCGGAAAGCCAAATAAAGGTGTAGGCAAAGAAAATTTCAGTTCAACCCAAGTATATGAAGAATTAAAGGGTAATAAGTACATAACTTGTGAAAAAAGTATTTTTTTACAACATTTATTTTCTACAGATTTTTTATTACATCAGTTTGAAACTGAAACACCAGCCAAAATTTTGGCACAGACAAGCCGCTGGTTGGCGACTGCTAAGTATAGAAACTGCTCAAAACAATCTATTTTCAATCAAATTTGTCTTTCGAGCGTTTTGACAATGTTCAAAATTACAACCCTCAAAGCGGTTATCATTTGGGTCGTTTTCATAACGCTTAATAACTGTAAGCCAAAATGTTCTGTAAATACTTATTTAACGATTGAAAAAGCATTTCAAAAATTTTGTTTTGCAATGTTTTGAGAACGTTATAAAATACCATCCTCAGACCGTAAATTTGGGTTATCATTTTGCACATTCTCAAAACGCTTTAAATTTGTAATTTGGTATGTTCTGAAAACGCTTGTACCATCATGAAAAATGCTTTTAAAACGTTTTAAAGATTGTATTTTTCTACCTGGGTAGTGTTGTTATTTAATATATACGGAAAAAAAAACCTGCCAATGAATTTGAAATTATTTTTCTTCTCCTTAACAATAAAAAAACTTTTACGAAAAACAGAAGTTTGTTCATTGAGACACACTTATGGCGCCTTAAAATATTATGTAGAAAAAAAAAACGTAAACTTTTCTTGGGAAAATGTTTTTCTTGTTATTAACATTTAATTTAGAGTAACTGAAATGTTTATCTAACGCAGACTTTATACAATTCAATAAAGAATTGTTATTGTAAAAACGATAGATTAAAAAATATTCACAATTACTAACTACTCACGGTGCGTCTGAGCCAATTTAAATAAACTTTTGCGTGTTACTCCAATCTGAGAACGGATTCTGCTTCATAAATGTAATAATAATTTTCTTTAAGTGTAGTATAAATAAACCACAGTTTATACTAGAGATAAATATGTAGAAATAAATTGCAGTAAATGTCAAAATCATGTTATCTCTAGTGTGGACCACTCAATTGCGTACTTGCCCAGGCAGAAAAAAATATAAAGGGTACAGTGTTGGCAAAGCGTCGCCGGCGGTTGGCAGAACGTGAGATTAACAATCTAGACAGTATTTTCCTGTTACCCAATTGATAACAGTGACCAACCGTTGGTTTAAGCGAACTTGCCACCGTTGGCATAACGTTGGTAAATACAAAAATTTGGTGCTTTTAAAAGAGCTTAATTTAAATCAGTTTTGAGAAATATGTATAATAAACCACTTTTAAATGTGTGAAATAAAAAAAAAAATAATAAAAAATGATTCGAATAGGTTGTAATATTGGTACAAAAAATGTTGGCAACAAATTTTGCGGGTGGTACTGGCAATACAAAATAGTGATATTCCTAGTACAATATTTTTTTTATATTTGGTAATTTTTAACGCGGTGTATTTTGCAAAAATAGCAGTGGTTTGCCAGTATTACTTATTTGGTACGATTGGCAATTTCTACCTGGGTATTTATTGTCGGCAATATAAAGAATGCTTACGAGAAAATGTTTACATTTTATTTTTAGTACAAACTTCTAACAATTTAAAATGTTGAAAACAAATTGCGATTCGAAGCGGAATGTACCGTAGGTTATACACACAGCGAATTGAATATTACAATTTGGATGCTTTAACCAATAATTTCGGCTAGCACAACCATACTTAAATATGATTTCCTAATATTTTGGGTGTTTAAACTAAAATTTAGTATTTTAACAATTTTTTTTTACTCTGTTGCAGCAACTGATTTCCGTTGTAGTAAACGAATTTTAGTTGGCAATGGGCAAATTTTTTTCTGTGTATATATGTCAGTCAATTGGACTAATGATTAGTGTTAACGTATAAAATAATAACGTCAGTGTTTTAGGGTTAAGCTGTTTATTGCAAGAGTTTGTTAAAAAAAAATTAATTAAATCCTAGTTAGAGCAATTATTAGTTTGACTTCTAAGAAATTTTTATCGGTCTTTACGCATAATTGTTTATACGCATAATTGTTTTTGTTATACAATTAAAATAAAGTAAGATTTTATTGTGATTTTTTATTTGTTATCAGAGCTTTTTATGTTCCGAGAACTTGGTAATTGTAGTATGACAATTCATAGTTTGATATCTTCGTATTTTTACATTTCATATAAAAAACTTTTCTAATATGTTTCTATGTTCACTCAATATTTTAACAATCATAATAATAATTTTTTTTAAATCTTTTTTTATGACCAGGGCAACCAATAATACGCTCTATAATGTTTTTACTGTGCGTTGTATTGACAAATGGATAAGTTATTTGTTCATTTCGGAACAATTGATGAATTATGTCTTCGATGTGTTAGAGCATGCTATTGCATATTTTTCTCTTATTATCATATTTTTCATATTTTGATCTTAAGAGAATATTTGATAAAAAGTCGCAGTTTTTAGTATGCTACTTTTACAACAAAAGCCTATTTTAAGAGCATATTTTCCGAATTTTTTAATTTTCAAGATTTATTTTATTATTTTCTGGGGTTTGCAACACAAATTTCGGAAGGCATTTTTGCAAATTTAAATATATTGTATTTAGACTGTACCGATTCTGAAAAAAATTTCTCAAAAGTTACAATAACTGAACTGAAAAATAAGTTTTCAAATACAGGGTTTTAAAGAAAAATTCATGAATGGTAACCGATTCGAAGCAGGTATCGGTAAGTTTAACGCGATTTTCTTTTATTTCGTTAATGGTTTTTAGGGGTAACACGATTTCAGTTATTTCGGTAACGGGTTTTATTTGACTTATTTCAGTGATGGTATTTTAGCAGCAACGGTATTTTAGGTATTCAGGTAATGTCACTGATATTTCTAACTCTATTATGCCCGAGTTCCAATGACTGTCTAGCTTATGATTAAACTTTTGGAAACTATATTTATTTAGAGCGATTTTTTTTTAAATCTTGCCAGATTATTGCGGTATTTCAATTATTTAAGTAAGGATATTTTAGCGATAACGGTATTTTAGTTCTTTCGGTAGCGGTATTTAAAGGATATTGATGTTTTAGTTATATTGGCAACGGTAGTTTAGGGATAACGATATTTCAATTATTTCCTAACGGTATTTTAGGGATAACGAGAGCCTGTTGAAAGAGTTTTAAATCGATAACGGCATTTATCGGTATTGCCTGCCACCCTCTGGAAAAATGTGATGTTAGGAGCATATTTTTTATATTTTAAGAGCATATTTTTTGTTTTTTATGGCATTTTTTATTTACATAAAACAGACATTTTAGAGCATATTTCTGGTTGCCCTGGTTATGACCTACATACATATTTGCAGTTTTTAAAAAGTCATAAATAATTCGTAGTTAGATCACAACGACTATAATTTAAGCTATAAAAGAAAATGCAGCTTAAACAGCATAAATAGCTTATGGACTTTGACCTTATAAACTCAAAAATCGTGTCAGATAATGAATCTTTTGTACATAATTTGCCATTACATTAAAATCTAACAATAGATTTTATTGAAATAAACCTCGATTTCGTTGTAAAAAAGTAAAATGGGGTAATTTTTAAACACAGTTAGTAACCTTTTATTGGATACCAAATTTGTCCATAGTTTCTTTCAATAGAATTAAATAAACCGAAAAAAAATTTAGAAGAGGTGCTTTTGCCCCATATTAGTAACGCCTGAACATGAGATTGGGCAACTAAGAACAACACGGGTCCCTTAAATTTGTATTCTCTACAACATATCTTAAAATGCATATTTTAGTGCATATTTTTTAATTTTTTTTGCATATTTTGCATATATTTGGAAAATTTGCGTTAAAATTCATGTTGTTGTTAAAATTGTTTAATATTTAACAAATCTGCGGGTTTTTACAAAATTTACACGATAATAAATGCATTAACTTTCAAGCCTAACAAGGGTTTGGAAGTTAATGAATGTGATATTCCACAGTAAGGGGTAAAATATTTATAAATACTATTCGAAGTTTAATTGAATTTTGTCTTATTCAAGAAATTGTAGTATCAATTAAAATTTTAATCATATCAATTAATCATTTTTCGTAGTCAAACTTAAAAACAACCTAACTAGGGCTTGGAAGTTAATGAATATGATATTCCACGGCATATGGTATTCAGAAAAAGCTTAAAATAGAGTTTAAATTAAAATATTTGTAAATACTATTAAAAATTTAATTGAATTTTATATTATTAAATAAATTGTAGTATCAATTAAAATTTAAATCATATCAATTAATCAATATTTGTAAATATTATTCGCAGTTTAATTGAATTTTGTCTTATTCAAGAAATTGTAATATCAATTAAAATTTTAATCATATCAATTAATAATTTTTCGTAGTCAAACTTAAAAACAACCTAACCAGGGCTTGGAAGTTAATGAATATGATATTCCACGGGGCATGGGGTATTCAGAAAAAGTTTAAAATAGAGTTTAAATTAAAATATTTGTAAACACTATTAAAAATACTTATTAAAGAAATTGTAGTATCAATTAAAATTTTAATCATATCAGTTAATAATTTTTCGTAGTCAAAATTAAAACAAAAACGCTAACAGGTTTTAAACCATATAAAATTTTAAAACATTTAAAAAAATGTCAATAATAATAAAAAATCACCAAAATGATAAAAAAAAAAATTCTCAAAATTTAAAACTATCGTCAAAATTTAAAAAAATAGCCGAAATTAAAAAAATGCCAAAATTAAAAAAAAAAAAAAAAAAAAAAACAATATCAAAACTGTAAAAAACGTCAAAAATTGGAATATAAAAATTCGACAAAGTTGAAAAAAATTTCCAAAACTTTAAACAAATTGTCAGAATTTAAAAAATCTTTCGAATAGAAAAAATCTCCATAAATGAAAGAATCTCCAAAATTAAAAAACCGGTAAAAAGTCTACATAAATTATTTTTTCAATTTTAGCTTTGTTTTTCAGTTTTGCCAAATTTTGTTTTATTTTTATTTTTTTTTTTTTTTGGTATCATTTATTTTCAATTAAACGTTTAATAGCCATTGTTAAACTTTTAATTGAAAATGAGTGTGAAATTAAACAAAAGTGAATGAAGAAGAAAAAAAAAAATGTTTAATTGAAGTTTTTTTGGCAATCATTTGTTCTGTGTAGGGTGTTCAAAAATAGTTTTCACATCAATTGATAAAGCTTTTCTTAAGTTTTTTTTTGAAGTATGATTGTAATATTTTCTTAAAAAATAAAAAAAAAAGAATTTATGTTGTTATACTTTTTAATAAATGTTATGTTTTATAAAAAAAAGAAGACAAAAAAAAAAAACAAATTACAGCATTTCAATAAAATGATTTCATTAAATTGTTATGATTTCAATTAAATTTAATAAAAAAAACCTAAGTCAGGTAAAACAAAAAGCACAAAATAAATGCAAATAAAATATAATAATATAACAAATCACAATGAAAACAATATTTTTATTTATATAAATATTCTATAAATATTTAATTTTTTTTATAAATAATAAAAAACTTATTTTGTTTGTAACCATTTCTATAAGTACTAAAAGTGTATACATTTTTTAAAAAACTACACAATTTATTTATTTTTTTTTATTAGAAAATATTACTTTTGTTTTGTTAAAAATTACACACAATTTAAGTTTTCAACTAAAAAAAAAACTAGTTTATGTCAATATAAATAAAAAATTGAGGTTGAACTTTTACATAAAAAAAATATAATAATGTTATACAATACAATATACACTTACATAAATATTTAGTTTTTTAATATTAATGTGTACTAAAAATGTTATACTAAAATGAATATCAGCTTTATAACTACAATTTTATATAAATATATGATATGATTTTTAAAATATATATTTCTTCTACATTTTTATATCTATAGTGATAACAACACGGTGTTACATAATAGAAAGAACTTAATACACTTTTAAAATGACCTAGTGAAGGCTGTACTCTTGGTTCAGTAAATCACTTTTCAATTTCAAAATTTTGAATACACTCTCAAAATATGAAGTTATGAATAAAAAAAACGTTTTTGCGAGAAACCATGGACTAAATTTTTTTTAACTTAGTTAGGTTTAAACCGATTTTAAAGTTTTGAACGGTTTTGGAAAGATGTGTAAATAGCATTCCCAAAAATATATATACCACTCATTTACTGCAAGAACGTCACAACTCAAAAAACATGATTTTTGAGTTAATGTATCAAATTGTGTAAAAAAAAGTCGTATTGATATCTTGTATACTCACCTCTTGAGAGAAATTATGTCGTTATTTTTTTCTTCAAGTTGGGGAGTAAATTGAAAACTTTAAACTCGTTTTCTACAAAATCAAAATTTTTGAGTTATGACTTTGTTGCAGTAAATGAGCGATATATATATATGTATGTTTATTCTTTTAACAAACCCATGTGGAAATATTATACAAAATATTTAAAATTTTAAACTTTTTTTAAATTTTTTCAAATTTGTCGTATTTATTTTCTAATACTTTATTTGAAACCCTATAATTTCCATATTTGTGCTTGAATGTACGTTTAATAGTGATTAAAATGAGTTTTTTTTTTTTTTTTTTAACCCTCGGCATAAGCTTTTTTGGACTGAAATTTATTCCACTTGTTCGGCACGAGAAATAAATAATATTTTGTTTTAGCGAAATTTTTTTTGTTGCCTATTTTAGGCGATATGGGTCAAAATAGGTTTAGAGGCTTCCTTAAAAACTAACATATAAAATTTAAAAAGTTAAGGCATAAATTATTCTTCTTACAAAGATATAACAACAGTCCAGTTATATCTTTGTTTTGAGCTTTTAGATAAAAAGATATGGCGATTTTCGTTTTTCGAAAATCGCGAAATCGAGGGAAAACGAACCTTAACTTTAATATATATTGACGAAAATTTGAAGCTTTGATAGTGTTACCAAAAATAATATTTTTGCCAAATTTCATAAAAATCCGTCCACTCGTTTTCAAGATAAGATGATGTCCTTTATATGTATCCTTTTAAAGTCCTGTATGTCCTTGGAACAAACTTAGAGTATTTTCCAAAAGTTTAAGCTTTAATCTTCCTTTGTGTGGAATATGAATGGTTTCATGTTAACAGAAATGTGTTTTATGGACTTTTCAAAATTGTGGTGGTTTCAAAATATTTATTTTTTGAAATTACTGAAAATTTTACCTATATATAACGCTTTCTCGCTTCCAAACCATGACATGTACACAAAACATTACTTCGCAAAATATGTGGCTAACTTCGTTATCTATCGATATAGCTCACATTTTTATAAAAAAACACTTTTTTGGCGAACTTATGGCCAATTTAAAATACCCCGCCTAGAGTCGGGCTTGCCGGTTAGAGGGTTAAAGAGAAGTAACACTCAGGAAATTCTTCCTATTAATTAATGTGTTGCTTTTTTGGAAAGGAGATAGTGGAGAGATGAAAGGTGGTGAAAGATGAAGGGCTTCAAACATGGCAACACTGTAATTGCGCGAAATGACAAGTCTTAGAACAGTTGTTGGTCGCCACCTGATGTAGAGTTGGCGAATTTATTAAAGCTTTTTTTGTTTCATATCCCTGATTCATTATTTTACTTCGGTGGGGTTAAGTGCTATGGGAACACCGAAGGTGGGCACAGCGATACATATACATAAGTGATAGAAAAATCATACATATTATTTTTCTAAATTGATGTTGTCGTCACCGGGAATCGAACCCGGGACCATCTGTGTAACAGTCCAACGCGCTAACCATTACACCACAACGCCCACTTTATTTGAAACCCTATATTTACTTATTTTTGCTTGAATGTACGTTTAATAGTGATTAAAATGAGTTTTTGCTTGTTAAAATGAGTTAAACATTGTTAAAATTACAATTTTTAATTTGCGTCTTTTTGTTTGCGTCCTAAGTAGTGTGTATATTTCGCATAACTACCCAGGCAGAAAAATACAATCGGCACAGTACTGGCAAAGCGTCGGCGAAGGTCGGTTAACGGCTGGCAGAACGTGTTATTAACAATCTTGAGAGTATTGTCCTGTTAACCGTTTGAAAACAGTGTCCAACCGTTGGTTGCCACCGTTGGCATAACGTTGAAAAATCAAAAAAATTTGGTGCTTTCCAAATACCTTTAATTCGATTAGTTTTGTGAAATGTTTATAAAACACGCACCCTTAGTACCAGCAACCCAGTTCGGTCTTACTGTTTTATATAAATAATTGCTGATTAATAGAGTAAAATATAATAAAGTATTAAAAACAGATAATGCTACTAAATAGTTGTAATATTGGTAAAGATAATATGGGAAAAGAATTTTGAGAGCGATATTGGCAAAAGACTTGCTTTGCAAACGAAAATGAGTTTTTCTAGCACAATATTGGTTGTAACTTTAATGATTTCTATTAGACAGTACTATTTTGTTTGAACGTTTGGCAATATCTACCTGGGTATATATGTAAAAATTAAATTTGTATTCTAAAGAAAAAATTGTAACTTTAACAATTTTCAACCGATTTTTAATAAATAAGGACTCATTTTACTCAGTATTAAACTTACTTAAAAAAAAAATAAAGTATTAGAAAATAAAGGCGCCAAAGTTGAAGAAATTATAAAAAACGTTGAAAATATTAAATATTTTAGATATTTCCATATAGCCCAGCAAAATTTTTTAGAACAGATTACCTCTGAACCTGTTCTAGAACAACTTCTTTTACCAACGGTTACATGAAAACGGTTCTAGCACAGCTTCCTGGGAGTCGAAATGTAAGGTGTCACTGCCCCAGAACCAGTTCTATAACTTTTTCTAGAACCGTTTCTAAAGCAACCTGTTCTTGTTTGGGGGAAAAGAAGCTATTGCAAATGGGACAAACGCCATATTAAAAGAACCAGTTGCAGAACAGAAATTAGAACCTGTTATGATACAGTATAAGCGGTTCTGCAACCAGTTATTTGGATTTTACTTTTTTACTGAGGGATTTGTTAAAAGTATAAACATTAGGGCGGGTCGATTTTAAAATCGCTCAACGTTCAAGGAAAATCGAACCATACCTCTAAAACGAATTCTGATGTCCCGACTTTTGACCCAAAGGGTCAAATTTTGAAAAGTAGGAATCTCTCCAAGATTATGAGAGCTACTTCTTCTCCGGGAGACGCGCTAGCAGATAAATGCATAAATCATCATTCTAGGTGACCGTTAAGGGGTTAAAATTTAAATTGAAAGAGGGCCTTTTTAGCCGTGTTTTTATTGCAAAATGTATAATTCTCGGGATAGAGATATTTCAGAAAGTAGGAGGAGTCTTTCCAAGATTAGGGTCTCTATTTCTTCTCCGGAAGACGCTCTAGCAGATGAATGTGTAAATTATATTTGATTGGGTTGGATTCGATTGGGGCACTCTAAATGGGTCAAAGTGGGATTTTTCAAAATTTGACATTACGAGTCAAAAGTCGGAACATCGGAATTCGTTTTAGAGGTATGGTTCCTTCGGCAAAGTTTCTTATTTTGATCTGTAGAATACGATTTTCCTTGAACGTTGAGCGATTTTTTTGCCTCCATACAAATCGACCCGGCCTAAAAAACATATATATATATTTTTGGAAAGCTTAACTATACATCTTTCCAAAATGGTTCAAGAATTTAAAATCGGTTTAAAACTGACTAACAAGGGAGGTATCCAGACCCGGACCGGCAGATCTTAATAAACTTCGGATATGTTGTAGAGAATATAAATGTAAGGGACCAATATCATATTTAGGCGTTACTAAGTGGGGTCAAAAATTACTTAATTTTACGTTGTTTTCGGTTTATTTTCTTCTATTTAAAGTAACTATAGACAAAGTTTGTTATCAAATGAAAGGTTCTTTAAAGATACATTCAATGTTGTACAAATTAAGCCCAAAGATGCTGAAGTATTTTTGTTTTTCAAAAAAATGTATTTTGTGCAACATTAAATCTAGCGTTTTATTAAGGAATTTTAGCTGTATTAAGCTCAAAATAATGCCTATTTAATTTAATCGATCGAAACCGTCCGGTTTTTATGCTACTTTTTCCGAAGAGCCTTTTTCCTCTATATTTTAAATAATAAAAAAAGGGGAAACTCACTATTCACTATATGGGCAACATGGATATAATTTTTTTTATTTTCTAGAGTACTTTAAGGCTGCGTACCAATAAATCCAATTTTTGTAAATTAAAGACAAATTTTCATACAAAAACAACCCTACTTTCTAACCCTTAAACATGAGACGGGGCAGCTAAAAAAAATACGTTTCTCTTTGTTTTTGCTCCTTTAAAACATATCCAAAGTTCATTAGAATCTGGAATTCGGTATGGGATAACTCCCATGTAAGTTAAAAATATTCTAGTCCGTGAAGTCTTGAAAAAAAAAAGTTTTTACCGATAACTTCAAAACTTTGAGAGTGTATATAAAATTCTGAAAATTGAAAAGTGATTCAGTCAACCAGCAGTAGATGCTACACTAGGTCATTTTAAAACTGTATTTTTACTGTCACACTGTGTATTTGTAGTAAAATTAACAAATAAAATAAATAAATTTCTAAATTTTATAACTATGTTTCTTTTTTTGTCTTTTGATTTTAATATGACAATATTATATTTAAATTTTATCTTTTTAAATCATATATTCATTAAATAGTTTTATGCATTTTTTCACATTTAAATTTAAATGAGAGAAAAATATTTTTTTATGATTTTTTTTTTTTTTTTAAATGACATTAATATGTTTTTGACACATTGCAGCTTAAGGCCAATACCTGCTGGGGTTTATTTTAAATTTTTATAAAAAAAAAAAAAAAAAAAAATGAAAATGAAATAAAATATTATGTCATATTGTTTTAGAAGAACAATTAATTTAAATAATTGAATTGTTAGAAAATATGAAATAAAAATTTTATAAGAAGAGAAGTTAAGAAAGAAAAGTAAAATATAGTTGACATTTTATCATTTATTTGAGATGACTTAAGGTGAGGTTTGTTAGAAAGGAGGTCAATTTGAAGCGAAGTAATAATGTTATAGGGCTATAAATTACACTGTGATATAGTGAATATCGTCACCTAAAATCAAAAAGGCCATAACTGATAAAAAAAATCAAAATTGACTTTTTGAGTGATTCCGATGTAGTTAATCAAACTAAACCTTGCGTCAAAAATTTTAAACGTTTACGTTCAAAAATACTGTTTTTTTTATTAATGAAAATCAAAAGGCTGTAACTGCGATTTCAATTTATTCATTAACCAAAAAGTCGTGTAGTGCTGTTTTTTTTTTGCCTCTTGTGTAATGATTTTTTATATTGTTTTTTGTTTAAAAAATTTCATTTAATTTAATACAATTTTCCGGAAAGATTTTTAATAGTTAAAATGCGTTTTGTTAAAAAAATAATATACTTGCAATAAATAGATAGAAGGACATAAGTCGACTAAAAACTTTTTCAATTACTGCCGAAAAGCAGTTAAACTTTTGTTTTATTTTTTGCATATATTTTTGTATTGTGGTGACGGACTGCCTTTTGGTTTCAGAAAAATCAAGTACAAAAGGCCGCACAGTGTTTTGTCCCTTGGACAAAAATAAAAAAAAATTGTGTCTTCGTTTTTAACGAAATTAATTTTTTTGAATATGTACCAAAATAACTTAATTGTATAAAAAGTCTTCTTTGTGATGTAGTTCATTCTGTCGTCACAAGGTCTCGCTTAAGTCGCTAAATTTTGAATGTTTTTTTTTTTTTTTTTATAATTTAACCAATACTCAGGGGATGCCCCCTACTCATGCAGTGCATTGTATTGATCAGGAAAATAGGGTATGAGAGGAGTAAAGAGGAAGTAGTGTTTGTGGATATTTGATTTAAATTTTTCTAAATTGTAAGTAACAGGGAAGACTTCTGCGGGAAGTTTGTTCCACATACGAATCGTTCGACTAAAAAACGAATTTTCTCTGTAATGCGTTGTGCGAAACACAGAAGAATCAACTACAAACGGATGTGCTCTACTAAATAAGCGAGTATTACGAATAAAAACTCGGGCTCGTGGAATAAGTTCACTTATCTCAGATAAGCATCTCCCATGGTAATATCGATAGAAAAATGTCACACAACCCACATTCCGACGATGCTCCAATGAATCAATTGAGTTGGATACACTACTGTCATTGATAAGCTTCAGTGCAAGCTCGGTATTCGCGACTACTCATTATCGCGACGGCTTAATTTTTAAGATTGCAGGTTCTATACGGGTTCCATTTTCGCGACTTTTATCTGGTTTTTTTTAAATTTGATTACAATGTCTATAACCAAAAGAGGGAAATCCCCGTCTTTTGGTATATTTACCATTTTGGATGATTAAGATCTCCAAGTTTGTCAGTGTATTCGTGGCATTTGTTGTTTAAATACATCTCTTAATATGGGTAAAGTTCAACATATTTTAAAGTCAATGATTTCTCAAAAATTAGAGATTTTAAAAAAATTTAAAAGTGGAGATTCCATAAATACTATTTGCGTGAATTACATGTTGCATAAGATTTACCTCATTATAAAGCAAGAAAATTCATTAAAAAAGTTCGTTCGTACGTACAACAGAAAGTGGCCCTGGCAAACGTTGAACCTTAAAGAAAGCTGAGTGCCCAAGAATGGAAAAAATGCTTTATAAGTGGTTTGTAAAACAAGGGGGAAAAATATTCCACTACCAGCAGATATTTTACGATCAAAAGTATTTGTATTCCAAAATTTATCAAACCAATTCTGGTTTCAATGCCAGGAAGGATGGTTGAAAAAATTTAAGCGTAGACATGGAAAAAGATTTTTTAAAATTACGGACGAGAAATTGTCTTCGAAACCTCATCTTATTGATCCATTTGTGAAAGAGTTTAAGGATTACGTTGATGAACACGGGTTGACTGTTCACCAAATCTACAATACCGACGAATCCGTCTTATATTATAGGATGCTTCCAAATCACATTCTTGTCACATGTAATGAGAAAACGGCTCCCGGAAGAAAAATATGTAAAGAGCGAATAACTTTTTTGCCCTGTTCAAATGCGAATGGCATAGACAAACTGAAATTGTTGGTTTTTGGAAAATCGAAAAACCAACGCGCTTTTAAATGCTTTTTCAATAATCCTGTAATGTACAAGTCCAGCAATAACGCCTAGATGACATCATTTCTATCACGAATTTGTTCCCCACGTAAGTTAATTTTCACCAATTAGTAAAAGTAAATTGTTCATAAGTAAACATTTTTTAGTTCCGACAGATTTTGGCCTTAAAAGGTCTACGTGATTCAGCAGTTATTTTAAAATAATTTTTTAATAAAATTTTGGGTTCTGTTATCGCGAAAATTCAGTTTTCGCGACGGGTCTAGTTTTTAATTAGTCGCAAATATCGAGCTTGCACTGTATTTTGTATAGTTGCCAAAAATTAATTTTTAAAGTTAAGTATTAGATTTTTTTTTGTTTTTAATATTTGAATATATTTGCAATAAAAAAAAATATTCCTTTTGAAAAAAAAACTTTTAGTACATATAGCGAGTGGAGTTTTCAAATACTACTTTTTTTTTGTTGGCTGCTTAAAAATATCATACGTTTAATGGAATATTAAACAAAAGTATCCTGGGTAGTAATAGTTATATCTTGTCATATATAATATGGTTTAGTCATATATGACTTTGAATGAAGTCACATTACGGCTAATAATATTATATATAAATACATCTGATCATTTTTGTTGAGAGAATTTTTTATACGATAATTGATATTATTATATGTCTCCAAATCTTACTCCATATATAACTACGTAAGGCATATAATAATAATTCAAATATATGCAGTGATCGATATGATCTTATTAAACTATATGTGACGCCATACTGAAAATATTTTCACGTTTCTATTATTTGTGCTTTTTCAAGCTTTGTTAAATAAACAATATACCAATTTGGTATCAAATTTAAGATATTTGGGTGACCTTTCTTTTGATATACAAAAAGTAGTAACAACTTTTAAAATAAAAAAGTTTCGGACAACTTTGAAACCCATTTGTGTATGTGTTTTACCATTTTTTTTTTACTTTTGGCTCCTCTATTTTAAATTCGAATTTCATCGAAATCAGAAGGAAATTACCCCTCAGAGATTACTTGTAAGTTTTAGATCAATATAAGAAAATTTTAATCAATTTTGTGGTTTAAGATATATTAAGATATATTAACTCATTAAAGACACATAATAGATACGATGGACATTTTTGACCAAACTATACTGATATATAGTACAATGCTTCGTTAAGAAATTGTTGTGATTTACAAGTTTGTCTTAAAGCGCCCTCTAGTAAAAATCTGAAACAAATTTGAAATTTCGCTGAATTTTAATCCTAGACAATTTTAGATATTTTTATAATTCAATGTTCTCTAATGTAGCCCTACAAAGAAAAATCTAGCCATTTTGCCAATAGAAATTCGATTACTACGATTTAAATGGTTTTGGTACAACTGAATATTGGGTTTCACAACAAAGTTCGGTGAATACAACTGAACTGTAGTTGCAACAAAATATTAAGAAATCAAATTTCAGTATGATTGCACTAATCGAATTTATTGTTTGTTACCACTTAACTACACTTTTCAAGTCGGTTGGCAGTTTACTTCTCTGTGTGTATAACACATGATTTAATTATTCAATATGAATATATTTTTTGGTTCCTCTAGACCATTGGTAATTGGTCTATGTTATAACTCAAATTTTTAAATTTTATTTTATGTTTTTATTCGATAAAAATATAAGATTGCAAAATTTTATTTTAAATCAATACTAAATTTAAGTTTTAGTATGTGATGTAAAAATGAAGTCATAATGAACTAAAATCAATACATATCTATATGAAGCATAAAATGAAAAATCGTGTATAGAACTATAAAATTATGTCTTTCTACATCAAATCAGATATGATTATATCGGGTCAAAATCCGGATAAAATTCTATATAAATAAAAATCAAATGCCGTTCGTTGGTAACCGCATCACTTGGGAACGGCTGCACCGATATGGATAATTTTTTACATGTTCGTCATAGTTCAAGAAAGAAAATTTTTCGCCCACTTTTTGATTTATCTAAAATCGGAAAACGGCTGGACCGATTTGTCTAATTTCTTTTCTAAAATGTTTGTATTAATTCAATTAAGTTTTGACGGGGAAAAAATTTACCAGCGCACTTTTTTCAATCTATCTAAAACCGATGAACGCCTGGACCGATTTTTTATAATTTTTGTTTAAATGTTCGTAATAGCTCATAAAAGTTTTTTACGGAAAGAAAAATTGTCCACGCCCACTTCTATGCCCACTTCTACGCCCACTTCTACGCCCACTTCTACGCCCACTTCCACGCCCACTTCTACGCCCACTTTTTTAAATCCTTGGGTAATTTTATGTACAAGTTTAACTGTCCACTCAAATTAATACCCCCACAAATAAGGTTTTTTGGGAAAGAAAAATAAAAGTGTCCCCGAAAATGTTTTTGTGGAAACTGAAGACCATAACTTTTAATACGAACAATGGATATGCGTAATTTTTTTCGTTTTATTCGGTATGGTATTGAAGAAGTTGCAAATTTTAACCGTTTGCCAAAATATAAATAGGAACTACATACTTTGTTGTTCGTTATAGTCTCTAGATGTAAACAAATCATTTGTTATTACTTTTGTATTGTGTTGCGATTTCTCCGAAAATGCCGCAAATGATCATTCAAAATAGGTTTTTTTTCTCTTTTTAACTATTTTTACACATTTCCTACAGCTTCTCACAATCTTTTGCTATTTCACCTCATTAAAATATAAATAAAATTTGAAGGCAAAACAACGTTTGCCGGGTCAGCTAGTTGTATATAATTTTATATAAAGGGTCCGCCAATTAATTTTTTTTTTTTTTTGAAAATGCTATAAAAAAAAACTACTGAATATTTTCTCAAATTTCTTTTTTATTTGAAAGTACAATCCTTCGGGTTAATAATGGAAAATAATTTCATTCAAATGGCTGCCTCGGCTGTCCATGCAGTATGA
Source organism: Delia radicum (assembly GCA_021234595.1). Lineage (NCBI taxonomy): Eukaryota > Metazoa > Arthropoda > Insecta > Diptera > Anthomyiidae > Delia > Delia radicum. The sequence goes on from CM037853.1 coordinate 25,368,730, forward strand.
GCTTCATCTGAAAAAATGATTTTTTTGGCAAAATCGGCATCGGAAAAAAAAGTTAGATGGCGGACCCTATATATAGTTATATCATATCCTATAAAGTTTAATCAACCATTTGTCGGATCATAATATATCTCCTGTTATATGAAATGAAATATCATTATAATGATATAATTATACAAGTGATCATATAATTTTTTTATTCGGGTTAGTCAATTTTTAAAATTTTGTGGAAAAATTTAAAGGCTTCATACCCTTTTTTAAAATTGTAATATGGCAACTCTGATAGTATACATTTTATAAGTGTAGTATTATTTCAATAAAAATTAAAATTTTTTTATGTTTTGAGTAAAAACGAAATAATTTTTGTCATGTCTTTGAATTTGTGTATGTGAAAAATGCATGGTCCGATCGATCAACTTTTCAAAATTATATACAATCAATGAACTACTTTTTAGCAGAAAAATACATATTTGGATGGTTTCATCAAGATAACAATGAAACAACTTAACTTAATTTATAAAATTTTCGGTTTTCAATATATTTAAATCATTTTTAAAAGGATTCCTTCGAAAAATGAACAAAAATTGATTTTTTAAAAATGATAATTCGGCAACTCTGGAAAACAAATTTTTGACTATTTTTTATTTGTAATTAAAACAGCGTGTTCATAATGAGTAAAATAAAAATATTTTCGAATTTTGGATTAAAATTTGTTTGGAAATTTTTAACATCTTTCATATAATATTGTCATACATATATTTTCTAAAACTAATGGTTTTTAATATCTGAAACATTTTTATTTAAAAATTTCTATGAAAAACATAAAAATCAAAAAAATAATTAATTAAACTAATTATATCTTAATTTTACTTACTACATGTTTTCTAAAAGTAACTTTTATTAGAAAAATATCAATAAATATTGGATATTAAACTTTTTTGACATATTGTTTTCACTAACAGTTTGAAAATATTATGAATATGATTACAACGATTTTTGTCTCTTTAGGGAAATTGAATTACAAAATGGTACCAAAATAAAATATATTATGAAGAATAACAGCTACTTTTCTTTATAAGTAACACTAGTTTACAGGCATTTTGAGCACTGGCTGGTAATAGGTTTTTTTAAGGTCTCTGACCTGATATATTCTAAAATTTCTTTCACAAACAAACAATATCTTAATTTAATAATATTAGGCAAGCCAGATGAAAATGGTATCATATATGAACATATATAATCATATATGAACATTAGGGTGGGGCGATTTGTACATCTTAATGGGCGCTTCGCGTTTCTGATTCTTGGGATTGTACTGAGCAAACAAGTCCACTAGACCATACGTCTACGGTGAAAATCGAGCTTTCAGATTTTGACTTGCAAACAGATTTTGACTTGATTGAAACAATGTGTGGGATGGACATATCTCAGGAAGTAGGAGGAGCTTATCCAACATTATGGTATCAATCTCTTCTTTGGCAGATTCTATAGCAGATAAATGCATGGGTTTAAGGGGTTAATTTTTAATTTCAAAATAGGGCTTTTTTGCCGTATTTTGTGAAAGTAACCCTGTCCCTTTGCACTTTACAAGGCCAAAACTGCCTAAAGGAGCATTCCAATGCTTTTGCGATGTACTGTCTTGGCTACAATTTTTGTCTTCGTATTGGATCGAAAATCTCAATGGTTTGGCTGTTATAGGCCAAAATATCCAAAAAAACGTGACAAAAGTCTAAGAAAAAACTGCAAGTCAAAATCTGGAAGCTCGATTTTCACCGTAGACGTATGGTCTAGTGGACTTTTTTGCTAAGTACAATCCCAAGTATCAGAAACGCGAAGCGCCCATTAAGATTTTTTTCCTTCCATACTAATCGCCCCACCCTATTGAACATATATCACCATATAGACCTAGTAAATGATTATATATGATCATGGATTTCATTGTATAGCTTAATATATGATGATATATGGTTTTCCATGTGACCATATGTTTTTGGATCAGAAATTTGAGGATAAATGACGATATATGATAATTTATGAGCATAAAATCATGTATAAACATATATACTCTTATATGAATCAAATCATATATACTTCACTTTATATAGCTGATCATATATATATATCATTATATGACCCTTTATGGTCTCACATAAACCATATTTGTTTGGATCTAGTGATATATGATCATACATTTGTCTAATAGACTCTCATTTTGAGTTCGAACATGTGGTCATAAAAAATAATAACAGTGGTCGCAATTCTTTTGTAACTTAAAATGGGTATGCCAAATAACTTCTCTATAATGAAGAAATCATTCATCAAACCTAACTAAAGTTGTACTAAATTTTTAGTAACAAATTATTAACTTCCAAATAAGCCCTTTGACCAAAAATATACCTCCTAGTGCTCAGCAACATTTGTAAACTGGTGTAATTATTAACTAATTGTAAGTATATATGATATATTTATATTAAATACATATATCAAACTAAGTATATATATATGTGTTTCAAAATTATATAAGTGAGTATATAAATGATTACACAATATAAATGTATGTTTTTCCTAAGAAACCAATATAAATTAATAGAATGTTCGGTAGAAAGATAAACAAAAGGTTATTTTTTTAATATAAATTATGGTTAAACTGTGCTACTGACAAGTTGAATTCTTCTGACCTTGATGTTTTAGGTTATGTTGATTGTTGTATTATCGTTGTTAATGTTGTTGCTGCCTTTTGCTGATGATATCGTTGTTAATGTCGAAATGGTCCTTTTCTCCAAAATAGTTGTAGTTTATGTTGTCATTTATTATTATATAAAATAGCAACTTTTGACCATTCATTATACATAAATCCTTAAAAAAGACTTGTTTAAATTTTAAAAGAGTAGTAGGAGAAGGATGAACACATAAATGGTGTTTTGTAAAGATGACAAAGTAAGGAAAGTGTTTACCCATTTTGGTCATTAAATATACAAAAAAAAAAAAATAGAAATAAAATCGACCCTTAAAGTAATTTAATTTATTTGGATTTATAACTGGTAAAAACTGTTTCTAAAAATTACTTAAAGTACTTAAAATTGTGTTTAAAAAAAAAAAACATTAAGACCTAAACATTATTCAAAGTATAAAAGTACTAAACAATTACTGTTTATTGTACTTAAAATTAAGATTAAATTTCTTCCAAAGTTTAAGTACTAAAAAGAATTAATAGAATTTTAAATTGTCCTCTAACTATCGCTCTTTTTTTTGAATAATTAATTTTTTTCTGAAAAATTGAAACAATAACCTCTCCATAAATATGTACTAAAATGAATGCATGTTTTGCAAATAGTTCCTTAAATTGTAGCCTTGCGAGTACTAATATTTTTCGAAATTTTTTAATAAAATGATTTATTTCTAAAGTGTGCTAAAAGTTTAGTGATTTAAAGATAAACAAACTAATTTTATTTTTTTAAAAGTGCACATTTTTCAAATTTCATTATAAAAAAAGAGTACTAAAACAATATTTTCTGAAAAATGCTTAATATGTATTTTTTTTTATCAAATGTACTAAAATATGACATATTTGTCGAAATGCAATATTTTTATGAAAATTAAATTAAAGCTCTTTGTTAAGATGATGTACTAAAAAGTTTTAGTACTCGTTTTTTAGATAGTTATCAAAAAATACACCTATAATGAGAAACTGTAATAAAAACATTTGTCAAAAATGTACTTAAACACATTTCTGATAGAATGTACTTAAATATTGAAAAATTGATTTTCTAAAATGTACTAAAAGCTAGCAACTTTTTTTTATTGGACAATTTAGATTTTTTAACCAATTTTAAAAAGTGTAAAAAATTTTTTGAAAGTGTGTGTTTGTACTAAAACGTTGTAGTACAACTGTTTTTACAAAACTATCTAAAGCTGCGTATTAATTAAAGTAAAAAAAACTATTAACTATCAAAAGTGTACTAAAACATATTTTTGGGGCGAATTTAATTCTAAGTTATAATTTAATGTTATAAAAACTGGCACCGTTTTTGAAAAGTTTATTTTTTTTTACAAATTTTTAAAAAGGGTACAAAATTAAATTTTTGTTTGTGTATTACACACTGAAACGTTTTAGTACACTATTATCTTAGAAAGATATTTAAAACTGCACTTTACGGAGGACCGAATCAAAAAATAATTAGGAATATCTCTCAACCGATGAGTTTATAAAAGCTAAATATAAGAGTGATTGAGTTAAGTAGTGTATTTTGACCAAAAAAAAGCTTTAAATATTTTTTCGAAATAGGTCTCAAAAGTTTCTTTATTTTTGGTTTATTAATGAAAAATATTTTTAGATATTCTGGGGAGTAATTTTATTTATTACAAAAGCAAATGGCACCAAGAAATACATTGGTTCGAATACTAAGAAGTAATAATTATTAAAAAAGATTTACAAAAAAAAAGATTTATTTTTCGAATACGTTCTATGAAAAACTATTTTCTATATTAAGTTCTAAAACACACTCTTTATCCATACTTTAAAAGTTTATCAAAAACCAAACTTTTTTTTTTTGTTTTAAATGTACTTAAAAATAAGAAAGTCTTAGGAAATGTACTAAAGTGAATGCAGAGTTTTTTCTTCATTAAGAACTAAACACATCGTTTTTAAATTTGGTTTAAAAATGTACTAAAATAACACAATTGTTGGCAATTTTCAATATATGTAAAGTATGCTTGATTATCGAGTGTGCTAAAAACGTATCTTTGTACTTAAAACATATAATTAAAAATTAAAATTTTTTGTAAAAAAGTCATTTTGATTACAAATTTTACTAAAAATGTACCTATGTACTAAAAATGTATAACTAAAATTTTAAGCTTTAGCACAAAAGTACTCCTGATTAAAAAAATTACCATTGTGCTGAAGTGTACCATTGTACTAAAAAAGTGACATTGCATGAAAAATATCCATTGTACTAAAAAATTGCCATTGCAGGAGGAGGAGGAGGAAAAAGTGTCACTGCTCTAAAAAGTATCATTGTTCAAAAAAAGTACCATTAATTCAAAAGTGTAGGTAAGTTGTTTGTGAAAATGATACTAACTATTTTTAAAAGTGTTAAAAATTGTATTAAACAGTCACAGTCATATACCGATAATACAATATTTAATTAGTACATTTTATAAAATGTAGTACACTAAAATATAATTTCTTAAAAAATTTGTATACCCTTTTATCGAATTAGTACTAAAAAACTATTACAACATTAAATGTTTCAAAGAATAACCTTCAGGACCGTACAAAATATGTGTTTTAAGGAGGTCGATATATATTTTTTAAGACTGTACTAAAAACAATTTTCTTCTAGAGATTGACTTTATTACCGTACTTAAACAAAATTTTACTAAAATACTAATACCTCACAAAATGATTTTATATTTTGTACTAAAAACTAAAAATAATGTTAAAAACTTTTGTAAAATTATTTTTTTTTAACTACATTCTTTTAAATTATAAATACAAATTGCTCTCTTCATTCAAAATGGGTTAATCAATCTTTCCATTATAAACTTTTCAACCTTTTGTTAAGTACACATTGAAAGATTTTCAGTTTTCATCTTCTTCTAGCCATTTCTTCCCTATCACCTCTTTCATAATGACCTCTTCTTTATGTTAATGTTTGTGTACTTTCTTTCCACACACAGAAAAGAGGTGTCAACTCATGATAAATACAGGCTTAAACACAAACATTAAATATAAAGTGTGCGCTGGTTGGTTGGTTGGTTGCTTGTCTAAAGAAAATTTTCTAAAAAGTTCTAAAAGTTTTTTTTTTGTCTTCTCTAAAATAAACAAATGAATATTATACAACAACAAAAACAAAAAAAAAAAAACCAAACAGAACAAAAAATAATGTAACAAAAGCAATTACCCCCGATTTAAACTGACCCTTTTCATACATTTTGTTGCTGTTATTGCTGTTTGTTAAGAAAACAATGGCCATAAAAAGGAGTAGGGTTTCTTTTATTTTTTCATTTAAATTTTATTTCTTTTTTGTTTAAGCAAAATTCTGCTCATTTTAATTTTGATTTTTCAAATTTGTTTTATTTATTTAAAGTTGATAATGATTATGTTTTAAGTACTAAAACAAGCTGTGTGTGGTTTTTTTCTTAATATCTCTTTTTGTTTTCGTAGGACCTTGTTTGTGGTCTCTATTCTTAAATGCTCATGATGATGATGATGATGTCGGCGATGATATTGTTGTTTTTGTTTTAAGAAATAATAAATCACAGTATTTCTTATTATAATATGTTACCTAGATATGTAGGTGTATATGTACATTAAAGTGGGTCGAAACACAACATTTTTTTTAAAAATGGACTTTGACATTTTTTATGAGAATTCCCACAACATTTCATTTTTGCAACAACCGACCAATTTGGAAAAGGTATATCATTTTTTTTTTAATTTATTTAGTTTTCTTTTTATTTTTATTTTTATTTTTTCAGATGTGTCTTCAAAAGATCTTTTATTGGATACCCCCTTTTGTATACAGTTTCTTGGAACAAAAAACAAAACTAAAAAGTAGACATTTTTTAAAATGGTCCTAACGATTTTCGCAAAACACCAAATATTTCGAGAATATTCTTAGAAAATGCCAAAGTTTATTTTCAGGGGGCCACAAATTTTTTTTTTTTTGAAACGACCCAACTTAATGTGTTAATACAAGGTATTTATTACACATACATACATGCCTGTATGTATACAAATACCTATGTATTTTTCATTTATCAAAAACAAACAAAGGATTATCTGTATCTGACCGTGTACTAAATTTAAGCTGACTGTTGTTGTTTTTTTTTATTCAAACTCTATTGTTAGAAATTGTTTGGTTGTTTGTTTTTAATTATTATTTTAGGCTTTGAACAGTTTAAAATTAAAATTCAAGGATTTCTTAGATTTAAATAATTATTTTCTAATTTAAAAAGAAAATTTCCATGGTTTTTTAAATAGTGGTTTTAAATTATTTAATGAGAAACTTAATGTCACGAAAAAACTACTTAGGCGTATGATTAATATTTAATATTTATCATGCACCTTGGGATCCGTTGTGTCATATTATTATCAGTATTACATATTTTTTTTGAAATGATTACAAAATGTTTTAATAAAAAATTGTTTATTAAAATCATAGCAAATATTTAAAATATTTTTTTTTTAATTTCTTTAATTATATTAGCTTTGATTGAAAATGCACTTCAATAATGAAAATCGCACAGTGGGTTCTAGGATCGGAATGAAACAAATTGACAATTTAAAAGAGGAGTTAAGTTCTCGAAACAATAAATTAAGAGATACATACAAAAAATTAAATACTCATGTCAATCACGAAAGCAACCGATTCAATGATTTTTATTGTTGAAATTTTGCCAACAACGAATTGTACTCATTCAATTAAATATTGATAGCTCCTTTAATGGAATTATTTTCAATCCAATTTAAATACACATTTAATTATTATTTTTATTATATTTGCATACACATTTGATTAAAAATCTATTGATTGGATTAAAAATTGCTTAATATCGTATCCTATGTACATAAATTTGATTAAAAATCAATTGATTACATTCAAAAGTTATCAATATCGTATACCGTATCAAAATACCTTGAAAGGGTGTTGTTGCCATGCCAAATGTATATTTACAGTTTGAATTTCATAAAATTGATTTTAGTGCTTATAGTTCTTATTAAGTTATTAGATTTAATAGTGAATTTTATCGTTGATCTATAAATTTATGTGTGAGATTTTATTTGTTCGGTTTTAGATCATGACAAATTTTTCTCTAAATTAACAGAAAAATTATAATTTTTATATAATAATTTACTTTGACTATTAGACTTATTAGATTTATTTAGATTTATATGAACAAATTGAATACTGGAATTAGTATTTTTCTTTCTATTGCACCGTAGGGACTACGCAAAAAAGATTTTTTTATTTTTAATTTTTGTTTGCATAAATTAGCCCTTTTGCTGAAATCGGAGTTTTTTTCTAATAATTTTTAATATATTTTTTTTTTGCACTTTTGTGTTTAAAAAAATTGTTACATTTTATTAAACAAAATTTAACTTCAAAATTACATTATCAATTTAATGATAATGTTCTAGAATAAATAAATATTCAGATTTAAATTACAGAAATTAAATTATTTAACTTAATAAACTAATAAAGCAAATTAGAATTTATAAAAATATTTTCAAAATGAATTTAGAATATGTATTTATTACAAATATGAAAAGCAACTACATACATAAATATTAAAAAAACAACAACAACAATATGTTGGTGTTATCATTTTTTTTTTATCAAACGCTTTTAAGCGATAAAATAAAAATGTCAAGCAAATTGCGAATTTGAACAATTATTAAATTATATTTTAATTGACAGCTTTTAAAATTTTCAACAAATCAATTTAATTGAAAAAAAATTGGGAAATATTTTTTTCTGTGCACCCTGTTTAAACACAGGATGATCCACGATTCACAGCTCTAGGAAAATATTTAGAATTTGCAAAAAAAATAATATTTATACAGAGAACGGCATTGTCATTTGTTTTTTTTACTGTTCAAAAAACGAACTACAATTACAATAAAAATAAACTACATATGCAGTAAAAAATAAACAAAAATATTTACTTATTTGCTTTACGTTTTTAAATAAAAAAAAACTACTGCATAAAATAAATGTAAAATCATAATACAGTAATTTGATGTGGATTGTTTTTTTGAATGAACGACAGAAAACGGCTGGCCGGCACCGGAACTACTGTATAAAATAAATGTAAAATGATAATACAGTAATTTGATGTGGTTTGTTTTTTTTAAATGAACGACCGGAAACTGCTGGCCGGCACCGGAAGCCACTGGAAATGACCAAAAGGAATTGAAAATTGTTAAACGTAACCGGAAATAGGGGGTCCGAAACAGGATGGTGACTAGTTTTACCTTTCAAACTGGAAACACCGCCGACTCCATTTTCTGTAGGCTTTGGTTTGGATTTGATTTCAGGTGTGTGTCAGCTAAGTAGCCCACCACTTCCGGTAGATTACTTGCAGCTCTATTCAGGGACTTCATTTTGACTATTTCTGACTGGACATTTTTAGTTAACTCTTTCCAGTTTGGCATTTCCGTTTCCGGTTGGTGGCTTCCCCTTGATCACTTCCTGTTGTCCATATCCGGTTACGTTTTCTGAATATTTCCAATTCCGGTCCACCATTTCCGGTCGGTGACTTTTGATTAACCGTTTCCCGAATGTGTTGAACTTCTTACTCCATCCATGGGGAGGAAACTTGAACCATTTACGGTTTCATTTCCATATCACATTTACTGTTTGTCATTTCCTTTTCTGGTCTTTGACCGACCATCATCTCCGTTTGGTGACATCCAGTTAATCATTTCCGGCTGGACATTTGTGGTAAACTATAACCGGTTTGCCATTTCCGTTTCCGATTTGTGGCTTCCAGTTGATCAGTTCCGGTTAACCATTTCCGGTTCCAGTTAGGTATATTCGGTTCCGATCTTTGATATCCAATTTAGAACTTCCGGTTAACCATTTCTTGAAAGTGCCAAATTTCATAATCCATACATTGCGATGAAAAAACCAAGCTTTGTTCCTCGTATGTTACCGGTGATATACAATTAATTCATAATTTTATATTATTTAATATAATAAGTCTGTTGTACGTACGTTACCGCTGGTACCCAATTTTACCATAAATCGTTTTAATTTGTGTAAGTAAATTGTGTGTAAGTAAATTGATGTTGTTTAGGGTAAATTTTGTTTCTGTGGTCAGACCTATTATTTTGAAAAATAAATTTAAGAAAAACTATTTTGTAGATAATAAATTTGAGGAAACAAATTTCGTAGAAAAAAATTCGCGATATAAAGTATCCTTACATTTTCATTCATAACATAACACCTGAACCGATTTCGCTGCGTTAAAAGTTGAGTTAAAATCCGGCCCGGCCCACATAATGGGACGTAAACATAATTACCACAGACAGATGGACATAGCTAAATTAATTTAGCTATAGATGCTGATTAAGAATAGTTTCTCCAGTCTCCACTTTCTTTATGTGGCTTTCAATTATAATCGGGTATGCAGTTTAACTGAGTTATAGGTCTAGTTTAGGGAAGGCAGTTTTCTGTAAAATTTAAGTCATGATTTGTGAGGATGTATGGTATTCACAACCCATATAACCACCACATAATGGTGGTTTTATTTTTGCGATTTAAAACCAATTAAGTTTAATACAGATTGGACCTTCGTATATCAACTAACAATAAGTCAAAACATGGATCTATTTTAGCAATTTTTAATGAGGTGCGTAAATGTGTCAATAAAGATGTATGTACCGAATTTTGCCTAATTAGCTACGGAATTGCGACCTTTATTTTGATTAAAAAGACATCTGGGCAATGCGACGGAAATCGCTTAATCGAGTCATAAAGTTTTTCCGAATCAATCGGTCTAGGTCCATTGTTTTTGGTACTTGTTACAAATTTTAGCAAAACTCCATTTATAGAGTATATAGCCTGATTAAAAAGTTCAAGTCCTGATTTCTACAATATTGAAACGGATTATGGTTCCGGGCAATAAACAATTAGTCATCAGGTCATATGTTTCAGTTTCCAAATCTGTAAATTTAATATATATAGGTTCGACACTTTTGGAGCTAAATCCAACACGGCGATCGCAAATTTTCGCCTTCTTCTTACGTTTTAAAGATTTTAAAAGATAAAATTTTGAATTTATAGCAGGGTCATGAATTTGAAAGTATTTGTTTCAGTTAGGACCGGAGTTCTACTTTCGGAATTGATAATATTCATCTTACACTTTTATCTCGAAAAATAAAAAAAGTCTAAATATTGGATGTATAACTTTAAAGTGCTAGATTCAGAAAAATGCTGAAATTCGAAAATGTCGAATTTTGTTCCAACAAAGCATCATTTACGGAAAGTTTTGCAAATTGAACAAATGCGCAGCTGAAGTACATCGATTAATCACCGAAGCTTATCTTGAATATGTTCCATCGATTTTAACCTGCGAGAGATGGTTTGTGCGGTTCAGAAGTGGTGAATTTGACACGGAAGACAAATACCTCACAGGTCAGCCAAAAAGGGCTATTACGAGCTGCTGAAAAATGACCGTAATATACGACAAATTCACAGATTTCCCAAAAATCCTGAATTTTTAATTTATATACCCAATAGTTTTTAGACCTTTAAACCGCACGAAAGAATTTTCAATTTTTACTCACAATATATTCGTTTTTACGAAAAATTTTAATAGGTTGTTCTTAAAGTTATAAAAAAAAAATTTATTGAATTTCTTATTTGACTCTGAGGATCGATTGAAATAAAACGTAGGCATGATTTTTGTTATATTTATAGCTCAATATTTCGATTAGAAACTCTAATCATCTTTCTTATTCTCCTTATAAACTTTTTCATATAAGGAGAACAAACAGTGGTTTGTGATCACTACTATATATTTTATATACCCCTGGAAAGATGATTAGAGATTCAAATCGCTATATTGAGCAATAAAATATAACAAAAATCATTTATACGTTTATTGTGCAATAAAATATCATAACTCAGTCGTTTTTAATTGATAAAACCTCAGAGCCAAACAAAATTTTATTTGTTTATTAAGTCTTTGGATACAAGTCCTTACAGACTAGAACAATTAATTCTTAAATCTATTTATTTTTCTCATAAAATGAAAAATTTAATGACATGTTTTTAAATTCATTTATATTTAAACTAAAATCTAATAAGCAATGTTTACATTTTTTACAATATTGACAATCAAATGTTAAAGAATTATATAAAATAAGAGCCCTGTCAATAGGTTCATTTTTCCCTTAGATATCATGAATATTTTTATGTCAAAACACATCGTACTGAAGTTTTGGCATAAAAATATTCATGTTATCTAAGTGCATAGACTGGAACACGTAAATGTAATATATACGACAAAAATAGCGGACAATCAATGGAACCTGAAATAATTCCAAAAGCGATGAGTTCATTCTACGCGATTCTAATGTTTGAAGGTGTATTAAGTTGCAACGATTTTCATAGGATGGCACTGGGTCATGATAATTTATATTTTGCAATGCAAATTTGATAAATTTTACCTGTAGCTTTTCCAGGCGATTTATGTGAACTGCAGCATAAGGGTTCCATATAAAAGATGCATATTCTAGTTTCGGACGGACAAACATTGTGTACAGTAGTTTTCTAGTGTACTAAAATCTGCAGAATTACTTCGGTAAATGCTAAGACAGAATATGCTTTAGGAATTATGAAATTCAAATGTTTAATGAAACAGAGATCTGAGTCGAAAATTACTCCCAAATCATTGATTTCATTAACTGTTTTAAGTGTAAAATCTTGAATTTTATACGATGATAAAAGGGGGGAGTAACATCTATAATAACTCATATGATAACACTTATCAGTATTAAAAGTTAAACCATTTTCCCATGTCCAACATACAACTTTATCAATATCACGTTGCAAATCACGAACATCATTTATGCTCGAGATTCTATTGTAGACCTTGAGGTCGTCAGCATATAACAAAAATTCGCTATGAGAAAAACAAAATTGAATATCATTTATAAAGAGGTTAAAAAGCAACGGTCCTAATTTTGAGAAAAAACTTAAATATTTGACAATAAATATTAAATAAAAACATTTTTTTTCATAAATTCAAGAATTTTTTGTAAATATTTCATAATCAAAATTAAATTTTAATTCGATACTCTGAGATAATGGAATCGATGTTCAAACTAAACATCCAATATTTTAAGACTATTTAATTAATATATTCCAATAATAAGAATACAATTTAAATCTAAGGATCCATTGAAATTATCAGCAATTAAACAGTTTAATTACATTTCCTGCTTAAAATTACTGTTCAAAGCCTATTTCCGTTCGAAACAAAAAACTCCTTTTTTACAATTTAACTATTGCGTGTCATATTTATTCAAATAAATTGTTTTTTTTTTAACGTCTGCCAATTTTTATCATTAATGGTTTATCATTTGGTTTATAAAAATTTAGCTATATGAAAAAAAAAAACGGAAATTATCTATTATAATTTCAAAGCAATATTTTTTAATTGAAATTCAATTAATTTTTATTACTATTTTTTGTGTTTCTGGTTGCAGTGTGTGTATTTGTAATAGATATTTGTGTTGTCAAATTTTATTACTTATACATTATAAATTTATTAGTTAATAATAATTCGCATAGGAGTAAAAATAAATGTTCTGTGTTTTTTTGTTGTAGCATTTCAAATTGGTTGTTTATTATTTTATTGTTTATTTGAAAATTATTAATTTTTTTTTGCAATCATATTTAGATTAAGTAACACATTATTGTTTTATATAATAATAAATATATTTATGTATTTAGTTTTTTTTTTGGTTTTTGTTATATATGAGTATGTAAATAAGTTTTTTTGTTGTTTGTGGAATTATATATTTTTTCATTCAGTTTTTAGTATTTTAGCTTAATACATATTTTGTGTGTTAAATTTTTAATTTTTGTGTTTTTTTTTTTAGCATTTGGCAATAAATTTTAATTGAATTTGTTGCTGTTCTTTTTTTTTGTTGGTTGCTATTTTTGTTTAATATTATTTATTATTTTATAATTTATTAGTTAATATGCGTAAAAAAAGCAAGGACAAGCATTATGCAAATTTTTTTTTAAATATTTGTTTTTTAAATAATTAATTTTTTTGCAATTTTTTTTTAATATAATTTTTGTTGTTTTGCAGAATAAATGGATGGATAATTGTTTTAAAAAACACATTATTTTTTTTTTTATTTTTTCAATAATTTATATAATAATTAACAAATTTTTTGTTTTAAATATAAAAATTTGTAAAAATTTCTTTCACAGTTGTTTTTGTTTTGATCGATTCTTAATATTTTTTATAAAAACATAATATATTAAAAAAAAATAATTTAGGAACAAAAATGTAAGAAATTTTAAAAAGTCCCTTATTTGCTCAATATTATTGATAATATTTTGATAGATTTGGCAATGAAAACATTTTTTGCTTAAGAATATTGTCAATAATATTGATCGACTAAGTGCTGTTGTCGACTTCTAATACCAGTGTTTTAGCAATAAAGGCAAATTTTTTTTATAAGTTTTCTTAATTTGAAAATATTGATGTTATATTAGGTTAAGAAGGGTTATGTGCCCAAGGGCACATCTCCACTCGGAGACCAATACGGTCCATTGTGAATTTGATGTTATATTATTTTCAAATAAAAATATTGCGGTAAATAATCATAATGAAATGATATTGAATTTTATTTTAAGTGTTTTACAGTTTAGCAATATAATTGAAAGTATTTAAAAAAAATTCTAAAATTTAAAATATTGATATCAATAAAATATTTTATAAAATCATTACTAAAATTTTAGATAAAAATATTTTCTAAAATAATTACTAAGAAAGTTGTTGAATTTTATTTAGGTGTCTTACAGTCGAACAATATTATTGAAAATATTTAAATTAAAATTTAATTGAAATGTTTTAAATATTTAATTTAATTTTAAATATTAAAATTACATTAAAATAAATTTTTTTAAATATTTTTAATAATATTTCTCGACTGTACATAACTTTATTCTTGGTAATTTAAAAAAAAAACTATTTTTATCTAATATGTTATTGATGTCAATATTTTCAAATTTAGAAAATTTTTAATTTTTTTTTAAATATATGCTCGACTATAAGATAACTAAAAAAAAAAATCCCCAACTTTCTATATTAGTCTACTATTTTATAAAATGTTTTTATCTAAAATTTTATTGATTGATATAAGATTCAAATTTTCAAATTATTTTTAATAACATAGATTGTATTGAAATTATTTTGAAAAATCTGATAATAAGGACATATTTTTCTAAATATTTTGTTTTTATTTCTAAGTTTTTCTTATTAAATTTTTTTAGAATATTGTCAATAATATTAATTATGACTAAAGGTTTCTCCTGACTTCTAATACCAATGTTTTAGAGTAAATTGTAAGTTTTTAATGAGTTTTATAAAATTAAAAATATTGATGTCAATAAAGTTTCAGTTATGGAATTTTATTTTAAGTGTCTTTCAGTAGCTCAATATTACTGAAATAAAGTTAAGTTTTTTAAATAATTCTCAATAATATTGACTTTATGTCATTATTATTAACAATATTGTTAAAAATTTGTCAATAAGAACATGTTATTCTAAATATTTAATTTTAATTAGTTTAAAGAAAATTGCAAATAGTATTGATTCACTAGTGACTATTAATGACTTTTAATTGCATTGTTTTTTTTTAAATTAGAAGCAAATTTTTATTGAGTATCATAAAATTAAAAATATTGATATCAATAGAGTTTAAAGTGTCTTACAGTTGTTCAATATTATTGAAAATATTTCCACAAATTTAACAATAGGATTAAGTGTTTCAAATAATATTGATTGTTAGTTAATATTATATCTATATTTTAAAAAATCTGCCAACAAATTTTTTTTTTCAAAATAATTTGTTCTGATTATTAAATTTTTAGGAATATTGTCAATAATATTAATTGACTGTGAACTTCTAATGACTTGTAATACCAGTGTTTAGGCAAAACAGTCAAATTTTTAAGAACCTTCCTGAAATTGAAAATATTAATATCAATAATGTTTAACTTAGTTTTTCATCAATCAAAGTCAAGAAATATGGAATTACATTTTAAGTGTCTTACAGTCAAACAATATTATTGAATAAATTTAAAAAAAATTAAGCTACCAAATTTTTTATAATTACACTGTACAACAGTCCGACCGACAAATTTTGATAGAAGAGGCAAAAAAAAAAGACACGTGTATCGGCGTTTTGAAAGTTTACATCTGGGTTTCATTTTAGGGGGAGGTAAAGTTTCCCCTAATTGCACATTTTGTATTGTCAATCGTCATAGAAAATCGAGTACAGCTTACGTTTAAAGTATATTGTTTGTTAAGCAAACTTATGTAAAATATTACGGAGAACATTTTTGTGAAATATATTAAACCTCTAACTCCATAAGGTAAGGGTCTTTTTTGTCCTTATTTTAAAAAACAGCAAAAAATACCATTAAAACGGGGATTTAAGGGGTTAAAATGTTCCGCAAAAATATTCGCCGAGAAATTTTACTGTAAGTTCCTGAATACACCAAAATGGAAAATTCAACCAGAAACCCCCCCCTAAAATGAAACCCAGATGTAAACTTTCAAAACGCCGATACACGTGTCCTTTTTTTTTGCCTCTTCTATCAAAATTTGTCGGTCGGACCTTGTAATTTTGGAAAAAAATTGATTTTGTTGTAAAGTGTTATTAATAACATTGATTGATATGGTCGTATTATTGACAATATTCTCAAAAATCAGAAAATAACAGCATATAATTCTAAATATTCTGTTTTAATTACTAAGGTTTAGGAATATGGTAAAAAATGTTGATTCTAATACCATTGTTTTAGAATTAATTAGAATTAATAAACAATTTCAAATCAGTTTTCTAATATGGAAAATATTGACATCAATAAAGTTGCAGATAGTAATATATGTGCCTAAAAGACAATTTTGTGCCCTAAATTAACATTTAAATAAGCAAACTTCTTCTTCTTCTTATATTTATTGAAGTTTTTATTAAAAAAAAATTGGTTTTTTACAAAATTATGTTTTAAAATTTGTGTTTAATTTGTTTCTGAAAAAATAATTATATATTATGTTAAATTTTCTTCGTTAAAACAATTGAATAAATTAAAATCAATATTCCACTATCTGGTATTGGAAGTCTGCTTTGTTTTCAACACAAAATTAATATTGTTAATTTTTTTTTATATAATATAAATTTCGTTAATATATAAAGCGTTTGTTTTTGATTTTTTTTTTTTTCATAAAAAAAAATTATAAAAATTTATTTTGTGAATGTTTTTTTCATAGGTTTTGTTGATTTATTAAGTATTTTTATAGTATTAATTAATAAAAAATATATGGTTACCAACATGGTTGCAACATCAATAATAAAAATAAAAAAAAAAATTATAATTAAAAAATTTTAATTATAAAAAAAAGTAATAACTAACAAAATTTTGGAAGTTATAAATAAAATATTTATAAAATAAGTGAAAATTACAAAAAACTATAAACGCTAGTGTCTGTGAATAGTAAGCTGACTACATTCTATATATATTTAATTAATTATTTAATTGATTTGACTACAGTTTTACTATAATGTTTGTTATAACGAGTTTAATATTAATATTGTAATGATTAAATGAATGAAAAAGTTAAACATGTAAGTGTGAATGGGCTAATAGTTACTATAACTAATTGTATTTATGTTGTTCTATGTAAGATGGGTATTGCTCTATTATAAAGTTTATATGAAATTTATATTTTATTTACTCAAAATTTCAAATTAATACAATTTGAATATTAAATTTTTACTTATGGGGTATTTCAAGGTTAAAGGTTTTTCAAATTAAAATTAAAAAAATTTTTTGTTATGCTACATGATATATTTCATGCTCTAAAGGTGATTTATTCCAACAGTAAAATATATCCCCAATTTCAGTATTTTAAAATCGATTTTTTTCTGTTGCTAATTAAAACATGTAACATCATCTAGTCCTATTCTTTGTGTAATTTAAACAATTCAAAATGCTCTGAATTATGTTTTTTAAGAAGCCCAAATGTGCACCCCGGTAGGCTAGTTGGTTGCGTGTTGGCTTATCAGTGAGGGGTCGTGGGTTCGATTCCCACCAGAGGCACTGGTCTATTTTCGCTACAACTCGCCGAAGGCAATAGTAGCTAGTGCTCGGTTAGGGTAATGGGATATAATTTGTAATTATATAATTATTAAAAGAAGCCTAAATTTAGCTTTTATCCGAACAACGAGTAAAAAATCGGTTGATTTTTTTTTTGCCAAAATCCAATTCCAGAGAATAAGAGAAGAAAAAACTTGGCAACAAAAATTTTGCGGAAAAAACTTTGAAGAAAAAACATGTTCAGTCATAAATTCGGCAGTGCGGAATTTTCAGAGAAAAAAATATTTCCAAAATATTTGCCGAATAAAAATTTCGCAGAGGATTTTGCAAATAAAAATTGCAAAAAACCAATATCAATGAAAAAATGTTGCGTTTTTATAGTATTAATAAACATTTTAACTAAAAACTAGCAACCCCACTTCTATATTGGCGGTGTATTTCAATAGACAAACGGACAGATGGACACCAATATTAAGACTTCAGAATCATGCTAATCATGAATATTTATAGTCTATATACGGTTGTCCATAACGGATTCCTCTTTCCATGCATTCCTGCATACACTAAAGCAAATTTAGTATTTATCAAATAATGGAAAGCCAGAATATTTTTTTAGTAGGCTAAAACTCTTGAATACACAGCAGAAAAAAAAATCGAATTTCGATTAAAATATTTGTAAATAGAACTAAATTGAATTAACACCACTTAAACTTTTAATCATATCAATTAAAAATTATCTAAAATTTAATAAAAATTTTGATCATTATAATTAAAAATTTATCTAGTAATTTTAAAACAATTTTGCTTATGGTTATTTAATATGTTACAAGATATCTGACTGAATTTACTTTCTTAAATTTCTATTTCTAAAACTTTTACACTTATGTTTTTCTATTTGATGGTATACTTTAAGTAAAAAGATCATGAGAATTATAAGCTTTAAAAAACAAATCGAAACATTGTGAAATTGGATCATATTTTTAATTGATACAAATAAATATTAAATTGATTATTTTTAAATATTTATTTAAAAAAGTCCTTACTAAAAAAGTAAAAGAGTAGATTTTTAATCACAAAAGTCGACTATTTTTTTTTTTAATTTCTTAATTTTTTTCTTTAAAAATTCATTTTAGCTTTTTTATTTTTAAATGGATCATTTTTTGCTTTTTTCTGTTAAATTTTTTTTTAATTGAAAGTCGAAATTTTAATATAACATGAAGCTTGAAAAAGACCTTTCTCTATTGAACCTTTGCTTGACTGACGAAGTTCGAAGTTCTTACTACAAAAGAAAAAGAGTAGATTTTTAATCACAAAAGTCGACTTATTTTTTTTTAAATTTCTTAATTTTTTTCTTTTAAAATTCATTTTATTTTTTTTATTTTTAAATGAATAATTTTTTGCTTTTTTCTAATTGAAAGTCGAAATTTTAATATAACATGAAGCTTGAAAAAGACCTTTCTCTATTGAACCTTTGTTTGACTGACGAAGTTCAAATTTTATTTGTAAAAAAGATTTCCGAGCTTTTTAAAGCGCAAGAGATTTTTTTTATTGATTTATAAAATCTTTTTCTTGCACAAAATCCATTTTAACAACCCTGTAGTACCCTCTTCAAAAAAATCTGAATTTTTTTCGAATATCTTTTGGGACATAAGTATTATTTGCTAATTATCATTATTTTTAATAAATTATTTTTGGAAATTTAATAAATCTAAAAAAAATTTCAAATGCCTTTCAACCGTTTTAGAAAGTTTTAGCGTTTTACTCGGCTTCGTTTTGGAGAAAAAATTTTTGTATATCATAATTATTTAATTAAAATTCAAATGTTCTAGTGTACGTATGCGCATTATTATTAGTACCAATGTTAATAAAACGCATACGTACTGTGAACATTTTATAGATATTGTCATTCAATATCTTACAAGATTTTTATTGAATTCTATTTTCTTTAATTTCGATTCAGGTGACTTTACACTTTAAGCAAAATCTTTAAGAACATGTGTTAATATAATCTTTAAGAACATGTGTTAATACATTTTGAAAAGATCTTGCATTTTTAATTAATGTAATTAAATATTTAATTTAATTGTTTTTTAAATATTTAATTAAAAAATAATTGAATCAATTAAAATTTAAATTGAATAACATTTTATTTCGTATAAATATTTTATTGAAAATTCTTGGCAATATTTTTTTCTTTGCACGTTTATAACACATGAAGACAAAAACTTAACTTTTAAAAATTAATAAGGTTATGACCACCAATTCTATATATTTCGGGCACGCTGGTTTCAACGGCGTACTTTATATTTTGATGTATGATACAGTTTTTCCATAAAATGCTTTTAAAGTTTGGCTTATGCAAATGTAGGTTTTTGCAAACAACACTTTTAAAATACAATCATTCTGACTCCATATCCCTGTAGCATTATTTGAAGTACACATTCGATTCACAATACTTGAGGTTAAACTCGCTGTTTATCGCTGTTTTTAATTTAGTTTTCTAATTTTTACATTTTTAGAGATTTTTATCGCTAAACTAGAAATTTATCTTAACAATGGATTATGCAATAGAAAGAGCCTATTGGGCAGAGGATTCTCGGAAGGAAAACAATTATTTTAATATGTTGCCTCATATGCAAAATACATGATTTGTCAAAAATTGGCTTTCAGAGCTGAGCCTAGAGTCCAAATGTTAGTATGCTATGTGAATACCTTTGTAAAGTGTATGTGAAAAAAATAAGCCAAAAATATTTATATTTGCCAAAGTTTTCTTACAAAAACCCTACTTTAGTCAGGTTATGAAAACTTTTGCAAATATAAATATGTTTGCCTGATATTTCAACATATACTTCTGAAGGGCATGTACATATCATACCAAAAGGTAAACCTTGGGGTCATACTGTAAAGCTATGCTCCCATGTAACGTTTTTGACAAATCGCATATTTTGCATTAAAAACACTTTGGGGAAAGAACTTTTTTCTTACTGATATACCTCATCTTAAATGGCTCCGTTCACTGCATGAACATTTCAATAGGTCTATTGATTATTTAGAGATGGAATTCGCTAAAACTGACTTAAAATTTAAGCTTTGGGAATGATATATTTTCCATACATATAAAAAATGGTCTCGTACTTAGATTTCTACAAAAATAAATTAGATTGATTACATTTGAAAAGGTTTGTATATAAAAAACTGCACGAAGATGCAACAAACTTTAAAGCCATTTTGCAGCAAAACTCTACCATACATGGGAAAGATAAAGTATGTAATTGAAATCAGCGTGTCTGAAATATACATAATTGATGGCTAGAACCTCAATAATTTTTTTGATGTCATGCTGTGTAATTTTCAATTGTATTTTTGGTTAAAGTTTTATTAATATTGAGAGCAATACTTTAAGTTTTTTAGCCAGTTTAATTATTAATTTTTTAACATGTTTTGTAACTAATTCTACAATCCCATCTATGATTTTTTTTTAATGTTTAAAATTTAGTTTTTTTTAATAAACGAACGTTTAGTACGAATGCTACTACTATATTTTATTTGTTTCTAAATATGTTTGTTAGGGTGACAATGAAATGTATGGTGCATTTTTTTTTTTTATTTTTTTGGAATTCCAGTGGGCCAAATTTGGGCAAATTGGATAACGTTTAGTTATGTTTGAGATCCAAGTTCAAACTTTTGAGAATTCAGTATATTCCGCTATAATTAACTTCAAACGATAATTTCTTTTTGGCGTGCGTTGATTAAAGTTGACAAAATTGATGTTTCAAGTATCCTAAATAATTTCTGAAATATTTTTATTACAATTAACCCATTTGTGCTATGAGGGTCAAAATGATCCATTGCATCAAATGCATCTTACACCAAAAATTAAAAAAAAAAAAAATTTTACCATGAACTACTATTTTTGATTTATAAACATTAACCCTTTTCTGCTACGAGGGTAAAAATGGCACATTCAAAATTTTGCTTCAATTAAAAACAGTGATGGTTCAAAATCGTTATACAAAAATATTATTTTTAAAAATAATTTTTGTCACGTTTTGTAGAAAAATGTTATTGAAATTTGATTTCGAAAACAGGACTTTAACTCATTACCACACTTTGAATATTATGTAGGTAAAGCCCACTGCAAATGTAGTTAAAAACAAATTAAATTTCACTTGCAAAAAATTCAACTAACATTGTAAATTGTTTTTACTATTCAAAAAATGAACCACAATTGCGGTAAAAATGAACCACATTTGTGGTAAAAAATAAACAAACATCTTTTTTTTATTTTTTTAAATAATAAAAAAAACTATTGTATAAAATGAATGTAAATTCATAATACAATAATATGTTGTGGTTTGTTTTTTTAAATGAACTACAATTGAAGCCAAAACTAAAATTTCTTCTTCAAATGACTGTTTTTTCAATTAAAAATAAAGATTCTGTATTACAACTCAAACAACTAGAAACATTTACAGTAGAAGTTCCCTGTGTGCATACTCTTTATTCGCAACATTTCCTTTGTTCGAGATGTCCCAAAAGAAATAGGTATAAATTATTTTTTTTTTTTTTTTGTAAGCGAGATTGTAATTTGTATCGATTATTTAGAAAGCCATGTGTGGCGTCAATTACATTTGACAAACATTTACTTGTCAAATTTTTCAATATCATTAATAATTTTAGACTTACGCGCACATTTGTTGGCTTCCTTAGAAAATTTGTAATAATTTTATTACCAAACATGGGGGTTAGTAACAGCATCTGGGTATTTAATTACAGGGCAATTACTCAATTTCACCCAATTACATGTAATTAGACATTTTTTATTTTATTTAAGTAATAAATAATCATATAACTACAAATTATATACTATTAGGCTAACCGAGCACTAGCTACTATGGCTTTCGGCGCGTTGTAGCGAAAACAGACCAGTGCCTCTGGTGGAAATCGAACCCACCAACCCCGCACTGATAAGCCAGCACGCTACCAACTAGCCTAACGGGGGCGCACTAAGTAGATGTAAACAAGTAATTGGCTTGTAATTAAATACACAAATATTGGTATTATGTCCCATGTATGGTAATGAGAAAATTGTAAATTTTCCAAAAAATCGTTAAAGCCAACAAGTGTGAGTATGTAGGTCTGAAATTATTAATTATATGACAAATTTCACAAGTGAATGATTGTGAAATGTAATTGATGCCGCCATGTCTGTATTTAGAGCCTTTTTGCAAGGGCTACATTATTGGGGTACTCGTAATACAGGTATTTTTGAGAGAACCTTAAAATATGCTTAACTTTCATTTATTTTATAAAACAAAACTTATAATTAGAATATAAATAAAACAAAACTGGTTAGCGTTTCTATTAAAATAAGCCTTTCTATTAAAAAAAAGCCTTAAGCAGTATTTTTTTTTACAATATGGGCTTTAAAATTGTTTTGAGAAAATACGTAATAGAATTATTTTTTTTTTTTTTTTTTATTAATTAATAATCATATAATTACAAATTACAAATTATATACTATTACCCTAACCGAGCAATAGCTACTATGGCCTTCGGCGCGTTGTTGCGAAAACAGACCAGTGCCTCTGGTGGGAATCGAACCCACAACCCTCGCACTGATAAGCCAGCATGCTACCAACTAGCCTGCCGGGGAGCACATTTAATAGAATTAGAAAAGGGTTAATGTTTCTATTAAAAAAATACTTTTCGAATTTTCTTATTTTTCTTCGATCTTTTTGAATAAATTTTTTATCTTTTGTTTTATTGAGCTAAAGATCCTTTATTTTATTATTATAAGTATTTATTTCCAATATTTCGTCTTCGCATTGGAAGACTTCTTCAGGGAAAATTTTTTTATAAAAAAATTATAAAAAAATTATAAAAAAATTTTCCCTGAAGAAGTCTTCCAATACGAAGACGAAATATTGGAAATAAATACGTATAATTACAAAATAAAGGATCTTTAGTACAAAAGGGTTAATTTTAATTTAATAAAAAAAAAACAATTTAATATACAATAAGCTTCAACTTTGTCAACTTTTTTTTTTTTAATTGTAGATATAAAACTTAGGGGATGGGTCATTTTGACCCCCGTGGCGCAAACGGGTTAACTTAAAAAAAATTGGGAAATCATGAAGGATATTTGAAATATTAAGTTAGTCAAGATTGATCTACATTTGTTAAAAAAAATTTATCGTTTTAAGTCAATTATAGTTCAATATACTGAATTTCTAAAAATTTTAACCGCAAACGATGTACGGCTTTGACTTATCCAATTTTGCTTAAATTTTCACCATGTAAGCTAAAAATCAATTGGCACAATAATCTTTTCGGGTTTGATCAAAAAACCAAAGTTGATATTTCATGGCCACCCTAATGTGTATATTTGATTCGATAAAAAAAAAAATTGAAAGGAAAAAAAAAACTATTGGTACACGTTTTGACTATATATCGTATGTTTAATACAAAAAACGTGATCTCTAAACCATCTACTATATTAATGTTTTTTTAAGTAATTTTTTGTATAAATTGTATTGAATATATGATTTTGGTTTCGCTAAATAAACTATAACATTCAAAACAATAAACGTCAGTTCATAACCAAATAAAATATGAATTTATATAAAAAAATTTTTAGAATTCCGTTTTTTAATTTAAAATTTATCTTTTATAAAAGAAATAAATAAAAAAAAAACTGACGTTTAAATTGCTTTTTTACGCACAGTTACTACGAAAAGTTAGAAAAAAAAGCAAACGATTACTACTATTTTGAGTTTAAATATTTTAAATATTGATTGTATTTAATTTAATTAATTATAGTTGCGGATTATATATTTTTAGTTTAAGAGAGAGAGAGATATATATATATATATATTACGAGTACTAACGAACAAACTACTTGTAAAAAACGAACGTTGTGCTACATTTTGTTTAACTATTTGGTTGATTGTTTATAAAAAATCTTTAAATATTCAGATTTTGAAATTTTTTTTTTTTCGATATTTGAAAAAAAATTTCAATTAATGCCCGTGTAGAGTAGTTTGAGAGATTTTTGCTTTGTTGGCGACAACAAAAATCAAAGATTTTCTTGGAGTGCATCTGTGTTTGCTCAAAACCCTTCCAAACTCAATTATAGTCTAGTAGATAAATTGTTAAAGATTGATTATTAAAAGTTGTTGATGCCCAGGAATTGTGATTTAATAGCAGCTGTGCGTGTTAAAGCGGTGGCTAAAGGTAGGGTTAAAGCCTGATGAGGAAATCCTGCTGTTGTTGGCTGGGTACCGGCACCGCTGCCAGCACCAGGCCGCCTGCCTGCATTCGTACTACACGTACCAAACGTACTTCTACCGATTCCACATATAGTCAAGCCTACAAAATTATATTTATTAAAAAAAAAAAAAAACAAAAAAAAAAAAAACGGTTTTTCTTTGTTTTTATTACGTTTTTTGTAGTTATTTTTAACTACTCTAGATATATAGTTTTTTAAATGTTGGGGTATTTGGGTTTTGGATGAGATGTAAACGAGGAAGTAAAATTTCTAATGGGAGGGAGATTAAATGACTTAAATAAATTAAAAATCTACAAAGAAGAAAATTTTATAATTAGAAAAGTGTAGAAAATTTGTTTTATATATGTAGCTTTCGAAGCCGACTGTCCGTACTCATAATAATCTATGCATAAAAATACGAAATTATTGTCGAAACAACAAAAACTTTCGTAAAATGTATAAATTTTCGTATATTTTACAAACAATTTTGTTGCTTTGACATTTTTTCGTAATTTTACGCATGGATTCTTATCAGTGCAGCTAAAATATGTATGCACAGCGCATACTCCAGAAACATTTTCGCGCCTTTTCATACATCTAGCGTATAAGATGAAGACAGTTGGTTCGATACACCGCATATTTCGGGGACAATTTTGGCCGTGTCCCTAAAATATGAGCTGTGTATACATATATATATATATATATATATACGTATAGTATCAATGTCAAACTTATAAAAATGTTCAACTTTCTAATTTTTCCAAATAGTGGGCGAAGTAGGCATAGTGACCAATATACTTCTAATAATCCATGCGTCAAAATACGAAAAAGTTGACAACTTACCAAAAACTTTCGTAAAATACATGAAATGTGTTTATTTAAAAAAAAAACTTTTGTTGCTATAACATTTTTTTCGTATTTTTAGCATGGATTATTTCGAGTGTACCGAGTTGTTTGGAACTCAAGTGGAAGCAGCTTTAGCTACAAGATCTTACCAATGACTTGAAATAAGTACCACGGGAGCCATTAACACACCGGTGTCTCTAGAGGACTCCTCTGCTGACATTAAAAACGAATAAGACAGGTGAGACCAGTAAATGCAGACAGGGTGGCCATTTCCACGAAGTGGAGCAATGAATTGCGGATGAGTGTCGAGTGAATGTTGGAATGCTGAAACATGGGAGGTTAAAGACCCAGGTATTGGTTGCGTATGTGCTGTATGTTTTGTTGGTTTAAACGTGTGCTGGGTATGTCTCTTATATAAACTGGTAACTACCCAGTCAGAAAAATATAATCGGCAAAGTGTTGGCAATTCGTCGGCTACGGTCTGTTATACGTTGGCGGAACGTGGGATTGACAATAGTGACAGTATTGTTCTGTTGCGCGATTGATAACAGTGGCCAAAAGTTGTCTTAGCGCTGGCAATTCAAAAAAATTGCGTGCTTTTGAAGTAGCTTAAAATAAATTAATTTTAAAACGCAGCAATACGGTTCGGTCTTAGTATTACACATCTTATTAAAATGTGTGAAATATTAAGAAATATTAAAAAAAAATCATTTTAATTGGTTGTAAAAATAACATTCGCAATGAGTTTTGCGGCTGTTAATGGCAAACCAAATAGTGGTGTCTGAGTTTCGATGTAAGTTGTACTTTTATTAGTTTTTAACATGACCGATCGACGCATAGTTTTGATCCTGTATGAAGAACACCGTGTGTAAAGCCTTCGGGTGGGAAAGTATTTAATGACCAATTTGAAAAAATTAAAACATCCAAAAATAGTTTTGAATATTAAGTGCATAGATGACTCTATTTATCTAAAAATCTGCAAACAAAAGTTATAACTTTAAAGAAGTTTCTATCGACTTAAAGAGGTTAGCGTGTTACTACTAAAAGTTCGTCTTGTAGACAATATTCTTTGAGTTTTGTATATTGTTAATATTCAATATAAATATGTGTTGTTGTATTATCACTTTACGTATGCGTGTTATTTTCAATATTTGTATTAATATTACGTATACGTACATTGGTATTAACACAAATATTTGAATTTTAATTAAATAGTTCCGATACACAATATTCTTTAAAACTAACCCGATTAAAACGCTGAAACTTTCTTAATCCATAGAAAAACATTTAAACTTTTGTTAGAAGTAAATAAATTAGAAACAACATTTTGGACGGTTTTACGATAAATTGAGTTATCACTAAACAAAATATTTAGAACTTTTTCGAGTTTTTAAATTCCTTTATTCATGTCCAGTAAAAATTCCATCGTTTTCCAAATTCCAATAATTTATTATAGATAATATATTAAAAACAATACTGAATTCGTTAGCTTTAAGACAGGCCTTCTTCGCCCTTCTTAGAAAATTTACAAAGTTCTTCATGTTTTATTTGTGTCATATAGTACAGTTAATACTGTAAGTTTGACATTAATCTGACACACTCTTTCCTGCAGCTGGACAGTTGGATTGGAAAGCCTCATATCTTCCTTAGCAACATGTTTGAGCTACATTTAAGTTGTTTTCTCTAACTTATGCATTGTGTGGGTTTGCTCATCTTTACTTCGCTCAAGCCTCGTCCTATATGTATATTTCTCTTTTGTGAAAAAAATTAGCCCTTTAAGTGGGGATTTCTTCCTTTTTGAACCTTTCCATGGACATTTAAAAGAAACCCAGTCTAAGCTCGCGATAAGGAAATCAAGTTCCTCGCTTTAGCGGTTTGGCCTGACTGTTATGCGAGAGACTTTCCCCTTTTAACCCCTTTTTTTACTTCGTTCCTGTGCAAGATTTTAAAAAGTTGTATCTAATTGAGTTTGGTTTTATATAAAGGACCGTATATTTTAAATTTCTAGCCAAAGAGGTTTGGGCAGGCCTACAACGGGGAGATTTTTCGCCTTTATACACCTTCCGGAAAAATTCAACAAAAGCTTAAGTTACTAACTTCTTCCTTCCTTTTAGACCAATTTTAACCACTTTCTTGGACAAAATTAAAAAGAAAATTATTTATAGTGAAAAATCTCATTCTCCATACATATATTAAACTTTAAGTTTCTAGGCAAATAAGTTTAGACAGGCATTCATGGTGGATTTCTTTCGACATCAAGAAACCATATATCAAAATTCAAGTTCCTAGATTTAGCGGTTTGGCCAGGCCGTCATGGGGGAGACTTGTTTTCTTTTAACCGCTATTTTTAATAAGTTTCTGATCAAAATTCCAAACATTTTTATTTAAATGACAAAGAAAATATATAAGTTAGAGCTTCTTCCGACAAACCGTAGGGGATTTCTATAAAATTGATATAATAAAAATTTGTTATAACTTTAAACAAAATTAAATTTTGAAAAAATGTTTGAAGTATTATGTGCCTATTATTAAGATGAATAATAATTGGAAACACTAATTATAATATCCGATAAAACGGTTTCTGACGAAAGCAGCCATTTTGGTTTTTTTTTTGCTAATTTTTGAACTGAATGGAATTATGACGAAAAACCAGGTCTGAATGAGGACATCTTTAAATAACAATAAACTTGATTTGCGCTCAAGTCGACTTAAGCGATTTTGAGAAAACGATAGAGATATATAGAGAGAAAGATATATAATATCAATTTTTAAAAAAAATTTTGACTTTTCATCTTCACTCACTTTTCATGTTCACTCATAACTTTTGAACACGTCGACCGATTTTGGTGATTTTCAATACCAACCAGTATATTATATTAATAAATACTTTAAAAGAAAATTAGTAACCACGCTTTTATGTTGGCAGAGTATTTTGAATTTCAACAGCTATTCATGCTGATAAAAACTATATACATTATATGGGGTCCCAGATTTTGTTTAAATGATTTGCAAACGGAATTTCACCTGCACAGTGGGCCGGGGGGGTATAAGACTAATGAGTAGTTTACACACAACTACTGACTAGTTCTTTTGTTACTCTTAGCAATCTACACTCCTTTGCTGAGTGTTAGTTGTGTACCAACATTTCTGACAATAATAATAACTAAACAAACATGTTGCGAACTAAAAGAGCCGTTTCTTTTGGAATTTTTTACGCTTTTCTTTTTATATCGAAATAAAACAATAACTACTTAGTTTATGAAATCAAAAAATCAAACTTAAAAAAAAATTTTTTCTTGTTTTTAATAAAAAAAATGACGAAAATCTTTTGGGGTTTTTTTTTATAAGTTTTTAATATTATATTTTATTTATAATTTAAGATATCAATTACATATTTTAATTCGTAAATATGAATAAAGATCATAAGTAATTAAATTTAGTATTCATATTTTTTTCTGATTTTGTTTTTGGTCAATGTCTTTGGTGATAAAAAAAATTTGTTTAAATCTGCAATAAAAACTGTCTTAATTTATAAAACACTTATTTATGTAAAAAAATAATAATATAATAAAAAAAATATATAAACTGGAAAGATTTAAGCTGTAGTTGAGGGAGGAGCCACCATATAATCACCAATCAAAATACGATTTTCCGGGACTACACTCATGACACCAGCTGATAAAAATGCAAAATGAAAGAAGAAGATACAAAATCATAAAAAAAATAAAAAATAAAATTGTAAATGAAAATTTTTAAATTTTGAAAGAGTTAAGGTTAGTTTTGTTAAAACACAAAGGATGCAGCATTTAGTTAACCCTTTCATGCATTTAATGTATGTCTACAACAAAACTTTAAGACAATAGGGGTCGAATTACGGCATTCGTGATCGTAGATTTTCTATCGATATTAATTTTATATTTCTAAAAATAAAACATTTCAACGACATTTTTTGATCAGAGATGTTATAGTTCGGTCCTTGAAGGGAAATACATGGAAAAATTGGTGCTTACAGTTTTAGTATTCATGTTTTCACAAAAAAAACAACAATTTGTAATTTTTTTTATTTTTCAAAATTAAAAAGATTTAATTTAAAAAAGTTGGGCTAAGGCGCCGTTTTAATGTTTCGTTTTTAAAAACTATACATTTACTTTTTAAGATAAAAAGACTCATTAACATTACATTTCGAAATTTAATCGTATGGCCTGTTTCTCGATTTCGAAAGAATGCTTTCTTTCGCTTTCTAAGCGAAAGAAAATTCATTTGGGTTTCTCTAATTAAATTTCTATGCGAACGATGACTTGAAATACAAGTCGAATGAAAACGTTAAAGTTTTCATAAAAAATTTGGTTTCTCTATTTCGAATGAGTTGTCAACAGGGCGAACGTAAATGTCAAAACCAGTCACTTGCTTTTTTCATTTCGAGTAATAAAATATTTTCAAAAAAATATATCATTCATTCCATGAGAAAACGCAAAAAATCTGAACATGGATCCTTTGATTTTGTTTATTTTTTGTACATGAATACTTTATGGTCACATTTGTACATTTCCTTTTTCAGATCTCCAAATTTGTAAAAACTCGTGATTTTATGCACGTTTTTAGTTCTCATAAATATCAAAAAAATGCTACAAGCAATTCAATTTGAAGAGCCATAACTTTTTAATTGTATATCGCATGTTATTAATTTAAACGATATTTGGAAGATGCAATTGTCTACTTTATAACTGGAGGTTTTTAAATAAAATTATTATTAAAAAAGTGCATACATAAGCATTTTTCAAATGCATTTTTCAAAACTTTCTCCTCCTACGATTTTCAAAAAAAATACAGTTTACTAAAATATGGAATATTACACACAGAGAAATAAAGTGTCAACCGAATTTAAAAGTGTATATTAATAGTAAGAACTTATAAATTCTGTTAGTCCAATGATATTTACATTAGATTTTTGAATATTTTGGGTGTTGGAACTAAAATTTAGTTGAATTAACCGACCTTTGTTGTACAAACTAATGTTAAGTTGTGCCAACCATCTGGAATTCGTAATAACTGAATTTGAGTCATAGTAACCGAATTTCAGTTGGCAAATAGCTAAATATTTTTCTGTGTGTAGCTAAATATACAAATACTGATTTTTATGGGACAAACATGTCTTCTATTTGTAATGATTTTTTTAAACAAAGTTTATTCTTTTATACTAAAATTTGGAAATATTTTTATACATTTTTGTATCGTTTTTTAAAATATTTTTTGTATTATTTTATATGACTTCAAATAGTTAAATTTTCGATATGATGTCAAAAAAGTTATTTTGGATCACTGTTAAGTAATGTTGTATTTATCTTCAAGCAATTTAGTAGTATTTTTATTACTTTTAAAGGAAAAGTTTAAAATATCCGGTCTGGGACCACTATGATTTCTAAATACGTAAAACAAAAAATTTAGCACAAGTAAGTATAGGCGAACGATAGCTTTCGAAATGGAGAAAACCAAATTGATTTGAATTCGAGTGACTAGCTATCATTCGACTAGGTTTTCGTTCGAGATCGAGGAACCAAGCCATTAATAAATCTGAAAATTAAAAAATAAAAATATTGCTGATTTTTCTATGCTTTGTTTTTTTTTTTTAATCATTAAAAATGGTTAAGCCATAGGACCCTAATAAAGTGAATGGGCAAATATTTTTTTTAAATCGACAGTGGCCAAACGTTAGAAAAATGTTTTTTTTTTTTTTTTAAATAAATTGCATAATAAATGGAATTCATTTTAACGCTGGAAAAAATTCTAATTCGCAGTATAAAACTAGAGTACCATACTATTCCAATGTAATTTTAATGGTGATGATCCGATAAATATTTAATAAAATACGAATACACAGACTTAAGGTACGTTCAAATTAGTCAAATATTTGACAAAAAACATGAAATATTTCTTTGCCGTAATCTGAACACAAAATATTTTTGTGTGTCAAACAGCAAATCAGCTGATTTTGGTCAAACAAAATTATTTGCGTTCAAATAAATATTTGACAAACTTAACCATAGTGTGAACACTAGCTATCAAATATTTTCTTCTGATTTGAGCAAATATTTATTTGATCTTACAAAAAAAAATGTAAGAACAAACAATGGCAAATAACAGGAGGTAAAATCGTCAATTATAAATTTTTTTAATAAATTTATTAATAAAATGCTTTATAAAAAAACTGAAATGTAAATAGATATTAAAAAAATTGAATCACTCAATAATGGATTGGAACATTGGTCCAAAATGGAACGATATGGAATGAAAAGGGGAACGATTGTAATCGGAGCACTGTTCACAATTGTGTTATCGTACATGAAAATAAAAATGTAATCATTCCGATAACAGAATGGAACATTGGTCTAAAATGGAACGATATGAAATGAAACGGGAATGGCGTTGTTTTTTATGGTTTGCAAAAATTTTGTCCATTTTGCGATATCATGCTTAGTTTTCGAGATACAAGCCATTTTACAAAATGGCGATATTTTAAAATGTCCAGTATCTCCAAATAGACCAAAACGGACGAAATTTTTGCTCCATTGGAGTATTAATATACCCTTATAACATAAATAGGCTAGGTCCGAGAGAGGTCCCGAGTGATAAATTTTTTAAAAAACAGTTAGTTTTTCGATTAAATAAATCTATGTTTTTTTACACTTTGATTAAATAAATATTTAATACAAATATTTGTTTCAATCTGAACGCTCGACAAATATTTTTTCGTTTATTTTATTTGACGCTATTTGAGAGCTGTTTGAACAAACAAAAACCATCAAATATTTGATCATAGTTTGAACATAAAATAAAATAATTTTTTATTTGACACAATTGGAAGCAAATATGTAAACAAATATTTTGTTCAAATATTTGATTAATGTGAACGTACCTTTACACACTTTTTGCATTTTTCTCATTTTTCAAAAAAATTAAAACAGTGACTTTTTTCGAAATTTGAAAAACTAAAAACGCCAATCTTTAAGTGGGTCCATAAACTTTCTGAATACAAAATTTAATTTAAATCGAAAAAATGAAGATCAGATTTTTGCCGATTTTGCTTGAAATGACCGATATATTTCTTTTGTAAATAAATCAAAAATATAAAAATATTAGCGGTTTTCATTCTTGGTGTTATATTTACTTCGTGTTATATTTACTACGAGTTGTTCACAACAAAGAGTGGGTGTCTTTTTTTAATATATGACAAATTTATAAATTAGCTGATTTTTGTTGTTCGCAACATACTCGTATCAAAAATTATTTTAATTTAAGAAAAATTTCAAAACTTACAGAAAAAGAAAAAATCACAATTTTTTAAGTGCAAAATGTAAAATGCTTTCGTTTTAAACTGGGGTTTACAATATTTTTTATTAATTTTTTAAGTTTTTTCAACAAAATAAATATTTTTGACGGCAGAACAGTCAGCTGTTTAATGCTGATAAAATTATCACACGTGTTTACCAGTTTTTTGTGTGGTATTTCCCCAGAGCGTGGTACATTTTAGTGCAATACATTTTGTTTTTGGCTCTGGTAAATTTATCAAACGAACACCATTAACCAGAGCTACAAAGGTTATTTACTACCAATAATGAATACCGCTATTATTAAAAAAAGTGCACATCTTTTTAGTCCGTTAATTGTATTTATATGTACAACATTTTCTAAAAACTAAACGGCGAGAAAAATCAATCATTTTCCTCATTTTGGTATTATTTGACCCCAAAATAGTCACAAAATAAAATATAGCAGCAGTTTGGTGCATGAGAGGGTTAAATATTTAATAATTGGATTAATTTCGAAGTTAAGTGTAGTCCCGTGCATATTATTGTTTATAAAAAAAAATAAAAATTAATTTTATTAAAATTATAATTAAGAAACAAAGTTAAAATATGACATTAAACAGTGGCTTAAATTTGATTAAACATTAAAATTTAATTCTTAAACAAAAATATTTTTTTGTTATTTGCAGATTTTCGTCATTTTATTTAAAATAAATTTATAAAAATAAATACTTAAAATATTATTAAACTAAATTATATTTTTATATTTTTATCAAGCTTTAAAGGATTATGTTATGACTAAATTATGACACATTTTTTGTAAATTTCGTCTACTAAGTTTTTTGTTTTGGTAGATGGCTTTTACATTATTTTATTTAAATTTTTTATTTTTTTTTCTTTATTTCTGTTTTGTTTAGTTTTGTTCAAGCGTGCACCAAGCATTTGTTTAACAACAAAAAAGGCAAACTTATTATTTTACTGGGTTAAAATTAAAATTGTTCCAAATATTTTAAAATTGATTTTATTTATGTTAAAATGTTAGGTTTACAAAAATCATGGTTTCTGTGGTTAGGGTGTATTTTATATTATAAATATTGTATGGTTTTAGTTAGATAAATTAAAAAAAAAATATCAAACAAACACAAATAATTTAAAAAGAGATATAAAACTTACCAGTAGGATAGGGTAAACCAAAACTAGGATAACCCGAATAACCACGACCAGCTGCATAAGCGGCATAAGCAGCCGCTGGGAAACCTTAAGAGCAAAAGAGAAAGGGGGGAATGATTAAATAAACGTAAATTGATAATAATAGTAAAATTTTGTATTATTTATATATTGTCAACTAAAATACAAAAGGTCGTAACTAACAAAGTTTCCATAACCGGTTTTATTGATGATTATTATTCATTTGGCTAAACCATATGCCTTCACAAAATTTTGGACTCACACGATAAAAAATAGCGGTTTTATAAATAAAGTTCGAGTCTTGTATGTTTTTATTTTTGTGCATTTTTTTGGTTGCCCTGTTAAATACTAAAGTAGAGTTGAGTGATTATGAAGCTCTGTATCGAACTACATTTCTCCACAAAATTTGTGGGTTCTATGATTAAAACTAAAGGGTCCGCCATCTAACGTTTTTCATTTCAACTAGTGCTTATTTCGTGAATGGTAACACTTAGCTCATGTCTGATTTGACAGATAACTAGTTTTATCCTTCCGCTGAACGAATATGGTTGTGTATACGCTTGAACAACGCTGGGAAATATTGCGACATTACTTTGAAAATCATGGTAATGTTGCAGAATGTGTGCGAAAATTGCGTACGGATTTTGGAAGAAGAGAAGCACCGTCAGCTCCGTATGTTCGTTATCTTGTGAAGATCCAAAAATTGAAGAGGAGGATATTGGCAACATTTGGTTTCAACAGGACGGCGCTACGTGCCACACAGCCGAAGCTACACTCGATGTTTTGCGCCCTGTTTTTGAAGATCGCATTATCAGCCGCAGAGCTGATGTCGTTTGGCCACCTCGGAGCTGCGATTTGACACCGTTGGACTATTATTTGTAGGGTGCCGTCAAAGATAAATGTTACGCCAACAAGCCACAGACAATTGACGCTTTAAAGGACAATATTCGTAAAGCCATTGGTGAAATACAGCTGCACACAATCGATAATGTGCTTAAAAATTGGACCGATCGTGTAGGCTACTGCATTTCCAGCCGAGGCAGCCAATTGAATGAAATTATTTTCCATTATTAACCGGAAGGATTGTACTTTCAAATAAAAAAAGAAATAGTGAATTTTTATCGTTGATCTATAAATTTATGTGTGAGATTTTATTTGTTCGGTTTTAGATCATGACAAATTTTTCTCTAAATTAACAGAGAAATTATAATTTTTATATGATAATTTACTTTGACTATTAGAAAAAAACACAGAAAAAGTTATTAGACACTAGCATGAATGGAATGCATTTTCTGACCCACTACGGTCTTCATCAACATTCTTTGTGCCATTTTAGTGTTAATCGTAAATATCATCTATTTAACTCACATGTTAAAGAAATTGTTAATTTAGAGAAAAATTTGTCATGATCTAAAACCGAACAAATAAAATCTCACATAAAAAAAGAAATTTAAGAAAATATTCAGTAGTTTTTTTTTATAGCATTTTCAAAAAAAAAAGTTATTTGGCGGACCCGTTATCAGTTTTTTTTTAACGATGTTGTTAAAATATCTGTGGGCGTTTTTTGCTTCTTCTGTAGAAAAGTAAATAAGTTAGTTACGCCGTTTTGCATTTTAGGTGACGATATGGATTATTTTTACACACATAACATTTTTAGATAATTTAACGAAATATTTAAATTTAGTTTTATAAAAAAAAATTAAAACCTCACATATATTTTGAGGAATTACACTAGTTTACAAATTTTGAAAAAATGTTTGATCCACAATATTTATTGTTTGTTTTCCATGTAAGATCGCGCGTTAAATCTGAAAATGAAGTCCAAAAGTAGAACAGTTTTCAAGATATTGTTTAATTTAAAATTTTCCATTTTTAAAAAATGTAGTTTTATTTAAATAAAAATATCGACGGATCAAAAAGCTGGAGTTGATTTTTTTTAATTTCTATTGTAAATTTCACTAACAATAAGTTAAAATTAATTAAAATTGTATTTCTCTATTTACAGTTGAAGTCTGATCATAAAATCAGTTAAGAATTGTATAAAAATGCAGATATTTAGTTTTAATACAAATACAGTTGTACAGGCAAAGCCCTGTGTAACTAATACTCGGTATACCGAAAAGGCGATATAACGAACGAACAAATTGTTTGCATATACAACGAATTTTTCTAAAAATGTATACTCGATACAACTAACAGTTGGTGAAAGATACGTAACAAATTTCAAAAATTTAGAAAAAATCATAGAAAGAAAACTAAATTTTGTTACGGCATATTTTAATTTAGACGTATACCCCACTCCACGGACTCACCTTGTACACTTAGAATACTACGTAGGTAAAAAGAATTGAAATTTCACTTGAAAACCGGACGACTTATATTTCAGTAAATTCAACTAACAATGTCATTTGTTTTTTTTTTGTTCAAGAAATGAATCACAATTGTATTAAGAATTACCCATATATGTACACTTAGAATTGTATGTAGGTAAAGATCACTGCGAATGTAGTTAAAAACAAATGCAATTTTAGGAAAGGACTACTTAGATTTCAGTAAATTCAACTAGCATTGTCATTTGGTTTTTAATATTCAAAAAATGACTAACAATTGTAATAAAAATTAACCTGATGTTAGTAAAAATTAATCAAACATTTATGTTTTTTCCAGTTTTATTAGTTTTTTGTTTTTATATACATCGAGATTGTTTTTATGTTATTTTCAATTTATATTCTTTATTTTGTTAAATAACAAAAAACTACTGTACAAAATTTATGTAAACTCATAAAACAGTCATTTGATGTGGTTTGTTTTTTTAAATGAACTACAAGGTTAGTAAAAAATGTAATTTGTTCTACAAATGACTGACATTTACATTAAAAATAAATAAACTGTATAACAACCCAAAAAAAATACAAATATTTACAGCAGAGTGTATGAAGAAAAAAAGTGTTTTTTGTCCACCCATCAAAATGTATCTTGGTTTGTTTTATGATGAATTTTCGATATATCGACTACTAGCTTCTAAGGCGATAATCGGATTGAAAAATATTGCATAGAGAATTGACATAGCTTTAATTTAAAAATGAAAAAAATCAAATTCATCGTTTTGGTAAGGAGAAGTTTTTATTTAAGTAAAAGCATTTTTTTAAATGGAAAATTTGAAAATTTAGCCATATCTTAAAAAATGTTCCACATTTGGACTTCATTTTCGGACTCAGCGAGCGATTTTACATGGAAAATAGATGTCAAATGTAGTGGATCAAAATTGCTGTAAGCTAGTGTTATTTTTAATAATTTTTGTTTATTAAATGTAATAAGTTTTCATGAACAAAATAAAAATTTTCATTAAATTTAAAAAAGAAATTCACTATAACTTTTGCAATTCTTAAATTCCATTTGAAATTCAGAAAACATTATTTGAAATTTAGATTTTCCAGTTGAAATTCAGAAAATATTATTTGAAGTTCATAAATAATAAATATTTTCTGAATTTTAATTGATATATTATGAATTACAATGATGTGCTTTTGAATTTCAATTGGTATTTTTGAATTTCAAATGATATTTTCTGAATTGATACATTCTGAATTTCAAGATATTTTCAAACAAAGTATCCTTCATTAGAAAAGTATCTTTTATTATCTTTTTATAATAATAATAATAATAAAAAAAAAAAACAAAAAAAAACGTCCTTTTATTAAAAAAGTACCTTTTATTAAAAAAGTATCTTTTATTAAAAAAGTATCTTTTATTAAAAAAGTAACTTTTATTAAAAAAGTACCTTTTATTAAAAAAGTACCTTTTATTAAAAAAGTACCTTTTATTAAAAAAGTACCTTTTATTAAAAAAGTACTTTTTATTAAAAAAGTACCTTTATTTAAAAAAGACCTTTTATTAAAAAAGTACCTTTTATTAAAAAAATATCTTTTATTAAAAAAGTATCTTTTATTAAGAAAGCACCTTTTATTACGAAAGTACCTTTTATTAAAAAAGTACCTTTTATTAAAAAAGTACATTTTATTAAAAAAGTACCTTTTATTAAAAAAGTACCTCCTATTAAAAAAGTACCTTTTATTACGAAAGTACCTTTTATTAAAAAAGTACATTTTATTAAAAAAGTACATTTTATTAAAAAAGTACCTTTTATTAAAAAAGTACCTTTTATTAAGGTACTTTTTATTAAAAAAGTACCTTTTATTAAAAAAGTACCTTCTATTAAAAAAGTAACTTTTATCCCAAAAATACCTTTTATTAAAACAGTACATGTTTTTAAGTAGTTTTTATTAAAAAAGTACCTTTTAATAAAAAAGTAAAGTTGCTCTTATTACAAAAATACCTTATATTAAAAAAGAACATTTTATTTCAACCGTACGTTTTATTGAATAAGTGCCTTTTATTATAAAAGTACCGTGTATTGAAATTATTATTAAAAAAGTACCTTTTATTTAAAAAAAAATTTCTCAAAAAGAACTTTTTATTAAAAAATTACCTTTTATTAAAAATTACCATTTATTATTACCACTCATTAAAAAGTATATTTTATTAAAAAAGTACATTCTATAAAAAAAAGTAACTCTTATTAACAAGTACCTTTTATTAAAAAAGTACCTTTTACTAAAAAAGTATCTCTTATTAAAATAGTACTTTTTATTAAAAAAGCGCATTTTTATTAAAAAATTACTTTTTATTAAAAAAAAGTACTTTTTTTTTATTAAAAAAAGTACCTTTTTATTAAAAAATACGTTTTATTTAAAAAGTACCTTTTACTAAAAAGGTACCTTTTATTACAAAAAGTACGTTTTATTAAAAAGTGACTTTTATCATAAAAGTACCGTGTATTAAAAAGTACGTTTTATTAAAACAGTTGCACTGGGAATATTATACATTTTTTATGTTAATTTTAAATAAACTTACCTTCCGGTAATGTCCCCAGACCCCACATAATATTATCTGCATATTATCACAACAACCGTTTAACATTGGCATTAAAGAAATGAAAGAGAAAAAGATAACAATTTTCAATTAATAAAATATTTCAAATAATTTGTCTTTAATTTTTGTTTTATTCAAAAAACAATTACTAAAAACTTATACAAATTTATATATAGAGAAAATTAAATATGTTGTTATTAAAAAATTAAAGATTAAACTAAAATTTGTTATATGATCTAAAAAACATTGACGAAAAGTAAATGATTTGTCTAAATCAATTGTATATATATAAAAAAAAAAAACTAAAGTTTGCTAAAGATTTATAAAAGTTTTGACTAAATGTTGGTAGTAAAAGTTTTAGTTTCGAATTTTTGTTTAGTTTTTTTTAGTTATCAAATAAGTATCTCTCTTTTGGCCTACACCTACACACACACATACACAGACATAGACAACATTTTGACTTAGTTAGATAACTGCTTATTTACTAATTATTAACTAAAATAATACTGTTGTTATTCGATTTACTAATAACTATTAGTTAAATGTTTCAAATTAAGTTTAAACATTTATTTTTTTATAATTTTGTTATTGTGTGATTATATTTTATTAAACTAAAACTATCTAAAAGATTTGTTCGTTGTAATTTATGAGTTACTAAATTTAATCCTAGTTTGCTTTTTATATAATTTTTTTTTAGTAAAACTATAAACTAAATGACACTTAATACTAGTATAAATAGAGAAAATTTTAAATTTGTTTGTGTTACTAAAAAAAAAAAAGAGATGGAAATTTTAATTCATAACTTTTCTAATAAAAGTTATGAATAAAAAAATCTTTCAAATAACCCAGCAAAATTTGAATGTTTTAAGTATCCATTATCAGAATTAATTCAGAAACCGAACAGATTTTCTTTTTATAATTTTATAGACACTGCACAGTGGGATGTATCACAACATTTTTGGAAATAATTTGGTCATTTATTACTTATTGGTCTGACTGCAATGAAATATGGAACAGGCATAGGTGACTTAATATCGAGCTTAACTTTTGACGTTGAACCTCACACAGTGGGAAAAATTGACTAATTTGCTTACAGCTCACAGTTTTGAAAAATACCTGACTAAATTCCTGATCTATTCCTCACAGCCGATTTTTAAAAGTAATTCATTTTATATCCTTAATAAATCGTCAGAATCAGCAAATAAATTTTTTTTTTGATATTTTGGCTATAAATAATCTGAACGTTGTGGGATACGAACATAATGTATCTCAAACAAAAAAGAATTATAATCAATATTATTACTTCATCGATCATAATTTGAATTTGTGTTTTTTTTTATAAAAGAGAAGCAATACTCAGGAAATTCTTCCTATTCAATGATATGTTGCTTTCTTTGGAAAGGGTATAGTAGAGAGGTGAAAGGTGGAGAAAGATTAAGGGCTTCAAACATGGCAACACTGTAATTGCGCGAGATGATAAGTCTTAGAACAGTTGTTGCTCTCCACCTGATGGAGAGTTGGCGAACTTATTGAAGCTTATAAACTCCACTGTTTGTTTTCACTACAGCATCTACTATCTAACCAAAAACGTTAACTTTTCATCAATTAAAAACCAATATTCTGCTTTACAAATGACCATCATTAAAGAAATTTTATGAAAATTCTAAAGTTGGCTACCCTGAACGTAAAAACCATACGTCAATCGGTGAAGTTGTGAAATAGAGACGGATCAGATTAGAAAAATAAACAAAAAATCTAAAAATAGAATATTTGCGTTTGTTAGTGTTTGTCACTTCTGAGTATAATATACCATAATAGAAAAGTTAATAGTAAAGAAATCTGCAATTTAGCTGCGTTACATTGGAGGCCGAACTTGGATGTGATAGCTAATCGGTCATGCCTTGGTATTGTTACGTTTGCAATGTAAGAAGAATCAGGTTTGAATCCTATGGCCGGCAGGTTGTTGAAAAAATTATCACACAAATAATAAAACAATTTAAATGAAATATCACTGATGACGCCTGTCCATTAAAAAAGTCAAGAAACTAGTCTAGTCTAAATAGAAAATTATTTAACTATTATTTGCCATTTTGTAATCTATTTGCCAGAATTTAATAAATGAAATGTGAAAAAACAACCGACAAAATGTTGAGTGAAAGATGATGTAAATTGGTTTTATTTATATCGATTTATTAAAAGACTGACCATCAACAGCCCGTAGAGAAATCTAAAATTCATAAAAATGATAATCTTGAACTTGAATACTCTTGCTCACATCATAATTTATGATAAAAGATCGAAAAATAAACTTTTGGTTTTAATTTTTTAAAATTTAAAAGTAAAACATTTGAAAATTAATAGTGTTTATAATTTTTTTTTAGAGAAAAACGTTGTTCTTCTTCTTAACCTCAACCTTTCTAAAGTTTTGTATTTTGAATAAGAACCAGATATTCCTTTCTTTTTTGTATAGTACCTATTACTTCACTTTACTCATGTTATAAATTTATTTTATATTATTTACTTTTTACATTTTTTAAACGTTATTAATCAGAGTTGAACTCTGTAATTTTAATTTAATTTTTTTAGTGTCTACCCTGTAAGTACTCGGTACACATATGTTTTGAATAATCGCTTGGTGGTTCTGATTGCCGCCATCTTATTAAACATTTTATTAAACTGAGAACCAGCGAATAGAATAGAGTAAGACTCCTTTTTGTTTTTTTATATTTTATAACCTTAAAATATTACATTTATGTAT
Organism: Delia radicum; assembly: GCA_021234595.1. Classification (NCBI taxonomy): domain Eukaryota; kingdom Metazoa; phylum Arthropoda; class Insecta; order Diptera; family Anthomyiidae; genus Delia; species Delia radicum. The sequence continues at coordinate 25,410,883 of CM037853.1, forward strand.
TTTCCTTTATAGATAATAAAACACGCCAAATTAGCATCTTGATTTGATGCTTTCGATTTAAGAAAACAACTTGTTTTATTATTATTCTCAATTACGAAAGTTGCTGCCGCAACAACTCATGTTTTTTTGCTTAAAAAGTTAACAAACAAAAGTGAAAGGGTTAAAACCTTCCACTATCGACTTTTTGTGTGTGGACATATTGCTATTTTGATTTCAGATTTTTGATAGGGGTCCTTAAATTTCAAACAAAAAGGTTTACACATATGACTCCTCCTCCTTCTAACCACCAAAGAATTTGTTCGAAAATCGAATTTTTGAAACTTTTCAGCCCATTTTCACCACAAAAACATTGTAATAACCAACAAGGCTTCATTTTATTTTGTTCTGGAAATTAATTGAATACACGGGCCAATTTCGAGATTATAGCTTTGATAGTTTAGGAGATACACCAAACGCCCCTTTTTTCGGAGATAGAGGCTGATTAATAAAATTGTAGCTTGTTAACAAAAAAAGTAGCAACTATATTGCCCCGATGAACAGTTTGAGCATACAATGATTTTTTCTCACTGATCCTAATAAACATATTTAAATATAAATATAAAGTTTTATATCATTATCATATTTTTTATAGAATATTTTTTTTAAATGTGTACACTAGGCATTTTGACTAAAAACTTAATAGGCACTACGCTATGGGGAATATTGTACTTTAATAAAAAACGTTAACTTAGGTCAGTTTGAAACAAAAACCTTACGCACCGAATGCGATTTCTAAAACCCTCCAAGATTTTTAATTTTTTATTTTTTTTAACAATTTTAAAACAACATCACAATATTAATAGAAAGAAAAGTACAAACTAGGTGTTGCACGAAATAAATTTTAAGTTTAGTGTTCGCGTTGATTTGTCTTGCACTATTTTCAAATTCCAAACTTCATAGCATTTGGTGCGGAATCTTTTTTAACGACCGCGAAAAAGTAAAAAACGCAATTATTCATAGTTGTCCATGGACTATTCAGCCTTGCCTGTTAAATTTTGATATTTGCAAAAAATGCCAAAAGTTATATGACTAGTGTACACTGTAGTGTACAAAGGTTGTACAACTTTGGTAATTTTTTCTTATTTTAGAGATTTTTCGCCAATTTTTTGCAAATTTTAATTAAAGTTTTTTTAAATAAAAACACTCACTATTCAATTAAACTTTTAATAAATAGATAAATCTTTAATTGAAAATAAAATCAATTAAATAGTTACTAATTATTTTAATTGGTACTACAATTTCTTTAATTGGACCAAATTCAATTAAACTTTTAATTGTAAATCCATTTTAGTTTTTTCTGCGTTAACATGTTCATAATTTGTTGGATAATTCCCTTCTAATCCACGCTTTAAATGAAGACATCCCACCAAAAACTGTAAAAAATCCCATTTTTGGGAATTTTTATATCGTTTTTGAGAATTAATCTCTGACATCAATTTCACATTTATGAGCTTAAAAAATAGTTAAGTCTAAATCATTTCATCATTGGATTTTATGTATTAATAAATATTTGATTGAATAGTGAACATTTACCTTTAAGCAAAAACCGCAATTTGTACCTTCCTATTAGAATTTCCCAAGTTTTTATCTTGCAAAAAGTGCTAAATGGGTTTCTTTTTGAAAAATAAATGGATTTCTTTTTAAAAAATAAATGTAAAAAAATCGGCAAAAATTAAATAAATCGCCAAAATTTGAAAATTCTTCAAAGTTTAAAACAATCGTCGAAGTAGAAAAACAACTGTAAAGTTAAATAAAATTCGTCAAAATTGGACAAAATCGTCCAAATTAAAAAATCGTCAAAATGAAAAAAAGCGCTAAAATGAAATAAAAAACTCGCCAAAATGTGAAAAAATAGGCAAAATTAATCGACTATTTTAAAAGAATAGCTAAAAAAGTCTTTAAAATTTAAAAAAATCTAAATTTTTAATTTAGCAATTTTTTAAATTTTGGCGTTTTTTTTAAATTTGACGATTTTTTAAATTTGGCGATTTTCAATTTAGTTTTAGTTTAGTTATAGTTTTTTTCAATATTCGCTTTTTTAATTTTGAATTTTTTTTTTTATAATGTTTTGCGATTTTTAAAATTTTTGTTCCTTTTTCAATATTGACGATTTTTTTAATTTTATCGATTTCATAATTTTGGCGATTTTTTTTTTTTTTTAATATATGGCAATTTTTTTACAATTTTAACGGTTTAATATATATTATTAAACTTTAAATTGAAAATGAGTTTAAAGTTAAGCAAAAATTTAATTAAAATTTGATTGGCAATAATTTTTTCTGTGATACTCGAAGTGAAGAAAATTCTTAATACTTTTTACAAGTAGAAAGCTTTGCGATAAATCAGAAAGCGGTTAAAAAGTGCATTTTTAATAATAATTGACTTAGACTGATGATATGCTAAAATAATATTACCTGGAAAACCCTGTGAATAGTGAAAGTTATTGAAAAATTTAAGAAACTTGTTCTTAATAAAAAAGTCAAACTCCAAATGTTAACGGACTAAATTTCAACTTTAATAAATTTTTGAAATTTTTTGCTGGGTTATTTATGTTTTACACTAAAACTATTTTTTAGTTTTTTTTTATATCATTATATAATAAAGATTAAATAATTTAGAAAAAAATATTACAATTAAAAATAAAATACACACACATTTAGTTAAATAAATTGAAAATGAAAAAAAAAAAAAATAATTTTGTTTAAATACTATTATCGACTACAACTTATAAAAATAACAATTTAAATAAAGAAAAAAGAAACATTTTAACATAAAAAATTTCATCTATTTGTTATATAGAAAAACAGAAATATTCAATCCTTTTTTTTTTGGTTTTGATGTGATGTTGTTGATTGGTTGATTAAAATTCCATTCGTGTTTTTTTTTTTTTTTTTTGGTTTAAATTATCCTTTTCTGATTATCCTTTTATGGTATGGCCTTTTGGTTGTTGTAGTTTTTGTAGCTCTATTGTAAAATAATTGTGTATTATTTTTTTTTCATATATTTTTAATTAGTTCATCTCTACATAAAGTTTTGTTCTTTTTTTTATAATCTTGTTGTTAATTGTAAATTAAAGTTGTATAAAACAAAAAAAAAAAAAAAAAAATTAAAAAAAAAACTTTAAACAGTTTTTTAATAAAACTTTTACTTTGTTGTTGACTGTTATTATTTTAATAGAATAAAGACAAAATGTTAAAAAAATATACTCTCACCCTAAAGAAATGTTGAAAGTTGGTCTAAAGATAATGAGACATAATAAAGACTATTTAATAAGTCTTTATTTTGGTATTATGAGACATTTTAAACTTGGGAATTCTATAGTCTACACTTAATATGTTAAGTTACTCAATTCTTAAGAATTTTTAAACGGATTTAATAAGGAAGATAGTTCAGCTTTACTAATGTGGTAATATTTTACATCAAAATTGGATTTTTATTAATTTTTTTTTTTTTATTTTTGAACTTTGGCTGCTTGCAATTGCAACAGTTTATTAGTAAATATATTTTTCATTTAATTTATCCACAAAGTGTGTTTAATTTTTAGTAAAATGAGCATTTGTTTATTTCAATCGCTTTGGAATTGTTAAAGTAATAACATTTTTTTATAAAAAATACATAAAAAAAATATACTAGGGCGGATCAATAAGTCCATGACTTTTCGAACTTCCCTCGTAGTTATATGAAATGCAACACTGCTCCAATCAAGTACCACCTGTTAATAGAATACTGTCAAATTGAGAAAGTTCCGTCATTTACTTTGCGTTTAACAGCTGTTCAAAACATACAACCCAGTGGATTTTTTTTAAAAAATGGAAAAAAGTGAATTTCGAGTGCTCATTAAACATTATTTTTTGCGAAAAAAAACTATCAATCAAGCCAAGGAAAAGCTTGATAAATACTAAGGACTCTGCATCATTGATTTCAATGGCAAAAAAGTGGTTTATTGACTTTCGTTGTGGTCGCACAAGTACAAATGATGCTGAACGTTCTGAACGGCCAATTGAGGTCAATACAACCGAAAATGTCGAAAAAAATCCACGATATGGTGTTGGCCTATTGAAGAGTCAAAGTGCGTGAGATTGTTGATGCCATAGGCATTTCATGTGGCAGTGTGGTTTCGATTTTAAATGATCAGTGGGGCTTAAGAAAGCTGTCTGCAAGATGTGTGCCGTGTTTGCTCTCAATTGACCATAAACCTAATCGTGGCCAATAAGGTGATGGCCACAGTTTTTTGTGATGTACGCGGAATAATCCACATCGATTAGCTTCAAAAGGCAAAAGCAATAAACGGCGAATATTATGCCAACTTATTGGACCGATTTAACTAGGATCTAAAAAAAACGACCCAATATGGCCAAGAAATGCCTATTTTATGGACCTCGAAAAATCGTATTTTTTGGAAGTGATACAGAAATTGGAGAAACGTTGGTCTAAGTGTATTAAGCTTAAAGGAGATTATGTTGAAAAATATTTTTTTTTTTTTTTGCAAAAAAAAAACTGTGCAAAAAAAACTGTGTTTCAAAAAGTCACGGACTTACTGATCCGCCCTCGTATGTTAACCCTTTTTTTTGTGTGCAAACAACAAAATCATGTTACTGTTTAACACTGAAATTCATCGTTTAGAAAAAGTTCGATAACTTTATTAATTTTTAAGTCATTAAAAAAGAACCCATACAATTTTACTAAAAATTAAAAAAATAAATTGCAAAAATTATTTAAAAGAAATAAAATTAAATAAAAATCTTTAAAGTTAAACAAAAATATATATGTACATTTGTAATTTAGAAAATTCTCAGAATATTTTAATAACATATATATAATTTTGTATTTAAATTAAAAAAAATACAAATTTTCATTCAAAATTAAAGAAATTTTAAAATAAACTAGACGAAAAAAAAAATTTTGTCAAAGTTGAAAAAATTAGAAGAAAAAGTTAGATATTATTGTTACGACCTCTCCACAATTTTGTTGAACCCATATATAAATTTGGAAAGCTCAACTATTCTTACATACCGATTTGAATGAAACTCGGATATGTTGTACAGAATCAAAATTATGGGTATACTGTTTCTTTTTTGTGCCATGTCGAAGGGTTAACAAATAGTTCAATAACTTTTATATGAAATATATTAAAAAAGCGTCAAATTGGGTCATCCCAGATCCCACTTTTTAACCACTCAACTAGAGATTACGCGCCTAAAATTACGTGATTACCATTTTCTGTCCTCAACAACTTATACAAGTTTCATTTAAATCTGCAGATTCAGCACTTGTAAGAAGCGAGTCCCTCCAAGGTTTACATGTCGATTTTAAGGAAACTCTGACATTTGTATACAATAACAATTTAGGGTATTCGGTTTTTTTTTTTTTGCCATTTCGAAAGTTTAAGTTTTAACAGTTGGGGTCAAAATCTACCCGTTTTTTGGTGGCATTAAAACTGGCATTTTGTGAAGGAACTATAATTGATTTAAGTTAACAATTATGTATATATTTTCTAAAACTTCGGGCTCTGATAAGATCTTTAGCCAGATCGAAATACTAGTATCAACCTAGCTAAAATGTTTGATTTGCTTTATTTTTCTAAATATACGGAGGTTGGAATTAATCGATTGGGCGTCTGAGTTTTTTCCGATATTTTTAACTGTTCGACTTTCATGCGACTTTTCCCGAAGGTATTTTTCATCTTATATTATAAATATTTAAAATAAATGGCAACTAAGTTATTACATCAAAAATATTTTTGCTGCGTACATATTTAGCTGAATTTCGTTAATTTCAGATATATTTGCATACAAAATATAATATTGATAACCCCACATTTTAACCCTTAAGCGTGCGATTGCCGTTAAAACGTGTTCATTAAGACCGGAGAAAGCAAATGTTCAAAGTCTTAAAAAAGTATTTTTTACAATAACTTTAGATTTTGAAGGTATGTTAAAATTTCGGAAACTCCATTAGTCTATTTTGTATCACCGTGTTATTTTCGAGATAATATGAACTTATCCAAATTCCATTTATTTTCCCGATTATTTTTATGACTAATTTGAGTAAGGATATTGGTAAAATTGAAAGACAAGTTTGTATTTATTGGTACTTTTTTATGAAAAGGTACTTTTTTAATAAAAGGCCGGTTTTTTAATAATATGTCCTTTTTTTAACAAACGGCACTTTTTGTAATAAAAGTTATTCTGTGGAATTAAAAGTTCTTTTTGTTAAAAAAAATATACTTTTGTTATTAAAGATACTTTTTGTAATAAAAAGTATTTTTTGTAATATAAGGTCCTTTATTAATGAATGGTAATTTTTGTAATAAAAGTTACCCAGATAGAATAATACAATCGACGCAGTGCTGGCAATGTGTCTGCGACGATCGGTTATGGATTGGCTGAACGTGGGAATAACTATCTGGACAGTATTGCCTAGGAGTTTATATATAAGGAGTCAAAAACAAACAAAAGATTCAAACAAAAAATTCCTCGACGCGTTGAAATATCCTGGCTCGTAGCAAGGTGTTTTAACTGTGAGATGAAAATAAATTAAAGTTTTTGAAATTGCAAGTATGTGAACTATGTGAATTGTGTTAAAAATGTAATGTAAATAATATAAACAATGTAATGTAAATAGTGTAAACAATGTAAACAACGAAAAAAATGTAAATAATGTATTAAATAAAAATTTTATTTCACTTTCATTTTTTTATCGTTCCACTGTTTTCACCGAGGACGGATATCATGTCGGACAGAATGTTGTATTTCATGTCCTGTTGGATGTCTTGTTTAAAAAATTCTGTGACTCCTTATATATAAACTGCTTGGTATTGCTATATGTTACCCGATTGGAACAGCGGTTAAACAATAACTTAAAGGAACAATGTTTTATTAAAATAAAAAAGAAATTATGAATTTTGAAAACATTTTCGAAATAAGGTTTTTCTGGGTTTTAATTAAAAATAAAGAAAGAAGGGGTTTGAATGGAAATTATTTTCATGAGTTTTACTCATAATTAGAAATTTGTACACGGCAATTAGAGTTTTTCATCGGTAAATGTATTTTAAATTTGAAGTGTTTCGAGAAGTTATTATGAATTTTGACGAATATTAAATGTCTTTTAAATCCTATTCAATTTCAGAATAAACTTTCAATATTTACTCATTATGCTCACACTGTTCCGTTTACGACCTGGAACTTTTATACGCTTATATTTTTTTTAGTGGATCAAGAAAATTTAAATTTTAAAATAATTTAACATCTTGATAACAAGTAAATGTTTTCAACAAGTACAAGTAAATGTTTTCATCCAGAGTTGCCAAATAATTATTTGAAAAATATAAATTTTAGGCTTTTTCGATGGGACCTTTATCAAAACTTATTTAAAAAGTTAAGAAATCATACAGGTTTATATTTTTGTTTGCCATATTGATGAGAAAACAATAAAAATTTATTTATTATTTTTTATAATTTTTTTTATAGTTTTCTTTTTTGTGTATAGTTATTTTAAAATCTGACTGATCGAACAATGAATTTTTCAACTACACAAAGTAGAAAATATGGAAAAATTTATTCAGCTTTAACTCAAAACATAAAAAATGCTTATTTTTATTTAAATACTACTACATTTATACAAATTATAATATCAGGCTGGCAACCCTGACAATTTAAAAAAGGGCCGAAAACTGTAATTTAAAAAATAAAAAATAAGAAATCGCACACAGAAAAAAATGTTTCCCATTTGCCAACTAAAATTCGGTTACTATGCTTGAAATAGGTTGATACAACTAAATATTGGGTTTCGGAATAAAGTTCGGTTAACACAACTGAACTTTAGTTGCAACACCTATAGAAAGAAATCTCATTTGAATATGGTTGTACTAACCGAACTCACTGGTTGAAGCCAACAAAATACACTTTTCAATTCGGTTAGCACTTTATTTTTTTTTTGTGTATTGTTAATTTAAAAAAAATTAACTTTTTTATATTTTTTTGAATTAAAAATTTTCCACAAAATAATACAAAATTAACATTTTTAAATTATCTGTAACCGTTTTAGATTCAAGTTCTGTCAAACTAGAGGGCATTTTAAAGCGAAACAAAAATATGCGAACATTTCTTAATGGGTTTATTAGATTTAGAAATCACTAGAAACGAAAATATTTAAGGCATTATAAAAAAATATATAAATGGTTTATTTTAGAAAATATTTTTGGGGTATATAAAACCAAAATACTAGATATTATTCTAAAAATTATAACTTAGAATTTCGACTACCTTGTCAACCCTGGTAACCATTTCATTATATACTCTTTTTTTTAAAGCAAAATCGGTTGGCAATGTGGAACCCTGGCTACTCATTTAAGAAAAAAATTAATTTTTTTTTTCATACACGAATAAATACTTTAGTCCCTAACGCAGACGGATTTTTAAATTTTTGATTGCCATTAAAATTGTACGAGGATAAACTCAAAACTAAAAAATACCAAAAAATCGTTGTTTTTTAAAAAAATACTAGACACAAATTTAACATTTGTCTCTACACAGAAAAAACTAAAAACGGGTTTCCATTAAAAAATTTATTGAGTCAATTAATATTTTTTAATTGATTTTACATCTATCACGGTAATGATACTATCAATTAAACCTTTTATTAAAATTAAGAAGGAAAAAAAGTTATAAACAACTTCTACAAAAAAAAAACATATGATACTCACAAAAAAAAAGTGTGTGATCTATACGTTGGTATGTGTGTGTTTTTGCAATTCTGTGTCTGTTTGTGTGTATGCTTGTTTTGTTTGTTAACTTTAAATGTATTTGGTATTTTATACTGAAAATTTTCTATTTATGCATACAGTGTATGAAAAAATAATATGATAATTGCGTTCTAAAATAAAATATGTATTTATATATTTAAAAGTCAATAAAAATATTAATTGATTCAATTAAATATTTGTTTAGAAACAAAATAAATTCAAATCAAATCTTTAATTAGATATTTTTGGTTGATAATTTTTTTCTGTGTACGTTAAGAACTTAGTTTTAGTCCTCTACAAAACAAAAAAAAAAACCGATTTTAAATCAGTCCTCCAATTAAGGCGGCACAGTGGCACTCGATTTGAGTATCTTGTTTTGAGAAAAAAGCAATTAAATTAAATATTGCTCATGTAAAGTATAGGGCAAAGAGTTTATTTAACAAACTGTAACTTTTTTTATTTCTGCGATTTTTTCTCCAAAATTTCCATAGCATATAGAAAAAAGTTCAAACTATTTAAATATGATACAAAAAAAAAAAAAATTAAAAAAAAAATATTAATTTAGTAAACCCCTTAATGAAGCTTTATTTTATATAAATGCAAAGTTTGATTAAAAAATGTTCAGCGATGCTATGAAGTGTCCTTAACGAGTTAAGCCATTTCTTAAGATGAGAGTATATTTTTAGTCGGTGTATACCAGATATTTTTGCCATTTCTTTAAGCTTTCTTAGCATTTAAGTATTAAGTACTTTAAGATCTAATATATACCAAGTCTTATTATAATAATACTCATTCAAAAAAAAAAAACCCAAAGAAAATATATTGAAAGAAAAACAACTCTAAAATATTCTTAAAAACAACAAAAAAAAATTACAGAAAAACTACTATTTTCCTAAAAAATTTTTAATACTTTTTTTTTTTACAATTTCTTTTATGTAATTTTTTGCTCTCCACTACTTACTTAAAAAACTACTATGTAGTTGTTTCCTAATTATGCTGAATATTCCTTATTTTCAAATACATATTTTGAGTTTTACTACTTACATAGAATAGCTAAAGTTTATTTTTACGTTTTATTTACCTTCTAATTAAATTTGTTTAAAGGTGTTATAACCTAAAGAAACAAAAATAGATCTACTTGTTCATGACATCCTAAGACTGTTTTTGTTTTTAATTAAACGAATCGAACAAATTTTTTTTTGGCCTCTAAGCCCCTAAATGTTTTCGGGGGAATTCTTTTTGGTTTAACAAATTTTTTTTTTTTAAGTTTTAATTTATATGTAATTAAATATTAATACTAATCTTAGTTGCTAGTTTAAGATAACTAAAATGTTTTAATTAAATAAAAAAAATAGATTTTTCATTATAGATAGAGTTTAAATTTGATATTGGACGTTTTTGGTGTACCGGTTAGCGCAATAGACTGTTACACAGCTGGTACCGGGTTCGATTCCCGGTGATGAAGACATCAATTTATATAAATAATATAAATGAGTTTTCTATACCTCATATGTATCGCAGCGCCCCCTTCGGTGTGCCCGTAGCACTTAACACCACCGAAGTAAAATAAATAGTCAGGTCTATGAACCAAAAAGCCTCATTTAGCTCGCCAACTCTCCATCAGGTGACGAGCAACTACTGTTCTAAGACCTAACATCTCATATCGCGTAATTACAGTGTTTCCATGTTTGAAGCCCTTTATCTTTCCCCTTTCTAAAGAAAACAACACATTGATACATACACTTAGAATACTATGTAGGTAAAGACCACTGCAAATGTATTTAAAAACAAATGAAATTTCACTTGAAGAAAGGACGACTAACATTAAATTCAACTAACATTTGTCATTTGGTTTTTAATGTTCAAAAATGACTAACAATTGAAGAGCATAATGTAAAAACTTGATAAGCCACTTTTTTATTTTTAGATAGTTGTTGCACTTTAAGCGTTGACAAAATTTACAAATTAGGACATTTGCAGAACGTTTACACTGTATGCACTTGTAATAACCCTGTGGGAAATGGACCAGTCACTGGTATGGTCACGTGACTATAACTTTGTCTGTATCATCGTGTCCTAGTTTCGGTTCTATTATATGAAAATGACCGGTACTTTTAACATGGGCTTGTCATAGGAGGCGACAATTGCTACCTGTGGAGCACAGTACCGATTGAAATGAATATGCTACGGGACAAGTCAGAAGTAGGTAGTGTTAAAGTAAGACCATTTTAGGATTTATGTGATATGCAACGTGACTGGTGTAGGTGTACGTATAGTAGAACTAGAGAAAAAAATTTCAAGGAAAACTAGTCATCTATTAAGCGCAATGTGTTCTGTGATAGGGGTAGTTTGACTGGAATATTTTTGCGACGTATCACTGCACTGGTCGAAGGGGTACATGTCGCAGGGCTTTCAAAAAGCAATTAGCGTCCGATTAACTTGCCAAACTACTTTTAATTTCACGACGTTTGGAAAGAAATCGCCATATATGGCAACCCTGGTCACTGTCTAAACAGTTCCGTATTCAGTTATTTTAGACCAGTTGAGTGTTACGTCTTCATTTCTACTGTCACATAGTCGGTACGGATAAAATTAGTTTAGTGATATGTGTGCTTTGTAGCAGTCAAGGGACTGTATCATTTGGCACTAATTGCCATGTTTTCATCCACTGCTAACGGTTTTTAATGACCACTAGCAACTTCAACATCAACGGCCCTAGTTACTTCAGTACACTTTGATGTTATATTACTTTTTCTCCAGTTACATTGTATATCTGGTACCAACAAGTGAATGTTTTGTCACCATAACTATAGTCACGTGATTGGTAATTTCACCCAAATTAACACTTTCTGGTGCACCACATTTTTGGTTTCACCAGTTTCGTGACGTGCCCCCTAATCATATATCTCAGAATTACCACTTTGGATCAATCGACGATTCATTTCCTGCAGGGAAGTGTTTAAGTAAGACTTCTACGAAATATTAGTAAATGGATGACTAGAAAACAGCGAAAACCCATAAAACATTACAATGAGCCCTTCAATTGTAGTAAAAATGTATCACATGTTATTAAAAAATGAACAAACATTTATTTTTTGAAATAACAAAAAACTACTGTAAAAAATGCATGTAAAATCATAAACCAGTCATTTCATGTGGTTTGTTTTTTTTAATCAACTATAATGTTAGTGAAAAATTTAATTTTTTCTAAAAAAATGTCTGACATTTACATTTAAAATTAAGAAACTGTATTACAACCCAAATAACTACATTTTTTTAAAGCAGAAGTTCCCTGAGTGTATTACGAATTTCCTGAGTGTTGCTTCTCTATATAAAAAAATATGTACACTAGGGTGTCCCGTTAAAAAATGTGTTTGATTAATAGCACTAAAATGATACATATTGAAGAGCTGAATAAAGATCATATCACAATTATTCTTTTGGAAGTCACTTTTAGGTTTCGACACCTAAAAATATTAATAATTTTTTTTTTTAGTTTTGCCGCACCGCAGCATTTTTAAGTTTTCAACATTAATATTATAATAATAATCATTTCGACTTTTTTTTCCCCAAAAAGTCTTAAATGGTACTTAACTTAAAAAAAGGAAAGTGTTATTTGAGTGTTTATGTACTAAATTTAAGAAAATATTTTATTGGTAATAGGGCTTTTCTTTCCTCGGACATTTTTATTTCCCGGAAAAGCGGGACTCATTTTTACATTTCCCGCGATCCCAGGATTCCAAACTCAACAACACAATAAGTAAAGTATCAAATTAAGCGATAAGCTAAGGAACTAACATCAAAATTGAATTATTGTGTAAAAAGAAATCCAAAAAATTACATCGAAATCTCACTATCTAAAGTTAACCTATGCCAACTAAGTAAATGGACAAAATTCAAATATAAATTACCGCTAAGTAGCCATTTTTTCTTTTTTCAAAATGCATGTCAATAAAATCTTATATTATAAGCACTACTGTAAATATTCCAAAGAGAAAAAATTAAAAATAAATGTGCTTGACCGAAACAGTTTAAGAAACAATGTCTATGACATGCTTGGACGGTATCCCTAAAACGAAGTGTTACACTATTTCCTTAAGGAACAATCAAATGGTTTGAAAATGCCAAAAATCCAAAAAAAAACTGTAACGCCGCAGAGCGGTTAATTAAATTGAGTCATCAAATCGTAGGTTGGCTAGAAAATTTCGCGTTTACAAGGAAACATTTCGCAAAAACTTACTCCAAATGAACGTGTAACACTACCAGATGAAGACGGTACACTGAGATAGTTTTCTGTCTGATATCAATGAGTTTTTGCATTACATCTATGAGCCAGACTTGGGCGACGTCAATTATATTTCAAAATCGTTCACTTGTGAAATTTTTCTATATCATTAATAATATCAGACCTACACTCACACTTGTGAGCTTAATTGCCTCCTTGGTCAATTTGTAACATGTTTAGTACCAAACATGGGGATTAGTGACAACATCTGTGTATTTACTCAATTACACCCAAATTACATGTAACACAGCGCAACAAATGAAGACTTTTGGAAATATGCACGGACTCGACAGTATAGGTTCGATTGTACTACCAAAGGTAAGTAAAAGCCTGTACTCGGTTTGTCCAGTTTGACTACCATTTTTTTTTATGGACCTCAAAAATTTTGAAAATCAGTGCACCACTCAAAAAAAGGTGTCCTCAGCTTTTGGCCTACAGCTAATTCAGACTTGATGATATTGCTTAACAATATTTAGCAATAATGTAGTGAAGAGTCTACTGAACAAATTTTATAAACATTTTATGTGCAAAAAATCATTTTTTCCTGCAATTTTTTTTTAAAAATTTAGGAGAAAATTATTTTTTTTTTTTGCTTTTTCCAGCATAACTTACAGGGACTCATAATTTTTCACTAACAATAAATGACAAAATTGTAGCCATTGTAAATCTCAACAACTTTTTTGAACATATCAATACAACCTGAATGTGTCTAGGCATCCGAAATAGCTTACAAAGACCACTTTTTACCTTATAAATAGTCGTTTTTGACTAGACTACACTTTTATTGCATTTTTGTTTACTTTCTTCAATAACAAAAAAAGTAAACAAAATTGCAATAAAAGTGTAATTCTACTCAAAAATGACTATTTATAAGGTACAAAGTGGTATTTGTAAGATATTTCGGATGCCTAAACACATTCAAATTGTTTTGTTATGTTCACAAAAGTTGTTCAGATTTACAATACCTACAATTTTGTCATATATTGTTAGTGAAAAATTATGAGTCCCTGTAAGGTATTCTGAAAAAAGCAAACAAAAAAATAATTTTCTCCTATATTTTTTTAAAAAAGTGCAGGAAAAAATGATTTTTTGCACATAAAATGCTTATAAAATTTATTTAGTATACTCTTCACTACATTATTTATAAATATTGTTAAGAAATATCATCAAGTCTGAATCAGCTGTAGGCCAAAAACTGAGGACACCTTTTTTTGAGTGGTGCACTGATTTTCAAAATCTTTTGAGGTCCATAAAAAAAAAATTGATAGTCAAACTGGCCAAACCTAGTACAGGGTTTTAGTAAGCTTTGGTAGTACAACCGAATCTATACTGTCGAGTCCGTGCATTTTTTTCACTGTTTGCACTGTGTAATTGAACATAAAAAAGTAATTGGCCTGTAATTACATACACAGATATTGGAATTATGTTCCATGTCTGGTATTGACCAAAATTTTAAATCTTCCAAGGAAGCGTTTAAGTCTACAAGTGTGAGCGTAGGTCTGAAATTATTAATGATATAGAAAATTTTCACAAGTAAACGATTTTGATTTATAATTTAATTTATAAGTTAATTTCTGATTTAAAATTTAAATAGTTTAATAAAAAAAAAATGAATGCAAATCTATTTAAACTGAAAGTCTTTTTCTAAGTATCTATAGAAAAATATCGCCAACATTAAATTTAACTAATCATATTCTTTTATGCTAGACAATCCACTAAAAAGTTTCTTGAAAGAACAATTTGTTTAAATTTTACTCTTCTATCATAATGAAAAATCCCATTTTTTAAACATAAAATCGATTTAACCGATTTTCTTTTGTATTAATTTTCATATAAAATTTACTGTTATAAAAACTAAAGTCTTTAATAGACTATTAGGTTTTTGTTTTTGTATAAATATTAAGAAATTAGTAATTACAAAATGAAGGTCCTTTAATACCTAAAATAGTACGTTAATCATAATTAAATTGAATTCATAAAGGACCTTATTATTAATTTGTTTTTAAGCTATAAAACACTAAATGCTTAGACAAAACACAATTTTGTTATTTGATATTTGAATATTAAATTTGAAATTCCACTTGATTTTAAAGGTTAAATATTCATTAATAATGTAAAACTAAACCTAAAGTTTGATTTGAGCATTAATTTACATATAAATAGTAGTAATAATACATACAATAGTTTATAGTTAAACAAAAAAAAAATCAATTAAAATTCATAATGAATTTTAATGTTAAAATTGTTTTATATTTTTTATGACTATAAATGTTTAATGAAATGTTTTTTTTTTTTCTGTAAATTAAATTTATGGACGTGTTAATTGTGTTAAAACCGCTGAAGGTGGTCAGATTCCGAGAGTATTAGTACCCGGTAATTGATATAAAGTGGCTGTGGGTACTTCTAGGCCCGGCACAGATAATAAATCTGTTAAAGGATATGTTAGAGTAGCAGTAGCTGGTCTTAAATGTGTTTGAGTTGTGGGATTTGAAGCTGCAGCATGTGCTGCAGCAGCCGCTAAAGAATTAGTAGCATTATTAGGTCTTAATTGTGAGGCGGCTGCTGCCGCTAATAAACGTTTATAACCAACCATAGCTGCTGCATCATATAAAGCCGAAGCTTGTGAATTTGAGGCAGCTGCTGCAGCAGCATATTGTAAAAAAGAATGACCGCTAACGGTCGAAGGTTGTGCGTTAGTTGTATTAAATGGTATTAAAGTATGAGTATTTTGTACATTTGCTGCAGCAGCTGCCACAGCATTAGCAAAATTTTGTTGTTGTTGTTGCTGCTGCTGCTGTTGTTGTTGATGTTGTTGTATTTGTTGCTGCTGATTAGCAGCAGCCTGTGCGGCTGCTGCTGCAGCAAAATGTGTTGGCAATGGATAGGGTGTATAACGTAGTGTTGACGTTATGGGACCACCACTACCACTTGTTGTAGCATTACCAAATAATGCCGCATGTGTATGAGCGTGATGATGATGATGCTGATGATGTGGACCTGTGGCAGCAGCAGCCGCTGCTGCTGCCATAGCAAAATTACTACCAAGTATACCAGCACCACCACCCCCACCACCTGCAGCGGCAGCAGCAGCTGATGCAGGGTTAGCATTATTGCTCCAAACTACCAACTCACCGTAAGCAGAACGGCCAGCAGCACGAGTTTTAGCTAAATTAGCTGGTAACATGACTTCCTTCGGTTGGGCCTTCTTGCATTCAACCTGAAATTAAAATAAAAGCTGGTAAGAAATTTCAATAATAGACGTTTGTTGTTTTTGGAATTGACCAAGTGTTTTGCTTCTTAAAAAAAAACTAAAATTTTTGATGGGACAACCCTGGGTTATATAAAGAGTGATGGAAAAAAAATTTGTAATTTTTTAAAACTTTTCCCAAATTTGAAAAATGATACATTTTCATAAAAATTTTAATTTTTATAAAACTTAAAAAAAAAATATTATATATAATTTTTTATATTATATTTAACCCAAAATAATCAGAAAAAAATATTTATAAATTAAGAATTGTTTGAAATGAATGACTTTATTAAATAATTGAGCTCTAGGTCACGTTTGTTGACCAGAGTTGAGGTCAGCGGTAGGAAATTTTGTGTTTAATATTGTTTGTTGTTGTTCATACTCCCTGAGTAGGTCATTCAAAGAATAACGAAATATTGGAGATATATAAAATAATAAAGGATATTTTATAAATACAAATGTGATCTACAGCTTAATTAGTTAAAAAAGTCAAAAAAATATTTAGTTATCCCTTAACCACACTACCCGAGTAAAACAGGTTATATAAAATTAGATATGAGGAGATATTTTGCTCACATACAATATGATAAAATATGAACCGAAAAATGGTTGTTTTAAATTATATCACTTTAGATATAATTAATTTTAATTACATACAATTGAATAAAAATGCATCCAATTTTATCCGAGTTTCGTAACGATCTGTTTATTATATTTCCTTTGATATAATTAGATAAAAATAGATACATAATAAATCAAATATCTTTAATATATTTTTTAGCGCGTTGGACTGTTACAGAGATGGTCCCGGGTTCGATTCCCGGTGACGACATCAATTTAGAAAAACTAATATGTATCAGTTTTCTATCACTTATATGTATCGCTGCGCCCCACCGAAGTAAAGTAATGAATCAGGGCTATGAAACAAAAAGCTTCAATAAATTCGCCAACTCTACATCAGGTGGCGAGAAACAACTAACTTCTAAGACTTATCATCTCGCGCAATTACAGTGTTGCCATGTTTGAAGCCCTTAATCATTCACCACCTTTCATCTCTCCACTATCCCCTTTCCAAAGAAAGCAATACAGTAATTAATAGGAAGAATTTCCTGAGTGTTGCTTCTCTTTAAAAAAAAAAAAAAAAAAAAAAAGGCATTAGGTAACACAAAATTTTATCTCCATAGATCGAGGTTAAAACCAAACTATGTATGCTTTTAATTTGTTAATAACATAGCGCTTGTATATCCAAGGAATATGTAAAGGAGGAAGGACAGTTGTAAGGTTGGGCGAGATGTTTCGCGGCTTGTGGTGGTTCTGTGTTTGTTGTTTCTCTGCAGTTTTAGTGTTCCTGCTGTTGTTATGGGAAGTTAAAGTTCCTGTTGATATGGAAGTTACTGCGTTTTTAGACACGTAACAGATCACATACTGTCGTTAAATAATATGACACATTCCTTGCCCTTTTTCAACTATGTATTATTATACATAAATTTCAGAATAATATAATAATTTTGATATATGGTTAGGTATGCTTATACATGAAATTTATTAAAAAACATTTTGAAAATATTGTTACATAAAAATACATATTGATACATATGATATTTTATATAACCACACACAGAGAAAAATTTTGTCATTTGCCAACTTAAATTCGGTTGCTACTACAAAAATCGGTGGGTACAAATAAATATTCGTTATCACACAAAAACTCGGTTAATACAACAGAATTTTTGTTGGTCCAAAGAAAATATTCTGAAATCGCATTTGAATATGGTTGTACCAACCGAAATAATTGGTTGTATCCACCAAAATAAACTTTTCAATTCGGTTGATACTTTATTTTTCTGTGTGTTTATATTTTAATATTAAAGAATATATTTTTATATATTGTATAAATTTTTTTACTCGGGTAGGCATAACATTTTTTTTCTTTTAATTTTGCATTCTTTTCAAAGCTCCAATTATGAAAACCAACCTAAAAAAATAATAAAGATTGCAAATGTTAAAAAAAAAAATGTTGGGCGCTTTTATTTTAACACATCACGAGTATTACCAAAAATAGTACTGAAGGGATGTCTGAATCTACTTAGGGTGTGCCCGATTTAATTTTGAAGTCAATTTAAAGGTCAGCATTTTTGATAAAATAGAATTTTAAAAATGTGCGCCCCGGTAGGCTAGTTGGTAGCGTGCTGGCTTATCATTGCGAGGGTCGTGGGTTCGATTCCCACCAGAGGCACAGGTCTGTTTTCTCTTCAACGCGCCGAAAACCATATTAGCTAGTGCTCGGTTAGGGTAATAGTATATAATTTGTAATTATATAATTATTAATTAATAAAAAAAATTAAAAAAAAAATATATTTGGTGAAAGAAACTAATTTTACATTATAAAATATTTTATTTGATCACAATTACTCAGTTCCAAAATATAAAATATTTGGCGCATGTTTTCCGTGTACAATGTTATATAAAATAAACTTCATGGGTTTAAACTAAATATCTTCAAATAAAAAAATTAAAAGAACAAAATTTTGTATACATTAAGGAAAAAATGTCAATTTTTATATTATTTTCCAATTTTCTCTCTGTTTAAATACTAATACCAAAAATTGTTCATCATCAAAATCACCTCATGTACAAAATCCGGTTTCGATTTTTTTGTTGGGACTTTTTCGGCCTTCGGTCAACAAGTTTTAATATTTTTTAATACTAATGTTTGATTACTTTAAAAATTTTACTTAATCAAGATCTAGGCTTGTTTTTAGTTGGTTAATTTATACAAAATTTAGTTGTAACCATAAGTTTTATTTTGTGGGAATATTTTCACCTCCTTTTAACAAGGAGTAACAATGAGTCAAATACTTAATATTTTGCAACTAAGTAATTCTGATCTAGTTAAAGAATTTACAATTTAAATTAGTTTTTTTTACCATAAATATATTTAAAATTTTTTTATCAAAACTTTCCTCCAAATCCTTTAAAATTAAATCAGTCCACACGCTAAGTGGCTTAAGGGATTCAGAATTAGTTTTTTAGTTTCCATGATGTGTTTAAAGAAAAACACCCAAAATTATTTCAATATTTTCATTTTCATAATATTTTTTAATTTTTTATTCATAATTGGAGGTTTGAAAATAAGGCATAATTCTAAACATATTTTTGACCTAGTGTGTTTAAGGGTTAACAATCTTATAAAAACTTAATATTTTTCTTGGGTAGTTTTATTGTTATTTCGTGCTTTTTTCATTCTTTCCGTACTCATTCGGAAACTAAAGCTCGATGACAAACTTACAGACCGACATTTGGACCACTAACCCGCCTAGAATGACAAAAGTTTGCTATGTAAACCCCTGCGGGAAATGGACCAGTCACTGGTATGGTCATGTGACTAGAACTTTGTGTGTATGAACCTGTCCTAGTTTGGGTTCTGTTATATGAAAGTGACCGGTACTTTTAACATGGGCTTGTCATAGGAGGTGACAATTTGCTACTTGTGAAGCACTGTGTAACGTGGCGAATAACTTGACCAATGCAACCTATTACCGTACCGACTGAAATGAATATGATACGAGACAAGTTAGAAGTAGTTAGTGTCAAAGTATGACCATTTTAAGATTTATGTGATATACAACAGAACCAGTGGGAAAAAATTATCACGTGACTGGTGTAGGTGTACGTATCTTAGAACTGGAGAACAATTTTTGAAGGAAAACTAGTCACATATTAAGTGCAATGTGTTCTGTAACAGGGGTAGTTTGACTGAAATAGTTTTGAGACGTACCACTGCACTGGTCTAAGGGGTACATGTCGCCGGTCATGCGAAAAGTAATTAGCAAGTAACCTGTCAGTTTTTATTCAGTGTAATTCATATTATGCACGAGTTGCTAAATAGCCCAACCTAACGAATCACTGCACTTTCCAAAACAGTGTGTTTTACCCCCTGTTCAAAAAAACCTTAAAAAAGGCACAACAAAAATCAATTTTATACTTAGCTTATTTTGTCTTTACCTAACAAAAAACTAAGTTTAAGATCGCGACGTTTGGCGAGAAATCGCCATATCTGGCAGCCCTGGTCACAGTTCCGTGTTCAGTTCTTTTAAACCAGTGAAGTGTTACGTCTTCATTTCTACTGTCACAGATAAAATTCCTTCAGTGTTATGTCTGCTGTGTAGCAGTCAAGGGACTAAATCCTTTGACACTAATTGCCATGTTTTCATCCACTGCTAACGGCGTTGAACCAGTTCAATGACCAGTAATAACTTCAACTACAACGGCCCTAGTTGCTTCAGTACACTTTGATGTTATGTTACTTTTTCTCCAGTTACATGATATATCTGGTAGCAACCAGTGAATGTTTTGTCACCATAACTATAGTCACGTGATTGGTCATTTCACCAAAATTAACACTTTTTGGTGCACCATAATTTTGTTTACACCAGTTTCGTGACGTGCCCCCAAAACATATATAACGGATTTGTCACTTTGGATCAATATATCCTTCGTTTCACGAAGGGAAGTTTCAGGATCCCTAAATAACTTCGAGTAATTTTCGCTATTTATGATTTATTTCAAAAAATCTCTGGCCGACCAGAATCTTAAGAAATTTGGACTTATATTAAAAATAAATATTTGATTAATTGAAAAAACAATTGGCCCGATATTTACTAAACGTACCAATTCTGAGACATAACACAGATACTTGCCAATACTGGGAAAATCGGTATTTGGATATTTTACCATACAAAACCATTGCTATCTGATTGCTATTTGGGTTTGAATGCAATATACCGACTGAAATCATGTCTGAAGAGTGAAAGAAAATCAGTTTACTCTTCGACCTAGTCCTCAACCTACCCGACATGTGATTACTTTTTCGTTAATTTTGTTTAGATTTTTTCGTAATCATTTTTTAAATTTTTCTAAAGATAAATCCATTTTTTACATAATTTTGCAAAATATTTCTTATTTAAAAAACAAAGTTATAATATAATGGTTAGATATTTTGTATGAAATTTCTTACGTTGTTATCTGAGTAAAAATTCGTGCTACGAGGAAGTAATCCCAGGTGTCACCTACCAATTTCGGTGAAATTTGAATATGTGATAGAGGAGATAAGATGAATGACCATGTCCATTTTTAAGCGGCCCAATACTACATTTAAGGGCTAATAGCTGGGATAGGTTTTTTTTTTTTTTTTAAATATTTTTTCCTTTCTTCCATACTTCTAAATTAAGTACTGCAAAATTGGGTATCCAATCTGATACCCAGCAAAACCACATATTACCAAATCATGGGTAAAGTAATGTATCGCCATAGGGCTTCATGCATTACTTTACGCGTTACTTCACTGATGAATTTTACAGGCGATGAGCCTCAAAGGAACTCATTACCTTGTAATGGGTAAAGTAACTGGTTACTTATATGGTTACAAGGTGGGAAAAAGTAATGTGTCTATAAATAGATTCATAAAAAAAATGCATAAAATTTTTTTTACAGATATTTTTTTTAATTAAATAAATAACTTTTTTTTATTATACAAATAACTTGGTCATGCTGGGATTCGAACCTGGGGTCTCTGCACACAGAGAAATAAAGTGCCAACCGAATTTAAAAGTGTATATTAATAGTAACAACTTATAAATTCAGTTAGTGCAATGATATTTACATTAGATTTCTGAATATTTTAGGTGTTGGAACAAAAATTTAATTGAATTAACCGAACTTTGTTGTGAAAACTAATGTTAAGTTGTACCAACCATCTGGAATTCGTAATAACTGAATTTGAGTCGTAGTAACCGAATTTCAGTTGGCAAATAGCTAAATCTTTCTCTGTGTGTGGTATTTAACAATTAGTTAGGCGAGAACTCTGCCAACTGAGCTATCGATACATACAATAATTTATTTCGTTCGTGATATCAAAAATATACCCTTACCATTATGCTTACAAAAAATTACAAAGTAATGTGTCTATAAATACATATTTAAAAATATATATTAATAATTACTTTACGTTTATAATTCATGCATTATGTAATTGATAATCGGTAACTCATTATTTAAAGTTTTGAAGTAATGTAAAATGTAATGAGGTCTCATTACAAGGTAATCCATGAGTGTTTAATTATCGGCAACTCATTACTTCTTGTTGGAAAATAATGATTCAGGTAAGGAGTACACATTACAAGGTAATGCATTAGTTTATCGCACCCATTACCAAAGTTTTGCTGGGTAGCTCATAAAATTATTTAAAACGTGTAGAAATGATGAAATTTTTAAAATTTTTTAATCCTTTTTTTATATTATTTACATTTAATTTTGGGCCGCTAAAAATTTATGCACGGTGATTATTTATGTCCCCGTTATACATGCGCTGCTCCAGCGATTAATATAAAGGAAAATTTCATACGCCCCAGTGTACAAAAAACAACATACACACACACAGAGAAATAAAGTGTCAACCGAATTGAAAAGTGTATATGTATTAATGGTAACAACTTATAAATTCAGTAAATACAACTATATTTACACTCGATTTCTGAAAATTTTCACTGTTGCAACAACAATTCCGTTGAATTTAACGAACTTTGTTGTGAAAACTAATATAAAGTTGTACCAACTGTCTTAAATTCGTAATAACTGAATTTGAGTGGTAGTTACAGAATTTCAGTTGGCAAATAAAGGGTCCGCCAAATAACTTTTTTTTTTTTGAACTCCTGAAGCAATTGGACTTTGTATGGCGTCATACCAAGGTCTTTATGCAAAATTCGTCTCAATGATGTCTCCGAAATGTTCAATTGTTGAGAACGACGGTGAATTGATGTTGATGGCGCTTCATGCACACTTTTTTTTTGGCTTTTCACGCTTTGGTTTATCGATGAGGATGCCAGTTTCTTTCACTTTTTTCACAAGATAACGAACATACGGACCATATTCGTTCAGCGGAAGGATAAAACTAATTATCTGTCAAATCAGACATGAGCTAAGTGTTACCATTCACGAAATAAGCACTAGTTGAAAAAAAAACGTTAGATGGTGGACCCTTTAGCTAAATTTTTTTCTGTGTGCATACAATTGTGCATCATGGCGTATGAAATTTCCCTGTATATTAATTGTTGGAGCCGCGAATGCCGTTATCGCATATCCAATTTTCATCCAAATCCGTAACTGCCTCGAAAGAATACTTTCCTTTTTAGAGACGACTATGATACTAATCCTAAATATTATGTTTTTTTCTCAGAAATCCCTAAAATGTTTTTATTCCAAAAAAAGTAAGGAAATCATTTTCTTAACTTACCATTTTATTATTTATCTCGTGGAAATGAATTTCACAAACTTTATCTACCACATCTTCACTTTGAAATGTAACGAAGCCAAAACCTGCAATGAGAAAGAAAGGAAAAATTTAAGAAATATTTAAGTTTAGTTTTACATTTTGGTTTTTTTTATTATTATTATTATTATTTTATTCCTCAAAAGAAATAAATTAATAAATTAAGTATTAAAAACATAATAAGAAACATAATAAGTTGAGAGTTTTGTCATATTTTGTTTGTGGGCCAAAAATAAGTCTTCGTCTTCTACATTTCTTTATTTCTTTTTTTTTTTGAAGACTTATGCTAAAATTTCCAGCCACAGCCACAGCCATTGGCAGTTTTGCATTTTTTTTCATATAAACCGGGTTGTAAAATCTGTCTATTTTGTCTGTCTATCTGTACTGTCGTTATTTTGCTGAAGTATAATATTTTGTAAGTTAAAGAAAGTTTTTGAACTTTTAACTGACATCTTTTAGAGAATAGTTTTTTTTTTATTTTTTTGCTATATTTGTAGCTAGTTTATTTATATTGTTGCTTGTTTTTTTTTAACCCTTAAATGCAACAAATTTTAAATACAAATTTTAAACAATAAAAAAATTTTAAAAGTGAAAAACTTTTAAAAATATGTTGCTTGTTTCCCAAACAGAGAATTCATTTAAACTCTTTTTTACTAATTACTAAAATTGCGTAATGGAATGAAATTTGGCAGTTAACTAAACAAATATTGATATTGAAATTCTACTGATGATGTCTTGGAAAAAAAATTATATCATGATTAAGAAATAGCTCAATGTATATAGTTCTAAATAAATTAAAATTTCTTTATTCTTTTTAACTAATAGTTACGCCCCGGTAGGCTAGTTGGTAGCGTGCTGGCTTATCAGTGCGGGGGTCGTGGGTTCGATTCCCACCAGAGGCACTGATCTGTTTTCGCTACAACGCGCCGAAGGCCATACTAGCTAGTGCTCGGTTAGGGTAATAGTATATAGTTTGTAATTATATGATTATTAATTAATAAAATAAAATAAATAAAAAATAGTAACGAAAATTTTATTGTCACATGCACACATGGTCAGAACATGAGTATTTTGGCCAAAAGTCTTTCCCGTAGTAGCACCTGCCTGAAATTGTGTAGCTATAAGTTTTGGGGGTGGAAATTTGAAATTCAAAATGGTTGGTTCCAATATGGCGGCAAACAACGTAAATTTTCATCCGATCAAAAAGAAACTTTGTGTTGAGTTGGGTTTATGGTAACTGATTGTGCAATTAGATTTTGAAAATTCAAACTGGTGGACGAAATAAAGCCGGTGAAAATATTCAGAACATGTACTTTTTTCCAAATATCTTTCCCTTAGTCAAAGCTGGCTGAAATTTCACACCAAAATGTTTTAATGTTTAAGTATTTAAAAAAAATTACCCAAAAACTAAAAACTCAAAATAGCGCATCCAATATGGTGCTTAAAAAGGAAATGTTTTTGTCCCATCAAACAGAATCTTTGTCTCAACTTGGGTTTAAGGTAATCAGTTACCTAAATTCTAAATGTCAAATGTCAAATTCGATTCTGTATTAAGAATTTTAAAATTCAAAATGGAGGACCAGATATCTCATCTAAAGTCGTTCAAAGTGTTAAATATTTAACCAAAAGTATACAAAACGTTAAGTTTAAGAATTTTCCCATAGAGTTAGATTCAAAGACTCCTTAAACATTTGAGTGGAGTTTCAATATTACCATTTCGCGGCAAAATAAATAGCAAAAATCTATTTTTCGTTGGAATTCGTTTTTTTATCCCGTTTTTTTTTTGTAATTACAACTGCCTTAATATAAAATTCAACTTGATATAACGAGAATTTGATTTTTTTCAAAATTAGTTAAACAATTTCAAAAAAGTATCTACACTTTTACATAACATTTTAATAATTTTTTTTATTTTGGGACTTATTCAATTAAACAGCAGTCAATTGTTCGCGAAGAAAATGTTACTGCATAATTGATTTTGATCAATTCCCAAAAACGACTTTTTGCTCGGGCCCTCTGTTCGATTTATTTGTGACAAAATCTATAGTTAATTTCGATTGTTTAAACTATTTTTGTAGTAGATACACAGGCCTTAAATCTGTTAGTTTTAAAATATTTGTAATAACATTTTAGTATTCATGATACATTTTTTCGACAATAAAGAAAAATATATTTAAAATTATAGATTTTTTACACCACTGTCGATAAATTTTTGTTTTTAATATCGATGGGAATTGAACCCATGACCATCGTTTTTATATGGCAAAAATGTTTTTACTATCATACGGGTCGTTTGCGTTCATATCACACCGAAATTGCATTATACGAAAATATTATGTTCAATATATAACATACCTCAGCACAGAGGGATATATCACAAAATTTTTGGAAATAATTTGGCCATTTGCAATGCAATTTGTAATGTAATTTGTAAAAGGCATAAGTTATGAGCTAAATTTTTGATTGTGAACCTTGCAGACCCCCCGGGGACGGCAATATGACTACCCAAAATATAAAACTTTTTGCATATACAATTTTGAGTGCTCACCATGTTCTGGTTCCTAATCCGGCCAAAAATTTAACATTTTTGTAATCTGCTGGTAGAGACTAACAAAAAACATGCTTACATGTGTGGCCTATCTCTTATAGTTCCCGAGATATTTCATTTCATTTATTAATTCAAAAACCAACCCCATAGGGCCAAATATGGTTCGTATTCTACAATAAATTTTTACAAATTTGGTCCGGTTCAGATACAGTTTTTTGCGAATAGCGTGACGAAATCGGGGCCAATTACTTTTATAAGATATTGGTTGTTTAAACTAAAAACATCGATTAAATAAAAAAAAAATAATGCAATATCTTGTTCCATTCAAAAACTACATTCGTTGAAAGTAGAAATTACAAAAAAAAAAAAACTTTTGCGATTTTTATCCCAAAAAGCAACAACAGTCGTTTACCTCCAGATAATTTTTTTTTCTGAACATATAAACTGTGCATACTATTCGAGAAGGTCTTTTTATATAAAAGTGAATTGTGTTAAACGAATTTTTAATTTGTATATACTTTTACCCCAGCCGCTTCTAAAGTTGCCACATTTTTAAGGCAAATATCAACTTCAACCCACTGTTAAAAATTGTACACCCCTCCATTTAGGCAGCGGAAGCGGTTGTAGATACTCCAACATATATCTTATTTATTTGGTAAGTCTTTTGCCATCCCCTCTCTAAATATAGACATGGTAACAAAAAATGTAAAAATCCTATTTTATGGAAATTTTATTTTTATTTTTTTGAAATGTGGCATTGCTTACAGCAAATCATGAATTCGGACATAGATGTCTCATTGTTCACATAAAAGTATATTTGTGTCAAAAAAAAAAACATTGGATTATGTCTATTAATAAATATTTTAATTGAATAGTGAAAATTTACATTTTAACAAAAACTGAAAATTTTACCTTCCTATTAGAATTGCCCAAGTTTTTGTTCTACCATGACTCCCAAATGACTCTATTTAAAAATGCCGTACATTCCACATTTAATTTCCTTTCCAACGATGTCAAATACTTATATGGCATGTTTATAACTCTTTAACAGAATATCTCCAAAAGTTACCCCGCTATTCGCAAAAAAACTGGAATAGAGTCGAACCAAATTTGGAATTTCACATTTTGAAATGGGAGTATCTCGGGAACTATTAGAGATAGCCTACTCATGTAAGCATGTTTTTTTGTTAGTATTTACAATCAAACAAAAAAAGAAAAATGGCGAGCACCCAACATTTTATATGCAAAAAGTTCCCATCAAAACTTAAGCTCGATATTACGCCACTTATGCCTGTTTCAAATTTCATTGCAATCGGAAAACTAGGTAAGAAATGCCCGAACTATTTCCAAAATATTTTGTAATATATCCCACTGTGCTCCGTTGCATAGTAAAGGTTTAATAATAAATGATACACTTTTGTGGCTGGGGGTGTTCACTTTTTTTGCCTCACTCATCTTGTTGCTATTGCTATTTTACTCCAAGTTGTTGTTCGTTTTGTTTGTTAAAGTTGTTAAGTTATGGCTTTTTAGTAGTTTTTGACTGTGAACTTTTCGACAGACCACAATATGAATTTCGTTGTTGTTTTGACCAAAAAATAATACACAAAAAAAAAATATTAAGTTATTTTGTAGAGATTACTATGAAAGTTTTGCTACAATTTTTTTCAAATGAAATATCATACAAAAACCCACAAGAATAGTTGAAATGTAAGGTAAAATAAAAAAGGGCTCAAATCAAAATGAGAGTTTTATAAAAAGCGACAAACAAGCACCAGGGGTGGAAAATTAAACAAAAATCTAAAGTTACACAATAAGTCAGTTATTTATTAGAACAACTTTTAAAAATTTCTCTAACATGTACAGTGTCGGAAAAAAAAAATAAGGACGATTTCTTATATTTCAAAAGTTTGATAAAATCAATCAATTGAAATATAAGAAATTATAAATTAATTGTAAAGCATAAAAAAGTTTATCTCCATACTTATACTCGTATTAAATAATTTTTAAATAAATGACTGTTTTTTAGCATCAAACGAAATATATTTGAGACACAATCATCCATGTCCCAGTGTAGAAACATTTTTATCATTATTTTAAATATAAAGTAATAATCTAAAACTTTTGTGAAAGTCTATTTTTAGACTCATTATTTTTTCACTTTTAGGAAGTATATATATATTAGGGCGGGTCGATTTAAAAATCGCCCAAGTGACAAAGAAAATCGTATTCTAGGGATCAAAATAAGAAACTTTGCCGGAGGAACCATACCTCTAAAACGAATTCTGATGTCCCGACTTTTGACCCGTAGCGTCAAATTTTGAAAAATTCCACTTTGATATTTCAGAAAATTTTTATAGCAAAATGGACAAACCTTCGGTATTGAGATATTTTAGAAAGTAGGATTAGTCTTTCCAAGATTAGGGTCTCTATTTCTTCACCAGAAGACGCTCTAGCAGATGAATGCATAAATTATATTCGATTGGTTTGGACTCGATTGGGGCACTCTAAATGCGTCAAAGTGGGAGTTTTCAAAATTTGACTCTACGGGTCAAAAGTAGGGACATCAGAATTCGTTTTAGAGGTATGGCTCCTCCGGCAAAGTTTCTTATTTTGATCCCTAGAATACGATTTTCCTTGTCACTTGAGCGATTTTTTTGCCTCCCTACAAATCGACCCGCCCTTATAAAGGGTCCGTCATCTAACGTTTTTTTTCAATTAGTGTTTATTTCGTGAATGGTAACACTTAGCTCATGTCTGATTTGACAGATAATTAGTTTTATCCTTCCACTGAACGAATATGGTTGGTGTATACGCTTGAACAACGCTGGGAAATATTGCGACGTTACTTTGAAAATCATGGTAATGTTGCAGAATGTGTGCGAAAATTGCGTACGGATTTTATCGGATCGTTATCGGGCCATGTTCAACGAATTTTTGTTCACAAAAATTGAAGAGGAGGATATTGGCAACATTTGGTTTCAACCGGACGGCGCTACGTGCCACACAGCCGAAGCTACACTCGATGTTTTGCGCCCTGTTTTTGAAGATCGCATTATCAGCCGCAGAGCTAACGTTTGGCCACCTCGGAGCTGCGATTTGACACCGTTGGACTATTATTTGTGGGGTGCCGTCAAAGATAAATGTTACGCCAACAAGCCAGAGGCAATTGACGCTTTAAAGGACAATATTCATGAAGCCATTGGTGAAATACATCTGCGCACAATTGATAATGTGCTTAAAAATTGGACCGATCGTGTAGGCTACTTCATGTGCTTAAAAATTGGACCGATCGTGTAGGCTACTTTATAGCATTTTCAAAAAAAAAAGTTATTTGGCGAACCCTTTATATACATAACTATTTATTTTTGGGGTTTTGTAATCTGGAAAGTAATGACATTTTGTGCAAGCAAGTCAGTTTTTAGTTTAATCTATCAAGTATAACATGTCGAGATAACTCAGATGATAGAGCGATTGACTGACAAAAAAAAATTATTATTTTTTTTTAATAATTATAGTTTTTTTTTTATTTAATATTAGACTTATTATACTAGTAAGCATTTAGGTAACCACAAACATTTTTCTATTTTTTGTTAGGTGTTTAGTAATGATATGTCGTTATTTTGCGCGGCATCCATATAACTACTGATATTTGTAATGACAATTGCAGGTACTTGCCATTACCCAATATGTACTTGTATAACCACTTAAAAGGTAATGCTTTTCTACAATTATTAAATTTTTCATTATGTGTGTTAAAAAAGTTGGGTCATAAATATTTCCAAAAAAAAAAATTACTACACTTCCATCCCTGCCACGTGGCGTATCTATTTCACATTTGAAATCAAATCAGGTCAATAGCAGAGTTGATTCCCAAAACACTATTCGTTACTTGGAATATACCCAAAAGATATATTTTAATACGGTAACTACACAGTGTAAAAAACCATTACCATATAAGTGGTTACATAAGCACATATTTGGTAATGGCAAGCACTTACAATTGTGATTACAAATCTCATTACTTCAAAATGATGACATATCATTAGCTTATTATGAGCAAAATATTAAAAAAAAAAATTTTAGCACACTTTTGATCCACCACAGCAATTTTAGTTTTCATTTTTTGTTTTTTTTCTTATAATTTTTCAATGCACTATTCGCGAAATAATTAAAAATTTGATAATTTTAAAAAATATGGCTTGCAATTTTTGCAATGCAAAGTTTGTTTAGGAAAAAGTATTTTAAAAAATCGTAAGTCTATTTCGCAGATAATTTTTTTTACTTTGAGATAACCACTAAATATATTTGTCAAAGGTTTGCCGTGCAACTGACTAGTAAAAAAATAATTGAAAAAAAAAAAACTTTTTCCTTAATAATCTTTGAATTGCAAAAAAATTTAGCCTAATTTTTTTAAAAAATTATCTTTTATTTCGCTATTTGCGTATTAAGAAATTATGCTAAACAATTAATTTATTAATTTTCTTGAAATGTTGACATTAGCAAAGTGTTATTTGAGTATTTTTATTAACAATACACAAAAAAAACAAATATGATTAGTAATGTACTGGCTTAGTATGACCTGGCTTAAAAAACAAAATGCTATGGTGGACCAAAAGTATTCTAAAAAATAAAAAAATATGAATATTTTCCCCATAATAAGCTTTACATAAAGAAACTTTTGAGCCAACATTTTTTGGGCAAAATGTACCATTTTTGAAATCTTAAATTGCGTGTCGGGAGCTAAAAGTACACTTAGTATATATACTATGTAGGTAAAGACCACTGCAAATGTAGTTAAAAACAAAAGAAATTTCACATAAAGAAAGGGCGACTTACATTTCAGTAAATTCAACTAACATTGTCATTTGTTTTTTAATGTTCAAAAAATGACTAACAATTGTAGTAAAAATCAACCACATGGTAGTAAAAAATAAACAAACATTTATTTTTTTTTTATTTTTTTAAATAACAAAAAACAACTGTTAAAAATTAATGTAAAATCATAAAACAGTCATTTGATGTAGGTTGTTTTTTTTTTAAATGAACTACAAGGTTAGTAAAAATTTAAATTTTTCTACAAATGACTGATATTTATTATTCTGCTCTCTAATATTCATCGTTTGAGTGCTATTACACAAGACAATTAGCAAAAACGCCCTTTTTCGGGACACACTACCAGCCATGTTATACCTGATAGATGAAAATATAAATGATTTGCTTAAACAAACTGTCATTACTTTTCAGCTTAAAAATATCAAAAAATAAGTAGTTATCCATGTACAAACCAGAGTATAAAAAATATTGAGTCTAAAAATAGAATTGCAAACACATTATATTTTGTATTGAAATAATGGGAAAACTACCTACTAATTAGTATGTCATTATTATTTGTATTAAAGTAATGACGAGAGTAAATTCTCATTACTGGTTGTCTGAAAGGTAATGACATATCATTACCATTTCTACACTGGGTGTTTAACATAAACAAAACACCAAAAACGGATTTAAGTTGAAATTATTATTTGTAATCATAAATTTTTAAATTTAACCACTGAACTAAGCAGCTGGCGGACTTAAATTTGTTCAAAGTTATAAGCAGGGCAGCGACTTTCATGCACTAAAAAGCATACATATATGCACTTAAGATTTGCAGTAAAAATGCAAAATACGCACAAAATATATGTTTTTATATGGAAATACTCATTAAAAACCAAAAATATTCCATAAAAAACTCGAAAATATGCACTAAAAATCAAAAGAATGTGCAGTTAAAATTTGTAGTTGCTATAAAAATAACATTCAATAGAAATGTCTAAGCAGAGGGCAACATGATGTTGCTATTTTTTGTTTGTTGCAGTGTTAAGGCTTTTAAATTGTTCATTTTCCTTATTTTTAAGTTATTCTTAATTTTGATTTTAATAAATATGCAAAAATATGCAGATAAAAGAAAAAATGTTCTGCCAAAGAAAAAAAAATATAAAGTTTTATTTCGAAAGTTATGAAATATACAAAATCTAATAATTCCTCGAATTGTTCCGAGTTTCTTTTTTTAATATCTCAAAAACTATTATAGTTACAAAAATGGTTCTTATGTCGTTTTAAAGAGGACACTTGGGGCGATTTAAAAAAATATAATAAAAAAAATTTGTTTGAAAAATTAAAAAATTTTGAAATTTTCAAAAACGAAAATCTAATAAAACTAATTTTTTTTTTGCTGAATTTTTTTTTATAAAATACCCCTGACTAATCTTAAAAGATCCTGAAATTTTGAAGACGACATAAGAACCATTTTTGTAACTGTAAAAGTTTTTGACATATTCAAAAAAGAAACTCGCAACAATTCGCAAAATTCGAGGAATTATGAAATTTTTTATATTTCATAACTTTCGAAATAAAATTTTGTTAAAAGTTCTCACCAAACTTCAGCAAAATCGAAGGTGGTCATGTCCAACTGTTGGTCGATTTGAGATGGAATGACCCATATGCAAAAATATTTAACAACAAATCGATGGCATTCTGTAGCAAACTCGTTGATGACAAAAAATATTACTTCAAAATCGATTTTGAGCTACTGACTACAAACATTAATTTGAATGAAAGTCGCTGCGCTGGTTATTAGTATTGAAAACTATTTCTAAAATATGTTGAATTTCGTTTTCAAAATTATTTATATAAAATATATTAAAAAAAAAAATTCCAAATGAATATACAATCATATTTTATAATTACAATCATATTTTTCAAGTGAAACAATTTCAAACTGAATATTTATTTCCCACAACATGATCTAAAATATGCCAAATACGCATTAACGTCTATGTAATTGCTTTAAATGTCTTACAAATTATATTCCAAATTCTTGAAAATTCCTTTAAAGCTATAGAAAATCATTAGATTTTATGATTGGCATATTATTGGCATTATTGAAGTACAAATATACAATTTATTTATTTATATTTTTTTTTTTGCATTGACCACCTGTACTTCTCAAGACCAAAGTACTCGTAGTTGAGTCAATATGTACAATTAAATACACACAAAGTCGTCTATAAATATATTGAGTACGTACAATACGCCTCCGCTTAAAATAAAATACAAGTAATTTGCAATATAATGACTTGCTAACGAATAATTTATGCGTTTTTGGTTATAATACGAAACAACACATGTACAATTCTCTATTCAAGTAAGTATAAGTGTGTGTATGTGTGTGTGTGAGTAAAGTACTTAATATCTTTTAGTATGTTTGTGTGTGGAAACAACACACTTGTACTTTATGGTTTTATTAACAATACAAATTAACCCTCTAAAGAACATGAAGGCAAACAAAAAATAAAGAACATATTCAAAAATAATTGATTTGAAGGTAAAATTACACTATTCAATAAATTTTAAAAGTACCTATTCTTGCACATCCTTGGCACGCTGATCACAAATATGACAAACATTTTCAAATTGTAGGGTTAGCGTTCGAGATATTTCAACTTTTTGATTTTTAGTGAATATCATGATTTTTTGCACTTTTTTCTGCAAACCGTGGAATTGAACTTTAAGTTAAACAATTTTTGTATTTCTAAAATATACGAAAGTTAAACTTGCTTTTGAATATAACAATTTGTTTTAATGTTCAATTATGTTTTCAGTATTTTGCAAGGAATTGGAAATTTTTCATCTTTCAGTTTATTTTTTTTTTGATTAATTAATAATCATATAATCATATAATTACAAATTATATACTATTACCCTAACCGAGCACTAGCTACTATGGCCTTTGGCGCGTTGCACACTGTGGTAAATCACAAATCTAGCTGGACAAAATTAAAAAAAAAATGTCTGGCAATATTCCTTTTGGTCGTTTAATCAGCTTCTCAATACAATAGGTAACTGTAATTCATGTTTTGTTTTTTTTTTTGTTTTTAGCTCTGATTAGGAAAAAAAAGCTTTAAAGTAAGTTGTTGTCAACAAGTGCATTCAGATTTCAAAGTGAAGCGTATTTTTTGTGTGTTTTTGGTTTATGATTAAAAAGGCTACGGTGATTTTATTGTCATAATTTTTTTTTATTATTATTAAACTCTATTTCAAGGAAATATATTACAATTTTTATTTAATTAATTCCATTGTAAGTATTGAAAAAAAAAAATTTCTGTGAGAAGTTCAGAAAGTGCAAAAAATAAAATATTTCCTTTTTTCAAGTAGAGTAAAAGCTGTTTATTCTGGATAGTTCCAGTGTAAAACTATATTTGGGTTAATCTTTTAAGTGTTCACTTTAAGGTAAATCAAAAACATCTTACGCTTTTTTGCGACCGCCATACATTTTTTTTCACTTTTCCAGTATGACCTCCACTCTTTCGCGAAAGGAAATTTTTGAAGAATGGGTAAAAACTCCCAAAATACAGCGCAAAAACGTCTTATTGACATTAATAATGGATAGATATTGTCTTCGAGATATACCAGAAGACGCGAAGAAACATCTTAAGGCAAATATAAATATTATTTGTTTTAAGCTAGCCGAAAAATGGATAAAAAGTGGAAGACATCGTGACCGTTTCTTAACATCAAATTCAGTTTGGCTTAATGAACCGTATGTATTGCCTGAAAGAGTAGAACAGAAAAGTTGTGAAAAAGCTGGAAGAAAACCGAAAAACTTTGATGACTGTAGTGAAAAATCGAAAAAAAGAAAGATACAAAATCTTTTAGATTCAACTGGCCATCAAGAAATTATTAAAGCTAGCGAGCAAGTGTTTCGCAAAATGGGAAAGCGAGATTCAGCCAGACTTGTGAAAGATCTGTCGCAAGCTTCATCCAGTAAAGGTACGGAAGTGAAAAAAGTTTTTAAGAGAATTAGCTCTGAGTCTGTGTCTTTAGCGAGCCTTTCTCCCGATGAAGCCTTATCTTTAATGGTTGATGCTAATTTGTCGAAACATCAATACGATGTTATTCGGCTAAAAGTCAACGCAAAATGCAAAAATCTTTTTCCCTCCTACACTAATGTTCAAAAAGCTAAGAAAAAATGTTATCCAGCTGAAACAGAAATCACTGAGATGCATGCAAAAAGTTCACTCCAGTCATTAGTGAATCATACTATTGAAAGGCTTTGTTTAGCCCAAAAAGAGGTTTTACTCGGTATTAATGAACTGAAAACTGATGAAAATCGTCTTAATGTTTTGATTAAATGGGGATGCGATGGGGCTCAGCAAAAGAAGTATAAACAGAAGTTTTCCTCGGAGGAGGGCCATACAGATGAAAGTTTATTTAGTATTTCAATGGTTCCTATTCAAATGAATTTCAGTTCTACACAAAGAAAAATAATTGTATGGCAAAATCCTGCTCCTTCATCAACAAGATACTGCCGTCCAATCAAGTTTGTTTTTGCCAAAGAGTCCACTGAGTTAATTTCTCAAGAAGTTAATTTAGTACAGCAAGAAATTAGAGATTTGTCTCCAACTCTTATCACAAATGGCGAACAAAGTTTTCTTGTTGAGTCTACCTTTATGCTTACTATGATAGACGGTAAAATTTGTACTGCACTATCATCTGTAACTTCTTCTTCTCAAACGTGTTTCATATGTGGAGCGAAACCGAGTGAACTAAATAAACCTTCTGTGATTTTAAACAAAATTGTCGATGAACGATCTTTAACCCTTGGAATGTCCCCGCTACATTCATGGATCCGTTTTATGGAGTGTGTATTACACATAACATATAAGCTTCCTATAATGACCTGGCAAGCTCGAGGACCGGAAAATAAAGCAAAAGTGGCTGAAAAAAAAACATATATTCAACAGAGATTTCGAAATGAGATAGGGTTGCTTGTAGACATGCCAACACAACAAGGAGGTAATACAAATGACGGTAACACTGCTAGACGGTTCTTTAGAGCAGCAGAAATGAGTTCAGAAATCACTGGTGTCAATAAAGAATTAATTGAACGCTTTCATATTATTTTGGAAACTTTAGGTAGTGGTTACCCTATCGATGAAGATGCTTTTGAAAGTTTTATTGTTGTCACACGAAATTTATACTTAAACGTATACCCATGGTACATTATGCCAGTAAGCGTGCATAAAATCCTTTTTCATGGAAAAGACATAGTAAGGTCTTGCATTCTTCCTATAGGACAGCTGTCAGAAGAAGCTCAAGAAGCAAGAAATAAGGACACGAGGAAATTTAGAGAAATGTTTACGAGAAAAACATCGAGAATAGACACAAATACCGATCTTTTCAATCGACTCTTAATTTCTTCAGATCCTTTTATCGCAAGTTTGCGTCACACTCCCTGTCGAGTTCGAGGTTTGATAACAAAAGAAGTTCTCTCATTATTATCTGTTGATGCTTTTGAGGAGGAAGAATCTTTTAACGATGCATATGAAAGTGAATAAATTAAAATCTTTACTTGTCTTTCTGTGTTATTATCTGTATTATTAATGTAATAAAGCAAAACCAAGTAAAGAAAAAAATTATTATCAAATATTTATTGAAAACATTAAAATTATTTTAATATTATAAATGAGTATCTCTGACTCCTTACGTAAAATCTCACTTATAAATTTTATTAATCATGAATCTTAGTTATATTCAATCTAAAAACCAGTATATATAACTACAAATAATCTCAGAGGATGTATTTAAGAAACAAATTTTTATCTAAAAATATATTTTTTCTTGACAGTGAGAACTTTTTATTTTTTGCCTCAACTTATTAAAAAAAATCTTCTTTAAAAAAACAAAGTGGATTTTTTATAATCATTTATATATTTGAACTGATTTTTTATATAATTCATAAGTGAAAAGTGAACCCAACGCGATTTATTAATTTTGTCCAGTTAGATTTACGATCTACCACACTGCGCGTTGTAGCGAAAACAGACCAGTGCCTCTGGTGGGAATCGAACCCACGACCCTCAGCATGCTACCAACTAGCCTACCGGGGCGCACTCTTTCAGTTTAGTCCCTCTAGCTTTTACCGCAGCTAGCGGATTAAATGTTTTTTTATATAACACCTAAACTACCCAGTCAGAAAAATACGAACTGCATGGTATTGGCAAAGCGTTGGCGAGGGTAGTACAGTGTTGGCAAAACAAAAAAAAAAAAAAAACACAGGACGGTTATTGAAGGGTATTATCAAAGCGTTGCCAATTAAGTGCTTTCCTACACAGATAGTATTTTTTCTTGGATGAGCATGTAATTTTTTGCATTAAACTGATGAAGTTTTTTTCACAATGTGAATGCAAAATTTCTTAAACTATATAAAAAAGCTTCATAGTTTTAATGAAACTATCTATTATAAAATTTTTTCATTAAATTTTATGAAAACTGCATTAATTCAATGAAAAGTTTCAATGGACGAGTTACAAAAATTCGTTAATACCAAGCAGAGAATTAGTATATGTAATAAAATCTGTGATTTGTAGACTGATTTTCCTGAGCATTAAAACAATGTATTTTTTTAATTGGGAATTCATCGTAATGTGAATAAAAAACATACGAAAAAGTTATACATTAAAAAAAAAGCAAATACATGGTTGGCAACCGATTCGATGCGGTTATCGGAAAGGGTAAAGCTATTTTCTTTTATTTCGGTAACGGTATTTTAGGGGTAACGATATTTCAATAATTTCGGTAACAGGTTTTAAGCGTTAACGATATTTTCTTTATTTCGGTAACTGAATTTTAGCGGTAACGGTATTTTAGATATTTCGGTAATGCTATTTTAGGTATAATGGGTTTTGAGTTATTTCGGTAACTGTATTTTCAGGGTACCGTTATTTAAGTTACTTAGGCAATGTCAATGCACACCGAGATTTTTAGACTCATTATTCCCGACTGGAATGACTGGAAAGTTTATGATCAAACTTTGAGAAAATATATCTATTTACAACGATTTTTTCAGATATTCAGATTCAGATGTTGAGGATATCGCTTTTTCAATTATTTCGTAAACGGTATTTTAGCGATAACGGCATTTCAGTTATTTCGGTAACGGTATTTTAAGGATATTAATATTCGAGGATACCGATATTTCAATTATTTCGGTGACGGTATTTTAGGGATGTCGACAGTCAGGCTTTGAATGGATAACTGTGTTTTAGCGGTATTTATAAAGTTCATATTAATGGTAACAACTTATAAACTTAGTAAGTACAACGATATTTACATTAGATTTCTGAATATTTTGGGTGTTCCAATCAAAATTAAGTTTAATTAACTGAAAAAAAAAAATTTAATTAAGTTTTTTTTAAATCTAAATAATTGCATTTCGAAGTTTTCGTTTCATACCAAAACCTGACTTAAGTCAATTAAGCCAATTGTGCTTCAGCCTTTAATGTATAAAGTGTTGATGTAAAGTGATAATTGACCACAAAATTCTTAAGAAAATTTCTTAAGTTGACATAAGTGCTTTTGGAAAAGTAAAAAGGGGTACAGATATGTAATGAACGCAAAATTGAGCTTAGTGACTAGAAAATGTGGCTAGACTTAATGATGAAAATTTCATAACTTATATGGACCTTTTTGAGTCAATGAAACCAATCATTAAAATTGATTTACTGAAACATCTTACATTGATTCTATAAAACATTTGTTTTAGGGACTTTTTTATGAAAAACTTCATTCTATTAATGAAGGCATTCATTAATAGTACATACACATTTTTATCACTGTAAGATTATAGAACAGCAACAAAATTTAAAAATATCACATAATATTAGAATCGTCCCTATTATTTATTCCAAGCAAATTGCATTTATTAAATTAGTTAATTTAATGACAAGATTAACTGAAAACTATTTGTATATTGGAAGGTCAATGTTTCTATACACAATCTAACGATTTTTAAAAATTAAAAATCCCCTTTATAACTAAGCTTTTCTCAATCTATTGAAACTTACGAAATTTAGGAAATTTATTTCTGTGTGTAAGCGTGCAGAAGTTATATAGAAATGATGTGTTGCAAGCTAAAGTTAACTCACAAATTCATTTGAAAAATATGTTAGTCAAGTTTTTTTTTTAATAAAAAATCCATTAGAGGGTTAAAACATGCTCACATTTTCACATATATACACTAATAACAATAACATCGAATAACAACTATTGCCAATATTATTGACAGTCATAGTGTCACTTACAGTTTAGTTCAACTGTCAGTTGATTCAGTCATTTAGTCCGTCACTTAGATTTGTATTCTACTTGTTATTTTTAATATGACGGAGAAATGAAAATGAAATATGTTCACATACACATCCATATATCCAGGGACATAAACACAGTCACAGTTATAGGACTAAATGTTAAACGCAATTTTATTCGGAAACTCTACACTATACAAAATCAATACACATCCATATAAACTTGATATTGGGGTATTCAATTAATTGACTTTAACTTTTAATCGAGCAAATAATTATTCGTGTTTTTTTTTTAAGCCGTTTAATTAAATAACAGTAATTACACTGTTTAACCCTAAAGAAACATCGGAGATGCTACTTATCTATTGTGATACATTTTAGGACGTTTGTCACGAATGTGAAAACCAATTTTTAATATTAGCTCCATGTTTCAAAATATTCGTGAGTTTAACTTTTAACAAAAATCTAGTTTTGTCTTTAAAATATCTTAATAATGCATATACCTTAGGGGGCGCCAAAAATTTCAACTTTCGATTTTATACCGCCACTCCCACCAGAAATATTTTCATATCAAAATACACTATGCAATTATGGTGATCGCTTGTGGGGAAAGGGTGCCTCAAACGCCTTGAAAATAGGGAAATATGTCAAATTTGAACATTAGATAAAACCATTTTTTTTTTTGATATTTAGATGACTAAGATGACAACTATTCGCAAACAAAAATATTAGCTTTCCAGGACATCGTTAACCTATTTTAAATTACGATACAAAAAATGGCAGTTATTTGTAGGGTACCCAAAAGCAACATTTTTACATATTTGAAAATTTTATTAAAGACAATTTTTAAAAATTAAAATCGCTCTCCACTGTTTTTTTATATATATCGTAAAGATAAAAAAATGTGAAATATTATAAATATCCGTTCGCTAGTTTCTTTTATAGTGATTTGAATTTAGCGGATTTCAAAGAAATTTAATTTTTGGCTGTATTTTCATTAATTTTGAACTTATAACTACATTTAAACAAAATTGACGAAATTGGCTTTGCAAATAATTTAATTGGATTATAAATTTTTGAAAAAGAAAAAAAGAAAAAATTGCTTTTTCATCTAATGGTCAAATTTGACATATTTCCCTATTTTTAAGGCGTTTGAGTCACCCTTTCCCCTTAAGCGATAACCAAAATCTTTTGCATATTGTATTTTGATATAAAAACGAATATTTCTGGGGCGAGTGCCGATGTCTAGCATGATTTTTTTTTATCCATACAACTTTGGCGCGCCCTAATATACCTGAATAAACTGTGAAGAACTTTTAATATGATTTTAAAGTATTGACTTTGAGCATTAAAACCTATATCAATTAATTGCGATTGCGTGAAGGATGCTGGTTATTCTTGCATTTAAAATAAAATCAAAATTCTCTAGAAATTTAATCTGAATTTTAAAACTTTTGACATTTAATTTTTAAATTAATTTTGTATGTATTTACTATGGGGAAAATAAAAAAAAAAACATTTTTCAACATGCATCATTTAAAATCGCTTTGTTTTAATAAAAAACATTCAATTAACTGCAACTTGGTTGGTATTGATTACAAAACATTTGTTAAATATATTTGAATGTTTTTATCTGAATTTTGTTTATTAAGATTTGTCACAGACTCCATATTTTTAAGGCATAAATAAAATTTTTGTTGTTTAAGCAATTTTTTCTTAAACGAAAAGAGAAAGTACGCGAGTTTATTTTACAAATTAATTAACCTGTGATGTTCACTAAAGGTACGTATTAAGGTCTTGGATCTTCTTTTCGTTTTCGATATTTTATTAACGAAATCATTAAAAATGAGAAATTGCAACTTCGAAGAGATTGAAATGTGTCCTTTATTAAATTAAAGAGCATAGTGGATACTAAAGGGTCCGCCAAATAACTTTTTTTTTTTAAAAGGCTGTAAAAAAAAACTACTTAATATTTTCTCAAATTTCTTTTTGAAAGCACAATCCTTTCGGTTAATAATGGAAAATAATTTCATTCAAATGGCTGCCTCGGCTGGCCATGCAGTATGAGCTTCATCTGAAAAGATGATTTTTTTTGGCAAAATCGGCATCGGCAAAAAAAAAGTTATATGGCGGACCCTTTATTTTGATACTGCAATAAAGTTACGTTTTTATTTGAAATTTTATATTATTCCATAAAAAGTTTATCAAAAAATTATAATTTCGCAAAAAAAAATTGTTTTGCAAATATTTCTTTAGTAGCAATAGTAGCAAGTGCTCGGTTTGGATAATAGTATATAATTTGTAATTATATGATTATTAATTTTAAGTTTTTTTAAGTCAAATAGAATACTAACTTACTACTATATTTTTAATAATTTTATTCAAAATTTAAAAATAATGTCTATAATTTTTGATATTTATTTTTTTGTTAGTTTTAAAGTTGTATTTATTCGACCTTTCAATTTTTAATGAATAAAAATCTTCTTTTTTACCAATTTCCATTAATCGTATTAAGTTATTCGATCGGTTAATCTTTTGAATGCCCTACTAGATATTTATATGTATATAGATATGTAACAAATGCAGTTCTATACTCATTATATGCAAATATTTTATACATTTGTAATAAGTACGTAATCACTAACACATTCATGAATTTACAAATACATAAGCATATATATACAGCATATGTATATTATGCGTTTGTGGTTATTTGTGTATGTGTGTGCAATCATATAAATACTAATATAACAGCTGATTAAATAGGCTTAAAATCAGTGTTGCCATAAAACAAAATAAACTGAACATTGAACATGGAACATGAAACTGTCAAAGTTATACATAAATTTCTAAATAACACATGTTTGCTAATACGTGCCTATTGTTTTTGTTACAATAACAAAATACACGCATTGCTCTGGAGGAGTTATTCCTTTCGACTTATAAAAACAGGAGGTAAATAGGCTTAAAATCAGTGTTGCCATATAACAAAATAAACTTAACATGGAACATGAAACTGTCAAATTTATACATAGACTTCTAAATAACACATGTTTGCTAAATAATTATTTTTTTTTTACAAAAAAGTTCTTGGCGACCTTTAATAATTTTTTTTTCTTAATATTTAACTACCCAGTAGAGTTGTGTAGTTCGTGAACGACCTAGATCAATTGAACTAGTCTTTTCTTTGAACTAGTGAGCTGGATCACAATCATCAGCTCTTTTAGGTCTTTCGCTCTTTTCGTCCTTTTTGTCTTTTGAGTAATATTTCTTTTCTTTATGTTGCTTTTGAGTTTTTTTAATGTTGCCACCTCAATGTTTTTTTAAATAATTTAAAATTTTTATAATTACGTATTTTATGATTTAACAATCATTTTAAATATATTTTAAAGTGCTGAATTATTCTCCGATAGTAAATTTAATAGAAAGTTACACATTTTGTTTACACATTTTGTTTCGCATCAGCTGATTCAATTCACTTCAAATAGTTCGT
The DNA here is from genome assembly GCA_021234595.1 of Delia radicum. Taxonomy (NCBI): domain Eukaryota; kingdom Metazoa; phylum Arthropoda; class Insecta; order Diptera; family Anthomyiidae; genus Delia; species Delia radicum. Next base: position 25,453,692 of record CM037853.1, read on the forward strand.
GTCGCACAGCTCAATTTAGGCTAAAAAGCTGTTGAACTAGAAGAGCGAACTAGTTCATTGAAATTAGCTGAACTGTAAAGAGCGATCTTTAGAAAGACCTAAAATGCCCAAGCCTACTACCCAGTATAGAAAACCATTACCATATTAGTGGTTATATAAGGTGGCGCAAAAGTAATCCTCCTATCAGAAAATGCTATACATAATAAATACATAATAAAAAAAAAAACATCGGAAGGTTATTTTTGCGCCACCTTATATAAGTACATATTTGGAAATGGCAAGTAATTACAAATTTCATTACTTTTATATGGGGCTGTGGCGCAAAATAATGACGTGACATTACTAAGCACCTTACATAAAATCAAAAAATATGTGGTTAACTTTATAAATAGTATGGGCGAAAATAATGAGTCTGAAAAGTTAAAAAAAATACAAATAAATTGGACACAAAAATATTTTTTTTATTGAAATTTTTTTTTTTTAATAAAATGTGCCCTCTCGGGAATTAAGCCCGCGCCTCCAGGTTGTCAGTCAACCGCTCTACCGTCTGAGCTTTCTCTACATGTTATACTTGATATATAAAAACATAAATGAAATGCACAAAATTTCATTACCGGGGTCTTCATGCACTAAATAAGTGTGATTTCAACTAAGGGTCATTGTGACACCAATAGCATTTAAGGGTTAATTTAGTTCACAATATTTTTTTTGTGGATTAAAGGAATGTCTTTGACCAGATATGTAAAATAAAAATAAGTTAAAATATTTTTTGTTCAAATATACTTCCGCAGTTTTTCCTTTAATATCAATGCGGCATGCACGGGTTAACTTTATTAAACTTGCCCAAAACTTTTTAAACAGCAGCTTCACTTTTCTAAATTTAAAATTTATTTAGAAAATATTAATATAAATTCTGAAAATGTCCATTGAAATTCAGAAAATATCATTCGAAATTCAGAAAATATCAACTGAAATTCAAAAAATATCATTTGAAATTCAGAAAATGTAAAATTAAATTGATATGAAATGTTTTTTGAATTTCAATTTATGTTTTCTGAATTTCAATTGATATTTTCTGAATTTTAAATTATATTTTTTGAATTTCAGATGGATATTCTTAACTACAATTTATATTTTCTGAACTGCAAATGGAAATCCTGTTTTCTGAATTTCCAATGGAAATTCTAAACTAAAATTGATATTTTCTGAATTTCCAAAGGAAATTCGGATTTTCAATTAATATTTTCTGAACTACAATAATGAAAGGTCAATTAATATTTTCTGAACTACAATAATGAAAGGTTAGTACGTAGAGTGTTACTAGAATAAATATTTTTAAGGAATATTTGAATATTTTAATTGAATATTTGCGATATGAAATATTCAGCGAATATTTTCATCAGAACGGAGAAGTGTACCATGTAGAAAGCTTCTGAGTCGATTTAGCTGTATTGACATAGAAATTTAAAGAAGCTCAAATTGTTCAATATTTAACTACTTTTTGAGAAAATTAAAAATTTGTTTTATGTTTTATTCGTTTCATATATGACAATTAATACTGTAAGCATGACATTAATCCAACATTTTTGTTCCTGTTGCCGGAAGGTTGGTATAGAAAGCTTCATGTGAATGTATTATTACACCCAGAAAAACGATTGATTGGAATTCGGTCTAAACCATCACAATTTCTTTGGTAGGACGTTATTTCTTAAGGAATTTCCCATAATCGTTTAATAAATCAAAAATAATATACTGGCAATTAGAAAGAGGAACTAAAAAACAATCCTATTCCAATTCAATTTTGTAAATAAAATTCGGTTATTATTTTAATTGTTTAATTTTTTTAATTAATAATCATATAATTACAAATTATATCCTATTACCCTGACCAAGCACTAGCTACTATGGCTTTCGACGCGTTGTTGAGAAAACAGACTAGTGCTTTTGCTGGGAATCAAACCCACGACCCCCGCGCTGATAAGTCAGCACGCTACCAACTAGCCTACCGGGGCGCACTATTCGGTTAGTATTTGTGTACGGTAGAAGCAACAATTTAAAATGCAAACAAATTGGTACCAGCTATCAAATTTATTAAAAAATTGTCGATAATCAAAAGTGGTAACTGCAAATATGGGTTTCCCAATCATATATAGAATTAAATTAGGATTGTGGTAGAACCATCCGAGTTGTGGATTGCACTGATTATAGATGCAACTAATCATTGCTATTGGCAAACGAATTTACTACTATGTTTGTTTTACTAACAAAATATTTAAATTCAAAATTAGCACTCAACATTTATTTATAAGTGTTTGTGGTGTAATGGGTAGAGAGTTTGCCTTGTACTCCAGGTTTCCGAGTTCAAATCCCGGAAAAGACAAACCCAAAAGTATTTTAAAAAAAAAAAAGTAAAATACTAAAATGTTCAAACTGAAAAAAAATTTCAAAAAATTAATAGCTATTGTAGTGCAATGAGTAGGACAGTGGAGTAATACTCTGAAGGCCACGGTTCAATACTTAAAAAAAAGTTTATCAATTTCAATACAATTCTGTGGAACGTAATAATATTTCAAAGGAATATAATATTGAATGAGACAACTAAATACGACTACAAATATAATGTAATATAAAAATATTTGTCGTAACCGCCAGAAATCAATTGGCAACAAATTCGTTGGCCACAACTGAGACTTTTTTCTGGGTGTATATTTCTATACAAACTATGTATGAACATTTGTTATAATATTTATAGGATAGTTTCGTTATAAATACTTACTGTATGGAATTGTAAAATTACATTATCTACATTTATTGAAGACAATTAAAAATACACTCACAATATTATTACGATAAAAACTACCTAAAATACCTATGAAATTAATTGAAAACACTATTAAAAACGGGACTACTGATTTAGAATTATATTCAAATCATTTTGATATTTATTTGTAAACGTTAAAAAACAGGTGGCTAACTATTTTATTGTTGTAACAAAATACACGCATTCCTCTGCAGGAATTATTTCATTCGACTTATAAAAACATTAGGTGAATAACCGGTAAAAGTAGTAAAAACAACAGAAAGTCTTTTAAAACAACCTTTAATATTTAAGGGACCGAACCTAAAAAAATCGATTATTTTATATATTTTTCTGAAATGTAAACTTTTTTTTTGTGGGATTACAAAACAGAACGTTTGTATTTGTTTGTATGTTTGTTATGATTGTATGTTCGAATTTCTTGTAAATTCAATTTTGTATTTTAATAAACTATTTTTGTAAAAAATGTGTGTGGACTTATTGGACATTTTTTTTGTGAAAGTGATTAAAAATTCAAAATTTAACTGCCAATATTTAACTACAAACGAAAGTGTGTATATTTCTATAGTTTGTTTTTTAAACTACCGATAGAAAAAGTTGAAAAATATATTTCTATATATTTTAATTGATTCTTTATTTGAATACAAACTTTACATATAACTTCATAGCTAAACTTGAATAGGTAACTGAAAATATATTGTGAGTGTATGTCTAAGTTATACAAAAACACCTCAGGGTCTTCATATTTCGATTCTATGTAAGCATGTGTTATACTATCAAATCAATCTTTGATTATGAATTTATAAACATTTAATAGATATTTTATAAATTAAATCGACTAACTATAGGCTTACAATTCATACACTGCGTTGCATAACTATAATTACAAATTCATTTTGATAATTTTTTCTAATATAACTGATCTCTTTTTGTGTAAAATTTATAATAATATTTTGTTAGTGTTTCATAACTTGAATTACAAATAAAGGTACGAAGAATATCAAATAAAGAAAAATTAAAAAGTTATTTTTGTTGTTTATGCAATTTTTCATATCTAAGTGATTTTAAAAAAGGGCAAATTTCAGCATATTTTAAAAGTGGTTTTAAAGTTTAAAAATTTTTTTTAAGAAATTTAAAAAAAAACAACGATTGTACTTTTAGTTTTAATTAAGCACATATTAGGGACTAAAACTTGTAAAAATTTAAGGTATTCCTCTTTTCATTTGGCCAGTGCAGAGATTTAACTTCAGCGGATTTCGAGAAAACAGCGATTTTTGTCACTTATTACGGTTTTATGAATTTTTTAATTTTTTTTTTTTTTAATTCATCGCAAAATAATATTTCAAACTGTATTCATTAATTATTTTATTTGTTTTCAGTAAAATGCAAATAATATCAAAGCAGCTGTTTCTTATCCCCATTGATGTAGGTACATTAAATGAAAAACACCCAAGGGATGATTACAAAGAATTTTTGCAACTGTTTATAATTTTCCTTGGTGGCACAGTTCCAAACTTTTCCTTCCGAATGCCTGGAGCACATCATCACGCCCGATGGATGGCTAAGGCGATTTATTGCCTAAAAATACTGATTGTGAGAGGAATGGTGTATGTATTTTAGTAGTATAAAAATACCCATAGGTATATTTTTTTTTTATAAAAAATGTTAAATAAAAGTTGAAAACTTGTCTTAATTCTTTTAAAAAATATTAAATAAAAAATTCATATTTATAATTTTGTTTAATTATATGGGATGTATGTTTGAAAAAGAAAAAGAAATATATTTTTATATTTTCTAAGTGATTTTAAAAAAGGGCAAATTTCAGCCTATTTTAAAAGTGGTTTAAGTTTTCGGAAAATTTCTAGAAAAATGAACCGTTTGGATGAGGTTGTCACAAATTTTGCTTATAATCCGAGTGCTTATGATAAAAATAAATCATTCGGCCCGAAAAAAAAGCTTCCTGATCGGGAGCGGCGGAAAATAATTAACTGTGCCAGCAACTCAAATCAGATAATCGATGAATCTAAGGTAAATGTGTCCAAATCAACCATAAGTAAGCATTTAAAGGATTCCCAGAGAATTACTCGACAAAAGTTGAAGTCTGTGCCAAGGTTATTACCCTGCCATAAAACTGCTCGACTTGAATTCGCTAAAAGGAAGTTAAAAACCTGCTGGAGAAAGGTAAGTCAATAATCGCTGTTGTTGGTAGGACTATTTAAACATAAATTTCTTTTAAGGGTCACTTTTTCTGATGACAAAAAGTTCAATCTTGATGGACCAGATGGTTTTAACAGCTATTGGAGAGACTTACGTAAGAAACCACCATATTTCTCAAAAAGAAATTTCGGAGGGAGATCGTTAATGGTTTGGGGTGCTTTTTGTTTCGACGATATGGTAGCTTTAGCATTGACAAGCACCAGAATGAATTCTTCAGAGTACATTACAGTATTAGAAGGGAAATTGGTGGAGTTTATTGAAAATAGCAACAAGACAATGCCTCAGTCAGACAATGGAAATGCTATTATAAAAAAACATATGAGTATTGGAATGGCCCGCATGTTCTCCGGATCAAAACCCCATTGAGAATATTTGGGGAGTATTAACCAGTCGGGTTTACGCAGAAAACCGTTTTAATGTGAAAGCGTTTTTCATCTAAAATAAGTAGTTATTGATGCGATTTCTTAAAATAGAACTTAATTATCTTACTAATCTTCTCAGTTCCAAAAAAAAAAGAAATCAAAAATTGAGAAGCTTTCACCTAATAAATCAAACGAGTATTCCTTATGGAAATCGACGAAACATCTAAACAGACCTATAACTCATAACGCTCCAATCAAACATCAATCAGGAGCTTGGACAAGAACAGATCCCGAAAAAGCTGAAGCTTTCGCACAACACCTCTGCAATACATTTCAACCTTATGAATGCCCGGCAGGATCATTTATTACACCAAATCAGGAAGATGATGAAATACAATTATTTGACACATCGGATATAGATCACGAAATAAAAACTGGCTTAAAGTCGGGGAAGAGTCCAGGATTCTACCTAATTACTTCCGAAATTCTTAAACAACTTCCTTATGAAGCAATCGTAAAACTCAAAAATATAATAAATGCTTGTATAAAATTAAAATATATACCAATATACTGGAAAGTATCTGAGGTAATTATGATTCAAAAGCCTGGAAAAAATGCAAATGAAGTCTCGTCATATCGACCTATATCACTCTTACCAACTTTGTAATTACATGAAATGTAAATCATTTATAACGTTTCAATAAAATAAAAAAAAAAAAAAAAAAATTGACGCGTCTAGATCTTTAAAGGAAGCACCTCGAATAATTCTGGTAGACAGTATGTCTGATCGAATTTTCGAGTTGATTCAAAAAAGGAGGTCTCACGCATTATTAAAACTGCTACATTAAAATATTTTTCTTAAATTTTTGTAAATTTTGATATATTAAGTTAAGTGTATTTATAGTTATGAAACACTTTTTAAATAGTAAAATAAGAAATAAATAAACTGTTTTTTTGTTACATAATATTATTAATTTTTCACTGGTTTTACTTTTATGGCGTTAAAACTCTTCTACTTTTCGAACTTACGAAATTTAGTGAAATTAATGTGCAATTATAGTTTTGCAACGCAGTGTATACAATATCTATAATAATCCTTTAAACGTCAATATATTTTAAACACATTTAATGTAAAAGAATAATGTTACTAAGTCACTGACTGACTCAACATTGCCCAGCCAATACCGCTGAAGCTAGGAAATTTAAATTTGGCATGGAGTTCCATAATCCATGAAGATGGTATAATTAAAAATAAGAGGAAAGTATTTCCTTTGGCGGCTTGGCCAAACCTATTGGGATATAAAGCTGAAATTTTAAATGTGTTGACTTTCGGTTGTGACCGAACTCCGTAAAATAGTACTTTTTGGAATTTTCCTCAGAAACGTGGTTAAATAGAGGTTATTAGGGGAAAATAGTATAGGAACTTGAAATTTGATATGGGGGTTCCAAATCAGGAGTAGAGATCTGTATCTAGTGGATTTTTAGAAATTCATTCGGGGAGGGGTAGTAAAGGGAAAACCTCCCCTTGGCGGTCGGGCCAAACCATTAAACTTGAATTTAGTATGTGGGTACCTTATTACGAGTAGATATCTGTATTGCCGGGATTTTTGGAAATTTGTTGGAGGAGGAGTAAAATAAAGTGTCAAAAGCAGCACAAAATTAATTTTTATTCATGGCCATAAATCTCCACGAATTTCAGTCAAAAAATCTTCTGCGGTTTAAGTTTGGTCGTCAAAGGGTTAAAATTTGGTTTGTATATGCACACAGAACAAACCGTTGAATCTAGGAAGATTTAATTTGGTGCAGGTAGCCGTTAAAGCCGGGTATTAAAAAATGTTTACTGAGAGGGACAAAAAGAGGAAGTCTTTCCCTTAACGTCCTGCGAAAACGATTTAGTCAAAAGCTCTGAAATTTAAAATACTTTTTTTTTTGAGGTATGAGTTAATTTATTGAATATATCTTCTGGGTTTTTTTTATAAAATTTTGGTATAAACAGGGTTTAAAAGAATGAAATTACACCTTTAATGACCTATATAATACCATTAGGGCGACCTAAGGTAGACATTTGAAAATTGAAATCACAAAAACATCCACTTAAAAAGGATAAACTAATTTATTGAAAAAAAAAAATGCCTTAAAAATTAATTAATTTTCCATCCTAATAGTCATATTTCGATATATAAAACTACCGGTAACGAAGAATCGGGCTTTTAAGCTCATTTAATACAATTATAATATAACTACACACACATACATACGTACGCACAAATTACTATTTATAATATAAAATTGATGGATGTATTATAATACTACTTTTATTCCAAACACACACACATAAAGAGTCATAGCGTATGACTGATTTAAAAATGTGAATTTTTTAACCCTTTCACTACACTTGTACACTAAATATTAAAATTTTGATAATGGAATACAACTTTATATATTTTTTTAAATACACACAGAGAAATAAAGTGCCAACCGAATTTAAAAGTGTATATTAAGGGTAACAACTTATAAATTCAGTTAGTACAACGATATTTACGTTAGATTTCTAAATATTTTGGGTGTTGCAACTAAAATTTAATTGAATTAACCGAACTTTGTTGTGAAAATTAATGTTAAGTTGTGCCAACCGTCTGAAATTCGAAATAACTAAATTTCAGTGGTAGTAACCGAATTTCAGTTGGCAAATAGCTACATTTTTCTCTGTGTGTACTGTTCATCAGGGCAATGTAGTCTTGGTATTTGTTAAGAAAGTCCGGTATTTGGAGGGGGAGGGGGAATACATATAAACCTTTTAAAGGCCACTAACTAGAATCTAAAGCCAAAACAGATATATATCCACAAACAAAATGTCGGTAGTGAAAGGGTTATATCAATAACAAATTAACTTCGAAGTTTTATTAGATTATTGTACAATAATAATATAATGGTAGTTGTTTAAGTAATTATTTGAAATTATTAGTTAGAAATATTATGCAAATACAAGGTACAAATGATTTAATAAATACATTGTATTATAACAATGTTACAATTATATATTAAATAAATTATTTATAACAATAGAATTTGAACAAAAGCAACAAAAAATATTTTAAAATGAAATATGAATAGTTTAATACAAAAATATAAAAGAATTAATTACAGTGTAAGTATGGGAAAATGACATACCCTAACCCCTATATACGTAAACTTAGTTTTAGGTTGTACAATCCAGTGGTATACTCCGTTTGAAGAGGTTAGGTCAAAATAAAGAAATATTTAGATTTTAAGTTAGTATTGACACAAACGACTTTTTGAGTATATTTTAAGTAGAAGACAACAAAATCTTTTTTGAAATTAATTAATTTATTGTTTATTTGCCTAAACTTAATTCTAACAATGATGCCCGTCCATTTTTAGCAGGATATAAAACATTTATATATAATTCGAAACATCAGGGTAATGGCCTTTGGCTTATACTAACATCTGTTAGTTCAGTGTCATATGGTTCGAATCTTCAAAATTTATTAGAAAACATCATCTCAAAATGTACGGCCATCTTTGTTAGTTTTGACTTTCAATATATAAACAATAAATAAAGTAATTTCAAAAGAGATTTCGATGTCTTTTACTTAAATACACTCAAAAAATCGATTTAGTCAATGCCAACTTAAAATTTAAAAATCTTTTTATTTTGATCTAACATACTAAAACGGAGTATACCATTGGATTCGACGATTTAAAATTATGTTTACGTGTCCCCGGGTTTTGGTGGGTCATTTCAAAAGAGGAAATTTCAATTAATGACTATTTTATAGAATATTTGAATAATTGCAATAAATTTGAAAACTTTTAAATTAAATTTAAAAAAATATACAACTTTTAATTAAAAAATTAAGTCTTTTACATTATTAGCCTAAATTAAAAAATAAATCCATACCCGAGTAAAAAAAATAAAGCCATACCTTATGTTTTTTCATCTTAAAATATATTATAATATGTGATTATATATGGTGTCATGCATATTATTAAATATTTCTTATGTGGTAACTTATATAAGGTTGTATTATTATATATCGACCTTTCAAAATTGTATATTAAGCATATATGCCAGACATACTAACATATAATAGATCAATTGTCATATACAATAATACATTCTCATATATAACATAATATGTTATCATACATGGCAGGCGCGAATTGAGGGAGCCCTATTTAATACAAAAATGCTCAAAAGACTAGAAACGCTAAAAAAAAAATACTCTAACTTCCCTCCCCAAAACCTTTTTCTGGATCCGCGCCTGTATATGGCTACATATAAGCTATATAATTTAAGATATGTTATATACTGTCTTATAAAAAATAAGCTTTTGTGGCATATAAGATATGTTTATATATGGTGTCATATATATAATACAACTTAAGATATAACTATATCTATGTACTATTATGTATGATTCCATATATCGCACAAGATTAATAATTAAGTTTGAGATATGAATATATATGGTCCAACATCATTAATATTTTCTATGAGTATAATATGTAAGTATACATTATTATGTATTACCCCATACATAATTATATATGCGCCTGATGACTAAACCTTAATTGGGATTTAAATATTTCATGGGATTTAAGTAAATCCGATTTAATCTCAAAATATCTTACTCGATCAACCAGAAATTACTTATCTTTCTGGATAAAATAAGATCCAATAATACCTAAGTTAATCGCATTTGATATTTTGGGATCCATCAGAATCTTAAATAATATCGAATTGGATTCGCCAATTTTGAGATCAATTTTGATCTAATTTAATACAGTAATATATTTGAGGGATCTCATTGGATACCCCAATTTTGAGATAAACTTAGATAAGCATAAATATCGACCTATTTAACATAAAATCTGTGTATATGAGACCTAACTTTTTTTTATCGGGTATATTATTTTTTCAGAAAAAAAAACAACAACTTAAACATACATAATTACCAAGTTTCTGATTTTAAATACATATTAAAATCGCAATTTTTATTTAATATTTGCTTTTTATATACACTCTTAAGTACTTGCACTTATACGAACAATCCTCTAAACATTTATTAGTAAATTTAATTTTCTGTGCTACTACTACTACGACTACTTTTGCAACTTTTCAAAAATTTCAAAATGAAAATCTTCTTCTAGATTGTTTGTTATTAAAACAAATTAGTTCCACTTTAAAGTTCGCCCTGCCATTTGTTGTAGCGGTTTGTTCCCGCATTCTAAAACTTTAATTAAGGAGAAAAAGTAAAGCAAGCACGAAAGAAAAGTAAAGAATACAAAAAATACAAAAAAAAAAACTAATAAAATAAAGTTTTTTTTTTCCTGTGCGCTATTTTTAAGAAACTGGGGGAATATATAATAATAATACCAGCAAAATTTGTTAGAAGGCATAAACTTTTGAATTGGTTGCTTTTGTAAAAATTACGGAATGTTCTGTAAATTTGTTTGAATAGTGCACGTCGTTTTTAAGCCTGTGTTAAAGTTTAAAAAACAAATAATTTAGACATTTTTTTTAAAAAATCATACAATTTATAACATTTGTTTAACCCTTTTACTACCGACTTTTTGTTTGTGGATATATTTCAATTTTGACTTTAGATTCTTGTTAGGGGTCATTAAACTAAAAAAAGGCGTTCCGAAAATCGAATTTTTGAAACTTCTCAGCACATTTTTACCACTAAAACTTTCTATAACCAAAAATGTTATATATAATATCAAAATCATTCTAGATTTGCTAGTTTACGGAATATACCAGACGCCCCTATTTTCAGAAATAAAGGTTTATTAACAAAATCAGACTTTCTTAACAAATATCGCAACTATATTGCCCTGGTGAACAGTTTATCGATATAATGTCTTTTATTTCAAAGAAAGGTAATAACACCCAAAACCATAAAGCCCAAAAACGAAAAGTTATGTAGGGTTAGGTTAGGTTAGGTTAGGTTAGGTCGAAAAGAGGATTCGGAAAAGGGAAATGCCAGAATGTCGGCTTGTTGTGCGTTCTAAAAAATCGGCCCCATGTCTATTTCCTACCCCAGGAACTCCGTCGCACTGATGAAATTCCTCAAACTCTTCCATCCTATGTCCCTCAGATCCCCCAATGTGGATATTGGCTCACTGGAAAGTGTTTCGACCCGGATCCCGGCAAATACCGGGCATTCACAGAGATAGTGTTACAGGGTCTACTCGTCCTCCCCACAGGCCCTACACAATCCCGAGTCCACTCTACCAATACGGTGGAGATTTGTCCTCTGTGTCGAGTGTTCCGTAAGGATTTCCATCAAAAGACTCAGTTCCTTCCTACTAAGATTCAGAATTTCCCTCGTCCTGTCCCTGTCCGGGTTTCCCCAGAGAATCCCCGTGAAAAGTCATGTAGCCCGAAAGGCCGGCATGTTGCCCAGAAGTAGGTATACAAAAATGTCATATTGCAAAGTCATATTGCCTAAATCTTTTTAGTGGGAAATATGACTATTGAGTAAAATAGGCAATCCTCAAAAACACAATAGCGTGATATCGTTTTTAAACAGTATTTGTGTATTCTTTACTATAGTGCGTATTAGGAGATGGCGAAGGAATTTTTTGAATATGTTGCCGGGAACGATTATATAAAAAATTTTAAATTTATATCATAGATTACATAGATAACAAACTCTTCTTCTTTTAACAACAAACACCTTATTCATATACATAAATATTTTTATATAGGACTACGTCGTATGTCTAACACATTCTCAAGAGTTACGTCTTCCGACAGCAACTTTCAAAGAGTTCGATATCTATCTAATCTATGTTTTATGTTACCAAACTTGAGTGGGTATGCCAATCATCCAACTCAATAAATTTTATTTAATGAACTAAAAGCAATTGAGAACATGAAGGAATATTGTAGAAGTCGCACAGTACTTTTTAGTAATGCTAATGCTTCAAGCGAAATACGAAAAGTTTTTAAAAATGTTTGCGAAAGGTAAGTGAATAATGTGCAATTAATGAATTTTACGCGCTGGGATGTGCCGTGCCGCACACGATCCGAATCGCGTCAGGCGAGCAGCCTATGGCTCGGAGCGGCCGGTGCGGCACGGCAGGTCACAGCGCTTCCAATGCGATTATCACAGTTTGATGGAGTAGTTTTATTTGTTGCTCTCTTAGATTTTTATACTGTATTCTGGATACCTTAAAAAGCTTAGAGCTTAGTTTTCTATTACGAAACGATAGAAGTCGACATTTACTTTCGTTAAAAAATACATAAGAAACACAAACAAATTTTCGTTATTTTTACGAAAATTTCATTTTGTTCGTTTTAGATAAATAGACAGTCAGTCTACACACAAATGCGAAGAACGCCAGAAAGACTTTCATCAAATTAATTTTTAAAATCTCCTCGAACCCTGTGTCTTTGAGTCCTTTCAGTACTAGTTTTTTTGGAAAATATGTGGACTTTATAGAAAATCTAATTTCCTTGAACCTTGAATATAATAAATATTCCCAAAAGTTTTGTTTGTTAAAGATTTTAAAAATAAAAGTTAGAAAATGTTTTCTTTACTTTACTTTATTCTAAAAGCATTCAGTTAATTTTTCTTCATTTTGGGCATTTCAACGTTTTTAAGAATATTATTTTTGGCTAAAAATTTAAGCATTAATTACAAAAAAGGAAATATTGACCAAACTCGATGCTGTATTTCCCAAAAAAATCAAAAAAAAAAAAAAAAAACAACAAATTACTGACAGTGTTTTTCAGGCGATATGACATTTTATTTTTGGGCTTTATGGTTTTGGTCACTATTACCTAACGCCTGTATTTCATTATACAAATTTTTATATTTATTTATCAAAGGCAGTTAAAGGGTTTAAAAAAGTTGCAACGGACATTTTGGGTCCACGTGATTTTAAAAGGTTAACAAAATGGTAAATTAAACTTAAATTTTTTTTAACTTAAAACAAATTCAGCCAAAGCACGGTATAACGTAACGTTATTTACATTTTAAGCAACCCATTATTATATGTGAATCCAGATACCCCAGGTTCGCATCCCAACGTGACCACGATATTTATTTAATTAAAAAAAGTGTTTGTGATCATTTTTTTTTATGAAATATATAAAAATTATAGATGCATTACTTTTTCCTATCAAGTAAACATATAAGTAACCAGTTACTTACAAGGTAGCGGGTCCATAGCTTTTAGGCTCACCGCCTGTGAAATTCATCAGTGAAGCAAGGTGTAATGTAATGCGTGAAGCCCTATGGCGATACCATTATTTGGTAGTATGTGGTTTTGCTGGGTAATGCCTGATATCAAAAATGTTCCAATTCAGTCCATGAATTCAGAAGTTGTGTGTAACAGTATGATTTTTTTTAGATTTTCAAATATTTTCTGTAAAACCTTATATTGAAACCGGCGTTAACGAACATTAGTTAACTGGCATTCACTATCCCCACTCTCCACTATCCCCATTCCAAAGAAAGCAACACATTAATAAATAAGAAGAATTTTCAGAGCGATGCTTCTCTTTTCAAAAAAAAAAAAAAAAAAAACATGAGATTGGGCAGCTAAAAAAGTAGGTGTCACTTATTTTTGTTTTTTTTTATCACATATCCAAATTTTATTAACATCGGAGAGATTCCATCAGAAGACTCCCTTTTGTGAGAAGAAAAACAAAACATTTTTTTTTGTAAAATATTCAAGGAACAAAGATTTTGCGATACAAAATTTTATAGAAAAAACCGCCCTTTACATCTTGTGCTTAAACAAAACAAAACAAGTGTGAAAATAAAAAGGAGAATAAAAACAAAAAGCTTGTATTGTATATCTACCAAAGGTAGAGCTTGCACATAACGAACCAGTTTTCAATTTATTTGTTGATCAATGAAGATAATCTTTAACTTCGAACTCATATATTATCTCTCAGTTAGTAAGTAAACTAATTTATATGAATGTTTGATGTTTTGCATGGGATTGTCACTTCTTTCAAAACGTGTTCAGATGATAGAAACCTAGGAAATTCCCGAAATAGATCTATCAACACATTCCTGAAAGTGGTCAATTAATAAATTTGAAAACAAAAACTCTATAGATTATTTGTTAGGACAATATCCTAATAACCCAGCAAAACCACACATTACCAAATCATGGGTAAAGTAATGTATCGCCATAGGGCTTCATGCATTACTTTACACGTTACTTCACTGATGAATTTTACAGGCGATGAGCCTCAAAGGAACTCATTACCTTGTAATGGGTAAAGTAACTGGTTACTTATATGGTTACATGGTGGGGAAAAGTAATGTGTCTATAAATAGATTTTCATAAAAAAAAGCATTAACATTTTTTTTTACAGATATTTTTTTTAATTAAATAACTTTTTTTTTATTATATGAATAACTTGGTCATGCTGGGATTCGAACCTGGGGTCTCTGGTATTTAACAATTAGTTAGGCGAGAACTCTACCAACTGAGCTATCGATACATACAATATTTTATTGCTTAAAATGTAGATGAGTTGTTGTGCTTCGTGTTTTCGTTCGTGATATTAAAAATATACACCTTACCATTATGCTTACAAAAAATCACAAAGTAATGTGTCTATAAATAGATTTTCAAAAATATATATTAATAACTACTTTACGTTTATAATTCATGCATTATGTAATTGATGATCGGTAAGTTATTATTTTATGTTTTGAAGTAATGTAAAATGTAATGAGGGGTCATTACAAGGTAATCCATGAGTGTTCAATTATCGGTAACTCATTACTTCTTGTTGGAAAATAATGATACAGGTAAGGAGTACACATTACAAGGTAATGCATTACTTTATCGCATTCATTACCAAAGTTTTGCTGGGAAAGAACTCGAACTTGAATAATTTCCATTTTCATTAAAAAAATTTTAGAAAAAAAATTTTGCTTAACCAAAATTTTGCATAAAAAATAAAAAAAAAAAAATATCATTAAAAACTGACTTAAATACAAAACTAAAGAGCCGAAGAAATAAAAAAAAAATTCCCACAAATAAATTTTGTTTAAAAACCCTGCAAAAACTTTATAAATTCAGGGGTAAAAAAGTGTACAAATTAAATTATTCCCTTAACATCAAATTTAACAAAGGAGTTTAACACAATCTTAACACAATCAAAATAAAACAGAAATAAAAATTAAATTAAAATGAAATGAAATTGGCTTAAAAAAATCTTACAAATAGGAGATATCCATTTATTACTTTTTAACGCCGAAACCGATTTTGCTCATTTTTTATACCAAAATTCTTAGAACTATAACAAACATTTTGAGTTAAAATAAGCTTTCCGGCAAAGCTATTGGAGGCGTGAGAATGATTTTAACAGAAATATAGACGGACACAGATAAATTGATTCCTCTTATGATGCTGATCGGAAAGATTTTTGCGATGACTTACCTACGAAATGACTAGCACAGTAGGATGGATGATATGCTTGATAAATTGGCCACTATTTAAACATGCGTACTCCACACACTTTTTGTAAAGATTTCGATTTTTTATTTATATATATATGTGAACTAGTGTTATTTCAAACCCACAAATTTTTGCTGGGTTATATTAACTTTTAGCTTAGCTGTGTATAAGAAGGAATCTAAAGACAAACCAAAATTTATAAAAAAAAACATCTTGATGACTAGTTAAACAAGCTAATTTTATATTTTTGAATATAACAGGGTGGAGAGTTTTTAAAACCAAAGGCAAATTTATATAAAGTTACAGTAAATGCTTTAACACCTGTTACCCTGAATCAAATTAAATTTTAACTACATACAACAAACGAAAATATTTACAAAAATTTATATTAGTTTCATATTTGAGTTAAAAGAAAAAAAAAAAAAAAAAAAATTGAAATCTTCTGTAAAAAAAAATTAAAATAACGTTTTTTTTTTAGGTAATATTGTTAAATATAAAATATGGCAATATTAAAGAGCGTTATTTCATTTTGATAAAATCACCAAAAAAAATTACAACAACAAAATTTGTAGTACACATGAATGAAATATCAAATAAGAGGTTAAATATTAACAGAAGGAATATAGTATTGAAACATAAATATTCTAACTTTCGAAAAAAAATTTGCAAAAAATGGGTTCAAAAATATTTCGCGCAAAAAAGCTAAGCGGAAAGAAATTTTTGGAAAAAAAATTTGAAAAAACTTGTTTTCAATATATATTTTTTTCTTTAATAAACACAAGTAAAGCATTCAAGCCGTATAATCCGAATCTTCCAGGAAAAAAGGTTGCGTCAAAATTTCTAAGAAAACCAATTTCGAGAAAAAAACACTGCAGACAAAATTTTCGCGAATAAAAAATTAAAAAATTTTGCACAGAAAAGCTTTTAAGGAAAAATAACTAGAAGCAATTATGTCCACTGAGCAGAAATAAAAAAATCATATCAAAAGATTAATAAAAATTAGAGCAAAAAAAAAAAAATAAATCATGCAGAAAAAATTTTTAAAGAAAATAAACTTTTGAAATAAATAATGTTGGGGAAAATATTTTTTCAATCGATATATTATTTAGAGTTTATTTAAAAGACATATATACTTGTGCAATGACGTCATAATTTAAGTAACTGTGAGTTAAATATAATGTATGAACCAATTTGTATGAACAATTTTGAGGTACCTTGTCATTTTCCATCATAACTTCAAAACTCCTTAACAGATATATCTCATTTTCAATAGCAGACTGCTTATAATATCATCAAATAAGTCGATCAAAAATTAGGAATTTGTCTTTCATGCCGGCTGAGTATTTCGCATTTCAATAGATGAAGATCGCTTTTTGATAAATTCAGTCAAATTTAAAATGATATTAACAATTTAAATTTTCTGTTATTTATTTGCTTTCAAATTAAATTTTTTTTTAAATTTCGATTTACTAATATACAATTTAATACTTATCAACACACAATAGTCAGGTTTTTCGTGTCAAATATCCCTAAAGATGTTATTCAGGCTGATTATAGTGCTTTCTTTTGCACAGCATGGTCTATTTTGCTTTCTTTTTGATTATGTTTGTACAATCATGCATGATATTTATTTCATATAAAATAAAAATAAAAATAAAAATAAAATGAAGCAAACCCTGCACTACAATTTGTCCTCCTAATAATACACTCATAGAAATAAAAATGAAAAATAGTGGAAAAGGCTACTACTGTTATTAGTTAAAAATTAAGTAGCAGAATACATTGCTGAACTTATCAGATTTTTTTGCTAACTATTAATCAAATAAGAACAGCGAAAATATATCTGTTAACCATGCAAACTTTTTTGTTAATTTTTAGTTAATTGAATTTACTCTGCTAAAATTAGCAAAAACTTTTACTAAATATTTGTAGACTAAGCAACAAACAAAAACTGTAATGTAAACAATTTTTTTTCTATATTTACCTTAAATTTAGCAGAATGCAAATAACAGCTTGTTTTGCTAAATTCAACAGAAATTTTTGATGAATAATTTTATATTGCTTATTTCAGATGGGCGTATAAAAAAAGTCTTTAAAAAAATCTTTAAAAGTTTCAAATTTTAGTATGATGTTATTTGTCTACTAATATTAAGGATTTTTTTTTTCTGATTTTAAAAGAATAATATGTTACTTTCCAATAATGCCCGTAATTTCAAGCAATAGATACCTACCGGTGCTTAGATACCTACCCGATTTTGTTCGTGTACACGGTAGGTATCTAAGCACCAGTAGGTATATATTGCTTGAAATTACGGCCATAACTCAAATTTAGCTCAAATATAACTAAACATTTGTAGATTCAACAGATTTATTTTAGCAATTCTTATTTTACTAATATTAAGCAAAAAAATTGGCTAATTTTAGAAGTTTTTTCTGCAACCTAATTTTTAACTAATTTTTAGTAGTTTTAGCAAAACATTTTTACTAATTTTTTACTATCAGTGTACTCATATGAAGATGTTTATAAGCGTATGGATACTTTTGGATACTATTAGCTTTATGTGGCCTCTCAACAAAAATATCATATAAACTAGTTATAAACTACAGAGCAATAAGGCCAAAAAATTTTATATCAAAAAGGGTCGGAAAGATATTTGCCCTCTTTGTGTAGTCAGTTTTTTTCCTTTTAGATTACTTTTGTAAAGTTCCTGTAATCATAACCAGGGACAGGAACCTCATGCCCTAAAAGAGTGTTTTTAGTGCATTTTATATGCATGACAGGTTCTAAAATATACACTAAGAACTAAACAAATATGCACTTCAATATTGTTAAATTAATTATTTTCATGTCTTTAACCAATTTTAATTAAATTATAAAGTTAATTCGTATTATTCAATATATTATCAGCACACGTTATGCACAATTTACACAAAATTTTAATTATTTTTTATTGTGTATCTTAATCCCAGTTTATAAACAAAATTTAAGAGAACGCTTAAAGGGGCTTGGATACTCTTCAGTCTAAATGATCGTTGGTCAAACATTAAATAATATTAGAAGTGATTTTTTACAAAAAAAAAAATAAGAAACATTCTATAGAAATATGCAAATTAAGTAAAAATATGCAAGAAAATATGCATTTAAAGCAAAATAAGTAAATATATGCAATAAAAATATGCACTTAAAGCAAAATAAATAAAAATATGCAATAAAAACATGCATTTAAAGCGAAATATGTAAAAATATGCATTTAAAGCAAAATAAGTAAATATATGCAATAAAAATATGCACTTAAAGCAAAATAAATAAATATATGCAATAAAAACATGCATTTAAAGCGAAATGTGCAAAAATATGCATTTATAGTAAAATATACAAAAATATGTACATGCAAATTTATGTCATTGTAACGCAAACTATTTGATTCGTAACGATATTTGATGTACCCTGTACTCTGACTTAAGAAAAAACATGCATTTGCATGAACTTCCGGTCCCTGATCGTGACTAAACTTTTTGCTAACACAAAAGAATAGAAAAATAAAATTTCAATTTTAATAACGAGCCATAAGGCCTCAACCTTGGTTATTTATATAATATGGTTGTATTTGGTTGCTTTAAAACAGTGGGACAAAATAAAAAGTTTTTGAGATTAATTTTTTAGGGCACATATTACAAGTGTCCCAAGAGAAATCATACAATTTTGGCTCTATTTATAAATTGATTTTTTAGCTTTTGAGAAAATGTTTTATATTAAGTTATGTCCACTGTACCCTCTTTCTTAAATTTATGAATGATTTAAAGGTGCTTCTTTTTTAAATATTAAAGCAAATGAAGGAAAAAAGAAGAAATCATTCGTTAAATTTTGTTATTATAAGGAACAGGAACTTCATGCACTAAAAAATAGTGTTTTAGGCGCCTATAATATGCATGAAAAATCTTAAAATATGAACTAAAAAGTAAATAAATATGCACTTTATTTTTCTTTTTTAATTAATTATTTTCAGGTTTTTAAGCAATTTTATTCTTTGCACATGTTTTTGCACAATTAATACAAAATTTTAATTATTTGTGTTGAAAAATCATAATAAAATCAAAAAAAAGCATGAAATAACTCTGCAATTTCTTTTGTGTAAAATCTGGGAAGAACATTTAATGATCGTCTCACATGGACCAATCACATCAATGGTACCGTCGGAAGTGTTCATGGGATGCTAAGAAATCTCTGGTCTGTACAACTACCAACCCCTTTTCATATTCGAATGCTTTTGGCTAAGACATAGAGCAGTCGTGCAAGCATATATCTTTTCTCTTACCGCTTTTTTAATATGAGTTTTCGTGATATACTAAACTTCAGAAGCCTACTATTTTTGCACAAAATCATTTATACAGAACAGCCAAGTTACCTCTTCTCCAAAAATAAATTTAGTGGGTTACCCCGTGGCAAAAGAATTGTCAAAAAACATAAAACTTTAATGTCAAAGAGACAATTCTTCATTTCAACAGATAGTCTTTGGAACAAACTCGCCTCAAAATTCAAACCATAAGCAATGCATTGCAGTTTAAAAAGGAGTTACAAAATCTTTTTAACTTGTCATAAACTCGTAAACTTTGTTATAATCAAATTGGATTTCTTAACTTTAATTACACTAATTTAATATTTAATTTAATAATAAATTCTTAAAAATATAATATATCTTTATTCTGTTTTTTTATCTAACTTTTTTTAAAAATTGTATTATTCATAATGTATATATTTACACTACTCGCACTGTCATTTGTAAGATATTAATCTTATTGTGCTAGTTTATAACTAATTTTCAAATAAATAAAACAAATAAAAATTACGCATTCTAAACCTGTCTCTCTTAATCCCAGTTTGTAAATAAAATTTAAGAGAACACTTAAAAGGGCTCGAGTTGCTTTTAGTCAATATTTTTGTTGGCCAAATATAAAATAATATTGAAAGTTATTTTTTATGAAAAACCAAGAAAAATTCTATAAAAATATGAAAAAAAACACGTAAAATATGCAAGTATGTAATAAAAATATAAATTTAAAGCAAAATAAGTAAAAATATGCTTTTAAAGCGAAATATTCAAAAATATGCATTTATAGCAAAATATGCAAAAACATGCACTAACATATCGATGCCATATTAAAACAAACATTTTGATTCGCAAAATATTTTGTTTACCCTGTTCTCAGACTTAAGGAAAAGAACATGCATTTGCAAGAACTTCCGGTCCCTGGTTATTATGTATTTAACTGGTAATTTTAGTTATACTAATAAACATAAAGTTACACAGAAAAAAAGTTTCAAATCAAGCAAAAAGAACATTAAATTAAATAAACCCAGCTTAGAAATCGAGGGCGGTCCAATTTCACGTTTAAGAGTTAAAATTTATGTTCATAAATAACTAATTTTTCGTTATTTTCGTTTTAAAATGCTTATTTCAAACAAACAATATACAAATTAAAGAATCAAATGAGGAAAATTTGGATGACGTTTCCATTGGTGTACCAAAAATATAAAACATTTTTGTAGTTTATCCCCTAAATATGCGATTCGTCCGGTCTCTAAGCAATTCTTTTTATTTATTTTGTCGCTTCTATCATATTGTCAAATATTATCAAAATCCGGAGGAACACAAAAACGAATGCCAACCGATTTAAAAAATTTATTTTGTTTGATACATCCAATAAATTCGATCAGTACAATCATTATACAAATATGATTTATGGTTATTTTGAAAGTTGCCACTAAAATTTAGTTGTGCTAACTATTTTTTTTTTTTTAAAAACCAATGATTATTGTGCAAAACCATTTTAATAGCAGTAACCGAATTTCTGTTGGAAATTGTTGAAATGTTTGTCAGTGTTTATTAGGATGTCCCCTTAAAAACGATTTTTCGATTATGGTTCATTAAACCCTCTCAGTTTTATTAAAAATGGTTCCATAGAAGGTAAAGATTTTTTAAGAAAACGTTAACCCGTGCCGAATTTCGGCCGAAAATTGGCCATTTTTTAAAAAAGTGTATTTGTTTTTTAAATTTCCAATGTTCGAAATTTTGAAATTTTTTTTATTTATTTAATCTTCAAGAATTCGATTTTTAGATTAAATTAAACTAATGAGCACTAGCTACTTTGGCCATCAGCTTAGAAAAATTTAATTTAATTTAATTTTTTATTTTATTTATTTATTTAATATAGTCAAACCTATTCACTAGAGTTCTATGGGGATTACCGGACATGGGTGAAACTAGGGAACTTTTGAAACTGAGTAAAAGCGAGCGGACATTCAACGCTAAGGGCACACAAATTTCAAATTGGTTTTGCGGACTCAGTAACTTGTTGAGCCTGTGTGGGAATGACGAGACCATGGAACACCATCTTATTGGTTGTTCCGCTTTCGCAAGGATTGGAGTACAACACCTGTCGGCTGAAAACATTCCGATTTAGGGTGACCTTAGTGGTAGGGGCTGGAGGAGACTAAGGAAGGGCACACCAATTTCGATTGTGCGGACTCAGTAACGACAGCCTCTGGGGACAGTCACGGGACCATGGAACACTATGTTTGTGGTTGTCCCGCTTTCGCAACGACTAGGGTACAACACCTGTCCGCTGACAACATTCCGATTTAGGGTGACCTTAGTGGAATGTGCTGGAAGAGACCAAGGAAGGGCTCACCAATTTCGAATTGATTGTGCGGACTCAGTAACGATAGCCTGTGGGGAAAGACACGAGACCATGGAACACCAATTTTGTGGATGTTCCGCTTTCGCAAGGATTAGGGTACAACACCTGTCCGCTGACAATATTCCGATTTAGGGTGACCTTAGTGGAATGGGAATTAGGAGACTAAGGAATTTCGTCAACGGGACGGAGTTTCTGGAATAGTTAGGGACGTGAACCGCAGGACATGAGCGTGTACAACAAGCCGACTTTCGGGCTTAGGTGTATGACCTATTTTATTGGACATGAGTCGGTAATTATGGGTATCTGTACCTCCTGTTTTCACTGAAGCACCATGTAATTGATTTTACTAGATTTTTTGTTTCTCTGTGTACTCATACACATGAACTTATAGCAAATCGTAATATTGTTGCGGTTCTTCATGCAGTTTATTTTTTCATCGTCGTTTTTGTTGTTATTGTCTTGTAACTGAAGCATATGTATTAGGGCTATAACTTTTAACATTTTTTGCAAATATCAAAATTGGCATATTATAGTCGAATAGGTTATAAAAAACTATAAAGAAATACATTTTCGCTGGCGTCAAAAATTTATTAGTTTTTTAAGATTTTTAATAAAAACTAACATATTTTTATTTGGTTTTATATATGTACTAAAAAACATAACCTTAATTAACAATTAGATGTGGAGGGAAAGTTTTCCGCCAACAGCGAACATTTTTATTATATAATTTTTTTTTTTTTTAATTTCAATAAAAATATGATTTAACTAAATTGTTTCTTTGCTTTCTTCTTAATTATATAACTATTATACATACCAGACTTGGGCGACGTTAATTACATTTCACAATCATTCACATGTGAAATTTTTCTATATCATTAATAATTTCAGACCTTCGCTCACACTTCAGAGCTTAAACGCTTCTTTTTAAAATTTGTAAAATTTTGGATACCAAACATGAAGATTAGTGACAACATTTAGGTATTTAATTACAGGGCAATTACTCCATTACACCCAATTACATGTAATTAGACGTACAGTAATTGGCCTGTAATTAAATACACAAATATTGATATTATGTCCCATGTCTGATGTTGACAATGCGTTTAAGCGTGACCATACGATGAATCTTATTCATGATATAGAAACATTTCACAAGTGAATGATTTTGAAATGTTATTGATGCCGCCCAAGTCTGATACATACCATCTCATAAGAACTTAAATAACTGGTTAACAAACAAATCATTTTTTATTTTTTAATTGATTTAGAAAATGAATTTGGTGGGTGAAGTTTTTTTTGTTTTTTTTTTTTTTTTTGCAAAATTACCTAATATAATATTTTTCGTTAATATTCCAACATTGTCCACCTCGTGTCACTATGCCAAAAATTTTAGTTATATCCCTAATATGCATGATTTATGAGTGAGTATTATTAAGTCAAAGTAAGCTGCTTGAAGAGTGTAGTAAATAACCCAAAGAGAGTATAAATGCACACACCTACATTCATAACTAACTAAAAAAGAGGACCTTCTACGAAGGGGGTGTCCTTATATGAGGGTGCCAACAGTTAAGGTAGTTTATGATTGGAAAATATGAAAAGAAAGGTAATTTACCACAACTTCTTTTACAAACTATCCATTTCACATTGACTGCTTTTGCTGTTTCCTAGTACCCCTTTCAATACTTCTTAAGGTTTTTTTTCTCGTTTCTGTTTTTTTTTTTGTAACTTATTCAAAATCGATAGTTTGCAATTATAAACACATTGTGTGTGGGAAGTATAATTTGTGTTTTTCAGCATGTGTGTGTGTGTATTTGTGTGTGATTGTATAAAATATCTATTAATTGGAAAATAATTTAGTGGTCAATATTAATACATATAGAAGGACATTGCGGAAATGAAAATGCGAAAATAAAATAAAAACGTAACTGACTGTTGGTTTTAATAGGGTATTACTAATAAAAAAGGACATTTAATTATATAAATGGTTCTTTAAATAAATAATGAAGAAATATCTCAAATAAAAATGAGTTAACGAAATGTACAAAAGTGACGTAAATTTAATTAAAATACTATTTTAGGAGAAAATAAAGTTTGAGAAAATCAAGAACAAAAACTACGGAAATTATAAAAAAAAAATCGTACTTGGTGCAGAATAAGGGCATGTTTTAGTAACATTTTATTCATATGAATTAAGTAAGCTTAGGCTTTGAGCTTTTATGTGGTCTTCGCTATTAAGTTGTATTTTTGATTTACAACTTTTAATTAAAGGAATAAAATTAATTCGATAGAAAACATAATATACTATCAGGGATGGCAGGCAAAACCGTTTAAAATACCGTTATCGATTCAAAACCCTTTCCACTGACTATCGTTATCCCGAAAATACCGTTACCAAAATAATTGAAATGCTGTTATCCTTAAAATACACAAAAAAACTAAAAACGGGTTTCAATTAAAAAATTTATTGAATCAATTAATATTTTAACTGATTTTGCACCTATCACGGCAATGATACTATCAATTAAACCTTTTATTAAAATTAAGATGGAAAAAAAGTTATAAATAACTTCTAAAAAAAATGATACTCACAAAAAATGTGTGTGATCTATACGTTGGTTTGTGTGTTTTTTGCAATGCTGAGTCTGATTGTGTGTGTGATTGTTTTGTTTGTTAACTTCAAATGTATTTGATATTTTATAATGAAAATTTTCTATTTATGCATACAGTGTATGAAAAAATAATATGATAATTGCGTCTAAAATAAAATATGTATTTATATATTTAAAAGTCAATTAAAATATTAATTGATTAATTTGATTCAATTGATCCATTTGCCATTTTTTCAGAAAAGGCTAAAACTTTTTTATTTAAGAAAAAAAAATAATTCTGAAACATTTAGTAAAGAGTAGTTATTTTAAACAGAAAAAATACTCCACTCTAAATTGTTCTGCTATATAATTATCTCAAAAGCATAGAAAGACTATTACACTCTCATAATTTTCTTCTACACTTCTATTGGTAGAAAAAAAACTTGGCAAATCCTAATAGAAATGTAAAATTCTCGGTTTTTGGTAAAATCCAAAAACCAAAATCCAAAAATTTGATTAATATTTTTTTGCTGCCATGTATACATTTAAAGCGGGGCATGAAAGGCACTTATCCAATGAATTGGGTATATGTTGGAATATCTACAACCACTACCGCTACCTAATTGGGAACAGTGTGTTAAAGTTGGTATTTGCTTAAATATAAATATTAGAAATGTGGTAACTTTAGAAGCGGCTAGGTGAAAATACCTTTGAGAATATTATACATACTTTATATGTTACGAAAGAAAGTATTTATCTGGAGAGAAAAGACTGTTGGTGTTTTTGGAGAAACATCGCTAAATTTTTTTTTCTTTAATTTATACTTTAAACTAATGTAGTTTTTGAGTGCAGCAAGATATTGCAATAATTTTTTATTTTATCGAAAATTTATTTGGTTAAATTAACAAACATTTTTTTAAAAAAATTGACCTTGATTTGGTCTTGTCATTCTCAAACGTCTGGAGCTGGTTCGGTCCAAATTTGGAATTTTCTATTTTGAAATGGGAACATCTCGGGAACTTTAAGAGATAACCCACAAATGCAAACGTGTTTTTTGTTGGTCTTTATTAGCAGAAAAGAAATGGCGACACAATTTTAGATGCAAAAAATTCCCCACTTGGGAAGAAAAAAGCGCTTACGAAACTCTTAACTTAAAAGACCTAATAGACCGCGTTTAAAAAAACTAATTTAAAAAAATAGTAAACAAGAATTTTTTATTTTTTTTTTGAAAGATTGAAGAAATACTATAGAAAACCTTTTTTACAAAATTTTCTTACTGCAATAGGTAATTAGTTATATGCGTTCGAAAAAGCTGTTTGACGAAAATGTCAAAATTCAACAGCCTCCAACTCGGAGAGTTCTTGATGCAAGTTTTATACCGATCGGAAGACATCGGTGTCAAAAGTTCGGTCACTTGAGATGAAATCCCCCATAGGCACAATACTAACATTTATAAGCATATTAATACTTGCTCACTGAGATGCCGTTTTGGCTATGACGGTAAATCTTTTTGGATCAGTCATAAAATCCGTAATTCTTTTTCAAATTCGATTTTCTTGGAACATGTTTGTATTCGACAAATGATCAACGCGTGCTTCGGGAGCGGTAAAGATAATAATTTGGACAAAAATGTTGTTTATTTTTGTTTTCTTACACACACAATAAAACATTTTTGATCCCCTTAAAAAGTTATAAGAATTCAGAAACAGACTAAAAAAAATCTAATTTAAAGCTTTACAAATTTTAAACGGGTCCACACATCGGATAATTTTATGCCGTTTTCTTCTAGCTGACTTTATTTTGCATGTGTGTGTTAAAAAATTCAAGTTTGAAATATGATGCAAATTTTGTTGTATGCTTAATTCCGAAAAAAATTTGGCACCTTCAAAATAAATTCCTGGCTACGGCCCTGACAAAGGAAATATTACCTATATCAACATTTTCTCGAGAACTTTAAAACTATGTAAATCTAAATCGCGGAAATATTAGACATGTTACAAAATTTGTTACCATACTTTTTGACCTCTAAAAATGAGACTGCACACCTCTTGAACATTTCCAAGTTTCATTAAGATCTGCAGCTTACAACACCGTGTAGATTCTTGGTAAGTTAAAATTCTTTTATTTCGTGAAGTTTTTAATAAAATGTTTTTTTTTTTTTTTTTTATTAAAATTTTTGAAAATTTTAATGTGATCTATTCCACTAGGATGCTAAGTATGTTAAATGTGGAACATTTTGTTGCACCGTGTAGTTTGTTAAATTTTTGTTTTTTTCTTAAAACTAAAACCGATTTAAATATAAATTTTTACCATCATTTCACAATGTACAAAATTAAATTCATTCTAACTGTCTATAAATATTTAACATATGTTTATGTGCAAAAGGACTATTTTGCTCTTGGGTCCAATTAAAGAAAATAGTTAAATCTACTAGTACTTTTGAATACATATATAATATGTACAAGACTACCATAGTAATGCACTGTCATTGGCACTGCTATACATGCATGCACTTCGACTAACGAACACCAACATGAATTTACAAAATACTCTTGAACACACACACAAACACATACACAACTAAAGATGATGATAGTGTGGAACAGCAGTTCCTTTAGAAAATTACAATGAAGGCTACGACTACAAAAAAAAACAACAACATTTTTATAGGGAATACCAAAGGATATAAATGATGATAGCATAACTACAAGTAACAGTTTTACACAAACAAATTCAATACTACTACTATTACTATAGTATAAATACATTAGGAAGTCCCTTAAAAATTTGTCCCTTAGAGATTTGTCGATTTTTGGAATATATTGCAAATGGTTCGAAATGGAAAAAACATAATTTTTTTTGAAGCCGCCCAGGTAAAAATTGCCAACCTCACAAACAAAATAGTGCTGGCAAATTTATTGTAAAACTCACCGTGATAGCAGTTACCAATACTAGATTTTTAAAATAAAATTGCAAAATATTTTGTAGACATTCACTGTAATGAGAGCGTTTGTTAAAATAACTTTCGCAAATATAAACATTTTTGGCTGAATTTAAGTACAAATTATTTTTTAACCTATTTGCATGTTACACTAAAAGATGAACTTATTGGTCATCCTTTTATCTTTTCGTTTCCTTCAATAAATCAATTGTGGCACGAGCTGTGTGACATGTTGCGCCGTCTTGTTGAAACCACAGCTCCTGCACATCATGGTTATTCAATTGATGAACGAAAAAGTCAGTAATCATGGCTCAATAGCGGTCACCATTGACTGTAACGTTCTGACCATTATCGTTTTTAAAGAAGTACGAACCAATGATGTCACCAGCCCATAAAGCACACCAAACAGTCAGTTTTTCTGGATGTAACGGTGTCTTAACATACACTTGAGGATTATCATCATTCTACATACGGCAGTTTTGCTAATTGACATTTAACCAAACGTGAGCTTCACCGCTTATGAAAATCGGGATCAACGGCAAATCAAAACCATGATTTTCAAAATAAATTTGCACAATTTAGAAGCGTTGTTCAGGCGTCAGTCTATTCATGTTGAAATGCCAAACCAAACTAAACATAAATCACTAGACAGCTGACAAAATGGCCGCCAATTAAAAAAGTGTTGCCAACTTAACGTTTTATACCTGTATAAAAAACCCCATTCATTATCAAATCTAAGTAATATTTTTCCGAAAATTAAGCAAACTTTGATGAAAACATTCAAATATTGAAAATAAACAACTGAGAATTTTGTATGTGTTGTTGATCTTTTAAAATTGCATTTAATTTTGAATGGTCGGGTTTCAGATCATAATTAAATGTTACTATTACAAATAGAAAACACCAATTGTTAATAAATGTAAGCGAAGATGAAAAAAATTTTGTGGGGATCAGAAGAAACTCAAAATTTGATCAGGTATATGTATATCAACCAACCACAGAAAATCGATTATGTTAACTGATTACCTAAACAACAAGAGTTTTTTTTTGTCTTTTCTTACAAGTTTAGCCAGCAGCTTTAAATATTATAGCATTTTATGTGACAGGGTTGCCAGTCTAACTACTAATATTACCATTACTGGGAACGAATTCGGAATCCGGCATGTATACTAATATTTAAACACAATATATTCTAGTTGATTGTTTTTTTTTTATTAGATTTTACATTACATGGTATCTGTATGTTTGGTTTGAGAATTTTGTATTTATTGTTGATCTTTTAAAATTGCATTTCATTTTGAATTGTCAGGTTTGAGATCATAATAATTAAACCTGACAAATAAATAGTTTTCATATGGTTTATAATTTTCTCAATTTATTTTTTAATAAAAATATTTCTATTATATTATAAATATAGCAATCGGCACGGATTAAAGTTTGATTTCTTCCGTTTGGAACCATTCATCATAAACTGACGAGTCTAATGACAAATCAATTTTTAAGGGACATCCTAATTTACATCAAAAGCTGGATACAAAATAGGAATATAGGTGTTATTACAAATTTATTTTAACACTAACCATTATCTCAGGCATAGTTCGGGTAACAACATTGAATAAACATATCGTCACCTAAAATCCAAAATGTCGTTACTAACGAAAAACTCAAAATTGACTTTTTGATTGATTACTATGTAATTAATCAAACTACACCTTCCCACAAAATTGTAAACGTTTACGTCCAATAATACCGATTTGATTGACGAAAATCAAAATGCTGTAACTGCTATTTTAATATATTCATTAATCAAAAGTCATTAACGAAAAAGTCAGTGCTGTTTCTTTCCTCTCATATAATGATTTATATTGTTTTTGGTTTACAAATTTCATTTCATTTTATTTTCTGTAAATAAATTAAATTATTCTCGACAATTTTTAAATAGTTAAAATGCGTTTTATTTAAAATGTATTACAATAAATTGATAAAAATACATAAGTTGACTAAAAACTTTTTAAATAATTTTTTATTTCTATTTTAAACTTTTTGTTTTATTTGTGGCATACATTTTTGTGTTAAGGCTACGGCCTTTTGGTTTAAGAACTATTTTTCCATGAATTTTTTTCTCAGAATCACGTCTGTCATTGTTTCATAAGCATAATTCTAAAATTTGGATACTAGCTTTTGTGTAGTTTTTTTAATTATAATTTTTTTCTGTCTCTTCTGTAAAAAACAAAACAGTGGAAAACAGTGGACATAAGAGTGAGGTAAGTTTCTAAAAATAGAACTGTTGTGTTGCTGGAGTTGTACTTCTGAGATTATGTATGCAAGAATAAAAAAATACCGTGTATTGAAAAAAACTAGTTTTAATCACAACAAAACTCGACCTGACGATAGAACAGTGCGCTAAAGCGCTCTGTCTAACGTGTAGTGCGAGAGCATGTGGCATTAGAAATCAGTTTATCTATACCACGGTCAGTGATTGCACAGAAAATTTCATATAGACGCAATCGAACAAAAACATAGCAAATATTACATTATTCAAAAAAAAAAAAAAAAAAAAAAACAGGTTCACTGACGAAAATTCAATACCAGAAACTACGCAGTCCGATTCAGAAAATTGAAAATTTACAATGTAGTTATGATTTGTAGAAAATACACTCATTCTTCTCTACCACGCCTTTCACAAAAAAAAGTGCAGTCACTGCATTTTGGATTTTAGGTGACTAGTTATATATAACATAATATGAGTGCATGCATAGTCCTGGTAAAAGATGAGATACCATTAAATGCCAATGAATGTTTGCAATAGTGTTTGAACCCAACAACACATTATCAATGTTATAGACAATGGTTGAAATGTGAATGTAAGTGTGGGTGTGTGTGTGTGCAGTTTAAACTCCATTTTCACTAACTTTATACTTAACTTGAATATCGCTTTGGAAGGAGAATGGGTCATGTTGTAGGGAGTGCTTGTAAAAACAACAAAAAAAAGAAACAGGCCTTGAAATAACATCATTGTTCATTATCGATACCAAAGTATAAAATGTAGTATAGATAACATAAAGTCCTAATGTTGTTGTTGTTGTTGTTGTTGTTGTTGTTGTTGTTGTTGTTGTTCTGTGTTCGTTAACTGGTTGTTAGTCCATTAGTTCATATAAAGTTCATGTAGAAAAATGCTTTTAGTGTGAACACTGATGTTACTCTATAGTTGTTGATGATGTGTTTTGCCTAATTACTTTTGACACATTGTCATCATCAACATCGTCACCATCAAACATCAGTATAAACATTTTAACACCTTTTTTTTCTCTCGGTAACATTAAAATGTCAAGGGAAGTATTACAAAAAAAAAAAATTGTGTAGAAAAATATAGAGTGAAAAAGGGTGCGGTAAAATGTCAATTGATGTTAATTTTTTTTTTCTCTCCAAAAGAAAATTGATTGATGTAGATAAAATCATGTTTAATTTTTTTTGAACATTTAACAAAAAATGTTTTTAAAATGTTACATTAACTATGAAACCGTGGCTTGGGAAAGTCGGTAGCCAGTTTTTTACTCATCAGCATTTTAATTATACAAAAAACTAATTTAACTTAAAATTTTGTATAAAACGAGTATATAATAAAAATTATATACGAGTACTTAAAAATAAATAAAGGACATAATTAGTTCCACCTTGAATAATTAAATAAGTCATCGTTTTGTGCATAAAGTTAGTGGGTTCTAAAAATAAATCAAATTGTTCATATAGTAATAACTAGAGTGATCGCGCCGGTTTTTCAAAACCGGTTTCTTGTGTGTTGTCGGGTTTTTTAAAAATTTAAATTTTCGAGTATTGAATAAACCGCGTTTTTGTTGTCGAATAACCTGATATATAAAATTATAGGTATGGAGTCTCAAACAGTTTAGTTAGACTTAGCATGGCACCATATATATTGATATCGATAAGTACATATATTTGGATTATTTTTATATGGCTTTTGTAGGTATATATGGAGTAATATTTGGAGACATATAATAATATCAAGTGCCGTATAAAAAATTATCTCAATAAAAATTATCAGATGTATTTGTATATATCATGTTATTAGCCGTAATGTGATTTCATTCAAAGTCATATTTTATTTAATCATATAATATATGACTAGATATATCTATTTTTACCCGGGTGATTTGTAAAAATATTATTATTTTCTGAAAACCATCGAAAACATTTTCTCAAGGTGATTTAAAATAAATAATAAAAAATAGATAATTTTTATTTTTTAATAAAAATTATATCAAACTTGTAGAAAAGACAAAGTACAGTCTAGTTTACTCCCCCTGTTTTGTTTACAAATGAAACAAAAAATAAAAGGGAGGAAAGAAACAAAAAAAACGTGTATTTGAATATCCACCAGAGGTGGACCTTGCACATAACAAACAAGTTTTCAATTTATTTTTTGATCAATAGTTATAATCTTTAACTTCAAGCTCATATATTAGTTCTCATGTAGTGAGTAAAGTATTTTATATGAATGATTGATGTTTGGCATTGGATTGTTAACGGTTTCAGAACGTGTTCTGATGATGGGAACCTAGAACATTCACGAAATAGATCTATCAACACATTCCTGAAAGGGTCAAAGAATAAATTTCAAAACAAAAACTCTATAGATTATTTGTTAGGACAATATCCTAATAAAGAAATATAGAGTATGGCCTCGAACTTGAATAATTTTCATTTTGATTGCACAATTAAAGGTCCAAAAAACATAATTTTTTTTTTATTTTTTAATAAAAATTATATCAAACTTGTATAAATAATAATATTTCAAGCAATAAAAACTAAAATTATTGTAATTTATAAAAACAAAATCAATTTTGAGTATAATTGTATAACATTTAAAAGCCGATTAACCGGGTTTTTTAAATTTTTAGAAACTGAAACCGGTTTTTGTTTAATTTCAACAATTCTGAAAAACCGAAAACCAGTTCATAGATCCGCTGGACATTTGTCAACTAAACTCATAGATCCGCTGGACATTTGTCAACTAAACTTTCCAGATATATAGAACTATGCTTCATTAAAAAAAAATTTGTAATGTTTTTACTTGTACTTGCACTAAAATTCAGTGGTATTAACCGTACTTTGTTGCGAAAACCAATATTTAGATGTACCAACCGATTTCAGTCGTAGAAACTGAATTTGAGTCGAAGTAACTGAATTTTAGTTGGAAAATGGCAAAGTTTTTCTCTGTGTGCACCTTTCTTGTGATAATAATATGGTATACATTGTCCTTAGTTAAAGTACAAAATTCTTTGAAAATCTAAAAAAAAAATATCTTTTTTGCAAACGTTCCAGCGCACGAGAACTTTTGGCTAACCAAAGTACATTTAAAAAACTAAATTTTTTCCGTCAGTCGGGCTGATATTTAGAAATTTCGAAAATAATCAACCTTTTGTCCAATAGGAAAACAAAAAATTAGAAAAATAAACAAAAATCTAAAAATAGAATATTTGTGTTGTTAGTGTTGTCACTTCTAAGTATAATATACAATAACAGAAAAAGCTAATGGGAAAGAAAAACTGCAATTTAGCTGCATTAGATTCGAGGCCATACTTGGGTGTGATCGCTAAACGGTCATGACTTGGTATTGTTACGTTTGTAATGTAAGATGAGCGCAGGTTTGATTCTTACAGCCGCAGGTTGGTGAAAAATTAAAATTTATCATATAGAGACAATCTGACAATTATAAGACACAAATAATAATACAATTTAAATGGAAATTCACTGATGAGCCTGTCCATAAAAAGGCAGAAACTAGTCTAGTCTGATTTAAAAATTAATAGTGTTCATAATTTTTAGAGAAAAACTTTTATTCTTCTTCTTAACCTCAACATTTCTAAAGGAAAACTTTCTTGTTATAAAAAGTAGGGAGTTGTGTAAATTATGCGTTTTAAAGAAGATTCTTGGGTAATTAGAAAAACAGCAACAAGGATTTATAATAATTAAATTGAATTAGAAATTGTTATAAAAGATATTGGAATCGTAATACCCTTAGCGTATGAGTGTTATTAAGAAAACATAATAAACATTAATCATACGTCTTTGTTTATTATTTAATTTATTTCTTTTATAAATTGCTCTCAAAAAATTAAACTGTTTTTGAGAAAAAAATTTAAATTTCAATCGAATCGTTCTGTTAAAGAAACTGAAGTATTTTGTTGAATTAATCAACAAACTTTGCTATTCTTTTATTTTAATTTAAGCTTGAAAAAATACTGTTAAATACTGTTTACTCAAAAAAATTGTTATATTTATTGTAGAAAAACGTATTCTTATTTAAGAATAAATGTGAGAAAATAACAATATGAATTTGTTATTGTGTTAAAAACTGCAGTTTAAGTTTATTTTGTGCGATTTATATTCATATTTTTTTTTTTAAGATTTTAAATCTCAGGAATAAACAATGTTAATAAACGATATAGTGTTTTTTTGTTTTTTTTTTGTTAAACGTGGTGTATGTGAGAGTGTGTGTGAAACGATTTTGTTACAGACGTGTGCGTTTGGCGCCATAGTGTTTGTTTACGTAGTGAGATTTTTTTTTCGGTGTCACAAAGACGAGACTTTTTAAAAACAAACAAGCAACCGCACACTATAAACTACTAACAAACGAATACTAAACCTAATACACAAACACATGCATGTTATACCAGCAACAATAACAATATTTATGCATTTATGCAATAGCTTTTAACACTTCTATACACACTTTTATACACTTACTAACAACACACACTCATAGACATTAAAGGAAACTCCTCCTAAAAAAAGCTTCACTTGTGCTAATGCAACTCCTTTTGATGTTGTTGCTGTTGCTACTACTTTTGTTGTTTGTTATTCTAATAAAAATGAAATCTAAATATTTTCAAACCGATAACATTTTGTTTTTTCGATTTATAGTTGGTGAAAAATAATGTATATTTTGAAACCTTAAAACAGAAGGTGCAGTAATTTTAGGTGTTTGTATGTAAAATGGTCAGTTTATTTTTTTTTTTTTTCTCTGATTTTGTTTCTCTTTATTTAGGGGTATATTAAAATTGTATTATTATCGCATTTATAACAAAAAATTATGGCTGAATGCATTTGAAAATATAAAAATGAAACAAAGAAAATGTAAACAAAAACTACTCTATTTTATATTATACATTTAGATATCCTGCTTTTATGTTAGAAAGTTAAAATTTTTTATAAAATTTTGTTGTTCTTCTCCAGATTTTATTCATTCATTCATACCAAGCCAGCAAAGGAAACAAAACACTTCCGGTTAGTAATGATATTTGCACAACAACAAAATAATATCAAAAGAACACATACTAAACCGGAAATGTGTGTGTATATATATTTTTATATGTAAAAAATATATTTTTTTATATATTTACTTTTTTTTTTTTTGTTATTTAAAGTGAAGCTGTTATACGTGTGGAAATATTTGCTATTTTTTTTTTTGTTATTGTTTTTATTTGTTTAAAACAAAATATACCAGTGAAATTTAAGACATCGAGAAAGATTCACAGAGCCATATTGTTGTTATAAATATTTCGTAAAAAAAACAATTTGTTGAAATAAACAAACGTTTGATTTTGCAACATTATCAATTGATTTCAATACATAAAAGGAAATAACATATTGTAAGATATTATAAATTGCACCACAACCTGTTTTTTAACCAAAAATCTTATTGGGATACACACGTACTAGCAAAAGATTTTTTACATTAAAGTACATGTAAAATGTGTTAACATAGCAATTTTGTGTTTCTATTATTACCTACACATTAGGGCATTCAAATTTCTCGGGTTTGGTTTTGTTCGAGTAAACGAGTTACTCGATTTTGAGGTTTTTAACTTACTCGATTAATGGAGTAAGATTTTTAAATTACTCGAGTAACTCGAATAATTTCAATAGTTTTATTTCATACATTCTTCCTTAAAAAATCATAATCAAACAAAAAATAAATACAAAATCTGTTGTTCCGAAATGTATTTTCATCAAAATTTAAAAAAAAAGTTGGGCAATTAAATGTTTTGCTTTGAAATTTAAAAAAATTAAAACCACAAGTTTATTTTTCGATCTTTTATTATAAATTATGAAGTGTGCAAGATTATTCAAGTTCAAATCATTTGTTTTTTGTTAAACAAAAAACCGTGCAATGTTTATTTATTACTCAAAAAAGCAGGGACCGTAACGGTTATAAGTGATATCAAAAAAGTTCCTTTATAACAGTTATTTTGAGGCTTAAAAAGAAAAAGAAACATAAAAAAAGTTATTTTTCAACGAAAAAATAAAAGATCGGATGAAACTCTTAAGAAGAGAGTTTTATTTCGCCTTCATTAAATAAAACTCTTTTGAGGAGTTTTATTTTTTCCGTATAAAATAAAACTCATTTGAGGAGTTTTATTTTAAAACTCATTTGAGGAGTTTTATTTTTTCCGTCAGAGAATAAAACTCATTTTATGTAAATTAACACTCAAAGCTTGCCGTTTGCCAGATCATTACAATTTGTAAGGCAGTGTAATCTAATCACTTGCATTCCAATTGAAAAAATCGGCATTAAAATGAAAACATGTGGGTTTTTAATTTGTTATTGTTTGATTCCTATTATTAAATGGTTGTTGTTTTATTTCTTATATATGAAGATATGGAACAATAAAGCGAAGGAAGTGATAATGAGGATGAAAAAAGCTTTCTATGAAATAGACAATTTTTCTCCAAGGCCCTTATCGATTGATAAACCTGTTTTCGATTTCTGGGAGGCTAAAAGAATACACTATCCGTAATTGAATACATTGGCAAAAACTATACAGTGTGTACCTGCAACCCAGGTAAGCGTGGAAAGAGCATTCTCTGCTCTTAAATTGATATTGAGCGACCTGTGTTCAAACCTTTCCGCAGAAAAAGTTATGTTCGCTAAATTAAATAAATAAATTACTAAACACATTATAGCAAATAAAGTCAATAAAAAAAGGAGAAAATAAACAACATGAGTTTTGTTTTTGACTGAAAAATAAAACTCCATAAATGAGTTTCAAAATAAAACTCCTCAAATGAACTTTATTTTATCACGTGAAAAACAAAACTCCGCCAAAGAGTTTTATTTCAGACGGAAAAAATAAAACTCCTCAAAAGAGTTTTATTTAATGAAGGCGAAATAAAACTTTCTTCTTAAGAGTTTCATCCGATCTTTTATTTTTTACGAATCATTTGGTATATAATAGTATATATCTCCGTTCACTCTAACATAGAGAGTTTTTGAGTTAAAGTTTTCGGGATAACTGTTATTTTCGGTCTCTGCAAAAAAGTTTTTGCCAGCTAACATATAGCAGACTTTATCTACTGACAGGTCCTTTTGTGTCACTGAAAATCATCAGAGAACCAATGTAGAAGGGGTAGAATATTTTTACCCAAATTTTGAGGGAAAAAGATCAACGCTTTACACGTATTGTTTTATTTTCCCCATGAGAAAAAAAAAACAAAATTGGAAGAATTGAACTAATTCAAATAAAAAATAAAACACTTTTAACCAATAAACATTAGTCGTGTATAGGCTAGAATCTCTAGTCATAATACGATGTGTTTTTATTGTTTATTAAATAAACAACAACACTTTCTGACTATAGTATTAGGACCAAAAATCAGTTTTGTCGTACTCTTTTTTACTTCTCATCATTTTCGGTGACGCGAAATGAAACATGTAAGGACCTGTCAGTAGATAAAGTCTGCTATAAGTTAGCGGACAAAAACTTTTTTGAGTAATAAATAAATATTGCACGGTTTTTTGTTTAACAAAAAACAAATGATCTTGAACTTGAATAATCTTGCTCACATCATAATTGGGCAATTAATTTAAAATTTATAAAATATTCTAAATAATATATAATTGACCGGTTTCGCATTATTTTCTTTCGTTTTTATAAAGTTCGACTTTAAGAAGACATTAGAGATTTAACTTTTAGAATTTTTTGCAAATATTAACAATTATATGGCAGAGCAGCCTATGCCTAGGAAAAATATAAAGGAAACATCATATAAGCAACATAAACTGTGAATTTATTTGATTAAGTGGAATATAGATCCAAGTTGAAGATAAGAGTGAACGGCCCAACCCGAGCTGTAACACCAAAAAATTATGATGAGTTAAGTACAATTCGAATCTTGCAAAAAAAATTTAACACAATCTAATTGTTGCGATTTTTATTTTTTGTTGAATATTTAGATATTTAAAAACTTCGCTTAATTTAATCGAAAACTAATCGAACCTTTTGGTGTTAAATTTTTTTCTATAGTTTCGACCATTTATTTGAGAATAATAATGTCTGTAATTGTTTAAGAATATTTATAAAATATCTTTAGAAATTGCCAAAAAACGTTATATTTTAGCCATTGTTCTCGGTGCTGAATGCCCTTTCTCCAAAATTCCAAAAAAAAAAATACTTTTTGTTATCAGTACAGTAGTGCCTACATCATGGTGCCACGTAAAAAAGTTATAGCCCTACTACACATATAAAATATGTAAATTAACACAGTAACTTACACATTGTTCTCTATTTTTTACTACATTACACTCAAAAAAAAAAGTTTGTAAAGACAGCAAAAAATTTTGCTGAGTCAGCAAAATTTTAGTCAGGAGGGTGCTAGCAAAAAAATTGCTAATGTCAGCAAAATCTTTTGCTGAAAATCAGCGAGCTGATTTTTAGCAACAAAATTAGTAGATTCAGCAAAAGTTTTGCTAACACTTAGTGGATTAGAAATAAAAATGCCTTGCTAAAAATTAATAAATTTTTTGCTAAATTTTAGTAGACTGAAAAAAACGCAAAAAATTGTAAAAAAATTGTAATATAGTTAATATATTTGCTGAAAATCATAAAACATACTTTTGTGATTCTTTTAAAATAATTTACAATAATTACGAAACATTTTCCCACACTGACGACATTAATTAATTTAATATCTGAAAATATATAGAAATAAATATATATAACATAACAAAAATTTTCTTTCAACTACTTACATCAATGGTTGTCTAAATGATGCTTTCTTTTAAAGGACGCAACTGCCGAAGATAATTATATAAACGAAACGAGAAAATAAACAAAAACAAACGAAACGAAAAAACAACCCTTTTTTTTGCAATAAGAAAAAGGAACCATACAAATCTACCTAAGATGTGTGTCTTTGTCTTTCGCTTTACTCTGTCTACATGTCTGTATATGTTTGTTTACAATTTGACCACACTAGATTATTAATCTGTTAACATTTATTATAGAAGTACATATTAAATTTAAATATTTTCTTTTGTCTTTTATTTTATTAATAGACAATTATTTTCACAAGCCGGTGACAACGCAAGATTTAAGTTGTTTTAATCCTCAATTTTGTTTTATGTATGAAAAACAGATACAAAAGTCTTCCATGGTTGATTTTTTTATATGTCTTATTAGAGTTGTACTTTTTAGTATCATTTTCCTCTTATCTACTACATCTTGACATGCCGCGACATCTGCTTCGTTCTGCGTATATATTTCAATCTGGTTGTCGTCCACGGTACAGTGAAATAACTCCCAAATGAAATAAGTCCCAATGAAATAACTCCCAATGAAATAAGTCCCATCAAAAATGAAATAACACCCAATGTAAAAAAATGAAATATCTCCCAATGAGAAAAATGAAATAAGTCCCAATTTTTGGGAGTTATTTCAAAATTTAAAAATAAATCCCAAAAAAAAAATGAATTAACTCCCAATGAAATAAGTCCCAACAAAAATGAATTAACTCCCAATTTTTGTTTGTTTTGTTTTTCTGTTAGAGAACACTTTTTATTTCATAAGTATATGTAAGCATAGGTGGAAAGCAATAATGCCTTACGAAATAAGGCCTTTAAGGCTTTATTTTACTTTCAATTGAGAAATAAGGCCTTTATTTGCAAAAAGGCTTTATTGCACTTTGAAAGTGAAATAAAGCCGTAAAGGCCTTATTTCACTTAATTTTTTTTTTAAATGAAGCAATTAAATTTCTTATTCTTATTCTTCTTATATTTTATTGAACAATTATAAAAAAATTTCATATTAACAAAAATTAATAGAACATTAATAATTCAACAAAAAATTTAACTGCAACAATATTGAAAATCTTTGCTTTATAAAGTTTTTCTGCGTGGCGGCCTGCGGCCGCTCTTAGGGGTTTTCTCCTCCATGGGACGCGGCAGGTGGCTTCGCTGAATAAAGTTTCCCTGCGCGCGTCACACTAGGGAAGATAATGAGACGGGCGCAGGAAAACTGTATTCAGCGAAGCCGCCTGCCGCGTCCTATGGAGGAGAAAACCCATAAGATCGGCCGCAGGCCGCCACGCAGAAAAACTGAACAGTGTAACAAAAGAATCAAAAAATACAAAATAAAGGCTTTATTGCACCATTGGCTAAATTTAAATAAAGGCCTTATTTCACTTTCAAAGTGCAATAAAGCCTTTTTGCAAATAAAGGCCTTATTTCTCAATTGAAAGTGAAATAAAGCCTTAAAGGCCTTATTTCGTAAGGCATTATTGCACTCCACCGTAAGCATATACATAATATTAATAATAATTATAATTTGATAAAAAAATTATTTAAAAAAAAATTAAATATTCATTTACAAAAAACCCCCATCGTGTCGTTAACTTCTGCACGACAAACAGGGCAATTAAATGTTTCGAGTCCATTTGCAATACTTGCAGCTTGAAGTTTTAGGACGCAAGAATTGCACGTTTTTATGTGTTTGCAAGGAATCAGTAGAATATTGGGCTCAACCTCCAAGCAAACCACGCACAGAATTTGAGAGCGTGGTAGTGTTGGTGGCTCCGATACAGTATAATCCTCCTCATCTTCATCTTCATGGTATGAATGTTCCTCAAAGAGATCTTCATCTGGCTCCATTTCATTAACAATCGTAAAATTGTGTTTGCAATTAAAATGAAATAAGTCCCAACTGCGATGAAATAAGTGCCAATGGTAACTCCCAAATGAAATAACTCCCAACAAAAAAACTGTTGGGACTTATTTCATTTGGGAGTTATTTCATAATGAATTAACTCCCAACAAAAATTATGAAATAAGTCCCAACGCATTGGGACTTATTTCATAATGAAATAAATCCCAATTTACATGGAAAATTTTTTGGGACTTATTTCATTTTTCCATTGGGACTTATTTCATTTGGGAGTTATTTCACTGTACCGTCGTCCACACTATTAATGTGCTTATCAGCACAATTTTTTTTTAGCAAAATTAATTAGTAAAACATTAGTATATTAGTAAAGCATTAGTATAAAACAGTTAAGTGCTGAATAAGTATAACAAAAATTTTAGCTGAAAACACGATTTTAGCAAAAAAATTTGCTAAAAAGTAGTATACCTGATTTACAAGACGTTTTACTAACTTTTGTACTAACTTATTTTTTTGAGTGTAGTATTGAACCCCAAAATACGTTTTTGATTTAAAATTTGTTTGGAATTTGAAAGTCGAAAACTAAACAAAAAAAAAAAACCATGACATGTATTTTATTGTTATGTGTGAATGAAGTTTTATATTTAAAAAAATATTTTTAAAAAATACGAAACAATTTGAGTATTTTTTTATGAAGTATAAACTAAAATCGAACATATTTTGAATTACTCGATTAATCGACCAAAATTGTTTGAGTTATTCGTTACTCGATATTGGCCAATTTAATATACGCAAACTGTGGTTTGATTAATATTCATCAATTAATCGAGTAATGGTTAACCGGTTGAATACCCTACTACACATACATAAAACTAATAGAGTGGGCTGAAACAAATGTAATAATGAATCGAAGCTAACAGAAAATTGTCAATAAAGGAAATACAATACCCGACGAAAAAAGTTTATATATAGTCATATATCGCTTGATATAACTTGATATAATTGTATTTAATTATGTATGTGGCCATATGTAATATTATATATATACAATTTTTCTAAAAATGTTAATATAGCGCTCATGTATTAGTATATCTTTTGTTATATATAATTAGATGTTTTTTAGCTTATCATCTATAATTTATATAATTAGGGCAAGTTTTTTTTTGGGCATTTGCCACAAACTGCAGCATTTGCTATTTTTTCAATTATTTTACAAAAATGCAATTTTTGCTAAACTTTGCCATCAAATGCCATTTTCAACCTTCTGGCAATATTGGTTAATTTTTTTTTTTTATAAAAATGCTCTTTTTACCCATTTTTACCTTAAAATTGTTATTTCATAAGGTAAGTTTAACATTTAAGGACTAATTTTTGGATGTCAATTAAACTTCGTTTAGCTAAACCGACAACGAAGTTTGTCCACCATTTCCAATTTTATTAACAAACAATTGCCGAAACAATTTTTTATAGTTCAGAATTTTTCTGCCTTTACTGAGATAAAGCAAAATAAACAAAATTCCAATAGCACAGCATTCCAGTTACAAATGGCGTTATACTAAGATTAAATATAATCTACAACCTAAAAACTCGGCATAAGTGTCGTGTTATCTAGTTTATAATTTTGATATCTTTTTAGGCTTCATCTAGCCAAACTTTGTAACAATCAATGTATCCGAATTTAAGTAAACCTTGGATTAAAGCTGAAATTATTGTTGTGATAATTTGAATGAAATTTGTGACGTTTTTACTATGCTCCTTGACGATGAGACACAGCCTATACGCAATGCAAAATTTATATTTCAAAAACGTGGAATAGAATCTGATTTAGTTTATATAAAAAGTAATTTCGAATGTCGTTGTTTAAGCATCAACAAATTGTAAACAAACGGACTCTCTATAAATGAAAGGTCAGATGTTATAAATTGCGTTAAGGAAAAGACAACAAAGAAACAACAACAACAAAGAAATTATTGAAAAATTTAATAAAGTTTTCAATCGAAATAGTGGTCGACAGACTTTGACTAAAAAAAAATTATATTTTTGGATTCTTACCTTGAAACTAATCCGCTGCGGAATTATATTCTTGAATCTATTCCGCAGTTACATCTACAGATGTGGAGCTCGTATTTTGAGTAAACTCAACTTTTTTATGTGACAATGCAATCATAATTTAATAAAGGAAAATTGAATAAAACTGTAATATTTAATATATTAATATTTTTAAGATATTTTCCCAAATTTGTTGTGTGTTCTTTGTTAGGTCGGCTAATTTTAGTACCGCCCTCGTAGGTTTACAGCACTTGCGTTTCTCGAGTACTTTAATACAGAAAA
The DNA here is from genome assembly GCA_021234595.1 of Delia radicum. Taxonomy (NCBI): domain Eukaryota; kingdom Metazoa; phylum Arthropoda; class Insecta; order Diptera; family Anthomyiidae; genus Delia; species Delia radicum. Next base: position 25,497,068 of record CM037853.1, read on the forward strand.
TCTGAATTTTTTGATTGTGAAAGGCATGGTAGAGAAGAATGAGTGTATTTTCTAAAAATCATAACTACATTGCAAATTTTCAATTTTCTGAATCAGAATGCGCAGTTTCTGGTATTGAACCTTCGTCAGTGACCCTGTTTTTTTTGAATAATGTAATATTTGTTATGTTTTTATTTGTTCGCTTGCGTCTATATGAAATTTTCTGTGCAATCACCGACCGTGGTATAGATAAACTGATTTCTAATGCCACATGCACTCGCGATACACGTTAGACAGAGCGATTTAGCCCACTGATCTATCGTCAGGTCAAGTTTTTAGACTTGTTTCCATACACAAATTTTGAAATTTGTTATCCCTATTTTAAACCCTTAAATGTATGATTGCTAAAGTGTATAAACTGAAAGAATTATCCTTTATTATATTAATGAAACAATTTCATAGAATTTTTTTCGAAGAATTTCATTATATCCAAGAAAGTTTATTAATATTAAGAAATTTTTCATAAACATTTTTTCATAAAATTGCATAGTTACATAAAAAAAAAATCATTCGATTTCATATATTATGTCTTCATAAATTTAATGAAAAGTTTATTTAGAGTTATGAAATTATTTTAAAGTTCTAACTTTTTAATTTTTTCATAAAATTTCATAATTTCATTTATTTTCATACAGTTAAATCTTTAGTTTTATGATTTAATTCTCACGTGCTCAGCATATTTTATAAATTAATGCAATGTGGTCTTTTAATAATTTTGAACTTCAATGAAATTATTTAAAAAATCATATTAGACGGTTCATTGGCTTAGTTTCAAGGCATTTTTAAGAAATTCATGAAGAATTTTATAAATTCACAGAAACTTCTTTATGTTTAAATATTTTATGAAACTATTTCATAAATTCTATAAAAGCTTCATTGTCGCAATTATTCATGAGTTTTATGATGATTTTCATTAGTTCTACAAACATTTCATAAACATTGATTTTAATGAAACCTGTTTCATAGAATCTATGATAAGTTTCAATGGACAAGTTCCAGTGACAATTTTCATTAAAGCTATGTAGAAATTCATTACTGAAGTAAAGGTAATTCTCTCAGGTTACGACGCGTGCAGGACGAGTTCTAGTGACAATTTTCATTAAAGCTATGAAGAAATTCATTACTAAAGTGGAGATAATTCTCTCAGTGTAGCCATTTGTTGGCCTCTACAACATGTCCAAGTTTCATTAAAAAAAAAATCTGCGGATTCACAAATATCCCTAAGTTAACATTTTTTAGTAAGCGAAGTACTGAAAAACTATTTTTACAACAACCTCTGATTTGAGGGTGTATTAAGATTTCTGAAAATTGTATAAAATTTGGTTCATTTTGTAGCACCATGTAAATACATAGTTAAATATAAAAGGTTTATTAAATAAATAAATTAAAAAATATATCGACTGTTCGTTTTATTACCAGAAATTAGAATTGGTGGTTGTAATCTTGATTGACATTTTTAACAAACTTATTGATGAAGGTAGTTTTCCTAATGCCCTTAAGGTACACAAGATAATACCCATACATAAAGTGACTGGATCGAGTAAAAATTAAGATTTTCGACCAATTTCGATGTTAACTATTGTTGATAAAATTTTTGAAAAATTGATTTTTGATCAATTTTCAAGTTATCTCGAAAAAAATGAAATTTTGTTTGAAAGGCAGTTTGGTTTTAAAAAGGGCGCTGGTGCTGAAGAAGCAGTGGTTAATGTTGTTGAATATATAAGTGGAGAGTTGGATACAGGTTTTAATGGTGTAGCGGGTGTATTTTTTGATTATTCTAAGGCGTTTGATTTAGTAAATCATGATATATTAATAAAAAAACTCGAAGTTATTGGTCTAGCGAATAAAACCTTAGAACTTTTTCAACATTATTTTTCTAACAGAGCGCAGTTTGTGCAGGGTGGCGAATGTAGCAGCACTAGGCTACCAGTGAATTGTGGAGTTCCACAAGGTAGCGTACTTGGGCCACTTTTATTCAAAATTTATATAAACGATGTTAAAAATATAAATAACATGCCCGAAATTTACCAACAAAGAAAACCAGTAGTTTAAGTCAAGGAGTTTTAAATTTGCTTAATATTTGATATTTATTAATATCTTTTTTTTATTTTTATTTTAATAATTTATAATCATATAATTACAAATTATATACTATTACTCTAACCGAGCACTAGCTACATTGGCCTTCGGCGCGTTGTAGCGAAAACAGACCAGTGCCTCTGGTGGGAATCGAACCCACGACTCCCGCACTGATAAGCCAGCACGCTACCAACTAGCCTACCGGGGCGCACTTATTAATATCTTATTTTAACTTATTACCTTATATAACTAAATAATACCTCAGATTGCATTATATAACTTTGTATAACTTTTTAATTTAGTTTTTTTTCGGTGTATATTTCGAATGAATTGAAATAGAATAAAATTTTACAAAAATTGTTTACAACAAAAGAATTTTCATATTGAAATACTGTATTTCAAAAATTCTTAAAACAAATTTATAAGCCAATTAACCCATCAAAGATCAAATGGCTACTGTGGTTACAGTTATTAATAATTTTTCCTAAAAACTCCTAAACTTTAAGTTCTTTGGGCAATAAGGCTCTATATTTCAGTTTTTAGATATTGATTTTTGACCGCTTGTCCATATAACGAAAACCACTGTGCACCGGGTTGCATAGAATCAGTTCTAGAAAAGGTTACTGGGAATCAAAATGTAATGCTTCATTGTCCTAGAACCAGTTCTATAACTGGTTGTAGAACCGGTTTTAAAGCAACCTGTTCTTGTTTGTAGGTAAATAACCTGTTGTAAATAAGACAAACGCCATACAAAAAGAATCGGTTGTAGAACAGAAATTATAACCTATTGCAATACAGTATAAGTTGTTCTGGAACCTGTTATTTGGATTTTACGATTTTACTGGGAATATACGGCTTAGAAGCTATTAATTGTAAACGTAAAAAACCATACGTCAATCTGGTAACATTGTGAAATAAGGACGAGGAGATTAGAAAAATAAACAAAAATCTAAAAATAGAATATTTGTGTTGTTAGTGTTGTCACTTCTGAGTAAAATATACAATAACAGAAAAAGCTAAGAAAGGGTCCGCCAAATAACTTTTTTTTTGAACTCCTCAACCAATTGGACTTTGTATGGCGTCATACCAAGGTCTTTATGCAAAATTCGTCTCAATGATGGTTCCGAAATGTTCAATTGTTGAGAACGACGGTGAATTGATGTTGATGGCGCTTCACGCACACTTTCTGCCACAGCAGCAATATTCTCGGGTGTACGCACTGTTTTTGGCTTTTCACGCTTTGGTTTATCGATGAGGATGTCAGTTTCTTTCACTTTTTTCACAAGATAACGAACATACGGACCATATTCGTTCAGCGGTAGGATAAAACTAATTATCTGTCAAATCAGACACGAGCTAAGTGTTACCATTCACGAAATAAGCACTAGTTGAAAAAAAAAAACGTTAGATGGCGGACCCTTTAGGAAAGAAAACTGCAATTTAGGTGCTTTAGATTCGAGGCCATACTTGGCTGTGATCGCGAAACGGTCATGACTTAATATTGTTACGGTTGTAATGTAAGATGAGCGCAGGTTTGATTCTTACAGCCGCAGGTTGTTGAAAAATTAAAATTTATCATATAGAGACAATTTGACAATTATAAATATACAAATAATAATACAATTTAAATGGAAAATCACTGATGACGCCTGTCCATAAAAAGAGTCAGAAACTAGTCTTGTCTGATTTAAAAATTAATTGTGTTTATAATTTTTAGGGAAAAACGTTTATTCTTCTTCTTAACCTCAACATTTCTTAAGTTAAAATTTATATTTCATAACAATTTTAAAAATAACAAATTTTAGAAACTTCATAAAAATATTAAGCCCAAAAGTAAAACATGGCCTTAAATTTAAATCTAAGTGACAGATTACAAAAAAAAAAATCATGAAAAAACGACCACAGTTATGCGCGAAATATTTGGATTTGAAATATTTACTTTTAATACCTTTTATACCTAAATCAAATAAAAAATATGTGCTTAAGAAATTATATCCCTTTCAAAATCTTATTTTATTGTATTTTCTACAAAAAAAAAAAAAAACTGCTTGATAGTGGTCACTAGCTACCCCACATTTTTGAGAAGTTTTAGAGTGTTTAGAAAAACAAAAATTAATCTTTATTTAAGATTGTTTTTCATGTTTTGTAAACAAAATACCTCCTTCCATCTTCCATCTTCCATTTTTTTTTTTTTTTTTTTGTAAACCAAAAAGGAAATATTCTGTCACTTCACGACAGTTGTTTTGTAATATATAATACAATTGTACATGATATACGACTATTTTGTAACAAAACCACAAGAAACCTTAAAACCACAAAATATATAGTCTTGGGTATTTGAGGTTACCAAAAAGAAAAAAAAAAACTTACAAATATGCAACCTTATTTTTTTATTTTTTTTTCAAAGATTTAGGGTGTATGTAAATATACAACAAATATATTTTTTGGCAAAAAGAAACCTATTTACAAAACTATCTATTTCTTTTATTCCGTTTGATAGTTTTATGCATTTACATTTAAAATTTGAATTGCATATTTGTAACGATTATGTACAAGAACTATTACCAAATTTGTAAATTTTTAAATTCTTTGTTATCAAGAAAATAATAAAAAAAAATAATCAGAATGAAAGAGTTTGTGAAAGCCTCAAAAAAAAAAAAAAAACATAATAAAACTCATGGCTTAACAATACCTGGTACACTTATTAGCAGACATGGACGTCGTCAATTACATTTCACAATAATTCCCTAGTGAAATATTTAAATATCATTAATAATTTCAAACCTACGCTCACACTTGTAAGCTTAAACGCTTCCTTAGAAAATTTGTTAAATTTGTAATACCAAACATGGGTATTAGTATCAACTAATGTTTGTTTAATTACAGGGCAATTACACAATTACACCCAACTACACGTAATTAGACGTACAAATGTAATTGCCCTGTAATTAAATACACAAATAGGTGTCAAATTATTAGTTATATGTCATATTTCACAAGTGAATGATTATGAAATGTAATTGACGCCGCATTTGTCTGCTTATTAGAAATGTGTTCTCTCGATTTCAAAAACAAAATGTCAAAAATTCATACAAAAAAAAAAAAACATGCAATGTCAAATGGGAAACCCTAATTCTAACCAATGCCTTACCTTGTATTGTTATGCCATGATAAAAGTTTAAAATTTAAAGTTATCTTTCAAAAATTCTGGGAAATATTTGATTACACTATTCAGCATCTAACAAAAACCTGGATTTGAAATACATCTTCTTTAATGTAAGCTTATTGCAAATCTGGCAAAAAAAATGTTTCTCAATTGCAGTTTTTGAAATAGCGCAGTTTTTATGTATAGGCACATGCGTTACATGGTCACAAACGTTATAGTCGTACGGTTCAATTAGGTGAAAAACATGGAAAACATATTATTTTGTACTTCTTTATATTTTTGTGTAGAACGTAAGAATATATAGCACACCTAGTTCAATAGTGACTCAACTCAAAATTTTTCATTTTGCAGAAATCGAAAAAAAAATATTTGCAACTTTATACCAATTGAAACATTTTTTAGCAACAGTTAACAACAGCAAAATACACGGATATTTTTTTTTTGTAGATAAACAAGTGTATTGTGCATAGTTTAAGCATATAAACCTGAAAAATTTAAATTTTGAGTTGAGACACTTTTAAACTAGGTGTGCGATATATTTAGTGAAAAAAAAGAAAAAAATCGAACTGGATGGTTCTAAAATATAAGCAATTAACCATGGTGAGGTGATGTGACAGGAATACGCTCAGAGAAAAACGATTCATCATATTAATAAAACTGTTTCATAAACCGTTTGCCATCAATTATTCATCATATTTATGAAGTTTTCATAGATATGATGAAGAGTTTTATAAACATGTATGTCAAATGCTTAATAGATCTGCAGCATTTCATAAAAAAAAAAATCATAAACTGAGTAAACATATAAGACAATAGATTTTAAGAGTTTTCATTTGAATTTAAAAATGTCATTTGTAATTTAGATTTTGTATTTAAAATTCAGAATCTATCATAACATCAATTCAACGTCAGAAATTCTAATCAGTTATTGTGTTATTTTTACATTAAATTTTGTGAACATAAATATAATTTAGTTTGGTATAATTTTTATTAAAAAATAAAAATTATGTTTTTTTCCCTCATTTTCTTCATTTTCATTGCACAATTAAAGGTCGAAAAAACATAATTTTTATTTTTAAATAAAAATTATATCAAACTTGTATAAAAGACAAAGTACAGTCTAGTATACTCCCACTGTTTTGTTTACAAATGAAACAAAAAATAAAAAGGAGGAAAGAAACAAAAAACGTGTATTGAATATCCACCAGAGGTGGACCTTGCACATAACAAAAAAGTTTTCAATTTATTTTTTGATCAATGATTACAATCTTTAACTTCAATCTCATATATTAGTTTTTATGTAGTGAGTAAACTAGTTTATATGAATGTTTGATGTTTGGCATGTGATTGTTACCGCTTTCAAAATGTATTCTGATGATGGGAACCTAGAAAATTCCAGAAATGGATCTATCAACACATTCCTGAAAGGGTCAAATAATAAATTTGAAAACAAAAAACTCTATATATTATTTGTTAGGACAATAACCTAATAAAGAAATATAGAGTATGGCCTCGAACATGAATAATTTTCATTTTCATAAATATAATTTTTATAAATTTTTGTGTAAATTCTTAATCCAATTAATGATTTTAAATTCAAAATAAAAATTCTTAAACTAATATTATTTTTTTTTCTGAATTTTAATAAAAGTTAATATCAATAAAAATTTTCTAAATTTTAATTTGAAATTATGAGTTTTAATTTATATATTCTGACACAGGAAAAGATATTTGGCAAATTTTTTCAATTAAATCGATTTGTTGAAAATTTTAAAAGGTGTCCATTAAAAGTTAATTGAATCAATTAAATAATTGCTCAAATTAGCAACTTGCTTCACATTTTTTTTATTTATTTTTTTATTGTTGTTGTTTTTTGTAAATGTGGGCGTTGTGGTGTAATGGTTAGCGCGTTGGACTGTTACACAGATAGTCCCGGGTTCGATTCCCGGTGACGACAACATCAATTTTGAAAAATAATATGTATGAGTTTTCTATCACTTATATGCCCACCTTTGGTGTTCCCATAGCACTTAACCCCACCGAATTAAAATAATGAATCAGGGCTATGAAACAAAAAGCTTCAATAAATTCGCCAACTCTACATAAGGTGGCGAGCAACAACTGTTCTAAGATTTATCATCTCGCGCAATTACAGCGTTGCGATGTTTAAAGCCCTTCATCTTTCACCACCTTTCATCTCTCCACTATCCCCTTTCCAAAGAAAGCAACACATAAATAAATAGGGAGAATTTCCTGAGTGTTGCTTCTCTTTAAAAAAAAAAAATCTGTGTATTTATTTATTCTAAAACATTATCCTAAAATTGATAATGTAATTTTTGAAGTTAAATTTTGTTTAATAAAAATGTAATCATTTTTTGAAAAAAAAAAAAAATGCTAAAACTAAGTTAAAAATTGTTTAAAAAAAATAATGATCTGCCAGATTTAACACTAGGGCTAATTTCTGCAAAAAAAGGTTTGCCTAATCCCTACATTTCAATAGAAAGAAAAAAATAAATTTCGGTATGAATTTTTTGAAATAAGTAGAAATAAATCTGCTAACTAAATGAGAATTACATGACGGTTTAAATTCAATGTTATAAAATTCAAGCTATAAAAAAAACATTTGGTATGCCAGCAACAATTTATCCAATTGTTGTTTGCTGTTTAAGAAGGTATACAATATTGATCACCTTTTAATCAAATGAGTTAGTATTTAATTGAATTAGCAATTTTCGCTTTTGGCGGAATTTCAGCAATTAAAATTATTGAATGTGTGGTTTTCTTGATTGAAATGCTTTTTTATTTTTTTGTATGTGAATTACAGTTGCTAGAATAATTACATTTCATAAAAATTTATGAATTTTAATATATCGTCTTATAACAATTATGAAACATTTCATAAATATGAGGAAGACTGTGATCAACTTGCTCTTTTATGGCACAGTATCTTTATATTTATGAAGTGTTACATTGGTCGAAAATCAATGTGTTTTTTTTCATATTTGTGAAGCTTTTTCCCTGAGTGCCGAAGATGTTTTTTTTCGTCTTTTATAACAACGCAAACCAGTCTTTTAAATGCATATGTTCTTATAGAATAAAGGACGCAAAGTCTAAATTTGAATTTTTTTTTTTTCTCATTTGTAGCTTTTAAAATATAGCAGTTTTATATTTAAGTTAAATACTCCATGTTTATTTTTATTTAAAAGTGGTTTTCTTTTATGAATATTTTAAGATATTTTCAATGAAGTTTCCATTTTAAACCAAAAATTTTATCAGAATAATATGTGGTTTACTCATAGTAATAAAATAAAATTTTTTTTTGTGTTAGCATACACAAAATGTATAAGGATAAATAAAAAACACGCAAAATTTTCAATTCCTTGCAATACTGGTAAGATATCATGAAATAGATACTGCAATGATTATACTCAAATGAAAGATAAATTTCGATAAATTAAATAAACTATACGAAAAAGTAGCTTTTTTTAATCATATATGGCAGGGGTGGCAAGTCGCGTGCCACAAAAAGGCAAATTGTGTTGTAAAACTATGTCGAGTGCCACCTTAAGATTATTTAACATCCGAAAGCACTTTTTTGTATGAAAACCTTTTAATGTAATTTTCGTATCAAGTTTTATAGATCTACACTCAGGAAACTTCTGCTGTAAATATTTGTAGTTGTTTGAGTTGCAATACAGTATCTTATATTTTAAATGGAAAAACAGTCGTTGTGGAAGAAATTTATTTATTGACAACAATTGTAGTTCATTTCAAAAAGCAAACCACAATAAATTACTCTATTATGATTTCACATTCATTTTATACAATAGTTTTTTTTATTAAAAAAAAAAAAATAAAACAAATAAATGTTCGTTTATTTTTTACTACATATGTGGGAAACTTTTACTACAATTGTGGTTAATTTTTGAACATTAAAAGACAAATGACAATGTTAGCTGAATTTACTGAAATGTAAGTCGCCCTTATTTCAAGTGATATTTAAGTTGTTTTCAACAGCATTTGCAGTGCTCTTTACCTACATAGTATTCTAAGAGATAGTTTTTTTTTCACTTCTCGGATTTTGAGATTTAGTTTTCACTGAAAAAATTTGAGCTTCTTTCAAAACAAAATGATAATAAATTTGTACAGAATTGAAGTGGAATTTACAGAAATTAACTATTGTCTTTCAGATTTATCCATTGTATTTCAGATAAAATGAATTGGTTTTAAGATTTCCGATACTTTGTATATCAGAAAATATAAATTGAATTTAATATTTAACAATTTTATTTCACAAATTAATAACTGAATTTTAGATGTTTTAAATAATAAATTTATAATTCTTTATTTATTAATTAAAAAAGTTCTTCATCCGCTAATTTAATGCAGACTTTATCTACTGACATTGCACGGTTTTTTGTTCAACAAAAAAAAAACAAATGATCTTGAACTTTAATAATCTTGCTAACATCATAATTTATGATAAAATAAACACTTGGTTTCAATTTTTTAAAATTTAAAAGTGAAACATTTGAAAATTGCAGAGTACTCAAAACTAACATATGGCCCTAATGCTATAGTCAGAAAGAGTTGTTGTTTATTTAATAAAGAATAACAACACATCGTATTATGACTAGAGATTCTAGCCTATACACGAACAATGTTTATTAGTTAAAAATGTTTTATTTTTGATTTGAATTTGTTCAATTCTTCATATTTTGTTTTTTACTTCTCATCGGGTAAATAAAACAATACGGATAATGCGTTGATCTTTTTCCTTCAAAATTTGGGTAAATCTTTTACCCCTTCTACATTGGTTCGCGGAAGATTTTCGGTGACACGGAAAGGACCTGTCAGTAGATAAAGTCGGATAGAAAACTTTTTTAATTAATAAACCAACATTGCACGGTTTTTTGTTTAACAAAAAACAAATGATCTTTAACTTGAATAATCTTGCTCACATAATTTTTTAATATTGTTCGTGTTTCTAGGCAAGTTTTTTAAATTGTAATACATAAGGGTTCAAAACATTTGGAACTGAGATCACATTTGTTGTTTTCATTGATTTATTTTCTTCAAATCACACTTAGTTACTAAAATTTATTTTTTACATATTCTTTATACATTGTTTTATGTTAAACAAATAAAAAAATTAATTCCGTTAAATTAAAACAACAAAAAAATTAATAATAATAGATGTATTCAAAATGCAGGTGTTCAAAACATTTGCAACTCTCATTATTCTTACTCTTAACGAAACAATTTATACTAAGAAATGCTAGGATATAACGGTAATCGCATTCCTTTTTATTATGAGATTCAGGCCGATACATGTTTTAAACAAATTTATTATAATTTTTGTTCTTTAATAGTTGTAATAAGATGTTGGAAGCATAAGCATCGTAAGAATAATTTTTGTAAAAAATGACAGGAAATAAATACAATTCTGATTTTAAATCAAAAGTTTGAAATGATTTTCAAAATGGACTTTCCCAAAAAGAAATTTCTATAAAGTACTCCGTACCAAAATCAACGATTTGCCGCATTGTTAATAGTGGTAACATCCACACAACTCATAAACGTGGAAGACCCCGTATTACAACTGTAAGAGAAGATCGGAAAATCAAGAATTTTTTTACGAAATGTTCCAAAGCAGCTCCCAGAGAAGCTAAAACTGAACTCTTTTGTGGTCAGATGAGTCTAAATTCAACCTCCGGGGATCAGATGAAAGAGCCAATATTCATAGACCACGAGGCAAAAACTTTAATCCCAGATACACAACCGCCACAGCGAAGCACGGTGGTGGAAACATTATGGTGTGGAGGTGTTTTTCAGGGAATGGGATTGTCCCAATTCACCGCATTACTAGCACAATGACGGCCACAATCTATAGAGATCTTTTGAGTTCAGTTATGTTTCCGTATGCTGAATGGAAAATGCCACTCTCATGGACCTTCCAGCACTACAACGACCCAAAACACACGGCGGGGTTGTAAAAGTTTGGCTGCAGGAAAATGAAGTTAATATCATGTCGTGGACGGCTCAATCTCCCGATCTCAACCCGATTGAGAACATGTGGATGATTGTAAAACGGAATATCGGCAATAAAGTATTCCGAAATGGTGATGAACTTTTCGTCGAGTTGGAGAAGCAGTGGAATGAAATTTCTGACGTTTATATTAAAAAGTTCATTGCCTCAATGCCTAAGAGGTGTTCAGAAGTTATAAAAAATAATGGCTACGCTACAAAATACTGAGCGTTAAAACCATTGCTTGTATTTCCTGTTAATTACTTTAGGAGTTGCAAATGTTTTAAACACTGCACTATCGACTTATTTTCTTAAAATTGCTTTTTTTGATTTTTGAGAAGTTATAAATAATTTGTTTGTATTTGTAAAATAATATGCTATAACTGAATTTAATAAAAAAAAAAACAAAAACTTATACCACAAATCTTTTTGGTCAAAAAATTATAATTACTTAAACCATGATTTCAGTTGCAAATGTTTTGAACACCACTGTAATTCAACACTAGCGAATTAGTTTTTATAACTTTTAATTTTTTTTGGGTATTTGGTTAAATTTCTCATAATTACTTTAACGGAATTGTTGCTGGGTTTCTAATAAAATCGATTTTCTGAAATAATTAAGAAAACTCCTCGTGCAATAAAAAATTATGCCGCGTCACTAGTGGCACGCTTGCCATATGTTTGCAAGCCCTAAAATATGGCCCTAAAGGCTTTGGGTATGTAATTTGAAGATAATAAATTCTATATTTTTTTTTATTAAAAAAAAAAAAATGGGGTGAATGATGTAATTATAAACTTCGCGATTTTTCAAAAACAGCAAATGAGATGTTTTCTGTTTTTATAAAAGTCTTTGTATTTTACATACAGGTTCTTCAAAAAGTTGTAGAGTTGTGTTATTTATGAAATTTGTAGAGTTGTGTTATTAAAGAAACAAAATAACAACATTTTTTTTGCAAAAGTCTTGTTTAACCATTATTGGCCTAATATACTAATACTAATTTTTGGAAAATTTTATTTCAAATTATTTGGAAATTAAATATCGTTTTTTTTTCTTAAAATCATCCTATATATTATTGAAAAAGTAAACATGTTTGCTTTCACAGCAATGTATTAATTTTCTAGATTATCCAATTAACTTGCAAGTACTAAGTATAGTTTTGAGTTTAACATAAAATTTTGCTATTTTTAACTTAAATTGAAAACACTTACCTCTGTGTCGATTTGTTTGCTTATCAAACATAAGCATAGCATCTTCTATCTGTAATGAAACAACAAATTAAGAAGAAAAATTATTTTCAAACTTTTACTATTTTGTGCTAAATTTACCTAAAATTACATACATATAGTAAGTAAGTTTTCAATTATAAAACAATCAATTAAAAATAACTTAAACTACTTAAACAAACAAACAAACAAACTGTGTTGATTATAAACCATCTAAAAACTTATTAGAGTGGATCTCTCTTCACTTAAAAACTTTGAGAAGACACCAATCAATATTAATATTTTCAATGATGGCATGTAATATAATCTATCATCCGCAAATAACTAATAATAATAATGAAGATAATGACGAAAACTTAGGGATGGTAACCGCATATATGCGGGTAGGGTAACACTATTTTCGTTTATATCGGCAAAGGTATTTTAGGTTTAACGATGTTTCAGTTATTTCGGTAACTGTTTTTTTTAGCGTTAACGGTATTTTACTTATTTCGGTTTTGGAATTTTAGCGGTAACGCCATTTTCGTTTATTTCGGTAACGTTATATTAGGCATAACGATTGTTCAATTATTTCGGTAACGTTATTTTAGGGATAACTTTATCTACGATATTCAGGTAATAACAATGTACATCGATAATTTTAGCCTCATTATACCCGAATTCTAATGACTAGCTACTTTATGATCAGGCTATGGGAATATATATATTTACAGCGATAAGTTTTTCAGATTTTCGGCAATGATATTTTAAGGATAACGTTATTTCAATGATTTCGTTAACGGTAGTTGAGCGATAACAGTATTTCAGTTATTTCGGTAACATTATTTTACGGATAGCGGTATTTTCTTTATTTCGGTAACGGTATTTAAGGTTAAACGACATTTCCTACCAAAAGTCCTACTTATTGTAATCAGAGTTATAGTATGGTGCAAATAAGTTTTATTATGAAGGCCAGAGGTGATTTACTTTGGTTAAATGGCAACAAATACAGGATAGGTAGTCAAAGATGATGCTCAATGTGCAACCTAAGAGAAATAGAGACAATGCAACATTTTTTAGGAAGATGCCCTATTCTAAACGAATTAAGAATGGAACATTTTGGTAATATACGGCTTTCAGATAGTAGCATAGTGAACATATTAAATGGTGAAGATGCAAGTTGGTTAAATCTATACGGTTATGTTAAAGAGGCAACTAGTTATAGGAAAATGCTTATAAATGAATTCAATTTTTAAATAAAACTAAACAGGATAGAACGTATAAATTTGAAATAGGTAACGGCCTAACACTCTGGCAAACGGTTTTTTATATAAAACCAAGCCACTTTTCTTTATATAAGAGGTAAACTAGTAATACAACTAAAAACTATTGTAAACAAATTTTATGAAAAAATAAAGAAAACTATCTAATCTAATCTAAAATCTAAAAAATCTAACATTTCCTACCAGCCCTGCTAAAACTTTAACTTCCACTTTTCCCCTTAAAAATGTTTTACTTTAGCAAAAATCTGTGACTACTTAATTTAGCTTGTTAGAGTTTTAACCAATAGCAGTTATAAAAAGTTTTAGTTTTTCGACAGACTCTTTAAAGGACAATTAAGATTATTAGAGTAAATTTAATTTATATTCGGTACAAAATTTATATGGTCAAAAAAGGACAATAGGTAAATACTTTAAAGTCAGTTCAATTATATGAAAATTCATAAATATAACAAATCAATAAAAGCGAAATTAAAAACAAATGTATAAAATGCATTTCAGTTTGACGTTTTAAAACAAATTAGTTCCCAATACAAAAGTTTAATTTTAGTGCAATTTAAATGGTTATGATAAAATTAATATTATAGAAAATAAGAATATTAAAACCTACACACTTTTTGCATATTTCGAATTAAAAAAAAAATATTTCGAATTTAAAAAAAAGTGAGTTTTTCAAGTTACAAAAAAATAAAAACGTCAATCTTTAAGTGACCCCATAGTTTTGGCGGACGAGCAAAAAACATTGCTTGCTTGGAAGCAGCTTCCGCAGGGTAAGTGAACTCGCGTGTTTCGATATCCAAAATGCGCTTATTTCACAGCCTTCAATAAAGGCATGAATTCACGGATTTTAGCAACTAAATTTTGTTTTTCGTGCTTTCGCGTAGCGATTAAACAATCCGCTATTGCTTCTTTTTACGCACTACTGCAAGTTATTAATCTTAGGAAGCAGTAGAAGAAGCAGAAAAGAAGCCTAAGAGAAGCATTTATAAATCTTACAGCTTCCGAATTTTATCTGGGCGTGAAATGGCCTATATATATTCCTAGCCAGAGGGGAAATTCACATTTGGCGAAGAGATGAAATGATAAAAGATTTCATCGCTTCATTTAAAATCCCAGCAAAAAGCACTGCTTGCTTGGAAGCAAATTCAACAAGGAAAGTGAACATTTAGGCGCTTGCACTATTGCTGAAATAAGGCTAAATTTTTTGAGATAGCTCGTGTGGAAACACTTTTTTCAACATCCAAAATGCGTTTATTTCACAGCTCTAAATAAAGGCAAGAATTCACTGATTTTAACAAGTACATTTTGTTATTATCACCATTCTTTCGAACTTTCGCGAAGTGATATATTGTGTTGAACAAAGTGATATTGCTTCTTTTAACGCACTACTGAAAGCTATTAATCTTTGGATGCTATTCCTGATTTAGCTTTTTTTTTAAATATTTGTCAAAAATGTTTTCATATGATACATTTTTTATCGCCAAGAAAAAGTTAGTGAACAATGAAAGTGTTGTAAACTTTCACGATGTTTCTTGACGATTTTGTTTGAAAATTAACTATTTTATAAAGCTTATTTTTTTATTATTTTAAATTTTCAAATTTAATGATAACTTTCTCATCGCACTTTAATAAAATAAAGAAATATCCACAAAATCGATTTATAAAAATTCTATGTTTGCTACATTGATAGAATAAAGAAACTACTTCAAAAGAACGCTTTCAATAAATCGTAGGATTTCAAAACTTGCCACACACAAAACTAAATTTCCTTCGCCTTATTTAATTCTAACTATTAATTGAATTACCACACAGCATGAATAGCGAATACCGCGATCTCCGATTGTCTATTGAAATGCAAAAACCTCTGCCACTATTAAAGTGAGAATAGTAGTTTTTATTCAAATTGATTGTTGGTAATATAAGCAGTTTGGTTTTGAAAATGAGCAAAATCGGTGAACGGGTTCAGAAGTTATGAGTGCAAATATAAAATCACCTCGAAATTTTTAATACAAATTGGTATTGTTTTTTTTTTTAATTCAGAGTTTCACAAATTATGTTGTCATTGTATAAGTAACGATAATTAACAGTAAAAAATCCTTAATATTTTTTTTTTCGCGGAGTTTTTTCCTAAAATATTTTCTGACTAATTTCTTTTCGTGACATTTTTTATCGTTATTTTATGTCGTTAGTTTTTTTTTTCACAAAATTGTCATTTTTCTTTAAATACTTTTTGCAGTTTTTTTGCGACCTTTTTCCCCGCAAATGTTTTATCACAAATTTTTCATTTTTTTTATTAACTACTTTATATTTCAAAAGATTTAGGATATTCAGATCTCAACACAGTCAACGTAAATGTTTCCTACTGTTTAATTTTACAGTTATTTACATGATCATAGATTAAATGATTAAATGTTGCTCATTCCGATAAAAAAAACAAAACTTTGGCTTTGTTTTTTTTTTGTGTCTTGTGTTTTTCAACATTCGAGATGAAATTGGTGAATGTTAAAGCCTAATGAATATATTGACTTTTTAATGCCTAACCAAAAGTTTGATGAGCAAAGTTTAAGAACCCTCCCCAAAAAGGTCAATAATACATGATCGCAATTTTAGATTTTTCTTGAAAACTATTTATTGTTAAAAAAATTTTCGATATGTAAGCTTTTTTTACCACACCATTTTTGTCATAAAAAAAATTGTTTTCACCTCAAACATTTTTTATTCACCACAAAAAATGTTAGTTCACCACAAAAAGTTTGTTTTTTTACCAAATACTTTTATTTTGTTTACTATTTGTAACTAAAACACTGAAAGGTATTAAAAAAAATTGACAAAGCCGAGTTTATTTTTTTGTAGATTACACAGAAAAAACTAAAATCGAGTTTCGTTTAAAATATTTGTTAATTCAATTAAAAGAAAGTACCACTTACACAATTAAACAACTATAAGACGGACATGTTGCCGTAAATAATGATTATTGTTCGTTTTTTTTAAATAAAAAAATCAATCACTTAGCACAGACATAAAAAATGATTGCACCATTATTATTATTTTTTGACAATCTTTGCATATCCGTCATGATTTTTAAATTTTTGATTTTTAAAGTTTTCTTCACTGGTAATGACTATTTTTGAGTAATAATAAAAAAATCAGCCATAATCATTATTTTTGAGCAAAAAAAAAAATACAACTCAATAATAATCATTATTTATGAGTTTTATTTTTTTCGCTCAAAATAAAACTCACTTTCCTCTGGATTTGTTTTATGAGGATATGCAACTATGTTGGTAAAAAACCTCACAAAAAAATCATAAATTGAAAGTGAGTTTTATTTTGAGCGAAAGAAATAAAACTCATAAATAATGATTATTTTTGAGTTGTATTAAAATAAAATAATGATTATGGCTGATTTTTATTAATATTACTCAAAAATAAATATTACCATTGAAGAAAGTCCTTAAAACTCATAATATAATCATTATTGCGTAATTTTTATTATAAAACTCATAACGATTACGGTCCCTGATTATTATGATGTTGAATAATATATGTATTTCAATATTCTAGTTAAGATTTTATATATCGTTATTGTTTTTTTTTTGTTTTCTGGAATATTTTTAATTTTTTTTTTCATATTGACAGAAAATATTTTTGATTTTTCGACTTTTTTTTAAATTTTTTTATATATAAGTTCCCAGCATTTCAGACCTTCCAAAGTAATGACTATCCATTCCAGTTTTTGTTATTTTGAAGGTCCGAAATAATACCTTACTAATATGAATATATGTAACTGCTTATTTGTAAGATAAAAAACAACGCCTTACTAATATTCTGTTAAATATCTGCTTATTTGGAATAGCAAAAATAATAAGTTACTTATTATCACTTATTTCAGACCTTTCGTAGTAATGACTATCCATTACATTTGTTGTTATTTTGAAGGTCTGAAATAATACCTTACTGATATGAACATACATCACTACTTATTTTGGAAGCTAAACAATTATGTCTTACTAATATTGTGTTATATACCTGCTTATTAGGAAGGGCCAAAGAAATAAGGTACCTGTAAGGTAATGAGTAACTACTTTTTTGTAAGGTATATTTATAAAGATTCATAATATATCATAATTAATAATTTAAATGCAATTTATTTAAGCAAACAAATATATAGTTATACATAAAAGACTCTCACAAAACAAAAGCTATTAATAACTAGTTATAATTGTCCTTATTAATAACTAGTTATTTTATTGCCTATTAATACCTTCTTATTTAGGTACATGTTAATACGTACTTATTTTTGCACCTATAAATAACTACTTATTAACATCCTTACAAGTAATACGTAATATAATGGCTTTAAGCATTACTTTTGATGCTACAAATAAGAAATGAAATAAGTACTTATGTGTAACTGGTGATTTCACTACATATTTTGTAACGTCTTATTTTTGTCCCTATATGTAAGCACAAGGCAAGGCCTTGCCTCCTATAACACCCCCATGTTAAAATCAGGTGTTCTTGGCCTCAACTATAAGTACTTCTGATTCTTGTTTTCTTCTTCCATTTCCCATTCTATGGTAATAGCAAGTTTTCCTGGGTTGTTAAGTACAATATTAAAACAAAAAATTATTAAACAAATTATAATAATTGTTCCCTGAAGAAGTCATCCAATGTGGAGACACAAGATCAATTAATTTTTTTTCTTATTACGTTAATTTTTATTAACTTGTAATTTTAACACGACCAAAAAGTAAATTTATCAGTAACTAGATTTTGTCTATTTTTATTTTTTTAAATTTATATCCACTATATTCTAAAAGTATTCTACACATATGTTGACGTTCTAAACTTTTCCCATTAACGTTAAATAACTGATAATGATGGCTTTTGCGCGACACCATGATGATGATGACTTTGGCCTTATTTTATCCTTAAAACTAGCAGTGCCAGTTGTTACTACAACAAGTAGTGTATTTTTTATTTTTTTAGTTTTGTTTGGCTACATTAAGTGATTTTCAGTATAACTGAAAGTTTTTTTGTGGAGATTTTTATTTTTAAAAAACTTTTATATTTTTATATAGTATTTTGTGTATATGTCCGTTTTATGAATTGACAGTAAATTGAAAGTGTAGGGGATTATTAAATGAAAATACTAGAAAAAGAAAACTACAGATGGAAACAGATAATAAGAGTTGAAAAAAGTGTTAATTAATATTAATATTATAGTACAAAAAAAAAAAAAACTATTATTGAAAAGCTTTTACAAAATTAAATAATATTAAGAGCGAGAAAAATCAATCTAAAATAAATGATGATAATAATACTAGATTTATCATGGACGGAAGGTACGCTCAGGGGCATAACTTTAAGTAAGATCTGTGTAAGATATTTCTGTGAAAAGGTGGAGAAAAACTTTAATGAACAAGATATAAAATTGCACGTATATTTAAAAATAAGTCTTCATTAAATTCAAAATTTTGTTTCATATTTAGAACCAATGTTTTTCTACATCACAATATTAGAATTCGGTTTTTTCGAGCATCAGGTCTTTTAGTTTGTTCTGCAATTATTTATCGTCCTTAGCAAAACTTAGTTGTAAGTTTCAAAATACATTTTTGTTAGTTTTTTTATAAAGCATAAAAATCCGTTAAATACAATTTTTCTGATCATCTGAACTGTTTTAACCCTTTAACAACGAATGGTTGTATACTATGTTCCATTTTTACTTTTTACTGTATTAGCATCATTTCAAATTATATATGTAAATTTCAGACCATAATAACCACTTGTATCAACTTGGCATAAGAGAAAAATAGGGTGACCCCAAAAATAAAAACATGAATATTTGTTTCGTCACTTTTAGTACAAATTTTTACCAGCTCTATTGCGCATATTCATTCAAATTTTGGCATTACATGTTCTAAACATTTAAGTTTCAATAAACATTGAGCTATTTGGAATTTGTTAATTCTATTTCCCACAGGACACTGAAACAATATGGGACATATATATCAAATTGTCCGTCAAAGGTAAATCAAGAAGAGATTTTTATTTTTAATGATTGGTTTTAAAAACGCGTGAAAATTTCTGAGTATAATATAAAATAACAGAAAAACTGCAATTTAGCTGCATTACATTCGAGAACATACTTGGGTGTGATCGCTAAACGGTCATGACTTGGTATTGTTACGTTTGTAATGTAAAAAGAGCCCAGGTTTGTTTCTTACAGCCGCAGGTTGTTGAAAAATTTATCATTTAGAGACAATCTGACAATTATAAATACACAAATAATAATACAGTTTAAATGGAAAATCACTGATGACGCCTGTCCATTAAAAGAGGCAGAAACTAGTCTAGTCTGATTAAAAAATTAATAGTGTTTATAATTTTTAGAGAAAAATGTTTATTCTTCTTCTTAACCTTAACATTTCTAAATTAAATTTGTCAAATGCATATTAATTAAAAAATAAATTACGACTGTCTATATGACGTGAAAATAACATTGTACTAAAATATTTTATTCTTTGTTCGTATATAAATTTTGAAAAATTTTGGTATGATTTTATTTAAAAAAAAGTGATATTTATAGATTTGTATCTCTTGATTCCAAATATGGTCTCGAAAATTTTCTATTCCTATGACCACATATTGTCAGCTGATTTTTTCTTAAATAGACATTTATTCGATACGATTTGAAACTTTTAAATTACCGTTCATGCATAATTTCATTCTTCTTAACAACTACAATTGAAGGGCTTATTGTAAGAACTTGATAAGTCATATTTTATTTTTAGTTTGTTTTTGCCTTTTAAAGAAAATAAATTAAAAAAATATGCAAAACTTGCAATAAGTGTTTAAGCAAGACTTCTATCAAATATTAATGCATGGATGTATATCCACCGAAAATCCATAAAACAATATACACTGTTGGACAAAATAAAGTGCAACTATAGGTATTTTTGCTTGCGATGGAAAAAAAAAATTAAATTTAATTTTAATGTTTAAAACTTAACTAAATTCATTTATTTAATTTATTATAATATGATACAAAAAACAAAAAAAGAAAAACAGAATTATAAGACTCCAATTTTTTCATTACTAAGACAAAATTAAACATAGCTTAAAATTTTCTTGAACAAAATTAAGTGCAAATTCAAAATATTTTGTAAAAAATCCTAACATTAATGGACTGTCAATACTTTTTTAATACTTTGTTGCTCCTCTCTTATTACTAATGACTTCTCTAAGTCTTTTGGGCATACTTAAAGCCAGATTTTCAATAATATTTGCAGGAATCACCCTCCATTCGGATTACATTTTTTCCCAAAATGCTGGAATATTGGTACGTGATTCTATTGGAATTTTATCATCGAGAATGGTCCATAGGTGGTCAATGGGATTAAAATCAGTGCTCTGTGGCGGACAATCCAGTTTTTGATGTTATTATCCTTGAAATAATTATTTTCAACCTTACTCGTGTGCTTGGGGTCATTATCTTGCTGAAATACAAAGTCACCCAAGCACAATTCCTCAGCACTACTATTAAGATTTTCTTGTTAAATGTTAACGTAATGCTCTTCAGTCATTTTGGATTCGATTTTGACCAGTCTACCTACACCTGCTGTGGAGAATCCATTAATTTTCGGTTTTTTTAAAAAAATATTTTGAATTTGCACTTTATTTTGTCCAAGAAAATTGTATTAGTAAGGAAAAAATTGGAGTCTTATAATTGTTTTTTTTTTTGTATCATATAATAAATTGAACAAATGAATTTAGTTAAGTTTTAAGCATTAATATCTATCTTATCTAACTAGATATGCCAACATATACTTTTTTTTTTTACTCGGGGAATGATGATGTTAACAAAATTAAAATCACTTTTAATTTTTACATATTCAATAAAACTTTCTCTATTAAAATATGGCAGATTTATATTTTCAAACTTAAATAAAAAACGTAATAATTGACACAAAGTTTTATTAAGAACATTGAACGATAGAATGGAAATTTTTTAAAGAGTATGTCATACAGATGTCTTCCGTCGAGTTAAACACACTGTTCAAAATGGAGCCTTGTGTTCTGCGACACACGCTGCAGTAAACTTGGTTCAATTGAGCTGATTTCTCGACGAATATTTTCCTTTAAAGTCACAAGAGATTGGGGATTGTCATTATAAAGGCTGTCTTTGAGGTAGCCCCATAAAAAATCCATGTGATCGACTCGGTTCATCACGTATTCGCCGAATACCGAACTTTGAACAAAATTGTCGACGAGCAATTACGTAAGAATCATTACCCTTAAAAAATGTCTACACAGCGAACGCGCGATGCTCACTCGACCACTGCGGCATCGTGACTGACAAATCCGCACAATCGATAATTCCAACGGCGCCACCCTCACTCCGCACCGTTTATTACTTTTTGATATAATAGTATTTAAAAATATAAATTTGCCACCAGACACCCTGTATATGAACTAACTTTTACTTAATTGAAAGCAGCAAAATAATCTGCTAAAATCATCAAAAAAATTTACTAAATATTAATAGCAAAAAAAAGCATTTAAAATGAGACATTTTTAAAGTTTTTTTTAGTTTCTTTTTTAATGCGAATAAAAGTCTGAAATCAGAAATCTAAAATTTTTTACCAAACATTTCTGTTGATTTTAGCAAAATAAACTGTCATTTGCATTCGACTAAATTTGAGGTAAATATAGCAAACATTTTGTTAATATTACAGTTTTTGTTTGCTATTTTGAGTATACAAATATTTACACACAGAGAAAAATTTAGATATTTGCCAACTGAAATTCGGCTAAAACGACTCAAATTCGGTTATTACGAATTTCAATCGGTTGGTATAAATGAACAATAGTTTTCTCAACAAAGTTCGGTTAATTCAACTGAATTTTAGTTGAATTACATCAGAAATATTAAGAAATCTTATGTAAATATCGTTGTACTAACTGAATTTATAAGTTGCTACCATTAAAATACACTTTTCAATTCGGTTGGCACTTTATTTCTGTGTGTAGTAACAGTTTTTGCTGATTTTACAGAGTAAACTAAACTTTACATGGAATATGACTAAAATTTTGTAAAAGGAGCAAGCATTCTAAATTGTTCATAGGTGTTAGTTAACTTTGTCTCTTCTAATTAAAACAATACATTCAAAATGCTGTGCAACTGACGAGTCCTTGGAGTGGAAGAAACTGCGGCAGTCTGGCATATCCATTGAACCAGCTAAAATTTTTAATAACAATGTTTTCTTCTTTCTGTAAAAATCGAATTAAAAAAATTTACAGTAATTAATTGTAATAAAATTAATTACGATTTCCATTCTATGACGGTTACAAACACTTTACCCTTTACTTTAACAGATTTATTTTTGCTGTTCTTATTTTATAAATATTTAGAAAAAAATCTGCTAAATTTAGCAGTTTTTTCTGCAAGGTTATTTTTAACTAATTTTTAGTAAATTTTTTTTGCTATTTTTTAAGGTTTATTTCTATGAGTGTATGTAAAGAAATATATCATTATAAATAGTTTCGATAAACGTGTTTATTTTCAGTGAAAGTTTGTATTTAAATAAAATTTTCGCATAAATATAAATTCACTTTTGATATATAAATCTCGTTTATAAATTAATATAAAAATTTATACTTAAATTTCTGTAATAAATTTTATGTTTAATAATATAAAATGCATTTTTATTGATTTTAATTTATATAAAATAAAAATCAGTTTTACTTTTTAGAGCCTTTAGAGAAAATAAATAAAATAATGTTTTCAATTTAACATATTACAATGTCAGCAGGATATATTTATAAGCATTATAACAATTATTTATACACTAAGAACAAAAACTAGCGAACAAAAATCTTAAAGTCGTTCCATTTATTTATGGAAAACATTTTCTTATAATTTATTAAAAAATTAAACAGATTTTTGTATAACGAAAAAGAAAATTAATATTGAAATTCTATTGAAGACCACTTGGGAGAGCGTGAAATCTTGATATGGATAACAACAATGTATAGAACTTAACAGATTTAAGAGTAAACTCATTAAACACTTATGCTAAGTTTTTTTAATGGCATTGAATGGTAGTGAAATAAATACACTCACAAGAACTTTTCCATACAATTTCAACATTTAAAAAGTTAATCGTTATAGTTTTTTCAATGGAATATACCGTTAAATTACCAAAGAAAAATATTTTTTGACTTTCTATCTGTTATTCAATTAACAAAATATACAAACTTTCGGTAATAGGTAATAGTTAAAATATTCAGTTAAAATTTTCTATTTAAAACAAGAAATTCAAGTAGCTAAAACCTAGCTAATATGTCTTCTTTGCTTTAATTTTGTAAACATACGGAGGTGGAAAGCTCGTTATAAATTAAAAATAACATAAAACTAATTTCGATGTATATAAAAACAAAAAATTAACAAAACTGTAAAAAGTATTACTTGAGCCAGAGTAAAAACTAAACTTTTTTTATATAAATAGAACATTTTTGGTCTTCAAAGTTTAGTAAGCTCATGATGCTTGTTAGGAAAAGACCCTAGCCACGTGCTTGATTACTAAGAAGGCAAGAATGGAGGAAAATTGATGATTAATAGGATTTTTGTTAAAGTTCTACCTATTATGGAGGCTCTAGCTTTTCTAAAACTTCGGGTTCTGATGAGATCTTTAGCCAGATCGAAATACTAATGTCAACCTAGCTAATATAATTGATTTGCTTTATTTTTTTTTTAAATATACGGAGGTTGAAAGCTCGTTATAAATTAAAAAAAGAAAGTTGTTATATTATATTGAGTATTGAAATAAACGAAAACAATCTATTGTTTTTATGGGTTTTGTTAATTAATTTTTCAACAGTTGAAAATAAACTAAAAAATACAATTGTTTTAAAAGAAAAGTAAGTAGTCCTGTTTTTAACTGATTTTCAGTTAATTCAATGTGTATATTCCGTAGTCCTTACGGAAAAAATATTGTGAGTGTACTTTTTACACCTAAAGACTCAGAGCGAAAAGTATTTGACACTAAAACTAAAGTATTCTTTTCTAAAGGCATAAGGTACGCTGAATACAAATCTGGTCTCAGAATCACTCTCCGACATCAGGCGTTCGAGTTATATTATTTGGAAAAGTGTAGTTTTTGATCAAAATGCTCCGATTTTTCTGCTTGATGGAAATATACTTTTCAAAATATTTGTAACGACATCTAAACGCACCATTTTTTCAGTTTATGAAATTAAAAAAAAAAACAATTTAAAAATGTTTAACGTGTTCTTAACAAGTTATAATGAATACATTTTAGATATATTTTAATTTCAAATGTTGAATTAAATTGTATTTTTTTTTCTCAGTGTGCAGCACAAATTTTAGTTATAATTTTCATATACACTTAGAATAATATGTAGGCAAAGACCACTGCAAATGTAGTTGAAATCAAATGAAATTTCATTTAAAGAAAGGACGACTTACATATTCAACTAACATTGTCATTTGTTTTTTAATGTTCAAAAAAAGACTAACAATTGTAGTAAAAATGAACCACATGGTAGTAACAAATAAACAAACATTTTTTTTTTTTATTTTTTTAAATAAAGAAAAACCACTGTAAAAAATGAATGTAAAATCATAAAACAGTCATTTGATGTGGTTTGTTTTTTAAATGAACTACAAGGTTAGTAAACAATTTAATTTGTTCTACAAATGACTGACATTTATATTAAAAATAAAGAAACTGTATTACAACCCAAACAACTACATATTTTTAAAGCAGAAGTTCCCTGAGTGTACTTTTCAGGCTTAGTGTAATGAAAAAATTAAAAATTTGCTTGTATGTATGTGCGTATACGTGTGTATTGTATATACTATATCTTAGCTTGTTAATAGCTTTGGCATAAAAGTCATTTATTTGGTAATTAACGTCAGTGTAATCATTATGTGATTAATGAAAAATGTATTGTAAAAAATAAACATGAAAAAAAAATGGGGAGAAAAATGCCAATACAACAAAATATACATATAACAGAAAAATATCCCAGCAACGAGTGCCACGAAAAATTGGAATTAAGCTGTGTTCTAAATTTTGGTTAACAAACTTCAGCCATTTTTCATAAAATGCTGAAATAATGATGAAAAGTTTAAGAAAATCTATTTTTTAATATTCATAACTTTTGCTGGGAATATGGTTTTAAAATTTGTTAAAAACAAAATAAAAACAATACACAATATATCGAGTATAAACTTGGCCAGGCGTTAAATGAGCTGAACTGAACTGATGGATGGATGGCTAAATGAATGAATTGTGAGATTATTTGTATATAAAATACTTCGTATGTGTATTTTCTTGTTTTTTTTTTTTTGTGTAAATTTTTATATTTTGTTTAACTGAAATGTTATTGTTGTTGTTGACGGTATTGTTCTTTTGCTTGTAGTTGTTAATGCATTATTGTGACATTTTGTATGTTGTCAAGCTGTTACCAGCTAAAAATCTTTCCTCCTTTTGCCACATAAAATTAAAAACAAAATATATATAATGCAACAAAAAGTAGGAGGATACCATTAATTAAATTGCATAATAAAATCATAAACCACCTATAAACTGTATTCAATGCTCACAGCCTGGCTGACAGTCAGTCAGGCAACCTGGCTGATTAACGTGTATAAATGCATGATGAACAATGAGCACACTGCCATTGCAACACGGCAACAGCAACATCATCAGTAAATAAACACCCGCACACCAATATAGCCAGCCGCCACTGCCGCCAACCAAAAATGTATTCAACCAATAAAGCTTGATAGTGAGGCGATATGTATAATGCAACCCACACACACTTACTCATACCCAAAACTTTAGTGCACACACACAACAACAACTACTACTACATCTGTTTGGGATTAATGAGAGAAAAAACGGTTTTTGTCATTTATTAAAGAGTTGGTTAAATGATTGCACACTGGGATTTCAAAAGAAATTATTTTCACAGAGATAACACTATGCTACAAAATCGTTCAAATTAAGTATACTTGGAAAGCGAACTAGTACGATTCGATGGGGATACCTGTAAGGGTAAGGCGATTTTCTTTTATTGCGGTAACGGTATTTAAGGGGTAACTATATTAAAGTTATTTCAGGTAACGAGGTTTTAGCGATAACAATGTTTAAGCTATTTAATTTTAGTTATGCTGGTAACGGTATTTTAAGGATAACGGTTTTTCAGTTATTTTGGTAGCGGATATATGTGCATAATAGGCCAGGTCGATTTGTATGGAAGCAAAAAAATCGCTCAACGTTCAAGGAAAATCGTATTCTAGGGATCAAAATAAGAAACTGCCGAAGGAACCATGCCTCTAAAACGAATTTTGATGTCCCGACTTTTGACCCGTAGGTTAAAATTGTGAAAAATCCCACTTTGACCCATTTAGAGTGCCCCAATCGAATCCAACCCAATCGAATATAATTTACACATTCATCTGCTAGACCGTCTTCCGGAGAAGAAATAGAGACCCTAATCTTGGAAAGACTCCTCCTACTTTCTGAAATATCTCTATCCCGAGATTTGTACATTTTGCTATAAAAACACGGCTAAAAATGCCATTTTTCAAATTAAATTTTAACTTCTTCACGGTCCCTAGAATGATGAATTATGCATTAATCTGCTAGCGCGTCTCCCGGAGAAGAAGTAGCTCCCATAATATTGGAGAGAGTCCTCCTACTTTCTGAAATATCTAAGTGGGCTTTTTCAAAATTTCACCCTACGGGTCAAAAGTCGGGACATCAGAATTCGTTTTAGAGGTATGGTTCCTTCGGCAAAGTTTCTTATTTTGATCCCTAGAATACGATTTTCCTTGAACGTTGAGCGATTTTTAAATCGACCCGCCCTAATGCATACACTTAGGAAATTATGTTGGTAAAGACGACAGCAATTGTAGTCAAAAACAAATGAAATTTCATTTAAAAAAGGACGACTTACATTTCATTAAATTCAACTAACATTGTCATTTGTTTTTTAATGTTCAAAAAATGACTAACATTGTAGTAAAAATGAACCACATGGTAGTAAAAAATAAACCAAAATTTTTTTTTTTTTATTTTTTTAAATAACAAAAAACAACTGTAAAAAATTAATGTAAAATCATAAAATAGTCATTTGATGTGAGTTGTTTTTTTAAATAACTACAAGGTTAGTTAACAATTTTATTTGTTCTACAAATGACTTACATTTACATTAAAAATAATGAAACTGTATTACAACCCAAACAACTACATATTTTTAAAGCAGAAGTTCCCTGAGTGTACGGTTAGTGTTTTTGTTTAACGGTATTTCTAATAAATAACTTCGTTAAGTTATTTTAAGGTTAATGGTATTAAAAAGTTATTTCGCTAGGGTAATTAAGGGTTTACGGAAATTTTAGTTATTCTTATTAGTTATTCCGTTATAATAATTTTACACTTCCACGAAATTGGGTATAAAATCGACTAAAGTCCAGTTACAAATCACGCTCGTTAACATTACAAGATTTGGCAGTCTAACTGGATTTTGGCTTGACAACAACAACATTTTGTAAACAAAACAAATTATATATCTACCCAAGTAAAGAGAGAGGGTTCACATAACAAACAAGTTTTCAATTTATTTTTGATCAATGGCGATAATCTTTAACTTCGAGCTCATATATTAGTTCTCATTTAGTTAGAAAACTAGTTTATATGAATGTTTGATGTTTTGTATGGGATTGTCACTTCTTTCAAAACGTATTCTGATGATGGGAACCTAGAAAATTCCCGAAATAGATCTATCAACACATTCCTAAAACTGGTCAAGTAATAAATTTTAAAACACAAACTCTATAGATTATTTGTTAGGACAATATCCGAATAAAGAAATATAGAGTATGGCCTCGAACTGGAACAATTTTCATTTACATTTTCATAAAATAACCTAAAACTGAAAAATTTTCTACAAAGTTATTAATGTACAAAATTTGCAGCGCTTATGAAAGAAAAAATTTTAATTTTGCTGGAAAAAGTGTTTTTTATTGGAGATGATTTTCTGGAAGCATGATATTTCTTTTTGTTCCGCTGGTCAATATATCAATATTGTTTCCACAAATTGTCTTTTCCATACCATTTTATTGGGTTTAACACTCGTTTTATTTAGTTTTCCTAAATTAAATAATTTTTTTTATATGTTTAAATTTTTTTTCGACAAGGTGATGCCACATTTTGCAAATTTCTCGCCCAAAATATGGGAAAATATAGTGTTGTATCGCTGTAACCTAATTTTGAACGTAATTTTAAACCAAATTTTCCGACGATCTATGACTTTGTATGAAAAATCTGGTTTGAAATTACTTTTATTAACCAGATTGTCGCCAAAATCTGGGTTAAAACCAAATTTCAGGTATAATGTAAATTCACTGTTATGTTATTTTAAGGTTAACTGCATTTTGATTTATTTTGTTGGTGGTATTTTAAGGTTAACGATAGTTCCCAGAAATGTTTTTTTATAGTTATTGGTAGGGTTTTTGCCAACCATGATATACAGCGATTATTTTTTATGATGTCAACTTAAATTATTAAAAAAATATTAAAAGTATTGATATTTTGAATATTGATATATTTCAATTATTTCTCTAACAGCACTTAAGCGATAACGCTATTTTTTTTAATTGAAACCCGTTTTTAGTTTTTTTCTCTGTATTTTAGCTAATACTTATATTGTTTATTGAAGTGCAGACAGAAAAGTCAAAAAAAAAATCTCTTTGGTAATTTTACTACGTATGCAATGGAAATAACTTTACAGATTAACTTTTTAAATAACTATTGAACTTTTATGGAAAACTTCTAGTGCGTGTATGTCATTACCGTTTCTACACGGGGTGGCATAAAAAGCTCGAGATGACTTTGCATTTCCACTCATAACTTTGCAACTTGTCAATCGATTTTGATAACTTTTAAAAACAAACTGCTCATAACAGCACTAGATATCTTGACAAAAAAATAAGCAACCCCGATGCTATACTGGAGAAGTATTTCGCGTTTCAACAGACATATATCAATATATCGAATTCGGTATTTACGCTGGCCAATAAAATTTATTAACTATAGGGTTCCAAAAATTTTCGATAAACTGCTATACACTTTCCTGCATAGTGTGAGGGAGTGTATACAAATTCGTAATAACCCAGCAAAATCATGGTAATGATTACTTATTATTTTATACATTACTTTGTAATAAGTACTTATTGCCTTCTGCGTTACTTTAAGTAATCAAATAACTGGTTACCAATAATAAACTTATAATGCATTACTCTCTTACAAAAAATAATTAGTGAACAATAATAAGTTATTCGGTGTCCAGAGTTAGGCAGACAAGTTAACGGAACTGATCGTCTTTAACTTGGTAAAGTCCAGAACCAATCCTTGCTCTTGCAACTAACTAAGAAGATTCACGACCTCCGACCCTCCGGGGCAGGTGGACACCGGGCAATGATATTATAGCCAACGCTATGATATTAGCAAATGTGAGCAACGTTTCATCTGTTCTTGGGCCAACCCGACATATTCGGGGAATAGGGTCAAGCAGATTACGGCACTATTATGGCTGGATAGTGCAATATGGATGGTAGCGGAAGAACCATTAAAAGTCGACGGTGGCGCCAATAAGCCTGCTCTTAGTCAAAAATTAGTGTCAGACTCCACTAAGATCTTCTTTGTCCATACATGCATCGAAGAAATCCTGGCAAACTAGTCAACAAAAACACGAATATAACGCAAACAGAAATTAATAATCTCCCAGGAGGTCACAGACGTTTGTCAAATCCTCCCGCTTTGGCGGCAAGCTCCACGTGTCTGGTAGGGAGCAATTCATGTTTAGACAGTATTTTAAAAACCTCTTTCAGAGGCCCTATGCTACACAGGGAGTTAAGCAGAGATGAAGAAGAATAAGTTATTCATTGTATTACTTCCAGGCAAAATATAATGATATTTTTTTGGAAATCTATTTTCAGGCTTATTATAATTCTTTTTGTAAGCTAAAGTGTAAAAATTCATTTATGTTTAAACCTATCAAATATAAGGTGGCGCAAAAGTAATCCTCCTATCAGAAAATGCTATACATAATAAATACATAATAAAAAAAAAAACATCGGAAGGTTATTTTTGCGCCACCTTATATTATATGTCTCTGTAGCTTAGGTTATGGAGCTGCCACCTGTTAATCTGACGACCCGGGATCGATTCCCGTCTAGACCATGTTTTTAAAAAAATTAATAATATTTTTTTTTTTTAAATTCGTAATATTTTTTCAAAATCTATTTTTAGACCCATTATTTTGTTCCTTCTTGTAATGTCTTATTTGTCATATCCTTGTATGTATATAGGTAACCCATTATAATTCATATATACGTAAGGCTGCCAGTAAAGCATAACTCATTACATTTGGGACATTTTACATAAAAAAATTAGAACTCTAATATAAAGGGTAATACGTCCAAACCTTCGAGTTTAGATTACTACCCTCATTACTTGGTAAGGTGAATATTTGCTGGAAAATTGTAGTTATAAAAATTTCTAAAGCTTGGGTTTCAAAATTTACAGCAAATACATGACGTTGGTCAAATGGCTTAAGTTAATTGCCTTTTAGAAAAATATTTTTTTCGAAGTTTTATTATTATTATTATGAGTGTTTTAACGAATTGCCATATTTTATGAATTATGCAAAAAAAAATCAATTTCCAACTTCCCACTGTGTTAAGTAAAAAAAAAAAAGAAATAAGTTGTTGCTGCTGTTATTAATATTATTGCCACTATTGCGGCTTTAGCTTGTTACAGTTTATGGTTTTTTTTTTTTGTTGCTGTTGTTGATTATGTATTGTTAAATGTTGTTGGCTTTATTTAACAATTTTTTTTTGTGCTGACGATGCAGTTTATTTTAATGAAAAAATTCAAATTGATGCACAAAAAATAAATTAAGTATTGAAATCTATCAATTATGAAAAAATAATGAATGCAAGCATTAAACAATAATTTTAGTTTGATGATGACGATAAAATACGGTTAATTTATTAAATATTAAATGTAGCGTACTAATTATCCTTCAAAGTTAAATGCTGCTAAAAACACCACAGTAGTATTGTCCGTTTTTTTTTTTTTTTTCTTCAATATAATATGAAAATTAATAGTTAATGAGAAATTGTTATTAAAAGGGAAATCACTAACTAAAGCTGTGATGTTGTCTATGGAGAATTTAAAGGAAATGAATGAAAGTAAATTATATTTATCTAATCCATCTTATAGAGCAAGTAAATGGCTGTTATTGATTATTTTCAATCAAGCTTTGTTAGTCGGATGTAGTTATAATAATTTAGAGGTTTAAGGCAATATAATGTTGTAATTTATATATATATGTATATATATATATACATAATTTTTTTTGTGTTTCTTTCATTTTTTTCTGAATACACAACAACAAAATTCTTTAGGGGATTTTCAACACATATTTAGTATAGTATAGCAATATGGATAAAAATTTTTGTTTGAGATCAATTTCATTTCTCTATCATAAATACTCCCTTAAGCAAACATAATTCATAGGAGAAGTTTTTCATTTTATTATTATACAAAGTAAAAACAAAAAAAAAAAAAAATTCAACGCATTGAGATGTCATATACACACACACTCGCATTCACGCACTCAAGTGTGTATTTTGTGTATGTATTGGTTATATTACAATGTGTGATTGCTTTTAACTGCTTTTGGCTAAAGGTCCCCAATGTACAATTGCTTTAGCTTGGCATGTTTATATGAGCGTGTATGAATCAGTGTTGCCAGAAGTAGGGAAAATTCCCTACATGTAGGTGCTTTTATCACCAAAACTCTAGCGTAGGGAAAATCGGACAGATTTTTTTTTTTTGGTAAAATGTAGGTACTTTTCAAAAAAAATTATTTTTATTAATAAAAAATCCTTTTTTAATAAAATTTTCCAAAAAAAAAAATTATAAAACCGTTTCTATATTCAAAATATTGCAAAATAACAAAAAAAAAAAACGATTTTTAAAATGTTATGTGTTGACAACACTAAATAGCTTTTATTACTGTCTGACAACAAAAGAATATTTTGACAGTTTGTTGCATTGCCGTTTTCGTTTGCATTCATATTGAACAGTTACTATTTTTTCTAGTAGGCGGAATTTTCAAAGAGAAAACAAATAATCATTAGCGTCGTTTTAAAAGGTTTACAATCATAAAATTAAATACATATATAATTATTAAAAACAAGCAACCACGTAAGTTTAATTGTATACATATTTTTAGTTGACTAAATTAAACAGAATTTACTTTTTAATACAGGAAATGTCTTCAGATTCGTCCGATTTTTCGGAAAATGAAAACCATCGAAAAAAATACAGGAAACAAAAGTTCCGTCCTGAGTGGTTGGAAGTGGGAGAATTTAGAGGGTGGTTAATGGAAATTAAGGAAGATAAATTTAAATGCAAATGTAAAGCATGCGGAAAAAATTTAAACTGTGGAAGATCCGAGCTAATCAAACACGCTTCAACAAAATTACACAAAAAAAATGTTATATCCATAAATAAATCTAAGCCACTGGGCACATTTTTTGAAAAACAAACTAGAGATGCTGACCCCGTTGCTAATTTTGAAATGCGCATTAGTTTATTCTTTGCGGAACATAATGTAGCTGTTCATATAATCGACCATTTATTACCACTTTTAAAAGAAATAGTCCCGGATTCCCCTATTATAAAACAAAGCAAATTGGGAAAAACAAAGTGCACAAAAATAATAAAAAACGTTTTGGCTAAAGAAGAAAAATCCAATTTAATAGCAAAACTACAAAGATACAAATTCTCTGTGCTTGTGGACGAAAGCACTGACGTATGTTCCAACAAGACAATGTGTGTTCTTGTACGGTTTTTCGATGAAGAGAGGGAAGAAGTAGTGGTTCAACTTCTAGACCTGCTACATGTTGGAACAGATTGCAGTGCAGAAGCTCTGTACAAGTCTTTTAAGGAATGCATTTTAAGTTACTCTATTCCATTTGAAAATATAATTGGTCTATCTTGTGATGGAGCGAATGTTATGGTAGGACAGTTCAATTCCTTTTCATCCCGTTTACTGGAAGATAATCCTGATGCTATAACAATAAAATGTATATGCCATTCAGCGGCAATAATTGCTAACAAGGCCTGTTTTACTTTGCCAAGAGCCCCTGAAGAATTAATAAGACAAATTGGATCGTATATATCTGGGAGCTCAAAGAGATGTGCAGAGTTGGAAGAATTCCAGGTAATGTTTTATGAAGAAAAACGTAAAATTTTGAGAACTTCTGCCACCAGATGGTTATCCCACCAAAAATGTATAGAGCGAATATTATCGAATTGGCAAGCACTTCTAGAATATTTCAAATTTTGCTATGCACGAGATAAATTGAAATCTGCTGAACTGATTTACAATGAACTTACTAATGAATGCAACAAAGCATATTTACTCTTCTTAAAATATGTTTTGAATTATTTCAACATTTTAAATGCTCTTTTTCAATCCAAAAAGCCCCTTATTCACGTGCTGCATTCCGAATCAACCAAAATTTTTTTGAAACTTGGTCAAAACTGCATTAAAAAATCGGAATTAAAGACTAATTGTTTGCTTCGGTTACCGCATAATTCATTGCCCATTAAGGAAGTATTTGTAGGTAATGAGTGTGAAGATTTTTTAAAAAATCTACCAGAGGCAAATGTAAATCAAATTAAGTCTGATTGCCTTCAATTTTATATAACGGCTTTAGAAGAAATTCAAAGAAGACTTCCACTGAAAAGTGAATCTCTTTTTAAAGAAATTGAATTTTTAAATCCAGAAAACGTTTTTGGAGAAAACAAAGAAGATTTTACATTTAGTTTGTTATGTAAACAATTTCACTTTAACCTTAATGATATTTCACAGGAGTGGAGAACGTTTGAATATAATTTTTCTAAAAATGAAATTAAATCTTTAGAAAAAATGGATGTAGTACAATTTTGGACACAAATAATAAAAAAGAAAAATTTTTCTGATAAAATAGTCTTTCCAAATTTATCAAATTTGGTCAAAATTTTACTTGGATTACCTCATGCGAACGCCGATGCCGAGAGAATTTTTTCCATTATTACTGATGTCCGTACCAAAAAACGAAACAAATTGAGCCACACAAATTTGAGTTCAATTTGTATAATAAGATCCTTTTTACAAAACAGTACAAAAGACTGCACCAATTTTGAATGCAACAAAAACCACTTTAAACATTTTAGCTCTAAAGAATTATACGACTAAAGTAAACATTTTTAAGTTTTTTATTGTACCTGAATTGAATTAAATGTACACATTTTTTAAGTTTTCTTTTATATTTCTATGATACATCTAATGTATAAACTTATTAACAGTGAATAAAATTCATTTTTGTTTTTAAAAACCGTTTTTTATTTGAAAAATCAGCTGAAAAAGTGTAGGGAAAAATGTAGGGGAAATTTTTTGGGACTGTAGGGAAAAAAGGGATTTTTTTTCCAAGCGTAGGTATATAAAAAAAAATCTACTGGCAACACTGGTATGAATTCAAGATTACATATGTGTGTGTGTGTGTGTTTGTGTGATTCTTAAGCTGTTATAAGAATTATAATGATTTTGTTATGAAAATATGTTAAGAGGCATTTGTAGGCTTAACGTAGGAAATATTACATAATTTTTTGTAATATTACTACACACAGTGGGGTATTTCATAAAAAAAAAATAGTGGTAATAAAAATATAATTTATGAACTATTAATCCGATCGGTACGAATCAAATTGGAAATTGTGAAAGAGGAGCTAGTCTTTTGTACACTCAGAGAAAAAACTTTCATTATATTTATAAAAAAACTTTATAAATGTAATGAAAACCTTATTGACTTTAGTCCAATGTAACACTACATAAATATGATGAAGTTGTTTCATAAAAGTTCAACTTGATGACAAGGTTCTTCATATTTTTGAAATGTTTTATAAATTTGGTGAAGAAGTTTCATAACTTTTTGTAAAATGCTTCATAAATGTTATTAAATATTTCATAAATAGGATGAAGTAGTTTCATAAATTTATAAAATAAACTTTACAAAAGTGACTTAATTAAATAATTGAGCTCTAGGCCACGTTAGTATTTATAAAATAAAATTTTTATTTTATACACACAGAGAAATAAATTGCCAACCGAATTTAAAAGTGTATTTTAATGGTAACAACTTATGATACGATATTTACATTCGATTTCTGAATGTTTTGGGTGTTGCAACTAAAATTTAGTTAAATTAACAGCAATTTATTGTAAAAATTAATGTTGAGTTGTTCCAACCGACTGAAATTCGTAATAACCGAATATGAGTCGGAGTAACCGACTAACTAAACTAAATTTTTTTCTGTGTGTATATCTTCAATATTTTGTCATTCTTTGAATGTAATTCTCAATGTCAATGTATGAACAACAACATATAATATTAAGCACAAAATTTAATCCCGCTGCCCTACACACTCGTCAACACAACATTTGAAAAGAGTTTTTAAAAATAGTATTTAAATGTGGAGGGCAGCGGCAGAAAATTTTGTCTTTAATATTGTTTGTTGTTGTTCATATTCCCTGAGGATGTCATTCAAAGAGTGACGAAATATTGGAGATATATAAAATAATAAAGGATATTTCATAAATACAAACGTGATCTAGAGCTCAATTATTTAATAAAGTCATTCATTTCAAAGGTCAAAAAACATTTCATAATTTTTATGAAAGGTTTATAAATTTTTATGAAATATCTCATTAATTTTTCAGAAATACTTTAAAAATGTTGTAATCTTGGTTCGGCTTAAAGTCATTTATTAATTGTTGGAATAAAATTTAAATCTATAAATAAAAACAAGTGTGTTAATGCTAATTTTTAGTTTTTGCGTCACATTTTGTTGTTTTCCTGATATTTCGATCTAATATTTAGATCTTCATATGGAGATCTTAAACAAAAATATATTACTTTTGCTGAGTTGCAAGCTTTTTACTTATCTGTTAGATTTTTGTTAACCTTGTGAATCATGAATATTATGAAACGTGTCATAAACGTTTCATATTCCTATATTTAAAAAATTATATTTAACATTAATAACACATCAAATCAATTTTTTTATCACTCTCTAAAATTTATTTTTATTTTTTGTTGTCAAAAGTTTTGCTTGACAAAGGGTGCATGCAGAAAAGCTAGTGAAATTACATTTTAAATATTTTTCAACGCCCAATCTTTTAGAAAATATTAAAATTTATATTGGCTTTTTAGCAAAGTTAAAAGAAAATTGTAAAGAAATATAAATACTTTTTTGACAAAAAAGTTAAAATTTTTTAAATTTTTTAAATTTTTAATTTTAAGAATTTTTGACGACTAAACTATTAAAGCAAATTTAATAGATTTACTATTTCTTTTTTGGTGGATTATTTTTACACGGAGAATTTTTTGTTTTTAAATCGATTAAATAATAAAGTTTGTTTAATAGAAAAACCAAAAAAACCCCATGGCAAAAACCAAAATTTTTATTTTTAAATTTAAATAAGTATTAAAGAAGAGGAGATAACCTATAACTAAATGCAAGTTTTTTCTTTATCTGCAGGCTAAAAAAGAAATTCATATATGAGGTAGTCAACTTTGACAACCTGTAAGTACACCCTGTGCTGAAACCGGGTGACCCAAATCAAAACATTACAAAAGACTAATAGCTCTTGTAGAATTTCCAATTTCATTCGTACCGATCGTTCATAGTTTAGAAGTTCTATAATTATTACCATTATTTTTTTCAAATACCCCACTGTGCTACATCAGGATTATTACATTTTTTTTTAATATCATTTAAAACATAAGAAACATTTATCAAATCTCGCCTAAATCCACGACCGCGGGAGATCAAATACGCAGAATATTTTAAATAATTATTTTAATATATTGCAC
Source organism: Delia radicum (assembly GCA_021234595.1). Classification (NCBI taxonomy): domain Eukaryota; kingdom Metazoa; phylum Arthropoda; class Insecta; order Diptera; family Anthomyiidae; genus Delia; species Delia radicum. The sequence goes on from CM037853.1 coordinate 25,534,894, forward strand.
TACACTCAGAGGTGTTACACAGAATTTAATGCTATATTTTACAGAAAATAATTCGGAATTTCACATTAACTTATATGCAATGCATTGTGTTGGCATTAATAAATAAAGGTAAGAGAAGGAGGGAAGAGTGAGAAGTGTTTATGGATGTTTAAGCTGAATTTGTTAGTGCTGTAGGTATGGTCCTACCAAAAACCGATTTTTCTCTATAGTGTGCTGTGCGATCAGTTGTCCAGTGTAGAAAAAACCGATGTGATACACTAGACATGTGGGTGTTGCGACGAAAAAGACGTACCTCTGGAATGCGGTCACTGATGTCTGCAGAGCATCTATTATTAAAATAATTATGAAACAATGACACACAACCACCATTCCGGCGATGTACAAGGGAGCCAGAAATGTTGACATCACTTATCAGCTCCTTTGCCCTTCTTTAAACGCGAACGTGTAACTCTAAAGCAGTCTTTGGACTACCTGTCCACAAATGGGAATTGTATTCCATTTTTTGTTGTATATACGTAGTGCAAATACGGAGAAGGTGGGATGGTGTAAAGTATTTTATACACCGCCTTAAGAAGCCTAAGTACTTGAATGCTTCTTTCGACACAAAAAAAAACATGCGTTTTCTATCGGATTGTTCGATATTTACACTAAAACTAAACACGGTGTTAGTGCATTCTCTGATTGTTAATGCGTCAGCAAGCAACAATTAGGTCTTACTGACATTGACATCTTCCCTTTTAACACGACTCCATTCAGAGATCAAAAGTAGGTGCGGGTTCAAAGTATCATTCTTATTCTATCTCAATCTGGGAAACGTTCGGCCTATGGTCGAATGACAAATGCTACTGTCATCCGCGAAGGCGTATATTGAGTTCTGGGTAAAATTCAATAGATCGTTGATAAAAAAAACGAATGGGGAAAGAACGGAACCCTGAGGAACCCCTGCATTTATTACTTTTTGTATTACTTTTTGTATTACTTTCCAGCTTACAAAAAGTCAAAAATATGTAATATATGTAATTACTAGAGTTGAAAAAATAATTATTCAAAAATAAAGGGTCCGCCAAATAACTTTTTTTTTTTGAACTCCTGAACTAATTGGACTTTGTATGGCGTCATACCAAGGTCTTTATGCAAAATTCGTCTCAATGATGTCTCCGAAATGTTCAATTGTTGAGAACGACGGTGAATTGATGTAGATGGCGCTTCACGAACACTTTCTGCCACAGCAGCAATATTCTCGGGTGTACGCACTGTTTTTGGCTTTTCACGCTTTGGTTTATCGATGAGGATGCCAGTTTCTTTCACTTTTTTCACAAGATAACGAACATACGGACCATATTCGTGCAGCGGAAGGATAAAACTAATTATCTGTCAAATCAGACATGAGCTAAGTGTTACCATTTACGAAATAAGCACTATTTGAAAAAAAAACGTTAGATGGCGGACCCTTTATAATTTAGAAAAATTTCAAGAGCATTACTTTATATTTTAAATAATGATAAAAATAAGTACGCATTATATTTTGTATTAATATATCGGGAAACTTAACTAGTTATTAGTAAGTCCATATTATTCGCGTTAAAGTTGTAAGCTGGTGTCATTACTGGTTGTGAGAAAAGTAATGACTTCTCATTACCATTTACACACTTGGTAGGTCAGTAATAAATAGAGATGTCATGAATAGTGTTTTCAGCACTTTGACGGATACCGAATGTTAGGTATGCGGCTTAAACCGTTTACTCGATATTTGGCGGATAGTTCTTTCATACGTATTCATACACTGTACTTTAGATATAGACAAAATTAAATATAATAATAAAACTTTTTAGGTTGACAAATCATCTCAATCCAATACAAACAGCAGTGTTTGACACTTTAACGACAAATATTATGTGCAAACTTGATTTTCTCAACTTTTTGGATAAAAAAAGTGCTTTTGAGCTATTTTATTTTAACCTAATAATTATGCCGATTTGTGGTACTATTCGGTATTCTGCCGAATAATAAAAACATGCTGAATGTACCGAATAGTAACCGAATAATCGTAATATCTCTAATAATAAGTTCGGCTTTATCCCTTCACAGGATATGTCCTGTAAGGCAATTGAAACCTCATATGAGAATGATTCCCTCCTATGGGAAGCCTATGTTAAATTCATCTATGAAAATACTCAATTAGCAACGACCCAAAATAATTATTATCATACTTAAGAGTTATTTCAAAAGCTGATTTATACTTATTTATCTGCAACGTAAAAAAATATTTCTTGAAAATAATTATTATTTTGCAATTATTGATTTGAACACAAAGATTCACCTAAAATAACATTTTTATATTGAAATTAAGACCAACACATTCATAATTTCCCGACTAAACTCGGTTAGAGCGCATAAATTTGTACTTTATTTTTACTCATAATAATAAGTAATAATTACGCGTAAGGAAAAAAAAAATAAAAATTGCTCATAATAGTTATAAATTAACTTTTTTCTCGTAAAACTTATAACAGTTATGTCCTTGTCAATTAGTTTCATTCTTTGGCAGAAAAGTTTTAGCTGGGTATATATATGTATATAAATAACACTGTACAACACAAAAAAAAAATACCAGGTCCGACCTATAAATTTTGATAGAAGAGACAAAAAAAAAGATACTTGTATCGCCGTTTTGAAAGTTTACATCTGGGTGTCATTTTAGGGGGAGGTAAAGTTTCCGCCAAATGCAAATTATGTATTGTCAATCGGCATAGAAAATCGAGTAAAGCTTAAGTTTAAAGTATATGATGTGTTTAGTAAATTTATGTGGAATGTTAAGGAGAACATTTTTGTAGAATATGTTAATCCTATAACTCCTCAAGGAAAGGGTCTTCTTAGACCTTCTTTTAAAATAGAGCAAAAAACACCATTAAAACAGGTATTTAAGGGGTTAAAATGTTCCGCAAAAATATTCGCAGTGAAATTTTACTATAATCCCTGAATACACCAAAATCAAACATTTTTATAGAATAATCCTCTAACTCCTCAAGGTAAGGGTCTTTTTCGTCCTTCTTTTAAAAAAGAGCAGAAAACACTATTAAAACAGGGATTTAAAGGATTTAAATGTTCCGCAAAAATATTCGCCGTGAAATTCCCTGATACACGAAAATCTGAATACACTCAAATCACAAAACAAATTATGTACACAATATATGCACCGCAAATTTACACGTTTTCAGTACAATTAGAAATATAGCACTTGATTATTGTTTTGATGTTTTTTTTTGTTTTTGGTGTAATGTAACGGATCTAATCAGCCAAAGTACAGCTGGCAATCTACCAAAAATTACAGGTCGGATCTTGTAATTTGTTTTTGTGTTGTACAGTGTAATAAGGTGGAATTGCGTAGAGGTAAAAAAAATGTAATTAATGAATACTTCCTATCCAAATTTGCTATTGAAGGGAAAATAATAGAGATATTAATGATTTTAGTTAAATTTGAACTATTTTTTTTGTGCTAAATTTTTGGGGTACTTTAAAATAAAATTCTTAATAAATGCGAAATTATAGTAAAATTTCACGGCGAATATTTTTGCGGAACATTTTATCCCCTTAAATCCCTGTTTTAAATGTTTTTGTTGCTCTTTTTTAAAAGAAGGACAAAAAAGACCCTTACCTTGAGGAGTTAGAGGGTTAACATATTTCATAACATATTTTTACATAAATTTGCTGAACACACCATATACTTTAAACGTAAGCTTTACTCTGTTTTCTTTGCCGATTGACAATACAAAATTTGCATTTGGGGGAAACTTTACCTCCCCCTAAAATGAAACCCAGATGTAAACTTTCAAAATGCCGATACACGTGTCTTTATTTTTGTCTCTTCTATCAAAATTTATAGGTCGGACCTTGTAATTTTAGAAAAAGTTTGATTTTGTTGAACAGTGTAATGAGCACAAAGTATTAAAGCTAGAAGTCTGAAATTCGAGTATGTATTACAGTGTAGTCAAACTTTTATCGTGATTTTTTTTCTTTTGCCGAACTTATTTAAAACAGTCAAGGATATTGAAGGGTAACATTTTTAAAAGGACATAGCTTAAATTGTTTGTACTGAAATATTACGACAAATAATTTTGTGGAATAGACGAGATTGTTATCTTTCATCTGATCCATATTTACTTGGTACAATTATTTAAATAAATTGTTTACAAGTTTAATTTTAATTGTTCTTTTGAAAGGACAGAGGATGTGATATCGAAAATCTGAATACGCAATTTAAATATACGTGTTCATCTATTTAACATGCATATCGTCTTCCCATGCATACTATTTGAATGAATACTTATACATAAATTTATTCTGATTCCCAACTTAAAATCTGAATATGTTGTTAGCGATACTTTAAGTTAATTGAAAAATAAATTTTATAAATATTAATTATGAGTTTTAACGACATTTTTTCATTTGCGTTATTCTTTTCACTCAAAAATATAAGTTTTGTTCGACACTGTTTACAGAAGAGGGCTTGATCTTTAAAAACACACCAAATTGTTTTTTTTTTTGTGGAAACGTTCTAAAGTTATAATAATTCAAACAAAGTATATTTCAAATAAATTTGTTAAAAACCCCCAATTTACAAGAAGAATATAAATACAAAGTTTAATGAAATTTAAAAGACTATGTATTATCTGAAAGGTGAGTTGAAGTTTATTAAATGCTCCCGATAAAAATCTATAAAAAAAAATGTTTAAGAAAAACCTTTAAAAAAAAACTACTAAAATATTAAACAAAAAATTTAAAGATTTTATACCGAAAGTTTATTAAAGTTTGAAAAACTATTTTCCTCATATATCCTGCAAATTCACAATATAAGCACCACTGTTTTAGAGGTCTCCAAAATGAAATAATATAAATGTAACCATAATAACTAGTATACCCCATGTCTCTAACGTTATTATAGGCCTTGTAAGATTTATGGCCAACATAATATTTGAAAACAAAATTCTTTTGTTCAACACCCAACTTTTGCTTACAAAACCTTAATAATATTGTTTCAAAAATGTTCGTTTTTACACCATAACTCATGCCTTTGGTTTTCTCATCCACTTTTGAGCCATTCCATGTCAAATCGAACGATTTTTTACATCACAATTTTTGTTCGCTTTGAAATTTGCTTGAATTTGTGTTTTTGAAATGAACGTCTGTATATTAGACCGATTGACCTTGTATGGAGAAAATAAGTGTTTTTTGTCCACCGCTTAAAATGTAACTGCGTTTGTTTTATGACGATTCTCAAAATAATTCGTGCCTGTCATGAAGATCCCGTGAGCTGGACCGTTTTTAAAAACGGTATTCTACAAGTGCACAAGATTAATATCATATGAAAGGTTGTTTTAAGGCGCGTCCAAGTGTATATAAAATATGCCAAAGCATGTCCAGATATATTCTTTTTTCAGGAATATTTAGTTAAAAAAAATGATTTTTTAAGTTTTTTGTACTGAGATTTTTGTGATATAAATGTCAAATTGACATATTTTAATTCTTAGACGATTTTAGTAAATACGTGTTTCGTCTTTTTTCGAAATCCGCAATAGATTGCGTTTTAGCAAAAATGCAAAAGGGTGAGAAAACTAAGTTGTAATTAGTCAACTTACGATATTAAATTAATTTTTTTAATTTAAAATTTTGCAAATTGAATGCATTTTCCGCTGTTGTTCAAAATAAATATTCAAAAAAAAATTTTTATTAATTCAGGCTGCAAGTCAACGTTTCTAGTTGCTGAAAGTATGAAAATTTGGCTTAGAGAAAAAAATTCCACCAAAGGCATCATTTTTTTTCGCGAATTAAAAATTTTAAAAAATTTTTTGTTTTACAAATTCAACAATTTAAGATCAATATATACAAAAATAAAAGTTATGCCGCGGAAAAACTCCTACTGGATTTTTTCTTTTAAGCTACATTTTCATCCTTACATCAACTAGAAGCCGAATATATTTGCAGATTTAATTAATTAAGAAAGTTTCTCAAAATTTGTTTCAGAGCACTGAGGAAAATATACTAAATTTGAAAAATTCTAAAATATTTCCATAGTCCCGGTTCACACACGGCAATTTTACTTGCGCAATTCTTGAGTTTATAGAAGAGGCAGGAAAAGAGAATGGAAGGGGGTACAGACTTGCCCGTACTTCAATTCCGTTTTGTTTTGTCATCCCCAATTTTCAACACTGCGGGTTGATATACGAAAATTGCTGAAACAAACTTTTCCTGTGTGAACACAAAAGCAAGTTCAAAGGAGAATTGAAGAAAACTTGAGCAAGTAAAATTGCCGTGTGTGAACCGGGACACACATAGATTATGTACTTGCCCAAAGAAAATTTTTGATACCGGTATTGATATAGATTAAAATATAGTTCTACCGCCATATTGGATTTTTAGTAAAACGCAAACTAGTGCGAATTTCAAAAAAAAAAAAAATGAAACATATATTTGCTTAAATCAACTAAGGATTAAAATATGTCAATTTGGCATTTAAATAAAAAAAATCTAAGTGCAGAAAAATAAAAATAACAAGTCTTTTTACGGAATATCCCTAAAAAAGAATATGTCTTGACATGCGCTGCCATTTGTTATACACCGTTTTACGCGCCTTAAAAAAAACCTTTCACATGATACTAATATTGTATACGCTTTCCTTTAAAAAAACTAAAACAAAAAAAAATTTTTTGAAAACGGTCCAGCTCACGGGATCTCAATGCTATACACGAAATGTTGTGGGGATCATCATAAAACAAACCAAAGTACATTTTGAGGGGTGAACATACTAAAATTTTTTTCGTGGGTCAGTCTAATGTATATTGATTAGAAAAAAATATATTTTTTTAAATATTTTAACAAAACCTTTATTTTTATTTTTTAATTTTTATGAAAAGGAAATTTTTGAAGGTTTTTCAATACAATAAATTTAACAAAACATCTTCATAAATTATTTTTTATTACAGCTGATATACAAGAAATATTTTCTTTTTGAACTTTATACATTCTGATCATGACCTGCGGGAAAGAGACCAGTCACTGGTATTGTCACTTGTTTAGAACTTTGTGTGTATGAACCTGTCCTAGATTTGGTTCTGTTATATGAGAGTTACCGGTACTTTTAAGCGTACAAATCATAGTACTCAAGAAAAATATTTAGTAAAACACTAGTTCCAGATTAATCGCAATGCCGTATGTTACGGTCTTGTACAACATAAATAATTTCGTGACATATCATTTAACTGCGATAAGCGAACAAGTTTCAGGAAAAATTAAAAATAATTGACATGTTACCTGCTGCTTTTTATTTCGCTTGTGCCATATTATGTATGTCACATTACCTGTTTTTATAATATTGTACAAGTCAAAAAACATTTTATATTTTGTTAAATAACAGAAACATGAATAATACAAATGCCGTATTTTTTCGGGCCGCACTCTTTGGTCGGTCTCAATCATTTCATAATTTTAAAGAATGTACCCTATGGGAAATTAAGATGAAGTGAAACCGATAACTTTAACTTTAACAAGTCGCTGCCATGTGACATCTTGTCTTTAAGAATAGTTTTTTGACCTGGAATTTTGTTAAAATTATTTCCTTATATTACGTTCATATTGAACCCCAAAATACATATTTTCGTTTTTTCTAGTTTTCGACTGCCAAATCTTCTTCTATATATATAAAAAGAAGTGTACATTTTGATTGTCACTCCATAACTCGAGAACGGCTGCATAAAATAAAAAATGGCTGAATACGTTTTGTAGAACTTGCAATGAGGATGGGTTTAAAAAAATTTTAAAAAAATTTTTTTCGTTTGGTCGAGATGTGGTGATTTTTCTAAACATTCTGAACATTAGACTTTGTAACGGAACCAGACTTTCAAGGAAATAAAATTTGAAGTCAAAACAACGTTTGTCGGGTCAGCTAGTTCCATACAAATTTTACCTCGAAAACTTAAAAAAATTGTCTTTTAGAATAGTATTTTTGACCGGGAATTTTGTTAAAATTATTTCCTTATACTAAGTTCATATTGAACCCCAAAATACGTATTTTCGTTTTTTCTAGTTTTCGACTGTCAAATTCCATACAAATTTTCAATATGAACGTAGTATTATTGAGCTGTTAAAATATTTTACTAAAGTATAAAAACTAAATTTAAGCCCTTTTGGAAATCGAGAAAGTTACGGGCAAATTGTATGAAAATTAAGCGACCCAAGGAAGTTCAACTTTCCCCCAGTCGCTCATGCAATTATGATATGTGATAATTTCTACAGTCAAAAAGTCGGTTCTGTTTGAATCATTTCAGTATTAGGTCAGCTGTATAACAGTCAAGGGATTTGTTGTTTCTGCACCGATTGTCATATTTTTATACACTGCTAATTATTTTGCACCAGTTCACAGTTACTTCACAATTTCTACTACTGTTACGGCCCTAGTTACCTTGGTCCGCTTTAGTGTTGCGTTAGTTTTCTCGAGTTACATGATATATCAAGAATAAACCAGCCAAAGTTTAGCCACCATTTAAACAACCATGTGGTTGGATATTTTGCTGAAATTGCCACTGTTTGATACACCAAAGTCTTCGTTTATACCGGTTTTATGACGTGTCTCCTTTTCACCTATCACAGATTTGTCACTTTGGATCAATCGACTATTCATTTCGCGTAGGGTGGTTTAATAGTACAAGGTTTGCTACATAAGTCTTTTTTTCGGTTGCCCTAGAACATTTTAACAAAATTCAGAACAATAATTTTTATGAATATACAGAACGTAATAAGAAAACAAAATTCGGCATTAATAACACGTTTTCAAACTAAAAAATTTAGTTTGGAAAATTTTAAAGAGTTTTGCATATTTTGTGTTCTTATTGCAAGCACAGAAATTGTATTTCAATTTAAAAACTAAAATCTAATCTTTAATGAAATTTTAGGGAAATTAGTAAGATTAAGCGAATCAAATGGTGTGTACTGAATATTAATGTCGACCATGTCCATGTCTCTTTATTTTGGTAAATAGGTCTATGTCTGATTAACATTTTACTACAAATATTTTGTAATTGGTTGTGGCTTATTATATATAACGACTTCTATAAGCTCGTTTTAAATTCTCATTTACTTTTTTATTAAATTTTTGAATTTTACCATTGCATATCACAATTTTTTGGGGCTCATTGTCTCTTATTAAAGATGTTCAAATGTCATATTGGCTGAATTAGTTACATATGATATATTGACTCCTGTATTTTATTATAAATTTTAAAATTTTAAGCTGTGCGCCCCATTAGGCTGGTTGGTAGCGTGCTGGCTTATCAGTGCGGGGGTCGTGGGTTCGATTCCCACCAGAGGCACTGGTCTGTTTTCGCTACAACACGCCGAAGGCCATAGCAGCCAGTGCTCGGTTAGTGTAATAGTATATAATTTGTAATTATATGATTATTAATTAATAAAAAAAAAAAAGAAAATTTTAAAATGTTACAATTAACTTTTAGAAGTTATATCACCTGATTTGTACGTTTTTTTATATATTCAAATCATATCAAGACCATTTGATGGTTACATGGACTGATTTACAAGATACTATAAAGAGGAAAAACTGTTCTGCCAAAGAATGATTATAACTGAGCATTTTCATCCATGAATTTAACAACGGCTTGTCATAGAAAGAATCATTCTTATAATGATGCAAAACAACTTCCTAGGAATATTTTATACCTAAATAACTTCCAAAGAAGTTGTATAGCAGAAAACTAGCAAAGAATCATATTGGGAATGCCACCTTTCTGCACTCATAGAAATAATCCTAAAAAATCTCTTAAAATTAGTTAAAATTGAGCTTGCAGAAAAACTGCTAAAATGAGCAGATTTGTTTTACTAAACATAAATAATGTAAAAGCAACAAAAATAAATCGGTGGAATTTAGAAATATTTAGTTATATTTGAGCTAAATTTAAGTTAATTGAATGTAACAAAATAATCTGCTAAAATCAGCAAAAACATTTACTAAATATTAGTAGACAAAAAAGCACTAAAAACGAGAAATTTTTACAGCTTTTTTTTTTTAATACGAATAAAAGGTCTGCCCTTATGAAATAAATAATTTACAGTTTTTTAGCAAACATTTCTTTCGATTTTAGCAAAATAAAATGTTTTTTTGCATTTTACTAAATTTGACTGTAATATTACCAACAATTTTGTTAATATTACAGTTTTTGTTGTGAATCTACAAATATTAAGTAAAAGTCTTTGATAATTTAACAGAGTAAAATCTATTTTCAAATAAGCAAAATTCATATTGAACATAACTAAAATTTTGCAAAGTTACACTAAAAAAAAATAAGTTAGTAAAACGTCTTGTAAATCAAGTATACCATTTTTCAGCATTTTTTTGCTGAAATTGTGATTTCAGCTAAAATCTTAGTTGTACTTATTCAGCACTTAACTATTTTGAACTAATGTTTTACTAATTTATTTTGCTAAAAAAATGTGCTGATGAGCACATTAATAGTGTGGACGTGTAGAGACGAGAAAACTTATACTGAAAAGTACACCTCTTGTAAGACATATACAAAAATCAACCATAAACTATTTTTGTATCTGTTTTGCATTTACACTACAAAACAACGTAAACAATGTGTATATATAAAAAAGTTATATTTTGTGTTGCCACCGGCTTGACAAAGTAATTATCTATTAATTGAATTAAAGACAAAATCAAATATTTAAATGTAGTAAAGATTAAATGTGTTTTTGTGAACTAAATGTTTATAATGATTTTCAGTGATATTTAATGTAGTGACAAACAAATATACGTTCAGGTAGACAGGCTAAACCGAAAGACAAGGGCACACATCTTGATTTTTTATGTTTCCTATTATTGCAACATAAAAGGGTTGTATATGTCATGTTTTGTTATTTTTTATTTCTGAATACCGCATTTGTCTTCTTTTAAAATATGTCACCATTTAGACAGCCATTGATGTTAGTAGTTGAAAGATCATTTTGCATATGTTATATATAATTATTTCTAAAGGGTCCGCCATCTAACTTTTTTTTTCAACTAGTGCTTATTTCGTGAATGGTAACACTTAGCTCATGTCTGATGTGACAGATAATTAGTTGTATCCTTCCGCTGAACGAATATGGTTGTGTATACGCTTGAACAACGCTAGGAAATAGCGACATTTGAAAATCATGCTAATGTGCAAGGAGTGGCCGTTACAGTCAATGGCGATCGTTATCGGGCCATGTTGAACGAATTTTTGTTCACAAAAATTGGAGAGGAACAAAAATGTTTTGCGCCCCGTTTTTGAAGATCGCATTATCAGCCGCAGAGCTGATGTCATTTGGCCACCTCGGAGCTGCGATTTGACACCGTTGGACTATTATTTGTGGGGTGCCGTCAAAGATAAGTGTTACGCCAACAAGCCAGATACAATTGACGCTTTAAAGGACAATATTCGTGAAGCCATTGGTGAAATACAGCTGCACACAATCGATAATGTGCTTAAAAATTGGACCGATCGTGCAGGCTACTGCATGGACAGCCGAGGCAGCCATTTGAATGAAATTATTTTCCATTATTAACCGGAAGGATTGTACAAAATATTCAGTAGTTTTTTTTTATAGCATTTTAAAAAAAAAAAATTATTTGGCGGACCCTTTATATATGTTCAGCTGTTGAATTAATTGTTGTCGTCAATGTGGGAGTATGCAAATGTTTGTATTTTGTAAATTATTTTTAAAAGAATCCCAAAAAACTTAAGATTTTTAGCAAACAAATTTAATAAATTATTTTTCCACAAATATTTTTTTTAGTCTTCTAATATTCAGCAAAAACATTATTAGCATTTAGCAACTAACTAACTTTAGCAACCTACAGCAACTAACATTTTGCTGACTCAGCAAAATGTTTTGCTGACTTTACTAACTATTATTTTGAGTGTAACATATTTTTTTTAGCTAGGCTTATGTTATAAATATTTATCAACAAAATCTGCGAAATTTAGCAGTTTTTTGTGCAAGCTCATTTTTAACTAATTCTTAATAGCTTTTTCTGCTATTCAATCGATAAAAATGCAAAATTAGAACAGACAAATTTTTTGCTGTGTATATATTTAAATGTTATAACGACTATTTGAACGTTATGTAGGCTGATTTGCATGTTACTATATCAGGCGCGGATCCAGCAAAAGATGTTGGGGAGGGAATTTAGAGTATTGATGATAAATTTTCTATTGTTTTTTATTTTTTTGTATTGCACATTTTTATTTCTGGGGAGGAAAGTGTCTCATTTTCCCTCCGCCTGGATCCGCGCCTGTAATGTATATATTCGAATGTTATTACACATTTTTTGATTTTACACTGGCTAATAAGACTCCATGGAAAACGCCGAAATACATTTCACTGTGTCCCATTGACTTTTACAAGAAAATTTTACAATTTACTAATGAAGTTTACATTTTGCTATAGCAAATTACAATTGACGTTTTCTTAATGTCGGTGATAACTTCAGATTTACAAAATTTGTTCTCATTTTCATTTACTATAAAAATTTAACTTTGATATTAGTTGATATTAATGAAATTAATCTTGAAATAGTGTAGTAAGCCGATTTAAATAGTTGATGGTCTATTTTCTAGGTCTTGTTCTCTGCTTTTTCTAAATGTATTTAAAGATCTATGCTGAAAAATTTTTGAAAATTTTTTTCTAGTTCGTAAAAAAAATAGTTCGGTTTGATATGGAATGACTCTTATGTAGTATATGTATGTGGCTGTTAGATGGCATTGTTAATTTTTTTCATTCTTTTCATAAAACTGTATTTTTACTATTGTTTCAGTTTGTTTTGTTTGTGGTAACGTTATAATTCATCCAAAAATTTTTTGATTATGAAAAATTTCATTTCATTTTCTTGGGTTTTATTATATACGTTTTTTTTTTCGTTCATTCGTTTAGTTGATTGCAACAATTTATTTTGTCATCTCAAGGAATGTTGTCGAAAGTTTAAGTTTCAATTGTTGTTGTTGTTGTTATATGTTTAAGACACTTTTAGTTTTTTGCTGTTGTGGTTCTTTTTTAGGTTTTTTTTATATAATGAATATAGTTTTTATGGTTCATAAAAAGTTTAATTTGAGTTTTCCTTTGAAAGCCTATTAAAGGTTTTAAAGAAAATATAAATTAAAATGAAATTGTGAAATTTCTATACACTCATAATAACCTACATACACTAATAATATATAAATAAATTATTAATTTAATATAATTTAAATTAAATGAGAAAACCTTTTGAAAAACTCACAAAAAATAATTAATATTACGAAGGTTTTTGTTAATTTGACAATTACTCGTTCTTTTATGCACGAATTATTATGAGTGTATATACCCGGGTAAACATTTTTATATAAATTCTATTATAATTATAACTCATTTGATATGTTCCCATATATAAACGCATTCAAATTGATCAGAAAAATGGGTCATCTATATGTATCTAATTATATCAAATATGATATAATTTTATACAATTTTAATCAAGATTGGTTCCAATTATATCTCTCAAACATATTACCGGATTAAATTATTTCAATATTGATCACAAAATTTGGCGATCCAATAATAAGTTTTTTAAGTTTCTGATAGATATACCATGGAATCAGTTTATATCTATTTGGATCTAAATAGATAAAAAAGAAAAGTTAGTTTTGGTGGATTCAATAAGATATTTTGCAATTTAATCGAATGCCATGAAATATATAATTTTGACTACCCGAGTAAAAACGTTTACATATAATCATGCATTATTTTATACAAATATATCAGCATGCTATTATATGTAAATGCATATGATTACACAGGTCAACAGCAAAAAAAGGCTTGACTAACCACTATATAGAATTGATGCATCATGGCTGCCTAAGTACAAAAATGGTAAAATTTTTCAATTCTATGGATAATTTTTTTTTTTTAAATTTTTTAAGTAAAATTGACAATATTTTGAGACATTTCTCCACTTATGTTGTCATAACTCAAAAACAACTAGTCCGATTTTGTCAAATTAAATTTACAAAAATTAAGGTTTACAATATCTTTAAAGAACGTGTACAAATTTTTTAATAAGATCAATAGTTTCAAAGTTATGAAACAAATTGTTAGCAAAAAAAAAAAAAAAAAAATTGAAAAACAAAAATCTGGAAAAAATCGAAAACTGCAAAAAATATTACTTTTTATTTTTTTGTAGTAAAGCTACATATCATGCGAATTAAACTAGATATGGATCATAAAAATCGATGCATGCTTTACATTTTTATTTACAATTAATTGAAGGTATCGCATATTTACAAGCACTGTAGAAAATTGTACCTACATAATGAAAATGCAGAACATAAAAACTCAGGTGCATTTTACGACACGCATTTTGGCAAAACCCCTTTGGGAAAAACCTCTATGACATTTTTATGATTCTAATAATTAAAAAAAAATAAGTAATAAACAAAAGATTGTTTAATTTTTACGATTGCGGTAGGATAGTAATAAAACGCTCATAAATGTGCGTGTACGCTGAAGTGCTCTTATTTTCCGTTAGCTACCTTTTTTTTCATAAAAGTCCTTAATGTTTTTTAGGATTCTTGGGAATAATAAAAAATTTGCAGCACACACAAACTGTATCCACACAAAGGGTTATCCCAAATTATAGTATCAGTATTTATAAGATTTCCTTGACCCTTTTTATTTCATTCAAGAAGTGTTTGCGATAACGCAAACATCATTTAATACCTACACAAAAATTAGAGTCATACAGCTTAGAAGTTAAAAACAATTTTCAAATATTAATAAAAATGAGCCAGAAAGCCAGAACATTTTCATGTAAAAACGATCCAGATTTATTTTGTTATGTGTGCGGCCAATATATCACCGGGAAAAAACGGAAGTGGTTCTTAACTTCATTGCAAAAGTCATATCACGATTGCTATAATATCTATCCGCACAATTTGAACCAGCATTGGACACCGAGTACTATATGCATTCCATGTCGATTGAATTTATCTATGAAGTCTTCTAACGTAAAGTAAGTATAAATTAATAGATTTGTAATATTTTATAATTACAATATTTCTTAATTAAAATTTGAATTCTTCATATTCCTGATTTCAATTTTTTTTTTCATTTTACAGACGACACTTGGAAATTTTGAAGCCTATGCTATGGAGAGAAACAGCGAACCACGCATCCGAGTGTTATTTTTGTTTAAGTACAAAAAGCGGTTTTGGAAAACATATGCGATGGTCTTACCCCACGAGGTCTGCTGATGGGTTTACACTTGCAGTTCTACATTCACAAGAAATAGAATATGCTCAAGATCGGGGTGCAAGCTGTAGTCATGTGCTTTCATCTTCACCAGGACACTCAACCTCAAGTATGTCTTATCAATCAGATATGTCAGATCCAGCACTACCATCTACAGCTGAAAATGACGAGTTCATCCCACACAAACATTTCTCGCCGAGACCATGGAATCAAGATCAGCTTAATGATGTAATTAGAGACCTTGGATTGTCGAAAAGATCTTCTGAATTACTTGCGTCCCGGATGAAAGAAACAGGTCTCATAACTAAAGAAACTAAAGTTTCGTATTACCGTACTCGAGAAAAAGACTTACTTCATTATTTTGCTGAAGAGGATGACTTTGTGTACTGCACAGATATTTCTGGTTTGATGACTGCCATGGGCTTAAAGAGATATGATTCAAACGAATGGCGTTTATTTATCGACTCATCAAAACGCAGCTTGAAGTGTGTCCTTTTGCATAATGGAAATAAATTTCACTCCTTGCCGATCGCACATTCAACCAAAGTAAAAGAAGAATACTCTGTAATTGCATTGGTCATGAAGAAGATAAAGTATGATGAACATAAGTGGGTAATTTGTGTTGATCTTAAGATGGTAAATTTCCTCTTAGGCCAACAAAACGGCTTTACAAAATATCCTTGTTTTATATGTTTATGGGACAGCAGAGCTAAAACAGAACATTGGAAGAGAAAACAATGGCCTTCTAGGGAAACACTAGTTCCAGGTACGCCAAATGTTATAAATGTGGCTCTAGTGCCCCGAGATCGCATCATATTACCCCCTCTTCACATTAAACTTGGTCTGATGAAACAATATGTTAAAGCACTTAACAAAGATAGTGAATGTTTCCAGTATATTTCAAGGAAGTTTCCCAATCTAAGTATGGAAAAGCTGAAAGCAGGCATATTTGATGGCCCACAAATTCGCAAATTGGTGAACGATACTGAATTTGGCAGTTCAATGTCAGAAATTGAGAAGAATGCATGGGATTCGTTTGTATGGGTTATTCAAAATTTCTTAGGAAATAACAAGGGTGATGATTACGTTGCGCACGTTGAAGAGATGTTAACTCACTTCCAGAATCTTGGATGCAACATAAGCATAAAAGTACACTACCTGCACAGTCACTTAGATCGTTTTCCAGGAAATCTAGGAGACTTGAGTGAAGAACAGGGCGAACGATTCCACCAAGATATCCGGACAATGGAGGAACGATACCAGGGTCGCTGGGATGCACACATGATGGCTGATTTTTGCTGGAGTATTCAGAGTAACACTTCGTATTTCAGAGTTTGTAGTTTATAATACATATTTATTTATTTATTTTCTTGTTTTATTTATTATAATAAATGTGAATAATAAAATATAAATTTTCTACTATTTAATTTATTTATTTATTTACATTTAAGCTCATCCAACACAAATGTCTTTCCGAAGAATAGAATCAGTATATTCTAGGTAGGGTTTTGCCAAAAAATACACGAATGTTACTATGTAATGCATTTTTGATGTGAAAATTTGTACATAGCATGGGGAAAATGTTTTCAAAATTCAATCAATCGAAAGAAGAACATTAACTACTCAATTTTATGTATATCAGACAAAAAACTAAAATTTGGTGAAAATGAGCGAATTCACTTAATTGTGAATAAATTCGAAAAAAATCAATCGATTTTTATGATCGATATCTCATTTTGTTCCTATTACATGTGGCTTTGCGATAAAGCAATAAATCTGAACGATTTTTGCCGTTTTCGATTTTTTATGATTTTTTTAAAACAAAAAAATTTGCTATTTTCATGTAAAAAAAATATTTTTTCCCTCAATTTTTTATTATAACTCCGAAACTACTGAGCCGATTGAAACGCAATATATTAACGGATTAAAGGCTATGTAAATTTCAGTTTTTCTAAATTTATTTGAATAATATCGGACTAATTTTTTTTTAGTTATCATTAATTATGTGGAGAAACGTCTAAAAAAATTATAATTTTACTTAAAAATTTTTAAAAAAAAAACCTCTCCATAGAATTTCAAAATTGAACCATATTTGTACTACTGGGACCACAATACATCAAAATTGTATAGTGGTTTTCAAAGCCCCTAAAATTTTTTCAAAATTGTTGCCTTGTGTTATGTATCTTTTTATATAACATTTGTTCACGCTAAATTTTTTCATACGATGCAATATATAATTACATCTAACTACATAAAAGCCAATATATAGTTGTATATGAAATATATATGGTTAATCTAATTATTTAGGAATCCAAGTATAATTAGATATAACACAGTTCAAAATTATATTGTGTTATGGATAAAACGTTACCTTGACCCAATCATAGTTATACATTCTTTATCAGAAAAATGTAGATCTTATTTTTGCTTAAACTATATATTGCCAGACAGGAATTAATATAATCAGACAGAATATTGTCTATATATTATTTTAAATATAAATATCGTATGGTTTCTTTCAATTGTATAAACATTAATAAAAGATCTTCTCATATAAAATTTACTGAATCAGTTAATATTTTATTGGTTTTGCACCTATCAATGATAATAATTATTAAAACTTTTATTGAAAATTAAAAAGAAAAAAAGCTATAAAAAACTATCTAGAAAAAAGAAATTATGATACTCAAAAAAAAGGGTGTGAACGACATGTTTGTATGGATATGTGTTTTTATTAAAGCTGTGTCTGTTTGTGTATTTGTGTGTGTGCTTATTTTGTTTCTAAACTACAAATACAATTGGTATTTTATATTGAAACTTTTCTATTAAAAATACAAAAATAATTTGAGAATTATGTCTAAACCAAAATATGTATTTATATATTTAAAAGTCAATTAAAATACTAATTGATTCAATTAAGTATTTGTTCAGAAACAAATTTAATTCATTTAATTTAATTCATTAGATATTTTAGATATGATAGGCTGTGTACGTAAAACAGAAAATTTTTTATACATAGTTTACAAGCTACAATCAAGTTTGTTATATTTATTTTCATTTTAGCTGAAATCAAGAAAGTTTCAAATAAGTTATAAAGTATTCTATTTTAAATGCAGAAAATTTACAATTGAAATTGAAATAGAAAATTTTCATTTGTATTTAAAGAAGTTATAAATTAATCAAATTACAGATTTCTTTAAACTTTTTAAATGATAGCGCGAATATTGAAATTGAAAGAAAGCTTTTTGACTTATTGAACATTTTACTTAAAATTTTGTCAATTTAAAATAGTTACAAATACAAAATTTTGGGGCATATAAAAAAATTCTCTCAAAAACAATTATCAGATGTATTTGTATATAATGATATAAGCCGTAATATGACTCGATTCAAAGTCAGATCTGACTTAATCGTATTATATATGACTACATATAACTAGTTTTACCCGGGTAGTTTATTAGAGTGTTAGTACGATTGATTTTGGATGTTACTTTTCGTTTTGATAGTAGACGTATGAGTGATATTAATATCAAATAATAACACTCATACGCCATGATGTATAATTACCAGTAGAAGAAATTTTATGCAACTAAAAAATGCAATCAAAACAATACTTTTAGCAAAAATCAAAAACTTGAAAACACTAAAATAAAAAAAAAAAAAATAAAAAATTAACTTGGTATCTGTCTTCTAAATAGCGACATAGTGGAAAAGTTTCAAGTGTAAAAGTATTCACTTTAAGATTTGATACACACAGAGAAAAATTTAGCTATTTGCCGACTGAAATTTGGTTACTACGACTCAAATTCGATTATTATAAATTTCAGCCGGTTGGCACAACTTAACATTAGTTTTCACAACAAAGTTCGGTTAATTAAACTGAATTTTATTTGCAACAATAAAAATATTCAGCAATCTAATGTAAATAAGTTGTAAACACTAACATACACTTTTCAATTCGGTTGGCACTTTAATTTTCTGTGTGTAGTAAATGTCCATTTAGAAGACCAAAAATTCAAAAATGACTTGGAACTTACAAGAGTGTTTCATTCATTTCATTTGTTTTGCGCATAGTGTTTAACATTCATATCCAAACAAATACAAAATGCAGTCACAAGACTTGGAAAACCATTAAAAACTAATTTCTATATCACTGCTAGGTAAAAATATGTAAGATGGTTTACAAGTAAAACCTTAATTTTCCGATTTTAAAACTTTAACAGTTTCTTTCATTGGACTGAACACATATTACATCAACGACGTTAAAAAGATATATACGATTACACAGTACTACAAAATCATAATTTTTAAAAATTAATAACGTTGTGACTATCAGTTCTATATATTTTAGGACGCTGATTTCAATGGCGTTCCTTAATTTTTCGATTAATGGTAGAGTTTTTCCATAAAATTATTTTAAGGGTAGGCTCATGTAAAAGTAGTTTGCAATCAGTCTGACTATTTCTTATGAAATGTAAGGACAACCACTGTATTCTTATATGGCGAACATATTTGATTCACAAAACTTTAGACTAAACCCGCTATTTGGCGGATTTTAATATTTTTCCCAATTTTTACTGTTTAAGCGAACTTAATCGCTTAACTATCAATTGACCTTAACAAATGAACATACAGTAGAAAAAGCCAATTAGGAAGAGGTGTTTCAGCAAGATAGCAATTACTTTAGTATGGTGCCTCATATGCAAACGTTCGATTTGTCAGAAATTTTATATGACAGCATAGCTTCCCGCTATGCACACAGAGTCCAACTTTTAGTATGATATGTGAATACCTTTGGGAAGTATATGTGAAAATAATTATTATAACTGCGCAGTCTGATTCAGAAATTTGAAAATTTGCAATGTAGTTATGATATTGAGAAAATACACTCATTCTTTTCTACCACACCTTTCACAATTAAAATTAAATAAAATTGCATATTAATTGTAGTATTAATTGCAATTGTCTGAAAAAGACGTTAAAATTCAAACTCAAACGAAAAATGTTTTAATTTGAAAAAGTTTTTCTAACAAAAACACTAATAAAACACAAACAAAACGAAATAACAAAATATGAAATATACAACCCTTTTTGCAATAAGAAAAAGGAAAGATAAAATAACGTAAGATGTGTGTCCTTGTCTTTCGCTTCATTCTGTCTACTTGTACGTATATTTGTTTGCAATTTGACTAAAATTTTGCTCGATTTAAAATATTTATTACTAATACATAAACATTTATAAAATACAACTACATACATAAATATTACAAAAAAAAAAACAATAACACTATGTTTTGAGCAATAGTATAAAAAAATGTCAAGCAAGTTTTGAATTTGAGCATATATTTGATTGATTCAATTAATATTTAATTGACAGCTTTTAAAATTTTCAACAACTTGATTTAATCGAAAAAACGTAGGGAAATATTTGTTTCTGTGTAAGGTATCAAATTAAATTTCAAAAATAAATTTGATATTTTTTTAGTAAAAATGTCAGAATTAAGAGCCCGGTTATAAACCAACATATATGCAACCATTTATGAACATGTATGAACTCATTCATGCTCATATTTGAAGTAATTCGAGGTCATACATGTCCCCATATACCAACATATAGGATTCACATATTTTCATTAGAGTTCATATGTGCTCATACATGTAAATATTACCTAAAGTTTCGTTAATGTACCCATATGACCCTGTATGGAAATGTATAGATATGTATATTTATATATGTAAATATTACCTCAATTTTCGTTAAAGCACACAGATGAACATTTAGGATTCCTCATATTAACATATAAGAATGGTTTATGAACACATATTAATCATGTATGGATGCATGTGGTCATGTATGGAGAATGTGTGGATCCATATATGTCGATTTTTAATATTAAAAATTAAGAATTAGGCTTCGTTTTAGGATGAAATCGCTAATTATTAGTTTATTATGCGTTAACAGACCTTTAATTAAAAACTGTATTCGCTTTGAATATTTCATTGGAAAAAACGTTGTAAACTTTTACTTAATATCGTATTTAAAATATTTCATTTTAATTAAGACCACAATGAAAATAAAATAAAATAAAAATATTCTGCTACAAATAAATAAATATGGCAAAGTATTATTAAAAGCTCAAGCCTTTACGAATTTATTATGAAATAAACAGTAATTTAATGCAATTTAAGTCAGTTCATAAAAAAAAGCATGTGGTGGGGTGTTGCAAAAAAAAAACTCTGGTTAAATTTGATATTGACCAAATTTTTAATAAAAATATAAAAATAGTACAGACATATTGTATTTACAAATATGTATTAAAAACGACACATATAAAAATCACATGCTGGTGATACAAACAAATAAAAGCATAATTTTACAATATAAAACAGTAGAGGGCAAAAATTAGTAACCAATATTATGAAAATTTATAAATTTTGTATAAAATGCATACTTGCATTGAACAAAATTAAAATAAAACACACATGAAGGGAAGTACGTCTTCTCTCGCTTACAAGAAAAAGAAGGCACTACCATCTCGCTTACAAGAAGTCGAAAAAGATGTTACTATCTCTCATACTTTTATATAAATTTAAAAAGAAAGCTGATATAAAATAAAAAAATAGTTTTTTTTTTATACAACATGAATTTCTTTTATACTTAATAATCCGTTCGAAATTCATTGTGTGTGTTATTTGTCACACTGTTTAAAAGTATATGTAAATGTATTTATATGTAGATGCTCCAGTGCTGCCAACTCAATTTGTCAAAAAATCGGTAATGTTTTGTGTCAAAACTAGTCAAAATTGTCATTTTAAATATTGAAAAACTGTCAAAAATTCGTCATTCCTAAAACTCCTTATATTTCACAAAAAGAGAAAATTTTACTTTCATTTTAATCACTTTATTTGTAATTTATTTTATTTGTGGGCGTTGTGGTGTAATGGTTAGCGCGTGGACTTTTACACAGAAGGTCCCGGGTTCGATTCCCGGTGCCGGCAACATCAAAATAATATGTATGAGTTTTTTCTATCCCTCATACGTATCGCAATGTCCACCTTCGGTGTTCCCATAGCAATTAACCCCACCGAAGTAAAATAATGAATCAGGGCTATGAACCAAAAAGCTTCAATAAGTTCGCTAACTCTCCATCAGGTGGCGAGCAACAACTGTTCTTAGACTTATCATCTCGCGCAATTACAGTGTTGCCATGTCTGAAGCCCTTCATCTTTCCCCACCTTTCATCTCTATACTATCCCTTTCCAAAGAAAGCAACACACTAGATATAGGAAGTATTTCCTGAGTGTTGCCTCTCTTTTAAAAAAAAAATTATGTCACAATTTTGATGTCCTTTATTAGCAAACTCCCTTATAATTGCATCCAAGTTTTAAGAACACAACAGCCCATACTCATTATGCGGAATAGAATTTAAAAATCACCGACCTATTGTAAAATCTGTAAAATTCCATGACAAAATGTTAATTTTTTAATATTTTCCATATTTGGTTTTACAAAATTTGGGCATAAAAAAATGTTAGTCAAGTAAAATATTGATTTAGCTAGAATCAAAATGTGGAAAATCGCTCTTTTGCCCGTGATTTTAAAGCTAATTAATTAAATGATTCAGAAAAATTAACAGTTTTGGATTTAACCTCCAAAAATATATAAAAAATCGCTTCGGTTATCGTTATTTTGAAATGAAATTAAAATGAGTCCTTCAAAATGATGAAGTTTATATGTAGTTTATCTTTAAATCGGTAAATAAATACTTTTTGTTATACTTTTTTCTGTAGATGTTTTAAATGAACAGAAAATTGATCAAATTTTGTCAGCAAAAAAAATTAAGAAAAACATTGAAAATTTCGATAAAATTTCAAAATTTGTAATAATCATAATTTTTAATACAATAAATTTAGTAAAATCGTCAATAGTCATTTTTATAATATTTCACTTCAAAAATCGTCAAAATGTAGAGAAATCGTCAAAGTAGGCAGCGCTGGTAGATGGATATTTTACAATAAGGGATACATTAAATAGGATTAAAGTGTAATGTATTTACTGTTCATTGATATCCATTTAAAGTTTACATATATTACATACATTTCATACATACCTATATGTATATAATACATATAGCATACATATATTTACATGCACACTCACACATATGTAGCATATTGTGATCCAGAAAAATACTATTAAAAAAGTATTGTAAATGAAACCATTTTTAAATGATAAATTTACCAAATGCTGTTATCTGCTGAAGACACTGAAAATCAATTTGTAACTAAACTACATTTATATTTTCCTATATAAAACATTCAAACACACATACATGCATACATTCATTTTTGCACATATGAATATGATATGTATACAGATTTATATGAGGTTTATGTTTGTGTAAATTTTGTTGTATGTTTTGGTGCTGTTTAGAATTGCTTTTTGTCATGACATAATGTTTGAAAAATACATATTTTTTAATTCTTTCTAACAAAATTTCGGAAAAAAACATTCAAAAAAAAAAAACCACAAAATCTAAATCCCTGAACATGAGATGAGAAAGCAAAGACATAGTTTCATAGAGACATACTACAACATGCAAAAAAAAAATTGAAAAAGTGAATTACCATAAGTCTTTGAGTAACAAACAAACTACACATACATGAATGTTTATTATGGATAAAATTATTAGGTAAGGATAAGACTAATCCATATCTATACAAAAAAAAAATCAAGCTTTTGATCTCGAGCCCGTTTAATTTTAAACAAATTTGATATGGTAGACAAGTGTCATATATATATATATATATATATATATATATATATATGAAGTGGTCAAAATTTCGGGTTGGTAGCTTTTCTTACGGTTGTGGAAAATTTGAAACAAAATCGAAAATTTAACAAAAGGTGTCCATATATTTTTAACGGTTAAAGCTACGTGATTCTTTTTAATTCTTAATATAAACAACGAGTTACTTTCGCTGGTGCTAACGAGTATAACCAATTACCTGACAGTTATAAAAATATTTCTATATTGTCAACTTTTAAAGGAAGTATAAAACAATACTTGCTTAATAACGCCGAAATACTTCTTACGACTTAACATTATTAAAAATGTAAATATGTATATTTTTAATTCTTTTTTTTTTTTATTTTTATATATTATATATTAATTTATGCAATTAACGGCACTCACTTGCCTGAGCAGTCGCACATTAACTATCTTGGAGTTCACCTCGACAGACGTCTCACCTGGTCCCACCATATCGAATCTAAATCAATCCAAATGAAACTTAAAACAGCTCAACTTCTTTGGCTGTTAAATTCGCACTTTGCTCTAAATCTAGACTATAAAGTCTTACTATATAAAGCTATACTCAAGACAATTTGGACATATGGAATCCAACTCTGGGGAACAGCTTCAACATCAAACATAGAAAAATTGCAAAGAAGACAATCCAAAATATTGCGACTGATAACTGGCGACCCATGGTTTATTCGCAACGACAACATCCACAAGGATCTTAATATACCCACAGTCCGCGATGAAATCAAGAAATTCTGCTCCAATTACGTGCGGAAGTTAGCATATCACCCTAATCCTCTAGCTCAGGATCTACTCTCTTATAGAGGCCACAGGCGTCTAAAAAGGATCGATACCTACATTAA
This sequence comes from Delia radicum, assembly GCA_021234595.1. Lineage (NCBI taxonomy): Eukaryota > Metazoa > Arthropoda > Insecta > Diptera > Anthomyiidae > Delia > Delia radicum. The sequence goes on from CM037853.1 coordinate 25,559,879, forward strand.
AATTGTAATATATTTATTGTTGCCTACTTTTTTTAGCCTCTATAAAGCCATAATTGGCGCTGAGGCAAAAATTTAAAATTTGTTAAATGAATTGAATAAATTGAACATGTTAATTATAAATTTTTTCATTGCGTACCAAATTAATCCCTCAAGCCAGGGATGGCAAGATTTTCTTCATTGCGTGCCAAATGCAGACATATTTTGTAGTAAAAAACTGTAGTAGTGTGATACCCTTATTAATTTAAAATTAGGATATTCTTTTCTTTTAGTAATGACATCACCAGAAAAAAAAGAATTTATCGTTTTTCTGTTATTTTTTTTTTGGATTTTTATTTATAAGCACTTTTTGCAACCTTTTAAATAATTCTCCGGTTTTTAAAATTGCAATTTTTTTGGATAACTTAAAATTTGTTTTGTGAAATTTTCTGGTATTTATTTGATTTCTAATATTAATTGATTGAATAAATTTTTTAATTGAAACCAATTTTTAGCAGTTAAAGTATCCTACTATTAACAGCTAGTGCTTAACTTGGTTTGCCGTTTGAAAAAATTTTAATTAAACCAAATATTTCATCAAAGTATGGACCACATTACCGGCCTGTTGCAATTTTTGTTTTATTTACAATTTAAAAAAAGTTATTACTAGATTGCTTCAAAAAAAAAAACTAAACAAAAAATCAAATATATTACTGAAATTGTACGAGCAAATGAAAAAATGAAAAAATTTTAGGTATTTGCAATAATGCATAGTTTTTTAGAATTATATTAGTGCATTAGTGCACTATTTATAAGAACGATTTGTTCTACATTTTTTTTTGCGATTTTTTCTGAAAAAATACCAGTTTAATTTTAGTTTCTGATTCCCAGTGACATTGTAAGCGTGTACTAACTAGTCCATATATTTTAAATTCAGCTACAATTTTAGTTATGGGAAACCCTGATTCTCGATATATCAGAAAAAGAAATTTCCCTACTATTTTGTATTAAATCGATTTGCTGAAAATTTTGAAAGCCGTCATTTCAAAATTAATTGAATCAATCAAATATTTGCTCAAATTCGGAACTTGCTAGTAACTTGCTTGCACATTGTTGTTGTTTTTTGTAATATTTATGTAGTTGTTTTCTTTTTTAATTATTTATGTTTAGTGGTATTAGTAATAAATATTTTAAATTCATTTCAATTAGTTTAGATATTAATTCTTATTAGGTTTATTACTTTATTACGTTAAATAATTTAGGTTTAGTTGTTTAAATCTGACTATTTATTTATTCTAATACATTATCATAAAATTAATAATGAAATTTTTAAGTTTAATTTCATTTAATAAAAATTTTATTAAATAGAAAGAAAATGCAAAAAAATAAATTAAAAATTATTTCAAACAAAAATACTCCGATTTTAAAACAAAGATCTAATTTTTACAAAAAATAAAAAAATCCATAAAAATGCCATAGTCCCTACGCTTCAATAGAAAGAAAAAAACTAATTTCTGTGTGAATTTGTTCACATAAGTATAAATAAATCTGTTAACTGAATTCAAATTTGATGCCGGCTTAAATTCAATGTCATAAAATTCAAGCTGTTAAAAAACATTTGGTATGGCAACAACACTCTTATAAAAAAAAACATTTGGTATGGCAACAACACTTTTATAAAAAAAAAACATTTGGTATGGCAACAACAATTTTTGTTTATTTTTATGGAAACTATACCATATTGATCACTTTTAAATCAAATGAGTTAGAATTTAATTGAAAAATAAAGCAATTAAAGATCTATAAATTTCTAGTTGAACTAGATATTTGTTTATAAACCCTGATAAATTTGACAAGAAACCGCCATCTTCATCGGTTTCGTGTGATCAGAGACATTTATAATCCAGGAATATCAATTTATTTTCTTGCATTTTAATAAGTACACTCATAATAATCCATGTATAAAAATACAAAATTAATGTCAAAACAACGAAAACTTTCGTAAAATGTACAAAATTTCGTTTATTTACGAAAGTTTTTGTTATTTTCACATTTGTTTCGTATTTTTATATATGGATTATTATGAGTGTATAAAATTAATGTTTGATCGAACTACAAAAAACTATCATGCCCTGTTACATATACGACAGATATGACATATAGGACAGGAAAGGACAGAGAGGACAGAGAGGACAGAGAGGACAGAGAGGACAGAGAGGACAGAGAGGACAGAGAGGACAGAGAGGACAGAGAGGACAGAGAGGACAGAGAGGACAGGAGGACAGAGAGGACAGAGAGGACAGAGAGGACAGAGGACAGAGAGGACAGAGAGGGACAGAGGACAGAGAGGACAGAGAGGACAGAGAGGACAGACAGGACAGAGAGGACAGAGAGGACAGAGAGGACAGAGAGGACAGAGAGGACAGAGAGGACTAGAGAGGACAGAGAGGACAGAGAGGACAGAGAGGACAGAGAGGACAGAGAGGACAGAGAGGACAGAGAGGACAGAGAGGACTAAGAGGACAGAGAGGACAGAGAGGACAGAGAGGACAGAGAGGACAGAGAGGAAGAGAGGACAGCGAGGACAGAGAGGACATGAGAGGACAGAGAGGACAGAGAGGACAGAGAGGACAGAGAGGACAGATATGAAGAGAGGACAGAGAGGACAGAGAGGACAGAGAGGACAGAGAGGACAGAGAGGACAGAGAGGACAGAGAGGACAGAGAGGACAGAGGGACAGAGAGGACAGAGAGGACAGAGCTAGGACAGAGAGGACAGAGAGGACAGAGAGGACAGAGAGGACAGAGAGGACAGAGAGGACAGAGAGGACAGATAGGACAGGAGAGGACAGAAGGACAGATTATTACATAGATTACATATATTACATATAGTACATATATTACAGATATTACATATATTACATATATTACATATATTACATATATTACATATATTACATATATTACATATATTAAATATATTACATATATTACATATATTACATGTATTACATATATTACATATATACAAATATGAACTCATTCATGTTTACAAAATTTCCTATCTTAAATAGTTTAGGAAAATGCTTTTTCTCCTACCCTATGTTAAACAACTATAAGTAAAGCATTGTTTGATGTTTGTTTTTTCGTTTTATTTAGTTTATTTTTAATAGACACATGCTATATATAAACCACTACAAGTTTGTAGTAAGCATGTTCTTGTCCGAAACCATTGAAGTTTGTATTTTTCCTATAAAAGGGTGAAGGTTTAAAATGTAAAACACATGTTTCAATAAAAGAAAACTAAAAAAAAAAAAAAAATATATATAAATATCAATTAGGATTTAAGCCAGTAATAAAGAAAATTCTCTTAATGAAAATTAAATTAGAAGATTAGAAAATTTTTATACAATTTTAAAATGTATATAGAAAAAGGTGGATATGTGTGCGTTGGAAATGCTATTTAAAAATACTTTTTAGAAAATCTACCACATATAAATGATGACCTCTAAAAATTGACTCTTGAAAGTTAACTTTGATACACATACGTTAGAACACAAACATTTTCAAATAAATTGAATGAAGATGATGAAAATGAAATTGAAAAAAAAAATGGAATAAATGAATGAGTGAATGTTGATTGTTGATACCATTCCGTACGTTTCAAACTAATGCTGCTGTTTTCTTTTTACTGATGCCTGCATTGTTGTCATCTACGTTTAATTTTTGTGTTTTTTTATCTGTGAGTTTTTTTTTTTTTTTTTTTTTTAATTAAAAAAAGGATTTTCAACATAATCCCCTAGATGAAACTCTAACATTTAGTAGTCAACAATATCAAATATAAGCTGAAGTAAAAACCAAAGCGCCACACTGCCATACAGCAGCAGTTGCAGGATGTATAGCATCAGTTGTTGTAGATAGGAGCTGGCAGGCAGGCAGGCAATGTATGGCAGTGGCAGTAGAAGAAGATAAATATCAATTTGTGGTTTTTGCGGACACCCGCATTTGAAAAACATTCAGACAATACTAACAGATCGATATGACCATAACATAAAGTTAGTGTTTTTTTTTTTTTTTTCAATATGATTACTAGGACTAGGAAGTTACTGCATTTGTAATCGTGTTTTATGTACATAAAATATGCATTCAAAATTGTAAAATATGCTCTTAAGATTTAAATTTATAATTTATTTCTTTCGACGTTTTTAAAACTAACACAATTAAAGTAATTTTTTTTTCTTAGAAAGTGGTTAAACATTTTAAAATATGCATTAATCTTATCAATATGCATTAGTCGTATCAAAAAACTTTGAACAAACAAAATTGATAAAATACATATGTATATAAATTTTGTAAAAAGCTGATTTTGGTAAAAAATTATTAAATTTGCTAAAAAGATGCTTTCTAATGCAAAATATGCATGTATAGAAAAATATGCAAAAAAAATGCCAAAATATGTTTCAAAATATGCATTTATATTAAAATATGTAAAAATCAGTATTAAAAACCGATGCCATTTTGTTGTTAATTTGTTCATTGGCAAAAATATTTGGTTCTCTAGCTAACGACAACAAACATGTAATTACATGAACTTTCGAGCCCTAGTGATTACAAATACATACAACTTCTAAACCCGTATATATTATAAAATACATTTAAAATTATTCTTTATTAACTTTTAAAAACTTCATTAAAATTTAGGTTGTCCCGTAAATAAATATAAAGAAATACAAAAATTTTCGACACTGAAGTAAAATATTTTCAATTTTTTTTTTGTTGATCTTTTTGCTTCAAAAATTATATTATATTATTATACATTGGTCCTCTGAAGATTTTCGGTGACACCAAATGAAATATGTAAGCACCTGTCAGTAAATAAATTCTGCAATAAATTAGCGGATGAAGACACTTTTTAATTAATACACACACATTGCACGGTTTTTTGTTTAACAAACAACAAATGATCTTGAACTTGAATAATCTTGCTCACATCATCATTTATGTTAAATATCGAAAAATAAACCTTTGGTTTTAATTTTTTAATATTTAAAAGTAAAACATTTTGTGTATATTTTACACAGAAAAAGTAAAATCGACTTTCAAATCATATATTTGTTGATTCAGTTAAAAGTTCAATTAAATGCTGCCCTATTAAGGTAATTGATTTTATTTTCAAACAAATTTTTTATAGACACTATTAAAACTTTAATTAAAAATTTCCAAAAAAAAAAAAAAATCGTCAAAATCAAAATTTAAAAATATCGCAAAAATTGTAAAAAAAATCGCCATAATTTAAAAAAAATATCATCAATATTAAAGAAAAAACTAGCAATATATTAGCTCTCATTTAGTGGGAAAACTAGGTTATATGAATGTTTGATGTTTTACATGTGATTGTCACTTCTTCAAAACGTAATCTGTTGATGGGATTCTAGAAAATTCCCAAAATAGATCTATTAACACATTCCTAAAAGTGAACAATTAATAAATTTGAAAACAAAAACTCTATAGATTATTTGTTAGGACAATATCCTAATAAAAAAATATAGAGTATGGCCACGAACTTGAATAATTGTCATTTTCATTACACAATTAAAGGTCAAAATAACATAATTTTTATTTTTAGTCAAAATTATATCAAACTTATTCTTTAAAAATATTAGAAAACTTATTTGTTTATAGTAAAAATCTTAAATTTTAAAAAGTTATTAAACTAAAACTTAAGAAATTTAAAAATTGTATGAAAAAAACTAAAACCAAATTAAAATTAGTTCAGAAAATTTAACTTCTTAAAATTAAGTACAATTACTTCTTAAAAATTGTCTTTTTAAACCCACAAAATTCTCATTTGGTTTATAGTTCATAATATATAAGAATTTTAGTTTTGTCAAGTACAACTTAAGTAATAAATTTCAGATTCAAAACGTTTGCCTTAACGAAAATCATCTTGTAATTATTTTCGTTAATATTAACTTAAGAGATAAATGAAATTGATTACTTGACTGTTAGGTGCCAAACCTAAACACTTAAAGCAGAATTAGTTTGTACGATCTGTTCTGTTACGAATCAGCTGTTTTGTTTCTGTTCAATTGAAAGTCTGTATGTGTGGTTAGTTTTCGCTTTTTCGTTCTGTTCTGTTGCGGACAGATCTGTTAAAAAAAGAGAATTCAACGTTAAGTGACAGCCTAAAGTGCGTATGTATTAGTTTGTTGTAAAATCTTTTTCTCAATATTGGAATCAGGGATGATAAAGTTGGTACTATAGTACTTTTTATGGTAGTGTGTGAATCTCAAATGTACCATGATACTCCTATGACTCATTTAGTACGAGTTACAAATTTTTCTATGTATGAATTTCTTGATCCCTTTAAAATTCAATAATTATTAATTCGATTTGCAGTCCCATATGAACAATGAATTAATTTGGAACCAAACGCTGTGAATTAAATCACATGAATTCACTGAGTGCGACTGATTACAGATGATTATATTAGAGTTTTAGTAATCGATTAAACCAATTATTGAATTCAATCACTAAGGGTTATAATTATTATTAACTAATTTTAATTTTCAAAAAAGTAAATAATCAAAATCTTATAAAAATGTGAAATTGACTATTATCAGCGTGTTTTTAAAATCGAATGAGTTCACGAACAAATTTGTTTGCAACCAAACACAAGGATTGAATTCGCAAAAAACTGTGAGAAACGTAATTCAATACAGCAAGATATTAATAGCACATTCAAAAAATATTAAAAGTTTGGTGAATTTAAGAAAAAATCTCAAAATTTCAATAATTTTTTAAATCAATATCGGCTAATTTTCTTAGTACGCACTACACATTTTTACATAGCTTTATGTACATTTTTCCGAAAAGTTTGGTATTGAAAATGAGCAAAATCGGTCCTGCGGTTCAAAAGTAATTACAAAATATTACCTACAGAACAGAACGACACAGAACGGCAACAGAAAGTGACAAAATGAGGCCTTTATATGTTTGAGAGTATATACCTTTTGAGAATTACTAATTGATAAATAATATTACAAAAAAAAAAAAAATGAAACAGACAAGTGAACATGTTTTTTTTTTGCTGTTTATCTTAAATATACGTACTTATGAACTAAAAAGGCATTAAATTTGCATTAGCACAAGTTCAAACGTCTTAAAATTTAAGAAACTTAATTTTAAAATATTTTTACTAGTTTCAAGCAAAATTTATACTTAATTTAATTCAAAAATATTCTAAATTTTAGTAAAGTTTCATAAAATTTACAAATTTTTATTACTAAATTTACCTAATTAAAGTAAATTGCTTTTAATTGTTAAAAACAAAAAAAAAACTGTATACTTTATTGAGTTAAATTTTCTTTGGAGCCAAATCATTCCCGAATTGCTTAAAATTTAGTTAAAATTACTTGATAGTTGGTAAACTTTTTTTTTTAAGTGTATGAAAACCTATCATGTAAAGCAATGCTATTATTTCTTTAATTAAGTATTAAAAAAATAAAATATTTAATTTAAATTCATTTCGAAAAGCTCTAACTGTAAAATCTAAAATGTAAGTGGTTTCCAAACAATCGAACAAATGAGTGAGTGGGTGGCTTGTGTCAGTAGTTAAAACTTAACCAAGATGCATAACAATGTTGGTGGTATGTAGTGTCGTCGTCGTCGTCGTCATAGTCATTACCAGGCCATATGTTAGACACTTAGGCAAAATAGTTTTCTCTCGTTTTTGTTGTAGTTTCTGAATAGGGTTTTCATTAAATTTTCTCCTTGGCATGCTTGTCACGTCCACTCTGTAAAGTTTAAATCCCTTTAACATGTTTTGTAGTTAGATTTGGGATATATATATATTTTGATATTTTGGTTTTCAGCATCATCTCTAGATTTGTTTCTAATTTCGTTTAAGTTTTGTAGCATAAGAAAGGTGTGGTTAAATGTGTTATCCAAAACTAAGAAGAAAACCTAACTAAAATAAATGAAAAAAAAAAAAAACGAAAACACAGAGACAAAATATGGGTATAAATTGATATTTTTTGAAGAAAACACATTTTCCAAAGATGACTTAAAACTAGAATGTTTTAACATTTTCTTAAACGCGTGTGAAAATCCGGGTAAAAACAGTTATATCTAGTTATATATAATATTATTAAGTCATATCAGACTTTGAATACAGTCACAATAAGGTTTATATCAGTACTCAGGTAAAAATTTTAATATATGGATTTATAAAAGTTCAATGTATGTTTTTACATGTTCATAAAAATGCATGCATATCCATACATGGATGCATAAATCTCAATATATGCTTACATGCAATCGCAAAATATTTTAGAAAAATAGTTTACAATTTTGCGAAATCGATTTTCATTAAAAATAACAAACCCTCCAGCAATATTTTTTCCAACATATTACTTATGAACCTTTTCTAGTACAGCTTATTTTACCACCGGTTACATGGAAACGTTTCTGGGAACAGGTTCCTGGGAGTAAGGTTTCACTGTCCAAGAACCGGTTCACTGTCCCAGAACCGGTTCACTGTCCCAGAACCGGTTCAATTATATTAGACTCCATATTTAAATTGTTTGATTATAAATTAAAACCTGATCATACATGGGCATACATTATCATATGCGTGAATGCATAGTGCAAGATTAGACCATATTTCTTCGAATCCGAAGATGTGTCCAAAAGGAAGAATTCTACTTTTTTTGGAGAACGGTAACACGTGCCGAATTTCGCCAGAAAATTAACCATTTAAAAAGTGTATTTTTATTAAAAATTACCAACATTTTTAAACATTTTTGTTTCATTTAATTATTTAATATACTGGAAGCTATTTTGATATGGAACTCTGACTTCATCGGATATTATTAGATGTATAGATCTTTAAAATACCTTTAATTTGCAACCCGTTTTTGTACACCCGATTAAAAACTAATTTGTATTATAGCATATCGACTTATACAATTTTATATGATTATGTATGTTCCATATACAGTTTTATATTCCAGCCTATATTATTTAAAATTGCTTATATGGCTTAATTGGTCCAGCATATAAATATATTTGACCATATCAAATTACGTCAGTTTCTATAAAATTGGATTAATGAGATATCAATAGATTGAACTCCAATACAATCTAATAACATTATATATTTTTATATCAAATTTCATACTATTTTACTTTATTTGATCGAATTATATAGAACAAATCTCAGCATAAATTTATATCAGATTCAAAAAATATTTTTAAGCAGTTTTTAGGCAGTTTCTTTGGAAGAAATGTGAAAAAAAGTAAAAAAACAGAAAACTACTTTTAATATTAATAATTAACGCGAATGGATTAAGCACGCTTAAATATCGGGTAACAAAAGGTTATTCGTGTCACAAAAAAAATTTAAAATATTGTTCCTCAAAGTGTCGAAAATTTTTAAAATTCCTCGTATATAGGTTAAATCATGATCATATATGGTTTTAATATGGTCCCTTATATAAATATATGATATTTGACCACACATGGTTTTATATAAGATCATATATAAAACTATGTGTTGTCAAGTATTAAACTTTATAAGATTATTTTTAATCGGATCCGAAATTTGAGGATAAACCACATATAAAACCATGTGTGGTCAAGTATTAAACTTCATAAGACTATTTCTATTCGGATCCGAAATTCGAGGATATATGGTCGTGTAAGTTGATATATGATCATATACGGCGATAAGGTCTCAGATTTTGGATCCTTTTTTAAATGGCCATACATAAGACCATATATTGAACAACAAACTTTCATATATGATCAGCTATACTCTTAGATGATCATATAAAAGGTCATATATAATCAAATATGTTCGTATATTATACCACATTTACTTGGAATTATAAAAAAATATATTAGTCTTCGGAAAGTTTAGGTAAAAGTTATCTGAAAATCTGAACTCGAAAAATTTTCTGTCTTGAAAATGTTTGTATTTTTTGATTATTTTTTTTTTTTTGTACTCTACAAATCTTGTTTAATTTTCTTACAGTGTATTTTGGTATAATACTGTGCCTAATCGTAGTTTAAATCCTTTTGAATATTGAAATTTGAATATGTTAAAGTTTATTTCAAACAAGAGTCCCTACGATACTCTGGTACAACTCTTCGTAAACTTTCTTAAAAAATAAACTTTAAATTCATATCTCCAATGTGCAGTGATGTTTGTAGTTTGTTGTAGTATAGAATACATATACACTTTTCGAAAGCTTTTTCATTAATTAAAATATTTTCAATGAATGTTTTATAATGTACAAAAGGGCAAAACCTTTAGCTGCTGTTCCTGTGAGTACTATCGACGATGAACGACCATATCATAAGAGCAGCAGCCTGCCATGTAGCCAGGCAACCAGTCAGCCAACCAAACATCCAACCAGCAAGTAGTAGTAGTTATAGGAGATTCATATTACTAAATCAAATTATAATTTTATGAAAGTTAAACGAATGAACTACATCATATGTATATACAATGGTTAGCTAAAAAAAAAAAAATACTATATAGCTTCTAGGGTTATAACTTATTTTTTGCTAAAATATCACTAAAATCACCACGTGATTGGAAATACCATATAAATAATAGAAATCAATTTTTCGTGACATTTTGGAACAAAATCATCCCTAGTGAGGTGCATTTTTTCCAGGGTTATACTTTTAAAGTTGCATTATTGGAACAAAATTCGTACGCACCATTTTTTAATAACACTTTCTACTTAATGTGTACGCTATTCAGCGTCTTTAGAGGTCCATATCGCAAAAAAAATGCATTCATCTTATGTTCTCGAAATTCGAGAAAACCTTCAAACTTAAATGCTCTTGTGTCTTTTAAGATCAATAAGATCGTTGGCGAAATATTGATCCCTAATCATAGTCAAAAATAAAGTATACAATCAATATAATAAGTTAGTAGAAAAGTTAGTAAAACGTCTTCTAAATCAAGTATACTATTTCTCAGCAAATTTTTTGCTGAAATTGTGTTTTCAACTATAACTTTAGTTACACTTATTGAGCACTTAACTGATTCGAACTAATGTGTTAATAATATATTACTAATGTTTTACTAATTTATTTTGCTAAAAAAAAGTTGTGTTGACAAGCACATGAATAGTGTGGACGACAACCAGATTGAAAGATGTTCACAGAATCAAGTAGATGTCGCTGCATGTCAAGGTGCAGTAGAGACGTGGAAAATGATACTAAAAAATACAACTCTTGTAAGACATATCAAAAATCAACCATTGAAGATTTTTATATCTGTTTTTCATACAAATGAACGCTAACAATGTGCATACATATGGGAAAATCTAAGTAACCGTACGATTTCAAATTTTAAAAATGAAAAATTTCAAATTAGTGGCATACAATTTATTGCTGAATTAGCTTATTTAAAATCGATTAAAAAACAATAATGCGTTCGAGTGAATAAATTTTTTTGAGTGCTGAAAAAGTTATAAACAAAAAACCGCAAAAAATATTCGCTCAAAATTTTTTGGATTTTTGTCTTTTGTTTTATTGAGCTAAAGATCCTTTATTTTATAATTATAAAAAAAAACTGTTCCCTGAAGAAGTCTTCCAATGCGAAGACGAAATATTGGAAATAAATACTTATAATTATAAAATAAAGAATCTTTAGCTCAATAAAACAAAAGACAAAAATTTATTCAAAAAGATCGAAGAAAAATAAGAAAATTTTTTTTGGATTTTTGGATTTTTCGCTGGTGCGACCACAGGTTTTCGTGTAACATTTCCGTGCCAAGGCTGAATTTGGTTTCAAAATTTTTTTGACACATTTAATTTTTGCGGAAATTGAGGTCAAAGTTAAGAAAAATTCAACTTTAAATTGAATCGAACAAGCGCGGTTTATATTATTACGGGATCAAATCTTATTTCAATGATATATATTAACTAGCATATTTATATATAAATATTAAATCAATCGGATAATATTTTTTGTTGCTATATTGATTTGTTCTTCAAAATATATAAAAAGTAAAATAAAATAAATTGCAGCACAAAATTGAGTGGCTCATTCGTGGTTTAAATAATTATAGGGTTAGATATGTCTTGAACGATATTAATCATCCTTACTATTATCATGTGAAAGCGCTAAATGGGTCGGATAAACTTTGAATTCTCTACAACATTTTTTTCTCCAAAAATCGCTAAAAGGCTATCTTTAAATTAAAGACACAACCGCAGCTTTAAGAAGCATTCATTACATGAAAGTGCTAAATAGATCGGATTTTATTTTAAGGTTTTACATTACTCTGCTGTGGAGCTACAGTACGCTAAAAATACAACTTCAAATTGATCCGCATTTTAAAGAATTATATGTTGAATAATGGCTTATATGATAGATATCTCCATTACGACTATTCTCTGTAAGTACTAAAAGTATATGTGGAAAGCTACAAAATTTAAGCTTAAATGGCTTAGGATACCAAACTAATAATATGATCAATTTACCACTTGCACATAACAATAATAGTACTGATATTTTCGATCACGATTTCTCAAACTTCGGTTGTGATCTTAAAAAAATATAAGATTTTAAAATTTTATTAGTATTGTCATATTTTGTTTATTCCTGAAGGCACACACATTTGATTCCATTGTAAAGGGTGATTTTGTATCAACTTTCTTTTTAGCAACACTTTTTTTTTTTGGCAGTTTAGCTGTTTTCGTGTAACATGTTACTGTTAAACATGTTCAGTGTGGTCTATAATTTAATCGTGAATCGATTTACAAACGAACAAAGCTTGCAGATTATTTAATTTTATTATCAAAGTTCATGCTCGTTTAAGAAAGTGAAAATTGTGGAAATTGTGTTCAGCGACGAAGCTCATTTCTGGTTGAATGAATACGTGAACCAGCAAAAATTCCCGTATTTGGTGTGAAGAGCAGCCAGAAGCATTGCAAGAACTTTCAATGCATCCCGAAAAATGCAGTATGTGCCGGTGAACTCATTGGACCGTACTTTTTCAAAGACGACCAAGGCAGGAACGCTACTGTGAATGGCGAGCGCTACAACAATACGAGCGCTGATTACAATTTTTTTTTTGTCCAAAATGGAAGAGTTGGACTTGGGTGACATGTGGTTTCAACAGGACAATGCCACATGCCACACAGCACGCGAAACCATAGCCCAATTGAGAGGCGAGTTCGGTGAATTTATTATTTTACTTTAGGGGAAGCTCGATTGGGGATCGTGCGATTTAACGCCTTCAGACTATTTTTTGTGGGACTATGTTAAGGCAAGCCCGCAATGGTTGACGCACTGGAAGCCCATATTGAAGAATTTTGGAGAGAGTATGCCAAAATTGGACCCAGCGTATAAACCATTTGAGGCGTAGCCATGGTAAACTTTTACATGAAATCATCTTTAAACATTGAATTATATAGTATGTTCTTTCGACCCAAATAAACATTTCATACATTTCTCTAAATATTATGTTTTTTTTTAAGTCAAATCCGAAAGCTCTTAAAACATCACTCTTTATTATCTTATTTGTCATTTATATGAAAATATAAAAAAATTTGCTATTTCATTGACGCTGAATGCGCAAAACTTAAAATCTCTGAAATTTCTATTTACTGAAAAAAAAAACCAGTTACATATTTTGGAGACTGTTTATTCAACATGTAGGAATTATCATCCGCCAAAGGTTTAATACTATTTCCTTTTATACAAGTTAAAAATTGTTTTTTTATTTAAAGTCGCTTTTATAAAAACATTCTAATACCATAATTTATAAGATATTGTAAAGGGTCCACCATCTAACGTTTTTTTTCAACTAGTGCTTATTTCGTGAATGGTAACACTTAGCTCATGTCTGATTTGACACATAATTAGTTTTATCCTTCCGCTGAACGAATATGGTTGTGTATACGCTTGAACAACGCTGGGAAATATTGAAAATCATGGTAATGTTGCAGAATGAGTGCGAAAATTGCGTACGGAAGAAGCTCATTTTGATCTTGGCGGGTATGTAAACAAGCAAAATTGTCGCATTTGGGGCACAGAAAACCCGCACGCATACATTGAAAAGCCGAAACACTCAAAACGAGTCACTGTTTGGTGCGGATTTTGGTCCAGAGGCATAATTGGGCCATTTTTCTTCGAAAATGAGCAAGGAGTGGCCGTTACAGTCAATGGCGATCGTTATAGGGCCATGTTGAACGAATTTTGTTCACAAAAATTGAAGAGGAGGATATTGGCAACATTTGGTTTCAACAGGACGCCGCACAGTGCTTTGTCCCGTAGCAAAAATCAAAAATAAAACTGTGTCTCAGATTTTGATGAAAGATACCTTAGTCGACAGATTATAAAGTAATTAAAAAAAAAGATGTATTTTTTTTTGATTTGACTCATTTTGACGCCACCAGAGGGCGCCAAACTCGGAGAATTTTTGTATGTAAATGTTATTAAAAAATTGTTGATTTTTATGTTTTACAAAAATAATTGCTTAAAATTCACTTTTTGAGATAACATCTTTATTTTTGCACATTTAAGTTACTGAGAATATTTTCAATAAAAAAAAAATATTTTTTGTGCAAAAAAAATTTAAAATATGAGTTTTGTGTATATTTGAAATACTATATTTTTTTTTGTTCACAGGTTTTTATTACGAAATTTTGATGGAATATTAAAAAAATACATGTAAAAAAAAATTTTTTTTTTTAATTTTTCTTAGAAAGCCTATACCTATGTGTACTATTAACATTAAAGATAAGTTGCCCTTTTTAACAAGAACTATTTTATGTATTTTTTTTAAATTGTACCCTAAACCTGAGTTTTGGAACTATAAATATGGTGGTTTGCAATAATAGCTGTCACATTTTACTTTTGTTATAAAACTATTAGTTTTTTTTTTAATTTAAACAAGAAAATATATTCGATTTAGAAAAAAAAAATTTTATAAGTCAATATAAAAATGTTTTATTGTTTATAGGCGTTGCAAGTTAGCTAATTTTTAGTAAAAACCCAAAAAAATTTTAAAGTTTGGTAAAATATTTAAAAAATACATGTATTCCGTATTTTTTTATTTTCTTTTCCTGGTTAGGTTTGACCTTTGTCTGTTAGAAAAAAATTTAAAAAGATGCCCTATCGGACGATAATTATGTTTTTTTGTCGTTTTTTGTAACACCTAAAATCATTATATTTGTACTAAAAATTAAGCAAACAATATCGTATCTGTTATATTTATTTATTACTTTTTTTTTGTTTTATGATATATCTGATACGTTATAAAACAAATTTTGTAATTTTGTACTCAAATATATACAAATAATTTTATAATAATCATATAATTTTTTTGAATTTTTTTTTTTTTTGGTTATTTTTATGTAAAATATTTATATAGTACATTTATAAATGCAATTTGTAACAATTAAATAATTCGTAATGTATAAAAAGCTACTTTAAGATACCGAAAAAGCTATAAAACACCAAAATGCATATCTTCCCGCAAAATGATTTAAATAACACTAAATTGGCTACACTAGTATTAATAAATAAACTTCAACTCTTTTCTTCTTATAACCTCTTTACCAAGGTGCATTTAAATTGTATCAAGCTCTTTACTTAATTAATATTTTTGTTATAATTTCTCTCTCTCACAAATCTTTCTTTAAATGTTAACAACAAAATATTTAGAACAAAACAAAAGTACAAACAATTTTAAAATATTGAAATGCTTTACATTCTTTAACCGTCATACACATATTCAAAAATCATAACGTAAACACATTGTGATAGTCAATTTTGACTTAGAAGTAAATAAATTAATATTATTTTATATCGAAAAATTTAATAATATTATATGTTAAACAGAATCACTTAATAGTATTTTTTGTTATTTTTTTTTCCTAAACTTATGTATTAATATGTTTAGTTTTGATTTATGCATAAATGATTTGCAAATTTTAATATTAAACTTATATGCTTTTTGGCAAAAAGTTTAATAATCTAGCTTTAAAATCAAAGAAAAGATATTGGTGGTACTAATTGAGTACAATAATGTATAAAAGGTTTTCGAAAAAGTAATAGCATTTCCGAATGAATTATTAAAGACCATATATTTTATTAGAATTAAATAGCTTAAAAATGCATTGAGGAATACAAATGGTATTCTTATCAATAGACCCAATAATAAAGCTGCTAGAGCTAGACGCAGTAAAACTTTTTGATTACCATTGCGTGTGTTAGGGTTAAACTAATCTTAGCCGTTATTTTGTACTTTACAACAGCCCAAGTAAAAAAGTATGAATTCATGTATTGTAATGTCCTATTGTGTATGCATTGATTTAGATACATGTTGTAATTTTCAAATTAATCACGACATTAAACTGTATGAAGCTATATTTTTTTACGTGAAATTAGATTTAACCATGATCAATTAATTTAAATTTAATTTGACACAATTTGATTTTCTTATTTTTTAAATAAAATTATGTACATTTTTTTTAATTGGGTAGTGCAAAATTATGAAGAGCTAGGTCAGTTTAAATTTATCAATTTGTTCAGTGCAGTGAATTATAATATCAAGTTGTTTTAATAAATTTAAAAACATAATTTAATAGTTTTTTATTAAAGTAAATTAAATAGTGTTAATAATTATTGTAATGACTTTGATTTTAAGAAATTTAGATTTGGTTGATTGTTGGTTATCCGCACTTCCTCATAACAGAGTACCTCTTCTAAAAAAGTTTGTAGAAGACAAAATTGGTATATCAAATTTTAAAAAGCTGAATTTAATAAAAAAAATTGAGATTTTTAGTTATAAAATGAGTGAATATTGGAAAGCGAGTAAATATTCCCGAAGTAAACTTGAAAATAAATATTCGAAATGGTTGAGTTGGGCGGTTTTCAATCCCGATGATTTAATGACAGATGATGTAAGTTTTTTATATAAATTATGAAAAAAAAAATTTACAAAAATAATTTGTTTATAGCAACCTAGCACAAGTAAAATGTGCCGTAAAATATTGGATGCAAAAAAAAACAAACCAACAGGAGCAGCACCAACAACAGCAGTAACATCAGGTGAAACATCGAAAGTAGAAATGGAAACAACAACAATGATCGAAGCATCAACAGCAACATTAGAAACAACTACATTAATGGAAACAAAACGAAAAACAGGAAGACCAACTAAAGCAACGGTCGAAACAACAAAATCAACAAAACGTAAACGAGGTAGACCGACTAAATCAATGGTCGAAGCAGCAACAGCAACAGGAACAGAAACAGAAACAGCAATACCAGAAAGAGCAATATTACAAACAGCAACATTAGAAACAACTACAACCACACAATCAACAAAGAAACGAGGAAGACCTACAAAACTATTTCATGAGTCTTCAAGATGGGTAAAAAATCGCAGAATTTCAGAACTGATTGAAAAATATTCTCTTCAAGAATTCGAATATGCAGTTCAGAAATTAAAAAAAACTACAAGTCATCAAAGCATCAAAAAAGTTTTCTGCCTTCTGAAGCTTTGGCTTTATATATTGATTTAGACCTTTCCGAAAGAAAGTATAATACCCTTCGCCATACAATAAACAGTTTACATCCAAACTGTTTGCCCTCGTTATATGCGTTGCAAAGTGAAAAACAAAAAATTGTTCCATATTTTACGGCAACAGAAACATCAGCAGCAGTTAATTTGAAATCAATAATGCGCAGAACAGCCGAAGGATTAATTGAAATATGTGATGAGCCAGATGATTTATCGAAATTGTCTGTAATTTGTAAGTGGGGTATGGACGGAAGTTCTGGACATAGCAGATATAAACAAAAATTTTCCGATGATACCCAAACTGATGAATTCATGTTTTTTATAGCATTTGTACCACTTAAGTAAGTACCACTAAATTCTAACTATCAAGCTTTATAAAATCTTGAGTTTTACGAAGTTAATCTTAATCGTATACTCTTATTTAAGAATGATTAACATGACAACACAGAAGGAAATTTGGACAAACAAAGTTGCAAGTTCGACCCATTATTGTAGGCCAATAAAATTTCTTTTAGCTAAAGAAAATGCTGTACTAGTTATGGAGGAGTATAATTTAATAAATACAGCTATTGAAAATATTGAAACCGTGATTATCGAAAAGAATGGCAAAGTTATAGAAATTGTTTTCGACATGCATTGTACTATGATAGACGGATCAGTGGCAAATATACTAACCAATACAAATTCAGCAAGTCGGTGTTTTATATGTAAATCAAGTCCTACAGAAATGAACAACATGGACTTTGTTAGAGAACCAGATGTAAATAGTTTTAAATTTGGACTTTCTACGTTGCATTCCTGGATACGTTTTTTGGAATGTGTCTTACATATCGCATATCGTCTTAGTTTCAAAAAATGGCGCGTTAGTGACGAAACTAGAGAAGAGTTTTTAGAAACAAAAAAAAGAATTCAACATGAATTTAAAGTAAAAATGGGATTAATGATTGATCAAGTCAAATCTGGATTTGGCACAACAAACGATGGCAATACTGCTCGGCGATTTTTTGCCAACAGTTCTTTAACCGCGGAAATAACTGGTTGTAAATAAACAACTGATTGAAAATTTCGCTATTATTTTAAGGGTGCTATCTTGTGGGTTACCAATAAATACCCATACATTTGAAGAGCTTTTAACTAGCACCAAGAACATATATTTAACACACTATGATTGGTATTATATGCCCAGTAGTGTTCACAAGGTATTAATACACGGATGTGAAGTTATTCAGTTTTTTGAAATACCTATAGGTTTGTTCACTATTTATTGTTATACTTATAAAAAATCATTTTTTAAACTTTTTTTATTAAGGTTGTTTGTCTGAGGAAGCACTGGAAGCAAATCACAAGCATATAAGAAAAGCACGGTTAGCACATACAAGAAAAATATCAAGGGAAAGTACTAACAAGGATTTAATGACCCATTTGCTGTTAGCATCAGATCCGGTTTTGTCATCGAAGAGAAAACTAAGTAAAAATAAAACTAAAGCTATAACCTACGGGGAAGAAATACAGAAATATATTTTAAACGACAATTTTAATTCAGATGAACCAAGTTTTTCTTCGAGTTATAAATATACTTCGGAAGAATCAAGTACTGATGATTAAAACATCTTTTTATATGCCAAAACAATAATCTTTTCATATTATTTTTTTGTAAATTTTGTAATGAATTTTTTTATATCTTTGTTTTTATAATTAGTCTTATAATTTTCAGAAACCGTAAAAAATATATCTTCATGTAATAAAAAACTGTTAATAAATTTTTAAGTAATACAGAATTTTATTTTAATTTCTATTTTATTATTTTTACTAAATAGATTATAATGAAATTTTAAATAGTTAATACAAGCACAAATACCTTTTTAACATTTTGTAGCAAGGTTTTCAAATAGCGTTTTCAAGAAAACGGATATATTGAAGCAAATTTAAACCTTGCTTCGATTGAAATGAAAATTAGTACGGATATTAATAGCTTCATTTCCAGTTCAATAACTAATTTCTACCATTTTTTAACTAGAATTGAAGATTTTATTTAATATTTAAAAATTTTGGGTTTTTGGAGGTTATGCATGTAAATTTTGTTTCTAAATTTTGAATAAAGAAAAAGTTGTGATGTTTGGATGAATTTTAAAGGGATTATATCGTTTTTACGAAAAAGGATATATGACAGCTAAATGAGTCCTTGCTGCGCTTGCAATGAAAAGTTCTTCATACGTAAGGAGCAATATTTCTCACCCAGCAACCAGGTTTTTTAATTTTATGACGAAAATTGTGGCTTTTATTAAAATTTTAAATTCAGGATATATGCGGGATGTAAGAGTCCTTGAACCAATTTTGTCTAATTCTTTTTTTATATCTTAGTTTAGTTTTTCTAACGTAAGGAGCCTTATTTCTAACCCAGGAATCAGGTTTTTAATTTTATGACGAAAATAGTGGCTTTTATTAAAATTTTAAAATTCAGGATATATGTGGGATGTGCGAATCCTTGAACCGATTTTTTTCGAATTTTTTTTTTCATTTCTTATTCTGAACAAAGAAAATTGCAGAATAGCTTTTTTAATTTTTTGACGAAAATTGTGGCTTTTATTAAAATTTTTAAATTTAGGATATATTGGAGGTGTGCGAGTCCTTGCACCGATTTCGTCGAATTTTTTTTTTTTTTATTTTTATTCTAAACTAAGAAAACAGGTGGATAGCTTTTTGGTCAAAATTTTTTTTTTTTTTCTAATTTTGGAATAAGAAAATAGCATGCCAAGTTTTATTAATATACAATAACTCCTTCTATTTTTGCACCCTGCTTATATGGGAACAAAGCACTGTGCGGCGCTACGTGCCACACAGCCGAAGCTACACTCGATGTTTTGCGCCCTGTTTTTGAAGATCGCATTATCAGCCGCAGAGCTGATGACGTTTGGCCACCTCGGAGCTGCGATTTGACACCGCTGGACTATTATTTGTGGGGTGCCGTCAAAGATAAGTGTTACCCCCAACAAGCCAGAGACAATTTACGCTTTAAAGGACAATATTCGTGAAGCCATTGGTGAAATACAGCTGCACACAATCGATAATGTGCTTAAAAATTGGACCGATCGTGTAGGCTACTGCATGGCCAGCCGAGGCAGCCATTTGAATGAAATTATTTTCCATTATTAACCGGAAGGATTGTACTTTCGAATAAAAAAAGAAAGTTGAGAAAATATTCAGTATAGCATTTTCAAAAAAAAAAAGTTATTTGGCGGACCCTTTATCTTATTGTATTAGAAATTCAAATTAATAAATACAAATACAAATTAAAAAAAAAAAACTTTTGTGCGGGAATATGATTACGGGCAATTGCTTTTAAGTTTAGTTCAACAAAAACATTTTTCAAAACTTAAGAAATGTTTATGCGAGAACTTTTATGAAAACCGCGAATAAGTAATATTATGCTTCATAACATTTTTTTTATATTCTTTACGATTAGGGCATGTTAAATTTGATATTTGCAAACAAAGTCACAAGTTGTAACCCTACCATATTCTCTGTTAAGAGTATTGAACGTAGAAGATTTTCTTCTATGTAAAATTTTGTATTTTAAATCCAAAAAATACGTTGTAGTGGTGTGCAATTTTTGTGTGCTGGCAAATTGAACATTTTTTTGTGCTCGATAAGCAGTGGGTACAATTGGGACATGATAAAAACGTGGAAAAAAAGTATATAAAAGTATATATATTGTTAAAGCCACATTAACATTTCTGTTCAGTATCCATAACGCTTAAAATTTCCTTCCTATTTTGCAACACAAAAAAAAAAATTAAAAAAACCTGGTTCCCCATTGTAAAACGCCCCAGAACTCTTGTGTCTTTAATTATTCAAGATTTAAATTTCATTTTTTTTGCTGCCATTATAACCGTTTGCGCGTTTGCGTTTCGAAATGGTTATGAAAAAAGGCAATAAGCTAAAGTTAGTAGTAAAACAAGTGATTTTCTGTTCAGTGTTTTTTTTTTTTTTTTTGTTAACTTGCCATGTAGTCAGTTATGCCTGCCTGACTTGCTGACTGTGTGCATTTCATTCATTCATTTATGAGTACAATCTACACACACATTCATACATTCATATCTACATGGCTTACTTGCTTGCCTTCCGGTTTCCGGTACGTTATTTTACTATCCTCTGTTTGGTTATGCTTAAGTTTGTGTGCGAGCGAGCGATATTCATGTTATTTGCTCATATCTTGTTAAAATTATTATGAGCATTTTGTTTACTTTATGTAGGAGTTTGATTTTTTTGTTGCTCGAAAAAAAAATTTTAAATTTTAGTTAAAATTTTCACAAAATGCATGTTACAATATTGTTTGTTATTAAGCTAAATTGCCAACTTAATAAAAAGTTTTAATAATGAGAAAATTTTTTGAGACATTTTTATTAATTATAAATTTGTGCTTTATACATTAGGGAATGCTAGCTAAAATGAGATACATAAAACCTTAAAAAAACTAAAACTTCGTTATTCATAAGCAACAAATACGAAATTACTTCAGTGGCTCACTTTACAGAACAACTTAAGCCACGGTTCCCAAATGGTAGCCCGTAGGACTATATCAAGGAGCACGCGAGGAGTTCCAACAATATTAATGTATGAAACTACCCAGCCAGAAATTGCCAATGGTCTAAAAAATCAAGCACTAGCAGAGCACTATTTGCCAATGATCCAACAAATAAAGTGCTGGCAAAGCACTGATTTACAACGCTCTGCCAACGTTAGTAAAAAGTGCTTTGCCAGTACTTGATTTACAAAAATTTACAATCGTAAAAATAAAAAAGCACTGACACAGTACTGACTTAGAACGCTTTCCCAACATTGGTAAAAAGTGCATTGCCAGTACTTATTTACAAAATTTTTAACCGTTAACTTAATAAAAACAGTGGCACATCCCGTGTTCACAACAATAGTGGAAAAATTCAAAACTAAATTGCAATTTATGATTTGAAGTTAAGAATATTAAATATTATTAACTTAAGAAATTTATTTTCAAATTTCTTTCTTTAGTAAAATTGTATTAAAAAATCGTGCTAACTTATCACAAAATTAATTTTATAAAAAAAATATTCAGTTATTTTGTAATTAACTTAGCTTAGCTGCTATTTCTGTTCAAATTACCAAAATCATTCAATAATAAATAATACAACTCTTTACTGAAGTGAATTAGTAAGTAGGGCTTTATTGGTCGTTTTTGGTTTCGGTACTGGCAAAGTGCTTATTGCCAGTGCTTTGCCAACGTTTTAAAAAAGAAACGGCCAAGCCCTGCCCGGTGTTATCATTTTGGGGTTGGCAAAGCACTTAAATCTTCAGATATCCAACGCTCTGCCAACGCTCATACCACCGTTGAAAGCACTGGGCCAATGCTTTGCCGTTCGTATTTTTCTGGCTGGGTAGTATTAAAAAAATTCACAATATTTTTACAATCTTATTAATAAAACAGGCTGACAAAATTTTATGAAATCAGACTATACTTTCCTGAAGGTTGTATACATACTGAATCCGAATCTCAGAATAGCCCAATCATGTCAGGTTTTTGAGATATTCTAACCTAAAAGTACAAAAACACGTTTTTTGGGTACATTTGAGGTTGTGAAAGTAA
The DNA here is from genome assembly GCA_021234595.1 of Delia radicum. Classification (NCBI taxonomy): domain Eukaryota; kingdom Metazoa; phylum Arthropoda; class Insecta; order Diptera; family Anthomyiidae; genus Delia; species Delia radicum. The sequence goes on from CM037853.1 coordinate 25,583,035, forward strand.
CAGAAACAAATTTTCAAAAAGACTGTAACGGTATCTAAAAGTGCTACTCCTCAAATACAAAATCCATTTTTAATTAAAAATCTTCATTTGTCACTGAGAATAAGTGATACACAGTTCTTAACACTACTTTATTTTGCGAATGTGAACGTCTGACACATGTAATGGGTTAAGGGCGCTAACTCAGTAAGTTCAACAGACGACTTCTCAGAGACAAATGAAGATTTTTAAAAAATTCAAAATTGGTTTTGTAGGGGTTGATAATGTAACGATATTTTTTGGAAAGACAAAAATTTTCTGGAAGTTACAGGGCCTCAAATGTGCTAAACAAACGTGTTTTTACACTTTTATGTTAGAATATCTCGAAAACCTGATGTGACAGAGCTATCTAATGTGATAGCTCTATTCGGATTCAACACACCTAAAACTTTCAATAATGTTTAGTCTAATTGTTGGTTAGAAAACCATGTCGGCCAGTGTAATTATTCAAATTATTAAAAAAATTTAGTTGAGTAATAGAAATTTGTTTTGATCCATGCGTGTAAGATACATTAAGTCTTAACTAAAACACTTAATATTTGTAAATATTTGTACCTATGGCAGATTGTTTTCATAATTTATTCAAACCTATGCCAACTAAGCAAATGTACAAAATTCAAATATAAATTACTGCTAAATGGGCATGTTATTTTTTCAAACAGCATGTCAATAAAATCTTATATTATGAACATTATTGTAAATATTCAAAAGTGAAAAAATTTAAAATGAAAGTGGTTGAACAAATCAGTTAAAGAGAAATGTCTATGACATGCTTGGACGGTGTCCTTAAAATTAAGTGTTACATCATTTCCTTAAGGAACAAGTACCAAGTTGGCCAGAAAACGTAGCGTTTCCAAGAAAACAATTAGCAAAAACTTACTATAAATGAACGTGAAACACTACCAGAGCAAGATATATTAAACAACTATTGGCTGAAATACCAACAAAATGCAGACAACTGAAAAAAACTTCATAAAAAAAAAAATTTCAAATAATTTTGGATGAAAAATACTTTTCTTTTGCTTGGAACACCGGAAGTAAAGGGTGTTTTTTATAGAGGTATATAACTTTGAAATGGAATAAAACAAAGATGATTTTTTTAAATTGGCATGAAATTTACTTTATTCGGAAGATAATCTTCTGGCAGTATAATTTAAATATAACTTCTAGCATATGACCACCACGGCTGGCTCGAACGTAGTCTAATCTGGAGGTCCAATTTTCTATGACTTTTTCCAACATTTGTGGCCGTATATTGGCAATATCTTGGCGAATGTTGTCCTCCAAACGGTCAATCGCTTCGGTCTTATCGGCGTAGACTAGCGACTTCACATATCCCCACATATCCAGCTGTGTTAAATCGCACGATATTGGAGGCCAATTCACGGGTCCGAACGTTTTCTTCGGTAAATCAAACGTTTTCTTCAGTAAATCATCTGTGGCACGAGCTGTGTGTTGCGCCGTCTGGTTGAAACCACAGCTCCCGCACATCATGGTTGTTCAATTGATGAACGATAAAGTCAGTAATCATGGCTCTATAGCGGTCACCATTGACAGTAACGTTCTGATTAGACTGATTGGGGTCTTTCTCTACGTTACGCTCTACAACAGCAATGACTTCTTCTGCACGCACTGTACGACGTTCTCTGTGGATGCATATTGTCATTTAGAAAACGTTTCATAGTTAATAGAATTAATTGCTCTGATGGACGATTATGTTGACCGTAAAATGGACGTAGTACGCGATACGTATTTCGAACAGAACCATGATTTTCAAAATAAATTTGCACAATTTGGAGGCGTTGTTCAGGCGTCAGTCTATTCATGTTGAAGTGCCAAACTAAACTAAACATAATTCACTTGACAGCTTACAAACTGTCAGCCAGTTTAAAAAGTGTTGCCAACTTAAAGTTCTATACCTGCATAAAAAACACCCTTTATATTTTATTTCAAGTTTTCAGCATCCTAGTTTTAAGTCAAAGCCATTTAACGATGCAGCTGCATTAATATTATGCAAAAATTGTGTCACTTCTATAAAAGTCTTCCGCAAATAGACTCCAATATTTCTCTAGAGAATGATTTAAATGAAATATCAATTTGGGAAGATGTCGACAAAAAAGCCATTAAATATAAAAATTCTTAAACTGATACATGTGCTGAAACGGAGCTGTATTTGTTGGAGGACATTCTTCAAAGAAAAAAATGCCTACTAAAATAGTGGAAAAAAGATAAAAAGATTTTCCTGGTTTGGCTCCAATATCCAAAAAATATTTATCTATTATCACAAATTCTGTACCAAGTGATAGGCATTACCCAGCAAAACCACACATTACCAAATAATGGGCAATGTAATGTATCGCCATAGGGCTTCACTCATTACAATACACCTTACTTCACTGATGAATTTTGCAGGCGATGAGCCTAAAAGTAATGTTTTACGTAATAGGGGGTTAAGTAACTGGTTACTTATATGGCTACCTGGTTCGAAAAAGAAATGGCTCTATGAATAGATTTTCATAAAAAATAACATTATTTAAAAAAATTATTATAAACATTTCTTTTAATTAAATAAATAGCGTGGTCGCGCTGAAATTCCAACCTAAAGTTCTGGTTGTTAATAACTGAGCTATATTCAGATATAATAATAAGTTGCTTAAAATGTAAATGAATTGTTGTGCTTCGAGTTTCCGTTTGTGATGTTAAAAATATATACCTTACTCTCATGCTTACAAAAAATCACAAAGTAATGTGTCTAAATATAGATTTTCAAAAAAAAATATTTTAAATAGTACTCTAAGTTTATATTTCATGCATTATGTAATTGATGATGGACAAGTCATTATGTTGTGTTTAGAAATAACCCTATGGGGAATGGGACCGGTTCTGCGTGTGCCACAGGATCGGACCCTTCGTGCCAGAGACCGGTCCTCTGCTAAACCGTACCCTATGTAAACAACTGGCAACTTTAACATTGGCGTGTCATAGGAGGGGGTCATTTGTCCTGCTTTAAACCACATAGTAGCATGTCACAGGTCTAACCAAAGATGGGCACACCACAAGACTGTCGCAAAAGGCCCATGTCGTATAAAATAAACGAAAACTAAACAGCTTCCAATGGGTAAAATTCTGGCCAACTGGCTTTTTTTGTTAATAAGTATTCTGGTTACCAGTCCATTTACCAGCCACAGGATTGGTAATTTTAGGACAATTGACACTGCTTAACCCACTTCAGTATGAAATTATACCAGTCCTGTGATAAGTCCTTCTTTAACCAGTCACTTTTAGGTCAATTGACTCCACATTTCCCATAGGGAATATACGAGGTAAATATGTATCATTACAAGGTAATCCATGAGTACTCAATTGTTGGTAACTTATTACTTTATGTTTCAAATTAATGCTGTAGGTAAGGAGTGTCCATTACAAAGTAATGCATTATGTAACCCATTATCAGTAAAGCACTACTTTTTTTTGAAAATTAATGATACAGGCATGGAGTATACATTACATGGTAATGCATTGCTTTACCAAAGTTTTGCTGGGTATTCTCTATATGGCTGGTCAAATATTGTCAGAAAAAAGAAATTCATTAAAAAGTGACGATGTAGAAAAACTGTTTTATTTTCATTGAAATGAAATTAACTAAAAATAATTAGTAAAAAAAGAAATTCTAATAACAAAGTCCCCTGAAGATTTCCTTAGGCAGGAATGAAATCCGGATAGGGACACGCCTACATCAGATTGCTTTTCACAATTTGTTAAATAAGTTTTGGGACTTTAGCACATTTAATTACTATAAAAAAAAAAAAAAGTATTCATTTAATATATTGAAGTACAGATAATTCATTTTAAATAAAAATCTATGTCATATGTTTTTTTTATTTACTTTAATGTTAACGTTGAATTCTTAAGTTAACTATTTAAAAAATATTTATAAAAAAAAGTAATTTAAATTAAATATAATAAAAATATTACATCTAAACTATATTTAATGGTTTTTGTGTTATGTCAAAGTTTCCAAAAAAAAATTTGGAAAAAAGTGAGGTTAATAAAACAGAAAACTTATTTTATTTTTTTCAAAAAAACAGTTGAAGTAGTATCGAGTATCCGTATGAAAAGCATCGAGTAGTATGGATTATTGAAATGTAATAGAGAACAAACTATGTTTGAAAAGCTTTTTATATACATAATCACTTGTATTAAAAACTTTATGCACTTATTAAAAACGTTAAAATCTTTTTACAAACTGCAAAACTTTTTGTATTTAATTTATTAACTACATATTTTTATATAATACAAAGTTTTTACTGTCATTAAAGGACCTCAAATCATGCAATTTCATTAATTCATTTAATACCTCGTTTTAATGAGAAAAAAAACGAAGAAAATTAGGATTTATTCAAGTGTTTATTTTTGAGTGAATAAAGATGAATTCTTTAAGAACATTAAGACAGAAAAAATAAAAATAAGAAAAGGCGTTGAAATAAGGACTATATAAATTTGTTTGCAATAAAAAAAAAACTTGTATTTGGAAGTAGGGATATTTTTATGAAGTTAAATTTCATTTTCTTTATATGTATTTGTGTAGTTGTGTGTATGTGTATATGTGGTATCTGAAGAAAACCGAGCTAAAAGAAAGCCGTTGAAAAAAAAGAAGGCAATTCAATTCAATTGTGCTTATTTTTATTTTTTTGTTGTCTATGTGTGTGTGTGTGCGAGTGTATAAATTTTTTACAGCCTTTATTATTTTTATTTTATGATTATTATTGTGTTGTATGTATGAAAGAATATATTGCTTTATTTTATGTTTTCTTTCTTTACGTATTATTATGAATCTACCACCTGACTACATGCCTCATATCGCAGTTAAACTGTCATAGCACTATGGGAAATGGTGTACTAACTTTGGCGCCCAACTTATGATTGCAGGTTGAAACGTTTTTTTTTTTTTTTCAAGAACAACAATAATTAGTTTCTTTCATACAGGCTTGCCAAATACTTTTTTTTTGCTATGCCCAATAAATCAAAAAATATGGCAAAAAAAATCCCCAATTTAAAAAAATGTTGAACAAAGTAGTAGAGGGTTAAAATTGTTTATTTAATTTGCCCACATTTACCAGGTTTGCCAGACACTTCCTATCGATATCAAATCAAAAAATATCACCAAAAAATCCGCAAATACATTAATATGAATTTTTAGAGTTAAGTCACAACTCCGATTCTTTGTTTAATGAGCACAAATTTAGTTTACAGTTAAAATTAACATTTCATTGAAGAAAATATCACTGCAAATCAGTTTATAAAATTAGTCAAATTCAAAACTAAACTTTTAAATACCTTTTCTTTATTCTCAAAGTTTTTAATTTTTGCATTTAAACCCTACGCCTTTTATTAATTCTACAAAAAAAAAAACCCCTTAATATTAAGAAATTCTATTTCAGACATTAAAAAAAAAAAAAAAAAAAAAATCGGATTCATAAAAAATTTAGGTGCATACTTCTTCTTAAAATGTTCAGATTAAACGTGTTTGTCCCTACAATTATAAGGACGAATAAAAAAAATGTATATATTTAATACTACACTGATAGCATTATCCTTCATAGTATTAATGAATCAATTTCATTCAAATGGATTTATTGATTTAATGAAAAATTTCATTAACTGAATGAAAATCATTAATATTTTTAAAATCTGATATACAGCAAGCATTCGACAGGGTTTGGCATCAGGGGTTACTTTACAAAATAAAACAGTTTCTACCCGCACCCTATTATCAATTTTTTAAAAGTTATTTATCCAATCGACACTTTTATGTAGAAGTTAATGATGAAAGATCAGAACTTTACGAAATAAATGCTGGTATTCCACAAGGAAGTGTATTGGGTCCAATTTTATACACAATATACACATCAGATATGCCAACACTTGATAACGTATTAGTCGCAACATACGCAGACGATACTGCAATAATTGCCACAAGCGATTCTCCTGATGAAGCATCTTCACTTGTACAAAATGAGCTTGACGAACTTGACCAATGGCTATTGAAATGAAATGTAAAAGTAAATTTTGATAAATCCAACCACACAACATTTACGCTCAGACGCGGTGATTGTCCTGATGTATCCATAAATGGTAGTTTAATTCCAAAAAGGGAAAATGTTAAATACTTAGGTATGATTCTTGATAGACGTCTTACCTGGAAAGCTCATATTAAAAGTAAACAACAGCAACTTAAAATTAAAACAAAAAAGCTTTACTGGCTTATAGGTTCAAAATCCCAGCTAAGTCTAAATAATAAATTACGAGTATATAAAGTTATTATTAAACCAGTCTGGACGTATGGGATCCAATTATGGGGTACCGATAGTAATTCTAATATTGATATACTAGAAAGATATCAATCCAAAAACACTGAGGCAAATTCTTGATGCACCATGGTATGTCAGAAATAATGTTATCAAAAGAGATCTTTCTGTATCATCTGTTGGAGAGGAAATTAGATCTGTAAGTGAAAGATACTTGCAAAGACTGAGCAATCACGATAATCCAGTGGCGATCGCATTATTAGATAGCAACAACGAAACTAGAAGACTAAAACGAAGCCATATCTTAGATCTCCCATTCCGAAAATAAAACATGATGTTAATAAGTAAATATGTATTTACTTTTATGAACTGTTATTTACTCCTTTAAATTTATCTAATTCATTTTGTTTTTGTTATGTACCTCGCTGGAGTTACATAATCTCTGTGATATTTTTATTTTAACACATTTGCTTATTATTCTCGGATAGATTGTAAATAAAGAATGAATTATAAAAAAAAAAAAAAAAAAATTTTAAATCTTTCATAAAATTTTTTTAAGATTTTTTTATAATGTGAGATTTTATGTGTTCGGTTTGAGATGATGACAAATTTTTCTCTAAATTAACAGAAAAATTAAAATTTTAATGTGATAACTTACTTTGACTATTAGAAAAAACACAGAAAAAGTTCTTAGATACTAGCATGAATGGAATGCATTTTCTGACCCACAAAACATTAAAGATTTTTTGTTAACACTAAAATGGCACGAAGAATGTTGATGAAGACCGTAGTGGGTCAGAAAATGCATTCCATTCATACTAGTATCTAAGAACTTTTTCTGTGTTTTTTCTAATAGTCAAAGTAAATTATCATATAAAAATTTTAATTTTTCTGTTAATTTAGAGAAAAATTTGTGATGATCTCAAACCGAACAAAAAATATCTCACACATAAACTTATAGATCAACGATAAAATTCACTATTTTTTTATAATTTCATAAAATAAATTCGTAAAATTAATGAAAATTTGTCGATCATTTTTCAATCTTTTTTCAATACACATTTTGGAATATGCAAAAAAAAAACTTGTTTAGTCTAAAGTTATATTCGCGTAAAGTTAAACGCCCAGTATTATAATGGGCATACATTTTTTTGTTAAACAGAATTAACCAAAGTTTTGAAACAAATTGATTATTTATTTTTTTTATTCATTTATTTTATTATTTACAAAATTATATAACAACAAAAAACATAATTAAATATTTAAATATAGTATTTTTTTACGTTTAACAGCATCAACATTTAAAGAAAAATCAATACAATTATATAAATCATTAAATTCTTTACATATTATTCGTAATGGGTCAGCATAAGCATAGTTACTACGATAAAACTGCAGTGATAAAGGACGAATGTAACGAGTTGGACGCTGAGGAACAATAAACGTTATGTTATTAATAAATAAACCTCGCAAACAAAAAATCAGAAGCGGTTTTTGAACATATTAAATGTGATTACTGTGATTGTTATATTATGGGTCCCAAAATAATGAGACATATTCCAAAAGACGTGTATTGCGTTTTTGTAACGTACGGTTAGAGGCGGTCTCATTATCATGTAGGCCTGATAACTTATCTTCAAATAACCAAAGCTTAGGGTTCAACCATAGTTATGAATGTCAAATTTATATGGAGATATCTGTGATTAATGTTAAACTCAGGTTTTTTTTTTAGAAAAGTTACTCGCCCTTAAGGCTGAAACACAATTGGCCTAATTCAGGTGTTGGTGTTGAAACGAAAATTAATATTTTTTTAAATTTAAATAGTTGCATTTCCAAATTTTCATTTCATACCACAACCTGACTTAAGCCAATTAAGCCAATTGTGTTTCTGCCTTTAGTGTATAAATTGTTGATGTAAAATCATAATTGACTACAAAATACTTGAAAAATTGTCTTAAGTCGACATAAATGCTTTTGTAAAAAGTCAACACATATTCAATAACGTTGAACTTTGTGACTAGAATTGTGGCTAGAATTAATGAAAAAAATTTCATATAATTTTTAAAAATTTCATTGGGTCAATGAAAACATTCATTCAAATTGATTTAATGTTACATGTTTTATTGATTCAATAAAACATTTCTTTGGGGACTTTTTTTATTAAAATATTGATTGTATTAATGAAGAAATTCATTAATACTACGCATAAATTGCTGCAGAAGCTATTTAAATTGAGTTGATGGATAAAAACCGAACGAATTTTGGAAAAGTTTCATTTAGGAGTAGTAAACAAGCCTACACATAGAACATATTAGCTATTTGCCAACTGAAATTCGGTTACTACGACTAAAATTCGGTTATTATGAATTTCAGTCGTTAAGAACACCTGAACTAGTTTTCATAACAAAGTTCGGTTAATTCAACTGAATTTTAATTTGTATTAACTGCATTTAAAGGTTGAAATACACTTTTCAATTCGGTTGGCACTTTATTTCTCTGTGTGTACATATTTAAAGAAGGTTATCTAAAAATGGCTCAGAAAGGCAAATAGATTTTAATATTTTGTGAACAAAACGAAAAGAGTCTCAACCATATATGACACTTGCTTTTTTCTAATAGATTTACCAGGGTTTTTCAATCAGAAACTTTAAATTTTTTGACATTCCATTTTGTTTTTTATAACATTTTATAGAAAAATCCTGCAAAATAGCAAGTGTGATACAGACTTTAAAAAAGATATTTTTTTGTTTTTTTTTTTGAAATTTTTGAATCAAGAAAGATTCTTTTTTCGATTAACTACCTTCATACAAAAATTGTATCTTTTAGAAATCGAAAATATATCTCATTTTTTATAAATTTGATCATAAAGACGAATAACTGTCTAAAGTCTATATAACGTCTGATTTTTTCAAACAGGTTTCTATAAAATATTTTAAGAAAATTTTAAGTTTTTTATATAAATCCCTGGTAAAGTTTCTTGGAAAAAGCAGGTGCCATATAGGCTTTAATTTTATTGATTGGGTAGTAATTTAAATATTTATTCAAAATTTGTACTATCCCCAAAAAAAATCCCCAATATATTTTTGAAATTACAAAAATAATTTCCAGTCCCAAAAAGTCAAAAAAAAAAAAACCCCAAGTCTGGCAAGCTACTTTCATAATTTAATTTTTAGATTGAAGGATGGGAAATGCAAAATTTATATTATTATGAGCTTCTTTCTAATAAATTCTCACTAATAGAAAAAGCTTATTAACGAAAGCTTAAAAAGCTTATTTTTAAAGCTTAAAAAGCTTCATTATAAAAGCATAAAAAGCTTTTTGATATTATAGAGTTGTTATTTTCGTTCGGTTAAGGATCATAATAATTTTTCTAAATTAATAGTAAAATTACAATTTATTTGTGATAATTTACCTTGACAAAACTCAGACAAAGTTATAAGACACTTGCACACGGCAGGCAGGACACGGTTTGTCGACATTTTTATACAAGCTGTCGTAGGTTGTATAAAAATGTCAACAAAATCTAAAAGCAGGATTGCATTTGCTGATAATTGCTGTTGAAAATCCGTTTGGAATAAAATCCTAGCTACTCCTATTTCAGAGATATCCACACTAAGTATATTATGTAGGTAAAAACGACAGCAATTGTAGCCAAAAACAAATGCAATTTCACTTGAAGGACGGAATACTAACATTTCAGTAAATTCAACTAACATTTGCTATTTGTTTTTACAGTTCAAAAAATTACTCATAATTGTAGTAAAAATTAACCACATAAACAAACATTTATTTTTTCTTACTTTTCCAAAATAACAAAAAACTAATATAAAATCATAAAACAGCCATTTGATGTGGTTTGTTTTTTGAAATTAACTACAAGGTTAGTAAAAAATTAAATTTGTTCTACAAATGACTGACATTTACATTAAAAATAAAGAAACTGTATTAAAATCCAAACAACTGCATATTTTTAAAGCAGAAGTTCCCTGAGTGCTCGTTATATTTTTTGAAGTAAATCGACCAATTTTTTAACACAGCCATAGATTTTTTTCTCCAACAAAATATATACTGTCCTTCAGACCACATTTACGTAATTTATGCCAACAAATTAATAACAGCATTTAATAGAAAACAAGTCACAGTACTTTCGAAATCAACCTAATGTATTTATAGCTACTTTAGGAAAAAGATTCACTAACAAAACCATTTTCGTCCATAGAGGCCAGGACACCTTTTAGACACTGGGGTCTAAACTAGGAATTCACCAGGGTAATGGCTAATGAGGTTCGATAGATTATAATAAAAAAAAAAACATTTTGGCATTTTAAGAGGGACATTTTCATTCATAGTGGCCAGGACACATTTTGGACAATAGCGTGTAAACTTGAAATTTACCAGGAGTGAGGTTCGATGGAGAATAAAAAAACAAATATTGTGTTATTTTAAAAATGTTTAATACATGTTTTTTGTAGATATTTCCTGAATAAAAACTTTTTTGTTACAGGTGGTTAGGACAACATTTTTTGGACTATAGCGTCTAACCTATGAAAAAACCAGAGTGGTGGCTAAATAGGTTCAATAGAAAATAGAAATATTTATTTTCAATAAATGTTTTCTGTAGATTATTTCTGAACAGAACCTTTTAAAAATATATAAACGAAATATGAAATATGTAAAACGAGGTTATCTCTGAAACCGGAGCAGCTAGGATTTATCAACTAGAATCACCAGCTAAAGTTTTATTAAATTTTCCTTTATTAAATTTTGATTGCATAGTACAATCGGTTGCTTTTTTAAGTTATCAAAAGGAAAAGTTCTACTATTGTCACGTAAAACAGTTGCATTACAAATCTGTAGATGTAGCTGAATCATATTTGAAAGCATGAGTATTTTTAATTAATTTTTTTAACCTTTTTTAAATTTTTGCATTAAAAAATATCGTGTGGGGGGATTTCCCATTTCCCGATTTTTACACTTAATAAATGCTTATAAACTCAAACTTTTCAGACTCTATCCCATAGTGCAACTTTAATATTGTCAACTGTGGTAAAAAGGAATTTTGTATGTTTCTCCTTTTTTTTTGACTTTATTTTTGTTAATACTATTGTACGTGTATTGTTTAGAGTATTTGTTGCTGCTGCTGTTATTTTTCTGAATATTTTGTTGTCGTTTGTGGGACGTAAAAACCAAAGTACGCGAATGGTAAAAACATTTTTTTTTCTAGCATTGAAAATGAAAAGACTGAATTGATAGTATGAACAACAGCTACCAAAAAAAAATGAAGTCGTTTTGTCGATTTGCCTTCAAGCAAGAAAAAGGAATTTATTTTAGCCACACAGTGTTGTTTTCAATTTGCAATTCTAATGTTATTTTTACGTTTCTTTAAGTTCGTTTCAGTTTTTTTTTTCTTTATTATTTTATTTTTTGTCTTTTGTACTTATTGTTGTCGTAGTTGAAGTACTTTCATCATCATCAGCATCGTCATCATCATGGTTGGTTGTTCCATATGAGTACCTTGCTTGATTTTTATATTTGGTTCAATGGTATTGTTGTTTGTTAAGTTCTTAAACCATGTTACAAATAGATTTCTTTTTTTTGTTTGTAATTTTTTTTATTATTCTTTTTTTTTTTGTTCCAGTTATTGTCGCTTGAAAGAGAATCAGAATACAAAATAAAATTATTTTGTCACGGTTGCCTGAAACAAATCGATTATGTTAACGGGGTCTTAACAAATTACAAATACGGTTTTAATTCGCTTAACTTTTTTGTAGGAAATTTTTTGCAGATATAGCAATGAAAGCTTTATGCTGAAAAAAAAAATAAAACTTAAAGCTCTAGAGAAGCTTAGGGGTTCTTTATTAGCGTAATTTTTTTTTAAATTGATTTCAAAAGCCCAAATAATGATTCCCTTAAATATAAGTTAAACAGACAAAAGGTCTAAATTTTATAAAAAACATTTTATTTATAACATTTTTAAATCTTTAATTGACGTAATTTTTTGTAGGCAGTTTTTTTTTTTTGCAATCCTAGGTCTTGTTAGACTGAAAATGAAATCAAAATTAAAGCTCTTTTTATAGAAAATTTTAAAGATTCTTTATACGTGATTAAATATTTGCACATACCATTGTCTATAGTTTGCAAAAAAAAAGCTCTTTGATGCTTTTTAATTTGATGTTGATTTCTTATGCTCAAATAAAGGCTTTCTTAGATAACAGACAAACGCTCTAAATTTCACTAAGTATCTTGTACTGAAAACCTTTTCAGGGCTTTTATAAACTTTAATTTTGTTAGAAGTACTTTTAAAGCTCAAATATAGCTTTGCAACCAAAAGCTCCTTTTTTCGAAAATTTTAAAGATTATTTGGTCTAATATGACAGACACCATTGTACATATATTTCAGATACCATTGTCTTTAATTTGCTCTGAAAAGCTTCCTTGATGTTGATTTCTGAAGCTCATGGAAAACCAGCTCAAGGAAAACCAATTTACAATGTTTTCGATTAAAGTAATATCTTAATAATATCACACATTTTTGACGCGCTTTTTTTGCCCAAAAGTAATGCTTCCAAGTGGGAATTCGCCATATAAAAATAATGGCATATGTAAGCAGGTTTGTAAGTGATTTTTTATTGGCTTACTCCCTTACAAACCTGCTTGCTTGTAAGCAGCGCTTTTTACTGGGTACTAACTGCCCATTCCAAAAAGAAGGTGTTGCCCAACAATCGCTTACATATCTCATTGCCAAATTTAGTAACTGCAATACCAAATACATTCCAACGATACAGTCAGAAAAGCAAGTAGTATTGTAATCAATTCTTTAAATTGAAACCAGAAAGCATGAACAAATAACAAAGTAATTATTTACTTTAAAGAAAATAACACTGTTATTAACTTATATGTATGTATAACTTTTTATACTCAAGAAGCAATCCTATACTTTTTCTTAATAAAAGGATGTTATTATAAGTACTTCCTCTTTTTGAAAAAAGAAGCTATATAATTTTAATGAATTCATCTTATATATTTTTTCAAACAAATTTTTATTTGCAGAAAAATTTAGTAGTTTTTTCATGTTTTAGTTGAATTGTTTATTTTTTTTTTGAATTATTCTTATTATCATGTTGACTTCTGTGATATTTGAGGACCTTTAAAGAATGAATTCCATAATTTTAATTTCGATTTAAGATTTTGGAGTGGCTCTACAACATACATTTGATTTATTAAATTGATTTTTGTTATCTTTAGAATGGTGTGTTATGCAAAGCACTACATTAAGTTTTATTAAAATTACATAAAATATAAATTCAATTAATAACTCATATAATTTGTTCGTATTTCAATTTAACGAGAATTCAAAAAAAAATTAAATGTTATAGGTCTCCTTATTCATATGTAAGAACTTCTTATTTTTTCTAGCGAACTATTTTTTTTTTTTTGTGTAAGTAGTTCGTAGTTTTACCAGGGAACTATTTATTTCTTAAAAAATTTATGTAGTTCTTAAAAATATAAAGTAAATGGTTCTTCGGTAAAAAAAATAATCAATTATTTTAGTCTCACGCCCTGTTAAAAGAATCGAGTAGGTAATCTAGTAAGGAATGCGTTCTGCCCAAAATGCTTGATTACAAACCCCCTTACCCTTTTGGAAATTTTTTGCTTGGTGGGGCTTATACTGACACATTTATTGTGTTTCCCATATAATTTTTATTATTTATGTAATAAAAAAAATCATAAAAATGCACTAAAAATCAGCGTTTTTATCCGTCAAGAGCTACGGAAAGGAGTAGAAATATTTATGGACAATGGTTTACAATTGTTTTTCCTAAAAAGGTTTCAAAGCTGAAATTTCTTTGTACAACAATTCTTTAAAGTTTTAATGAATTCTAGTTTGATAAAATTACCAAAATCTAAAATTTTTAAGAAAGAAACTGTAATATAAATCTAATTTTAAATTGGATAAAGTCCGCGGCATCAGAACTTTTATACACACAGAGAAAAATTTAGCCATTTGCCAACTGAAATTCGGTTACTACTACTCAAATTCGGTTATTACGAATTTCAGTCGGTTGGTACAACTCAACATTAGTTTTCACAAGAAAGTTCAGTTAATTCAACTGAAGTTTAGTTGCAATACCCCAAATATTCTGAAAGCTAATGTAAATATAGTTGTACTAACTGCATATATAAGTTGTTACCATTAATATATACTTTTCAATTCGGTTGACATTTTATTTCTCTATGTGTATAATTTAAAAAAATAAAGTTTTCCTTGTAGAAGACATTCCTGAGAAAGTAATAGTTTCCTATAGCTTTTAACACATTGAGTGCCAAGCGGTTTTGACGAATACCATCCCAGGAGGCCAAACATTTTTTTTTGTTAAATGAGTATATCAGTGATAAAAACGATTTCTGATATATCCCTAGTCCATTCTACCCGTTACTTTTTATTTTATATAGGTTTTTTTGTGTCGTACATTTCTGTACGACGTGGCTCTACATGACGGGTATTTGTAAAAGTCGCTGTCGTACAAAAACGCACGACGCTTTTTTCTTGTATTTTATTTTTGTTTGATTTCTTTTTTTCTTTCTTTTTGTTACAAATAAAAATATAATAAAATAAAAAGCAAATACCTAAAATGTCGAAACGATCGTTAAGAGAAAATGAAATATTGAAAGTCTTGACGGAGAGTGATGAAGATTTTTCTAATGATGATGATACCGGAGGTTTCGGATTCTGACTCTGAGCCTGACATAGAACCTGTGGGAATCGATGACATGTTGTTTGAAGATGGTACCAATACGGAAGACGAAGCTGAAGAAGACAGCTTAACAGCAGGCGCGGAAATGTTGAATACCGAAGTCAATTGGTCTGAATTTTCATCACGTCAAAAGACCTTTACATTTACTGGAAAATCTGGTATCCAGAAAAATAATTCATCAGACATTTCCTGTTTGGATACATATTTGCTATTTGTAGACAATGATATCATTGATTTAATTGTCAAAGAAACCAACTAATACGCACAACAGATTTTGGACAAAACCGCCGTAACTAGATCTTCGAGAAAATAACAATGGGTACCGAAAACAAACCTTGAAATTAAAAAGTTTCTGGGACTTCTTTTAGGGATTTTTTGAGAGTTGGGTCTCTTTCAGATTATTGGTCAAAAGATCACCTATTTAGCTTAAGCATTCCTGGAAAAAACAATGTCTCGAAATCGTTTTCATCTCATACATTTTTCACTTTATAAAACCTCAAAAAATCATCATTTGCTTTTGCAAAATTGTTCAGTAAAGGAGTCTTTATTTAAAAATCGCAACAAATTCCACTCAGTGTCGTATATAAAAGAACTACAGGCTCTAAGTAAAAACAATCACTGTCGTACGAAAACGTACGAAATGGCACCCCACGACGGGATAGGTGTCGTACGGAAACGTACTACGTAGCACTCAATGTGTTAAGAAAGTTTGATAACATTAAAATTTATTTTCAATTTATAACGAGCTTTCAACCTCCGTATATTTACAAAAATAAAGCAAATCAAACATATTAGCTAGGTTGATACTAGTATTTCGATCTGGCTAAAGATCTCATCAGAACCCGAAGTTTTAGAAAAGTTAGAGCCTCCATAATAGGCAGAACTTTAACAAAAAACCTATTAATAATCAATTTTGCTCCATTCTTGTCTTCTTAGTAATCAAGCACGTGGTTAGGTCTTTTCCTAACAAGCATCATGACGTTACTAAACTTTGAAGACCAAAAATGTTCTATTTATATAAAAAATTTTTAGTTTGTACTCTGGCTCAAGTAATATTTTTTACAGTTATATTAGTTTTTTGTTTTTATATACATCGAGATTATTTTTATGTTATTTTCAATTTATAACGAGCTTTCAACCTCCGTATATTTACAAAAATAAAGCAAATCAAACATATTAGCTAGGTTGATACTAGTATTTCGATCTGGCTAAAGATCTCATCAGAACCCGAAGTTTTAGAAAAGTTAGAGCCTCCATAATAGGCAGAACTTTAACAAAAAACCTATTAATAATCAATTTTGCTCCATTCTTGTCTTCTTAGTAATCAAGCACGTGGTTAGGTCTTTTCCTAACAAGCATCATGACGTTACTAAACTTTGAAGACCAAAAATGTTCTATTTATATAAAAAATTTTTAGTTTGTACTCTGGCTCAAGTAATATTTTTTACAGTTATATTAGTTTTTTGTTTTTATATACATCGAGATTATTTTTATGTTATTTTCAATTTATAACGAGCTTTCAACCTCCGTATATTTACAAAAATAAAGCAAATCAAACATATTAGCTTGGTTGATACTAGTATTTCGATCTGGCTAAAGATCTCATCAGAACCCGAAATTTATAATTGGGTATTTCTCCTCTCAAAAACAAATGCTTTTGTATAAATTTTTCAGAAATAATTTAATTTAATGCTAAAAAAAAGCTGGAAATGGTTTAAAATTTATATTACTTCGTGTGCATTTTGTTAATCCCTTTTGCTGAATTTAGCAAATTGTTTGCTGATATTAGCAACTTTTCGGCAAGGATCTTCCCAGCAAAAATGTTGCTGACTTTACTGACTTATTTTTTAGTGTACTCGTTTGGAACATTTATGGCCAATTTAAAATACCCCACATGTGGGCGGACTTGCCGGTTAGAGCGTTAAATTTAAATTATTTATTATTATTAATTAATAATCATATAATTTCAAATTATATCCTATTACCCTAACCGAGCACTAGCTACTATGGCTTTCGGCGCGTTGTAGCGAAAACAGACCCGTGCCTCTGGTGGGAATCGAACCCACGACCCCCGCAATGATAAGCCACCACGCTACCAACTAGCCTACCATGACGCACTTAAATTATTTAATTTTTAAAATGTTCCATCAAAAATGGTGAAACATTGAGTTTTCGGTTAATTCTTAGGTACCCTGGATATCAAATTTTACACCAGAAACTCAAGAGGTTAAGTTATTTTAGGATTTTAAAATCGCTTAATTATATTTATGCAGTTAAAATTATTGGCGTTTAAAAATAGGTTAAAAACGAACTGTTGGCCCATAATTTATTAAGGGCTATAGTTAAAGTTTTGACAGTCTATATGCCATTACATTGCTCATTTATTTTGTGTTGTCAATTTGAAATTATGAAAAAGGTAAAAGTAGTTTTGCAATTTATACTTAAAGAAATCTTTAGCAACAATAACATTTATTGAATACAGTATTGCCGTCGTCTACATGCTCTTCGTTTTTTTTCAATTTTTCTTTTAGAAAATTACTTTTTGAAAATTTTTTTCTAAGTAGTTAAACAAATACTACCAACCGGAAATGAAATGTAAAATACAGAAAATTAAAAAAATATTTACATATAAAAACGTGGAAAAAAGCATATGCAAACAATTATTTCAATTTCATATTGTAAATATTATAAGATTTAGCAAATAAAGCAAACCAACCATTACTCTTAGCTATTACTTCAATAACCACTACCGCCAACGACATCATCAAACATTGTCATAATAAAATATACAGCAAGAATATGAATATGGCCAAAAGGCAACATAAAAAAACAAGGATAAAAAACCACATGGGCCCATAAAAAAATTCGAAAAACAGAGAAAAAATTTAAAAAACAGCAAATTAAAACAAACGTCACTAAGGAAAAATATTCAAAAAAAAAAAATCTTTGCTATAAAAAAACTACTTGTACCTGACAATATGCAGAATAGTTCCGAAAAGAATAAAAATTCATACAAACATAAAAACCAACTCACCTGCATACAATACAAAATAATAAGAGAATATAAATATTCACATAGTTTAACTGTGACTGTATGTGTTATGAACGGAATCGAAAGGGGTGGGGGTTTGGCAAATTGTATGCATTTCCAGGAGGTTTTTAAAGAGTTAAACAAGTTGTAGCAGTGGTTTTGGCCAGTATATATGAGAATAAATAAGAGTAGCTGTGGGTGTGTAAGAGAGTGTTCATAAGTATGCATGAGTTGAGGGCGTTAAGCTGGAATTAACAAAATATTGTGTCAAGCTTCAGGTTGTGGACATAAGCATGAATACTGAATAAAATTGTAACTCAAACATATACAACGGTACACATATACTATGATATGCAATGCATTCACACTGGACAAAATAATTGGGCGGAAACAAAATAGGGTTTCAAATTTATTTAATTCAAATATATTTTTAATTACGAAATTTATTGAACATTTAACTAATAATTTAATTTCTTATCTAATAAAGACAGCATTAAAGACAAGACATACACTAAGAATATTATGTAGGTAAAGACGACAGCAATTGTAGTCAAAAACAAATGAAATTTCACTTGAAGAAAGGACGCCTAACATTTCATTAAATTCAAATAACATTTGTCATTTGCTGTTACTGTTCAAAGAATTACCAACAATTGTAGTAGAAATGGGCCACATATGTGAGTAAAAAATAAACAACCATTTTCTATTTTTATTTTTTTAATAACAAAAAACAACTGCAAAAAATTAATGTAAAACCATAAAACAGTCATTTGATGTGGTTTGTTTTTTTAAGTGAACTACACGCGGAGAAAAAATATGGTTAAAATATGATTGCGGCCACAAAACTATGTTTCCTACAGCCATAAATAGTTGTATCAATTAAATTATTGTTGTATTAATCATATTCCACCAATAATACAGTTGCTTTCATCATGTTATAGTGAACATTTCTCTCTTTCTTTTCAGTTATCATATTATTGTATTGCATCCAATCATATTAAAGCATTTATTATCATATTCCTCTATGTAACTACATCCATATTATAGTTGCGCCAACTATAAGATGATCGGTCGGGTTTTTTTATGAGCGTCTTCGCTCTTTTAGTTCCATTCTTGTTTGGGATTTTGTGAAAAAAAGTTGTGAGAAACAGTCAGTCACAATAAATTAAATAATATTAAACAAAAAAACATTAAAAATAGGCAAACACGTAGTGGTGTTAATTGTAATGCTGTTCTGTTTTATGGAAGAAGGAATAAGTTTGTAGTCACAACCCGGTATACCATAGTAGTATAGGCAACATTTTAATTGTCGTGCACAAACTCCGTATTGGTGTTAATTGTAATGTGGATTTGTTTTGTGGAAGAATTAATAAGTTGTAGTCTCAATCAGGTCTACCCTGTAAGTCTAGGCAAAAGTTTAATTGTCGCGCACGCCCTAAATAAAGTTATTTTTATTATATGGACATAAAAGTGTTACAAATTAAGTATAAATTGATAAAAAAAGTGTTTTTTTTTTAATGTTTGTAATTGCGCAAAAAGTTATTGTTAAAGAAAAAAAAAAATATGAAAGAAAAATTTAAACAATATGCAAGTGCTTTTAAGTCGGTAGTACGAAATAATCATAATATGTTCGCAATAATCCTAATATGGTAATAAATGATGACGAAATTCTTGTCCATGAGCATACTATGATAACTAGGACTATACTATGGTTCTAATGCAATTGTTATGATTGCTGAATACATGGTCTGATCAATATAAATGTATTGTGAAATTGTATTCTTAACAATATTTTTATGCGTGATTTATGCTGTAATCAGATATATAGCTTGTATTGCTGACATAATATTTCACAAAGCTGTTTTTTCAGCGCAAAGACAATTTGATTACTTAAATTATTTTAAACCTAAGTTTATTTAAATGTGTGAATTATTCTAATAAATGTACTATTAAAAAAAATGCATAGCTTTTTAATCCAGATTCAAAAGAATTGGGAGAATTCTGTAAGGCTCATATTATGATAAACCATAAAAATATCCAGAATCATAATATGATAATATTGGAATCTATTTGGAACCATAATATGGTAATCTAATTATCATATTATGATACAAAAGCAGATAAGAGTATGGTTGCCACAACCATAGTTACATGGTTGTCGCAATCATAAATCCCAAAATGTAGCATCATACATTCAAATATGGTTCCCTTAACCATGTTTTTTCTTTGTTCTATAAATTTGTTCTGTAAATGACTGACATTTACATTAAAAATATAGAAACTGTATTACAATCCCAACATCATACTTTTTTTTCAAGCAGAAGTTTAATGAGTGTACATTTAATTCAACATATGAATCTCAAGATTAGATGTAAACAAAAGTTTTTGGGATTTGAAACGATATGCAGTAAAATTTCGCTTAAAATTTACCCATTTTTATTTGGACATATATTCACAAATTGTACGCAAACTTTTAGCTTACAGATTGTTTTTCACAATTTGTTAAATAAGTTTTGGGACTTTAGCACATTTAATTACTATAAATAAAATTTTTTTGTTTTGTCATATTCAAGATCTCTTAAAGTGTGTTTTTTTTTTGGCAAATTTCCTAATTTTTTTCCTAAAACTGTATCATAAGTTAAAAATTTTTGGGGGGGGGGGGGGGTTTGAATTTTACTACACTCGAAAAAAAAGTCAGCAACATTTTTGCTGGGAGGATCCTTGCAGAAAACTTGTTAATATCAGCAAAAAAGTTAATAAATTCAACAACAAATTTGCTAAAATCAGCATATTAGCAATTTTTCTGCCAACAACCTCCTTGCAAAAATGTTGCTAAATTTACGAACTTTTTTTTTAATGTATATAATAAATAATTAATTATTAATTACAAGTAATTATTGTAATTTACTCAGCAAACGAGTTGAGACCAAATTAGGCAGATATTGGTTTGGATTGGTTGGAAACCATTATTATTTATTTGATATGACGTTATTTTCTTTGCAACTACCAATAATCGATTAGTAAAGCAAACATACTGTACTGTAAATTAAAAAGAGGGAAAAGAACTAAAAAACCATCCCTTTAGCCAATTATTGGTATTTCCAATAAACATTTCAAATAAAATTCGATTGGTAATTGTGTACGGTAGAAGCAACCATTTAGTTTGTGATAACACAAGAGAATTGGTACGATCTATCAATGTTTTAAAAAAATTGTCGATTATCAAAAATGGCTACTGAAAATATGGTATTCGCAATCAAATATGTCACTAAATTAGAGATTTAGTAGTACCAACCGAATTGTGGATTGCATTGTTTATAGAAGCAACTAATGAGCGGCATTGGTTTGTTTTCCTAACAAAACATGTTTGTTTTCCTAACAAAACATGTTTGTTTTCCTAACAAAACATGTTTGTTTTCCTAACAAACTATTTAATTTAAAATTTAGCACTAAACATTTATAAGTATTTGTGGTGTAGTGTAGTTTGACTCGAACTTCCGAGTTCAAATATCGAGAAAGCCAAACACAAAAAGTTTCTTTTAATTAAAATAATAAACTAACTCAATATATGAACAACAATCACAAAATAAAAAACAGTAGACAATTGTTATACAAAGTTGTCAAATAATTGTTTAAACAAATTATTTTATTTTTTTTTTAATTTTTTTTTAATGGGACGTTTTTCAAAAATTATTCAAAAAAAATAAAAAAATTATTCAAAAAAATATGAGAAAATACGAAAATTTATTTGAGAAGATTAAGCATACTTTTCTAAAAATCATAACTACATTGTAAATTTTTTATTGAATTAGACTGCGCAGTTTCTGGTAACACAACCTTCATCAGTAATCCTTTTTAACAATATTGTAATTATTTGTTATGGTTTTTATTGTTTGATTGCATCTATATGAAATGTTTATTTATTAAATGCAATCTGAACGTGGCTTGAACCTGCTTTCTTTGCCACGTGCACTTCGCACTACACTTTAGACAGGCACTCTAACCAATTGATCTAAAGTCAGGTCGATTTTTGCTGTGGCTTAAAACCAGTTTCAATTACACGGGATCGATTTTACATTTAATTGTAATTGCAGAAGACAGCTAAGAAAAACACCACAACAGTTCACAATTGTTAAAAAATCATATGTAATCTAATTTCCACTATTTTCCCAAATTTTTCTCCTAAAAATTAGTCCATGTATTGTATATAATTTTCAAAAACCAGACCGATCTGATCATGAGTTTTCCAAATCAAAACATAAATTAAGGCTAGATTTTATTAAAATATTATGAAAAATGTTAGAAACTACAACTTTTAATAATTTTAATTTGATATATTTTTTGAAATGAAGTTAAATACAATAAATGAAGTAAATTTTTTTTTTTTTTTTTTTTTTTTTTTTTTTATTGAAATGATATTAATACTTTATTTTAGTTAACATTTCATAAAATTACACCTAGTTTACACTAACAAGTAATATTTTTCTTTCAGATAAGATTTACAAATTATTAGACACTAAGTCTTGAGGTTTTTTTCTCTTTAAACGTCTTGAATATATATCTTCATTGATAAGAATGGAAGCTTCTTCGTTGCTGTGATGTTGCAGTCTACTTGCATGTTTGGATGCTGATTGTTGAATTACCTCGGATACTTTGTTAATTCCAAGATCTCTATGCAAATCGTCGTTCCTTATATACCAGGGCGCATTAACCATATTTCTAGTGATTTTGTTTTGAAAACGTTGAATAATTTCAATATTAGTTTTGGAAGCACATCCCCATAACTGGACACCGTATGTCCAGACAGGTTTTAGTACTTGGTTATATATCAGAAGCTTGTTTTCAATTGAGAGTATAGAATTTCTTCCAATCAGCCATGTTAGCTTTTTCTGTTTTAAGTTTAGCTCAGTGTGTTTAACTCTGATGTGATCTTTCCATGTAAGCTTAGAATCCAGCGTCATACCCAGATATTTTGCACTGTTAGCATAAGGTACAGCTAAACTTGAAATATTAATTGGTTTATGTCTAATTACTTTGTTGGTAAAGTCAACATGCGTTGACTTACTTTCATTTAGTCTGACTCTCCAAGTGTCTGTCCATTCTACAATTTCATCAACTGAGATCTGTAGTTTTGAGGTAGATTCGGTTTCGTCATTACCAATAGCTAAGATGCACGTGTCATCAGCAAAAGTAGCTATTTTACTGTTTTTTGGTACGGGTATATCTGAAGTATACAATAAGTATAGTATTGGACCAAGGATACTACCTTGAGGTACGCCAGCTTCTATTTTTTTAATATCTGAGTAGCATTGTTTATGCTTTACTCTAAAATAACGTTCTGTCATGTATGATTCCAATAGAGATGTATACTGAATTGGTAATTGAGTTTTTATTTTATATATAAGACCTTTGTGCCATACCTTATCAAATGCCTGAGCTACGTCTAAAAAGATGGCAGAACAGACTTTTTTTTGTTCCAGAGCTTCCTCTATGGTATGAACTATTCGGTGCACTTGGTCTATTGTAGAGTGCTTTTCTCTGAAGCCAAATTGATGAGAGGGTATTACGTTTTTATATGCGATGATTTGTTTTAATCTTTTTGAAAATAACTTTTCAAATAGTTTTCCCATAACGGGAAGCAGGGAAATCGGCCTATAGGAAGTAACTTCGTTAGGATTTTTTCCTGGCTTCTGAACCATTATTACCTCTGAAACTTTCCAGTAGCGAGGAAAATATGTCAGAGTAATACAAGCATTCATGATGATGTTCATTTTTGTTATCGCATTATGCGGGAGATTTTTTAAGATTTCTCCAGTAATTAAATCAAAACCGGGACTTTTGCCAGGTTTCATATTTTGTATCTCTTCAATTATTTCTGTTTCTGTAAAAAGTTGTATTTCATGAAAATCCTGTACTGTATAGGGCTCATTGAAATCTTTAGTTTCTTCATACGGCTGGAATGTTTTGTGAAGGTGCTGAGCAAATGCGGTAGCCTTTTCAGTATCACTTTTCGCCCAACTAGTATTTTCAATTCTAATTGGGGGATTATGAAGAGTTGGACGTTTCAAATGTGCAGTTGTTTTCCAAAGAGAATAATCAGTTATTTTATCTGCTGACAGACTTTTCATTTTCGAGTCAAACTTTTTGTTTTTAAATTCTTTAATTTTTTCAGTAAGTAGTTTTGTTAAACTATTTAATTGAGTTTTTAAGGGGGGAAATCTTGTGGTTTGCCATGTTTTTCTTATTTTTCTTTTATTTTTTATAAGTTCAACGATTTCCATTGGATAAGACCGATGAATATTTTTTAAATTGGTTATAGGAGTACTCATCCAAGCAGCTTGTTGTATTTGTGATGTAAATTTTTCCGCTTCTTCTTCAATATTTTCCTCAGTTGTAAGACAACTTGGAGCTTCTATATAACTTTCAAGTTTGTATTTAAAATAGTCCCAATCGGTGTTTTTGTTTGAAAGATATGAATTTTTTCCTTGTTCTTTAATTTCGCCATTGATTTCTAAATATATAGGCGAATGATCAGAGTTTAGTTCTGTGCCGTCTTCAATACACATTGTATTGGTTGGAATTTGTTTGGTTATAAAGAAGTCTATTAGATCTGGAATTTTATTGGTATCTGTCGGCCAATAGGTTGGGTTTCCCGTTGACAGTATATCACACCCTATTTGCCTAGCAGCTTTCCAGAGCTCACGTCCCTTAGTTGTTGTTAGGCGTGATCCCCAGTAAACATTTTTCGCATTAAAATCACCTCCGATTATGAATCTACCTTTATGTTTTTTAAAAAGATTTATATAAATGAAGTAAATTGAAATTAAATAAAATACATTTTTTTAAATATCTTCAATAGCCTTAAATCCTACGCTTTGATTGCTAATATTTCCACTAGAGAGCGCTTAAAAAAAAAAACTACGAACAATATCTTAATCTGCAAATTTCGGCTGAAAAATGTTCATCTAATTTGAGGCATGTCCTTAATAACGTTAAGACTTTTTCATAATTTTTCCCGTTAATAATTTCTTTAAGCAAAATCACAGTTTCTCAGTGAATTTTTTAACGTGTAAAAGTTGAAAATGTAAAACACTTGAAATTGAGTGGTTTGTTTTTATTGACGGAACTTCAAATGCTCAGCTTAAAAAAAAATAAAAAAATGTCTATATGAAACCGTTGTAAAACTTAACTGAACTTTACAATCACATAAGGAGATGATCCTTTATGGAACAGAGAATGGTTGAATAGTGGCTATGTGTGGAGGATGATGGTTGAACGGATATCTAGCTAGATGACTGGCTGGCTGGTTGGTTGGTTATTTTGTCACAACAACCACATTGCCGTTTTGGGGTTTGTTTGAGCTGCTGACGCTGCTGCAGTTCAACTGGAGGCTGTTGGCCACTCTATAAGCATGATTATGTATAACTAACACACACATATAAACGTAGAGCTGCATACACCAACTCATATGCAAATATAGTTGTAGTTATGCAAAAGCAAAACAAAACTATACACTTGATGCTCGAATCGGTGCCAAAAGCATTCACTGCTGTCAACATTGCCTTGGTGGACGTATAAATGAATATGTGATATATGAGTAGTAGGGTGGTATTTATTTGTATTACATGGATTTTTGAAGATACCGCTTTTAATAGAATTGAAAACTATTGATTTTTGATTAATAGTCAATTTTGACTTTGAAATTGATTTGGATTTACAATTAATTTGAATTATTAATTAACTCAGATTTAAAGTCAAGTTTTTATAAATTGAACTACAAAAGATAGTCAAATTATACACTAAAAAAAAGAAGTTAGTAAAGGCAGCAAAAACTTTTACTGATGTTAGCAAATTTTTCTGCAAGAATCATCCCAGCAAAAATGTTGCTGACTTTACAAACTTTTTTTTTTTAGTGTAGATATAATAAAACTGGATCTTAATGGAAACCAGTAGCTTGAAGTATGTTTTTTTTACCTTGTTTTTCAGAATTTTGTTAGTTTGTCAAGTACATTTTGTGAAATATTTCTATATCATAAACTATTTCAGACCTACGCTCACACTTGTGGGCTTAAACGCTTCCTTGGAGAATTTTTACTTTTGTCAATACCAGACGTGGGATAATAAAGAAACAATATTTCTGTGTTTAATTACAGATCAATAACTTTGTTACGTCTAATTACATGCAATTGGATGTAGTTGAGTTATATCCCTGTAAATAAACACCCAAATCATGTTATAAAGCCCCATGTCTGGTTTTAAAAATTAAAAAAAAAAATTTCATGGATTCTTTTAAGCCCCCCAAGTTGGGCTGAATTTATTAAAGATATACATAATTTTTACAAGTGTATGGTTGCAAAATTTAATTGACATCGCCCATGTCTGATATTTAGTAACCAAGTGAATTTTGAACACTCTTTTTTTTTTTGTTAAAATTTTTCAATTTAAGCTAAAATTCAGAACCAGCAAAAAAATTATTAAATTAATCCAAAGGACCTATCCCGTGACAAGTTATCCGAGAACGTATCCCTGCGCCTCACCTAATATATTCTTTTTTTTATACTGTTAATGTTTGTATTTAAAACACACCCAAAAACTATAATTTTTTTGTTAGCCAGCCAATATGCATAAACAACGATAGAGCGCACAGTGGAGTGGTTCACAAATATTTTGGAAATACTTCAGTCATTTCTTCCTGGCTTTTCGGATTGTCATGAAATTTTAGACAGCATTAGTCAAAGTAATTCTAGGCTTATGTTTTAAATAAGTTTTCACTTGAGCCATCAGGCACTGACAAATTAGCCCACAAATTAAGGCCCCTCTGGAAATCAAAATATATGAGAACTTCACAATTTTATATTTATATACTGATTGTAAAAACCTTAATATTTCTCCAATGTGGTTGTAATGGCTTACAATAAATATGCATGTGGGTTATCTCTTAAAGTGCATAAGTTACCCGCATTTTGAATTTTAGCAATAACCTGGTTCGACTGCTTCGAAAAGTGGTGGTGATATTGAGAACAAATTATTTAAATAATTCAATGCAGTATGACGGATATAGAGCCATGGATATTGACATTTTTCGTTCATCAATTACAAAACAATGATGTGCAGGAGCTGTGGTTTTAACAAGACGGCGCAACATGCCACACTGCTCGTGACACAATTGATTTATTGAAGAAAATGTTTGGTGCCCGCATAGTTTCACGTTTCGGACCCGTGAATTGGAATCCAAGATCGTGCGATTTAATGCCGCTGGACTATTTTCTTTGGGGATAAGCCCGAATAGATTGACCACTTGGAGGATAAAAGTCGCAGCGTTATTGCCAATATAAGGCCATAAGTGTTGGAAAAAGTCATCGAAATCTGGACCTACAGATTAGACTACATCTGAGCCAGCCGTGGTGGTTATATGCCAGAAGTCATATTTAAATTAAAATGCCAGAAAATTAACTTTCAAATAAAGTGAATTTCATGTCAATTTAAAAAAGTTTATCTTTGTTTTATTCCATTTCAAAGTTCTATACCTCTATAAAAAACACCTTTCATAAGGCTATTTCAAATTTGATCAGGCGCGGATTCAGGAGGAGGGAAACTAGGACATTTCCTCTAACAAAAGTAAAATTTGTAATACAAAAACAATTGAAAATTTATCAAAAATACTCCAACTTCCCTCCGCAAAATTTTTTACTGGATCCGCGCCTGAATTTTTTATTGAATTATATTAATATTTTTAATCGGTTGGTTTCAAAACATAGATAAGTATCACAAACTTATCGAAATTTCAGAAAAAAAAAAACTTTAATGAATTCCGTTATAAGTCTTTACAGTTTAAGAAGATTTAATAAATGTAATTAAAACAAATTCTCGATCTAAACATAACAATAAGTGTCACCCTATATTACAGCCATATGAATGTGTGTGTGTGTGTGTGTGTGTATATCGCTTGGTGTATATTTTTGTTATAAAATGCGAATATGTTAAAAAGAACATGCATATGTATGCATTTTTTTGTGCCCTCGTTATGGTGGCAAGTTTGAAAGTGGCAAGAAATACATAACAAACGCTATGTTGGTGTTTTTGTTGTTGTAATTTATTTTTTTTTTTCGGTGCTACCAAAAGGTGATTGTAAAAAACCACTGAACAAGAAAAATTAATTATACAATGTAACGTGAACAAAATAAAAACGAAAACATGGCCACAGGGTAGGTAGTGTTGTAGGTAGATGTTGCTGACGACGAGGATGCTGACGACGAGAATGATGCTGATGATGACTCTGGCAATGCTTTTATTGTTATATTAAAGGTCCAAGCATTTGTTACCACATTGTTGTATTCACAGGTGTGGCAATCATAAAAAATAACTTGATATTGTCATATATAAATATTGCAATGGCAGGGGAATGATAGTAATAATAATGTTAAGAATGACGTTAAATATTGTTAGCGTTTGCCGGGTTTTTTCTCATTTTTTTTTTTTTAAATTAAATTATTTAATTTTAATCTCTAGTACAGTCAGCCAAATATCTAAAACAAAAGTGGGTGCAATATTATAGATTATTTTAATAAACCAAACATGCCATGCCATTAATAATTTCAGATTAAGGGTATGAGGGAATGTTGGTTTAAATTTGATATGATGATGGTTTTAAAATAAATGGTTTTTGTTGGTAACCTTGTGGTTTTAACATTATGCACATTTACCAAAAGTGGCCTTCAATGATAATCATAATCATCATTATTATTATTATCATCATCAGCATTCGTTGTGGTTTTATTAGTTACATACACCATATGAGCTATTTCAAAAGTGTTCGATACCTGTTGAAACGGATTTTAGATGCCTCTTCATTATCAAGGTGGTTTGAATTGAGAGAAACGATGGTCACTGTTAGGTTAGGGTTATACTTAAAAATTAGGACATGCAAAGGTAGACGTTCAGAAGTTTTCACATAAAGAATTGATGGCATCTTAAAAGTCGAGAAACTCCATTAATTTTATTTTTATGCTCATAGTTTTTAATTTTCTTATTTTTTTTAAAACAATACAAAATGTAGTCAATAGACTTGGGAGATATATTCACTAAAAACGTAATTTACATATCGCTGTTTGCTGACAAATTGTATTTTGGTTTGCAAGTGAAGCCAAAATTCCTCGATTTTTAAACTTTTGCAGTTTTTTCTATACAGCTTTTGCGCAATTCAATAAACTTGAGTTTTGAGAACAGTTTTTTAAAAAATGGTGTAATTTTTTATTCTCTCAGAAACTTTTAAGCAATTAACTGACATTTTTTTTTAAATGTTTATGTATGCCTTTCGTGTCTGAAATTCACAGTTATATTCCATATTCCATATTCTTTTTTTTTTTTTTATTTAAAAGAGAAGAAACACTCAGGAAATTCTTCCTAATTATTAATGTGTTGCTTTCTATGGAAAGGGGATAGTGGAGAGACGAAAGGTGGTGAAATATGAAGGGCTTCAAACATGGCAACACTGTAATTGCGAGAGATGATAAGTCTTAGAACAGTTGTTGCTCGCCGCCTGATGAAGAGTTGGCGAATTTATTGAAGCATTTTGTTTCATATCCCTTACTCATTATTTTACTTCGGTGTTGTTAAGTGCTATGGGAACACCGAAGGTGGGGGCAGCGATACATATTAGTGATAGAAAACTCATACATATTCTTTTTCTAAATTGATGTTGTCGTCACCGCGAATCGAACCCGGACCATCTGTGTAACAGTCCAACACGCTAACCATTACATTACAACACCTCCTAGTCAAAAAGGCATTTAAAAACGCACTAATTGTATGAATTTTTTAAAAATTTTGCGAAGTTTAGTTCTTTTTTTCGATTTTTTTTTTATAAAAAACTTTTCTTAAGATCATAGTTAGGTATGTAGAGTGAATTTTCTCAATTGACTAAAATGTTAAAGTACAAAACAATTAATTTTTTTACATTTCCTGCAAGTACAGCTTTGTGACAAAAAAAAAAAAAAAAACGCTGCATTAATTCCAAACAAAAATTTTTATTATCAAAAAGCATTTTTATATTGAATTATTTTTGCGAGTGTAGAAAAGGTAATGACATGTGATTATTTTTCGAACTACCCGTAATGACCCTATATTACTCTCTACATTATTTTAATACAAATACACTTTGTAGACTATGTTGGTAAAAACCACTGCAAATGTAGTTAAAAACAAACGAAATTTCACTTAAAAAAAGGACGACTTACATTTTACTAAATTGAACTAACATTGTCATTTGTTTTTTAATGTTCACAAAATGACTAGCAATTGTAGCAAAAATTAACCATATATGTAAGTAAAAAATATTCAAACATTTATTTTTTTAAATTTTTAAATTATATAAAACTACTGAAAAAAAAAATAATGTAAAATCATAAAACAGTCATTTGATGTGGTTTGTTTTTTTAACTGTACTACAAGGTTAGTAAAAAATCTACTTTGTTCTACAAATGACTGACATTCACATTAAAAATATAGAAACTGTATTACAACCCAAACAACTACATATGCTTAAAGCAGAAGTTCTCTGAGTGTAATAATGATATACTAATAACTAGTTTAGTTTCCTATTATTTGAATACAAAAAATTATGTAGTTATTAGTACAATTATGAACTAAAATTTTTTTGAAAATCTATTTGCAGACTCCTTAATTTCTCAACTCCAGTAAGTACATATACAACTACTTACTTTTGACGTTTTGTAAACTGTATGGTAATGCCATTTTTTGCAGACACCCCACTTATGTTTTTATCTATCAAATAATGTCCTTTAAATATTTATAGCCCACGTATGAAGTTATACTTTGCAGCTCTATAAAATTTAAACTAATCAAGTTATTTTAATTTTGACAGCTGGTAAAAAATTGTTTGTTTTGTTGGTTACATATCCTTAATGACAAAATTCCGATACTATAAGAACTGTGTAGCGAATAAGTATTTTTTCAAAAACCCTGTTATTCTCTGAGTTTCATATTTGTAACCCAGGTGAAGATTTTTTTTTTAAAGAAATAGCGCATTTTTAACCTTTTAATAGTCAATTTGACCACCATTCACTTTTATTAGCTCAAATCATCTTTTATGAATAAAACTAACTAAACTAAACTACACTCACAATATTTTTTCCATAAAGCCTACTGCATATACACTGATAGAATTTTCCTTCATAGTATTAATGAAACGATTTCATTGGTTTAATGAAAAATTTCATTAACTGAATGAAAATTTATTAATATTGGTATTTTTTTTCATTAATATTTTTTATGATTTTTTTCATAATTTCATAAAAAAAATTCATTAAATCATTGAAAAATTTTCAAATTTTTTTCAATAAAAATTTTGACTTGTAATAAATAAAAAAAATTTTTTTTTTTTGTACTATAATTTTGAAATAAAAAACTGAAAAATTTCTTTTAAACAGAATTAACCAAACCTTTGATATAAATAAATTTTTTTATTAAGTTTGCTTAGAGCTTACAATTTTTGACGAATTTGAATAGTTGGTCACTAAATTCCAGGGAACAGATTCTCTAAGAAAAACGATATAGTTTTGTTCAAAACGATACCTAAATTGTTATCGTTTTGACGATGTTACACACAAACGTTATGCTAAACGATAATAAATTTTTGTTTTTTAACAACATTGTTAACAATATTTAACATTTTTATCTAATATTGTTGTAATTTAACCACAAAAAGTGGCCTATAATCGTCAATCGTTCTACAGAATTCCAAGCCAGATCGATAAAAGATTACATATTTTGTACCGACATATAAGAAAATATGTCATGTTTTAACACAAATTATAAAAAATGTAAAGAAAGATTTATCGTAAAGAAAAACAGAAATAAAACAAAATTGGTTTTTTTAGTTCAGCTTTAAATATTTTAATGCCTTTTCGATCTGAAATCTAAACAGCTACTTCTCAACTTTTATCTTTTTCGAATTCGTCAAAAATTATGAGCTTTAGCAAATTTGTTGAGAAACAATAGAATTTTCCCCACTGTGCTACATTGGTGGGTGGCCCCGGGAAAACCTTTCTTGTTAGATTTCTTTCTTACGTGTCATAATATTCCAAGTAACGAAAATTTGCTGAAACAGGCTGAGTTTAATAAAAGTCTGCCATCGCTTATGTAGAACAGCCTGTGATGTTTACTTTCGAACTTTTTTTATAAAAATATTTTGTAGATCCTATAAAGACCAGACCTTATAAATAATATCAAAATGATAATTTCTAAATAACCACTAAATTAATGCTACACTCAAAAAGTCTGTAAAGTCAGCAAAATTTTAGTCAGGAGGGTGCTTGCAAAAAAATTGCTAATGTCAGCAAAATCTTTTGCTGAAAATCAGCGAGCTGATTTTTAGCAACAAAATTAGTAGATTCAGCAAAAGTTTTGCTAACACTTAGTGGATTAGAAATACAAAAGCCTTGCTAAAAATTAATAAATTTTTTGCTAAATTTTAGTAGACTGAAAAAAACGCAAAAAATTTGTAGAAAAATTGTAATTTAGTTAATTTATTTGCTGCAAATCATAAATCATATTTTTGTGATTCTTTTAAAAATAACTTACAATAATTACGAAATATAAAAATTTTTATTTTCCCACACTGACGACATGAATTACTTTAATATCTGAAAATATATAGAGAAATAAATATATATAACATAACAAAAATTTTCTTTCAACTACTTACATCAATGGTTGTCTAAATGATGCTTTACTTTAAAGGACGCAACTGCCGAAGATAATTATAGAAACGAAACGAAAAAATAAACAAAAACAAACGAAACGAAAAAAACAACCCTTTTTTTCAATAAGAAAAAGGAACCATAAAAATCTACCTAAGATGTGTGTCTTTGTCTTTCGCTTTACTCTGTCTACATGTCTGTATATTTTTGTTTGCAATTTGACCACACTAGATTATTAATCTAAATATAAACATTTAGTTTAGAAATACATATTAAATTTAAATATTTTATTTTGTCTTTTATTTAATAAAAAGACAATTATTTTCACAAGCCGGTGACAACGCAAAATTTAAGTTGTTTAATCCTCAATTTTGTTTTATGTATGAAAAACAGATACAAAAGTCTTTCATGGTTGGTTTTTTATATGTCTTATTAGAGTTGTATTTTTGAGTATCATTTTCCTCTTCTCTACTACATCTTGATATGCAGCGACATCTGCTTCATTCTTCGTATATTTTTCAATCTGGTTGTCGTCCACACTATTAATGTGCTTATCTGCACAATTTTTTTTAGCAAAATTAATTATTAAAACATTAGTATATTAGTAAAGCATGAGTAAAAACAGTTAAGTGCTGAATAAGTATAACAAACATTTTAGCAGCAAACACGATTTTAGCAAAAAATTTGCTAAAAAATAGTATACCTGATTTACAAGACGTTTTACTAACTTTTGTACTAACTTATTTTTTGAGTGTATGCTTAAATAATCATAAAAATAGCAAATTATTAAATATCAACGAATATATATCATACAAACTATGAATTTTATTCCTTAAACATATGAAACTTTCATAACGCTTAGGCTAAGGATTTATGCAAAATATTTCATATACTTTATGAAATTTTCATTGGGTCAATGAAACCATTCATTAAAATGGATTTAATGAAACAACTTTCATGTACTCAATGAAACGTTTCTTTGGGGACTTTTTTATGAAAAAATACATTGGATTAATGAAGGAATTCATTAATACTACGCACAAATTTCTATCAGTGTACACATTAAATCAATTGAAAATCAGTTGAATAAGAACTACTTACTTTTCGTTTAAAACAATTGTATTTTTTTAGTTTATTTGCAACAGCTGAAAAATTAATTGACAAAATTTCTAAAAACAATAGATCGTTTTCGTTTATTTAAATACTCAATATAATATAAAAACTTTTTGTTTTAAATAGAAAATTTGAACTGAATATTTTAACTATTACCGAAAATCCGTTTTTTTTTTGTATATTTTGTTTATTGAATAATAGATAGAAAGTTAAACAATGTAATTCTTTAGTAATTTAACTTTATAGTCCATTGAAACAACTTTACCGATCAACTTTTTAAATAACTGTTGAAATTTTATGGAAAAGTTCCTGTGAGTGTATAAATATAAAAATTCGTCACAAAAATTTGATTTAAGGATATCATCACTTTTTTTTTTACAGTTTTTGCATCAATAAACAAATATCCTTGTTATTTTTTTAAAATTTCAACTTTTTCAACTGGCGAGCGATGGCCAAAAATGCTATATAAATGCAGAGTATAAAGGGGATAATTTATATGAAATTTGAGCCTGACAATCGATTCTACGCTAACAATTATTAAAAAAAAAACACTTTTTTCCCGGTTTTTAAAGTTCACTGTGGGGTGGACGGAAAACACTGCTTTTTCAAAAACTTTTAAAAATAAATTGTTGAATCACACACAATAAATGTGTATTGCCAACTTAGAATAATGGTAGACAATTTTTTGATATATCGCGAACATCTAAAAAGTTATTAAGGTATCAATTTTGTTAAATATAATAAAAATATTTTTTTTTAGCACACACAATGAAAATTTATTTTGAAAAGTATATCGCGGCCTATTAAAAAGTTGCATTTTAGTAGAGACAACATTTTGAAAACTTAAAACAATTTAACTTCGTTACTATAAAGAGAACATTTTTGCAAAATTGTTTTCAACTAAAAATGCTTTTTGATTGTGTGTATTAAAAGAATGTTTTTTACATTTTAAAAAAAAAAATTCATTTTTTCCGACCACTTTATTTCCTTAATTGTGCACTTTAAAAACGGCGAAAATTTTAATTTTTTAATAATTTTTGGCGTAGAACCGAAAGGTGAATTCAGATTTCACTTTTTGCTCAGCCGGAAAAGGGCTCTAAATCAACTTTTTTTTGGCAGCTGGACGATAGTGGAATTAGTTGGAATTTTAAAGAAATAATATCGCCATTTTTTTTTTTTTTTTGGTGACAAAACATATTAAAAATTGATGAAGTCCCGAAAACCAAGAAACTTTATACTTTTCTGACGAACTCTAATAAATATACTTAACTTAATATATCAAAATTTACAAAAATTTAAGCAAAACGTTTTAAGGCAGCAGTTTAAATAATGCGTGAGAATTCCTTTTTTTTTTGTGAAATATCAGTTTGCAGAATTATATTGAAAAACAGTACAAATGTTTTATATTATTTTAATTTCTTAGATCTTTTTGTTTGAAATCTTGTTTATAGCTTTTCATTTGCGAAAGTTATGATGATAACAAACTGAAATAACATTTTCGTAAGCATTCTTTAGTACAGTTATAAACGTTTTGCAATTAAAATTTGATCAATTTGAAACAGTATTTCACTTACATTTTGCCCGGTAAGTGTATACGGCTATCTTTATCTATTTAACATTGTGTGTGCATTATGCTTAAGTTTCAACTTTTTTTTTTTTGCATAAATAATTTGCCACAATTGCCATTGTTATATATTATTCAATAATAATTTATATAATTGTGGCCATATTATGCCATACTAACCAAGATTTTTATATTATTTTTCGTCATATCCTTCCTTTTATCGTTTACCACTCCTATATTTTTTTTTGTGTTGGTGTTTTCTTATTTAATTTCCGGCCGTAACTTTTCTTCCTTAATTTGTGGAAAATAATTGAAGTGCAATCACCATGATAACCAAGGCAACGCATATTTAAAGCGTTTATCTTATGTGAATATTTTACATTTATGAATGTACATAATTGAACCCATCCACACACACACATATATGTTGCTTTGCAAGCCAACTGCCCCGGAACAGGAAAAGTATAAAGCAGCAGTGACAAACTAATAGTATTTTGCTCTCCTATAAGACTATACAGGTTCAACAATATTTAGCGAAGTTGAATTAACGAAAAGAGCGATTGTATGAAAATACATTGAAATACCGATATTTATCTTGAGTCAACATTCGTAAAGTTCCATTTCTATTAATTTGGTTAATTTGTAATCGAAACTCATCGTACACAATTTAATCAAATTAAAGACAGTTTAAATAAGTAAAGGAAATTTAAAAAATAATAAAACAAAAATAATAAAAAAAAGAATAAAAACAAAAATAAAAAATTTAATTCACATATTTGGCGAATTTGTGCAAATTCGAGTAAGTCAAATATGGTCGTTCATAAATTTGAAGAAAAATTAATGAAAATTTTGAAACAAACTAACAAAGGTTTAGTCAATTGTGCTTAAAGCTTAAGAAAAAATGGAAAATAATCCTGTACTAAACTTAAACGCAAAGTTATCAACACTGAACGTAAAAACCATACGGCAATCTGGTAACGTTGTGAAATAGAGACGTAGGAGATTAGAAAAATAAACAAAACATCCATAAATAGAATATCTCTATTTGTTAGTGTTGGTCACTTCTGAGTATAATATACAAAAACTGAAAAGCTAATAGGAAAGAAAAACTGAAATTTAGCTGAATTACATTCAAGGCCATACTTGGGCGTGATCGCTAAACGGTCATGACTTGGTATTGTTACGTTTGTAATGTAAGAAGAAGCGCAGGTTTGATTCATACAGCCGGCAGGTTGTTGGAAACTTTATCATATAGAGACAATCTGACAATTATAAGAAATAATAATGCAATTTAAATGGAAAATTACTGATGTCCATAAAAAGGCAGAAACTAGTCTAGTCTGATTTTAATATTTAGAGGAAAACATTTATTCTTCTTCTTAACCGCAACCTTTCTAAACTTTTTAAGCTTTTACAAAAAATGGGCGGAGTAGGCGTATTTGAATATTGACAAATGTTGCATATATAATGCAGAATTTGAAAAAAATAAAATTCAAAACCACAATTCAGAACTAGTTTCGAGTTTATAGAGTTATGCAAAACTCAATTTATCTCAAAATTGGCTAACATTTTTTTAATTTTTTTAATTTGTAAAAAAATGGTTAGATGCTCTTTTATTGATCTTCAAAGTTTCATCGTGTAACTCGTATTAATGTTACATATTTTAATATTTCTGGATATAATTTTATTATATGCATTGTTTATTGTTCATACTACGCCTGCTTACCTTATGTAGACTTAACACAGATACACTCACAAAAAATATTCCATAAAGGTTCAACAGTTGTTTAAAGTGGGCGTTGTGGTGTAATGGTTAGCGCGTTGGACTGTTACACAGATGGTCCCGGGTTCGATTCCTGGTGACGACAACATCAATTTAGAAAAATAATATGTATGAGTTTTCTATCACTTATATGTATCGCTGCGCACACCTTCGGTGTTCCCATAGCACTTAACCCCACCGAAGTAAAATAATGAATCAGGTCTATGAAACAAAAAGCTTCAATAAATTCGCCAACGCTACATCAGGTGGCGAGCAACAACTGTTCTAAGACTTATCTACTCGCGCAATTACAGTGTTGCCATGTTTGAAGCCCTTCATCTTTCACAACCTTTCATCTCTCCACTATCCCCTTTCCAAAGAAAGCAACACATTAATTAATAGGAAGAATTTCCTGAGTGTTGCTTCTCTTTGTTTTTTTTAAAAAAAAAAAAAAAAGTTGTTATATTATAATGAGTATTGAAATAAATGAAAATAATCTATTGTTTTTATCGATTTTTGTCAATTAATTTGTTAACAGTTGAAAATAAACTAAAAAATGCAATAGTTTAAAAACGATTTTTAAATAAATTGAGTTCTGTATTACTCTAAATATTCAGAACTAGTTGGTAATTTTTTAAAAAAATTTAATTTTTTTCAAATTTTTCACAAAAAAATATATTGATAGTGTTTGGTTACTAAGAAGATAAGAATGGAGCAAAATTGATGATTAATAGGTCTTTTGTTAAAGCTCTGCCTATTATGGAGGCTCTGCCTTTTCTAACACTTCGGGTTCTGATGAGATCTTTAGGCAGAACGAAATACTAGTATCAACCTAGCTAATATGATTGATTTGCTCTTTATAAATTGAAAATAATATATATTAATATAGTTAGTAAAATTTCTAGAGTTTGCCAAATTCAGTTAAGTGATGATAAATAATATACCAAATTTGTCAATATTTAGTCACGCCTACTTCGCCCATTTTTTTTGGAGAAATTTAAAAAGTTATTCCCCTTTTTTCTTAGCCTCTTTTGGGAGAACAAATACTGTTAGTTTGACATTGCTGCGCTATACCCTATTTTTTGGCTGGACAGATGGCTTGGAAATTAGCATATATATAGAAATGCATTAAATATCCTTCATAGCTATTTACAGAACTATAAGTGGATTAAATCAATTTGTTCAAATTACATTTCATTTTCAGGTTTGGGATCATAAATAAAATGTTACTGTTACAAATAGAAAACACTAATTGTTAATAAATGTAAAAGGAGATGAAAAAAAATCTTGTTGGTTTCAGTGAACATTTGACCTAAGCCAAAGTCAAGGTTTGACCAGGTATTTATATATCAACCAACCACAGAAAATCGGTGATGTTAATTGATTATCCGAACAACATAAGCTATTTTCGTCAAGTTTAGCCAACAGCTTTAAGTCTTAAAGCTTTTTATTTGGCAGTGTTGCCAGTCCAACTGCTAATGTTGCCATTGCTGCGAACGAATTGGAAATCCGGCATTTATACTAATATTAAAACAAAAAGCGCCACAAACCATTAAAGAACCGCCTCCAAGTGTTTTCTTTTGAGAATTATCGTGGTTTATGTCTCTCCAAAAGCTGTTAAAACCATCTGGTTCATTACTATTGAATTTTTCCTCATCACCCGGTTAAAAATCAACATATATGCAGCCATTTATAAACATGTTTAAACTCATACATGCTCATTTATGAAGTGATTATAGGTCATACATGTCCATATACCACCATATGGGATTCATAAATGTCGAAAAGAGTTCATATGTGATGATATATATAAATATTACCTCAGTTTTCGTTAATGTAAACATATGAACATGTATGGAAGTGTATGATTATATATGTAAATTTTACCTAAATTTTTGTTAATGTACACAGATGAACATATATCACTCCTCATATGGACATACAAGAATGGTTTATGAACACATATAAATCATATACGGATGCATGTGGACATGCGTGTTCATGTATGGATCCATAATTTGTGAATAAACAGTCCTGCCACCAACAGACATTATTGACTTGCTTTCCTCCGGATGTTTTGTAAATTCTTTTTAGCAAATTCAAGTCGAACATTTTTGTGGCGGGATAATAACCTTGGAATAGACATCAACTTTTGGCAAGTTATTCTCTGGGAAGCATATTAAAGCCTACTTGTGTTTGATTTGGACACATTTACATTACATTCAGTGATTATCTGATAGAGACTCTTCATTGAGTTGCTGGCACATTTGACTATTTTACGTCGGTCCCTAATAAAAAGATTTATTTTCGGGCCACGTGTTTTATTTTTGCCAAATGGGAACTTTTATTTTTCTAGCAATTTACCAAAAACTTAAGCCATTTTTTATATAGGCTGAATTTTGCCCTTTTGCAAAATCACTTACAGGGGAGGTATCCCGACCCGAACTCGCAGATTTTTAATGGATATGTTGTAAAGGAGCAAAGAAAAACTGACACGTATTTTTCTTATTTGTTAGCTGCCCAATCTCACATTTAAGGGTTAACAAGTAGGGTTAAAAATTCATTTGTGTTAGTATGAAAACTACATTTACTACATCTTTAAACTACATTTATTTGTAAGCAGGGTTACAGTACTCAAGAAAACAAAAAAATTAATTCCCATATTTCTTATATAGTGAACACAGAGTTGCCACGTTTATTAATTATTTGTAAAATAGCGGAAAAAGGATTTTAGTCACATAAAAACCGAACCATTTCGAATATCGGAAAAAGCTCAGATACCCCCTTGATTAAATTAAATAGGCATTGCTATGCATTATTTTTGGCTTAATACAATTAAAATTCCTCAATAAAACGCCAGATTTAATGTTACTGAAAACACATTTTTTTTAAAAACAAAAATACTTAAATGTCTTTAGGCATAATTTGTGCAAGAGTGAATTTCTTTTAAAACAACCTGTAATTTTATATCAAATTTGGCTGCAGTTACTTCTGGTAGAACGAAATAAACCGAAACTAAACGTAAAATGAGGTAATTTTTGACCTAATTTTGTAACTCCTAAACATGAGATTGGGTAGCTAAAAAAAAAACTCGGGTCAATTAAATTTTTATTCTCTACAACATACTCGAATTTCATTAAGATCTGCAGGTACGGGTCGGGATACTTCCCTTATTTGATATGAACTACACGGTAATTTGTTGCAAATTGATTAAAATTAATTCTTTCATTTTTTTCTACTTGTTATTCCTTTCTGCTGCTCTTCTTTATATGTTATAAAATACTAACAAAATATTATGACACTATTTCTCTCTTAAATCAATTTAGTAATCTCTTAAATTCAACACAATAAGATATAAGAGTTATCACTCTTTTAACAACAGTTATAAGTTTTAAAATTGTTTTGTAATATTATAAAAAAATAGCATAAATTCTTTGTAATTATAGTTATGCAACGCAGTGGAGTTACAGTATCACTTCAACACTTATTCTAGTATGACGTAAACATGAAAATTATTCAAGTTCGAGGCCATACTCTATATTTCTTTATAAGGATCTTGACCTAACACATAATGTATATAATGCGTTGATATATTTATTTCGGGAATTTTCTAGGTTCCCATCATCAGAACACATTTTAAAAGAAGTGACAATCCCATGCAAACATCAAACATTCACATATCCTAGTTTTCTCACTAAATGAGAACAAATATATAAGCTCGAAGTTAAAGATTACCATTGATAAAAAATAAATTGAAAACTTGTTCGTTAACCTAAACACTTTTAAAACTAGACAATAAATTCTTTTACAAATCTGCCAAAAACTTATAAATGCTATTGTATTTATGTAAAAATGTATGCAATGCAGTTATAAAATAATCCAAAAGTCTACTTGTGTGCGTATATGAGCTTGTGTTTTTCAACAATATTTTTTTTTTTTTTCATTTGTAGTACGTATTTATTAAGAATCATAAAATGATTTCAAATTGGCCAACTCAAAAGTTCACTTTTTTTATTATTTTTCTTTGTGTTTCTCCATAAGTATGCACTTAAACATTATTTGAATATGCAATTATGCATTTATATTTTCCCATTTTATTAAATTTTCTTTTGTATACAAAATACAAATGAAACAAGTAGAATTCAATTAAAATTGTAACGAATACTTATTAAAAAACCCTTAAGAAGACAAAACCAAGTAATCAGACAACAAAAAAAAAAAAAAAAAAAAATGCCATGAGAGTTGTTTGAATATTAAAATATTGAAAATATTATTTTGATATAAACCATAAGAGTAAATGATCAGCATAAATGTTGCTGGAACAACAACATCCCTTGGGAAAGAAAATATGGAGTTTTAATTAATAAAAATAATATGAAAAACCTTAAGGTAATTCTTTAATAATGCATACACACAAACTTGAATATTTATGTGTATTTGTGGTTTAATAAAACCACATTTATTGCAATTTGAATTTAAGAAATATTTAAATAATACAATGTTTTGGTTGCAGCAATTGACAGAACAATTCAATGCAATTCAAACAAGTTCAAGAAATCAATAATTTTCTTTATTTAATTTTATGCATACGAAATATGGAGTCTTTGTAATAATTCTCTGACTTATTGATATTTAATCTGGCTAAAGATCTCATCAGAATCCGAAGTTCAAGAACCGCTAGAGCTTAGAGAATAGGCAAAGCTTTAACAAAAAACCTATTAATCGTCAATTTTGTTCCATTATTGCCTTCTTAGTAATCCAACACGTGGCTAGGATATTTTCCTAACAAGCATCATGACGATACTAAACTTTTTGTACCATACATCAAAAAATAAAGTGCGCCACTGAAATCAGCGTGCCTGTAATATAGAGAGTTGCTAGTTGCAACCTTATTAATTTTTTAAATTTAAGATTTTGTCCTCCTGCGCTATTTAGCACAATATTGTAAAGCAATTTAGTTGAATTTAATAAACATTTGATAAAGAAAATAGAAAGCTATTTGTTAGCTTTTGGCAATATTCTAGTTTCAATATTTTTATATAATACTTCTCAGGAAATCTCGTATACAAAAATATTAGTTGTACAGACGTAATTTGTATTTAAATTCATTTTTAAAATGAGAAAAACATAAAAAAGAAACATTTCCTAATTGTGTGTTTATCTGGCAACAAAATTAAAAAAAAAAATATTTTCAAAACGTGAGCAGTTAGTTAATTTTATGAATAGGCAAAAATGGCACATGAAGAGACATGAAATTGTTGGAAAAATGAAAATGAGGAAAGAAAAACATTAATTTTCTAG
This sequence comes from Delia radicum, assembly GCA_021234595.1. NCBI lineage: Eukaryota > Metazoa > Arthropoda > Insecta > Diptera > Anthomyiidae > Delia > Delia radicum. The sequence goes on from CM037853.1 coordinate 25,625,626, forward strand.
AGATTAACAAAAAAAAAAAAAAATACAAAAATATTAAACAACCTAAAACTCTCAGCTACACTCAAAAACAAGTATGAATTAACATTAACTTCACAACTTACTAAAATTTAGTTTCTAAAATTTTCCTTAAAACAAATAATAATCAAGTTTGATATAGTTTTTATTAAAAATAAAAATTATTGTTTTTTCGATCTATTTCGGGAATTTTCTAGATTCCCATCATCATCATAGTTTTCCCACTAAATAAGAACTAATATATGAGCTCGAAGTTAAAGATTATCACCATTGATCAAAAATAAATTGAAATTAAAATTCCTGTTATCCCACGCGCATCCCAACAAACAGAAGCCATGACCTTGCCTGCAGATAGAACGTCCAATATGCAATGTAGAGCACCTTTTGAAATGCCTATCTTTTCAGTCAGCTCATGCACCTTTAGCCAACGATCATCCAGTAACAGTTTTTGGATTTTCTTAGCCGTTTCTGGCATGTACTGCTCAATTTGTCGATCACTACGGTGTTCGTCTTGGCAGCTCGTACGATTTCGTTTAAACTCTGCTACCCAATATTTTATAGTAGTAAACAAAGACGCAGAATCCCCGAGAGTGTAATCTAGCTCGGTTTTGAAAGTGGTTTGACTGAGACCTTTCAAATGAAAGCATTGAATTAAATAACGTTGACCAATTTGTTCCATGTTAACAAATTCACAGAGAACGTTCATTCTTGATAGCTCAAAAAAAAAAAAAAATACTAAACAATGTGGCACCTTGAAACTTAAAACATATGTTTTAAATAGTTGCTACTTTTTACTATTGTAATTTTTTTCAAACTACTGCCGCCATCTATACTTCAGATCGGCTAATTTTGGGACCGCCCTCGTAGCGTATGAACTAAAAATAAATTAATTTTGCTTTAGCACAAGTTAAAACGTGTTAAAATTTAAAAAAATTAACTTGATTTTAAGATACTTTTACTAGATTTAGAAAAAATTTATACTTAATTTAAATCAAAAATATTCTAAATTTTGGTAAAGTTTTATAAAATTTAAGACTAAATTGACTAGATTTCAATATAAATTTACTTAATCAATAAAATGGATTTTACTTGTTTTTAAGAAAAATGTGATTTAAGTTAAATATTTTTTGGAGCCAAATCATTCCCGAATTTCGTAAAATGTAGTTCAAATTAATTAATATTTGGTAAACTTTTTTTGAGTGTATTACTACTACTACTATTACATTCACATTTTCCCCAAATGTACAAATTTAAGTAAACAAAATATATACAACGGCGGTGGGTGGACAGAAGGTGGTGGCATCAGTCATAGTGAAGGAATTAAGAAGATAAAAAAGATTTTTATGTTTATGTATGACTATAGTACATAATTGCATTCAAGCTAAGTTAAACTAAGCTAAGGCTATCATCAACGTCATATATTTTGGTTTAAATATTTGTGTGTTTTTGTGCACTACCCAGCAAAACCACACATTTCCAAATAATGGGTAAAATAATGTATCGCCATAGGGCTCCAAGCATTACAAAACACCTTACTTCACTGATGAATTTTACAGGCGATGATCCTAAAAGCAATGGGTCAACTCATTACCTAGTAGGGGTAAAGTAACTGGTTACTTATCTAGTTACCGGGTAGGGAAAAGTAATGTGTCTATAAATAGATTTTCATAAAAAAAAATTTATGAAAAAAGAAAATTATTACAAATATTTTTTTTTTTCGAGCTGAGATTGGAACATGGGGTCTCTGTTTGTTCGGCGAGAACTCTAACAACTGAGCTATCGTCACATATAAAAATCATCTACTTAAAATATAAATGAATTGTGCTTCGAATTTTCGTTTCTGATGTTAAAAGTATATACATTACTCTAATGCTTACAAAAAATCACAAAGTACTGTGTCTAAATATAGGTTTCATGCATTATGTAATTGATGTTAGGTAAGTGATTGTTTTATATTTTGAAATAAAGTAAAAGGTAGTGATGTGTCATTACAAGGTATGCCATGAGTGTCCAATTTTTGGTCACTCATTTGTTTATGTTTCAAAATACAGTTGAAGGTATACATTACCATGTAAAGCATTATGTAACCAACCATTGGTAACAAATTACTCTATGTTGCGAAATAATGCTAGAGGTAAGTAGTATGCATTACAAAGTAATGCATTATGTAACCCATTATCGGTAACTCATTACTTTTTGTAGGAAAATAATGATACAGGTAAGCAGTATACATTACACGGTAATGCAAACTGTATCACACCCATTACTAAAGTTTTCCTGGGTAGCTTCAGCTTCTGAGTTTTAGTGTGTTACAGTGTGTGGTGTGTGTGTGTTTATATGCATTTTAAAGTGTTTTTTGGTTGTTGGTTGGGGCAACAGCGTCAGTCATTGAAAAGACATTTGCATAACGCCTCCTTCAGTCTGTCGCACTGTTCTATCTAACTTGTGCAACGTTGTTGATGCTAAAGCTTTTGATAATGGCTAAACATAGGAAAAATTGCCACGATGACAACCAATGTATAACTGACGCAGCCAGAAACAGCCAACTAAACTATTGGCGAAAAGTGCAATGGGTCAGAAAAAAAATATTTAACTTTTTTTTTAGGGGAAATTACAGTTTTTAGATAACATGCTTCTGATTATAACAAAGAAAAGGTTTCAAGTAAATAAAAAAAAAAACACTTTTTCATTTAAAAATACGTAACGTATGTATTAAATCTGGTTTTACTAACATGTTTTTATACTTTCCACAGTCCATATCATAGTTTTCATGTCATAGTTTTCAAGTATAGTCCACATAACTCTGCCCATTGTTTATCTCAACTCATAAACCTTGAGAAATAAGAGACAATTGTCGAACATTTTTGAAAAAGCTTATAGATTTTTGATAACGTACATCCTTTTATAACTAAAAAAGGTTTTAAAGTAAAAAATACTCACAAGGGGAGTCACGCGATGGGTTCTCATCGATCTTAGTAAAATTTTGAGATGTGATAAAGAAAACAAAAATAAGGGACTTTTTTTTTAACGGGTCAGCCTCACGTGTTAAAAAGTGTGGCTAAAGTTAATACATTTTCGTATGGAAACATATATGAAACTAGTGAAATTCAGATTTTTTGCAACTCTTTTCCCATAGTGCAACATTAGTAAACTTCTGTATATCTTTCCTGTGTTTGTGTTTCTTTCTGTATGTGTGTGTGTCTTTGTAGTATAAAAATGTTCTTTGGTATGCAATTTACACGTACACCACAAATTGCAGTAGAATTTGTTTTGTAATTCATTTTACTGTTACTAAGTTTGTTTAATGTTGCTTTTGTATAGTTGTAGTTATGTTGCTGCCTTTGCTGCAGCTGCTGATGATGATGATGTTGCTGATGCCACTATTGCTACTGCTGTTGAAACCACTTGATTGTGAAATGAAAAAATAAACCAAGAAAAATAAGTTGAAGAGGCTACTAAATTGAGGGCGACAGGTGGTGGCCTTTACAAACAAATACACTCACTCACACACTCATTCACTCACTCACTTCCATACACTCACCAAAACACACAAAACCATTACAGGGAATATGCTAACACTTCTTCTGAAATGAACACAGTACAAAATACAACAGAACTTTCTACGTGTTTAAGTGTAAATTGTTGTCAGGTTATGAGTTCTTTTGCTTTTTTTTTTATTGCTCTTCTGCTGTCTCTACTGTGTATATTTACACAAAAACAAAAAAAAAAATAATTCAAGTGTTCATGTGTGTATACACGCAGCCAGAAGGGAATTTCTAAAAAAATATTTATATGCTAGACTTTTTTTTCTAATTTTAGTTCCTAAAACTAGTGAATTATTAACTAGTTCTTAGAGAAGAACTAGTTCTTGTTTTCAGTTAAAAATAGTAAAATTTTATTTTCTGTAGTTGTTCCAGAAATAAAAAAAACAAATTCTTCAGAGATTTTAAGAGTATTCTTTTACAAAATGCATTATAATTATTTGAAAATTTTAAAAACAACTTCATATTTTTAAAACAACTTCAAATTTTAACTAAAATAACTTTTCAGTCTAAATGCAGTATAAGCCAATATGAGAATTTGTTGGGTTTTAAAAATTGTCTCGACTTTTATATTGTTTAAAAAAAAAAAACTAAAAATAATAATAAAAGACCTACATTTAATGTAAGCCAGAAAGCCAATTGGATATAATACGACACTAAGGATATTATGTAGGTAAAGACGACAGCGAATGTAGTCAAAAACAAATGAAATTTCACTTGAAGAAAGGACAACTAACATTTCATTAAATTCGACTAACATTAATCATTTGTTTTTACTGTTCACAAAATTACTAATAATTGTAGTAAAAATTAACCACAGTCAGTAAAAAATAATTAATAATAATTAAAATAAAATATAATAAAAACATTGTTAACATTTCTTAGATCCTGATGATGAACTGATGTTCGAAATATATAGATTAAAAAAACGTAAGAAACGGTGTTTTTTTAAGAAGAATCGTAATTTTGAAGCAATACAACATAAAAGAATAATTTGTAAAATTGAAACACAAAAATAAAATTGATAATTTTATCAATAATCCCTTATTTATTTTTTTATTTTTTTTTTAAATAACAAAAAACGACTGTAAAAAATTAATGTTAAATCATAATACAGTCATTTGGTGTGGTTTGTTTTTTTAAATGAACTACAAGGTTAGTAAAAAATTTAATTTGTTCTACAAATGACTGACATTTTCATTACAAATAATGAAACTGTATTAAAATCCAAACAACTACATATGACATTTGACAAATAAATACAAGTAGTTTTTAAAACCTATAGGTTTTTGGCTTTAGTATAAAGCAAACTTTTGAAGCAAAAATTAGTAGTTTTTGTTTTATGCTTTAATTTTATGGAATTTGACAAGTAAATACAATTCAATTCAATTTTATTTTTTTGGGACTTTAGCACATTTAATTACTATAAATGAGAAAATATTTGCATTAAACAAAATATAGTTTCATAAAGAGTTCAGGCAATATATAAAGCTTTTCTACTTAGAAATATTTACAAATAATAAAATCGTTATACTATATAGTTAAAATTTATACATTTTTAGGCAAAAAGTAACAAAAATCTAATGAAGCGAAAAAAAACATTTTTTTGTTAAGATAAAACTTAAGTCTACGTCTAGACCGTCAATTGGTTGATGTGATTATATTCAGACATTTGGCACCTGAGATCATAGTTATTTGTGAGTTTTGAAATTCTGTCTTTAACCATAGCAATATCGTTAATAGAATGCAATCGTCGTGTGGTAGGTTGTATATAATTTTTACCAACTTATTCTGATTTATTTGAAGTTTTTGAATATGACAATTTACTACATCATGCCACACTGGGGCTCCATAATATAATATGGCCATAAAAATAGCTTTAAAAATAATGACTTTATTACGTTGGCTTAAGGTAGAGTACAAAAATCTTGTTACGTTATTTAACATGTCTATTATGTAGGAAAAATGACGACTGAAGTTGATTTTTGTATCTAGAACAATACCGAGATATTTAACTTTATTATCCCATGTAATATTTGTGTTTGTTGATGCAAAGATTTCTTTGTGGGAGAAAGCACGGCTTTCGCTTACGTGTAAAATAGATGGCTTGCGTTTTTTGTAAGTTTATAAGAATTTTCCATTTTTTGAATTATTCTTCTAAGAGGAGTAATGCATTTTGGAGATTGATGATAATATCCTCAGATAAAATTCCATGGCTAAAAACTGCAGTGTCATCTGCAAAGATTGATGAGTAACAATCGACCAAATCTGGGAAATCCGATGTAAATATATTGTACAAGATTGGCCATAAACAAGATCCCTGAGGGCAGCCAGCAGGTATTGCAATATTTGATGAAAAATTTGTGCCTATATATACCCTGTAGGTCCTGTTTTTTAAAAAACTTTGAATTAGTTTTATTAATTCCGGTGGAAAATTAAAATGCATCGTTTTAAAAATTAATCCATCGTGCCATACTGAGTAAAAGGCAGATTTTATATCTAGTAATACCATGCCTGTTGACCTTCCAGCATTGAAGTTATCTTTGATTCTTGTTTTTATTCTAACAAGAGGATGAGACGTGTTATGACCAGTTCTAAAACCAAATTGCTGAGTTGGAAAAATATGATTTTCGTCATAAAATTTAACGATTTTTTCTTTGATAACCTTTTCTAAAATTTTACTCAAAGAAGATAATGGGCTAATTGGCCTGTGTGAGGATGGACAAGAAGGATCTTTTTTTGCCTTGCATATTGCAATCACCTTAGCCTCCTTCTGGAAAGTATGACAATTTTAAGCAGTTGTTTATACTACTTGTCAGACGTTGTATTCCTTTTTTTGGAAGAGCCTTCAACATTTTATTGGTTATCCCATCTATACCGAGCGATTTTTATGATTTGATGTTTTTTATGATATCATATATTTTATCCTCTGATATTTGAAAGATGTTGTTAATGCTAACACCAGCGGCTTGAAATGAGTCTATTGAGCAAGCAACAGAAGAAATAGTGTTAAGCTATGTACAGACGGTGGTCAGATCTTACAATATTGTCAGAAAAATGTTCAGGAAATGTCTAACAACAGTGTGAACTTATAACTTTTGTCTTGCAACATTGTCAGAAAAAGCATTGTCTGTACATTGTAAGACAATAATATTGTCAGACATCTGACATTCGTGTGAACACCCTACGTTGCCATTGTCAGATAATTGCAAGACATTGTAACCAATTTTTTATTGGCAGATGTGTTTAAATTAATACATCTGACAATGGCAGTATTGTCACAGAAATATTTCTCTCGGGATCTCTCTCGGACCTAGCCTATTTATGTTATAAGGGTCTATTAATACTCCTGCGGAGCAACAATTTTGTCCGTTTTGCTCGATCTCGATTAGTTTTGGAGATACTGGACATTTTAAAATATCGCCATTTTGTAAAATGGCTTGTATCTCGAAAGCTAAGCATGATATCGTAAAATGGACAACATTTTTGCAAACCTTGACGAAACGCTCTACACCGACAACACAAATGTGTACAGTGTTCCGATTCCAATCATTCCCCGTTTCATTCCATATCGTTCATTTTTGCCATAAAAGAATCTGACAACCGTGTGAACTGACAATTTTCGTTGGCAGATAAATTTATTGTTTGACAATTGTCCGGCAATGAAATTGACAGGTTTTCTTAGAATCGTCTGAACTGACAATTTACCTTTTGCTAAACATGTTTCATTGTCAGTACATTGCCAGCACATTGGCAGCACATTGCCAGATCTTACAATATTATAAGATCTGACAACCGTCTGTACATAGCTTTAGAGTCGTAAATGCAATTAGTTTTCGAAAACTACTAGTGTTCGCCTAAAGTATAAGTGTCGTTTAAATAAATAAGTATTTGACATATGAGCGTTATTAATTGCATTGAAACAATAATCATACGCCACCCTTCATACTCTATTGTGCTGGGAAATTGTAGTTAAACAGTAATACCCCCAAAGAAACGTTTTTAACATTACTTTTAATTCAGAATTTTAATGTTTGAGAACTTTTGAGATTTCATTTCGTTCAATAAGTTTCACAAGGACGGACGGCTGGTGATTTAGAAGCTTCTGCGATGAAATTTGGATATGTTATCTATCTATATAAAATTAAATTTATATTACTTTATTTGATTGTTTGGATTTTCGTTATACAAATTTTTGTCTTGTAATGGATTTATCGAAAATTTGTTATACTTAACCCGTTACTCTAGGGGATGTTGCCACTTATATTTTTGTCCGAACACGAGCAGTTCATTTTCTTTAATAATGAATTTGAATGTTCGCTTCAAAAATTTTTATTTTCCAAACGATTTGTTTCAAATTTAGTTGGTTGGTTGGTTGGTTTAAGTGGCAGCTCACGCTACTCGTGAGCATCAAGTAGAGTCAAAAAGCGACTCCGCTTTGAAGAGACCGCACTACCCGTAAGGATCTAGTATCCGCAGTACTAGACCCACCCGTTCGGTTAAGATAACGTATGAGATCACCGAATCCCACACGTGATATTACCGAGAGGTCGTCCAGTATATGGTCACCCAAGAGCCGGAGTCGAATATCCTGCAGCGCCGGACAATCGCAGAGAAGATGCTCCACAGTCTCCTCCTCGCCCGGTATGCCGCAGCTGCGACAATTCGAACCGCGTACAATCCCAAGTCTAATGCCATGCCTACCAATCAGCCAGTGACCGGTCAGAACAGCCGTCAGCCTCGAGACATCCCTCCTGCTCCTGCTCAGGAGAGAGTTTATACGCCCTAGGTCGTAGTTGGGCCACGTAAGTCTCGCGGTCCTACAGTTCAACTTTAGTACATTTGATTCTTATTCTCCTGCCAACCGTCATTAAATTTTTAAGGCCACGCCCCCATATGCGCTAATGTTTTTTGAAATATGTTTTAAATCCTTTTCCTTTTGAATGTTCGCCAAAGAAATTTGTATTTTTAATGGATTTCTCTGACATTTAGTACACACAATTCTTATACTTTCATATACTGTACATTAGACACGTCCTCTTTTACGCCCATTTAAACAAATTCTAAATTTGTTACTTCGCAAAGGATTCCTGGATTGTTTTCAAACTGATCTCAATTAGATTTAGTTGAGATTATTCTTACAAGAATACACATGACTATAATTGGAATCGCCTTTTTAAAATGTTCATTTCGGTTTTGATGTAAATTTTGTAGCCAACAACCGTTATTATGAAAAGGTATTGAATGCCAACCCTGATAAAAAGCAAAAGTTTATTTTCACAAAGCTTATACGCAGAAAAAAGAGCATCATGTTATGGTTAATACACGCAACACTCATTTGATCTTCGTAATCATATTATGTTCCTAGATCATGATAAAATCATCCTCAGTGATTATAGTACACTGTAAAAAATAAGATAGTAGAAAAGTCAGTAGAACATCTTGTAAATCAGGTATACTATTTTTCAGCAAATTTTTGGCAAAAATTATGTCCTAAACTAAAATTTTAGTTATACTTAGTCAGCACTGAACTATTTTGAACTAATGTTTTACTAATATTTTACTTATGTTTTACGAATTTATTGTGCTGATTAACACTTCAATAGTGTGAACGACAATCAGGTTTAAAGTTATACGAAGAATGAATAAGATTTCAAGATGTAGTAGTAACGAGGAAAATTATACAACTCTAATAAGATACTTAAAAGAAATCAACCATGGAAGATTTTTTATCTGATTTTCATACATAAAAGAAAATTGTGGATTGAAACAACTTAAATTTTACGTTTTCACCGGCTTGTGAAAGTAATTGTCTATTAATTAAATAAAAGACAAAATAAAATATATAAATTTGAAAAAGATTAAAAGTGTATTTGTAGTTAAATTTAGTGGTCAAGTTTATAACAAATATACAGCGGGTAGACAGAGTAAAGCGAAAGACAAAGACACACATATTAGGTAAATTTTTTATGTTTCCTTTTTCTTATCGCAACAAAAGGGTTGTGTATGTTACATTTTGTTATTTTTTCGTTTTGTTTCTATAATTCTCTGCTGCATTAGCGTTCCTTTAAAAGATAGCATCATTTAGACAACCAATGATGTAAGAAGTTGAAAGATAAATTATTTTAAAAAGAATCACAAAAATATGTTTTATGATTTTCAGCAAAATAAATTAACTAAAGTAAAAATTTTCAACAAATTTTTTGAGTTTTTTTCAATAATATTAAACAAAAATTTTATTAATGTTTAGCAAGGGTTTTTAATTTATAATCCATTAAAATTTAGCAAAACTTTTGCTGAATCTACTAATTTTGTTGCTAAAAATCAGCTCGCTGACTTTCAGCAAAAGGTTTTGCTAACATTAGCAATTTCTTTGCAAGCAATTTCCTGACTAAAATTTTGCTGACTCAGCAAAATTTTTTGCTGACTTTACTAACTGTTTTATTTGAGTGTATGATAAGTCAAAATCATGTTTATGATTGCTAAAATTACATTATGATAATTAGTTGAACAAAATAATGACTGTATTCATAAAAAATCTTAATTCAGATTACAAATCCATTTTAGCTAAAACACACGATAAGCCTTAAAACTGTATTCATAAACGAATTATAGCTTAAAATATTTTAAACATTGTGTAAAAGTTAATATTCATTTATGAAGACAGTTTTAAGGCTAAAATTTGTGTTTTAACTAAAATGTATTGGAAAAGCTTTTAAATATTTTTATGAATACGGTTGTTAGTTTCCAAATATAAATGTGTATGATTCTCAAATTTAAATATTTTTTTTTTTTATCTTTAATTTAACTAATAGACAATTACTTTAACAAGCCAGTGACAACACAAAATTAAAGCTTTTTATGTATTATCATTGTTAGCATCCTTTGGTATGAAAACAGATACGAAAATCTTCCATTGTTGATTTTTTCATATGTCATACAAGAGTTGTACTTTTTAGTATTTGTTTCCTCGTCTCTACTACATCTTGACATGCCACGACATCTATTTGATTCTGCGTATATCTTTGAATCTGGTTGTCGTCCACACTATTAATGTGCTTATCAGCAACAATTTTTGTAGCAAAGTAATTTAGTAAAACATTAGTAAAATATTATTAAAAAAAATTTGTTCAATTTTAGCTGAAAACACAATTTTAGCAAAAACTTTGTTGACAAATAGCAAACTTGATTTGCTAGACGTTTTACAAACTTTTCTACCAACTTATTTTTTTGAGTGCACCAGAGAAGACAAATATGCTTTTTTAGCGTTTGTTGTGATATATCTACTCATATTTGCTTATTTTGCCATTTTTGGGCTTAGACCAGCTTTTTGTTGAGCTTTAAAATGGCTTTTTTGAAATTTTCTTAACTAGAAATGCTTTTTTTCTTAAAATTGTTTGCTTTTTCTTTTAATATATCGTATATTTTTTTTGTCTTTTAGAAATTTTTTGCCTTTTTCAATATTTATTTGTTATAAATAACTCGTATTTTGCCATTATTTGTGTTGCCTGCTGATAACTAATCAAATAATCATTATTTTTTGTTCAACTAATTGCTTTTTATGGTAAAATTCAAAAATATTGCTGAACGCAAAAGAAATATTGTTCACTATACCTATATTGAAGTCTGAAGTTATACTTACAAAATAAATTTAGTATTTTTGATGACTTAAACTTACCTAAAAAGAAACAGAAATAAATTTTTTTTAGTAAAATTTTTATAGATTTAAAAAAAAATTATTTTAATATAAAGTGAAGAAAGAAGCAATAAAGAGATTTTTTTTTTTTAATTTTTTTCAAAATTGTTAAAAGGGCTAAATTGTTTAGCATTATGCGTAAATAAATGTTCTTTATTATAAATGTTTTTAACAATAAACTTGTATGTAAATTAAAAAAAATATAAAAAAACAATTTCAAGTTTAGATAAACCTTCATTTCCTTTCTTATTCATATATTACACATTTAAGTACTACTACTAGAGAAAACCCACACATATTAACACGTAAACTCATGTACATAAGCCATATATGAATATTCATATATGTTTGCGTATTTTAGATTACAACAATTTGTTATTTTATTTTTTTTTATATAAATTTTACTATATAAAAAGACCCCTAAAGTCCTCATCATCAACAACGTCTTTGTAAACACGCTGTTGATTGTATAGAAGTCCTTTCATTCTTTTCATTCAAATTACAAAAAGATGTTGACTTTGTTTTTTTTTTATTTTTTTTTTTTGTAAAAATGCACTCGACTTGATTCATTTTACAAATGCATTTTGTGTAATAGAACGTACAATAGAAAACCCTTAGCTTGCATCTGTGTGCGTAAGAGCGTTTCAATGTAATTTTTTTTTAACTTTTGAGAAAAATAACTCAAATTCCACATGAGATGAGTTTATTTAAAGAATATGAAGTATATGCAACCCATGTTTTGAAATTTTTTTGTATTAACATTTATTACTAATTTACGAAAATACATACATTGGCATATTTTTCATAAAATATTCATATATTTAACTGGCGGCTATTTTTTGACAGCTGACAAAAAATAGCCGCCAGTTAAAAATATGAATATATTGCAATGCAACATGAATAGACTGACGCCTGAGCAAAGCTTCCAAATTGTACAAATTTATTTTGAAAATCATGATTCTGTTTCGAATACGCTCGTTTTGCGAATTTTGCGAATTCTGTTTTCCGATGAAGCTCACTTTTGGTTAAATGGATACGTCAATAAGCAAAACTGCCATATTTGGAGTGATGATAATCTTCAAGTGTACTTTGAGACGCCGTTACATCCAGAAAAACTGACTGTTCAGTGTGCTTTTTGGGCTGGTGAAATCATTGGTCCGTACATCTTAAAAATGATGCTGGTCAGAACGTTGCAGTCATTGGTGACCGCTATAGAGCCATGGATACTGTGCAGGAGCTGTGGTTTCAACAAGATGGCGCAACATGTCATACAGCTCGTGCCACAATTGATTTATTGAAGGAAAGGTTTGGTAACCGCATAGTTTAACGTTTCGAACATGTGAATTGGCCTCCAAGATCGTACTATTTTACGCCGCTGGCCTATTTTCTGTGGAGATATGTGAAGGCGCTAGTCTACGCCGATAGGCCCGAAACGATTGACCACTTGGATGACAACATTCGATGCGTTATTGCCAATATACGGCCACAAACGGCCGTGGCGGTCATATGTCAGAAGCCATATTTAAATTATAATGCCAGAAGATTATCTTTCGAATAAAGTTAGTTTCATGTCAATTTAAAAAATTCATCTTTGTTATATTCCATTTCAAAGTTCTATATCTCTATAAAAAACACCCTTTATTATTAATAAAAAACGTGATTTAATTAAGTTAATTTGTCTAAAATAAATAAATAACAATTTTAATGCAGATGCAAATATTGAATTTATTAAAAAAATAAATTTTTTGAAAAGTTAAGAAATCACTTTTTCGTTTGTAAGTTTAAAACTGTTTAAAACCCTCTTCAAAATAGAAAAATTATAAATTAAAATTTTTTATATATAATATATGGATGTAGTTTTTTTTTTTTTAAAGCAGGAAAATTAGATTATATTCGCGTCACAGAAAAAGCAAAATATTGTTTTCTAAAAAAAATGTAAAATTTTCGATTTATTTGTGTTACAAAAATTTTGAAGCAGTAAAACAATTTCGATGCATATAAAAATTGCATTTGCATAAAAAATGCATTTTTTATATATGATTTTTGTTTCGTTGCTCCAATATGAAAGAGGATAACCATATGAATAGAATGCTTTTTGAATCAGAGAAATCCGATAACAACTTTCGAATATCGATATCTTCAAGATATATCGAGATCTTCAATAAGTCCGTGACTTTTCGAACTTCCCTCGTAGTTACATGAAATGCACTGATCCCATCAAGTACCACACACAGCGAAAAATTTAGCCATTTGCCAGCTGAAATTCGGTTACAGCGACTAAAGTCGATTGGTACAACTGAATATTGGTTTTCACAGCAAAATTCAGTAAATACTACTGAAATTTAGTTGCAACACTAAAAATGTTAAGACGTCACATTTGAATTTGGTTGTACTAACAGAATTTATTGGTTGTAGACACTAAAATACACTTTTAAGTTCAGTTGGCACTTTATTTTTCTGTGTGCACCTGATAATAGACTACTGTCAAATTTTGAGCAAATTCGGTCATTTACTTTGCGTTTACAGCTGTTCAAAACATACAACCTCGATTTCTTCAAAAATTGAAAAAGTGAATTTCGAGTGCTCATTAACACTATTTTTTGCAAAAAAAAACCGTTAATCAAACCAAGGAAAAGCTTGATAAATACTTTGGGGACTCGGCACTATCGATTTCTATGGTAAAAAAGTGGTTTATTGACTTTTTGGGTCGCACAAAAACAAATGACGCTGTACGTTCTGGACTGCCAATTGAGGACAATACACCCGAAAAAGTCGAAAAAATCCACGATATGGTGTTGGCCGATCGCAAAGTAAAAGTACGTGAGATTTTTGATGCCATAGGCATTTCATATGGCAGGGTGGTTTCGATTTTAAATGATCAGTTGGGTTTAAGAAAGCTGTCTGCAAGAGTGCCGCGTTTGCGGCATAAACGTAATCGTGGCCAATAAGGTGATGGCAAGTTTGTTGGGATGCACGCGGGATAATCCACATCGATTACTTTCAGAAGGGAAAAACAATAAACGGCGAATATTACGCCAACTTATTGGACAGATTTAACGAGGATAAAAAAACGACCCCATACGGTCAAGAAATGCCTATTTTATGGACCTCAAAGAATCCTATTTTTTGGAAGGGATACAAAAATTTAAGAAATGTTGAACTAAGTGTGTTGAGCTAAAAAAAAAGATTATGTTAAAAAATTATTTTTTTTTTGCAAAAAAAAACTGTGTTTCATTGAAAAAGTCACGGACTTATTGGCCTGCCCTAGTACATTCTTCTCCGATTTTCTGAATTTTTTTTTTGAGAATTAAAACCGAAAGAAAATAGTGTGTATTTAAAACAGGAGTGCCCAAGAGTTCCTTATGGAAGAGCAAACACCAATACATTTAAAGAAAAACTAATTTTTATTCAATACATACAAAGAAAAAAGAAAAAAATATTTCAATGTTTACCAGCAAAGCATACGAAAGTGTTGTTGCTTTGCACATGCGTGTATACAATGAAGAACGACAAAAACAACTAATAAGACAAAGTTGTTTGTGTATTTCGTATTGCTAGTGCTGAGTGCTCTATGTGTGTATTAAAACACACAGCCTATAGCTAAGTGTTTTTACAAAAACAAATGAGCACTAAGCGCATAGGGCTTGGGCACCCTTGATTTAAAACATTTAAAAAACTCAATATGGAGATGTGTTCTGGGCTCCATGGAGTATGGGTGTAGAAAAAATTAATCAAATGTAAAGACCGCCGATCAATTCCATTTGTAATGTTTAGTTTATCTCATGTTATATAAAAAGTATAGAAACAAACTCTATAAATCTCAGTTTAATATCAAATAAAATTTATTTTCCCTAACAAATCTAACAAACAAGTAGAAAATAAGTTTTTTTTTTTTTTAACGAAGACATGTTATGAATGTTAAGCATTTTATAAAACTCATATTTTTTTTTATCACTTTCATTCTTGTTGCATTTGGTGTTTTCTTTGTTCAATATTTCCAATTTAAATTTATACACAGTATTCAATCATTTCACTGTAATCATGATAGAAAAGCATACTATTATTTGGCTTTTATGAGAATACTAAAAACAACAACAGCAACAGCAACAACGACGACAACAACATAAATATTACAGCTATAATGCAACTTAAAGGCCACACATCATTGGCGTTTAAAAGGACCCAAAGCGAAAAATAAATAACCCAAAGCTGAACAGATCTGAAAAAAAAAACTAAACGAATGTTTTACGAGTAGCGTAGAAAAAAATAGCATAACATACAAAAGAGTATGAGTGTAGCTATACAGACGAGACTTAATACACTGTGAAAGAAAAGTATACGTGCACTCATAGAAATAAACCGGGTAAAATAGCAGAAAAAGCTACCAAAAATTAGTTAAAATTAACCTTGTAAAATGTAAATCTGTTAAATTTAGCAGACTTTTTTTTGCTAAATATTAATAAAATAGGAAGAGCAAAAATAAATCTGTTAACTTTACAAAATTTTAGTTATATTTGATATGTATTTTAGTCAATTGAAAATAGCAGTTTTGCCTGCAAAATTAGCAAACACTTCTAAATATTTGTAGACACAAAATAGCAAACAAAAAATGTTATATTAGCAAAATGTTTGCTATATCTACCTCAAATTTAGTAGAATGCAAATAACAGTTTATTTTGCTAAAATCAACAAAATTGTAGAATGCTGATTTCATAAGAGCAAACATTTGTTAGCATTAAAAAAACTAACAAAAAAAAATTTTTAAATTTCACATTTTTTAAAAATTATTTGTCTACTAATATTTAGTAAATGTTTTTGCCGATTTTAGCAGATTATTTTGTTACTTGCAATTAACTAAAATTTATCTCAAATATAACTAAATATTTGTAAATTCAACAGATTTATTTTTGCTATTCTTATATTACTAATATTTAGTAAAAAAAAAAAATATGCTAATTTTAGCAGTTTTTTCTGCAAGTTAATTTTTAACTAATTTTTAATAGCTTTTTTTTTTTGCTATTTTTACAGATTTATTTCTGTGAGTGTAAAGATAAAGAGAATTTTTTTCATAAAATTTTTGTGAAGCCCAATGATAAAGGTCTTTGGGCGTTTGAATTTGGTTTTTATTTGCCATGCTATAATTCCGAGCTCCTCTTTTTAATGTCCCACCTATACCATCACATGCAGATTTTTCATGGCTAGTTGCTTAAAATTGCCACTCAGTGAATATATCGAAATCAATTTTATGATGACAGTATGGCACCAGCTTATTGATGTGTTTTACAAAATCGTCAACAAATGTGTATGTAGTAGAGGAAATGGCGCTCGGAATTATAGCATTGCAAATAAAAACCAAATTAAAACGCCGAAAGACCTTTATCATTGGGCTTCACAAACTTATAAGACATCCATGGAAGTTGCTTATGCAGACGCTGACGACTATAACAAAACAAAAGAAGAGCTATTTTCAAGGTTTACAAATGCTAAAACTATTACAGGAACTCAAAGCTTCCATTATTTTATACCTTTAGATGAAACTTCACTAAAAGTTAGCAAATATTCCGAAAGTCAACAGTATGAGCTGCGCAAAATTATATATTAAATCTAAAAAAAAAAAAAATTTACCAAGGTTAAGTCCATATTTTGGGGGTGTCTGAAAAATTTGATAATACGATTCTTGTACTAATCTATCTGTATAACTTTCAAAGTATAGCTACTTTAATCTTTTTTGTCACACAATGATATCAAAATATAAGGAAGTTAACAAGAGATGCATTTATTTAAATAAATTTAAAAAAAACGCCATTTTAGTTTTAAGATATGTTATATATATTAAATAGAACTTTCAAAAAAATTATTTCTTGGAAAAAAACACTTGGCCTTTGATGTGTTTTCCCAGTTTAAAGTTTTATTTTTGCCAAAAAAAATTTTTCAGTGTAATATAAAATTTGTACAGTGTATGTACCTTTCTACTGGTACCAAGACCTTTGAAATTGGTTCAGCCATTTTGTAGTAATCAGAGCTTGAAAGTACATATTATCGTAATTTTTCCAAAACTTCGATACCTTGCCACGCCCACATATTTTCAAAAATGCAATTTATAAAAATGAGGTTTTGTTTGTATAGGTAAAATGTTGCTGTATGCAAAATTTCATCAAAATCTGAGAGGGTGGGATTCAAAATGTGGCTTTTTTATAGGTTTTGATATGAAACTCATAACATATCTAATTATATCAAATTAGATATAATTTAATACGCTTTTATCGGAGATTTGTCCATTTTCGGGACATTAAATTATATCTGATGAGCCAATAGTAGGTATGCTTTTTTGTGACTAAAAGTTATACTGAAAAGTATTAAAGTTGAAAATTTAGTTTTCTATAAATCCACAATTGTAAAGACCCAATTTTTTTAAAAAAAAATAACAAATTTTAAAAAATTATTCAAAACAAATTTAGTGTTTCAAAAATTATCCCATTTTTTTAAAAATAAATGACATTATATTAAACACATCACTTGAAGATTATTTCGTTATAAAATTAATATGGTTATATATGAGGCCTTATGTAATAAAGTATTAACTGAAGATATGTTAATTTGATATTGAACTTTACCAATATATGTATGGGATTATATATAATGCTATAGAAATTTATGAGGAAAATTTTTCAGTTTGCCGTCACATATAGCATAATAAGACTTAGCTTGGGACCATATATAATAATATTAAGTACCACTTAACAAAATTCTCTTAATAAAAATTATTAAATGTGTTTATATTTAATAATATTAGCCGTAATGTGACATCATTCAAGGTCAGATATGACTTAATTATATTATTGTATATATGATTAGATATAAATATTTTTTCCCGGGACTTTAGAGATATAATGCAAAAATTCAGTAATTTTAAAGGAAATATTAGGTGCTTTTGCCAGCTGATTTTCGTAAGTGTACTTTAGCTAAATTTAAAAAATTCATTTTATATTTTAATAACTTTTGTGCACAGTGTTTAAAAATGAACCGAAAAAAAAGAAAAAATATGTATAAAATGCATACTAAAGCATAAACGGAACAAATACATTCTTACACACACTCACACACTTGCAACATAAGTGCATACAAGTATTCATACACACTTAACACACGCACACAAACATAAACACATACATTACCATCAAGGTTGCCATTTTAGCCATTTTCCGGCTACATCCAGCCATTTTATTTTTATCTGGCCATTAAAAAATGTCTAGATTATATCTAGACATTTAATTTCAATTTTTCACTAGCCATTTGTTTCCTACACTGTTTGCAGTTAATTTCAGTGCTTCAACTCTTTAAAATTTTGTAACAAAATTTTAAATTTTCGACAAATAAATCCTTAAAGTTAGGCAAAAAGGTCAGAAACTGTAGTTTTAGTTAATACCAAACAAAATTTTACTTTTCTGGCTTATTTCCTAAAGAGCAAATGATTACGATGGGAAACTGTTGTGCTAGCCTTAAGTTGTTGATACCAAACGAAAGAAAAAAAGAAATTAAGTTAAACCCAATCAAAAACTAAAATTGAATTTTATGACTTAATACCTTTTTGCCTAACATCAAAGAATTTTCACATGTAATTTTAACATGCGATTTAAAACTATGATTTTTTTTTATTAAATTTTAACAAAATTTTGTTTAAAAATTAGGAAAATATTTAAATTTAATGCGTACCGTCATCAAATTCGAGTTAAAACTCATTATCAGGGCAACAAATTTCCTGCTCTAATAAATCGAAAATAAAATGCAATAAGCAGATGGCAAAACCATGTTCCTCTTTTTAGTTTGGTGCTGTGTTTTTCTTCTTCAACCCAATTAACTGCTATCGGAGCAGAGGGCCTCTACAAAATTTGTTCAAGTTACTCGTCTTCTCTTTGATCTCGGTCCATGATAACTTGTAGGTCCATGATAACCCGCTTATCTTTTTGTAAGCAGTTCTTACACGTGGAAGAACTGCTGTGCTAAGGTTTTTACTTTCATCATTTGCTTTATTTTTAAGTAAATCTTTATTTTAATTTTAAAAAATATGCAAAAATATGAAATTAAAATTACACAAAATATGCAAAAAAATGCACTTTAAGGCTAAATATGCATTTATAATTATATATACTCTAAAAACTGAGTAAAGTTTTATGTATTGTTACGCAAATTCGGTAAATTTAAACACAAAATGTGTAAAATTATTTTGCGCACACTTTCATATACAATAATACACACTCACAGCATTTCTACCTATTATATTACCTATGAAACGGTTTTTATTGGAAAGAAAATTTTATGAAATTAATGTTTAAATATGATATCTGCCATGTGGCCGCCACAGCTGGTGCGTAGAAGACGCAATCTGGAACACATATTTTCAACAACTTTTCGCAGCATTTGCGGCCGTATACTCTCGAATGTTGATTTCCAGGTAATCAATTGTTTGTGGTTTATCGACGTAGACAAGTGACTTAACATAACCCCAAAGAAACTAATCAAATGGGGTTAATCACACGATCTTGGTGGCCAAATTATTTTTCATCAAAAGTTTCTTTGAGTAAATCAATTGTAGAGCCCGCTGTCTAAGTCCTGTTGGAACCACATAACATCCAGATTAATGCTACGTAATTGAGATACGAATCATTCTCATATACCGTTCACCATTAATAGTATTCTGACCATCATCGTTTTTGAAGACATATGGGCCAATGACTCCGCCAGCCCATAATGCGCACCAAACAGTAATTTTCTGTGGATGTAATGGTGTTTCGATAAAAGCTTTTGGATTCTACTCACTCCAAATGCGACGATTCTGCTTATTTACGTAACCATTCAACCAAAAATGGGCTTCATGTTTGTACGCCATAAAATCGAAGTCGATTCATAATGAAATTTCAAAGCAAACTAAGCAAAAAGCAACTATCAGCTGTTAAATGGGTAGTCAAATAAGGCAGTGATTCCAACTCAAAGTTGTGACACTCTAAAAAAAACACGCTTTTGTACCAACTGACTGAAATTCGTATTAACCGAATTTGAGTTGTATTAACCAAATTTCCGTTGGCAAATAGCAACATTTTTCTCTCTGTGTACAGAGCTTTAAAGAATTAAATTATTGATTTGATTTATTCAATCACTGAATTAAATCGTTGGGAGTTTAGTCGAGTTTTACTTAATCAATTTAAAAAAATTGCTAGTATTGAAAATTTTTTCCAAAATTTGAAAAAATCGCTAAAATTTAAAAAATTGACAAAAATTAAAAAAAAAATTGACAAAAATTAAAAAAAATTTAAAAAAAAAATATCTAGAATTGAAAAAAATTGATAACAATTAAAAAAAAATCGATAACAATTTAAAAAATCGCAAAGATTAAAAAAAAAATAGTTAATAATTTACATTCAAATATTCAGTTTTAGTATAATTTTCTGAATTTTTGCCATTTCTAGCAAATTCTTTCTCCGTGATCTAGCCATTTTTTTCAGTTGAGGAGTTGGCAACCTTGATTACTATATAAACCTAAATGGGTATGAGGGTAAAGTAACAATCGGATGCACTTTTATACAAAAGAGAGATGATGACTACATTGTGGATGATGATGAAAGTAACGGTTTGTTAAAGCCTTCCCAAAGCGGATGTTTTGTGCATACTCTTATCGTATAGAAATGAATTATACTGTTGTTGTTGATGTTGCAATTTTTTTTTTGTTGCTGCTGTTGCTATCGTCCTCGTTTTTGTTGTTGTAAAAAAACAACTAAACACATAAATGTTTGCATTATATGTTAACATATACATTTACCAAGCATGTTTATGCATGCTTAACCCTTTAACGCCCAAATCAAAACAGGCATTGAAAAGCTGATTTTAACTAGTTTATTGAATACATGGCTTTAAATTAGAATACAAAATAAAGAGAAATACAGTAAAACCCGGTTAATACGAACTCCGATTGACCAAAAAAATTAGTTTGTATTCACACTCACAATTAAAATTCTTTATTTCAAAAGAACAAACTCTGTTATTTTTTTCTGAATGACTGAATTAACGATTTCATTCGTTATAAGTTTTTCTATTACCAAAATATGATTGTCAGCTACTTCGGCACACGATTTTGTTCGAATATATTTTTTATGTTTATTAAGCTATTGTGTACCGTTTGTATATTAGGTTCTTCCTCCTCTTTTTCGACTTTTTCATCACTTGACAAATTTTCAACATCGGGAGGATTAACAACTTCCAATATTTCTTCATCTGATAATGTATCTGACGTCAAAACATTAGCATCTATATCTAGAAAGTCATCCACAGATATGGAATTCATATTAGGTCTATCCCATTAAACGGATAAAGAGTGTACTAAACATGGTAATTTGTATGAAAACGAGTTATTGGGACTGCTTCAAACAGTTCGTAATAACCGATGGTTCGTATTAACCGAGTTCGTATTAAAAGATTTATTTTATATGAAAATTGTTGTCAAATCGTCGGGACTTTTAAATTAGTTCGTATTAAGCGAGGATTCGTCTAAACCGAGTTCGTCTTAAGCGAGTTTTACTGTAGTTAAAATATCCATTGCCATATAGGCAGAAGTGATATGAAACTGTTGAAAAAAATTTTTTTTTTTTTTGCAAATTGTTTTTATAGATTTTTTGCATTAAAAGGTTTTGCTTATGAACAAAATCAAAAAAAAGCAAATTGATGATATTTTAAGCATAATTTTAAATTTCATAGTGATCTAGTGTTTGCCAACTAAAATTCAGTTACTTCGATTCAAATTCGGTTATTACGAATTTCATTCAGTTAGTACAACTCAACATTTGTTTTAACAACAAAGTTCAGTTAATTCAACTGAATTTTAGTTGCAACACCTAAAATATTCAGAAATCTACTGTTAATATCGTTGTACTAAATAAATTTATAAGTTGTTACCATTAATATACACTTTTCAATTCGGTTGCCACATTATTTTTCTCTGTGTAGTTTTCTACCGTCTTTTTAATATAATTTTACTGCGATTTTCTCATCTTTAATATATTATTTGTTAGTAATATAACTCAATATTGTTATTTCTTTACATTCTAATATATTTTTCGGCATTATTTTGTTAAAAATATGATCAGAGTTACAATATTGCTGTTTCATTAGATTTAGAGGTTTTTACTTGGATTTGGTCGTAATTTCACAACTTCTTAAATTGTCACATCATAATTCTGGCCCAATAGTAAAAAAACAGCCACTTTTCTTATTCTATTTTTTAAATTTTTTAATGAAACTTCTAATGTTTAATGTAGGAGTTATAAATTTCATGACTCAAATATAAGCGAACAGTTCCTATAAATAACAGCCAATTCTCCCTATTTGGGGACATCAATACACTCACAACATTTTCACAGTAACTGATTGCAGTTCATTTTTTAAAAAAGTAATCAGTAAACTTTGTTTTTTAAGGAATATACATTTAAACTACAAAAAATTATTTTTTTAAACTTATTTTACTATTTATTAAAAAACAAATACTGTTTTTCTGTACCAGTTATTATTTTCACTTAAAATTTTCTTTTAAAAAAAAAATAATTTAAACCAAAAAGTTAATAAAAGTTAAAAAAAAATTATAAAAAACAGAAAAACTGTTGTTTTTAATAAAAATAAAATAAAATAGTTTGTTTTTTTCCGATTTGGGTGTTTTTTTTTTTTATTTTTCATTATATTTTTGATAGAAAAAAATTTAAATCTTTTATTTTTACGGATTCTGAGGTAACTTTTTAAAGGTTAAAAATAAATGAAAAAAACATTTAATTTAAAAGAAAAGTGAGTAGACCTATTTTTAACTATATGTTTAGTAGTTTTAAAGTACATATCCCTTTGATTTTAACGAGAAAATATTGTGAGTGTATATCTAAGCAAAAAAATAAATAAATTTTTTATAACTTATTCATGTCGATTCGACAATATGCACATCACTTTTACGGTGTCGACTCTTCACTTTCACCACCCATGATTCGATATATTTTAAAATATATTTTAAATTATCGGTTAATGTTATAAAATTTTTACCATCTCTAAAAAAAAATAAACAAAAACAGAAGAATCACAAAAAAACATTAAAAAAATATTAATTTATTGCAATTAAATTGTTTTTTATTAGTTTAGCATGAACTAAATATGAAATGAAAAAAATTTAATAATTTTTTTTGTGTTTAAATAATTTTTGCCCAATGCGAAAATCTTGGCAGACAAAGAGACAAGAATTTTGTTTTTCCAACTTTATCTTGTTATTCTACCGGAGTTGATTTTTTTTGCACTTTAATCGTTGAAGTTAATTAAATAATCGAAAAATAGTTAAAAATTTAAAGAATTTTTATGTTTTAATAGAAAAGACAAGCATTTTCATGTCAAACCCGTCAATGTTGGCACCAAAAAAAACTTGCGTCGAACGCGTATTATGGAATTTATCGATGATCATCAAAAAACATATGTTTTCTTCACATCACTAGCGTATTATACAAGGTGGCGCAAAAATAACCTTCCGATGTTTTTTGGCTGTAATTTAAAAAAAAAAATGAAAAACTTTGATTCTTCTTGTGGATTATTTTTATTTGGTATTTTAATTTTTTTTACATCAAGTCGAGAATATGATGTCATGTAAATGGCCGCCGCCACAGTTGATTGTCATTTGAGCCCTTTTTATGGCATTTTCCATCACTTTGGCCAAAACTTCCGGCGATAGGTCCTCACATTCTTGACGGATATTGTCTTTAAGAGCTGCAAGAGTCTGAGGCTTGTTGACATAAGCCCGCGACTTCAAAAAGCCCCACAAAAAGAAGTCTGGAGCGGTCAAATCATTTTTGATGAAAAATCATCTTCCTCTTGGTGGTGATTAAGGATGGCTTGAGCGTATGTTACACGCCATTGGCGGTCAGCAGCTAACAGCTGATGCACCGTCTGGACTTTGTACGGAAACATCTTCAAATCTTGTACCAAAATTCGCTGTAAAGACCGTCGACTGATACCCATTTGCGTGGCACGTCGTCTGGTCGATGTCGACGGCGCTTGCATGACATCCGCGGCTACAGCAGCAATATTCTCTGCAGAACGGCTACTCCGCACAGTGCTTTGTTCCCATATAAGCAGGGTGCAAAAATAGAAGGAGTTATTGTATATAAATAAAACTTGGCATGCTATTTTCTTATTCCAAAATTAGAAAAAAAAAAAAATTTTGGACAAAATCGGTTCAAGGACTCGAACACCTCCCATACATCCTGAACTGAAAAATTTGACTAAATGCCACAATTTTATTCAAAAAATTCTGAATATTTGGCATTCTATTTTTTTTCATAAAAGTGAAAAAAGTTAAATTTTTGGACGAAATCGGTGCAAGGACTCGTACACCTCCCATACATCCTGATTTAAAAAAATAGAGTTAAAGCCACAATTTTGATCTTAAAATTGAAAAACGTTGTCCTGCTATTTTTTTTTTGTCAAAGTAACAATAAAAAAAAAATTGGAAAAAATCGGGGCAAGGACTCGCACACCTCCTATATATCCTGAATTTCTAATTTTTAATAAAAGCCACAATTTTCGTCACAAAATTAAAAAAAGCTATCCACCTGTTTTCTTAGTTTAGAATAAAAATAAAAAAAAAAAAAATTCGACGAAATCGGTGCAAGGACTCGCACACCTCCAATATATCCTAAATTTAAAAATTTTAATAAAAGCCACAATTTTCGTCAAAAAATTAAAAAAGCTATTCTGCAATTTTCTTTGTTCAGAATAAGAAATGAAAAAAAATTCGAAAAAAATCGGTTCAAGGATTCGCACATCCCACATATATCCTGAATTTTAAAATTTTAATAAAAGCCACTATTTTCGTCATAAAATTAAAAAACCTGATTCCTGGGTTAGAAATAAGGCTCCTTACGTTAGAAAAACTAAACTAAGATATAAAAAAAGAATTAGACAAAATTGGTTCAAGGACTCTTACATCCCGCATATATCCTGAATTTAAAATTTTAATAAAAGCCACAATTTTCGTCATAAAATTAAAAAACCTGGTTGCTGGGTCAGAAATATTGCTCCTTACGTATGAAGAACTTTTCATTGCAAGCGCAGCAAGGACTCATTTAGCTGTCATATATCCTTTTTCGTAAAAACGATATAATCCCTTTAAAATTCATCCAAACATCACAACTTTTTCTTTATTCAAAATTTAGAAACAAAATTTACATGCATAACCTCCAAAAACCCAAAATTTTTAAATATTAAATAAAATCTTCAATTCTAGTTAAAAAATGGTAGAAATTAGTTATTGAACTGGAAATGAAGCTATTAATATCCGTACTAATTTTCATTTCAATCGAAGCAAGGTTTAAATTTGCTTCAATATATCCGTTTTCTTGAAAACGCTATTTGAAAACCTTGCTACAAAATATTAAAAAGGTATTTGTGCTTGTATTAACTATTTAAAATTTCATTATAATCTATTTAGTAAAAATAATAAAATAGAACTTCAAATAAAATTCTGTATTACTTAAAAATTTATTAACAGTTTTTTATTACATGAAGATATATTTTTTACGGTTTCTGAAAATTATAAGACTAATTATAAAAACAAAGATATAAAAAAATTCATTACAAAATTTACAAAAAAATAATATGAAAAGATTATTGTTTTGGCATATAAAAAGATGTTTTAATCATCAGTACTTGATTCTTCCGAAGTATATTTATAACTCGAAGAAAAACTTGGTTCATCTGAATTAAAATTGTCGTTTAAAATATATTTCTGTATTTCTTCCCCGTAGGTTATAGCTTTAGTTTTATTTTTACTTAGTTTTCTCTTCGATGACAAAACCGGATCTGATGCTAACAGCAAATGGGTCATTAAATCCTTGTTAGTACTTTCCCTTGATATTTTTCTTGTATGTGCTAACCGTGCTTTTCTTATATGCTTGTGATTTGCTTCCAGTGCTTCCTCAGACAAACAACCTTAATAAAAAAAGTTTAAAAAATGATTTTTTATAAGTATAACAATAAATAGTGAACAAACCTATAGGTATTTCAAAAAACTGAATAACTTCACATCCGTGTATTAATACCTTGTGAACACTACTGGGCATATAATACCAATCATAGTGTGTTAAATATATGTTCTTGGTGCTAGTTAAAAGCTCTTCAAATGTATGGGTATTTATTGGTAACCCACAAGATAGCACCCTTTAAATAATAGCGAAATTTTCAATCAGTTGTTTATTTACACCAGTTATTTCCGCGGTTAAAGAACTGTTGGCAAAAAATCGCCGAGCAGTATTGCCATCGTTTGTTGTGCCAAATCCAGATTTGACTTGATCAATCATTAATCCCATTTTTACTTTAAATTCATGTTGAATTCTTTTTTTTGTTTCTAAAAACTCTTCTCTAGTTTAACAAAAATATTAATTAAGTAAAGAGCTTGATACAATTTAAATGCACCTTGGTAAAGAGGTTATAAGAAGAAAAGAGTTGAAGTTTATTTATTAATACTAGTGTAGCCAATTTAGTGTTATTTAAATCATTTTGCGGGAAGATATGCATTTTGGTGTTTTATAGCTTTTTCGGTATCTTAAAGTAGCTTTTTATACATTACGAATTATTTAATTGTTACAAATTGCATTTATAAATGTACTATATAAATATTTTACATAAAAATAACCAAAAAAAAAAAAAAAATTCAAAAAAATTATATGATTATTATAAAATTATTTGTATATATTTGAGTACAAAATTACAAAATTTGTTTTATAACGTATCAGATATATCATAAAACAAAAAAAAAATAATAAATAAATATAACAGATACGATATTGTTTGCTTAATTTTTAGTACAAATATAATGATTTTAGGTGTTACAAAAAACGACAAAAAAACATAATTATCGTCCGATAGGGCATCTTTTTAAATTTTTTTCTAACAGACAAAGGTCAAACCTAACCAGGAAAAGAAAATAAAAAAATACGGAATACATGTATTTTTTAAATATTTTACCAAACTTTAAAATTTTTTTGGGTTTTTACTAAAAATTAGCTAACTTGCAACGCCTATAAACAATAAAACATTTTTATATTGACTTATAAAATTTTTTTTTCTAAATCGAATATATTTTCTTGTTTAAATTAAAAAAAAAACTAATAGTTTTATAACAAAAGTAAAATGTGACAGCTATTATTGCAAACCACCATATTTATAGTTCCAAAACTCAGGTTTAGGGTACAATTTAAAAAAAATATATAAAATAGTTCTTGTTAAAAAGGGCAACTTATCTTTAATGTTAATAGTACACATAGGTATAGGCTTTCTAAGAAAAATTAAAAAAAAAATTTTTTTTTACATGTATTTTTTTAATATTCCATCAAAATTTCGTAATAAAAACCTGTGAACAAAAAAAAATATAGTATTTCAAATATACACAAAACTCATATTTTAAATTTTTTTTGCACAAAAAATATTTTTTTTTATTGAAAATATTCTCAGTAACTTAAATGTGCAAAAATAAAGATGTTATCTCAAAAAGTGAATTTTAAGCAATTATTTTTGTAAAACATAAAAATCAACAATTTTTTTAATAACATTTACATACAAAAATTCTCCGAGTTTGGCGCCCTCTGGTGGCGTCAAAATGAGTCAAATCAAAAAAAAATACATCTTTTTTTTTTAATTACTTTATAATCTGTCGACTAAGGTATCTTTCATCAAAATCTGAGACACAGTTTTATTTTTGATTTTTGCTACGGGACAAAGCACTGTGCTCCGGGGTCTGCCACGCCTGGCAGCATCTCGTGTTGTGCCAGTCTCTTCGAGGCGAGCGGCTAAACGTCGCAGTGTTTCACCAGTAGGCGTTGGACGGCCAGGAAATCTGCGACGAAATTCACGTTGTGCCAAAGTCACCGACCGATTATTGGTCAAATAAATAGTCACCAATATTCCGCGTTCTGGAGCAGTGTAGCGTAACATTGTTTATTAACGTGTATTTCGCATGTGTTTACTACACAAATGTCAAAACAGAACTGACATTAGGGGCCAATCGCAAAATTTATAGCATTTTCTGATAGGAGGATTACTTTTGCGCCACCTTGTAGAATAGCTACGGCGCGTATTTATGGTGAAGGTGACTACAGAAATAGACACGATTATTTATTTTTCTTCTAATATACAATATTTTTTGTAAAAAATGCAAAATCAGCTCATTTACATTACACGTTCATAAATTAAAGTTACAAATTTGTAGTCGTCAATATAATGTTGAACAAAAGTACTTTAACAAAAAAAAAAAAAATACTAATACTTTGGTAATTATAATCTCGGTAATCCATAAAATATGTTTTTCTATCCAAATAAATTTTTGACGGCTCCAAATATAGGCGATCTCATATGGGAATAGTGGGCGGTAATGGGTTAAATATGTAGAAAAAATATGCTTTATTTTTCGCTTCTATTTAAACACTCTAAAGTATTTACTAGTGTTCTATTAGAATGAATTTTTAAAGAAAAAATCTTGGCTTTTAAAATATAGAAAAATATTTAGTTTTACGAGAGAAAAGATTTAATGAGTAAAAAACAAAAATAAGCCGTCTAATGAAAGCAGTTGTTAAAAGAAGCGGTTTTATTTTAAAATTGCTATAAAAAAATTAACATGGGTTAAAAAAAAGAAGAGTAATAAAATAATAAGTTCAACAAATCGCTTACTTGATTGAAAATATTAAGGTAATGTTCCAAATTGTAGCCTGTTCCCTAAAGTAGACATTTCGTTTTATTTTTCGTATTGTTGCATGAATTTGTCAAAACTGACAACTAACATCAAGTTTAATTTCCGCTTACACTAATTAGAAAAGTTTCGACATGAATCCACATGTTTTCCTTACAAACAGGGTAAAAAGTTTCATCATATTGATGAAATTTTTTCATAAATCTTTTTTCGTAAATTATTCATCATATTTATTAAATTTTCATAAATATGAAGACGAGTTTTACATAAATATATGACAAATGTTTTATAGACCTTCATCATTTCATAAAAAAGTTTCATAAACTTTGTGAAAAAAAATGTTTCATTTTTAGTGAAAAATACTGAAATTTATTATTATTTTTTTTTTTATTTTTGATTTGAAATATAGAAAATATCATTTGCAATTAAATTTTTTAAAAACTCGACATCTAGCAGAAATTATTTAAAATTCTGAAACATTTATTAAATATTATTTAAGTTGTTCTTAATTTTAAATAAAATTAATATAATATAAAATTTTGGAATTTTAATTGATGGTTTTTTTAAAGAACATAATAGTTTCTAATTTCAAATGGAAACTTTTAACTTAAATTTAAGTTCCTAAATTTAATTAATGTATAAAAATATTTATGAAACATTTCATAAGAGCTTATTTATGAAATATTTCATAATATGTATTAAGCACTTTATAAAAAGTTATGAAACTTAATCATCATAATTATGAAACGTTACATAAATATTAGAAGTCAATATGCCCTTATATGACCCAACTTCATCATATTTATGAAGTGTTACAATGGACGAAAGCCAATGAAGTTTTTCATAAATATGATGAAGCTTTTTCCGTGGGTGGAGCTTCATTGTGTCGCTCAAAAGCCTCTAATATATGGTGTTAACGTAAAAGGTTAATGTTAAAGAATTTTTCAAGTGGGATTTTTGGAAACGGTTAGAATTTTATTTGAAACTTTAATAAAACTAATTGATTTCATAAAAAAATAAAAAAATAATAATTTCATTTTCATAATGATCGCTAAGAAGACGTTCGATATTTTTAATTTTTGCTCCAAGTTTTAGTATTTTTTAAATGGTTTACGTATCGCTTTAATTATGTTGGTCTATTTTGGACGATTTTTCAACATGTTTCACAGCAAAAAAATATCGTTTGTTTACCGCAATTAAACAAGTTGGCAATACTTACACTCAAAAAAATAAGTTAGTTAAAAAAATAAGTTCAGGTATACTAATTTTCAGCAAATTTTTTGCTTAAATTGTGTTTGCAGCTAAACTTTTAGTTATAATTGTTCACCACTGAACTTAATGTTTTACTAATGTTTTACTAATTTATTTTGTTAAAAAAAATTGGCTGATAAGCACATTAAAAGTGTGGACGACATACATAATAACACAATAATAACAAAATATAATAAAACAAAAGGACATCAACAATGTGTATCATATACATATAAATTGCGGATTAAAAAAACTTAAATTTTGTTTTGTCGCCAGCTGGTCACAGTAATTGTCTATCAATTAAATTAAAGACAAAATAAAAAATATTTAAATTTAATAAGTGTATTTGTAAACTATATGATTAAAGTAACTATTAATGCAGTGTGATCAAATTGTCAAATTGATCAATTGAGAACACAAGGACACACATCTTACGTAATTTTGTACGTTTCCTTTTTCTTATTGTAAAAAAAGGATTGTATATTTCATATTTTGTTATTTCTTTTCATTTCGTTTCTTGAAAGATAATATCATTTAGACAACCATTTATGTAAGTAGTTGAAAGATAATTTGTTTATGTTATATATAAGTATTTCTATATATTTCAGATATTAAATTAATTCATGTAGTCAATGTTGGATTATAAACATTTTTATATTTTGTAACGCATTGTAAATTATTTTTAAAAGAATATAAAGATTAGATTAGATCAGAAGGCACTATGCACCGCGACTAATGTAGGTCTTTGGTGCTGCCTAAAGTTACCTACAGATTCAAGCTACCTATAAAGCCAATTATCCTATTAGACAAAATGTTCGCGATGTCGGAAGGCGAAATGAAGCGATCACCTAGAAACCTAAGTCTCCTATCACAAAGCCTGGGACATTCGCAGAGAACATGCTCCGAGGTCTCACAGACCATCTCACAAAACCTACACATATCCGTGTCCGATTGACCCTTCCTGTGCAGATGGTATCTGAGATTACAGTGAGTTAAATACCACGCCAGGGTCCTCAACCCCCCCCCCCCCCCCCCCCCCCACCTTTCATGCGACAAGAGTCGCCTCGACCCCCTACTGGAAAAAGAGATCAATCCCTTAGCCTGGCGCTGACCAGGAGAGTTTTCCCAGTAACCAGAGAATTCAGACTTTCTCCATTCCCTGAGTCTTTCCCTAACATACCCCGCAGGTATTCCACAGAATGGTTCAGGGCCAATAAAGGGCCTTTGGGACCCGCGGTTGGCAAGACAATCTGAATATGAAACAAAATTTTAAGATTTTTAGCAAATGATAAAACTAAAGTATTATTTTGACACATAATTTTTGGTTTATTTTTTAGCCTGCTAATACTCAGCTAAAATTTTAACTTTTAGCAAGGATTTTTTAATTTTGAATCAACTAAGTGTTAGCGAAACTTTTGCTGAATCTACTTATTTCGTTGCTAAAAGTCATCTCGGTAATTTTCCGCAAAAAGATTTTGCTAACATTAGCAATTTTTTTGCAAGCACCCTCTTGACTAAAATTTTGATGACTCAGCTAATTTTTTTGCTGACTTTGCTAACTTTTTTTTTGAGTGTATATTAACATTAAGTGATCAAATGTTTTTGGTCAAAGAGCGGGCTCGGTATGCGAAAAGGCGATGTTTTTGGTGTAAAAAGCGGGATACTTAAAATTTTATTTGACAAAAAACTTAACTGCCAGCGTTAGAAAAAAACATTTTTTTGAGTGCATTTTTATAGTTTTTTTTTTGTTGTAATATATATTTTGAAATGTGATAAATGCAATGAGATCTATAAATAGATATAACTTCAATTAATGATTAACAATAAATGATTAACGTTAATGGATTTAGCATGCTCGCCTAACACTTACACAAAGGGTTATTCATGTCACAACAAAAAATTTTTTTTTTAATATTTCACCCCCAAGTAACGAAAATTCTTGAAATTCCTCATATATTTTTTAAAAATCACAATTTTTTTTAGTTTTTCTTACAGATAAAATTTGAATTTTTCTATTTAGCTTTTTGTGTTGAAAAATTATCATAAGGCTAATATTGTAAATAGTGTTATGTAAATGGTCAAGACAATATTTTCTAAAAAAAACAACATAACGATAACAAGACCATAAAGTATTTTTTAAAACATTTTTTACTCTAGTCTACTAAATGGTTGGTTTATTTCTAAAGAGGACTACATTTTTACATAAAAAAGAGTATTTTTTTCTTTCTATTTTTTTGCAATTTATTTTCTAAAAAAAAAAAGTACAACAACAGAAAAATAAATAGACAAAGAGTACACTTTTACAAAATGTATAAATTTACAATAGGTTGGGCGCAAAATTTAAAAAATTAAGAAATTTTAAATTTAACAAGAAAAATCATTCGGCACATTTTTCGATACACAACGAAAACTGAAATCGAGTTTAATTTAGAATATTTGTTAGATAATTAAGGAAATCCTACGGGAATGTTCCATATTTGGGCATGTGCCCTTTTGTTAATTTCGTGTTGTTGCATGAATATGTCCAAATTGTCTTGAGAATGCTTCCAGTTCCGAACATCACGTATAATCGAGGTCTCACTGTATTTAATTTATTAAGTTTCGATTAAGATTTTAATCATATATATTAAAAATTTAATGGAATATTGCTTTTAATTTTAAACAAATTTTTAGCAGATACTAAAGAGTCCGCCATCTAACGTTTTTTTTTACTAGTGCTTATTTCGCGAATGGTAACACTTAGCTCATGTCTGATTTGACAGATAATTAGTTTTATCCTTCCGCTGAACGAATATGGTTGTGTATGCGCTTGAACAACGCTGGGAAATATTGCGACATTACTTTGAAAATCATGGTAATGTTGCAGAATGTGTGCGAAAATTGCGTACTGATTTTGGATTTTTCGTTATCTTGTGAAAAAAGTTAAAGAAACTGGCATACTCATCGATAAACCAAAGCGTGGAAAGCCAAAAACAGTGCGTACACCCGAGAATATTGCTGCTGTGGCAGAAAGTGTGCGTGAAGCGCCATCAACATCAATTCACCGTCGATCTCAACAATTGAACATTTCGGAGACATCATTGAGACGAATTTTGCATAAAGACCTTGGTATGACGCCATGCAAAGTTCAATTGGTTCAGGAGTTCAAAAAAAAAAAGTTATTTGGCGGACCCTTTATTAAAACTCTAATTGAAATTGCAAAAAAAAAAACAAAAACTAAATAATCCCCAAAATTTTAAAAAAAATCGACAAAATTAAAAAAAAGAAAATTTTGAAATCACCAAAATTGCAAAAATAAATAAAGCTCCGAAATTGAAAGATTCCAAAAATTGGGAAACAGTCGTTAAAATTGCTTAACTTCGGTGATTTTTGCAAATTTTGTAATTTTTGCGAATTCGTTATCATCATGTGGTATATAACTGAAAATTTTGTGTGCCTCGCTAGAATAAGGATATACAATAGGATGTCCCGAATAGGACACTTTTTCGAATTGGTTAAAGGAATACCACTCAATCGGTGCATATGTTAAGAGCTGAATATAGGAAAAAATAAGTACAAAATGTTTTAAAAGAATCTTCATTTCCTTGCCAGCAATTTCAGTTACCGGGTGTACTGCATTTTGACCAAAAAAAGTTTCGAATTTTTATTTCAAAATAGAACTAAAAAGTTTCTTAAAAATATTTTTGAATTTCTAGTAATTTTGGTACACCAGATTAGTTTTAAATGTATACCAAGTACAATTTCTATAATTTATATTTTTTTTTTAATTTGTTCAGAAAAAATCCGTTGGTGGACAAAAATTACTCTACAGGAAATTTAATATTATTTTTTCAATACACTCAGGGAACTTCTGCTCTAAAAATATGTAGTTGTTTGGATTGTAATACAGTTTCTTTATTTTTAATGTAAATGTCAGTCATTTGTAGAACAAATTACATTTTTTTACTAACTTTGTAGTTCATTTAAAAAAAAAAACAAACCACATCAACTGACTGTTTTATGATTTTACATTAATTTTTTACATGAGTTTTTTTTTTGTTATTTAAAAAAATAAAAAATGTAAATGTTTGTTTATTTTTTACTAACATATGTGTTTAATTTTTACTACAATTGTAAGTAAGTTTTTGAGCAATAAAAACAAATGGCAAATGTTTGTTGAATTTAATAAAATGTTAGGCGTCCTTTCTTCGAGTGAAATTTCATTTGTATTTGACTACAGTTGCTGTCGTCTTACCTACATACACTCATAATAATACATGTATAAAAATACGAAATTATTGTCGAAACTGCAAAACATTTCGTAAAATGTACAAATTTTCGTTTATTTTACAAAAAATTTGGTTATTTTAAAATTTTTGCGTAATTTTACGCATAGATTTTTATCAAGGTAATATTCTATTTCGGAAAAAAAAATTCGAAACATTTTTTTTGTCAAAATACACTGCAACCTGCAGTGTATTTTCCCATATTTAACTCTTTAATACACTGCGCTTGAGTGGTATTCCATATGTTTTTTTTTATTTGGGACACCCTAGTATATAATATATTATCAGAACTTTGCAGGAGAAGATAACAACGTGGGAAATTCTTTTCAAGTCACATTTTTCTTATTGTTTTTGACAGTTCGATAATACAATTCTAATTGTACATATGAAGAAAATTAGCTTCGAATATTGTACATACAAGTTTCTGAATTTAGCATTTAAATGTGATACAGTCATTCATGCCATCATTTTCCAATATTTTTTATTGTTTATAGACATTTGAATGGATTATTTTGCTATTTCAAAGCGTATTATTAAAACTATTTTAATTACTCATGTGTAGTTTATATAAAAGATTTCAGTGTTTCAATTTTGTAAGTTTTGCGAACAGCAAAATTGCAAAATTGCATTTTTGGAATTTTTATTTTTTTTTGCACATATCTTTACAGGATGATGTAGTTATGGCCAAAATGTTGTATTATTAAAAAAAAAAAAAACAAAACGCATTTTCCAAAAGTTGTAGCTTATATCCTTGTTCGAGCGAGGCATTCGTTTAATAGATTTTATTAAACTTTTAATTGAAAATGAGCTTGAAATCAAACAAAATTGTAATTGAAATTTTATTGAGAATAATATTTTCTGTGTAATGATTAGAAACCCTATGGGGAATGAGGAGTCAATTGTCCTAAAAGTGACTGGTTAAAGAAGAACTTATCACAAGACTGGTATAATTTAATACTGAAGTGGGTTAAGCAGTGTCAATTGTCCTAAGATTAACAATCCTGTGACTGGTAAAGGGAGGACATACCACTTAACCAGAATGCTTATTAACAAGAAAAAGTTAGTTGGCCAGAATTTTCCCATTGGAAGCTGTTTAGTTTTCGTTTATTTTATACGACATGTGCCTTTTGCGACAGTCTTGTGGTAGTCCTGTGGCATGCCACTATGTGGTTTAAAGCAGGACAAATGACCCCCTCCTATGAGAAGCCAATGTTAAAGTTCCAAATGTTTACATAGGGTAGGGTGTAGCAGAGCAGCGGTCTCTAGCACGAATGGACCGACCCTGTGGCACACGCAGAACCGGTTCCATTCCCCATAGGGAATTAATAAAATATTTGGGATTTAAAAAAATTTAAAAAGAATTCAGAGGAGTGAAGATAGTTATAATAAAATGTTCAATCATTCTTTTAAAATCTTTAAACTATAAACTTTGTAAAATTATTGAGTTGGACATTCTAGTTAATAGTTAATTTCGTTCATTTGCTTTTATTGAACTACTACGTTTTTTAGCTTATAAGTTTGTTCGTTAATATTTGTGCAATCATTTATACTGTTCTATGGACCAACTTTAAAATTTTAAAATTTCTTTCCTTTCTAATGTACATATATTATTGTGTATGAATATATGAACATTGTATTTATTAGTGACAACAAACATTTTACCAGGATATTTTTCCTACAACACATGCCAACCCAAAACAGCAACAACATCAAATATATTATACAGGCAGCAACAAGAATATGTGTAACTAACAGTAGAATCATCATCATCATCATCATACACTCACAGTTTATGTGAATGTGGCAATATCAGTAACAAAAAGTTTAGTCATAGTCATCTAGCTAAACCAAAAGAAAAAAAATGTGAATGTATAAAGAAAAAACAGAAATTGCTGTATCAGCATTAGTGTCAGCGTTCTGTATCAAACAACACCCAAGTATGAATAGATGTAAATATGCATCAGCAAAAAAAAAAAAAAAATAAAAAAAAAATATATATATTAAATGTTCTATACAGCAGCATTAGTAAAAAGAAGAGCATTAATACACAAAAGAAGTTACGTTCTAATGTAAAAAACTACACTAGAAAAAGATATACTCACATCTATTCATAGATAGCCATGGTCTAAGGTTTAACCAATTTCAGTAAAACGATTAAAACAAAAATCTCTATGATAATTGTAAAAGCTTTAACAAAATATTGCCAACATTTTAGATGTTGTTGTAAAACTTTGACAAATTGCTATTTAAGTTTGATATTTGATATGTTAATTTTATTTCTCTAAGTGTATATGATATGATTTCAAAATAACCTTTAAGGGACACATTTCTATACACAACAATATTTATCTAAAATACTCGTCTGTTTAGTAACCCTTAAGTATTCATTTTGTATCATTTGTATGGGTGTATTAGTTGTTGTATTTGTGTGTGTGTGGATGTGGATGTGTGTTGCTAAGTCTTGTTTAAAGTTCTCTGTTACAGATTTACAGTAGTGTTGAGTGATTTGCAAATGCGTTAGAACTACAACAGCAACATAAAATATAAAAGTTAAAATACATTTGATATATTTAGCTAGAAGGGTAACTTAAATATGTGCAAAAAGTACAGTATGTATTCAATTTCGTAGAAATTTCTTCAATAAGAATAAATGAACATAAGTATCAATCATTTTTTTTATATTCTTAATAATCAAGATATCATTTTTATTTTAGTTTTTTAAATTTTTCAATGAAATTTTTTCTAAAATTCTAAATTTCGTTAAACTTTTTTACCATAACGTACATAAAATTTGAAAATTTAAATAACAACAACATCAAATCATAGCAAAATATACAAGTAAACATAACATACATACATACATACGAACATCCCATACAAACAAAAATTATGACTTTGACTTGTTGTTTAGGGTGCCAAAATCATTATGGTTCACAAGAAATATATTAAACCTAAACATACACAAAATTGTTGATATGTATGCAATGCATATATTCATCGTGCATTATTTGTAATAAAAGTGTGGAAAAGTGCTTCCAAATACTTAAATTGATATTACATATTAGAGTGAGCTGATTAAGCAAAAAAATTTCTTTTACTCACAGACACAAACAAATTTTTTTTTTCTAATTTTCCTTTAAAATTGTTGTTACTTAAAGAAGACAATTAATTTGGATATTTATTCAATTAAAAAAAATATTACTATTTAAGGCTTCAGTACTTAGGAGCGTAATGTTTCGTAAACGGATTGTAACTTTATACAATGCACGTTGGGGCAGCCTAAGGGGAGCTCCGGCAAAAAGTCCGATATTAAATCTTCGAATTTTTTCAAACTAATTGGCAAATCTAATAGATAAGACCTTGCCGAAACTAGTTCCGTTTAGTTTTTTGAGATATTCTAATTATTTGGTACGATGGCAAGGTGCCAAAGTCAAAGTTTTGTTTCCAAAAATGTTTCATATTATAAAGAGGTACTAACATAAGCCAGTGTTGTGCGTGTTTAACCACTTAGGTCACTACCTTTAAGTAATAAATCATTAGTAGTAATACAAAATCATTAATTTTTCATGTTAATACATTTGTAAAAAAAGATGCTGGTAGCACATAGACGAGATTAGTTTTTTAATAAGAATTAAGAGAAACTTAATGTTTCAATAGCCCTATATTTTGAACGCAGGGGAGGGAGACCCTAAAACCGTATGCATATGAAAGTTAATACTATCTAGATTACGAATTTAATGTGCCCGCCGTGCTCTGGCGTGCTCTGTAGAACAAACTTGTTCGATTTTCAACTTTGCTCGAATATTTTTTTGTAAAATTGTGACGACAAGTTTATTGCTAAACTGATGTCACACCCAGTATGTGAAATTCCTTTGCAAGGGAAAGAAAAAAAGAAAAAAAAACTTAACAAAACAATACGTACATGACTTACAACAAACACACAGGTTACATTACCATGCGTATTGAACAAGAAGTACAACAATCATATACACTGTATTAACATGCTAATAGGAAAAAAAAAAAAAATAAAGAATTGCAACAACCACACGCACTGTATTGGCATGCTAGTTAGAAAACGTAAAACAACAACCACACGCAATGCATTAGAATACCAAAGCTAGGCTTAGGATATAAAAGGCTGCTGTGCAGTAGGATGGTTGATTCTGGTTCTGGTTGTACACAGGGAAGGTCGAAGCTAAATTAAAGGAAGAGTAAGTGAAATTAACTAAACGTAGTTAGAAAGCCATGAGTGATTTTTAAAGCACGAGTGGTACCGGCAAGTATTTATTAAAATACAAGTTGGAATTGTTAAATGTTTATTTGTGTCCAAAACCGCGTAGAAATTTGTCAATAGTATTTATTAAAATACGACTTGGACATTTAGGCTTCCGCCAGTGCTTCTCAATCACTGGGGGGTCCCAGGAGTATTTATTCAAATACGACTTGGACATTTAGGTTTCCGCCAGTGCTTCTCAATCACTGGGGTCCTAGGAGTATTTTGTTAAAATACGACTTGGCCGTTTAGGTTTTCGCCAGTGCTTCCCAATCACTGAGGGGTCCTAGGAGTATTTATTAAAATACGACTTGGACATTTAGGCTACCGCCAGTGCTTCTCAATCACTGGGGGGTCCTAGGAGTATTTATTAAAATACGACTTGGCCGTTTAGGTTTCGCCAGTGCTTCCCAATCACTGAGGGGTCCTAGGGGTATTTATTAAAATACGACTTGGACATTTAGGCTACCGCCAGTGCTTCTCAATCACTGGGGGGTCCGAGGAGTATTTATTAAAATACGACTTGGCCGTTTAGGTTTTCGCCAGTGCTTCCCAATCACTGAGGGGTCCTAGGAGTATTTATTAAAATACGACTTGGACATTTAGGCTACCGCCAGTGCTTCTCAATCACTGGGGGGTCCTAGGAGTATTTATTAAAATACGACTTGGCCTTTTAGGTTTCGCCAGTGCTTCCCAATCACTGAGGGGTCCTAGGAGTATTCATTAAAATACGACTTGGCCGTTTAGGTCTCGCCAGTTTATTTCCACCAGGCATCCGAGAAGTTGTAGCCAAACCACGGAATTGAGGGGAACGGAAGTATCGCCGCACAGGGTGTCATTGAGGACCATTGTTATAAAATCTACTTTTAGCTAGCGCAGCAGTCTACCGGATCAGCGCAGGAAAACGGGACCCCGGACATACCCAGGCCGGGATTATAATAGCCCCAAGTGGAACAAAACAAAGGAAAATATAATTCCATGGTATATGAAACTAATAGTTTAAGAAAATAACCAGAAAAAGAACATAAATAAACGAAGTAAATTTGCATTTGAAAACAAAGCAAAAAGAAAAAAAAGGGTGTACGTGTGATTATTTTTTTCTTGTTAGCGACCCCTGGAAGATAAAGGCTGAGTCCCCACCCGGAAAAACGAGTCGTTACAAGTGGCGCCCGAGCAAATTTATTGGCAAACAAGGAAAACTAACAGGCAAATTAGTAGAGATAGAAAATGGTGAAAACTAACTGGGTGTACAGCTTACGCAAGGAAGAGTTGGTATCATATACAGAGGAATTACAAATAGAGGCTAGTGGGACAGTTGAAGAACTTCGAAAGCAACTGGTGGAATTTATAAGAAAGGGTGAGTACGAGTTAGAGATTCAACAGAGGCTTCAGGAGTTAGAGCAAAAGCACGCACGACCAAGTACGCCAAAAATGGATGAAACGTCCCTAATTCAGCAAGCACCAAAAATAAAAGTTACGGAGGTGGAGAATGAAAGGCGGAACCATTTAGGCACGGGAACAGAGGCGTTAGATAACATCAGTGCGTCGAAATTTCCACAAATACTTGCGAAATCACCTGAACATAATATGACAGAAGACGAGGGGAGAAATCGAGGACGCTACCAGCACGCAATTGAACAAGTGCGTAAATGGTCAATAAAATATGATGGCAGCAAGGATCCGTTGGCTTTCCTGGAACGAGTAGTGGAACTGGCTGAAGTGTATGAAGTAGACATTGATTTACTGCCACGAACAATGCCTGAACTGTTGAAAGATTTGGCGCTATCATGGTACAGGAATAACAACAAACGTTGGAAGACATGGCCAGAGTTCAAATTCGACTTCTTGGAATACTTTCTTCCCTCAGGATATTTTTCAAAATTAGAGGATAAAATAAGGGCTAGAAAGCAACAACATAATGAGGTCTTTAAAGTGTATATGGTGGTCCTCCAGGATCTTATGAGGCAGGCAAGTTACACGGAAGAACAAAAACTAGAGAGGCTATACGAGAATATGAATCCAAAATACAGGCTATACATAAAGAGAAGAGATTTTGTAAACTTATGTGATTTGACAAAACTTGCTGATGATTTTGAAAATATACAAAGAGAAACTCCACCGACTCAAGTTGAGCAAATGGCGCCGGTGCCTATGCCAAGAGCGCAAACCCGTACGAGCCATGCAGATAATGGGCGAGTCGCTATACCAATGACAGGCCAGGTGAACACTAGAGCGGCATGCAGAAGATGCGGACAAGAAGGTCATTGGTACAGAGTCTGTCAGAATCAGCCACAACTATTTTGCTGGGAATGTGGTCGTAGGGACGTACGTACGGTGGACTGCTGTAGAAGGCAAGCGGGAAACCTTCGGGGACTTCGCCAGTAAGGGGTAGTGGAGTCCAAAATACAAAACCCCTGGGAGCGCAGATTTCAAAAACAGGTACGTTAATGATAACATACATTCAACAGAGCCACATTTTCGCTAAAGTGAAAGTTAATTATAAGGATGCTGTGGCCCTGATAGATACGGGGGCAACTCACAGCTTTATAAGTGTTAAATACGCCGACGTCCTTATTCCGGGTTTTGAACGTGAGGAAGTTGACGTTTGCATATCATTAGCGGACAAAACCACAATCTGGGTCAAGGAAGCGGTGGCCGTGAAGATATATAAAGGGAGCAAAGTAGTAAACATGTCCTTGTTCATTTTGCCGAATGTGTTAGATGGATTGATTCTCGGGTTAGATTTTTTGGCAAAGGTCGAGGCAACCTTAAGTTTCGGAGGGGAAGTGTTTCAGTTTTGTGAAAAAAGAAAAGCGGAGACGACGGAGCAAACCTCGGAGCAGGGGGAAAGGCAGGAGAATGAACAGACGCGCTGGGAACTATTTTTAAAAAACGAGTTAGAGTCATTTGAAAGAATAAATGGGCCATCAAATATAACGAAGCATAAAATAATAATGAAGGATATAACTCCATTTAAACATATATGCCAAGTAACCCAGCAAAGCAACAGATAATCAGGGACCTGGTGGAAGAGTTATTGGAGAAAGAATGTATTGAGCCATCATGCAGCCCGTATAGTTCCCCAATAGTGCTGGCGCCTAAAAAGAACGGAAAATGGCGGTTGTGCTGTGATTTCAGACAGCTAAATAATAAGTCAGTAACTGATGCGTACCCATTACCTAGGATTAACTCGATTTTGGAGCGATTGCGTGATGCAAAATATTTTAGCACATTGGATCTGAAGAATGGTTACTGGCAGATACCCATGGAAGAAAGCAGTAGGGCATTCACGGCTTTTACAGTACCCGGTCGGGGGTTATTTCAGTGGAAAGTGATGCCGTTTGGACTGCATTCAGCACCAGCAACATTTCAACGAGCACTAGACCAAGTTATTGGACCAGAAATGGAACCACATGCTTTTGCATATCTAGATGATATTGTAGTCATCGGTAGAACCTTAGAGGAACACGTGTCAAACTTGCAGGAAGTTTTTCGAAGATTAAGGAAAGCAAACCTAAAAATAAACCCGGAGAAGTGTGAATTTATGAAAAAATCTATAAAATACCTTGGCCATGTGATAGGAGAAAAAGGTATACACACAGACCCAGATAAAATAGCAGCTATTAGGAATATGGCCCCGCCCACGAATGTGAAAGCGGTGAGACGAGTATTAGGGGTGGCCTCGTGGTATCGCAGATTTGTTCCGGATTTTGCAAAGTTAGTTGCGCCAATAACCGAGCTGCTAAAGAAGAGGAAAAGGTGGAAATGGGGCGAAGACCAGCAAAAGGCTTTCGAGGAACTTAAAACAAAACTGACGGAAGCTCCAGTATTGGCTTGCCCTGATTTTAACAAACAATTTGTGCTGCAAACGGATGCTAGCGATGTGGGCCTAGGCGCAGTACTAACGCAGGACATCAATGGCGAGGAGCGAGTTATTTCATACGCTAGTCGAAGGTTGAATAAGGCCGAGGTAAATTATTCTGCAACGGAAAAGGAATGTCTGGCAATTGTATGGGGAATACGTAAGATGCGGCCATATATAGAGGGATATACGTTCAAAGTGATAACCGACCATTTGTCTCTAAAGTGGTTAAACAGTATTGAGAGTCCCAGTGGAAGAGTAGCGAGGTGGTCCTTGGAATTGCAACAATACTCATTTGAGATAGAGTACCGGAAAGGGAAAAATAATGTGGTTGCTGACGCCTTGTCACGGGAACCACTGGACAAGCTATGTACCGTGACAATGAACGAGGTGAACGGAAAATGCGCATGGCTGGAAAGGAAAAGTAAGGAGGTGCGGGAAAACCCGGAGAAATTTCCGGATTTCATGATAGAAAAGGGGCAACTATACCGGCATATTCCGGGTAGAAATGAGGCTGAGGGATCTATACCGTGGAAACTGTGTGTGCCGAAGTATTCACGAGATAGGGTGCTTAAGGAAAATCACGACCACACAACTGCAGGACACATGGGGATAAGGAAAACAATATCAAAAATTACAAATCGTTATTATTGGCCCGGGTTATACAAACACGTTGCAAAGTACGTGGCAAGATGTGAATCATGCCAGCGATACAAGGCCAGTCAGCAGAAACCAGCGGGAAAGATGCTGACTCAGATTCCCGAGGAACCATGGGCTATAATCTGTTCGGACTTTGTTGGGCCGCTACCGCG
Organism: Delia radicum; assembly: GCA_021234595.1. Lineage (NCBI taxonomy): Eukaryota > Metazoa > Arthropoda > Insecta > Diptera > Anthomyiidae > Delia > Delia radicum. The sequence goes on from CM037853.1 coordinate 25,669,094, forward strand.
ATCGAAGCACGGAAACTCGATGTTGTTGGTATTTTTCGATAAATTTTCAAAATGGACGGAATTAATTCCAATACGAAAGGCAACAGGTGAAGCCGTACAAAAAGCATTAAGGGAACGTATTCTGAGCCGGTTCGGGGTACCAAAAATGTTAATAACCGACAATGGGGCACAGTTTACGAGCCGTTCTTTTAGGAAATTTTTGAGGGAAGTGGGTATCCAACACCAGCTTACGGCCCCATACACCCCGCAAGAAAACCCCACGGAACGCACAAATCGAACAGTGAAGACAATGTTGGCACAGTTTTCCGAGAAAAATCAAAGGACATGGGATGAGCATCTACCAGAGATAATGTTGGCAATAAATTTTAGCACCTCTGAAACAACGGGTTACAGCCCAAGTTTTCTCACACAGGGTAGAGAACCACGACTGCCAAAGGCACTGTACGATGAGGTGACAACTGGTACGGGAACAGAAGTACAAGAACCGTCCGAAAAGGCAAAAATGCTCCAAGAAGTTTTTAAATTGGTAAGGCGGAATTTGGAGATTGCAGCTCAAAATCAGCGGCGATATTACAATCTTAGAAGGAGAGAATGGAAACCTAAGACAGGGGACCAAGTGCTGGTTAAACAGCATCACTTATCAAAGGCGGTAGATGGGTTTGCGGCAAAACTGGCTCCAAAATATGATGGACCGTATACGGTAAAAGGTTTTATATCACCGGTTATAGTGGAAATAACGGCAGCTGATAGACGGAAAAGGAAAGCACACATCGGGGAATTGAAGCCATTTAATGTTGAGTGATTGTTGTAGTTTGAAAGTGTTTTGTCATGTGTTGTCCATTGGTAGAGTAGACAGGGGAAAACTCGTTATAAAGAAAATTTTAATTTTACAGATGGATTATAACAGAAAATTCAAAGAATCCTGCCGAAAACTCAGAAACAGATACGCACGCCTGCAGGAAGCAGCTCCCAAAATCAAGATCTTGTCAGAGCCCGTAATAAAAAAAGTACCCATAGTCAGGCTGGCACGCATTAAAGTTACTCAGGGCGAAACCATGAAAGTAAGAAGGGAGAGCAATGACGAAGAAATAAAAGCACCCCGGAAAAGGTCAAGAGCTCAGCGGATCCAGAGCGAAAGCGAAGGGGAAGTTGAGATGTCGGACAGCACATGTCAGCCAAGGGAAAAAGTGACGATTGCGGACCTGGAGTCCGATCTATTTTTAAGCGACATGGACGAACCCCTTGCACCCTCACCAAGCAAAGAGGAAGTGATACTGGAGGTAAACTCTGGATCTACACCTGATAAGTTACCAGATCTGTTCCCAGACCAATGGTCGCAGCCAGTTACCACTTCAACAGTTGAAGAGTTAATCGAAGAATTCGACAAGGCGGCAAATGATATTTTCTGGGAAGATACAATATCCTTGGAAACGGATTGGTCGGGTACTGATGGCGTCTTGGAAGATAATGGGGCTACAATAGATCCTCAGGAAATGGCGGGCGATATGGTACTGGAGAATGAAGCACAGCAAAATGAAATAGGGGCTATAGCAAATGACGAGTATGACCCAAATGGAAATATAGTTCTGCCAGAGGCAGTGGTGGCAGGTACAATTGAAAACCTGACAGGACACTTATTGCCAGATGAATTGTGGACGTATGTGGCGGAACTCGTGGTAAACCCGGCAAGAGTTAAAAGGCTTAATTTTAGAAAAGAATTTAACAACGTATGGTACCGAATTCGGATCTCGAAGTTTGGCAAGTCCAGCATAAGGTACGATAAGGGACCAATTGCTTTAGGAAAATAATGGAATTAATTTGAAATTGATTTGGAAAATAAAATGAAATATTATTAATAAATGTTGGGTAAGGTCTTGTGTATTCTCTTCCGGAGGGAGGGGGGAAGTGTGACGACAAGTTTATTGCTAAACTGATGTCACACCCAGTATGTGAAATTCCTTTGCAAGGGAAAGAAAAAAGAAAAAAAAACTTAACAAAACAATACGTACATGACTTACAACAAACACACAGGTTACATTACCATGCGTATTGAACAAGAAGTACAACAATCATATACACTGTATTAACATGCTAATAGGAAAAAAAAAAAAAAATAAAGAATTGCAACAACCACACGCACTGTATTGGCATGCTAGTTAGAAAACGTAAAACAACAACCACACGCAATGCATTAGAATACCAAAGCTAGGCTTAGGATATAAAAGGCTGCTGTGCAGTAGGATGGTTGATTCTGGTTCTGGTTGTACACAGGGAAGGTCGAAGCTAAATTAAAGGAAGAGTAAGTGAAATTAACTAAACGTAGTTAGAAAGCCATGAGTGATTTTTAAAGCACGAGTGGTACCGGCAAGTATTTATTAAAATACAAGTTGGAATTGTTAAATGTTTATTTGTGTCCAAAACCGCGTAGAAATTTGTCAATAGTATTTATTAAAATACGACTTGGACATTTAGGCTTCCGCCAGTGCTTCTCAATCACTGGGGGGTCCCAGGAGTATTTATTCAAATACGACTTGGACATTTAGGTTTCCGCCAGTGCTTCTCAATCACTGGGGTCCTAGGAGTATTTTGTTAAAATACGACTTGGCCGTTTAGGTTTTCGCCAGTGCTTCCCAATCACTGAGGGGTCCTAGGAGTATTTATTAAAATACGACTTGGACATTTAGGCTACCGCCAGTGCTTCTCAATCACTGGGGGGTCCTAGGAGTATTTATTAAAATACGACTTGGCCGTTTAGGTTTCGCCAGTGCTTCCCAATCACTGAGGGGTCCTAGGGGTATTTATTAAAATACGACTTGGACATTTAGGCTACCGCCAGTGCTTCTCAATCACTGGGGGGTCCGAGGAGTATTTATTAAAATACGACTTGGCCGTTTAGGTTTTCGCCAGTGCTTCCCAATCACTGAGGGGTCCTAGGAGTATTTATTAAAATACGACTTGGACATTTAGGCTACCGCCAGTGCTTCTCAATCACTGGGGGGTCCTAGGAGTATTTATTAAAATACGACTTGGCCTTTTAGGTTTCGCCAGTGCTTCCCAATCACTGAGGGGTCCTAGGAGTATTCATTAAAATACGACTTGGCCGTTTAGGTCTCGCCAGTTTATTTCCACCAGGCATCCGAGAAGTTGTAGCCAAACCACGGAATTGAGGGGAACGGAAGTATCGCCGCACAGGGTGTCATTGAGGACCATTGTTATAAAATCTACTTTTAGCTAGCGCAGCAGTCTACCGGATCAGCGCAGGAAAACGGGACCCCGGACATACCCAGGCCGGGATTATAATAGCCCCAAGTGGAACAAAACAAAGGAAAATATAATTCCATGGTATATGAAACTAATAGTTTAAGAAAATAACCAGAAAAAGAACATAAATAAACGAAGTAAATTTGCATTTGAAAACAAAGCAAAAAGAAAAAAAAGGGTGTACGTGTGATTATTTTTTTCTTGTTAGCGACCCCTGGAAGATAAAGGCTGAGTCCCCACCCGGAAAAACGAGTCGTTACAAAATTTCTGATTTTTCCAAAAGATATTGCCAATTTACTTTTTTTGAGTTGTGTTAGATATTTTTATTTTTCTGCCGATCTAATGACCCGATCTATTATTTATTTATTTATTTATTTATTTATTTATTTATTTATTTAAGTCTATGGATACAATATCCTTACAGACTAGCATATAAAAATTAAGATATTTAAAATAAATTATTTAACAAAATTTTAAATTGGGAGTGAGAAACACTTATGTCTAACTTATTACAGTAAATATTAAATAATCTCATAGATCTATTTAGTGGTTCGTTTAATACATATTCAGTTAAGTGTATATCAATATGAAAAAATTTACTTATATTTCTAAAACTTCTTGGTGGAACATATATTGAAATTAACTCTAATAGCTCAGGAGAATCAATAACACCACAAATAATACCATGTAAAAAAGTTAAACTTGCAATAATACGACGAGTTTCCAGAGTTTTTAAAGAAATAAACTCACACTTATCTGCGTAAGAAGGGCTAGAAAAAGAAGGAATGTTAAAATGATTCGGATAGTTAAAACATGGTAGGGCAAACTTGACAAACTTTCTTTGAATTCTCTCAATACGACCAATATGAAGAGCAGCATTAGGACTCCAAATAAATGAAGAATATTCCAATCTAGATCTAACAAACGAAGTATAAACCACTTTCTTCGTTATGTGATCAAAACATTTATCCAAATTACGTCGAATAAATGCTAAAAGCGAATAAGCTTTCGGAACAATAAAATTTAAATGACTGGTGAATGATAATTTAATATCAAAAACTCAATCTGTCTGAAATTTTGCATGGATAATAAGAATAAGTGTCATTTGTTAAATTTATACTGAATTTTGATTTGCAATGTACCACGCGAAAAATTTCGCGATTTATTTAATAACATCAAAAAATTTTCAAACTTCTGCGCCTAAATTTCGAATTTTTTTTAGGTAAAATTTTCCATATTTTGTACTCTATCCTTACCAAAAAAAATATTTTGTTAGATCTGTTCCCGTAAAAAGTTATAACGAATTTTCTACGAAAGTGTTTTATTAAATGTAACTTTCCCTTTTGATGAACAAGAAAGCATGCAAAAAAAAATAAATTTTTCGGTTAAGAATTGTAAACAAAAAAATAACAATTTGAACAGTTTTGCAAAATTTTGATTTTTGCAAAAGATATTGCCAATTTATTTTTTTTTGAGCTGTGTTAGATATTTTTATTTTTCTGACGATCTAATGATTTTTTTTTTTGCGATTAGCTAAAAATATTTGCAACACTCAAATATATTTTTCGCGTCTCTGATATCTAAAAGTGATACTCTTTTGAACGATGTGAATATCTTAAAAATAAAACTAAGTACTTGAGTATGCAAATTTGGTTTTTCGTGATTTGAGAAAAATATTTGCACTACGCAAATATGTTTTTTCACGTTTCTGATATCTACAAGTAATCCTCTTTTCAACCATGTGCATAACTTGTATAAAAACTTAGCGGTTTAGTTGATGCCGCAAAATGTACTAGGCCCACCCCACTGTGCAATGTGTAAAAATAGTAGACTCAGGGAGCTTCTGCTGTAAATATTTGTATTTAGTTGTGTGAGTTGTAATACAGTATCTTTATTTTAAAGTAAAAAATCAGTCATTTATAGAAGAAATTTAATTTTTGACTGCATGTGTACACTCACAAGAACTTTTCATTAATAAAGCAACAGTTGTTTAAAAGTTAAATTGGTAAAGTTGTTTTAATGGAATATACAGTTAAATTACCAAAGAAATATATTTTTTAACTTTCTGTCTGTTATTCAAAACACAAAATAAACAACAACACTGACTTTCGGTAATAATTCAGTTAAAGTTTCCTATTTTAAACAAAAAGTTGTTATATTATGTTGAGTATTGAAATAAACAAAAACAATCTATTGTTTTTATGGATTTTGTCAAATAATTTTTAAACCGTTGAAAATAAACTAAAAAAATAAAATTGTTTTAAGCAAAAAGTAAGTAGCTTGATTTTAACTGATTTTCAGTTAATTTTATGTGTATATTCAGTAGTCTTTACGGAAAAAATATTCTGTGTGTAGTTCATTGGAAAAAACAAACCACATCAAATTACTGTATTAAGATTTCACATTCATTTTATAAAGTAGTTTTTTGTATTTGAAAAATGAAACAAAATAAGTGTTTGTTTATTTTTAATTTTTTGAACATTAAAAAACATAAACAATGTAAGTTGAATTTACTGCAATGTAAGTCGTCCTTTCTTCAAGTGTTAACTACATTTGCAGTGGTCTTTACCTACATAGTATTCTAAGTGTACCTACATCAAATATGTTGTCTCTTTCTTATACACCAAACAAATGGTGTCGGCTAAGCGGAAGGTAAATTCCGTTGAAAATAGATTTTCTCTTCGGTTTTCCGTTTAATGAGTTAGATGGAGACAAAAACAACAACATTATCTTCTATTTTTGGCATAAACGAGTTTCATAAACGAGTTACGTTTCGAATCCGCTGGAGTAATTTGGCCTGTAAACTATCATACGTAATATTTATAATTTGTAATATTTGATAACACGGTGCTTCAAAATCGATACTTTTTATTAAGGGGTGTTTTTATAGGGCTAAAAAACTTTGAAATGGAATAAAGCAAAGATGAATTTTTGACATTAAATTTACTTTATTCGAAAGATAATTTTCTGGCATTAAAATTTAAATGTGACTTCTGGCATAATACCGCCACGGCTGGCTCGGCGTAATCTGGAGGTCCAATTATCGATGAATTTTTCCAACATTTGTTGCCTTATATTGGCAATAACGTGGCGAATGTTGTCACCCAAGTGGTCAATCGTTTCGGGCTTATCGGCATAGACTAGCGACTTCACATATCCCAACAGAAAATAGTCCAGAGGCGTTAAAGCGCACGATTTTGGAGGCCAACTCACGGGTCCGAAACGTGAAACTATGCGGTTACCAAACGTTTCCTTCAATTAATCAATTATGGCACGAGCTGTGTGACATGTTGCTCCATCTTGTTGAAACCACAGCTCCTGCACATCATGGTTGTTCAATTGATGAACGAAAAATTCAGTAATCATTGCATCGTTTTTAAAGAAGCACGGACCAATGATTCCACCAGCCCATAAAGCACACCAACCAGTCAGGTTTTCTGGATGTAACTGTGTCTCAACATACACTTGAGGATTATCATCACTCCAACTACTGCAGTTTTGTTTATTGCGTATCCATTTAAGTAAAAGTGAGCTTCATCGCTAAACAAAATTTGCAGAATTCGTGAGCAATACATATTTCGAACAGAAGCATGACTTTCAAAATAAATTTGAAAAATTTAGAAGCGTTGTTCAGGCGTCAGGCTATTCATGTTCAAATGCCAAACCAAACTAAACATAAATCACTTAACAGCTGACAAAAAGGCCGCCAGTTAAAAAAGTGTTGCCATCTTAAAGTTCTATACCTGTATTAAAAACACCCTTTATATTTGAAAATCGACCTATTGGGTGTTGTAGGTCTGGTTTAGTAATTTTAATACACACTAAAAGTCTAAAGTAAAAAAAACAGTTTTTTAAAACTTCGTAGACTAAAAAAAAATTAACTTACAAGGACTTAATCCCGACCAGAACTCGCAGATTTTTAACGAATTTTAGTTATTTAAGAGACACGTAATTTTTTAGCTGCCCAATCTCACGCTTAAGACTTAAAAAGTGCTGTTAAAAATGAATATGATTTTGTATGAAAACTTGTTTGAATTTATGAAAAAATTAATTCATTTGTATACAGGGTTGAAGTAATCAAAATACCCGTATTTCTTATATCTCTCAAAAGCTCATAGGGAAAAGTCGAAAAAGTGACAAATATTTGCGAATATCGGAAAATGTTTAGAAACTCACTCGACTAAATGAAATAAGCATAAATTTAGGTAATTTTTAGCTTAGGATAACTATAACTCCTTCAAAAACATCAGTTTTAATGTCACACTTAGAATACTATGTAGGTAAAGACCACTACAAATGCAGTTGATAACAAATGAAATTAGACTTAAAGAAAGGACAACTTACATTTCAATTTCAGTAAATTCAACTGGCATTGTCATTTGTTTTTTAATGTTCAAAAAATGACTAACAATTGTAGTATAAATGGACGACATATGTTAGTAAAGAATAAACAAACATTTGTTTTTTATTTTTTTAAATAAAAAAAAGAACTGTAAAAACTTAATGTTAAATCATAAAACAGTCATTTGATGTGGTTTGTTTTTTTAAAAGAACTATAAGATTAGTAAAAAATGTAATTTGTTCTACAAATGACTGACATTTACATTAGAAATAAAGAAACTGTATTACAACCCAAATAACTACATATTTTTAAAGCAGAAGTTCCCTGGTTGCACTTAAGAAACATTTCTTTGAATAACAAAAGTACTTTAAAGTTATTAGACATATTTCAAATGCCAGCTAATGGTTCTTCAAAAACTCTTTGTCTACGATCTATTTAAAAGAATAAAAAATAAAAATGGGTTAATTTTTAAAATAACTTTTAAGGCGTGAATATGAGATTTGTCACAATTCTGAATTACATTAAGATCGAAGATACTCTGGTTGGTTGGTTGGTTTAAGTGGCAGCTCACGCTACTCGTGAGCATCAAGTAGAGTCAAAAAGCGACTCCGCTTTGAAGAGACCACACTACCCGTAAGGAACTAGTATCCGGAGTACTAGACCCACCCCGTTCGGTTAAGATAACGTATGAGATCACCGAATCCCACACGTGATATTATCGAGAGGTCGTCCAGTATATGGTCACCCAAGATCCGGAGTCGAATATTCTGCAGCGCCGGACAATCGCAGAGAAGATGCTCCACAGTCTCCTCCTCGCCCGGTATGCCGAACCTGCGACAATGCGAACCCCGTACTATCCCAAGTCTAATGCCATGCCTACCAATCAGCCAGTGACCGGTCAGAACAGCCGTCAGCCTCGAGACATCCCTCCTGCTGCTGCTCAGGAGAGAGTTTGTGCGCCCTAGGTCGTAGATGATGCGACGTACGAGCTCAGGGACATTGAAGCCGCTTGGCTATCGCCGAAGATGCCCACTGTCCCTCGAGCCCCCCTTTCAGACAGGAGTCTGCAGGCTTTCCTGATAGAGACTCTACTTGTCAGTATTTAATATTTATTTTTTTTTAATGAGTGGTGGCACTTTCAGAATAGAGTGACTTTTTTAAAAAACTAGATTCCTTCACTTTATTCATTTTCATTATTTCGTCCACTAAAATTTGAGTATAATTTATTTTCAACAATCATGCTTTTTAGGTTGATGAGTTTATCACAAACCGTCGAAATTATTCTGCAAAACATTTTAAAGTAAAATAAATTTTCTCAATTCTTTTTGAAAAAAATGCAGATTTTTACACCAGTTTCCATTAAACAATTAATTTAGAGTTATTCGGTATTCGACGTATTTAACAGTACACTGGTGGTGAGAGCATTCTCAGCATGATATTTATCAATTTTTGCATAAGACCTGCTGCGCTGCATCTTGTCTACTGACACTTTTTATTAAAATGATGCAAATTTTTATAAAATTTTATGAAAAATTTATTAAAAGTTTTATTCACTCAATAATGAAGTTACTTTAAGAAACTAGTTTTATAAAAAGTATGTACACTGATAATAATCCATAAAAATACGAAAAAGGTCAAAATAACAAAAGCTTTCGTAAAATAAACGAAAATTTGTTCATTTTACAAAAAATTTCGTTGTTTTGAGATTTTTTTCGTATTTTTAGCATGGATTATTATGAGTGTAGCTTTTCATTAATTCTAAGAAAATGTTCGATCATTTTATGAAAAACAGCTTTATTCATCATAAAATTTTCATTTTCATTAACTAAAATTCTGCCTGTGTAGAGAAATAGAAAAGATTGCCGATTATGCAGAGACACACTGAATAAACACCACTACACTCATAAAAATCCATGCTAAATCTAACTCGAAAAAATGTCAAAACAACAAAATCTTTCGTAAAATAAACAAATATGTTTGAATTTTACGAAAGTTTTTTATTGATTTTGACATATTTTGTATTTTTATGCATGATTAATATCAGTGTATTATTGACATATGTCAAAAAAATATTTTGAAGTGAAAAAATTTCATCAAAATTTGATATTTGTTGATGGTTTTATTTGGAATGAGTCTTATACAAATTTCTTACCGTATGAATAAGAGAATTATTTGCGTGATAATAATAAATATTTGCATTAGATTTATGAAGTCTCACTGGAATTTGTCCATTAAAACTTTTCGTAAAATTTTATGGAAAATGTCATTTCATTTATTAAAATTTCATACACACAGAAAAATAAATTGCCTACCAAATTGAAAAGTGTATATTAATGGTAACAACATATAAATTCAGTTAGTACAACGATGGTTTTATTAGATTTCTGAATATTTTGTGTGTTACAACTAAAATGTAGTTGAAATAACCGAACCGAATCGAATAGTAACCAAATTTAAGTCTGTGTGTATGTTTAACGAAAAAGTTTCATAAAAAAGATGAATGTTTTTCATAAAGTTTAAGACAATTTTTGTTTAGTTTGTAAAGAAAGCTTCATTAGTTATGTCCAAAATTTCGTTAAAATTCGCATAAGAAAATTCTTTGTACGTATAAAATGGCTTAAAATATTTAAACCCCCTTTTCAGCCTCTTTTAACTACAATTAAATTCGACTTTAATCACTTTAATATCTTATATTTTTTTGGTTATTTTAAGTTTTTTTTTTTTTTTTTGTAAAATAAATTTTATGCACTACGTAAAAATGCTTGATTTTTTTTTGAATGGTTGGTTACATTACACTCTAAAAAATGCCTTGGAATTTACAACGGTATTGTGTGTAACTTTTTATTTAAAACCACACATAATGCTTCAATTGAGCACAATATGTTTAAAAAAATATTTAACACATTTTTATATATAAATTTATACAAGTTTAATTATTCACAAACGTATTTTATAGTAACATACGAATGATCCAGCGCAAAATTGTATTATATATTAATTTTACACATTTGTGCCTTATTCTAGTTTGTGTTTAACTAAAATTTCTCAATAAATTTATAAAATTATGATAAATACGAAATTTTTTTATATTTTTTTCATTTAAAAAATTAACTGATTTTGGAAATAAATTACAAACGCCTAATCTTAAATTATTTGAGAAAAAATTATTGCACAAAGTTCCATTTACAGAGTTTCTCACAGTATTGATCATATGAACATATAACTTGTGATGTTGGTAGAGGACCAACTATATCGACGTGAAGCTGACACCTGGGGAAAAACTCCTACTGGACTGCACGTATGTCTGTGAACAAAACATTATTTCACTAAGTTCCATTTATAGAGTTTCCCACAAATTATTTGTTATTGCAAAAATATATACAGACTAAAATATAAATAAAATGGCTAACAAATGTAGCCCAATTTCGCTAATATCCTTGAGCTTTGTCGCTGAACACAATTTTCCGATAAAAAAGTGGATGTTCATCCAACATTGCCAGCGCCCATTCACCAAAAGTTAGTCGTTGTAGTACACTCAGGGAACTTCTGGATTAAAAATATGCGGTTGTTTGGTAATACAGTTTCTTTATTTTTAATGTAAATGTCAGTCATTTGTAGAACAAATTTATATATTCACTAATCTTGTAGTTCATTTTAAAAAACAACTCACATCAAATGACTGCTTTATGATTTTACATTAATTTTTTATAGTTGTTTTTTTTTGTTATTTAAAAAAATAAAAATAATAAATGTTTGTTTATTTTTTCCTACCAAGTGGCTCATTTTTACTACAATTGTTAGTCATTTTTTGAACATTAAAAAACAAATGACAATGTTAGTTGAATTTTCTGTAATGTAAATCGTCCTTTCTTTAAGTGAAATTTCATTTGTTTTCAACTACAATTGCAGTGGTCTACACCTACATAGTATTCTAAGTGTTGGTCGTGTGGCTTCAATTCTTGCACCAGCTGCATTTTTACGCCCAAATCCTTCCGCAAAATTTTTCACGTTGTGGAGTAACAGATGCCTAATTGATGCCAACGGCGCCGAATCGATAATTCATGGTAATCAACAACACTGGCGGATGCAGCTGCGATATTTTCCTCTGTGCACACTCTACGTATTAATGTCCAATAATGTAAATTTGGTGCGAAATTTAGTCACAAGATTCCAAATAGCCGCCTTAGAAGGTCGCCCAAACTGACCATAAATTGAAAGAAGTGCACGATGCATGAATTTTGATAATAAAATTCAATAATCTGCTATTTTTTTGAAAGTCGATTCGTGGATAAATTATAGACCAAACTGAACATGTTTAACAGCAACTTGTTACACGAAAACTGCTGAGCTACCAAAAACAGTATTGCCAAAAAGAAAGTTGCTAAAAAAACACCCTTTAGTTTACAAAAGACGATCAAAAACAAAGTTATACCATTTAAGAATTCCGTTCAAGCCTAGTCCTCAAAACGTTAAGGAAGAATTATTTTAAATAATGGGGTTATTATTTAAATCTATGTCTGATTCGATTTTTTTTAACTTTGTAAAATTATAAATCAATTATAAATTATGAATTAATTCGTTATAAATAAAATGTGTAAACAATTTCGTGGTATTTTGTTTTTCTTCTTAAAACGCAGTTTTAATCCAAATCGTAGATAAAAACATTATTAAAGTGTTTATCGGCATCTAAATGTATCTATTCTCATTTATTTGTGTTTTATTAAGCACATAAAGATGAAATTTACACACCTGTAGTATGTTAAATACAGAATTATCAGATAACTGTTTAAATTTACACACCTTTAGTAATTTTATATGTTTAAAAGTTACCTACGATTATGGTAGTAAATTTAAATAAAAATTTATTACAGTGTATCTATAATAAAATTTAACTAAATATTATGATGACTCCTCTTTAACTTTTCGAACAAAATCGTCAAATCGTTAAAAATGTAAATTTTACAATTTTTTTCCTCAACAAATTTAAATAAACAAAATTTGGTATACATTTAAATAGAAGAGGTGCTGTTCTATTATAAATTATCTAAACAATGTCATTGAGTGAGTGTGTGTGTTATTTGTGTATGTATTTAAGAAGTAAAAGTGATGAATTATTGTTATTGTTTACTTTACTTAAAAATGAAAAATATTTTGTTTTCCTCACAATGACTACAAAATGCTTAAACAGTAAAATCTATTATAAATAGCAAAATAATTAAACAAGAATCACTTGCATTTTATAACCCACATTTCGAAACATAAAGTATCCTTATGCGATAGGTTTTACTGTAGCACTACTTCCATTTGAGACTAGAACATTTTGCGAACTCAATCACTTTTTAAGCTTAATTACTTGGAGTATTGTGTGCTGTAGTTGTTATTGCTTGCAAAATCAAACAAATTCTATAGTTTGTTAAAAGTTTTGTTTGAAAACGAAAATGTTTAAGGATTTCTTTGGTAGATTGATTAATTACTTGATATGTTTGAAAATATTGATTTTTTAAGAACGAAAAACTTAAATTTTAAAATAATGGTTTACAGTTTAATTTACGAAAACTTATTTTCGTTAGCACTAGAAAAAATAACTTAAAACTTAAAGAGTGCGATCGAATAATTCCCGACACAGTTTATCAGGTATAATTTTTTTATGTTTAACCTTCGCCTTACTAATGCCCACCCGGGTGGTTTTTTGGATTTTGATTTCTTAATAACTTCCTGTATTTCGATCGAAACTAACTAGGGTTTCGACTCACTGAACAAATTTAAGAGTGTTTTTGTATAGTCTACGCAAAATAATTATTTTCAAGTATTTTAATCCTTTTTTTTCTAATTTTGTCATTTTTTCTTCGCGGTTTACGAATACCCACCCGGTTGTGCCTGTTCAGCTTCTCTCATATTTATATTATTGAATCTTAGCAAATGAAACAAACACGTTAAGAATTGTTTTTTGTTTCAATTACTATATGTTCTACATATTTTTATTAATATTTTTTATTATTTATTATTTCTGTAATGATGTAGATGGACCGACGTAACAGTTTTTACATTTTGTTTGGCAGATGCTATGTTCTGCGCATATTGGCTTTTTACACTTTATGCAAAGTTGACGCGTGTTTCTTCTTTGCTGATCCATATAGCACATATAGCATCTACCCTTTTGTTTTATGCGGCCAGATGTATCCCGTTCTAGGATGGGATCCGCTTCAAAATCTTCATCCGCGCAAGTTCTGTCAAAAGGCTTTCCTACAGTAGAACAAAACATTATAAGTTTTTATAATGAAATGTCATACAATAAATACATACCTAAAATGCATTCAATAGCAGATCTAATTCTACCAATAATATTTGGGTTTTTAGATCTCTCCAACATTAGTGGCATACAAAGCTCTTCGCCCAGGCTCTCAAGGAATCTCTTTCTTTGCGACCGCTTTTTTGACATTTCTGCATTATTCTCCTGGTATATTATAAATGCTGCAAGGGCGGCCGTATCCAAAATATTAAAAAACATAGCCAAAGGCCAACGCAATGTTGCGCGTTTGGTTGTGTATTGTGAAAGCATTTTATCCATTGTATCCACACCTCCTTTAGTGTGGTTGTAGTAGTGAATAATATCTGGTTTACTTTGTGGGCCTGAAACGGCGTTGTTGTTGTGCATTGTAGACAACAACACAACAGACCGATTTTTGGCTGGCACATACGAGCAGAGTGTCACATTTTCAGCAAAGCCAAACAAACTTGATCCCACTTCACGGGATGGTGATGGCTTGAATTCACAAGGAACATACCTTTTGTTTTTTTTAACAGTTCCTACAACGGATATTTTCCAATTGGCCAACTCTTTGGCCAATGGCAGCGTTGTGAAAAAGTTGTCCATTGTAACGTTTCTTCCTGTGTTTTTGTACTCACAAACTAATTCTTTGACCACACGCTCGCCTTGGTTGACATCACGTACATTACCAACTTTTCCAGTATAAATTTGGCCTTACAGTGGGTAGAAAGTAGCCGAATCACAAGCCCACCAGATGTTTATACCATACTTGGCTGGCTTGGATGGCATATATTGAGTGAATCGTGTACGGCCCCTGTATCCAAACAACTGCTCATCTACTGTAATGGCCGATAATTATCTCGGAAATTTGAATTCACCATGACGAAAACGTCTCTTATTGGTGCTGCCTTATCTTGTGCTTGTCGGACTATTCTGGTAGCGTGCCAGTCAAATCGTAGAAATTTTAAAATTTCCATAAACCTGTCACGTGACATGGTTGCACGATACAGTGGGTATGCATTTTTTTGACAAAGTTCATATAGTTGCTCTTGGTTTGACTTTTGACAGCCCATTATCAGAGAAATTCCTAAAAATGCAGACAATTCTACGTCTGTAATTGGCTTCCAGGTACGGCGATCCTTGTCAGGATGATCGTCATTCCATTTTGCTGAATAAACTAATTTTTTTGCTTTCCCCTTTTCAGCAGACTTTTCTGCTGTGTCTACTAACAAATTTTTTTGAGTGTATTTGAAATTGGCAAACACAAATCAAATATGTTTATATGTATGTATATTTATGTTTATATGTGAATATATATATATGCATTTGTATAAAGAATCATATGGGCCACCCGGGTGGGTTTCAGTAAACGATGCACACAAAATTGTTCCGTAAGGCGAAGGATAAAAAGGAAAGTTTTTTTTTGGATCAAGTTATCTTTTAAAAAATCTTGAGATTACACAGTCATAAAAAAAAGAATGAGGTTGAAATACCTGGGAAGTGATGCTATTTTTTTTTGGTAAATGCTGTCGAGTACAACAAGAAACTGTTTTGAAATTTGCCAAACACCTCTAAAATCTTGAGTTACGGGTTAAAACCCGTTTTTTTATACCTTTATGCACTTATAAGCCAGTAACCTAGTTGAATATCATCCGATTTTAAGTTTCGAATTGTATATATGTTATTTACGTTACCTTGAGAGAAATCTGTGTGAATTTCTTCAGCAAACACATTTTTTTTTAATTTAATTAAATTTTTCCATTTTTCAAATTTGGAGACATTTTTACAAAGTATTTTGTAAAGGAACCATACTAGACATGAATTTAACAAATCAAAATTTATTTCCGAATAAAACTCAACTTTGTTCTTAAAAAACCGTTAAAACTTTACCGAGTTATTAAGCCTTTTTTAGAAAAGTTGAGGTTAAGAAGAAGAATAAACGTTTTTCTCCAAAAATTATAAACACTATTAGGCTCATCAGTGATTTCCCATTTAAATTGTATTAGTATTTGTGTCTTATAATTGTCAGATTGTCTCTATATGATAAATTCTTCAACAACCTGCGGCTGTAAGAATCAAACCTGCGCTCATCTTACATTACAAACGTAACACAGCTGTGACTGAATCATTCATTTTTGAATTAATTCGCGAATCATTCATGCACTGAATTAGTAAAACTTTGAATTAATTCTTTTCGAATTGAATGAAATTTGAATCAATTCATATGCATTTGGCTGGAATGAATTGCAATTCATTTTAAATCAAATGAATTCGGCAAAATGAATTGCAATTCATTTTCAATTCAAATGAGTTTGGCGAAATGAATTGCAATTCATTTCCAATTCGTTTGACTTAAATTGATTTTGAATTAATTCAAATGAATTAGAAAAATGAATTACAATTCATTTTCAATTCATTTGTATTAAATTGATTTTGAATTAATTCAAATGAATTTTATGAAACTCTTCATCACATATAAGAAAATTTTATAAATATGATTAATAACACGGTGCAATATTTTTTCTAATTCATTTGGCTTTTCTATTATTGTATATTATACTCAGAAGTGGCAACACTAACAAACACAAATATTCTATTTTTAGATTTTTGTTCATTTTTCTAATCTCCTTCGTCTCTATTTCACAATGTTACCAGATTGACGTATGGTTTTTACGTTCAGGGTTGACAACTTTTGCGTTTTTTAAGTTGAGACATCGTCACAATTTTTATTAACACAAAATATTTGCAAAAAATACAATTTTTGGCCATTAAACTCAATAATGTCTGATTGACCTTTTTTTATTCAGCATCATCAGTATCCCGTTGAAGTGACCAATAATATTCTGAAATCATTTTTATGTTATTTTTTCCCTTAAAACGTAACAATTTTGTTTATTATAGTTACTATAGGATACTAACAATATACGCTTTTCAACCTAACCTAACCTATAAATATACGCTTCCATCCAAGTATTTCATATTAACCCATTAGCGCCCACTTTCCATATATGGGCACACCTCGATTTTTCTCATCACTTAAAAGCAAATGAAAAAACTTAAATTTTGGGAAAATTTTTGTTTTTAAATTTTTTTGTAATATTGATATTAGAGAATTCAAATTACTCGGGTTTGGTTTTGGTCGAGTAAACGAGTAACTCGATTTTGTGGGTTTTAACTTATTCTTTTAATGGAGTAAGATTTTAAAATTACTCGAGTAACTCGAATAATTTCAATAGTTTTATTTAATTTAATTTTCCCCTTATAATTTACGCCTTTAAAGTAATGAACAATTTTTGATTTATCGGTAATAATTAGAATCAGTTTTTTTGTGGCAGATAATTTTGCGGTCTGTCTTATTTTAAAGCTACTCTTTTTGCTAACTTTCTGTAGCAAATTTGAATTTTAATATACCGACAAGGTTTTTTATTTTTGTTAAAAAAAGGCATTAAAAACAACTTTTCACAAATGTTTCTATTGTTAAAATTACCATTATTTGGTTGTTTATAAAACCTAACGTTTTAATTCTACTCAAATGATTTCAGTTTTTAAAAATTCAAAAATTTCTAATCATAAAAAAGCACAAACAACCACAATAAAGAATCCTTAACAAGAAAAAAAAAGCGAAAAAAATAATAATTGGTCTACTTTCTTTTAGCAATATTCTAGTAGTAACAGAAGCATCGTCAGCAGCAGCAAGCAATCGTCCTTAACAATACTACAATTTAGAAACAACCAGTAGTAGAGTAGCAAAAAAAAAAAAAAAAAAAATGGAACAAAAACGGAAAAAACTAATATATTTCATGTTTATACTTTGAACAATATACATAAAATAGGAAGATAGCAAGTAAAATAGAATGAAATGGAGTAGAGTCGAGTCGAGTAGTAGTCAAGCCTAAAAAAGTGTTGCTCATTATGGTAGGATTAAAATGCAATCAACAACCAAAAAAATGTGGTTGCCAAATAAATCACTAGCAAACAGAGAGCGTTGATTAGTTTTGTAACACAGCTACCAAGCAGACGGCCAAGGCTGTTTGTAACTTTCTGCCCTTTTTCTAATATTCTGTGTAGACACACATACACACAGCGTACACCAACACAAATGAGAAAAATTACAATTGGAAAAAAGGACTTTTATGCAAAAAAGAAAAAAAAAACAAAACAAATTACACTATGCTACACAGAAAACTCACTCGTCAAATGACCTAGAGTAGGTCGAGCTGAGTTTATTTCAAAACGAGAAAAGTGTATTTTTTGCGACTGGAGCATTTAAACATTTGTAACTCACAATTTAGGTATCCCGACCCGGAGTGGAAGATCTTAATGAACTTCAGTTATAGAGAATACAAATTTAAGAGACCCTGTTTTTTTAGCGGCACAATCTAATGTTTGGTGGCCTCGAAATGGGGTCTAAAATGACCCCATTTTACGTTTTTCGGTTTATTTCGTTCTATTTAAATTAACTATAGACAAATTTGGTATCAAAAAAATGTGTTTTGAATAACATTAAATCAGGCGTTTTATGTAGGAATTGTAGTTGAACTACACACAGAGAAATAAAGTGCTAACCGAATTGAAAAGTCTAAATTTTTCTCTGTGTGTAAGCTAAAAATAATAATAATATAAATGTTTATTTAGTTAAATCGAGGGGGTGAGTTGAGCTTTTCCGATATTCGAAATCGTTCGGTTTTTATGCGACTTTTCCCTAAGGGCCTTTTTTCCCTCTATTTTAAATAATTAAAAAATGTGCCAACTCTGAGTGCACTTTATAGGCAATGTGGGTATTAAAACTCTTGTTTTATTGATCATTTTATGCCTGTGTACAAATAAATCTAGTTTTTGAAATTAAGGACAAGTTTTAATTTTTAACGCAACTTTTTAAACCTTAAACGTGAGATTGTGCAGCTAAAAGTAATATTTGTCTCTTTTGTTTGCTCCTGTACAACATATCCATAGTTTAATAATATCTGTGAGTTCGGTTCGGAATACCTCTCTCGTGAGTTAAAAATGTTTCAAGACAGTATTCACAAAAAAATACTCGTTATACCCGTTATTTCGAAAATTTTAGGGTATATTTGAACATCTCAAAACGGTTTTGTATTACACTTAACCAGACCCTCAACCTGCACTACACTGATAGAATTTGTGAGTATTATTAATGAATTTCTTCATTAATACAATGAATTTTTTTTCATAAAAAAAATCTTCAAAGAAATGTTTTATCGAATCAATGAGACATGTTTCATTAAATCAAGTTTGATGAAAAACTTCGTTGACTCAATGAAAATTTCATAAATTATATGCAATCGTTTTCATTAATTCTAGCATAAACTTTTGAAAGTTTAATGTGTTTAATAAATAAAATTTATAATTTGTATGAAACATTTTCGTTGATATTTAATATTTTTCATTGTTTTTACTTTAATAAAATATACTCTTCAAAATAATGTTTAAAATTTTATTACTTTTTTAAGTTTTGTGAACAAACGTGTTGTGCACGTTCATTCATATTGATTTTTTACAATAGCACTTATGTCGACTTAAGAAATTTTTTTTTTTTTAATTGTGTAGTTAGTTAACATTTCACATAAACTTGTTATACATAAACTGCTGTGAGACCGCCTAAATCAATTTATTTTAAAGTTTTTGTTAATTCAGTTTGACAAAAAAATTTATTTTATTTGTAATATTGGTTTACTGCAGGAATTATTTTTTTAGTCCTAAATAAAAATAACCCTGCGGGAAATGAAGGGTCAATTGACCCAAAGTGGTAATTCATTGAAGTATGATTGGGGAACACGGCACGCAACTGGTGAAACCACAATTGTGGTGCACCAAAAAGTGTTAATTTGTGTGAAATGACCAATCACGTAATTATAGTTATGGTGACAAAACATTCACTGGTTGGTACCAGATATATCACGTTACTGGAGAAAAAGTAATATAACTTCACAGTGTACTGAAGCAACTAGGGTAGTTGCAGTTGCTACTGATCATTGAACTGGTTCATAACCGCTAGCAGTGGATGAAAATATGGCAATTAATACCAAAGGATGCAGTTCCTTGACTGCTACAAATTGAACACAACACTGAAGGAAATTTTTATGTCCCGACTTTGTGACATTAGAAATGATGACGTAACACTTCACTGGCTTAAAATACCTAAATACGGAACTGTTTAGACAGTGACCAAGTTTGTTAGATATGGCCATATCTTGCCTAACGTCGCGATCTTAAAACTCGTTTGGCAGGTTATTTTTCGAAATGTTGACTGGCGATTTTTCGAGTTAATGGCGATTTTACACATAAAATATCGCTACCAAAAATATGATTTTTGGCATAACTTATTCAAAAACTTGAAAAACTTTACAAGAATATAAATTAAAATATCAAAATTTCGGCATATTGGTTTTGAAATATCTTGTTTAGATGTTATCCAAGAATTTTGGTAACGATTTTTTATGTGTAAGTAATTGGCGATTTTTAAGAATTTCTTTCGGAATAAAAATGAAACTGAGTATATATTTTGCTACTCTGCTTTATAAGTTATACATTAAATTTCTGCTGAATTGTTGCAGCTGCTTCTTTTTCTAAAGATATTATTGTAAACTAGAATTATAATGCAGCATACAAAATTAAAATGTTTATGAAGTGCCTTTTAGAATTGTAGGAACGTAAAAATTAGTAGAAATTGTTTGATAATACGAATGTTAGCAAATAAAGATAAAACTTGCAAAAAATCTATATTTTGAACATCCGGACATCTTGTATAGTTTATGTATTTTTCGAAATTTAAATTGTTATAATGAATTTAATGTTATAGTTTTGTGTTGGGTATAGACAAAATAAACAAATTTTAAAATTGATTTTTGTTGTGCCTTTTTGAAGGTTTTTTGAACAGCAGATATGACACGCTGTTTTGAATAAGTGCAGTGACTGGTTCCGGACGGGCTATTTAGCAACCCGATCATAATATGACTGAGACACGCTGAATAAAAAGTGACAGGTTACTCGCTAATTTCTTTTTGCATGCCTGGCGACATGTACCAGTGCTGTGGTACTTTATAAAACTATTCCCCTCAAACAACCTCTATAACAGAACACATTGCGCTTAATTTGTGACCAGTTTACTTTCAACAATTTTTCTCCAATTCTACGAAACGTCACGTGATAAATTTTTTGCCACTGGTTCTGTTGCATATCACATAAATCCTAATATGGTCATACTTTGACGCTACCTAGTTTTAACTTGTCACATAGCATATTAATTTCAGTCGGTATGGTGATAGGTTACCTTG
Organism: Delia radicum; assembly: GCA_021234595.1. Classification (NCBI taxonomy): domain Eukaryota; kingdom Metazoa; phylum Arthropoda; class Insecta; order Diptera; family Anthomyiidae; genus Delia; species Delia radicum. Next base: position 25,690,260 of record CM037853.1, read on the forward strand.
GTCAAGTTATTCGCCACATGACACAATGCTCCACAGGTAGCAACTGTCACCTCCTCTGACAATCCCATGTTAAAAGTACCGGTCACTTTCATATAACTGAACCGAAACTAGGACTGGTTGATACACACAAAGTTCTAGTCACGTGACCATACCAGTGACTGGTCCCTTTCCCGAAGGGATTATACGAAACTATTTATATGTACGTATTAGAAGTTAACATTTTTATTGAGACAAAAATTCGAAAAATTTTCATTAATTTAATGATTTTTTTTTTACAAAATTTTGAGAAATCATTAATGGATGTCCATTCACTTAATGAAATTTTCCATTAAATCAATAAATGCATGCTAATGAAATCGATTCATTAATAATAATTCTATCAGTGTTAGGAAAAAATTTTTGTTTGTAGCAGCGTGTTATTTAAAATTTTTTTCATTTGTTTTGTAGATTTTTTTATTTATTTATTTATTTTTTTTTCGGTTGAAAAGATTCTTTAGTTTATACTTTGTTTATTTGAGGGTTAAATATTTTGTTTTTAAGATTTATTGCTTAGTTTCCTGACATTATTTGTATCATAAATATAAATAAAATAAACGCATATTTTCATGACCACCACTTATACTAGCACACGCACACACAATTTACACCACCGCCTTTGCTATCCCACTTATTTAACACCAATTTTTTAACTTTTACCAAGAAAAGTTTTTCACTTTCATATAAAACGATCTTATTGAAGAGGGTTGTCATAATGAGATTTATTTATTTATAAGGGTTAACAATTTTAACCAAAATATTTTAAGAAGAAAAAAAAAAAAAAAAAAAAAACGGAAAGGATGTTACAGCAGCAGGAAACGAAGATATATAGTACAGTAGAGCACGGCTATAACGAACTCGTATGGACCGGACAATTTAGTTCGTCATAAGCGAAGTTCGCCATTAGCGTGGTAAACATTTTCCAAAAATTTATAAAATGATAGGATTTTTTTTAATTCCCCTAGTTTTTAAATTTTTCTTTGTAATTTTGAAAACATTCTTCCATTGAATTACGCTACATACAAATTTTAATTCTTTTCAGTAAAGTTTCAAGAAAAAAGCTGAATTTTTCAAAATTTGCAGTGCATTTTTCATTTCAAACACTCGATTTTTTTAAATATGTTCTTTATAAGCGTAAAAATTTGTATGAAAATTTGTAAAAGGGTCCAACAAATTTGTTCGCTACATAAAAAGTTCACTATAAACGATGTTCGTTATAATCGTATTATTTTGTGTGAAATATCTTAGTAAATGGGTTGGGGGACCAGAAAAATCCTTCGTTATAACCGGTGTTACACTGTATAAGAAAAACTTTCAATCAAGTGACCTTTTTTTATTTGTAAAACTTCGCTGTATGTTTAATATTGCGTTTGAGTATTATAAAATCCTTAATATAATTTTGAAAAAAAAACACAAATTATTATCCACAAAAAAGAAAAGGTCATAAATAGAATATTAAATTTAATTTACAAGATTAACTGTTCAAGATAAACCATTAAAAAATTACATAAATTTTTCATTTAAAAATTGATAGTAATTCAAATGGAAAGGATAATAACACTGTGCTACATAGCAAAATCACTCGTCAAATGACCTACACTAAGAGAATATTATATGCATGATATCATTGAATTTTTGCATTAGATCTCTGAAATGTCACTGAAACTCGTCCATTGAAACTTTTCATTTAATTAATAAAGTTTTATTTTATTTATTAAAAAATTTATACGACTAATGAAAAAGTTTCATTAAAACTATCAAGCCATTTTTTTTAATAATTGTGAAGAAAACTTCATCAGTTTAGTGAAAAAATTTCATTAAAACTCGTCCAAGAAATTCTCTCTGCGTAGCGCAGGTTGTAAGTCTAGCTGAGTGTATTACAAAACCGGTTTGAGAAGTTAAAATATACCCTCAAATTTTCGAGATAACGATAAAAGAATATTTTTTGCGACTGGCGCATTTAAACATTCGTTAATCAGCCATTTTTTATCTGATTTAAAATTTGTAAACATTATTTAAAAGGAAATGACCTGGTCTTTCTTAAAACATATACTTTCTTTATATTATTAATATAAAAAGGTAGAGATTTTTTTAATAACAATTAAAATTTTAAATTTTTTTCAACTTTCTCAACTTCTGTGAAGATTCTATTATTAAAACAATATTCTTTAAGACAGTGTTTTATTGAGTTAATTGATCCTGCACTTGTTAAAATCGGTTGAAAATTGATAAAGTTAAGGTACTTTTTCCACAAACACAAATATTCTTAATGCTAATCTTTTCCTGAGTAAAATGAGCCTTCATTTATCAAAATCGGTTAAACATTTACAAAGTTATCCCAGTAAAAAACGCTGCTTACATGCGAGCAGGTTTGTAAGGGAGTAAGCCGCAAAGAATCCCTTACAAACCTGCTTACATATGACATGGTTTTTATATGGCGAATTCCCACGAAAACACCAAACACAATCGCAAAAATCGGTACAGATCGGTTATAATCGACGATATGAAACTTTCTACATTACAACCTGCATCCTTAAAAGAGATTAGGTAAGCTGCTTAAAACCTGCATTCTTGTTAGATAAAACAGTAAGCTCAACATTTTTTTTTGTTTATTTTTATACGAAAATTATTTTTTTATTTTTTATTTTATTAATTAATAATCATATTAGCACTAGCTACTATGGCCTTCGGCGCTTTGTAGCGAAAACAGACCAGTGCCTTTGGTAGGAATCGAACGCACGACCCCCGCACTGATAAGATAGCACGCTACCAACTATCCTACAGGGGCGCACATATACGAAAATTATTTGTTTCTTTTGCTGGTTCTCAGTATTTTGTGATAGTAAGCTCTTATATCAGCGCATTTGTTTTATCCTGCTTCTAAAAACATGAAATTTTTTTACTGGGATGGTACTTTCTCTATATATACAAAATTTTGTTTCTTCCTCCTTCGCACAAATGTACCTTGAAACTTTTTATCCGATTTTAGCAAGTGAAGGCTCGATTAACTCAACTTAAAGAATATTGTTGTTCTAAAAGAAGTTTGGAAAAAAAACCCTTGCAGAAGTTGAAAAATTATAATTTTAATTATTATATATTTAGAAAAAGTTCAATTACTTTGTCAATTTTCCACCAACTTGAACAAATGAAGTCTCGATTTACTCGATTTCTAACTTTAAGAATATTGTTCCGTTAAAAACAGATTGAAATTGAAAATTTCAATTGTTATTAAGAAAATCTCAACCTATTTATATTGATTAACTTTTAAAATTTTTAAATACTTTTTTAAATTTCAAAATTGCTTAAAAATTGATTGAGTTACAAATGTTTAAATGCACTAGTTGCAAGAAATACTCTTTTACCGTTACCTCGAAATGTTAAGAGTATATTGAAACTTCTCAAACCGGTTTTGTAATACACTCATCTAGACTTACAACCTACACTAGGTCACTTGTAAAATGATTGCTTTTTTTGTTTTTTGTAGCACCGTGTAATAGTATTAAGTTATTGATAGATAATAGCTCAATCTATCAAAACCAGTATTGGCAACCGTTTCATTCAGTTATTAGTATTGGATAACGGTATTTTGTAAATATTTCGTTGGCGTATTTTAAGGTTATCAATATTTTAAGTTATATCGTAAGTGTTATGTTAAGGTTAGAAACAGTTTCTTGAAACGGTATAGAATCGTTGTCTGTATTCTTTTACACTGAGAAAAAAATGTTTTATTATATTAAAGAAATAGTTTGATTGGACATATATTGAGCAAGAATTTTAACGTTTTACAATTTTGCTCATGATTTCGGTTAGGATAAATATTTTTTAAAATATTTCCAATTTCAATCCATATTTTGGCGGTTACTGTATCCATTCAGTGATGGCAACCGAACCGGATTTTACAGCTTTCAAACCGGTATAATTGTGTTCTTTATGTCGGCTATGATTGCGTTACGGTTATGAAAATTTAACGGCTAATGTACTATTACGATATATTGATAAAATAGATATCAATATCATCGATAAATATCGAATAAATCGACTAAACCGATAAATATTAAGGAAGTGTTAGCTAAAGTGAGCATATCGCTAAAGTGAAGCATTCGTTTTTTATACGAAAATGTCAACTGTCATACAGTTTATTTACCTCTATCTTTATTTCAAAATGTGTCGACGAGAATGTGTACGTTTTTTCTGGTGAATTTTGTCGTCGGAAAAAACGTTAACATAAAACTATATAACGAAGGTGTTTTAAACAATTTTTCAAATCCGATTTTCGCAAGCGGTACGAATTTAATCAACAAAATAATTAAAAAAGAAAGTTAGTACCTCATTTGTTAGGTAAAGTTGTCAATAAAATTTAAATTAAACTTTAGATTGATTTCAAACTTACTTTCAATTAAGAGTTTAATAATATCTATTAAATGTTTAATTGAAAATAAATTTGGTGCACACAAAATTTACAGTTTTTATAACCCAACAACAAATTAAAAAAAATTTAAAAAATCACAAAAATTAAAAAGAATTACCAAAACTTAATCGCTAAATTAAAAAAAAAAAACACCTAAAGTTAACAAAAGAAAATCCTTAAAATCGAATATATTGACGCTTATTTTTTTTCCATTTCGGTAATTTTCTTAAAATTTTAGCGACTTTTTAAGTTTTGTTTTTTTTTTATTATTTCAGCGATTTTTTTTAAATAGCAACGATTCTTTTTCAAGTTTAGCAATCTTTCTCAGTTTAAGCGATGTTTTTAATTGTTTTTACATTTTGATGTTATTTTTTTTTTATTCCTGCATTTTTCAGCGTTCACTATGTTTTAAATTTGATCGATATTTTTGATTTTTTATAACATAATTTACATGAAGTTTAATAAAATAAAATTTTTTTTGTAATTTTACAAATGTTTTTTAAATATTCCACTTTGTTTACTTATATGGCTCAAAAACCAATTCTTGCTTTTTAGGAGCACCACTTTAACTTAACACTTCACTCAAAATAGTTTGAAGGGTTATTTAACAGAATATGTAGTTTAAAATAAATTATAAGTTACTCACAAGTTGGTGCACTTACTTTTCATTTAAATCAAATAGTTTTTGTTAATTATTTTTGTATGATGAATAAACCAACTGAAAAATCAGTAAGAGCAAATTAATTTTTAGTTAATGATGGAAATTCACCTACAGATTGTCTGCGAATAAATGCTCTATTCCGCTTTTTTCTTAAAAACCTAAAAACACACACAACAAACACTGTATGTGTATGTGTTTATATTTTTTAACTTCTTGTAATTTGAATTGAAATAGTTTTGTACAAAAAAAAAAAAATAAAATAAGAAATTATGTGGAAATTTTTTTTTTTTTGAAACACTTAGCAAACAAAAATGTTTATTCATAATAACTATAACGAAAACGAATAAACCACAAATTTCTATATTTGCAAGTAAAATTTTTATTAAATTTTTAATAAATAAAACAAATCAAGAAAACTAAATAATCGGTTTACAATAGCAAATTTTTTTGATCAAATGTATAAAACAATGTTAACAAATATTTATTTGTTTTAAATTTAACTAAAAACATTTGGACTAAATAAAAAAAATATAATTTTAAGCTACGAAAAATATGTAAAATAAAATGTAAAATCCAAATATTTATAACAACAATTTATAATGCATTATCATATTTTAAAATTTATGTTCTACAGCCGATACTTTTTCTCCGGAGTTTGTGCCCTACATGTAATAAGTAGTTTACCTCAAAACAAGATCAGGTTGCTTTAGAACCGGTTTTAGAACCAGTTATATAACTGGATCTGGAGCAGTGAAACTCTTTATTTTGACTCACACATTCAGGGAACTCCTGTTGCAAATATTTGTAGTGGTTTGAATTGTAATACAGTATTTACTATTAAGTGAAAAAAACAGTCATTTCAAGAAGAAATTTCTGTTTTGGCTGCAATTGTAGTTTATTTAAAAAACAAACCACATCAAATGACTGTTTTATGATTTTTCATTTCATTTCATTTCATTTATTTTTTTTTTAAAAAGTAAAACAAATGTATGTTTGTCTATTTTTTACTGCATATGTGGTTAATTTTTACTATAATTGTAGTTAGTTTTTTGAACATTAAAAAACAAATGACAATGTTAGTTTAATTTACTGGAATGTAAGTCGTCCTTTCTTCAAGTGAAATTTCATTTGTTTTCAACAGCATTTGCAGTGGGAACCACCCTGCTGGAAATGGACCAATCACTGGTATGGTCACGTGACTAGAACTTTGTTTATATGAATCTGTCCTAGTTTCGGTTCTGTTATATAAAAGTGACTGGCACTTTTAACATGTGTTTGTCATAGGAAGCGACAATTTTTACCTTTTGATCTAATTAAGATATTTTGGAGAACTTGTCGAATATAACATATCACCGAACTGATTTAAGTGGATACGCAACAGTGCGAGTATAAAGTGTCTAGTACACTCAAAAAAATAAGTTAGTACAAAAGTTAGTAAAACGTCTTGTAATTCAGGTATACTATTTTTTAGCAAATTTTTTTGCTAACTACATTTGCAGTGGGAACCACCCTGCTGGAAATGGACCAATCACTGGTATGGTCACGTGACTAGAACTTTGTGTATATGAATCTGTACTAGTTTCGGTTCTGTTATATAAAAGTGACTGGCACTTTTAACATGGGTTTGTCATAGGAGGCGACAATTTTTACCTTTTGATCTAATTAAGATATTTTGGAGACCTTGTCGAATATAACATATCACCGAACTGATTTAAGTGGATACGCAACAGGGCGAGTATAAAGTGTCTAGTACACTCAAAAAAATAAGTTAGTACAAAAGTTAGTAAAACGACTTTTAATTCCGGAATACTATTTTTTAGCAAATTTTTTTGCTAAAATCGTGTTTTCAGCTAAAATTTTTGTTATACTTATTCAGCACTTAACTGTTTTATACTAATGCTTTACTAATATACTAATGTTTACTAATTAATTTTGCTAAAACAAATTGTGCTGATAAGCACATTAATAGTGTGGACGACAACCATATTGAAAGATATACGCAGAATGAAGCAGATGTCGCGGCATGTCAAGATGTAGTAGAGAAGATTAAAATGATACTAAAAAGTACAACTCTAATAAGACATATAAAAAAATCAACCATGGAAGACTTTTGTGTCTGTTTTTCATACATAAAACAAAGTTGAGGATTAAAACAACTTAAATTTTGCGTTCTCACCGGCTTGTGAAAATAATTGTCTTTTAATTAAATAAAAGACAAAATAAAATATTTAAATTTAATATGTATTTCTAAACTAAATGTTTATAGATTTATAATCTAGTATGGTCAAATTGCAAACAAACAAACATATACAGACATGTAGACAGAGGAAAGCGAAAGACAAAGACACACATCTTAGGTAGATTTTTATGGTTCCTTTTTCTTATTGCAAAAAAAAGGGTTGTTATTTTCGTTTCGTTTGTTTTTGTTTATTTTTTCGTTTCGTTTCGTTTCTATAATTATCTTCGGCAGTTGCGTCCTTTACAAGAAAGCATCATTTAGACAACCATTCATGTAAGTAATTGAAAGAAAATTATTGTTATATTATTTATATTTATTTCTATATATTTTCAGATATTAAATTAATTCATGTCGTCAATGTGGGAAAATGAAAATTTTTATATTGCGTAATTATTGTAAATTATTTTTAAAAGAATCACAAAAATATGTTTTATGATTTTCAGCAAATATATTAAGTAAATTACAATTTTTTTAAAATGTTTTGCGTTTTTTTCAGTCTACTAAAATTCAGCAAAAAATTTATTAATTTTTAGCAAGGCTTTTTTATTTCTAATCTACTAAGTGTTAGCAAAACTTTTGCTGAATCTACTAATTTTATTGCTTAAAATCAGCTCGCTGATTTTCAGCAAAAGATTTTGCTGACATTAGCACTTTTTTTGCTAGCACCCTCCTGACTAAGATTTTGCTGACTCAGCAAAAATTTTTGCTGACTTTACAAACTTTTTTTTTGAGTGTATGCAACTTGTCTCATAATAGGCATTATTTGATATGTATCAGGACCAGTTCGAAATGTGACTGGTTTAAGCGTACAAATCACAGAACTCAAGAAAAATATTTGGTAAAACACTAGGTTCTGATTAATCGCAAAGCCTTAGGTTACGTAGCTTGTTTAAAATTAATAATTTCGTGACATATTATTAAACTGCTATAAGCGAACAAGTTGCAGGACAAATTAAAATTAATTTTATTCCGCATGTGCCATATTATGACGGGTTACTGAAAGAATCGCAAAACTTATCTAAAAAATTATGTCACATTACCTGTTTTTATAATATTGCACAAGTCCCAAAAAAAAATATTTTTTTATAAATATCAGAAACATTAAGCCGAACTCTTTGGTCGGACCGAATAATTTTATAATTTTGCAGAATCTACCCTATGGAAAATTAAGACGAACTGAAACGGGCCTGTCACTTTAACAAGGCGCTGTCATGGAAATGTTAGGTCTTTGACCCCATGTAACACGTCAAAGACCTTACCTAGGACATGTCCCCGAATACTATCTTTTAGAATAGTTTTGTTACATGGACTTTCTTTGGAGTGCAAATCGAAGATTTTAAATCACTTTTAAAGCTCATTTTGTAAAAATAATTTTCTTATTGATTTTCAAACAAAATGCAATGAGCTATTGAAATATTTTACTAAAGTAAAAAACACGAAATGTAAGAAGTTATGCGACCGTAGAAAATTATCTTTAATTTTGAAAAAAAAAATAAAGGAAATCAAAGTTTCAAAATTTTGATACAAAAATTGTTTAATACATCGAAGTCTACTTTTATGCACTTTTGTGACGTGTCTCCTTTTCACCTATCACAGATTTGTCACTCTGGATCAATCGACACTTAATTTTCCGTAGGGCAACTTTACAACCAGGAACCTGTTTGGATGCTAGGTCAGGCAAACAGTGTTATTTCTAGCATTTAAAGTACTAACTTGGGTAAAGAGCTTTTGTTCCTATAATTTACTCACTGCATATTTATAGCTAGTTAAATTCAAACTATTTGTAATTAATTTATTTTTTTTTTATTTTCAATAAATTGTTTAAATATTTCACAAACTTCATAAACTTCTTTGAAAACCAAATCGAAAATATGCTTATTCATTAAAAAAACGACAAAATATGACCTTGTGAATATTTTTAATATATAACTTTTGCTATGAAATGCCAATTTATAAACAATTGTTAAAATATAAACAAATTTCCTAAGAAAAAAAAAACAATAATAATAATAATGAAAGTGAACAACTTCAAGTTTGAATGCACATTAAGGTAGCTCAAAATCCTGAGTTCCATAAGTAAAATCCTATTAGAAACTAATTAAGCAGTTATTAGGAACTAAATGCAGAGTAGTTGAATCAAAAATTATTCACACAAAGTCTCTGGAATCTGATATGTATATGACTGCCTTATATTTTTGAACACCCTAATAAGTATATTCAAAAAATATTCAAAAAACAACATATTGTACATGTTCAAAATAAGAGTATGTAAAAAGACACATTATAAATACATAAAAATACAAGAGTAACTAACTGAAATGTTGTATGTATATAAGCAAACAAAATCATTGAATACAATGGAAAAAGTCACTATAAACCCACCCAAAGGAACTTAAATGTGCCAAAGTGTCTATTTGAACTACACCATAGAACATCACTGAATAAAAATAAAAAGCAGAAGATTTCAAAAACAAAAACCACCAAGTCACCATACACAAATTTTTGGTTTCCTAAAGAAAAGGAAGCAACCATCCAACCAATACCACTTCATGGTTATAGCAAAAAAAAAATAACACATTTTTGCAAATAAGCTCTTAGGAAAAACTGAATCTAGGAAAAGAAAAGTTTCTTAAGCATGAAACAAAAATTGTCATCAACATACTGACAGCAATTATATCTGACTTGCATACATAAACTCCCCCCCCCCCCCAAAAAAAAAAAAATAAAAACTGTTTTTAAGCAAAAAAAGACAATAGAGATAAAAAAAAAATATATTTTCTTACCAGTAAATTAAAACTAAACGAACAAAATTGTAAGAATATGTTTGGGTTGGAAAAATTTCAATATTATTTTTTACACTATAGAGAAAAGCGTTTACATATGCACAAATCAGTTACCCAGAAAATAACGAAAACTTTTTTTTACAAATGTTTTATTAAATGACAAATAAATGTGCTTAAAGTTTTTTCTCTAACTCACATTAAACATGATAAATTATGTGGTAAGCAGTTTGAAAAGAAATTGGGAAATGTTTAAAGTTTTTTATTATACATTTTTGTATATTAAAATATTTTTGATAAATTGTGTTTAAATTAAAGAAATTTCAAATAGACAAAATAATTTTATATTAGTTCGTTTTTTTTTTTTTTTTTTGACAAAATGTATAAACACACACAAAAGACACATATTTTTTGAATGGTTTTAGTATTTGTGTGAACTTTATCAAATTCATATATGACATTGTCTCAAAAAGACAAAACACATGCCAATAATGAATCAAACGAAATATATTTTTTGGGGCTACATACACTGTTGCCAACTTCAGTTCAAGAAACGTAAAGACTAACTAAAAACGACTCTAGAAACAGCAAAATTTGTTTTTAGTTAGAAAAGTAAGGAATATTGCTCTGCAGACAATAAATAAATAAAATAAAAATAAATAAAAGTGAAAACAATTTTAAAAAAAAAGCAGCTAAAACTTGTAAAATATAGAAATAATTGGGCTTTTAGTATTTTTTTTGATTAAAACTAAATTTTAAAGATATTTAATATCGAAATGCAAAAAGAACAAGTTAAAATAACTTTTTAGTTAACTTGTAGTAAGATGAATTTTAAAGAAAAATTTAATATTCTTATATAAGCAAACAACTTTTCCTCTTCTAATTTGGCATTCTCATCGATGAAATTAACATTGGCTTGTCACAGGTGGTTTTTATGCCTAAGCAAGAACTTTTTTCAGTCGGTCCCATCACCTAAAAGTTCCAAGGACCACTTTCTGGAACTTTGGGACATTACACGCGACCGGTTCCTATGCCTGTATTGTATATTCTGGGTCCATTTGAAAAGACGATTTATGGTTGCCTACCTGCCTGTTTAAAAGTCAATAGGGTCTTAATTAAAACAGGCAGAGTGGTAAACACCTTTTAGGAAATTTGGTTACAGCCCCAAGATTTAAACGAATTTAAAACAACTTTAATTTTAAAAATATCTGGCTTAATTCTAGATCAATTTCTCATAGAATATTTTTAAAAGTCAAATATTTTATATTCTTAAAAAAATCGTCAAAATCAGAGAAATTTAAATTTTTTTGATAATTAGGTTATCAAAATGTTAAAAGTTGTGGGATAAAAACAAAATGTATCTCAGATTATTGACAAGCTAGTGATAAATTAAAAATAACATAAAAATAATCTCGATGTATATAAAAACAAAAACTAATAAAACTGTAGAAAATATTACTTGAGTCAGAGTAAAAACTATTTTTTTTTTATATAAATAGAACATTTTTGGTCTTCAAAGTTTACTAACGTCATGAAGCTTGTTAGGAAAAGACCCTAACCACGTGCTTGATTACTCAGAAGACAAGAATGGAGCAAAATTGATGATTAATAGGTTTTTTGTTAAAGATCTGCCTATTATGGAGGCTCTAGCTTTTCTAAAACTTTGGGTTCTGATGAGATCTTTAGGCAGAACGAAATACTAGTATCAACGTAGCTAATATGATTGATTTGCATTATTTTTGTAAATATACGAAGGTTAAGAGCTCTTTATAAATTGAAAATTATTTTCTTTATTAATACTTTTTATTAAATGTGCGGTCACAATTTTATATTTTGATAAAAATCAAATAAAATTTATAATATTCACTACAGCATCTAAAAACCAATATTCTGGTCCACAAATGCACATCACTAAAACAAATTTAGGAAAATTCTAAAGTTTTGCATTTTTAATAAGAATATGAGATAGTTTTTTTTTGTGTAATACCTACACGCAGAGCAATAAAGTGCCAATCGAATTGAAAAATGTCTATTAATGGCAATAACTTTTAAATTCAGTTGAGTCGTAGCGACCGAGTTCCCGTTGGCAAATAGCTAAATTTGTCACTATTTGTTAAAAAAAAGTTAACAAATAGCACTTTAAATGTATTTTTCCGATAACGCAGAATATCCACATTCATTTACATAAAATACCAAATTTTTGAAGATGTTGAAAGAAAAATGAAATGGCGTTATCTCCAACAAAATTTGTTTATACAAAACAAAATAAAAAAGTGATCGAAAATTTGATAACGATTACCATCAAAAAAATACCCTCGGTTTGGTAAGCAGTAACTATGTATATTTGCATGCTTCCAAGAAAGCGCTTAACTTTCTTGCATAAAATAAAGCTATTGGGAAAGCATTTTGCTGTGCTTCCCTGAAGTCATTCTTTGGAAGCAGCAACATAAAATGAAGCAGTACAGAATGCCTACAATGAAGCATTAATGTTGTTTATACACAAAAAAAGCGCTTCTCATGAAGGAAGCGCTTTTCACGTGCTAAAAAGATACATATCAAGTGGGATATGGAATTGTTTTGGAAGAGATCGGTAATTAAATAACGCCTTCCAGAACTGCTGCTGGGTAAGCACTTTTTTCTGCTGGGTTATCAAAAGGAATAAAATTATCTAAATTTTGAGATGCACTTCGTTTATGTCTGAATAATAATCAGAAGAAGAATTTTCCTAACATAAAACTAAAATTACCTCAAAAAAAATTTTTTTTATTACATTTTTTATTAATAAAAAAACTAAAAATGTTAATGTTCCAAAACTAAAAATGTTAATGTTCCAAATTTTTTAAAAGTTCATCTTAAATTATAATATGTGTTAATCACAAAACTAACACCAATAAAAAACAAATGTACACATTAGGGTAGCATTTTTTTTTTGACTTTCGAGTTTTATCAATTATTGCCGCGATTATTGTAGAAGTAGGGCTAAAAAAAAAAATCGGCTAGTATTAGCCGGCTAACAAAGTCTTCGATTTTTTTTTAAATTTTTCTTAAGCCACTTTAACAAAAAATGTTTTCCGATAAACAGGAAAACTTTGGTAACGATTGCGATAAAGTAATGTATACTCCTTACCTGTATCATTATTTTACAAAAAAAAAGTAATGAGTTACCGATAATGGGTTACATAGTGCATTACATTGTAACGTATACTCCTAATATTCAACATTATTTTAAAACATAACGTAATGAGTTCCCAATAGTTGGTTGCATAATACGATAAATTGTAATGCATGCTCCTTACCTTCAACATTATTTTAAAACGTAAACTATTGAGTTACCATAAATTGGACTCTCATGGGTTACCTTGTAATGATATAAAATTAATTTTTACATTATTTCAAAACATAAAATATTGACTTACCAATCATAAATTACATAATGCATGAACTATACACTTAAAGTAATAATCCAAATATCTTTTTGAAAATCTATTTATAGACACATTACTTCATGATTTTTTGTAAGCATGAGGGTAAGGTATATACTTTTTACATCACAAACGAAAAATCTAACCACAATAATTTACATTTTAAGCATATGATTACTATATGTGAAGATAGCTCAGTTGGCAGAGTTCCCACCTAACAAACATAGACCCCACGTTCGAATCTCTGCGCGACTACGTTATTTATTTCATAAAAAAAAGATATTAGTAAAAATTTGTTTGATACATTTTTTTATAAAAACCTATTTATAGATACATTACTTTTCCAAACCCGGAAGAAGTAACCAGTTACTTCAGCGCTAAATAGACTCATCGCCTGTAAGATGCATCAGTGAAGTAAGGTGTATTGTAATGTATGGAACCCTATGGCAGTTTTGCTGGGTTGGGTAGTATTTGAGTGTAAAAACAAAAAAATTTAAGATAATTTTTAAACAATTTCTGGAATAGAGGTAAACGACGACAGTTTTAGTGAAAATCTAATATCAATATATCGAAAACCGTTAGTCCGATTTAAAAAATTTAAAAATATTCGTGTTAAGTATATCGAAAATTTTGGTAGCGGGTAGCCACGGGTTATTTTTCTCAAATGTGCACCAAATAACTTTTAGACATATTACTACAATAATCTGAACAATAAATAGAAATTATTTACAAAAAAAGAAGTTTTGCTCCATACAAAAAATGCCGCTCTATATATGAAGGACATTAGCAATCTATAACTAGTTAATAAAAAACAATCTGAAAAAAAATACCGAAAAACATTTAAAACTGATGGACAGCATTCACAGTCATCAATGACAGTACCAACTAGAATTATATGAAAATACTGTCGAAACAAATATTAATTTTTTTGTTACAATACAGAGATAGAGAGAAAAAAGGACACATTATAACAAAACGGCAAAAATGAACAGTCATAAGGACGAATAATGTAACTAAACAACCAAACCATACATACAACTAACCAACTGACAAACGAGCATTTAGTGTCGTAAGTTTTTTTGTTTTTTTTTTTTTTGTATATTGAAATCATATGAATGAATTGAATGCATTATACTAACCAAAATATAACAAAAAAAAAAAACTATTTTGGAAAAAAAAAATTTACAAATTTATATGGAAAAAATAGGAATTTTTGGTAGAATAATTTTTGCAGAGTAATGAATGTGGCAGGCGGGGGTAGTAATAATAGTTTTGAATAGTAAAGAGGAAAAAAACGCGTTACATCACATTGGTTTGATTACAAATTGAATTGAAATTCATTCAAGTGTTATGAGTATGATAGTATGATACTAACCAGGACAACAAAAACTACACAAAACAACTATGGTTTTCATAAAACATAAATATATGTATAAATTTACACCTAGGTCTCAAATTACACTGTTTCAATTAAAATGTTGGTCATTGAAAGTTGCAATGATTAAGCTTTTTTAAAAAGCTTCTATTGTAAATTTTCAAACCACACAGAAAAAAATTGTCAATGAAATGTATATTAAACTTATGTTTGATTTCAAACTCACTTTAAATTGAAAGTTTAGGTTAGGTTAGGTTAGGTTAGGTCGAAAAGAGGATTCGGAGAAGGGAAATACTTCCCTAAACCGACTCAAGTCCCTGAGGACTTACACTTAAGCCAGAATGTCGGCTTGTTGTGCGCTCTAAACAATCAGTTCTATGTCCTATGTCACTTTACTATCCTAGGAACTCCGTCGCACTGACGAAATTCCTCAACTTCTTCCATCCTATGCCCCTAAGATCCCCCAATGTGGATATTGGGTCACTGGATAGTATTTCGACCCGGATCCCGGCAAATGCCGGGCATTCACAGAGATAGTGTTCCAAGGTCTCCTCGTCTTCCCCACAGGCCCTACCAATACGGTGGAGATGGGCCCTAAGTGTCGAGTGTCCCGAGAGGATTTCCATCAAAAGACTCAGTTCCTTCCTATTGAGATTCAGAATTTCCCTTGTCTTGTCCTTGGCCGGGTTGCCCCAGAGAATATTTGTAGTCCTGCCAACACCCGCATTTTCCCAGATGGTCCTATGCATTGTGTCAGCCCAGTCCACCAGCTCCGCCTTGAGAGCTCGAAAAGGTTTAGCGTTCTCCAAAGTGACTAATTCCAGGGAAGATGCTCCCCTAGCCAAATCATTAGCCACTTCGTTCCCCGCTATACCACAGTATCCCGGCACCCCTATATTCTCAATGCGTCCCCGTGAAGAGAAATCGTTAATTTCCCCTTTACACCTGAGTATCGTCATTGATCCCACAGAGTCCGTAGATAAAGCCCGGATAGCCGCTTGGCTATCCGTGAAAATCACAATATCACCGGTCAAGCCCATGATATTCACCTGCTTAATGCACTCCTTAATCGCGGTGACCTCCGCCTGTAGTACGGTGTTATGGTCAGGAAGACGGAAGCATTTGCGTACATTGAAATCAGCGTTACAGAAGCCCAGACCCGTTTTCCCATCCAGTTTTGATCCATCCGTGTAAAAGTGGATCCCCGGTTGGTTCCTCAAGAAGGTCCCATTTAACCATGGTTGCCTGTCCGGGATTAACGTGTCACAGAGCGTCGTGACAGACCTCTCTGAAATCCTGTCGCAGGGGACGCAATACCCTGGCAATTGGTCCAAAATAGTACGGTGCCCGGTAATATGGCCATTATTGTCCCATTCCCCGGTAGCCCTCAGCCGCATCATAGTCAATGCGGCCTCGTACTTCACCTGTACATCAATTGGGCGAATTGCCAGAATAGTCTCGACAGCCCTAGTAGATGTGATTCTCATTGCGCCACTAATGCCCAAACAGCATAGGCGCTGTATCTTCTGCAATATTCCTACATACGAGCCAAATCTCATCGATGTCCACCATACTACAGATGCGTACGTCAGTATAGGTCTGACAACGCTAATGTATTGCCAGTGTGTCATCCTGGGATTCAGACCCCATTTAGATCCTATTGCCCTTCTACAGACGGCCCACGATATGTGGGCAATCTTCACCCTTTCCTCAATATGGTCCCTCCAGGATAGTTTCCTATCAAGAACAACTCCCAGATACTTGACCCTAACGGAGATGTGAACCGTTTTTCCCAGGAAGATAGGTTCATCAAAATCAATGATCTTCCTCTTCCTAGTAAAAAGGCATATTTCGGTTTTGTCCGGATTGACATTTAGGCCCCTGTACGCCATTTCGAGTGCATAAGATGCCCTCCTACATAGATATTCAGGATTCTCCCCCCTTAAAAGTATCGCCACATCGTCTACGTTAAAAATTAAAAAACAAAAAAAAAAATGAATAAATAGCCTTTTACTTATTTTGAAAATAAATGACATTAGAAGCCCAATTTAGACATTTCTAAAAATTTTTACAAAAAAAATCTCCACTTGGAAAAATATCTCTAAAATTGAAATAGTCCCAAATGTTTGAAAAAATAATATTGGTAAATGGTTCAATGTCAATTTTTTTTTTTTATTTTTGACGTTTTTTTCTAATTTTGAAATTTTTTTTAATCTTGCCGGTACTTGTTTATTTTGACAATGTTTTACCAATTTTTGGTGATTTTTTACAATTCCAACGTTTTTTTTTTTAATTTTGGTGCTGGATTCCAATTTTGACGATTTTTCATTTTTGGCGATTTTTTTAAATTTTGGGTATTTTTTTAAATATTACCAATATTTAACAAATTTAATTCAGGCGATTTTTTTTCCTCATTGTTTGGAGATTTTTCCTAAACTTTATCTTATTTCCAGTTTTGGAGATTTTTTTAATTTCGGTGATTTTTTAAATTTTCACATTTTTTTTTCAGTTTTGGCGATTTTTTTTTCAAATGTTAGTGTTTTTTATTATTATCCAGCAAAAATTAGTTAAAACTTCAAAACAATTTTCAATTAAATTTTTAATAGATGTGATTGAAATCTTAATTGAAACTAAATCAATTAAATAGTTACAAAAACCATGTTTTTTTGAATTTCAAGAAAATAAAAACTGCAATCTCAAAATGGCTAAATAGAGACCGGCACCCCCAAGGTCAGATTATGGCAAATATAACCTGGAATGACTGATATATATATATATATATATATTTATTTATTTTATTAATCAATCCGAAGCCAATAAGGCCTAATGATTGATAGATATGTAATTACAATGACATGAATACATCCTTAGGCTAATTTTATTATTAATACCTTAAATAAAAAACTTAACCTTTATACATAACATTTCAAACACTACCAACAAAGTCTTACAATTTAATAACAATGCCATCTGGATAAATTGTTTCAAAAATTGTTTCAAATATTGATACGAACACCGGAGGAGTCAAATAATAGAAATAATATAATGGATATATAGGAAGACAGATTTGTCAGCTCAACACACGATCGGAAATAATGTTTATTAATGCTATAGGTTATTTACCACTATTTCTTTAAATTTATTTACTGAATGTGCAAAATGTATCTTATCATAAGGAATAACTGTTTGTGAGTTCCATAACCGAACCACACGTACTGCAAACGATCTTTGCATCAACAAGGTATACAATTTAGGAAATACCAAACCCTTTACACTACTTGAATTGGCGAAACTAAATCTATCTAGAAGATATTGTGGTGCACCCCATACTTAAATGTTTTATAAAACAGAGACAGTATTCGTAGATTTATAAAGTTATCAAAATCTAAAAACTTTTTTAGGTATAAAATCATCACTTTTTGCTCAAGGGAATCCTGGGCTCTTTTCTCGCAAATTGTACGTATTTTACAACTGCTTCAAAATTAATTATAATTAAAATTAAGCACTTTTATTAAGTTTATTAAATTTTTTTTTTTTTTTCTTTTACCCGATTTTGAAACTTATTTGTATTTAAAATGTAATTCGAGGGAGAGGGGTATATTAATAATGTGGCATATATTTTTAATGCTTAACAATTTAGTAATTTTTAGTACGCATAACAATATTTAAATTACAAAACTAAGCATATGTTAAACTTCTATTTAAACTAAGAAAAAAAAAAAAAATAATCAATCGATTCAAAAATTTTAAAAATCCCTTGAAAAACTTAGTTAACCCTAATATCTATTCTATATGTATCAATTTATAAAATAATTTTTGATTTTTGCTTATAAAATTATTGAACAAAACTTTTATGCAATAGATATTTCTATCATAGTCTAAAAACTCGTCATCATCATTGTCAACTTCATAATCATCTTCACCACCGTCCGTCCACATTATAATCATGGTCGTTTGTTTCTTTTTTTTTTCTCTGTTTAAGTTTGACTGCAAATTGATTTTTGCATTTAAATTCGAAAAAAAAAAAAAAAATATCTGAATTATTCAAACGTTGGTTTTTTGAGTGTGTATGTGTGTGTGTTTTGATTCGTTATCAAAAACAGGAAGAAAGTGAAATTGAAAATTAAAATTTTAAATTAAATGCACAATTTTTTTTCCGTTGTTTTGTAAATGTGATGGAATATTATCAAGAGGCAGTGCAGTGTATGGATGTGTATGTGTGTATGTGGCGGATATGAGAATAGTACACGTATTTACACTAGAGTGACTCTTTTAGTTTTTGATTTTAACGATTTGTTAAATTTATTATTAAAATAATTCCATTGTGATTTTTTAAAATTGATTTGATATTTAGATTGAAATTTAAACCAAAGTTGTTATTTTAGTTTTACACAGCCTGAATAGAGATTTCTGACAGGCAATTATATTAAATTGTATGAAACTGAATAAATTTGTGTAAGAGCTAGTAACTTATCTCCAAATAACCAGAGTTTGGGGCTTAAACATAGTTATGAATGATAAATTTTTATGGAAATATCTGTGGTTAAAGTTAAACTCTGGTTATTTTTAGAAAAGTTACTCTCCCTACACAGAAAAAAAAAATGTTTCTTTATTTTTTGTAAATATAATAGGTTTGTTGAAAATTTTAAAAGCTGTCAATTAAACATTAATTGAATCAATTAAATATTTGCTCATATTCAGAACTTGCTTGACATATTTTTATATTATCGCTCCAAAGCAAACATCAACACTTTGTTGTTGTTTTTTGAAATATTTATGTGGTTGTTGTTTATAAATATTTATGTTTAGTGGTATTAGTAATGAATATTTCAAATTCATTTTAATTATATTATATATTAATTCTTATTAGCTTTATTACTTTATGAAGTTAAATAATTTAGTCTCAGTTGTTTAAATATAATGGATATTTATTTATTCTACCACATTAATATCAAATTGATAATGGAATTTTTAAAGTTTAATAAAAATTTAACCATATTTTTTAAACAGAAAGAAAATACAAAAAATAAATTAAAAATATTTAAAAAAAATATACTCTGGTTTCAATAAAAGGGCTAATTTCTGCAAATAAAAAATCAAAATATAATTTGCCATAATCTCTAAGTTTCACTGGGAAAAAAAGCTTATTTCCGAGTGAATTTATTCACATAATTGTTAATAAATGTGCTAACTAAATGAGAATTTCATGCCGGTTTAAGTTCAATGTTATAAATTTCAAGCTGTTAAAAAACATTTGGTGTGGCAACAACACTATCCAATTTCTTTTTGGGAAGGTATACGATATTGATCAATATCAAATGAATCAAATGAATTATTATTTAATTGAAAAATAAATAATATTTGGCGGAATTTCAGCAATTAAAGTTATTGAATCGATGGTATTCGTGATTGAAATTGGTTATTTTTTTTTTTGTGTGTACATAAAGTTTCTTTAAAACTAAAGCATACACTCATAGTAAAAGTTAGTAGAAATATTAGTAAAGCTGTTAGTAATCCAACTTTGCAAGATTTAAACAAATTTTTTTGTTTAAATTGGAATAAATTTTGCTATTTTGACTTGATGAACAAATTTACTAAAGATATTAGTTTGATAACACTCCGTCTCAAAATGAGAAAAAGGCAATTTGGTTTGAACAGCGGTACATATTATTAATACATTTTGCTTCGCTGAATTCTATAGCGTTAATACCATTTTTAAAGTTGTATACACACCAAAGACCTGCATGAATGAATGTCGTTGTGAAACATTCGCAAAAAGTTTTTTTACAACAACAACATTTATTTTTCTCCGATAATAAAAAATCTGTTACATTTTGAAAACAACGAAAGAAATTATATTTAACTGTAAAAAATTTTTAATCGACCTTTCTTAGTTTTTTATTTAAAATTTTTATTAGAAGTTTTTCTAACCAGGCTTTCAAGGTCATGTTTTTCAAATGCAAATAAAAGATTATTTCATTTTTCAATTCGACGTTTCGTTGGGATTATTCCAACATCTTCAGGGATTTGATTTTATTGCATATATAATCTTTTTTGTCAAGTTTACATTTAAATTTCTTTAATAAAATTGGCAAAATACGAACACATCGTACGACATTAAACATAATATTATAACTAAAAATAAATGTAAAACTAAAATATCACAGATTGGAACTTTACTTATTGTATCACAGTTGAAACTAAAATTATAGTTACGTATGAAAAAAGCTTGCATTTTTTAAGCAAAATAGCCTATATTTTGCTACTTTTAGTTGTGAAAATCGTCAAAGCTGGCACCATTATACACAAGAGAATGGTTTGCAAAACATTCACGCAGACCTTTGTTACACACCACATCCGAACAGCTTAAGCATTTCTACATTCAGGGAGCTTCTGCTTTAAAAATATGTAGTTGCTTGGATTGTAATACAGTTTCTTTATTTTTATTGTAAATGGCAGTCAATTGTTGAACAAATTTAAGTTTCTACTAAGCTTGTAGTTCATTTAAAAAAACAAACCACATCAAATGACTGTTTTATCATTTTATAATATTTTTTTCAGTCGTTTTTTGTTATTTACAAAAATAAAAAAATAAATGTTTGTTTATTTTAACTAACATATGTGCTTTATTTTTACTACAATTGTTAGTAATTTTATGAACTGCAAAAACAAATGACATATATTAGCTGAATTTAATGAAATGTTAGTCGTCCTTTCTTTACGTGAAATTTCATTTGTTTTTGACTGCAATTGCTATCATCTTTACCTACATAATATCCTTAGTGTATTACGACGGTAGATATATGTAACATTTTTTTCTCTACACTCATAGAAACAATCTTGTTAAAAATAGCAGAAAAGCTACCAAAACATGGTTAAAATAGGCCTTGCAGAAAACTGCTAAATTTAGCTAAATATTAAGAAAATTAGAACAGCAAAAATAATTCTGTTAACTTTACAAAATTATAGTTATATTCAATATGAATTTTTCGTTAATTGAAAATAGCATTTTACTCTGTAAAATATGATAGCAAACAAAAAAAGTAATATTAACAAAATTTTTGCTATATTTAACTCAGATTTAGTAGAATGCAAATAAGAGCTTATTTTGCATAAATCAACACAAATTTTTGCTAAAAAAACTGTAGATTGCTGATTTCATAAGGGCAGACTTTTATTCGCTTAAAAAAAAATAAAAAAAACTAAGAATTTGACATTTTTTAATGATTTTTTTTTGTCTATTAATAGTTTGTAAATGTTTTTGCTGATTTTAATAGTAATCTTGTTCAATTAACAATAATTTAGCTCAAATGTAACTAAATATATGTAAATTCAAAAGATTTATTTTTGTTACACACAGAAGAAAATATTGCTGTTTGCCAACTGAAATTCGAATTCTACGATTGAAATAGGTTGGACTAACTAAATATAGATTTCACAAAGAAATTGGGTTAATATAACTGCTTTTTAGTTGCAACACCCAAAATAAATAGAAATAACATTTGAATTTATTTATTGTAAGAGAATTTATTTTAATTTTTTAATTCAGTTGGCACTTTTTTTTGCTAAAAATCTGCAAATTTTAGGAGTTTTATCCGAAAGGAAATTTTTATAAAATTTTAGTAGCTTTTTATTTGCTATTTTTACTGGTGTATTTCTATGACTGTAGTAATTCATAACTATAATTACATATAATGGTAAACAAAGAAGAACAGCATATAAAGAAAAATTAAAGAATGATTTTTGTTTTTATGCAATTTTAATCAATTTGCAATAAAATGCCGCGTGGTGTTTATTTAAGTGATTTTGAAAAAGAGTAAATTTCAGTCTATTTAAAAAGTGGCAAAGTTTTCGGGAAATTGCTAGAAAACTACTCCGTTCACCTGTTGTTGTCACAAATTTTGCAAATAGTCGAGTGATTGTGCCAAAAATAAAAGAGGCGGCCCAAAAAAAAGCTTTCTGATCGATACCGGCGTAAAATAATCACTAGTGCCAGCCAGCAACTCAATGAAGAGTCTCAAACTTAAATGTATTTACAAAGGATCTTCTGATGAGAAAAAGTTCAATCTTAATTGTCAAAATGGTTTTAACAGCTAGTGGAGAGACCTACGTAAGGAACCACGGTATTTCTCAAAAAGAAATTTTGGAGGCAGATCCTTAATGGTTTGTAGAGTTGGGATTAATCGTTCATTTTGGTGACTCGGTCATTATCGTTCAAATCGAGTCAGTGAACTAGTTCGTTCAAATTGTTCTTTTTTGCTTTGACTTGTGACTGATCTGCGTGTGGAGAACTGCGTCGTTCGTTTGCCAGTTATTAAGCACTATTCATGTTTTACGAGTTTTTTCGCAAATTTTACTGTACATAGACAAAAAGTGTTATAAAATTGCAAATTTTCTAACAAAAATTTATTTGTTTGTGTAAAAAACATTTTATTTGTATGACTATAACTGTTTTTCCTAATTTGAAACAATATTATTACTATTAAAAAAAAAAAAAATTGATCTTGCAAGCAATTTGATTGAATAGAGATGCAGTTGTTCTATGAATAAAAAGAACGAAATGAACGATTGAACGACAAGATCGAATATTGGTGAACGAATCATATCGTTCAATTGAGTGAGTCGTTCAATTGAACTAGTTCCTTCATGAACGACACAACTCTAATGGTTTGAGAGGCTTTTTGTTTTCACGGTATGTTGTTCTTTTTTAAATAGTAAAATAAGAAATAAATAAATAGTTATTTTGTTAAATATTATTAATTTTTCATTGGTTTTACTTTAAACTCTTCTACTTTTTTAACTTACAAAATTTAGTGAAATTATTGTGTAATTATAGTTTTGCAATGTAGTGTATAGGTGTATCATTGCGTTTGTAATTCCTCGAACAAATAAACAATATGGGCATTTCCATAGATAGGTCAAGCGTGACCAAAAATTAAAAGTGAGTAAATAATTCCTTCTGACTTGTATTAATAATACAAATTTAATTTAAATTTTATAGAATTAAAAAGTCCAACGCACATGATGATAAAATTTTTTGATTTTCAATAAAATTTTGTTTTAAATTTTTTAAGAGCGATAACGCAAGCGTACTCTTATGCCAAAATATTTGTTATAACAATAATTGACTTCAAAAAGTCCAAATGGAATAAATAAAGATCAGTAATGGTAAATTTTTGATTTGCTTTCATTGACATTCTAATGTAACGTTCGTCACAGTAAACTAAAACTTTAATTTAAATTATGTTTGTTGTCAATAATTTAATATAAGAATAATCTGGGACGTATTAAACAGAGTTAATTTTTGATGACATTTTAAACTTTGTTACTTCACCTAGCAAATATTTAATATATTTGTGTATTAAAATATTGATATTTATTATCCTTAGCTAATAAGAGGAAGGAAGATGTACGACGGTACAGAGATAATTTAACAACAGACCCATTTTAGTCAAAAAAATTTAATTTCATATATATATTATACTAAAAAATAAGCCATCAAATTCTGAACACCCTGGGACTAAAGTATACTTTTATAAATTTTCATCATATCAGATTTTCGAGTTATCTTAAACAAAAATTTTAAAAAGCTCGGTTTTCCCGAATTGAGCTTTATTCACAAAACTTTTTATTTCACCTAATAGTCATATCTGATTGGATCAACGCACATTAAACCTTTTTGTTTTAATTTTTTAAATTTAAAAGTAAAACATAATCTTAATATTTTTTAATTCGATAAATAATAAAATTATTTACTTTTTTTTTATTAATAATTGCTAACATTTACCTAATATGAAATTGATGTCACATCCCGCTGCGTAACGACACGTTTCATGATATGGGTTGTAAAAGAAAATCAAAAAAATAAGTTTTATTAGTACATAAAAAAAAAAACTTAAAATATTCCAAGTCATACTATAAAAAGTTTTATAAAACTGCTAGTTTTGTCACATCATGTCACCCTATTTAATTGCTCATATTTTAGGACCATTTAGTTTGATTGGTTTCTTATATTTACTGAATTTTTACTTTCTACACAAAAATATAGAGAAGTAAAAACATTTTTTTTCTTGTTTGTTTGTTTGTTTTTCAACTCATTGAACCGTACGACTGTAACGTATGTGACTATGGAAATCGGAATGAAAACAAACCCGATTTAGCGAATTTCATATTCATGTTGAAACGAGAAATATTTCCTCAATATAGAAGTGAGAATATCAGTTTTATTACAAATTGTTTGTTAATATTAAAAGTAGTTTGGTATTGAAAATGAGCCAAATCCGTTTACGAGTTCAAAAGTTATGGGTGAAAATGTAAATCCATCTCGAAATTTGCCATTCAGGTTACTACCTTGCGACATCACATATTTTTAATTCACATTTATTTAAATTATGACGCCATTGTGCAAGTATTGACAATTTACCATTTAAAAAGTCGCTAATAAACACATCGATTAAAAAAAAATACAAAATTTTTTCCGAGAAAACAAATTTTTTTTGTGAAATTTTTTCCTCAAAATTGTACTTTTCCTTGAACTTAATTTAAAAAAAAATATTTTTTTTTCATTTCAATGGATGGTAGAAAATTGGATCGGCTAATTTAAAGGCCTTCATTTGTTTTTTTAATTTTATATTTTGGAAGTTGTTGGGCCTTATATCACTTAAGGCAGAATTAGTTTGTACGTTCTGTTCTGTTACGAATCAGCTGTTTTGTTTTTGTTCAATTGAAAGTCTGTATGTGTGGTTAGTTTTCACTTTTCCGTTCTGTTATGTTGCGGACAAATCTATTGAAAATAGAATTCAACGTTGACAGCCTAAAGTGCGTATGTATTGGTTTGTTGTGAAATAGTTTTCTTATTATTTGAATCAGGGATGATAAAGTTGGTACTATAGTATGTTTTATGGTACTATTTGAACCTCAGATGTACCATGATACTCCTATGCCTCATTTAGTACGATTTACAAATTTTTCTATGTATGAATTTCTTGGTCCCTTTAAAATTCAATAATTATTAATTCGATTTGCAGTCCCATATGAACAATGAATTAATTCGGAACCAAACGCTGTGAATTCAATCAAATGATTTCACTGAGTGCGACTGATTACAGATGATTATATTAGAGTTTTATTAATCGATGAATCCAATTATTGAATTCAATCACTAAGGGTTTTAATTATTAATAACTAATTTTGATTTTCCAAAAAGTAAATAATAAAAATCTTATAAAAATGTGAAATTGAATTGGATTGCTACCAATCACAAGGATTGAATTCGCAGAAAACTGTGAGAAATGTAATTCAATACAGCAAGATATTAATAGCACATTCAAAAAATATTAAAAATTTGCTGAATTTAAGAAAAAATCTCAAAATTTTAAAATTTTTTTTAATTCAATATAGGCTAATTTTCTTAGTACGCACTGCTCGTTTTTATATAGCTTTATGTACATTTTGCCGAAAAGTTTGGTATTGAAAATGAGCAAAATCGGTCCAGTGGTCCAAAAGTAATGAGTGACAATGTTAAAGTGCCTCTAAATTTTCCATACAAATTGGTGTATAATGGACTGTATATTATTAGAATTCATTGTAGTGTCTGGTGTATAAAATATAACGTCATATTTTTCCACCAGACGCTAAGAGGTGTATAATATTTAAAATTCACGGCAATTTTTTTTTTCTCCACAAAAACTTTTTTTTCACCTCAAAAATAGTTTTGTTACCTCAAAAATGTTTTTCACGACACAATTAATTTTTTTACATCCAAAAACTTTTCACCTCAATATTTTGTTTTCACCTCTTAACATATTTTTTTTAATAAAGGGTCCGCCATCTAACGTTTTTTTTTAAACTAGTGCTTATTTCGTGAATGGTAACACTTAGCTCATGTCTGATTTGACAGAGAATTAGCTGTTTCCTTCCGCTTAACGAATATGGTCCGTATGTTCGTTATCTTGTGAAAAAAGTGAAAGAAACTGGCATCCTCATCGATAAACCAAAGCGTGAAAAGCCAAAAACAGTGCGTACACCCGAGAATATTGCTGCTGTGGCAGAAAGTGTACGTGAAACGCCATCAACATCAATTCACCGTCGTTCTCAACAATTGAACATTTCGCAGACATCATTGAGACGAATTTTGCATAAAGACCTTGGCATGACGCCATACAAAGTCCAGTTGGTTCAGGGGTTCAAAAAAAAAAAGTTATTTGGCGGACCCTTTATATTTTCGTTGTTTCATTTGTAATTGTTCATTTTGGAGGGTACAAAGATTTGTTTGTTAATTTATAAATTTTTTTATACTTGTGATGCCGAAAAAGTACTATTTTATATGCAGGTTGGTACTATTTTAAAATCGCATTTATCATCCCTGATTTGAATGTTTTTGGTTTGAGTTTCTTTTGCTTTTTAAAACAGCTGATTCCCCTCACAGAAAAAGTAATTACAAAATATTACCTACAGAACAGAACGGCAACAGTTTATTAACAAACCCATTAAGCCAAAAATGAGCCTCATCTCTGAACACATCGGGCGAATCGATGACTGATTTTCAAAGTAAATTTGAATAACTTCGTATCGTTGTTCAAGCGTGAATCTATTCATGATGATTTGTCAGAGTATACTGATAAATGTCAAAAAGTGAGCGCAGTATGACAGTTCGTTTGACAGCTAACCCTTTCGTAAGTTCTATTGGGCTTAAAAAAACAGTCTTTATAAAGCTTTTATAGACTAAAGCATAGAAATCATTTTATTTTTAATAAAAATTATATCAAACTTGTATAAAAGACAAAGTACGGTCTTGTTTACTTCCCCTGTACATTATGTTTTGTTTTTGTTTTTATTTTTATTTTTATTTATTTTGTGTTTATTTTAAACGTGTGCAAATAAAAAGGAAAAAACAAAAAAGTGTATTGAATATCTACCAAAGGTAGACCTTGTACATAACAAACAAGTTTTCAATATATTTTTGATCGATGGTGATAATCTTTAACTTCAAGCTCATATATGTATTAGTTCTCGTTTAGTGAGAAAACTAGTTTATATGAATGCTTGATTTTTTGCATGGGATTGTCACTTCTTTCAAAACGTGTTCTGATGATGTGAACGTAGAAAATTCCCGAAATAGATCCTTCAACACATTCCTGAAAGTATTCAATTAATAAATTTTAAAACAAAAACTCTATAGATTATTTGTTAGGACAATATCTCAATAAAGAAATATAGAGTATGGCCTTGAACTTGAATAATTTTCATTTTCATTGCACAATTAAAGGTCGAAAAACAGAATTTTTACAGTTATATTAGCTTTTTGTTTTTATATACATCGAGATTATTTTTATGTTATTTTCAATTTATAACGAGCTTTCAACCTCCGTATATTTACAAAAATAAAGCAAATCAAACATATTAGCTAGGTTGATACTAGAATTTATTTTTAATAAAAATTATATGAAACTTGTTAAATCTAATTCATTAAAAACAGTGGAAAGATATAATTATTTTCAACCGTTGATAATTTGTTTATACGTTTCTTGCAGCTTCGACAGTTAAACAAAGTTATAATAGGGAATTATTTAACTTAAGTTTAGAAATTCACATTGGTTTTTCTAAAATTTGTTTACACCTGTTATTATTGTGGGCGTTGTGGTGTAGTGGTTAGCGCGTTGGACTGTTACACAGATGGTCCCGGGTTCGATTCCAGGTGACGACAACATCAATTTAGAAAAATAATATGTATGAGTTTTCTATCACTTATATGTATCGCTGCGCCCACCTTCGGTGGTCCCATAGCACTTAACCCCACCGAAGTAAAATAATGAATTAGGGCTTCAATAAATTCGTCAACTCTACATTAGGTGGCGACCAACAACTGTTCTAAGACTTATCATCGCGCGCAATTACAGTGTTACCATGATTGAAGCCCTTCATCTTTCACCACCTTTCATCTCTCCACTATCCCCTTTCCAAAGAAAGCAACACATTAATTAATAGGAAGAATTTCCTGAGTGTTACTTCTCTTTTTTTAAAAAAAAAAAAAAAACAGAGTCTTTTTTTAAAGAAGAAAGCTAAAATAAATAAATAAAAATGCAAAATTAAGCTACTATCAACACACTAAGCTAATAACTATTTGAAAATGAGCTTAAAAATCTCTTACAAATATAAATGGCTTAAAATTTGTATATTTTCAAGACTAAACAAAAATAGAGTTGAGTGCTTTTTACGAGCTAAAAAAAAAAACTAGTCCCAATTTGCCCCATCTTCACCTAATCATTTTGTAATTAAAAAAAATATATTTTATCTTAGCTTTCATTTGTTTTTAATACAACAATACGATTTCATTATCATTAGTAAGATAAGTGCTGATAGCATAAAATTTAAAGTATCTAATTTTAAAACTTATTGAAAATATGCTAATTTTATGCTGATAAATAAACTACTCAATATTTATATTTTATGCTTTACTTATACTAATGCATACATTTGATGAATAGTAATTGAAATTTAATTAATATTTTATATTTGAAAAAAAGAAAAGAAGAGAAATGAAATGAAAAATAAATAAAATAAAATAAAATGAAACGAAATCTATAATCCAAAGATTAAATAAAGATTCATGTACGTTTTGCTTACTGTCTCTTTATAAATCAAATCACATTTAGTTAGAAAAATCACATACATAATGTATAAATGTGTTGGTTGGTATACACATTGCTGTGTATGCATATGTTTAAGTTTATATAGTTAGTTCAACTATATTAGTTATATCAAATACTAGCTCATACACATACATTTAAATACACTCATAGAAAAATGATTGTTATTATTGAAAGATTTTTGATTTTTGACTTAGAATGAATTAAATCATTTTCAATACAGACATTTTTCGATCTAAAATTCCTAAATGTTCAGAAGCTAATGAATTTTACTGAAATACTAATAAACTTATAGTACTTAGAAAAAAATGGTTAGAATTGGTTGCCCTTATTTTATTCAAGAACAGGTTCTTTTATCATCAGTTCCATGAAACAAATTGTACAACTTATTGCCGGAAGTCAATACTTATAAAGGTTTGTGTGTTCCAAAACCAGTTCCATAAAGTTTTTTAAAAGCTGGTTCTTAACCAATATGTTCTAAATTGGAGAAACGGAATAATATGGCAAACTCCATACTACATTTTTAAACATTATGTAATGTAAGGAGATTCTTAGACTGTTCTTACACTATAATAACACGGTGCTACAGTGAAAAAAAAAACTTGGAAAACGACCTAGGGTGGGTTATAGGTCTTGTTGAGTACATTACAATTTGTGTCAAAAAATTTGAGAAACACCCTCAAATTCAGAAGCTATTCTAAAAAAACGGTTTTTAGTGATGTTCGTCAACTTAACTTAGTAAGTTTTTGTCCGATTTAAATTTTTTTAATGGGTTTTGAAAGAAAACTGATTACGCTTTAAAATGACGTGCATTTTTTGATACATTTGTAAGTTATAAGTATTGTTTTTGTTAAAAATATCTACAAAAAAAAAAAAACGAAAATTATAAACTTTTTTGATTTTAGTAGCTTTTCATTGCTTATTTTAATATGAAAGCTTATAAAAATTTATACCAACGTATGAAGAAAGTTTAGTTCCTAACAAAACATTTTTTTCATTTATCAAATCGGATGAAAATTGTAAAAGTTTTTTAACTTTTCATTAACACCTGCTTTAAGCTATTTGTACAGTTTTTAATTTACGTTTGTACGTCAAGTGGTTTACCAAAATAAATGTCTGCAATCCCAAAATTTTTACTTTAGAAAAAGTTTAGTAACTTTTGCAAATATAAACCGATTTTAACAAATAATATCTCGTTTTTTCTATATAAAATTGTCTTTAAAATACAGTGCAAAAAGGTAGGTTTTCATAGAAAAAAATTAAAATAACTATTGTTGAATTTGAAAAATTAGGAAAAAAAATAAAAAAATTAGAAGCTTTTGATGAACACTTACATAATTTCTTGGAATATATATTTTATGAATACATTTCTTTCCAAAACTGTTTAAAATTTTGAAATCGGTCAAAAAATGTGTGAGTTAGAGGTACTAAAGTGCTACGACCTACCCTAAAACAGTTTTTTGAAAATAACTCAAAATTTTAAGGGTGTTTCAAAATTTTTGAAAACGGTTTTTGTATGTCCTCACCTAGGCCTACAACCCCCCACTAGGTCGGTTTTCAAGTTCTGGCAAAAAGTGTTTTTTTGTAGCAGTGTGTAATCAATATATGATGAAACAAGTTTATACATACTCATATACAAATTTATATCATTTTATATGCGTATATGTGTGGCAGTATATTACTATATATGTTCATATCTTATACTTGGTTTATGACATTTTTTTTTAAATGGCGTAATATATCATCTTATATCATTGTGTCGTATGTTGTATATTAGCATATCTTGTATATCTGATCATATGATAAAGATATAGATCTATATATGACCATATATTCTACCATACAAGATCATATGTAAGTATATATGGTATAATTAGCCAAAAATAATTCTTTAATTTTTATATATAATTATGTAGGACAAAATATATAATTATATATAAATATATAGAATAAAATTTAATGAAAAAAATTATATCACTTTTATATATTTTTTAACACCGTTTGCAATTGGAATATAAATGAGTTTTAAAACTTACTGCAAAAAACAAGAAAAACTACGGTTTTTTGTTTTGTAATGAATTTAAATACTTTCTTGTTTAAGTTCTAAAACACAACATTATAATTATTAGGTTTTAAACCAACGAACATATTGACTAAAGAAGAACCAAGGTACTCAACATATGTTCAATTTTATGTGCCAACTGGCTTTAAGAGAAACAGTTTTTAGAGGTTTTTTTAATGCATATTTTTTAACACAAAATTTTGTTTTCTTTACACAAATCTTATTCAGATAATGCATTCAACAACACTAATTAATTTTAAAATGACTGAAAAGCATGAAAATTAATTAATTAAAATGTGTCGCCGTTAACACATTTTTTTCAAAACTCTCTAAAATCAAATCAGATTTTTAGAAGAGAGCCTTGCAAACAGATTGCTTAAAAAAATAAAGCACCCAATTCTTATAACATGCGTAATAGAATCTAAATTTTCAATTTTAAAAATTAAACAGTTGCATAGTTCCACTATATATGTGCGCCCCGGTAGGCTAGTTGGTAGCGTGCTGGCTTATCAGTGCAGGGGTCGTGGGTTCGATTCCCACCAGAGGCACTGGTCTGTTTTCGCTACAACGCGCTGAAGGCCATAGTAGCTATTGCTCGGTTAGGGTAATAATATATAATTTGTAATTATATGATTATTAATTAATAAATAAATAAATAAATAAGTTCCACTATAGGCAATATACTTTCTATCACGGATCCTTTTTTGTGGTTGAAAAAAAAGTTGTTTTGAACAATCTGAAATTGCTGAAGTACTAAATATGGAGATTTATCCTTCAAAAAAAAATATTGTATTGATCCATAATATTATTTTATTTTGAATTATTTTGTATAACAAGGACGTATAAAGTTTTGCTGTGTATTTCTGCTCTTGAAAAATTCTGTAAGTCTTCTAATTGAAATTTTTGTGAACAAAAATTTTGATTTTCTTCCTCGGTAAATGTTGTGTGTTTTTTTTGTTTTACCTAGCGTTTTAAATGTTTAATATATTATATGTTCCAACTTTAGGTTTATAAAAAACAAAAATTTCTCGAATTAACATTAATTTTTAAAATTAATACTTATATTGAATATTATAAATGAATTACAAGTAGTACTTAATTGGTTTAAAAAGAAGTACTGATCTCTAACACGTTTTCAATTTTTTGTAATTTTTTAATTAAAAAACTTATTATATAAAATTGTATCAAATTATATACAACTTGATCATATTTGATGGACCCATTTTTGCATATGAAACTATATGAGATTAGATGCCATGAGTTACCATTAGATCAGCCTTTGTATGCCATTTTTCGGATCATATGTGATGCTATATATAATCACATATGATTATATCAGAACTTTCTTCGTCGGGTATGTAAAAATACAAGTTTATTGTCAAAATAGCGAAAACTTTCGCAAAATAAACCAATTTTCGTTTATATTATAAAAGTTTTCCTTACTTTGAATATATTTCGTATTTTTACACATGGATTATTATGAGTGTGGGATACAACTTTCTTACTCACAATTATTTTAAGTGTATATTATACTATCAACTATAAATTGTTACTGCTTAATATAACGCAAATTACACAAATAAAATAAAAATGAAGAAACTTAAGTGTTTTCTTATTTCATTTTCAATTGTCTGAATAACATACAATCACAGCTGCTGCTACAAATATCATCATATAATGTGTATGAATTTATATAAGGCTGGCACTTATTTTTCTTTTTTTGTAAAAAATATTGTTTAAATAAAATTTAAAGAAATACAAATTGTTTACAATCTATGACACGCTTTGACGGAAAAGGATTTATCACAAAAGTACGAAGAACACAAATGTTTTTCTTGATTAGGTATTTCGGCTGTCTCAGAACAATTTTGCAATAAAAATCAAAATCTTCGATCCGCAGTTTACAATTTTAAAATTTTCCAGAACGCTATGCGAGATGCAAAACACTTATGCCTGAGAAAAAAATGCAATTGATATGGCATTCTTGAACAATTGTAGGATTATCTAAAAAAGCGAGTGTCTCGTGCGATAGAATGGGCATCGTTGAAAAGCTTGTTTAAGTACCTTTAAAATGATATGTTTGCAATTTTCAGACATGGAATAAGGTTAGAAAACATTTTGTTTTACAACTATGAAATTTCACAAATTTTTGACACTTTGAAGTAAACTTTTTTCAAAATTTTTTTGGTATGACATGGACAATGTTTTGTGTAAATGTTAGCCGATGTTTAAGCGATGTTAAATCCATTCGCGTTAATTATTTATCTTTCAAGCGTATTAAAAATATTAGAATTACTGTTTTGCTGGGATGTAATTTAAGCTACATCAAATTATAGATATCATTGTACTTATCGTAGGCGCAAATAAATATTACACCACCTAAAAAACAAGGACGACTTATATTTCAGTAAATTTAAGTAACATTGTCATTTTTTTTAAACTGTTCAAAAAATAACCCACAATTGTAATAAAAATTAACCACATATGCAGTAAAAAATAAAGAAAAATTTATTTGTTTTACTTTTTTTAAATAAAAAAAGCTAAAAACCTAATTTTTATTTTTAATAAAAATTAAATCAAACTTAAAAAAAAAAACTACTATATAAAATGAATGTAAAGTCATAATACAGTAATTTGATGTGGTTTGTTTTTTTAAATGAACTACAATTGTAGTCAAACTGTAATTTCTTCTACACACAAAAAAGATACTGCATTACTACTCAAACAACTACAAATATTTAAAACAGATGTTCCCTGAGTGAAGAGATGCCCTACGGCTGATGTTTTAGGATTTGGAATAATTCACTTAGTTTTGTTTATATAGCCCAAACACCAGGAATAGGGCCACATTAGGATACATTTCCTTATAATTTGTAATTTTTATATTTTCAACATCAATACAAAGATAACAACTTTCGAAAATAGAGCACTTTAAAATAAAATTAGCACCGTGCAAAAATAACGAGTTTTTGAAAATTTTAAAAAAATGAGTAAGGATATGTATTATGGGCACCATTGAGTATGTGTGCACAAAAAATTAATCAAATTTGAAGATTCTCGGTCAATTTCAATGTGATGCATTAAACAGCTCATAATACAGTTTGAGATTCTTAGTATATCATGGATTTAAATTATTATCGAGAAAAACTCCTTTACAATTTCTTTAAACATGGCACAGTGGGGAAAGTTGGACTAGTTTTGAGCAAATTTGCCTACAGCCCAAAGATGTAAATGAATTTGAAAAAATAAAATTTTAAAAATACTTGAATAAATGCCTAATCGATTCCTCCCCAGCAAAAAAAGACCTGAATTTGGTGAGCAGTAACTTTATTTGTATTCTTCCAAAATAGCTCTTCACCGCCTTGCATACAATAAAGCAATTAGGGAAGGCATTCTGCTTTGCTTCACAAAATGCCTTCTTTGAAGCGGTGACTAATGCTTACAATGAAGCAATAAAGAATGCATACTATGAAGCATTAATGTTGTCAATATACAAAAAAGCGCTTCTTATTGCCTAAGAAGGCATGAATTTATTGCTTCTAAGAGCACATACCAAGTGCGAAATCGCTAACAAAAATCATGCCTTCTGGGTTTGCTTTTGAAGCGCTTCGTAATTAAATAATGTCCGGAAGGCAGTATTTGTGTAAGCACTATTTTTTGTTGGGTCATGGCCCATTTTTAATAGTCATTTATTTTATATCCTTAAAAAATCGTCAAAATCATCGAAATTTGCATTTTTTTTAATATTTCTGCTATAAAACATTTAAAAATAGTTTGATGCAAACGAAATGTATCGCAACTTGTACGTAATTGTATTCTCTATGGATAACCAGTATTAAATCCGCTGTAACTTCTTTATTTTTTTTTTTTTTTTTGTATAAACAAATTCAGTTTAAAAAAAAGCCTTCTTATATTTAATACAAGATCTTCAAGAATTTACAAATCGTGTTGGTCTTTTATGGAGATGAATGTGGACATTCTGCTTTATCGACATGCATATTATTTATAATATTCAAGAAATACGAATAAAATTGCAATAATTTTGTTAACTTTTTAACTAAAAAACATAAGTAAAGTAGTAAGAATCTATATATATATATAAAACTCCTTTTCTGTTTGTATGTTCTCTATAATGCAAATTTGCAATTCTCAATGGATTTTCTTTGAATTTAGCATGAACAATCCTCGCACCTCAACTTAGATCGTAGTATAGTTTTCATTGACCGCGCCCACTTCTACGCCAATTTTTGACTAAAAATGTAAAATTAACATTTTTTTACCTTTTTCAACTTTTTTCGTTTCTTTCGAATACAAACTTCTAAGAAAGTTTTAACGGATTTCTTTGACATTACTCACATATATTTTACGTTTAACGAGGAAGGCCTCAGTAAATGTTTCATTACCATAGCCCACTTCAATTTCGACTTTTGATCAAAAACTTCAAAATCAAAAACATTGTGTCTCCTAATGCTTTACAATAAATTCTGCAAACATTCGATTGAAAAATAAAAACTGAAACCTTATTTAATAAATTTCAAATGGAATCTGTAATTTCAAGTTTAACATTAAAATCCTAACTGATTCTGCAAAACACAACAGAATTAAGTTGTATATTTCCTAGATTAAAATTTTTGAATTCCAAAATCACAGTTGACCCGGGAAACACCGGGCACTTCAGCTAGTAATAAATATTAGGTATCTTACAAAAAAAAAAGTATTTCATATACTAGACTTTGTCATTTTTAAACATTATTTTAATGATGGGCATTTGTAGAGTAAAATATTGGTTTTTAAATAAAGAAAAATTCAACGCATTTGGTGACATAGTAAAGAAACTGTAATAAAAGCAAAAAGTAAATATTTTAAATTTAATTTAAGTTTTAAAAAAAATCGTGACCCCAGATCTAACAAAAAGTGTAAAGAGAGAACATAATAGCCCTTAATTTAAGACATATTTCATTTATAGCCCACAACTTTTAAATTTTTTATAGCCGATATATCAAAAACAAAAAAAAATAAATCGAAATTTTGTTGATTTTGGCGATTTACTAAGAATATAAAATAAATGACATTTAAAAATCGGCCATGAGGAATCGATCTGAAATTTATTCAACTATTTTTTAAATTCTATTCTTTACAAATACGTTTTAAACTTTACAATTCCGTTGAAAAGTTTCCCCACTATATATGGGTGCCACCATTATAAATATGTATGCAAATTTATTTTTCTAAGCAATAAGTATTTTAAATGTTATCTATACTCAAAATGGATTTTAGCTTATGAATATATTGATGGGGTAGTTTGTTGTTGCTAATGCCATATAGAAAAATTTGCATACACACTCATTGTATGTGTGTGTGTTTGTGGAGCACGAATGATACACGTGTTTGTTGTTGTTCTTATTGCAACATCATTTCTTTCTATAGAAGTATAACAAATGCGTTATTGCATTTTTTTTATTTGTTCTTCTTGAAATTATTGAGTTTTGTGATAGTATTATTTTTTTTCATACTCTTAACCAAATTTTATCCAACAGTTTTTTTTTTTTTGAATCTGTTTTCTTATACAATATTGATGCCACTAATGGCACATGACGTGTGACTGTCGAGTGTTAGATTGTGTGTGTGTTTATGTTGGTGGAATGAAAGATTACAAAATGTTAAATTGCTTTAGTGTTGTGGATGGAAATAGTGGTTAAAAAATTGATACAAATAGAAGAGTATTGGAAGACGAGACAGAAGCGGTAAACTAAAATGTTTTAAATTATAGATTGAATTGAAATTTGTGGAAAAGATTTCAGTAAAATAAGAGAGTGTTCTCCAATACAACATTATTCGTAATGTGACCACTAGAATTAAGTTATCAGAGATTGAAAGTGTAATACCCGGCCAAAAAACAGCATATATGAATACATTAATGCTCATGTATGAAGTCATTCGAGTTGATTTATGTCCATTAGGATGTCCCTTAAAATAAAGATTTGTCGATTTTCGTTATAACACCACTACCACCACCGACCCGTTTTATTATAAGGTGGCGCAAAAATAACCTTCCGATGTTTTTTTTTTATTATGTATTTATTATGTATAGCATTTTCTGATAGGAGGATTACTTTTGCGCCACCTTATACAAATGGTTGCAAATGGGAGAAATCCATTTTTTTTTGGAAAACTTTAACACGTTCCGCTAGATTGCCGACAATGGCTAATTTTGGAAAAGAGTGTATTATTAAAAATTTCCAAATTTCGAATTCACGAAAAAATTTATTTTTTATGAAAATGAAAATTATTCAAGTTCAAGGCCATACTCTATATTTCTTTATTAGGATATTGTCCCAACAAATAATCTATAGAGTTTTTGTTTTCAAATTTATTAATTGACCACTTTCAGGAATGTATTTAAGGATATATTTCGGTAATTTTCTAGGTTCCCATCATCAGAACACGTTTTGAAAGAAGTGACAATCCCATGCAAAACATCAATCATTCATATAAACTAGTTTTCTCACTAAATGAGAACTAATATATGAGCTCGAAGTTAAAGATTATCACCATTGATCAAAAATAAATTTTTATTTTTTTTTGTTTTGTTTAAAAACAAAAACAGGAAGACTTTGCACAAAACAAACAAGTTTTCAATTTATTTTTGATCAATGGTGATAATCTTTAACTTCGAGCTCATATATTAGTTCTTATTTAGTGAAAAAACTAGTTTATATGAATGATTGATGTTTTGCATGGGATTGTCACTTCTTTCAAAACGTGTTCTGATGATGGGAACCTAGTAAATTCCCGAAATAGATCTATCAACACATTCCTGATAGTGGTTAATTAATAAACTTAAAAACAAAAACTCTATAGCTTATTTGTTAGGACAATATCCCAATAAAGAAATATAGAGTATGGCACCAACCTTGAATAATTTTCTTTTTCATTGCACAATTAAAGTTCTAAAAAACATAATTTTTAATAAAAATTATATCAAACTTGTACTTATTTTATCAAAATTATTCAGATATGCAATTCTGACTTCATCGGATATCATTAAGCCACTTTTGCCTGGAATTTAAAACGATCCACTATTTGAGAAAAATGCAAAAAGATTTTTTTTTTTAAATTAATTTAAAGATTTTTTAAAATACATAATTTGGAGCTGTTGACTGCTCTTTTTATAACAAAATAATTGTTATTAAAGAAAAAATAAATAAAGTATGAAAATTATACTTCTAGTTTGTGTTTGGAGCTACTCCTTTCCAGGACATTTTATGAAAATTGAGTATTTTGTGAAAAATTTAAAAAAAAATTAATGTTTGTTTTTTAATACACTTAGAATACTATGTAGGAAAAGATCACTGCAAATGTAGTTGAAAACAAAAGAAATTTCACTCAAAGAAAGGACGACATATATTTCAGTAAATTCAACTAACATTGTATTTTTTTTTTTTAATTTAATTAATTTTAATTCAACTTTTTAACCCTTAGTGGCCTGGGGATAGAAGAGAAATTTTTTTTAATTATGATAAAAAAAAAATCCCCACTTAATGAAAATTATTGTTTTATAAAACTCGATAAATATAGGGTTACACTTATTCGATGGTTTTCTTCAAAATCGTAATTTTTTTTTCTCTCAAATTGTCTCAATAATGAAATGGCATCAAAAGACAAATCGTTCAGTAAATAAAGACTTGTTTAATTTTCAGACTTAGTATAATTTTTAGCACTTTAAAATTTGAAAAAAAAGTGCAAGTAAAAGTGAGTTTTTCTCGAAAACTTTTAAGTAAATGTAGGGTGAGGTGTGGATATTTTTGTTATCAGTTTAGGAACTTCGAAGTCCTCATATTGAAATTGTCAAAAGCTTAACTAAATAAATCCAAAAAAGTGCAAAACCCTATCAAAAATCTACATATACACTCAGAGAAAGATTTAGCTATTTGAAAACTAAAATTCGGTTACTACAACTCAAATTCAGTTATTACGAATTCCAGAAGGTTGGTAAAACTTAACATTAGTTTTCACAACAAAGTTCGCTTAATTGAACTAAATTTTGGTTCCAGCAGTTCAGAAATCTAATGTAAATATCATTGGACTAACTGAATTTATAAGTTGTTACTATTAATATACACTTTTAAATTCGGTTGGCACTTTATTTCTCTGTGTGTATGGATACATACATGAAAATGCTTCCTACATGTTCATATGGATATATGTGTTCATATATGTTCATATATGGGATCATATATTTTCATGTGTGCGCATTAACGAATATTGGGGTAATATTTACATATAATAATGTATAAAAATAAAAAAAACCTTGAAATCCCCGAGAATCAAAATGCCCTAAAAAAAAATTTGCCAACGGATATCCGTAATACTTGGCTTATTTAATACTTGAGATGTGTTTAATAAAATACTTGACAGCAAACACCAGGTTTTTGATTTTTGTTGAATAAAATTTTCAAAAATTCAAAAAAGTCAATTTGAGGTACCCCCAAAATATTTATTAATTTTTTTGACACAAAGTTAGGGTAAGTTAGCGATTTTCTGGGAAAGTAATATTTTTTATCTAAGTAGTTATGATTAAACCCAACACAAAAATTATTTTATATTTTTTTAATTTTGAAGAAAAAAAATTTGTAATTTTTTTTTAAATTATGCCCATTTTTCCAAGGGGCCCGATTTTGCGGGACATCTTCCCGTTATGCTAGAACTCTAATTTTTTGCATGGTGAATTTTTGTACCCAAACAAATATTTTAAGAGGGGGGCAGCCCCAAAAATCGCAAGTTGAAAAATAAGGACCACCCTAATGAGCATGAATAAGTTCATACATGTTCATAAATGGATACATTTATGTTGATTTTTAACCGGTAAAATAAAAAATTAATAAAAATTAAATTACAGGCGCTTTTGAAAAAATACAAGTTGTTCCAATATAACTGACACCGCTATGGGGCCTGCATAATATTTGCAACAAATATAGTTTGTTAAAATCTTGCAATTTAAAATGTTTTTAAAATTTAAAAGTTTTTATAAAAAATCTAATTTATTTTTCGCTTTTCCTCACATTGCTCATAAATCATTTTGATCATCTGTATATTTAAACATTATGATGATGATGATGTTGCTGCTGACAGACAATATAACAATATTGTTGCAGTTTAGAACAATTGTTACATTTCAATTGTATTTTTTTTTATATTACTGTTCTTGAATTATTTAAATTCACTTTTTATGCACTTACGCAAATGCCAAATACAAATCGCGCATTTTTATCTTTTCAATTTTTCATATTTTATTATTTATACAACTTTGCTAGTTCTCTATCATTTTTTTATTTTATTTATATTCAAGTAATAGATTTATATATTATTTCACTGCACACAAATAGTTCTTTCTGTTTTTTTTTTCTTACTTGGAATTTCAAATGTTTATGGTAACATCTTAACTATACACTGCAAAAAATCCATGCGTTATATATACTAAAATCGGCATACATTGAAAGAAATATTTCATTGTTTCGCCCCACGACTGATTGGTGTATTTTATACGATTATGTACGCTAGTCTTTCGTATAATCTTTAATACAGTTTCTGTTTTACGACAAAGTTTTTATATATTATGAAAAAAATATATTATTATTGTGTAAAATACGGAAAATCCAAATTCTTATATTTGGCGAACAGTACGATAAGAAGTTATTGTATTGGTTTCGTAACTTTGCGAAGTCCTTTACAATTTTTGTTTCGTTAAATAAAAAAAACTTTTTTTGTTTAGAAAAGTCAACCGTGAATTAAAAATAAAAAGTGAAAACATAATTTTTTGTGACTTGTGTTATTAAAGAAAAATTCTTAAATTTTATTAAGTTTAAAAGTTGAAGGCATATGTTAGTTACCATGATGATAAAATGGACTTATAACATTTTTCTTAAATGTTTACAACATTTTTCAAAAGTTTCTCTTAAATATTTACTTCTTTCAAAAGTTGTTACAACAATGTGTAACTTAAAAAATGAAAAACGGTGTAAACAAATATCAGAAAATATTACATTTTTGATCTGGTTTCATTGATATTCCAATGTCACGTTCGTCACCGCAAAATAACATTTATTCTCATTACTTCGGCGTTACTGATAGCAAGTGTTGAAAAATTTTAATTTTATGTAAAATTTTATAAATAAAACTGGGGCATATAAAGTAGAGTTAATTTTCTATAAGCTTTTATACCGTGTCACATCACGTCACTCGGTAAATATTTTACTGTTGAGTAGTAAAATATTGTTATATTAAATTATATATGTTTTAGGCAGATGGATTTCTTTGCTGATTAGAGGAAATAAAATGGACTTATAAAATTTCTCTTAAATGTTTAAAACATTTTTCAACAGATTCTCTTAAATATTTACTTCTTTCAATAGTTGTTACAACAATGAGTAACTTAAAAAATGAAAAAACGGTGTAAACAAAGTTCAGAAAACAGTACATTTTTGATCTGCTTTCATTGATATTTCAATGTCACGTTCGTCACCATATCTTAGGATTTCTTTTGCTGATTAGAGGAAATAAAACGAATTATCGTATAGAAAAAAATTAAAAACAGTCCCACATAAGTCGCCAATAAAATTTCATATATTCTACAAATAACGTAGGCCAACAAAATCTGAAAAATTCATGAGACTGTCATAAAAGTATGATTTTCTTAATGTTTAATGTGCGCTTAATCTGAATGTGAAGTTTCTCCATCGCAACACATATTTTCGAGATATATTAACTTAAAATTTTGAATATCTTGTTTTTTTTTTTGAATATTCTGGGACTTTATAACACAGCGAATTAAGCTTTATTTACAAAAATGTTTTTGTCATCTGAAAGTCCTCTCTGTTTGCATTCAGCTAACAGCAAACCTTTAGAAAAGCATACATTAATATTAGGGTTAGAAAACTTGTTGGCCCGTGTAACTGAATTAATTAAAGTTACATTCTATCCATTGTAATTCTCAAAAATAAAGTCACCATCTAAAATTCATTATCTTCTTCAATTTTATAATTAATAAACATTTTTTTTTTTTTTTTTAATAACTGCTAACATTTACATAATAGGAAATTTAAGTCGCAATACGCTACGTAACGTCACATTTCACACTATTGGTTGTAAAAGAAATCAAAAAAGTTTTATTAGTTCAGCAAACTGTTAAACAAACTTAAAATATTCCAACTTATATTAAAAAAAATGTTTTATCAAATCGTAAGGCGCAATTCGCAGAGTTTTGCGATTCTGTAAAAGACAAAAAACCTACTTCCATTTTTGTCACATCACGTGACAGTCTTTAATTGCTTATATATTAGGGCCACAGATACAGATTCTTACGTTGTATGCACATATATAAAGAAGTAAAAATAGTATGTTTTTTCATTGTTTTTCACCTCATTGAAACGTAACACTATAATGTATATGACTATGGAAATGCCCATATTACGAAATGATTTCGTATTTTCAAACTTTAAAATTTATTTTCTTAAAATATAAAGACGTTATTATATTTTACGAGAAAAGTTGCTGCGAAAGTTTTGTTCGTTAAAAGTTGCATTGCATTTTTTTATTTTCAGTGTAGTATATAGATTTTTTTTTTTAGATTACTATTGAAAGTATATACTTTCACCATATTTTTTCTTTAGAATTTTCATGTTTTTTTGTTGTTGTTGAAAAAATATTTTTTAAGCTTTTTCATCACAGCTCTTTCTTTTATTCAATAGGAGGTTTGCCACTTCCGTTTCCGTTGTTAATACTTATGTAGTTGTATGGTATCCTAGCTATTACTATTACTTATGAGTGTGTGTATGTTTTTGTAATATTGTTTTGTTTAATGCTCCATAATAGCGGCCTGACTGGCATTATATACACTTTACAAAATAACAAGATTTTTTTCTTTCTCTAAACTAACATTTATCCTTTACCAATATTTCATATAATGTAATAAACATTGAAAAGAAATATTTTTGCCTTGAATTTATTTTTTTTTCTTTACAATTTGTATGTAATTTTTATTTCATTTCTTGGATTTTTTTTGTAATTTCTTTTTTTTTTTTTTTTGTTACTTTTTCTTCAATGTTAAATCTTTTATATTATTTATGCGCGTACTGGTTGGTTTTCCGTTGGAAAGGAAGAGCAAAAAAA
The DNA here is from genome assembly GCA_021234595.1 of Delia radicum. Taxonomy (NCBI): domain Eukaryota; kingdom Metazoa; phylum Arthropoda; class Insecta; order Diptera; family Anthomyiidae; genus Delia; species Delia radicum. The sequence continues at coordinate 25,734,059 of CM037853.1, forward strand.
ACAAAAAGGAAGAAAAAACCCCAGAATGGAGAAGGCCTGTGTTTAACAATGTGTGCTGTGAAAAAGATGTGCTGCTCCATGGTTCGTTTGGGAACATCATCACAACTATTTTAATATTGCATTAAACAGGATGAAAGAAACCGGATGTTGAGCTGTTATTTATTTTTTTATAACAAGTATTTTGTTTATATTGCCATTCAGTATTTTTTTTTATGTTTTTTGCGTTATTCTCCCTATAAATTTTTTAATACAAAAATTGTTGTAAATATTATTATTTACCCATTCAAACTGTTTTTTATGTTTTACTATTTATGTAAATAGTTTTAGTTGTAGTTTTTTGTTTTGTATTAAAACAAAACTATGTTCATTAGATATTTTATGAAATTTTGGAAGATTTAATTGTACACCTGTCCCTTTAACATTTGTGAATGGGTTTTGTGATTAGTTTTAACTCCTTAAGGACTCGTCATAGATTCGCTGGACATTTTTCAACCAAACTTTGCAGATAATATTGTAAAATAATGCTTCACAAAAGATCATACATCTTTCGTCCTCGTTTCAACGAAAAATAATCTTTCAGATCTAAAAAGATTTCTTAATTTGTTTTGCCTTCAAGCGTTCTCTAGTGGATATATTAGTAGCCAAAGTAAAAACATTGAAAGTTTTTATAATTCTATGCAAAAATCTTAATTATAAAATATATAAAATGGAAATTTTTTTTTAAGTTAATCCCTTTTTTTTAAAGTTTTATGGAAAAGTTTAGTGGTTTCTTACAATATTTTAAAATGTACAGACAGGTAAACACACTCATAATACTCCATATATAAATATACAAAAAAAATGTCAAAATAACAAAAACTTTCGTAAAATAAACGAAATTTTGCAGAGTTTACGAAAGTTTTTGTTGTATTTTTCGTATTTTTATACATGGATTATTGTGAGTGCATTATATAACAATTTTAATTAGTGGTACTGTATTTCAGTCGATGAACTAATTTTAAACATTTTCATATTTTCTTTTCAATCAATATAAAATGTTAGTCTTTTTTTTAAATATTTTTTTTATAAAAACAACCACTGAAGAAGAACGAAAATGGATTATTTCAAATAATTGTTTGGTAACTCTAGATAACAATTTTGTACTATATTTTATTTGCGATTGTTGATTAATTATACGTTTAAAAGTTCAAAATTGACCCCTTAATTTATAATTTGAACCAAGAATATTTTTAGCCACAAGTAACCAAAATGTGCTTAAATTTAAAGAACGCTCAAACGAGATAAGTGAAGAGAAAGTTCTTTCAAATTATATACGAGGGCGGCTCAATAAGTCCGTGACTTTTCGAACTTCCCTCGTAGTTATATTAAATGCAATGCTGCTCCCATCAAGTACCACCGTTATTAGACTGCTGTCAAATATTGAGCAAGTTCCGTCATTTACTTTGCGTTTATCAGCTGTTCAAAATATGCAACCTCGTGGATTTTTTTAAAAATGGAAAAAAGCGAATTTCGAGTGCTCATTAAACATTATTTTTTGCGAAATAAACGTCAATCAAACCAAGGAAAAGCTTAATAAATACTATGGGGACTCTGCGCAATCGATTTCAATGGTAAAGAAAGTTGTACAAATGACGCTAAACATTCTGGACGGCCAAATGAGGTCAATACACCCGAAAATGTCGAAAAAACCCACGATATGGTGTTGGCCGATCGAAGAGTGCGTGAGATTGTTGATGCCATAGGCATTTCATATGGCTATGTGGTTTCGATTTTAAATGATCAGTTGGGTTTAAGAAAGCTGTCTGCAAGATTGGTGCCGCGTGTGCTAACGTAATCGTGGCCAATAAGGTGATGTCAACAGTTTTTTGGCATGCACGCAGGATAATCCACATCGATTACAATCAAAAGGGAAAAACAATAAACGGCGAATATTGTGCCAACTTATTGGACCGATTTAACGAGGATTTAAAAAAATTTTATTTTTGGAAGGGATACAAAAATTGGAAAAACGTTGGACTAAGTGTATTGAGCTAAAACGAGAAAAATATGTTTTTTTGTGCAAAGAAAAAAACTGTGTTTCATTTAAAAAGTCACCGACTTATTGATCCGCTCTCGTAGTAAAACTTTTTTAATAAAAACTCAAACAAATTCTTGGTAAATACGAAATAATCTCACAGTCCCGAAGTTTTGGCCAACATATTAACATATTAAAAATAAACATATTTTTTAAAACGAACTCGCTTAAGATAAAACAAAATTTCAAACAAAATTTCATAAAATTTTCCAAAATTTTTATCTATATGGGATTATGTCAAACATTTTGAAATCCTTTGAAACTGATATTAATTTTCTATAACTTTCACAATTTTTATATTTCAACAGTGCAACATTTTAGGACCTATAGGGCTATATTGCTGGTTGTTATTTTTAATATAATGGTTAGCGCGTTGAACTGTTACACAGATGGTCCCGGGTTCGATTCCCGGTGACGACAACATCAATTTAGAAAAATAATATGTATGAGTTTTCTATCACTTATATGTATCGCTGCGCCCACCTTCGGCGTTCCCATAGCACTTAACCCCACCGAAGTAAAATAATGAATCAGGGCTATGAAACAAAAAGCTTCAATAAATTCGCCAATTCTATATCAGGTTCGCCACCCGCAACAACTGTTCTAAGACTTATCTACTCGAGCAATTACAGTGTTGCCATGTTTGAAGCCCTTCATCTTTCCACTATCCCCTTTCCGCAGAAAGCAACACACTAATTAATAGGAAGAATTTTGTGAGTGTTGCTTCTCTTTAAAAAAAAATCAACAAAAAAAAATTCATTTGAAACAAGCTCATATTTTTTTTTTCTTGTTTTCGATTTGTTTATGGCTTTTAACTTTTGGATTCTATTTTATATTATACAGGACTTGAGAGATAAACTTAACACATACTTAGTGGGCGTGCCATCACCTAAATACAGGATAGTCAAACTTTTTCAGTTTTCAAATTTTTGGTTATTTCTTTACCGGGCACTGACGACCGACCCTTCATGGAATACAAATTTGAAAACTATGGTTCGTGTATGTTGTAATTATGATTCTTAAATGTTGTAATTATCGCACGTTTAAGGTTTAAAAAGGGGCTTTAAACTTACAAAATTTTTGTATGAAAACGTGTTTAAAATCTAAGAAATTCAGATTTTTTTTCTGAACGCAGTATTAAAGTATTCGAAAAAACAAACATTTTTATACGCATATTGAAAATGCTGTGGGACCATGGTTGCCACTTATTTGAAATATTTAAAATATGGACTATAAAAGCTCTGCGAGAAATGTCGTGTTATAGCCAAACGATTGCGAAATTTAAAAAAGCCCAGACACTTCCTCTGTAAAATTGTATAAGCTTTTTTAAACAAATACCGTTTGTTTGGCATTGCGACGATAGACTTTAGCTGGACATTTCGCAAGGAAAGCAACATATGCGAAAGTTTTAGTTTGTTATTATTTAATTCATAAAGACTTTTGAGGAAAAAAGTATAAAAAAATCTTGTAGGAAATTCTTTTATAAGTTTCATGTTAATTTTGCAAATATACTGCTTTTCACCGTAACACTTAAAACTTAAAACTTAACTTATTAATTAATAATCATACTTACAAACTCCACTTAAATAAAAATAAATTTAATACGGAACGCAACTTACCTAAAAAGAAAGAAAGAAAAAAAAAGAAGAACAAATTTTAAAATTAGTAAAATTTTAATATTAAAAACTTTTCAATTAAATTTTTGTTAAAGTATTTGATAAATTAGTTTCATTAATTTAACACTACACTTGCACATTAAAAATGTAGCACTACAGAAAGATAATTGAGTAACATTTAACAATGTTGTTCGTACTCGCAGTACAGTGGATACTTTTATCAGACTATGAATAACATCTTAAATGGCAGAACTTTTCGGTAACCATTCTTGGTGAATTTTACTGTATACAAAATTTGTTAAAGCAAACTTTTGGCAAACGCCTTAAGAAGCCAAGCAACAGCAGCAGTTGAAACATAATAACATGAAGTTATATTAGCATAAAATTGTGCAAACCCAATCAACAGAAATAATAAAAAATTAACACAACTTAATAAATAGTGTTGCCAATGGTAAAATATAACAACTTAATTGGAGCCAAATATTAAATCTAGTGAAATACAGTAGTGGTCACAACATTTGGAACTGAGATCGCTTTTGTAGTTTTCATTGATTTATTTTCTTCATATCACACTTAGTTACTAAAATTTATTTTTTACATATTCTTCATACATTGTTTTATGTTAAACAAATAAAATAATTAATTCCGTTAAATTAAAACAACAAAAAAATTAGTAATAATAGATGTATTCAAAATGCAGGTGTTCAAAACATTTGCAACTATCATTATTCTTACTCTTAACGAAACGAAAAGAAGATTCAGGCCGTTACATTTTTTAAAACATTTATTATTATTATTGTTCTTTAATAGCTGTAATAAGATGTTGGAAGCATAAACATCGTAAGAATAATTCTTGTAAAAAATGGCAGGAAATAAATACAATTCTGATTTTAAATCAAAAGTTTTAAATGATTTTCAAAATGGACTTTCCCAAAAAGAAATTTCTATAAAGTACTCCGTTCCAAAATCAACGAAGTTGTGGTGTAATGGTTAGCGCGTTGAACTTTTACATAAAAAGGTCCCGGGTTCGATCCCCGGTGCCGGCAACATCAAAATAATATGTATGAGTTTTTTCTATCCCTCATACGTATCCCAATGTCCACCTTCGGAGTTCCCATAGCAATTAACCCCACCGAAGTATACTAATGAATCAGAGCTATGAACCAAAAAGCTTCAATAAGTTCGTCAACTCTCCATCAGGTGGCGAGCAACAACTGTTTTAAGACTTATCATCTCGCGCAATTACAGTGTTGCCATGTCTGAAGCCCTTCATCTTTCCCCATCTTTCATCTCTATGCTATCCCTTTCCAAAGAAAGCAACACACTAAATATAGGAAGTATTTCCTGAGTGTTGCCTGTCTTTTTTTTAAAAAAAAAAAAAAAAAAAAGAGAAGAGAAGATCGGATAATCAAGAATTTTTTTACGATATATCCCAAAGCAGTTCCGAAAGAAGCTAAAACTGAACTTTTAATAGATGCCAGTCTTCCCACCATTAAAAGAAGAGCCCGAGAATATGGTCTAAGAAGTTATAGATGTACAAAAAAACCGTTTGTGTCGTAAAAAAAACCGAAAAGCTCGGCTTGACTTTGCACGCACCCACATTTGAACTGGACTCAACATCAATGGAAAAACGTATTGTGGTCAGATGAGTCTAAATTCAACCTCCGGGGATCAGATGAAAGAGCCAATGTTCGAAGACCACGAGGCGAAATGTTTAATCCCAGATACACAACCACAGCCACAGTGAAGCACGGAGGTGGAAACATTATGATGTGTGGGTGTTTTTCAGGAAATAGGATTGACCCAACTCACCGCATTACTAGCACAATGACGGCCACAATCTGTAGAGATCTTTTGAGTTCAGTTATGCTTCCGGGAATGGGAATGCTGAATGGGAAATGCCACTCTCATGGACCTTCCAGCACGACAACGACCCAAAACACACGGCTGGGGTTGTAAAAGTTTGGCTGCAGGTAAATGAAATTAATATCATGTAGTGGCCGGCTCAATCTCCCGATCTCAACCCGATTGAGAACATGTGGATGATTGTAAAACGGAATATCGGCAATAAAGTATTCCGAAATGGTGATGAACTTTTCGTCGTGTTGGAGCAGCAGTGGAATGAAATTTCTGACGATTATATTAAAAAGCTCATTGCTTCAATGCCTAAGAGGTGTTCAGAAGTTATAAAAAATAATGGCTACGCTACAAAATTCTGAGCGTTAAAACCATTGTTTGTATTTCCTGTTAATTACTTTAATAGTTGCAAATGTTTTGAACACTGCACTATCGACTTATTATGTTAAAATTACTTTTTCTATATTTTTGATAAGTTACGAATAATTTGTTTTTGTATTTGTAAAATTATATGCTATAACAGAATTTACTAATAAAAAAAAAAACAAAAACTTATACCACAAATCTTTTTTGACCAAAAAAAATTATAATTACCTAAACCATGATTTCAGTTGCAAATGTTTTGAACACCACTGTATACACAACAAATACTAGAAAACTTAGATGTCTAGTTAAAAAAAAATATATATGTTTAACTTTTCATGCTGTGAAAAACGCTTAATTAGCCTTACTAAATTATCAACCTAAACAACAAGCATCAAAGAATTTAACAACAATTTTATTAAAGAATTTTTTGCTCAACTAAAACAACTATTTACTACAAACTATTTAATGAATGCATAAATTAAACTAAAATTGAAGGTGCAAGAATCAACATATATTAAATATGCAAAATATAACACGTGCCAACATTTAAAGCTTTAAGCTAAAAAGCAAAAGCACTGGCATCACTAATGAGATAAGAAAGAATGTACAAACAAAAAAAAAAAAAAAACTGTATTAGATAACACTATGCTACAAATTTGGGTTCACCAATTTTATACTGAATAAATCGAACCGAAAATTAAAGTAGACTATTGGTAAATCAAAACACCCAAAGAGTTTTTAAAACTTAGCTCGGATTTAATTTTTATGGTCTTTTGAAGTGGGCATACGAAATTTTTTTAAATTTTAATGAAATAGACTACAAGGGCGAAAACTAGATTGTATATGTAGATGTATTTTCATATATGACTTCGTATATCATTAGAGGTGTTCAACATTGTATGGCCACTTTTCAAAATGAGTTGTAAAGTCAACGAATTGGCTTATTTGGTTTCTTTGTATATAAAAACATTAAATATGAAGTTTGGAGCCTATTGAATAAAAATCGAGGCGGACATGGATTGAAAATTTAAATTGTGTTTTGTATGCGAAAATTATGAAAAGAATTTGGTTCGTTTGTCTATAAAAATATTTAATATGAAGTTTGTTGCCGATTGAATAAAGAAAAGTCGAGGCGAAAATTGATTGAAAATTAAAACTGTTTTGTATTAAAAAAGAAATTAATTTTTTTAAGTTTTTGGAAAAAAAAAATATTCCGTAAACTTTTTAATTCTATGTAATAAATTAATCGACATAAAGAGAAAATAATGTTTTAAAACGGTATAAAAACCCACAAATCGGTTAAGAACTAGAACAGTAATAAAAGGTACCACATACCAATGATGTGCCAACTACCACTTGGACACAAAATCCGAGCACACACGTTATCCAAATTAATTATTGTAACATAATTTTTTTTGTTTAATGGACTCATAAATTGTGAGAAAGGAAATATTTTTTGTTAGGATGTCGTTAACCTGTCCTAAGGTGACAACGGACAATATTTTTCAGATATTTTTCGAATCTCCAATTTCAAATTTTAAAAAGTTTCATAAAAAAATCGAAAAAATTTAGATTTGAACTTTAAGGATTTGTTAAATGTATTTTAGTGAACGAAAATACAACATTTTATAAATTTCCCCCAGTACACTTGGGTGGGGCGGCGATTCGTTTTTGGCGGATTTCGAGGACATTGTGTGTTTTTGGTAATAAAAAAGTTAATTTGTTGTCATAAAATATTTAAAATCTAAAAAAAAAATCAGCTACTTTTTTACCTTTTGTTGTTTTATTTTATGGTAACAACTCGAGGTTGAAAAAAAAAAATGTCTTTGTACATCATTAACCCATTTGGACCTGTGGCTCAAAATTAACCGCGATTTATTTATTTCATTTTAGAAAAAACATCAAAGCTTTGCTTACTACTATTGCATTTAAAGAAATATGATATGAAATATTTTGACACAATGTGTGAAGCTGCTATGTTAAAAATGTTGGCCAAATTGAACAACGTTAACCCGTGCCGTGCCGCATTGCGATTAAAGGAGATACTGTGAAATTCTACATAACTATATTTGCACAAAACATTTTTATCAGCCCAATTCTCAATAACAATTACGTGAGAATTGTTTCCCTATTCCTTGTTCCCCTATTCTTAATAAAATCTGCCCGGGGATTTTTTCACTTTTCCCTATTCTAAACGAATTTCGAAAATGGGAAACTCATCCTCCGGAAAAAAGGAGGTATTATGAATGTCAATAATAGGGAGAATTGTGATAGCATTTTTATGAATTATTCCGCCAAAAAATTAAAAATGTAAGTATTTTATCTTTTCAATAAAAAATTAATAAATTATTATTATTTTAATTATTATTATGGCATTATTCTTACTTTCAGGTCAAAAACATCAAATAAGCAGCAGATAGAGATTCTCTTAAATACAATGCAAACGCACCCAGATATTGCGTGCGGTTTTTATAAACGAAGCAGGAAGGAGCTGAACAGGGTTTGGTGCAATTTGGAGAAAGAATTGAACTCAGCAGAGCCAACCAATAGACTTGTGTCGTTCGCGAATGAACTAGTTCAATTGAACTACTCGCTCAATTGAACGATGTGACCTAGTTCAGCTCTATTCGCTCTTCTAGTTCGTTTTAATCATTTAGTTCAGTTTTTTTCATCCTCTTTTTACCATTGTGTAGTTTTCTTGAAATTAAAATGAAAATTACGTCAGATCCAGATACATTTTTTAACTGGAAGAGCGAACTAGTTCATTGATTGGAGTTTAACTAGAAAGATTGCTCACTTAAACTAACTAGATTGCCCAAGTCTAATAACCAAAGCCAAACGCCAAACAGCAAAACAGCTGATTTCGAAAATTCAGTTCTCTCTCCCATATTATTCTTTTCCCGCCTGTTTAGAATAGGAGGATTTTTCCCAGGAGAAAATAAAATCGGAAGAGGAAAAAATCCGAGGGAATATTCATAATCGGGCTGTATACTTTTTTTATTTTCCATACCTGGCGAAAAACATTCCTTTATTATTATAAAAAATATTCTGAAGTAAATTAACCTATAGAAGCGCTTGGTGTCAAAATTACCCTTAGTTGAAAAGTCTTAATATTAAAGTGTGATATGCTAATACGGCTGAATTTCAGTTTATGGGGGACACCCCTAGAGAAAAAATCTGAATATGCCATCCCCTTCAGAATGTTCCCAGGAGTACGAAAATCATAATGAATAAGGGGACTCACGCCCCCTATGGGCGTGGCAGTCGAAAAACGACCCGGCCCACCTACGTAGACAATATGGGTATCAAATGAAAGCTAATGTCTTCACGATTCCAAAAATAGCCATAGTTGCCAGATCGGGCGGTTTTTTGCAGCCGATACGGCCATTTTTGTTAAATAGGGGCGGGGGTGAAAAACGACCCATGCCACCTACTTAGGCAATATTGGTATCAAATGAAAGGAAATGTCTTCATGATTCCAAAAATACCCGTAGTTGCCAGATCGTCCAGAATTTGAGGAAGATATGTTAATTTTTATAAAATGGGGGAAGGACATTTTTTTTGTTTATTTCTTTTTAGCTCGGCCAGAGGCCGAGCACTCGAGATCCCCGCCGTCTAGAATTAAGACATACTGGAGTTAAAAACCCCTAAGCCCGGCCGTAGGCCGGTCACGCAGAAAAACTTTACTAAGCGAAGCCAGTATAACAAAGCGTGGAAACTCACAACTTTACGTGAGTTCTCATGCTTCTCCAAGGGGATTGATTTACTATGACCTCCACGCGGTAATCCCTGGGTAACGCTAACAATAGTAATCTTTTCGCTCAAAATTCTCATTTTTGTTTGATTTTAACAAAATATAAGCAAAAAAAAAGGAAAAAAAAAATTTCCCCCACCCCAAATTTTGCCAAAATGGCCATATCGGCTACAAAAATCGCCCGATCTGGCAACTACGGCTATTTTTGGAATCGTGAAGACATTAGCTTTCATTTGATACCCATATTGTCTACGTAGGTGGGCCGGGTCGTTTTTTCGACTGCCACGCCCATAAGGGGCGTGAGCCCCCTTATTCATTATGATTTTCGCACTCCTGGGGTCATTTAAAGGGGGCGTGGCATTTTTTTTTTCCAGGGGTGTCCCCCATAAACTGAAATTTTGCCGCTAATACTTCTCAACTAAGGGTAATTTTGACACCGATATCATCTAAGGGTCAATTTAGTTCAGAGTATTTTGTAATGAATTAAAGAAATGGCTTTTGGCTAGCCATGTTAAATAAGGACAGATTTTAAATATTTTTTTTTTGTTCAGATGTATATAAAATTTCGCATTATCTCCTTTTATCTCTATGCGGCACTGCACGGGTTAACGTTTGTTTTAAATTTGGCCAAAATTGTTAGCATAACGGCTTTACACATTGTATTCAATGGCAGTAATCAAAGCTTTGACGGTTTTTGAAAAATTTAAATTAATCAGTCTGGGTCATTTTGGGCCGCAGGTCCACATGTGTTAAAAAAAAATTGTTTTCAGCCTTGAGTAATTATAATAAAACTAAACAATAGACGGTACAAACGTAAATAGTTTTCTATTTTAAATATTTCGTGACAACAAATTGGTCTTGTTATTACCAAAAAACTCAAGTTACTTGAAATTCGTGTATCGCAGGAGATTTGCAAATTTTTTTATTTCCATTCCCTAAAAGTATTTAACAATTTAATGAAGTATGAGTTTCAACTGTTTCAATTTTCTTGAAGAAAATTTTTTTAAATTTAAAATTTTATATTTGAAAAATATTCGAAAAATGATCTCCGTTTATGACGTCACTTTAGGACAGGTTAACGACATCAAAAAAAAAATTCACATCCCACAACTTAGGCGTCCATCAAATAAAAAAATTATGTTGTAGTAATTTATTTCGAAATTGTGGCGGATACAAAACACATTCGAAACACAGTTTCAATTTTTAATCAATTTCCGCCTCGACTTTTCTTTATCCAATCGGCAACAAACTTCAATTTAAACATTTTCATATACAAAGGAATCCAACTAACCCATTCGTTGACTTTAGAATTCACTTTAATATTTTCGAACGCCTCTAATGATCATATATCGGCAGATACATATTTTTATGTGGATTAAATATACTATGAAATTTTAAGTTATCACCCATAATGGAAATACTATAAAAAGTAGAGAAACTTCGAAAGGCCATACAAATTAAATCAATGCTAAGTTTTTAAAACCCTTTAAGATTTTTGGTCTACTGCTGGTCTGCCTTTATTTTCCGTTAGTTTCGTTATTGATACTATTTCTTGTTGCACAGTGTAATTGGTGTTGGAGGTTTAACGTATTAATAATTTATGTCTAGTTATACAAAATTAAGATTATTAATAATAAATGTATAAATATTTATGAAATTAAATTGATTACAAAAATCCAGGCATCCTTTAATGCTGACAAGGGAGAATAGGAAAGAAAAGGGATTTGTTGCTAATACTTGGCTCAAGGATTATGTCAAATTTTTATATTTTATCAGAGATAACTATTGATTTGTATGAAAATCCATTTGCAAATTTGCATTTTATGTGAAAAAAAAAAATCATAGAACAGAAAACAAACACACACACACAATTTCCCAAAATAGAAAACGAAAAAAAGTACACACAAATATTTGTGTGATTGCTTTGTTCCATTGGGGATTTACACGAATACGTATGTAGTATATTTATGTTTGTATATGTGACTTTCCAAGCCAATTGATCCGATAAAGAAAATGGTTAAAACACGCTTTTCTATTGATTATTTTTGGAGAAAATATTCATTAAATATTGGCCACATTAAATTGTTTCATATTTGTATGTTAAAACTACATGGCGTTTGATGCATTTTATTATAGATATTTTTGATTACTCATACGCCATGTAGTTTTAATAAACAAATATTAAAATATTTAAGAAGGACAAAATTCAACAAATATTTTCTCCTAAACTAATACGAGTTACAATATGAAATAAATAAATTTGTTTTTCGATTGCACGATTAAGTAATGAATTTTTTAAAAAAATTTAATTTTTTTCAAAGCCTCCATAAAATATATATTGATTAAGATACATTTCTAACATTTGCCAAATTGAGTCTGAAACAGACGTTTAAATTCAAACTCAAACAAAATTCAAACTCTGCTCTCTGGCAATTCTTCCCTAACTACGTAAGCGCCATCTATCGAATATACAAAGAATATATCATAGATGTGGTATCACTTACAACATATGGGAAAACAGTGGACATTAGAGTGAGGTAAGTTTCTAAAAATATAACGGTTGTGTTTTTGGAGTTGTACTTCTTAGATTATGTATGCAAGAACAGAAACACCGTGTACTGAAAAAAACTAGTTTTAATCACAACAAAACTCGACCTGACGATAGATCAGTGCGCTAAAGCGCTCTGTCTTACGTGTAGTGCGACTGCATGTGGCATTAGATATTAGTTTATATATACCACGGTCAGTGATTGCACAGAAAATTTCATATAGACGCAATCGAACAAATAAAAACATATCAAATATTACATTATTCAAAAAAAAAAACAGGGTCACTGACGAAGGTTCAATACCAGAAACTGCGCAGTCTGATTCAGAAAATTGAAAAATTACAATGTAGTTATGATTTTTAGTAAATACACTCATTCTTCTCTACCACGCCTTTCACAATCAAAATATATGAGTAAAATTGGTCAATATTTAACAATACCTACTTCGTCCAACTTTTAGGAAAAATTATATAGGTTGCAAAACTTTTTTTGTTCCCATCATATAGAACAACAAATATTGTAAGTTTGATACTGATACGACATACTTTTTAATGTACGGGGCGTGGTTCCAGGGGAGCAGAGGGTAAATGGGAAATTTCCTCCCCCAAAATAATATTTTTCAATACAAAAATGTAAAAAAGATTAAAGAATAAAAAGAAAAAAAAATTAATAATACTCTAAGTTTCCTCCCCAAAACCTATTAATGAATCTGCGCCTGATCGGGGCAGTTGACTTGGATAGCAACATATTCGTATGTATAAAGGCAGCTAGTCATGCATGGAGTTAGGATTGAAGAATTTTTGTTTTCTATGTTTGATTTTGCAAAATCTTTTAGCTATTTTCGTTTGAAAAATACCACCTGCTACTAGCAAACAAACAACCAACCAATGCATACATACATACATACATTACAAGTTCATATGATACTTATGTATGTATTTGTATAAAATGGATGATTGTACGTACGTACCATCATCATCATCGAGTTTAACAAAAATATGTCTATGTGATCTAATATCAGAGCGAAAATTTGATATACTTCACATATATTCTAACTAAATATAAAAATCAATGACTATGTAAAAATTTATATCATCAAACACAGTGGGGCTTTTTTTTAAATAAAATTAAGTAGTTTTCAGTTTTGAAAAATTTCTATTTCTCGATATCGATACCACTAAAAAAGTTCCAATCAAAAAAAAATAAATTTTTCAAACGTTTTAGTTTACCAAGCACAACATCTAAGGGGTTTACCCTATTTAGAAATCAAAAAAAAAACAACAATATTTAAACAGTTATAAAAAAATATATGTGTGATAGAAAGATATTATTGTACATTTTTTTAAAAAATATTCTAAAATAAGAATAAACACGGCAACCCTGGTTAACATTTCATTATATGGGTTTTATTTTAAAAGCAAAATAGGGTGCCGTGGTGAAGATGACAAATATCGAAACTGTTTTTTCTAAAAACAAATATAATAACTTAGACGGATTTTTGAATTTGTATATAAATAAAAAAAACACCCAAAAAACAGTTTTTTTGTAACCGTCATATAATGACAATAGTAACTAATTTTATTACTATTAATTACTGAAGAAGAAAACATTTTTATTGAAAAAATTTAACGGACAGAATGAATATATGCCAGATTGTTGCAGTTTCGTCCTCTCCAAATACTCATCTGTGGTTCATTTATGTGTCAATTGAACAAAGTATTTCAAATGGTAAAATTGCTCGATATGAAAAAGTTTTTACTTTGTGTCGCAGTGAGTTTCACACCCACAGCCATACATCATACTATGACTTTTATCATCACCTCTTAGCGAGTTGAGCCACGGTCACAACAGCGATGAGTGTGGCTAAGTGGAGTTTTGTCAATCACAGCCTACACAATATATTGTTTTAATCAGAAAAGACAGATTTAATAATAATAACTATGAACAATTTATTTTTCAACAAAAATGCTTCCTCTTTTTAATCCTATTGTTATCTCTTTTTCACAAATAATTATCACATTATGATGCGCTTTATTCACATTCATTAGTTGGATACCCATTGTATGTTAGAGATAGAGTTGCCGCTGGGCAAATTTTTTCAATTGTTTCTGGGGTAAACTGTTTGAAAACGTCATAAAATGACAATCGTCATTAATTTTACTATAATTAATTACTGAGGAATTTCTTACAGGAATAAGAAGAAGAAGAAAACATTTTTATTGCAAAATTTAACGGTTACAATGGATATGCCAGACTGCCGCAGATGTTTTCTTTTTGTTTTTAATTGCCAAACTTTTAAAAATGTGTCTATATAGGGGACTTAATTTTGTAATCCTCCACAAAACAAAAACAGATCGAAAATCGTTCAACCGATAATAAAAATCCACGGCAGGTTTATAATTTTTGATTGTTTTTGTACATTTCAAATTTTACCTTTCCTAGCAGTAAAGTAATTGGAAAAACATTAAGAAATAATATTAATTCGGTCAGTTTTTAAAATAAGTTCCCACATAAAACTTTTTGAATTTGGAGAACATTTTTTTGTTAAACTGAACAAAAATTTAATATTTCGCCAAAATTGTAAAGTAATTCGACTTTAACGGTCGTATCGATCTTAAAGCACTCAAAAGCTTTTAAATGCTATAGTTTTCGCGAATTTTGAGAAAAAAAGATTATACCGTTATATCGCGATATGGGCATTAAAATTCGCAAAACAACGTTAAACTCAACAAAAATTCAATATTTCGCTAAAATTGTAACATAATTCGACTTATGGGGTCCTATCGATCTTAAAGCACTTAAAAGCTTTTAAATTTTATAGTTTTCTGAGAAAAAAAGATTATTGCGTTATATAGCGAAAAAACGAGCGCATTATGCTTAACGCAATTTAAAAACATTTTGAAGTATTTTTGGGCCACTAATGCAATTTTAATAGAAAAAACTGGACAGTGCCACAGTAGCCATTAAGCCTCGTTTTCATAATGTGCCGTTAGCTGTTAACTAGGACTTTAAGTGACACATTTGTTGTTGTTGCCCATATAAATTTCAGTAATGGGGTCTTAAAATTTAAAGTTAGGTTTAAGAACGAAGGAAAATTTTGAACATTGTAGGCGTAAAAACCAACGTATAAACTATATGCTCTTGTGGAAGAATCGATTACATAGTTTCAGAGATATTTGGGATATTTGAGTACGGGATGAATAAAAAAAATCAATTCAGTTTTTAATAAAATTCGTTCATTTTACACTAAAAGAACTATTCTCCATAATATTACTGAAAAAGTTTCATAGATTCAATGAAAAATTTCATTATATACAAGAACTTTATCATTAAATTTCATAATTTCACAAATTTAATAAAAAAAATTACCTTTAGAGCTATAAAATTGTTTTAAAGACTTTTTATTTTTTTCATGAAATTTCATAATTTCATTAATTTGCATATATTCATGTCTTCAATATATCTTATAAAGTGCGTTAGTAATATTTAATGATTTTGCAATTCTATAAAATCGTTTCCAAATTTGTATGAAGCGTTTCATTTTTCAAGACATTCATGAATATTTTCATTAATTCAATAAAACTTATTCATATTATAAAATTTTATGAAACTGTTTCACAAATTCTATTAACGTATCATTGTCGGAATGATTCATTAGTTTCATGAAAATGTTCATTAATTATACAAAGATTTTCATAAACATTGACTTGAATGAAACCGGTTTTATAGATTATATGAAAAGTTTTAATAAATGAGTTCCAGTGACAATTTTCATTAGGAAATTCATCAATGAAGTGAAGATAATTCTCGCAGTAAATTAAAAAAAAATTTTAAGAAAAAATATGCAATTTCTACTAAAAATTAGCAACGTAAAATTTTTTCGGAGTGTATAAAAGAAAAAAAATTTATCGATACATATTGAAGGAGTTTGGGGTAGTGTGGCAGTAGGCGTTAAGTAGTAAATTATGGTTTTTCCAACACTAATGCATTTTTAGACATTCTATATACAGCGTCTTATTGATTAAAATGAAGTGATTGCAATTAACTAATTAAGTTTTTATTTTGATAGCTGTTGGAAAAAATTATTGAACAAACTTTTTTTGTTCGCTTTTTGGCAAAAAGAGGATATTCTCGTTATCATTTTTAATTTTCTAAATATACAAAAATATAATTTTGTAAATATACAAAAATATAATTTTGTAAATATACAAAAATATACTTTATTGCCATATATTTGGAATGACAAACCTATATCCAAAAAAATTTGCAAAGTCTTTAACCCCTCTGAAGCGTATTACTTATATATATGTTTTTTTTTCAGAACTCTATCCTGTTGCGTAAGACGTATATATACGTCCACCTCACATACGTGTAACATTTGTTTTTTTCCACGCAACTAGCGAAGGTTTTTTAATCTTGACTAGTAGTTAAATTAGGCGAATTTTTGTGAATACATTCAGTTTGGGGTGAAGTTTTAATATTATTTTAAGAGCTCTTTAATGGTGTGTTAGTATATTTTGAAAATATGTATAGTACAGTTTTAATAAATTTAAGAGACATGCCGCCAAAATACATTATAAAATACCACAAATACATATATAAACAAAAATGAGTTGGTAGAAGCAATAAAGGATATCAAAATAAAAAAGGACGGTATATTTAATCTAACGTAATAATAATATGCCACTTCAAAATTTAGATCTCTAAAAAAGCCTAACTATTATCATATTCATTTATTTCATTATATAGAGATTTCTGTATAATTTAATTAAACAAAATGCTTCTTAAATTAAATTCTTAGAATTCCGTAAACACGTTTAAGAGAGCTGTTTATTTGAATTGTACAAACATAACAGCCAGCTTTTACTACTGTGTCCATTTTGCCTTAGAATATTCGGTGAAAGATTTGGGTAGTATTTCTACAAGATATTCGCCACTACACAAATGTGTGACTACATGTATTTTGTTTTTGTAGTGCATGTATTTTGTAACTTTTATTTAATTCGTGTGAAGCAAAATTAATTTTTCCGTGGTTATTTTTATCGTTTCGAATTTTTTTCTTATAATTTTCTTTTGAATGTATCTGTTAATAAACATTTAAGGCGTTATAATTCTTTTTTTTTTTAGATTTCTCACTTCACCCCAAAATGGGGGGTTATTTTTTTGAAAAGAAAAATATTGAAATGCAACAAAGAAATGAGTTAGTTGACAAGTTAGTTGGCAAATAAATTAGTCCACTAATCACTCTGTAGGTTGTGTCTATTGAACGACTTAAAAAACTGTTGAAGTGATATTTGAAGGTGCTAAAGAAATTGTATTACCATTTCGTTCAAATAAATGCCAAATAATAAGTTCTTTTCAAAACCCATAGTAAATCTAGTTTAAAAATTTAAAATCCCTAGATTTTTTAGCTTTGTAAGCTACTGTAAAAACTATAATTTCAACACACATACACAAAATGTATGAATATATGTTTTTGTATAAATGTGTGTTTGTAAATTTTCATTCCGGCATATGTGAGAAGTAAATATAAAAGTTCGAGTGTAAAACATACAAGCACACAAATGCATATACAGCAAAAAAGAAACACATGAAATCACAGCGTTCGGAAGCAATTTTACAAATGAAAACATACAATAATAAATATGATTTGACAAGCAAGTGATGGTCCATAGTCTCTGCACTTTGAGTAGGCAACAGTAGTAACAGAGTGGGTGGTTGATGGTTAAATAAGTATAAAAATTTTATAACAAACTATACTTACATACAAATTCGCTACAAAAAAAAAAAGTTTCTCTTTTGGCTTATAATAACATTTTGATCAACATACAAATAACAGTCAACCCACTCTACTCTCTAGCACAAAGTAACAGTTCAAAAACAACATCTGCAGTAGTAACAAACATGAAAACCTTGATATTACTTTTGCAATCTAGTATAGGAAAGAGTTTCAGTGTATAAATTTTTATACAGATTTGCAAACAAAAATACAGTAAGGGAATATTCACTAATGTGGTCTGTCCGGTGAAGTTGACGTTTCGTTTAGTTTGCGCGTTCTTAGATTGAATATGTCAAAACTGTCATCAAGTTAAATTTCCGTTATCGCTAATTTAAGAAACTTTCGACGTGAATGCACAAATTTTTCCTGGTTTTATTGTGTCTTTTCAAAATAACACAGCATAAAGTATAATATTTATAATAATTTTCCAACTCGGATTTTTGCAAACGGTAAGAATTTTACTCACAATTTATAATGGGTGATAACCAATTCGTTGCGGGTATTGGTAAGGGTTACGCTATTTTCGTTTATTTCGGTAACGGTATTTTAGGGGAATCGATGTTTTAGTTATTTCGGTAACGGGTTTTTAGTGTTAACGATATTTCACTTATTTCGGTAAGAGTATTTAAGTTATTTCGGTAACGTTATTTTAGGGATAACGCGTTTTTAATTATTTCGTTAACGGTATTTTAAGGATAATGTGGTTAAAGTTATGCAAGTAATGTAAATGTACACCAATATTTTTAGACCCATTATGCACGAGTTCTAATGACTTTCTAGTTTATGATCAAACTTTGGGGAAATATATCTATTTACAGTTTTTTTTTTTTTAATCTTGTCAGAATATTTCGATAACGGAATTTTAAGAATAACGCTATTAAAATGAATTCGGTAACGATATTTTAGCGATAACGGTATTTTAGTTATTTCGGTAACTGTATTTAGTTATTTCGGCAACTGTATTTATGGATAATGGTATTTTAAGTATATCGGTAATGGTATTTTAAGTATAACGATAGTCAGCTGAAAGGGTTTTGAATCGATAACGGTCTTTTAGCGGTATTGCCTGCCATCCATGCAACCAAAAACAAATTGATGTCATAAAATATGTAATAAATACAAAACAACTACATACACTAAAACAAAAAGTTTGTAAAGTCAACAAAAAAATTTGCTATGTCAGCAACATTTTAGTCAGGAAGGTGCTTGCAAAAAAATTTGCTAATGACAGCAAAATCTTTTGCTGTAAGTCAGCGAGCTGGTTTTTAGCAACAAAAATAGTGGATTCAGCAAAAGTTTTGATAACACTTATTTGATTAAAAAAAAAAATCTTGCGAAAAGTTAATAAAATTATTGTTGAATTAGTAGACTGAAAAATCCTCAAAACATTTGTAGAAAAATTATACTTTAGTTAATTTATTTTTATTCTGATTCTTTTAAAAATAATTTACAAAACAAAAAAAAATGTTCATACTAACACTCTGAAGACATGAATTAATTTAATATCTGAAAATATATAAAAATAATTATATATAACATAAACAAAATATTCTCTCTTATCTACTTATATCAATGATTGTCTTAATGATGGCATTTTTTAAAGGAAGACAATTAAATTAGGTAATTCTAGAAACGAAGCGAAAAAAATAACAAAATATGACTTTTTTGCAGTACGAAAAGGAATTATAAAAAATTACATAAAAAGGGTTCTTCTCCTTCGCTTTCTCATTCCTCCTTCGCTTTCTGTTTACCTGAACGTATATTTGTTTGCCGTTTCAAATTGCCAATTTGACCTCACTACTTTAGTAATCATTATAAACATTAGGATTACAAATACACATTAAATCTTTATTAAATTTAGATACTTTATTTTGTCTTTTATTTAATTGATAGACAATTACTTTCACAAGCCGGTGACAACCCAAAATTTAAGTTGTTTAAATTCACAATTTTGTTTTATATATTAGAAGCAGATACAAAAATCTTCAATGGTATCAATCTGGTTGTCGTCGACACTATTAATGTACTTATCAGCACAATTTTTTTTTAGCGAAATAAATTAGTAAGAAATAAGTAAAACATTAGTTCAAAACAGTTAAATGCTGAATAAGTATGACTCAAATTTTAGCTGAAAACATAATTTTAGCAAAAATGTTGCTGAAAAATTGTTTACCTAATTTACAAGACGTTTACTTACTTCTTCTCTTCTTCTACATTTCCGCTTACCTCCCTGTGGAGCATAGGGCCTCATTTTTTACTAACTAATGTGGACATTTTTTGTATTGATTGACACAAGAAAATTATCTATTGCAGAAAAGTACCCAAAGAGTTGACATATACACTGATCTAATGTAAATAGGAATATTCCACTTAGTTTTATTTTTTTTTTGAGTGTAGCTTAAAAACCAGATGCAGTACCACATTAGCGAACATTCCCTCAATTTTTTTTTTGTGTTTTTTTGCTTTATACTTTTACTGCACACAGTAATTTAATATGCACCATGATAGTTTTATATACGATGAAAAAAAATATATAATGTCACTATGATTTTGCTGGTGCTGATGCTGGCTGGTGTTGGTGTCACCTGGCATCTGCCAAAGTAAATTGAAATTGTTCGCTAAATCTTCTAGAAATCAAACAAAAACAAAAAAATAATAATAACAACATCACCGGCAGCTGCAGTAGTTGTAGTAGTAGTGAGATATATGATGCAATGGAGATAATCGAATAACTAACAAACCATTCGGCAAATACTCTTACAAACCAACTAGTGCATCCCACACACACATATGCAAACATACAACAATTTTAATAAACTGCGTTGTGTTGTGTGACACTGTTATTCATTCACTAACACCAGTTACTCTCAGGGCATATTGTCACATGTGAACGAATGAATAATAGAGGACGGCCTTAAGGTTGAAAACTCGATGGAAAATTGAAAATGATGCAATAAAAATCATTCTTTTTGTGTTGAGGGTCTTTTTTTTATAGTAGAATAACTACTAATTTTAAAGATACTTAAATGTTATAACAGAAATCGGAGGTTTTCTGAAAAAACTGAGTAATTTAATATATCTTGATTTGAATTTACACTACTCGAAAGCCAAAAAAAAAACTAGCTTTGAATTATTCCACATGGGAACATAGGGCTTCTACAAGATTATTCCAACTTATTTTTTTATAACATATCGTTTTTATTTCGTCAATAGTTGTGTTTATTGCATTGAGTTCCTGGTTGATTATTCTTCGCCAAAAGATGTTCTTACGACCCGAGCGTCTGCTACCTTGAGGGTTAAATTATAAAGCAGTTCTTGTAACGCTTCCGATTGGCTTTCTTAATGTGTGGCCTATCCATTTCCACTTACGTCTGGCTATTTGACAATTTATAGGTGTCTCGTTCGTTAGCTTCCACAGGTCTATGTTGGTAATTGTGTTTGGCCAAAATATCCGGCATATTATGCGCAGACAGTTTTTTATAAAAACCTGTAGTCTTTGTGTAAAGGATTATGTCATCAACCATGTTTCGCTGCCATAGAGAAGTGTAGATTTTACACATGAATTGAATATACGGATCTTTGTATTTTTCGAAATTTGAGGTGATCGCCACGTTCTCTTTAATAAGCCAAATGCAGATCTGGCCTTTTTGAGTCGGTTTGTTATGGCTTCTTCCACCCGCCATCTATCGTCATTATGCATCCAAGATAGACAAACGAATTAACATATTGTATACATTGATTTTGTATTACAATATGGTTGTCAATTGTGTTGTTTATACGCATTGCATTTGTTTTATCAATGCTTAACTCCAAACCTACATTTTTTGATAGCATTACCAGGTCATTTGCTTTGCTCTGCATATTATAACATTTGTGAGACATGAGGCATTTCCAAACACTCAGGAAACTACTGCATTAAAAATCTGTAGTTGTTTGGGTTGTTATACAGGTTCTTTATTTTTAACGTAAATATCAGTCTTTTGTAGAACAAATTAAATTTTTTACTAAACTTGTAGTTTGGTTATTTTTGTAAAATTAGCTTTTAAAATAATAAAATTAAAATGGAAAATATGACTTTTTAGTTGCTATCGTTGGCATTACCCAGGGATTATAATAATTGGGTACTCACACTTAAACTTCCGTCCTCAAACCTTTTTTTTTGTAAAACGCATTTCACACAGCTGTTGGGGGTGTATTATACCCCAATGTAAGGACGGAAGGTTGTTAGTTATTTGATGAAATAGTTATTACATACATCCGGGAAGGTAAACGGATGGATCCTAAAAATAATATAATTTTTGAAATATTGAGGAAATTTCCTTTTGCTAGAGTACCCACACTTATGTTATGTTACTACGCGTACACTGATAGAAATTTGTGCATAGTATTAATGAACTCCCTTATTAATACAATTAATTTTTTGACAAAAAAATCTCCAAAGAAATGTTTAATTGAATCAGTGAACCATGTTTTATTAAATCAATTTTAATGAATATTTTCGTTGACCCAATGAAAATTTCCTAAAGTTTATGAAATTATTTTGATAAACTTAATGAAAGTTTAATGTGTTAAATGAATAAAATTCATAATTTTTATGAAATACTTTCACTACTATTTATTACAAAACAAAATTTTTTGTTATATAAATAAAACGCTTTTCTAAGAGGTTAAGATATTAGCCAAAAACAATTTTTTTTTTAAATAAAAAATAAAAAATTTGTTCACTTTTTACAGAAGCACTTAAGTTGACATAAGAAAATTGTTTAAGAATTTTGTAGTCAATTTATTTCAAAGTTTTAGTTAATGTTGTTTAACAAAAATATGTATGTCATTTGTAAATGAGGCTTTGAATTTTTTTTATCCAAAATGTACTAAGAAGGAAAAAAATCATCATTGATTTAATGAATATTTTTAATGAAGTTATAAAAAAAGTCATTTTTCAACAAATAACTAATCAGTGGACAACCCGATGAAAAAAGTTCCGATATTGGTATATGCAATCATAAATAGACGTAATTCTATATCACATCATATCTCAGCTGATCCAAAAAAGGCCATTTCTCATGTGATCCCATGGGATCTCCTCTGATATAATTTGATCACAAAAACGGGTTTATTTAATTTGATCAAATTATATATAATTTAATACAAATTGATATAGCTTCATAAAATTCTTTGGAAAGTCGCAGTACTATCATATTTCAATAAAAAATATTCCGTTCAAAAAAACAAACTACATCAAGTGACTGTTTTATGATTTTTCATTCATTTTAAGATTCGTTTTTTGTTATTTAAAAAAATAAATAAAATAAATGTGTATTTATTTTTTACTACAATTTCGGTTCATTTTTTGAAAACTAAAAAAACAAATGGCAATGTTAGTTGAATTTACTGAAATGAAAGTCTTTCGTTAAGTGAAATTTCATTTGTTTTTAACTACATTTACAGTGGTCTTTACCTACGTAGTATTCTAAGTGTATGTACGCTAAATCCATATCTGATAAAAACAAATTTTTCTCATCTGCAATTTTTTAAATATCGCGGTTTTTTTAATTTACATCATTCGCCAAATTTTTAAATAGATTTTGGAAAAATTTTCATAATTTTATCACAAAATTCTGAAATATGTTTTAAGAATATAAATATGTATACACAAAATTATCTTTAATTTGAGTACAATCATATCGGCGTTTGTATCAGGATACTGTACTGGTTGGTATTGCAAGGAAGTTGAAAATTGCCCTTATTTTGTTTTATCCTTTAAAATTTTATGCATGTTAAAAAAATTAAAATTCATTCCAATGAATACATTATTATGTTTAAATTGCAAATACACTGAAAACATCCTGAAATATTTAGAAAACAACTTTAAATTATAACTAAATTAGCACACGCTTTAATTTCCAAAGTTAAAAAAAGTTATTTCATATAAAAATGTATTCCCAGGCAGAAAGATAAAATCGACACAATGTTGGCAAAGCGTCGGAGACGGTTGGTTATGGGTAGGCAGAACATGCGATTCACAATATTAGCAGTATTATCCTGTTACCCGATTTATAAAAGTGGCCAACCGTCGGTTTAAGCGAACTAGCCAAAAATAGCTTAAATTAAATTTGAGAAATATGTATAATACAATACATTTAAAAAGCAGCAATACAGTTCGTTCTTAGTCTTATACATCATATTTAAATGTATAAAATATAATAAAATATTTAAAAAATGATTCTAATTGGTTGTAATATTGGTAAAAACAATATTGGAAAATAATTTTGAGAAGGGGGACTGGCAAAACACATGCTTTGCAAACAAAATAGTGTTTTCCTAGTACAATATTAGTTGTATTGTTTTTAATTTTTTGCACGGTGGGTTTTACAAAAGTAGCTGATTTTATTGCCGATTTTTTTTTTTTTTTAATTATGACATGCCATCAACTAACCTTCCGGGGCGCATAAAGAGTTATTTCATTTTGAAGATTTGAAGTGATTTTTTGATTATATTTTAGAGAAAAAACATGAAAATCTCTTTCGAAATAACTTAATTTATTATTTATTTGTCGAAACCCAACTGTAACAATGATGGCCGTTGCTTTTCAGGCGGATACAATTCGAAATGTCAAGGTACCCTTTGATAGAGAGGGTAGAAGGGGGAGCATTCGACACTTTTGTTAAAACTTGTGGTTACTCAACCAACATATTTTTTTTTTTTTTGGAAACATTGTTTTTTATCTTAAATTTTACACTTTAACTTTAATTTTTGTATGCTTACAATATAAATTATATTTATTGCTCTAACTGAAATCGGTTAAACTGACCCACCTATATGGTAAATTCGCCAAGTTGATGTTAGCTATAAATATTAAGGTTCTGGCGGAAAACTTATATTTTACATTAAATAGTCATTAAGAGATATAACAATATCTGTTATTTCAGCAAATGAAAATCAGAAGTATATATTTGCTACGAATTGGTCACAGAAATTACTGTCAAAAAAATTTCAATTAAATTTTTGTTTGATTTCAAACTCACTTTCAATTAAAAGTTTGATAATATATATTATCAAATTATATTAAATTATTATATTATATTAAATGTTTAACTGAACATGAATTTGCTGCACGCAAAATTTAGAGTTTTTATAACCCATAATGACAACAAAAAAAAAATATCTAAAATTAAAAAAAAAACTCACCAAAATTAAGAAAAATCGGCCAATAAAAAAAAAAAAATTGCTAAAATTTAAAAAATTCGCCAAACCTTAAAAAAAATCGCTAAAATAAAAAAAAAAAAAATACTAGAGTGTGATCGCTAAACCGTCATGACTTGGTATTGTTACGTTTGTAATGTAAGAAGAGCACTGGTTTGATTCTTACAGCCGCAGGTTGTTGAAAAATTTATCATATAGAGATAATCTGACAATTATAAGACACAAATAATAATAAAATTTAAATGGAAAATCACTGATGACGCCTGTCCAAAGGCAATTTTTTTTTTACAATTTTGTTTATTTTTTTTTTTTTTTTAATTTTAACGAAACTAAATTTAATTAGATTTTGAATTTAAATTATGATTGGCGAATTTGAATTTAAGTTTTGACGTTCTTTCAATTATAAAAGCTTTTTTAAATGTTAATGAATTTTTTCCCCAATTTTTGACGATTTATTTTGCAAGTGATTTTTTTTGGCCTACAAACCTGCTTGCATGTTAGCAGCGTTTTTTACTGGGTATGTAGGTAAAAACCACTGCAAATGTAGTTAAAAACAAATAACATTTCACTTGAAAAAAATACCACTTACATTTAAGTAAATTCAACTAACATTGTCATTTGTTTTTTACTGTTAAAAAAATTAACAATTGTAGAAAAAAACATTTATTTGTTTATAATTTGATATTTGCAAAAAATTCAAAAGTTATAACCCTAATGTCTATCCTCTACCACATGTGAAGTAGAAGTGCATAAATTTGTGACGTGAAAGATAATCAGTAGGGCAAGGAATTTCATGCAACTAAAAAAGAAAAATAGGCGCTTAAAATATGCAGTAAAGAATCCAAATATGCACTTAAAAGATGTATTTATATCGATATACGGACAAAAAACTAAATAATATGCACTAAAAATCCAAAAAAATGCACTGAAAATCAAAAAAAAATATGCACATGCAATTTTAGGATTTTTAATAATCAATTTATTAATCGAGATTGTTGGTTAAAAAATGAAGTTTAATATAAATGTCTAACCTGTGAAAACCAGATGCTATTTATGTTTAAGGTGTTTTTCTTTGTTTATTTTTAATTAAATCTTAATTTTAGTTTTTGAAAAATATGCAATTAAATTGAAAATACTCAAAATATGCAATATTCAAAAAATTTAAAAAAAAAATTTACCATAAAATGTGCATTTATTGTAAAATATGCAAAAATATGTATTTATAATAAAATATGCAAACAACAAACCGATGCCATTTTCTTCAAATACGGAAAGTATTCGGTCAAAATCGTTTTGGGGCTACTGACTACAAACATGCATTTGCATGAATATCCTTGCCCTAATAATAAAGTAACTGCACAATTTTTGGAATTGAACATTTTAATAGCTCTTTTGAATACAGCAAAAATCACTGGTGACACATGTGCCTTAGTGGCGAAACCTCCCCCTTATACCCTACTTTATCTGTTCGTTAAATGTCATGTGGTAAATCTTAATTTTTTTTTATATTTTTTTTTCAAATCATTGTAAAGTAATTTCAAAAGAGATTTCTAAAAATAGCTTGAGACAATAAAAAGTTAAGGAATTAATAGCTTGGTATTTTGATCTAAAGTTTTGAAACCCAAATTTAAGTTCACGTGTCCCGGGGTTTTGGTGTGTTATTTCAAAAGTTTTTGTTTGAAACGCATTTTTTACCAAACCAAAAAATGTTTTCGAAAAATTCTTTTTAATCTTAAGATTTACACATTCTGGCTTTAATTTTTTTTTTGTTTTTAATGTTTTCCAGAGCAACCTAAAACGCCTAAACTGTCCTACCCTGTAGGGCACAATTCGCAATAGGATGAACTTTGAAAGTGTACATTTTTAGGTGGGTCGTGGACATAATGATGATAAACTTATAAGTCTATATTAGTTTAGAAGAGCCAAAGGAAATGACAGGAAATTTTGATCCAAGTTTTATTTGATGATTCGTTAGAACCAACTTTGTTCATTAATGGTGGGGGGGGGGGGGGGGGGGGTAAGAGTGTACTTTATTGGGTAATTTTACTGTATTTGTTGTCTTTGGCAAAAGTTTACCATTTGTGAATCAACATCATGGGAAATATTTTTAAAGAAACTGCTATGGCTACAATCTAGTGAATGTACCCCAGGTGTAACCACTCCCACAAAACCATAACTTTTTTACTATGTTTCACAACTTTTGGAAAAAAAACCTATCGAAATTTTTTTTTTTTTTTTATTGAGGCAACTCATACTAAAAGATATATTTTTAATGCATTATATATTTTTCGAACGCCTCTAAAAACAAAAAAATGTATCTGTTAGCGACAACGTGTGTAGTCCTTAAACGTAGAGGTATAAAACATGATCACAAACTGAACAAATTTTTATTCAATCTTTTTTTTATTATCTCTCTTAAATTTGGCGATACTAGGGGGTGGTGTTTGTGCCCCACTGGGGAAAGCTAACCCTTCTACCCTTCATTTGTTTGGGTTTTCTCTTTGTTATTAAACTAACATTGTTTTTATAAATTAATAGTTCTGTTTTAAAAAGTTATCAATATACGCTAACGTATAACAATAAACATATTTTATATATGAGGGATTTCACCTCAAGTGAAAGAGATTTTAAAACTGAAACCAAAGGATCGAGCTGAAATGTGCACCAAGTTGAGTCCTATTGGGTAGTAGCTATGACACAAAATTTCCGCAGAATCGCTCCCGGACTCTCCGAGCTATAGGTGGCTGAATTTTGACATTTTCGTCGAACTGACCATTTTTCTAATAAATATAACTAATTACCTATTGTAGTCTAGTTTTTCAGAATAAGTTTTAATTTTCGGGTTTAGAAACACTTTTAAATTTTTAACTTTAAAATTTAAACAATTTTTTTAATCTCTTTTATATTTTTTTAAAGACTGAAGAAAAACCTATCGAAACATTTTGGGCAAAATCTTTTAACTACAGTAGGTAATTAGTTATAATTGTAAAAATTGTACCCAGAAATTGGCCCGCTTTCAGCATTTACATGAAATCATCTTTAAACATTGAATTATATAGACGTTCTATCGACTCAAATAAAGATTTTATACATTTATCTAAATTTTATGTTTTTGTTTTTTCAATCAAATCCGAAAGCTCTTAAAAAATCACCCTTTATATATTAGAAAAATGGTCTGTTCAACGAAAATGTCAAAATTCAATACCCTATAAGTCGGAGAGTAATGGACCGATAACGCTGAAATACTGTGTCATAGCAACTACTCAATAGGACGCAACTTGGTGTAAGATGAGTCCTTGACATCATTTTTAAAACCTCAGTCGCTTGAGGTGAAATCCAATATATATATATATGTATGTATATATATAAAGCATGTTACAAACTTTTAATAAAAAACCATTAATTTTTCCAAAATAAAAAGTAACAAAAACTATAACAAATAATTTTTCCAAAAAAGTAGCAATACAATATTGAAACCTTTTAGCAGCAAAAAACAGTGTTGCTATTCATGACGAAGACGATGATGATGATGATCATGATGATGATGATAATAATGCTGACGATGTTTATTGAAAACTCAAGAGTAAGTAGATGAATAGAAAAGTAAAGCTTTTAGCAACAGGATAAAAAAGCTATAAACTCCCATGAATAACGTGGTATAAACTAAAGACCACTTCATGCTTGTCATAAATAAAACTCAGATCCTTTTTTGTTCCTTAAATAACAAAGCTGGCAAAACTATGACACGCGTGCCACTAGTGGAGATTTCTTAATTATTTAAGAAAAAAATATGCCAAATAACTTTTTTTTTTGAACTCCTCAACCAATTGGACTTTGTATGGCGTCATACCAAGGTCTTTATGCAAAATTCGTCTCAATGATGTCTCCGAAATGTTCAATTGTTGAGAACGACGGTGAATTGATGTTGATGGCGCTTCACGCACACTTTCTGCCACAGCAGGAATATTCTCGGGTATACGCACTGTTTTTGGCTTTTCACGCTTTGGTTTATCGATGAGGATGCCAGTTTCTTTCACTTTTTTCACAAGATTACGAACATACGGACCATATTCGTTCAGCGGAAGGATAAAACTAACTATCTGTCAAATCAGACATGAGCTAAGTGTTACCATTCACGAAATAAGTACTAGTTGAAAAAAAAACGTTAGATGGCGGACCCTTTATTTTATTAACATCCCAGCAACAATTTTGTTAAAGTAATTGTGAGAATTTTAATTTTAAGGACCGATAATATTGGATAGTAAGGAGTTATATTATCGCAGTAAAAAGCATGTTGTAATCTGAGGTCTACCCACCAAAAAATTTTTTTCACTTCTAATTTGGCATTTTCATCGATGAATTTAACATTTATTTAGATTATTATTATATCGCCTATGTTGTTATATATGGAGTGAGATTTAAGGATCTAATTTTTACGATTGAGGATCTAATTTTTAGCGGAGGAAACATTTTAATATTGTCTCATCAACATAACAATCAAAAATATGTGAGGCACAGCTTTTCTATATTTTTGAATAATTTTTTACAGAGGTCACATAAGAAAATGTAAAAACTAGATTTTGTTCAAATACTTGCTTGGCAACCCTGAACCACAACTTTCCACAAGTTTTTATTCACGCTTGTAGTGAAGATGTTTAATTAGTTTAAATAATCAATTGATTCTCAAAAATTTTCAATTGTATTTCAATCTTAAAAATATATTCTTAATTCAATTAATATTTTCTGATATACAACTTACAAATCTTAAAACCAATGCATTATTTCTGATATACAATTAATAAATCTGAAAAACAATTGGTAATTTCTGTTAAACGACGTAAATGGTGTAGTACAGTTTTTAAGAGATTTTTGAAAATTCACCCACGATTATATACAGATTTATTGGCATATTAATTCGAAATAAGTTCAAATTATATCAATGAAAACAAAATCTCATAGTCCAAGAAGTGAAAAACTGCCAGAAAATTGGACAAAAGTTGAAAACAGAACGCAAAAAAACTTGATCTATAAAACTTGATACGAAAATAACATTCAAAGGTTTTTATGCAAAAAGTGCTTTAAAAGGTAAAATAATCTTAAGCTGGCACGCTACATATTTTTACAAAACAATTTATATTTTTGTGGTACGCAACGAAAAAAAAAGCCTTGCCACCCCTGCTATAACTACAATTTACTGCTACTGCTACTAATACACTACACTACATATGTTTATTTGCTCTTATAGTCAATACGTGGGTATGTGTGTGTATATGTGTATGTGTATTGAAAAGAATGCCCCTTAACTCTTTTACTAAATAAACAAAGTGCAAGAGCAAAAAGAACATAAAACCATGCACGTTTCTATTCAAACTACCGCTAGCACGTACATTTATAAGAAACGCGTTTCTAATACTAACGCAAAAAAAAAAAAAGTGAAATAAAATTCAATGAAATTTACAAAAGGTTGTTGTTATGCCATCAAGTAACCTCTGAAAAAACCCATTGAGTATATGGACCTGCTAAATGTTAGCCACGAAAGAAAAGTCTTTTCTTTTTCCTGCTACTACCACTACTATTGCATTTAATACGTACACAAATACACAATAAAACTTACATGGCTATTTAGGAAAGGTTACGAATATAAGTAAGCAGAAGTATAGAATTTACATACACTCAAAGAAATTTTTTAAGAAGATACTTTTATCTTTTTATCTCCAACCCATAGAAATTTCCAACCAAATACAAATTTTCCAAGCCGCCAAGGTGGAGGGGGGGGGGGGGGGATTCATTTACATACTCACGGTATGAATTTCCTAATATCCCTTCAAATAGGATGTCTATGGAGCATTAGGAACACATCAAATTTCAAAATCCTCGCTTAAGCGGTTTGACCAAGCCGCCGGGTGGGGCAGTTTTAGCCCCTAATTTACCACTCTCCTAAACAAAATTCCAAAACATGAGTTAGATCTTATTGGAAGGATCGCATATTCAATATTTCAGCTTTCTAGCTAGAGGGATGTGAGTAGGCCGCTAAGGGGTAGATGTTCGTCTTAGCGGATATCTACTCTGAATAGAAGAGAGTTTGGCATGGAGCCAAATATCAACTTATTACGGTCAGTGGCTTAAGCAGGGTGATGTTTATTCAATCAATACGTGAGTGAACGAGTTTTTTTTATATGTAAATATTGATTTTTTGAGAGTTTTAATCGATTATGCACTATCAGCATATCTTTGTATCAGCTTATAAACTATCGAACAATTTTACTTGATTACGATTATGAAGGCCATAATTCGGCCTTCATTCTAGTACGAGTACATTTTGTTGATCTTGTCACTTAACAACGTCTCCTTGTGGGATCATTTGAAACTTGAGATAAAAGTTATGACATTATATTTCGGCTGAAGAGATAACGATTTTTTAAAGTTTAAATTGCGTATGTTTTCTGTTTTAAAAGTTCACATACAATTTTAAGATTTTACTTAATAATGTAATTTTTGAAAACATTAAGAAAAATTAAATCACTTTTTGCATCTAAATATTTTTTTTTTTAATTTGCGATGCAAACCTTGCAAACGGTAAAATTTTAATCGAAGGTACTTATTGAAATAAAAGGACTTTTTTAATAAAAGGTACTTCTCGTAATAAAAAGTACTTTTTGTAATAAAAAGTACTAATCGTAATAAAAGGTAGTTTTTGTAATAAAATGTTTTTTTTTTTGCAATAAAAACTACTTTTTTTGCAATAAAAGCTACTTTTTTTAATAAAAGCTACTTTTTTAAAAAAGGGTTTTTTTTTGTAATCACCCGTGCATTTTTATTAAAATGTATTTTTTATATAAGGCTTTTTTTAAAAAAAGTATTGTTTTAAGAAAATGTAGGGGAGTTTAGGGTGAAATCATAATACACTTCAATATACACATCCTACAGATTATCATGTAAGAAAAATAACATTTTGTTTAAAAAGGCAATATAATTTTTCTAACTCTTTAAAGCACATCTTATAGAGTGATAGGTGGACCAATTATTTCCCCAACTGACTGGTTATCTCACTCATTTGTTAGTTACATTTTTATGCATTTTTCAAAAAAAAACAGTTTGGGGTGAAGGTTGAAATTTGTTGGGTAAGTGGTAATATACAAAAAGGAACCAGCACTAAGAAAGTAATGAATTTCACAGCAATTTATGCTTCTTAACAAATATATATAAATATATAAAGTGATAAGAAAAATTATAATGCCTATAAGGCGCTGGGGCCATAATTAAATTGAATTTATACTATTTATGTACAATAAAAAAAAAAAAAAAATTAAAAAAAAAAGAAAGCAACAAAAAATGAACACAACAAGTACAAAAAAATGTATCATCCTCCGAATATTCTGACAAGAGAGGTATCCCGACCCGGGCCGGCAGAGCTTAATAAACTTTGAATATGTTGTAGAAAATAAAAAATTTAAGCGACCCGTATTTTTTTTTTTTTTTTTGCTGCCTAATCTCATGTTTAGGCGTTACTAAGTTGCTAGAAGCTCCAATGGGAGTAATGTAATTATATTAATTATAAGTACATTAACTAAAATAAAAAAAAAAAAAAGTGGGGTCAAAAATTACCCCATTTTACGGGTTATTTCGTTCTGTAGACGTATTTGGTATGTAAGGTTTTTTGAAGGCACCGGTGTACAAGTTATGCCCAAAGATTTTCTAGTACATATTTTTGTTATTCTAAAAAAGGGGTTTTGAGTAACACTAAATCTGGCATTTTATTAAGGAATTATATATGTATCAAGCTGAAAATAATGCTTAGCAGTGCCATTTCAATTTAATCGATTAGGTGTCTGAGCTTTTCCGATTTTTAAAACCGTTCGGTTTTTATGTTACTTTTCCCGAAGAGCCTTTGTCCGCTATATTTCAAATAATTCTAAATTGTGGCAAATCTGGGTCCACAATATAGGGTATATGTTTATAACATTTTTATTTTCTTGCGTACATTAATTCTGCGTACAAATAAATCAAGTTTTCATAAATTAAAGACAAGTTTTCATACGAAAAGAAATTAATTTTTAACCCCACTTTTTGACCCTTAAAAAGAATGGGCAGCCCCAGTTTTACGGCCAGCTAACAAAAAACGTGTCTCTTTTTTTTTTTTGCTCTTTTGCAACATATTGAAAGTTCATTAAAATCTGATAGTTTGGGTCGGCATACCTCCCTTGTGAGCCACAAAACTGGTTGTTGTATTTGAACAATTCAAGTGAACAGCATGTGCTGCAGTTTATGGAAATCTTAGAATTCAGTTTATGCGCATTTCGTTTAAACAAATTATGCAGAAATATTTATATAATGAAATTAAGAATAATAATGAGAGCCTTTCTTTTTATAGGTACTAATTTTATAGAGCGATATTGTAGGAGTTTTCGATGGAATATACCACACTTTTTCTTATATTGACATACTTTTACAAATCGCTTTTGTTCATGATTATATATATTTTTTATTATATATTTTTTTTTGTTTTTCGTTATATGTCTCTTAAATTTATTAAACAAGTTCACATTTACAAAATATTCTACTAACACAACATAAATAATATTTTTTTAATTGCTCTTAATAATTTTACCTAAATTTGTTCCATGCATTTTACCAGCAGCTATCAAAATACATTAAAAACATATGCCGTGTAACACATAAAAGTGCTAATTTTTATTTAAACAACATGCCCTAGAAGGTAGAATGTGTAAAAATGCATATTACCTTTCTACCTAGCTTCCACTACTTTTTTTTAAATATGCAATTTTAAGAAATATCGGCACTTTAAAAAATAAATATAAAAAAACAAGGTACTCTTTAAAACGAGGATAATTTTTTTTTTTAAAAAGCAATTTAAAAAAATTCTGTATGTTTTAAAAATAATCTTTTTCATATTTTTTTGTTTTTTTTTATTTTTTTTTTTGTAAAATTAACTTTTTAAGTAAAATTAAAATTTTCTTAATCTTAGAATTTATTGTTTTTCCTCGAGTGTATTTGCATAAAAAAACTCTATTCGTATAAAACCAAAATAAAATAGCTTTTGGTTTTGCATGCCCTTACATTGGTTGTTTGTTGTTCTATTGGTCCTTTCGTCGTTGTGCTACTCAAGCTCGCTGGAAATGGAACAAAATATATATTCCATAGGTACTAGGACTATAAAACATGGTAAATGCTTGTTGTTTTGAATATCCGAGTATCTACGATATTTTATATGCAAAGTGTTTTGCTAATGTTGTTGTTGATATTGCTTTGTATACCATTAGAGTGTATCTGTGTCTGTGTGAGTTTAAATACATATTGCTCTATCAATATCATTCAATTTGTTATCAATACAAAAGGATGCTAAACAACACGAATTTATTACAGATTAAAGTATAGACGACAAAAGAACAGAGAATGAATATCATCACAGCAAACAACAGGCTTATAAAAACTTATTTAGTAAATATTGGATATTAAGGATTTTACGTTCTTCTGCTTTTTGGGTAGATTCAAATTTTTTTTTTTTTTTTTTGGTATTAAAATTTTCTATACAATTATTTTGTTGGTTAATTGAACTATTAGAGATTTGAAAGGAATTTAATCTAGACATTTTTTTCATAAAGGAGTGTTTTTTTAATTAAAAATATTTAAAATTTTATTAAACATTTTAATATTTTCTATTAAATTTTATTAAGTTTTTAACTTAACATTTATTTATATGACTTTCTTATTGTTCTTAATAAACTGACTTAGGAGCGGGAAAACTTTCATTAACAGATTTTATACCACTTATCGATTCCGTTGGAATTTTTGATGAAATTTGTTAAAAAGTTGAAATGTTATCTCAATTAGCTCTTACTGAAGTTTTTGTATGCTAACTGCGCCCTCTAGCGGTTGTATTAGCAATTTAAATTTAAACTTTGACGCTTTTTGTGAACTGAACGGGTTAAGATTTTATCCAAATTATAATTTTATTCATTGCTAAAGCAAATATCTATCAAACTGTAATACACAATTTGAGCTATCGGATTATCACTATTGTTGAGATATTTTTGTAAAAAATATTGGTGTTTTTAGGCAATTTTAAAAATTGTAACATGGCAACACTGGCTAATAATTTTTTTTTTATATTTTGGAAGAAAATAGCTAATTTTTTACATTACAAAATAAAATGGAGTAACTTTCTGCATTTTATATCTTTAAGTTTTACATAAAAAGTACATAATGTATAACAAATTTTTCAGATTTAACGTATTGTTCCATAATTCCCTAACAAAATTGGCTTATAACCATTATAACACCGTTGTTCTTTGTATTAGTTAAAACTTTTTCCAAGAAGTGCTATAAAAAAATGTAAAAAATTGTATTTTTTATTAATTATAAGGCAACCCTGACACAACCCTATGTGGAATAAGGAGTCAATTGACCTAAAAGTGACTGGTTAAAGAAGGACTTATCACAGGATTGGTATAATTTAATACTGAAGTGGGTTAAGCAGTGTCAATTGTCCTAAAATTACCACTCCTGTGACTGGTAAAGGGAGGACATACCACTTAACTAGAATACTTATTAACAAGAAAAAGCCAGTTGGCCAGAATTTTACCCATTGGAAGCTGTTTAGTGTTCTTTTATTTTACACGACATTTCCTTTTTGCGACAGTCTTTTGGTATGCCCATCTTTGGTTAGTCCTGTGGCATGCCACTATGTGGTTTAAAGCAGGACAAATTATCCCCTCCTATGACAAGCCTATGATAATGTTGCCAGTTGTTTACATAGGGTAGGGTTTAGCAGAGGACCGGTCTCTGGCACGAAGGGACCGATCCTGTGGCACACGCAGAACCGCTCCCATTCCCCATAGGGAATAGTTTTAATTTTTTTTTAATATTTGTATAAAAAAGACATTTTTACTGTTTTATGTAGGTGGTGCTTTAAAGCAACGGCAGTGAAAAATGGGTAACAAAAAAAAAAAAATTTCACAAAATTTTTATGAAAATTACTGCCGGCATATCAAAATCCCTTATCTTAAACTACAAATAATTTTTCTGATTCTTAATCAGTTTTAGGATTTAAAAACATTTTTCTTGTATTATTATTTTGAAATGCATAAGATCTTGTCCCAATGTTGCAAAACCACTCAAAATTCATATATTTTTATATATTTTATACAGTTTTAAAAGCTGCTATTAATGGTTTTTTGAAAAGCTCTGAAATGTTTTTGTACATAAGTGTGTATAAATGTATATATTTTTTTTTAAATTTTATATGCATAAATTTTTTCTATACATATAATACGCAAATGGGTCATATATGAACATTAGGATGTCCCTTAAAAAACTAGTTGTCGATTTTCATTCATTAAAGCCGTCAGTTGTATGGCAAATGGTTCCAAATGGTTCCAAATGAAAAAAAAATAGAAAAATAAACAAAAATCTAAAAATGGAATATTTGTGTTGTTAGTGTTGTCACTTCTCAGTATAATATACAATAACAGAAAAGCTAATAGGAAAGAAAACTGCAATTTAGGTGCATTAGATTCGAGGCCATACTTGGGTGTGATCGCTAAACGGTCATGACTTGGTATTGTTACGTTTGTAATGTAAGATGAGCGCAGGTTTGATTCTTACAGCCTCAGGTTGTTGAAAAATTTATCATATAGAGACAATCTGACAATTATAAGACACAAATAACAATTAAAATGGAAAAAGGCAGAAACTAGTCTTGTCTGAATTAAAAATTAATAGTGTTTATAATTTTTAGAGATAAACGTTTACTCTTCTTCTTAACCTCAACATTTCTAAATTAAATTGGTTAAACGCATATTAATTAAAAATTAATTGCGATTGTCTATTGACGTTAATATAACACTGTACTAAGATGAGATTATGTATGCAAGAACAAAAACACCGTGTATTGAATAAAACTAGTTTTAATCACAACAAAACTCGACCTGACGATAGCTCAGAGGGCTAAAGCGATCTGTCTAACGTGTAGTGCGAGTGCATGTGGCATTAGAAATCAGTTTATCTATACCACGGTCAGTGACTGCACAGAAAATTTCATATAGACGCAATCGAACAAATAAAAACATAACAAATATTACATTATTCAAAAAAATTCAAAAAACAGGGTCACTGACGAAGGTTTAATACCAGAAACTGCGCAGTCTGATTCAGAAAAATTTGAAAATTTGCAATGTAGTTATTATTTTTAGAAAATACACTCATTCTTCTCTACCACGCCTGTCACAACTAAAAAAATTGTATTTTTTCGGAAAACATTAACCGGTACTGAATTTCGGACGAAAATAGAACATTTGTGAAAAAAACGTAAATTTTGAAAAATTTATATTTTTATTCCATTTATTCACTAAATACCAAGGGTTAAAATCTAAAAGTTGAAGTTGTTTAATAAAAAATTGTTTTAATGAATGAAATTTGACTCAAGTTTCATTCCTAAAAAGCATTCGTATGGAATGAATTTTTGGCTTAATTTTCAAAAGCTTTAAATAATATGAATGAATTCGGTTTAAAATGGTTAAACATTTTCTTAATTCATTTTTAAAAATTGTAATGATGAAATATTTATTTTTTTATTTTTTATTCATAATACAATAATTTTTTTTTGAATTTATAACGAGCTTCCAAACTCCATATATTTATAAAAATAAGGTAAATGGACTCGCCTACAGCAGATTGTTTTTCACAATTTGTTAAATAAGTTTTGCGACTTTAGCACATTTAGTTACTATAAATGTAAGTCAAACTTATTTCTTAGCTAGGTTGGCTAAAGATCTCATCAGAACCCTAAGTTTTAGAAAAGCTAGATCACCAGAACAGGCCGAGCTTTAACAAAAAACCTATTATTTTTTTTTTATCAATTTTGCTCCATTCTTGTCTTGGTAGTAGTTAAATACGCTGTTTATATCTATTCCTAAGAAGCATCATGACGTTAGTAAACTTTGAAGAACAAAAATGTTCTTTTTATATAAAAATGTATGGTTTTTACTTTGCATCAAGTAATATTTTTTACAGTTTTATTAGTTTTTTTTTTATAACTCGATATTATTTTTGTCATTTTTAATTTATAAAATTTAAAAAAGCAAATCAAACATATTAGCTAGGTTGATACTAGCATTTCGGTCTGACTGAGGATCTCATCAGAACCCGAAGTTTTAGAAAAGATAAAGCATCCAGAATAGGCAGAGCTTTAACGAGAAAACCTATTAATTATCAATTTTGCTCCATTCTTGTCTTTTTAGTAATTAAGCATGTGGCTAGTGTCATTTCGTAAAAAGCATCATGACGTTACTAAATTTAAAAATGAATCTTAAAATGAATCTTTAATAATAAAAATAAAAATCATCTTATGAGCTAAAATAAATAGAAAACCATCCCACATTCCCTATCCTCTTCAAAATTTGGTACAAATTTTACCTTTTATGCAACTAAGATTGACACTAATTATTGGCTAAATGTAGCGACTTAAAAATATGGAATGTCAGCGATGAATTCCTTCAAATTTTTACTGGTTATCTCTGATTTTCACTTATAGAATTTTGTGCGTTGTATTAATAAAATTCATCATTAATACAATGAATTTTTTCGTTAAAAGTCCCCAAAGAAAGTGGCATTGTATTAATGATAAATCGCTCATTTACTTCAACAATGTCATAAGTCAAAAAATTCGATTTTTGATTTAATGATGCAAATTTATTAGTTATATCATGCTTTATATTGTGTAAAAATTTCATATTAATATCATGTATACTTTTCGATATGGAGGATAATATATTTTAAGTTTAAAGTGGGTGCAAAGAGTATATACTTCATAGAGAAACTGTGCTACTCACGGGTCTCTCGATAAATAGCTCAGAAGTGGCAACATTTACAGTATATAGGTCAGATTGGATAAAAAAGTTTTTTGTGTCCAGTGGAATTTTTTTTTTATCAATACAAAAGGCTTACACCATTCTCTTCATAATATAAATTATGTTTTATGGGTGATTTTTTACCAGGCCACTAAGGGTTAAATAGTTTTTAAATAAAAATAATGATAATTTTAGTCTAATCAAATTAAAGCAATATTTTTCTGAAACTTTAATTGACATTTAGTTCAAGTTTTGACAAAATTCTCAATGTAAGTAAAATGTCTTTAAAATTAGTCGATACAGGCATAAACGCGATTAATAATTGTTAATTTTTTTAATTAAAACTACTATAAAAATAGCAATCGACATCTCCAAATTCAACATTTTAAAAAATCTTCAAAATTAATTTAAAAAAATAGCTTTTCGCATTTTTATGAATTTCGTGTGTCATTTTAACTTCCAGGCTAAAGTGGGCTAACGATATCCGTTGAAGTCTGAATTCCATCTCTAAATAATTTTAGGTACAGTAAATGAATGAATGAAATGAAAAAAATCAACTTTTCAATAATTTCGAATTTTGGAAATCTTTAATAAAAATGTGCATTTCGCACTGTTAAGCGTTTTCTGGTTCTTCGATTTGGAGTCTTTTTTAAAAAATGTGGGGGGTAATGGACGAAAATCGACAAGTCGATTTTTAAGGGACATCCTAATGAACATATGTATGTACGAAAAAAACTTCATATAATTTTTCCTTAATGATTTTCATGATAATGTCAGTACTTGTATGCGTCTCGTTAGGCAAATTGATCGACTATAAAGATGACGACTACCACAGTAACTGACTCTATGTGTTTGTATTTCATATATTTAGAAAAAAGAGAGAGGGCATGTAAATTTTCACACACACACACACACACACACACATCTAAACAAATTTGGCAACATTTATTATTTTAAAACGAAAAACAAAAAATCCTTTGTAGATATTTTTGGACAAACAACCAAAATCCCTGAAAAACTAATATGACTGCCACCCAAAAGATAAGACAATAATGCGCATCATAAAAAATTATGCCGTAACAAAAAGAATAACAAATAAAATATTAGGAGAAGGGACAAATAGTCTTCAAGTTTTTGTTTTTTTCGTCCAAATAAAAATAAACAAATTGCTAGAAAATTCGACTGTAAAAGTAACAGAAAAAGGTTTAGAAAATTTTTTTTTTGTTATAAATTTTGAGGGGGTATAAGGAAAAGTTTATATTTTCTTCTGCCTAACGTGGTTTTTGCACAAAATAAAAAATAAGCCTTGAATAAGGCATACAAAACTGTGAAAGAAAAGAAAATTATGTTTTTTTTTGTGTATTTCTCTCAAGCAAACATCATTTGCAGTCAAGTGGATAAAAAGGAGTCTTGTTTGTCTTTGCAAATACGAAAAAAGTAATAACTGAAGAAGAATAAGTAAATGAACCTAAAAAAGCGTAGTTGAAAATCAATAAAATAAGGAAACAATAGGAAGATAGTGAAAACCAAACAGTTTTTGTTTTTATTTTCAATTTATAACGAGCTTTCAACCTCCGTATATTTACAAAAATAAAGCAAATCAAACATATTAGCTAGGTTGATACTAGTATTTCGATCTGGCTAAAGATCTCATCAGAACCCGAAGTTTTAGAAAAGTTAGAGCCTCCATAATAGGCAGAACTTTAACAAAAAACCTATTAATAATCAATTTTGCTGCATTCTTGTCTTCTTAGTTTTTTCTTAGTTTTTATTTAGCATTAAAGTTTTTACCAGTTCCTCTGTTTTATCTAAAGTTAAATAAAACTACAAAAAATATATAATCACAGGTCGTTAGTTTTAGTATGTTTTTTTTTAAATTTTTACCCTTGAATTGTTTACTGCTGTGAAATGTTTTAAAAATCTTTGTTTAATCCTTTCACGGCCGAACTTAAGTCTTAATCTCCAGTGAGATTAAAATATCTAAACATATGTAAATAAGTGTATACTACTTATAACCTGTATGTAAATACTAATACTAATATCTGTACATATTTACAAACTTAAAATATATTTTATTCTCTGAAAGGTCGGTCCAAAATATGATATGATTTCAGTCTATGAATTTCTTCACTATCATCTAGTAAACTAATGGCAAGTGGGTTAGAGTGATTGCTAAGTCCTTAAACATATTTTGAGCTAAATCTACTAATTTCATCTTTTACTGTTGGTATCACTAAGTCTTTGTGTATATTTTCATTTGTTACAAACCATGGAGCATCTAAAATCATTCGAAGGGTTTTTGACGGATAACGTTGGAGAATTTAAATACTGGAATTACTTGCGGTATCCCAAAGCTGTATGACATAGGTCCAAACTGGTTTAAATATAGTTTTGTAAAGTAGAACTTTATTTTCTAGGCTAAGCGCTGATTTTTTACCTAATAACCAATACATTTTCTGAGTTTTTATTTTTAAGTAATCCCTTTTAGCCACAATATGATTTTTCCATGTTAATCTTCGATTTAAGTGCATACCAGGGTATTTAACACAATCAGATTTTGGAATTACAGCACCATTCAAGAAAACCGAAGTACAATCTCCTTTACTTAATGCAAATGTAATATGCGAAGATTTTTCAGGATTCACACAAATGTTATATCGTTTAAGCCAGGTAGCAATATGATTAAGATTATTTTGCACCAGATCTGAAACTTCATTTTGGCAAGCATTACTTGCAATTAAAGCTGTCTTATCAGTATAAGTACCCTATGGGGAATGGGGCCGGTAATGCGTGTGCCACATGATCGGTCCCTTCGTGCAAGAGACCGGTCCTCTGCTAAGCCCTACCCTATGTAAACAACTGGCAACTTTAACATGGGCTTGTCATAGGAGTGAGTCATTTGTCCTGCTTTAAACCACATAGTGGCATGCCACAGGACTAACCAAAGATGGGCATACCACAAGACTGTCGCAAGAGGGTAATGTCGGAGGACTAACCAAAACGCACAAACCACATGACTATCCTGAAAGGAACATGTCGTACAATTTTATAATTTTTAATGTAAAAAATGGCAGAAAGTGAAACAATAAATTTCTGACTCATTGGCTTTTTCTACTCAATATGTATACCAGTTAGGTGATATGTCCTGCTTCTACCAGTCACGGAACTAGTCTTTTTAGATAAATTTACACTACATAACTCACATCAATTGTAAATACTACTACTCCAGTGGTAAGTCCTTTTCCAGCAGTCCAGGTTCTTTTAGGTCAATTTTCGCATGCCGATAATTTTTTAATAAACCCAAAAAGAAAACATAAATATCAACAATAAAAAAAAAAACAAAATTAATAACTTTTAGTTTAAAAATAAACGAAAACAGCTTCCAATGGGTAAAATTCTGGCCAACTGGCTTTTTCTTGTTAATAAACATTCTGGTTAAGTGGTATGTCCTCCCTTTACCAGTCACAGGATTGGTAATTTTATGACAATTAACACTGCTTAACCCACTTCAGTATTAAATTATACCAGTCCTGTGTAAATCTTTCTTTAACCAGGCACTTTTAGGTAAATTGACTCCTCATTCCCCATAGGGTAGCTACTAAAAATTAGTTAAAAATGTTCTTGCAGAAAAAACTGCTAAAATTAGCAAATTCTTTTACTAAATATTAGTTATATAAGATTAGCAAAAGTAAATCTGTTGAATTTAAAAATATTTAGTTATATTCGACCTTAATTTTAGTTAATATAAAGTAACAAAATAATCTGCTAAAATCAGAAAAAAAAACTTTACTAAATATTAGTAGACAAAGTACGTATTAAAAAAAAAAAAAAATGTGAAATTTTTAAAGTTTTTTCCCGACAAATATTTAGTAAAAGTTTTTGCTAATTTTGCAGAGTAAAATGCTAATTTCAATTTTTTAAAATTCAAATCGAATATAACTAAAATTTTTTAAAGTCAACAGATTTATTTCGTATTTTATTGATATTTAGCAA
The DNA here is from genome assembly GCA_021234595.1 of Delia radicum. Lineage (NCBI taxonomy): Eukaryota > Metazoa > Arthropoda > Insecta > Diptera > Anthomyiidae > Delia > Delia radicum. The sequence goes on from CM037853.1 coordinate 25,777,118, forward strand.
AAAAATTTGTTTAACTTAGTAGTTTTTTTTTTTGAAGGTGTTTTTTTACTTGGGTTTTCTTCTATTTTTACAGGTTAATTTCCAAGCCAATTGTCATGCTACAGGAAAAAAAAAAAATCATTTCAATGTCAAACTTGCAGTAATTATTCTCTCGAAAAAAATCTAACATCTTAATTATTTTTACAAAAAATGGGCGAAGTAGGCGTGGTTTAATATATTTTTAATATAGTTGATCTGAACTATGGAGTATACATTATTATTTTTGTAAGAAATGTATGCTTCGGGGTTCGGGAATTGCCATAAGAAATTTCGCTGGAATCGCCGGAAATTGTTTAACGGGAAATGTAAAAAAAATAGTTTTATATACTTTTTTTCATTAAAAAAACTAGTTGATAATATTTTTTACGATTTTGTGTAGAAAATTTGTTAAATAATCGAAATTGATTCATAATTTCGTACTTTTTAGAAATTCAAGTAAAAATCTCTATAAAAGGCTTAAATAGAGTGAAATTTGTTTTAAATATTTTTTTTTCTACAAAAAAATCTACTAATCTTTATATAATAAAATCCAATGATCTTAATAGAATCGAAAATGTGCCAGGTGTTTAAAAAAAAGTTAACGCAATACATAATTCCGCTCGAGGAATTATGTACCTCTATTGCGTTATTGTAGCAAAATACATTCAACAACTCTGAAGGAATTGTGCCTTTCGCCTTATAAAAATAGGGGATTAAAAAAGGTTTTAAATTTTTGCTTAAGAAAATTTCAATATTACTTTTAATATTTAGATCTGATTTTTTTTTAGGTTTTCAAAAGTTTATTGATCAACTGAGAGGTATGAAAATTCAAAAATCTAAATATTTAGCTTGATTTGAATTCAAAATTTTGGAAATAAATTTTCGATCCATATCGAAGAGAAATTTATATTTCACAACAGAGCTATTAGCTTCTAACAAACTATTTTTTTTTTGATCGAAATTAATAGAAAACAAAAGTTTTGGAATGTTTTGTTAAAGTCTAAAGTATTAGCATGCATTAGGGTTATAACTTTTTTTTTTGCAAAATTTTTACTTATCACCACGGGATATGCAAAACATCCCAGCAAAAAAGTTCCAAAAAGGTAAGCGGGTTTGTAATCAAGCATTTAGGGCAGAACGCATGCCTTACTAGATTACCTACTCGATGCTTTTAACAGGGCGTGAGACTAAAATAATTGATTCTTTAGAATTGATTATTTTTTTTACCGAAGAACCATTTACTTTATATTTTTAAGAACTACATAAATAGTTCCCTAGAAAAAATAAGAAGTACTTACATTAAAAAAAAAGAAGTAGTTCCATAAGTAAATTCAACTTTTACTCACACGTGATTCTCCTAGGTCACTCAAATATAACGATCAAAACTCATACGGAAATAAAATCCTAAAAAGTGAAACATCGAATTGTTATCATATAACATGGGTTTGTCATAATTTTGGAGCTAGAAACCACGAAATATAAATATAAAAAGAACAATTCAAAATTGAAAAACAAAAATTTCAACTTCCACTCACAATTTTCTGCTCATGTGCGCTTCCCTAATTTATACCTAACCACAGTTTAACAAAATTTAGGCAACATGCAATTTCTGTTTTTAGTATTATTTTCCTGCAAATAAAAATTTGTTTGAAAAAATATATGAGATAAATTCTTTAAAATTGTATAACTTCTTTTTTCAAAATGAGGAACTACTTCCAATGACGTCCTTTTATTCAGAAAAAGTATATGATTACTCTTGATTACAAAAAGTTAAACATTTAAATTAATAACATTGTTATTTTCTTTTAAGTAAATAATTACTTTGTTACTGAGTTCATGCATTCTGGTTTAAATTTGAAGAATTGATTACAATAATACTTGCTTTTTTGACTCTATCGTTGGAATGAGTTTGGTATTGCAGTTACTAAATTTGGCAATGAGATATGTAAGCAAGTGTGGGCATCACCTTCTTTTTGGAATGTGTAATTTTTTCCTGGGATATACCGTAGTGCAATTTCTAAAAATTAATTTTTTCGCGTTTTTACCATTCAAGTTGCATTAGTGGACCAATATTACTCCATAAAATATTTTGAATAATTTGTTGCGTAATATGCTTGTTGTTCTGTAAATCTTGGGGTCCATATCGCGAAACAACACTAAAATATTTTATTACCAAAAACCGCGAAAATTTTAAAACCTTTGTTTTCTGCAAGATTGAAAGGCATCGGACGGGTCGAAAACCGAAAAAAAAATTTCGAAATGTTTTTCTATGACATGCCAGATTATATCCACTTTAGATTTCTAAGCATAAAGTTGCAACTTAAATTTATGAGGACCTTTTACGGGAGAGTAAAAAAAAAAATTGACTCCTATGTTTTGTGTCAAGCCTCTCAAGAACTAAAATTATAAATATCCACAACCAAAAATACAAAATATCCATCCTATAAATAGAGATAAGTTAATAATGATAAGTCCACCTTATGGACAATATTGTACTGATAATAAATATCGTTTTTTAACCCTTTCACTACCGACTTTTTGTTTGTGGATTTATTTATATTTTGACTTCAGATTCTTGTTAGGGAAACTTAAATTAGATTGAAACAGGTTTACATATAGTGTGCGCCCCGGTAGGCTAGTTGGTAGCGTGTTGGCTTATCAGTGCGGGGGTCGTGGGTTCGATTCCCACCAGAGGCACTGGTCTGTTTTCTCTACAACGCGCCGAAGGCCATAGTAGCTAGTGCTCGGTTAGGGTAATATTATATAATTTGTAATTATATGATTATTAATTAATAAAAAAAAAGGTTTACATACACACAGAGAAAAATTTAGCTGTTTGGTAACTGAAAACTCAAATTCTGTTATTTCGAATATCAGTCTGCTGGTACAACTCAACATTCGTTTTTAAACCAAGGTTCGGTTATATCAACCATATTTTAGTTGCAACACCTCAAATATTCTGAAATCTCATGTAAATATCTTTGTACTAACTGAATTTATAAGTTGTTATCATTACTCGTTTCCATTCGGTTGTCACTTTATTTCTCTGGGTGTGTACGCCCTCTTCCGCTCCTTCCCACAAAAATATGGGTGAAACTCCCAGCCCATTTTTGAAATCCAAATTAAACGACGTACATACCAAGCGCGGATCCAGAGGGAGGAAAACTGTGACAGTGCTTATCTAATTAAATTTTTAAATATTTTTCTAATTATTTTCACTTTTTTCGATTACGCTCAAGTCTTTGGCATAAGTAATTCCGATGTACATACAAAAGGAAGAATGGAAATAATAAAAGACAAATAAAAGATAGAAACAACTCTGTATTTTAGTTGTCTTATTGTTTATAATAAAAAAATTCACAAATAAATGGCGCTTTGTTTTCATTCAAAATAACTCAAAATTAAACCAAAATTTTGTAGATTTTATAGTTTTTTTTTTGCTGCTTATATTTTACTCATATTTAGCAAAAACGTTCTGCTAACTTTACATATTTTTTACGCAACGTAATTTTTAACTAACTTTTAGTAACGTAGTCTGCTCCTTTTACAGACTTATTTGTATGAGTGTACAAGTCAGAAGGAATTATTTGTCAACTTTTAGTTTTTCGGTCACGGTTGACCTTTCTATGGAAGTACCCATATATTAGACTTTCCTAAGATTATAATTTTCATAAATTTTTATGAAAACATGCTCTATAGTTTAAGGCATTGTTTCAATGGACGAGTTCCAGTACACTATTAATATGCAAGAATCCATTTATATCACGCGGAGAATTCTCTCAATGTGAGGAAAGAATATATTCTATCGAAAAATTCTGAGATTCTACATAAATTTCATAAGTAAAATTGTTTAAGGCTTTTAAAAACGTTTGTCAAAAGGAATACTTTTGGATTTACAAAAAAATTTTGTTACAATAGTATAAATTTTCAGATTTGACAAAGGTTTCTAAAATTGGATGAAAGAAAAGGTTTCAAAGGGCTATTTATTTTAGGCATAAGAAATTCTAAAATCTTGTGAAATATATAAAAATTTATATAATTCAGATAAAGTATTACTTTTCTGTTAAATTTTTCTTTAAACTTAATTTAGATTCTGAAACATATTTTAGATTCTAAGCTAGCCCAAAAGTTTGATGTGTTGCGATTTATGAAGTCGTTGTGAATGTCGTACGAGAGTTCTTTCGTATTGGTTCAACATTATTTCTTTACAATTGATAAGTATTAATTTATCGCTTGCTTTTCTTCAAATTCATGCTTTTCTTCTTTGAAGCGTATGCTAAATATTTTTTATTCAGAAATTCCATATTACTTATACGTTACAAAATAATTTTATAAAACTTATGTTCTAAAAATGTATATAACTAAAGAAAACAACAAATTTTACAAAATGTCTCTAAAAACTAACAAAAAGCTAATAAATATTTAAGATTATCAAATATACAGTGATATTTAAAATATTTTCATTAGCAACCCAAGTATGGTTTGAGTACCTAGATATAAATATTTTCAAACGGAAGTCATTTAAAATTTCCATTTCTTTTACATCCTTCTAAAAAACTACGTTTTTATTGCATACAAACTGATTAAGTACAAATATCAACATATTTAAATGAATGTAAATATCAGTCTAGTTGAATGTATTAGTGCCTACTAATACTACTACATATATAACAGGAAACAGGCAGCAACAAAGACAAACGAAAAATGATATTAAAAAAATGGCAACGAAAAAACTGAAATTGAAATGAAAATAATAAAAGAAAGACAACAGAACAGAAAGAAAACAAAAAAAAAAAATCAAAAGTAAAAGTGTGGCAAAAAAGCAATAAAGTTTCGTAATGTCATCCATTACTAAAGCCATTTGCCTCTTAGCCATACTACCAAACGACAATACACACACTCACACACTGTCTTTTACATCAAGTTAACAAAAGTAAGAGAAACTTCAGTTGGTTCAGTCCATATTATTTGTAAAGAAGATAATATGTAGCAGAGATGAGAATGAAGTTGAGTCAAGAGTTGAATATTGTCGCATTATGTCCAATTACTGTCGCAATTATGAACAGAGTTTACGTATAAATTGTCACATTTTGCGTATGGCACAATGACAGATACACGAACAAACAGACAGAGAGACAGAGAGACAGATAGACAAAACATTACAGAACTGGCAGACAGTTTGGTTTTTACCCCAAAAGATATACAGACAAATAATAATGAACAACAGAAATTAAATGGAAAACAGGAAAAAAAACCGAATAAAATATCAAACAATCATAGTATCAAAATTACAAGACCTTGGGGGAATGTCAGATAAATGAACAAGAAGAAGAAAACATAACAACAACATCAAAATTATGAACAAGGAAGTGAACAGATTTATGTATATAATTTCGCCAGCACAATGGCCAAGATAATCTCTTAAAGACGAAGGAATTTTTCAGATATAAGCGAAAATAAAAATTGTTATTATAACCCAGTTAAATTTTAAAGGAGAACTTTTTATCCGGGATGTATTTCTCTTATCATTAATAGTTTTTATTTTTTTTTTGGTTTTCTGTCCCATAGTGTTTAAACACATATAAAAGTGTTATGAGACAACAAACTATACAACAAACAAACAAAACATATAAAGAATTTCAAAAATTTTCAAAAAAATACTAAAAAAAAGGCGTTGTGGTGTAATGGTTAGCGCGTTGGACTTTTACACAGATGGTCACGGGTTCAATTCCTGGTGACGACAACATCAATTTAGAAAATTAATATGTATGAGTTTTCTATCACTTATATGTATCGCAGCGCCCACCTTCGGTGTTCCCATAGCACTTAACACCACCGAAGTAAAATAATGAATCAGGGCTATGAAACAAAAAAAGCTTCAATAAATTCGCCAACTCTACATCAGGTGGCGAGCAACAACTGTTCTAAAACTTATCATCTCGCGCAATTACAATGTTGCCAAGTTTGGAGCCCTTCATATTTCACCAGCTTTCATCTCTCCACTATCCCCTTTCCAAAGAAAGCAACACATTACTTAATAGGAAGAATTTCAACGTGGGGCCTTGAAACTTAAAACATATGACCTATAAGGCTTCCGATTTTCACGAAAGTACTTTTTCAAATTACTGGCGCCATCTCTACGTCAGGTTGGCTAATTTTGGAACCGCTCTCGTAGTTGTCACAAAAACTGCCGAAATAAGAAAACTTAATTATTTCACACTTTATCAGCTAAATAACTAACTATGTTCTTCAGCCATGGTTTTTATAAAAAAATACGAAAAAAATAATTTAATTTCACAAAATTATTGAGTTAAAAGTTAAAAAAAAAAAATTTAATTTACGACAATTTCTTACAAGTTTGTGATATTTGTATCCCGTTATGGGTGCCCTGACATGAATTTGGTATTTCTTAAACTATTAAATTTCAGCATCTTTCAAATACTGTTCTCAAAACTCAATATCATGAAATGGGGCAAAAACCCTGTGGGAAAAACTGCGAAAGTTTAAAAATCGGGAAAATTTGGTTTCACTTGTAAACCGCCTCCCAAGCAAAAGAGTTTTGATATAGTTATATTAGGGTGTTACTTCAAAATAGAAAAATGGTTCAAGTTGGAAGAAACTGAAAATTCCCCATTATTAAAAATTCCCATAATTCGAAGTTCCGAAAAAATTTATTTTTTTATTTAAGATTTTTAAAATGCCTAATTTGGATATGCCGATTGCTATTTTTTAAAACAATTGTTGTTGTTAATGAAAAAAAAAAAATAAATTGGAAAAATCATATCAAAATCAAAAAATTATGTACTTTCCAGGACATTTAATAAAAATTGCTTATTATGTCAAAAATTCAAAAACTTTTAATTCTTTTATAAAAGTTTTCTGCTGTTCGTTGATATATATACCTGATGAAAACATTGAGTTTCTTGTGGGTGATTGATTAGAATGAGGCTGAAGATGACCTAGTCGCTTTGGTATAAAGTGCGACACTCCGTCTAGCGCTGATCCTCTCGAGATTTTTTTTAAATCTTCTCTTAAATTTATTAACATTTAGTGTTTTCAATTTGTAAATAGTAACATTTAATTATGATCGCAAACCTGACAATTCAAAATGAGTTTTCAACATTTTTTGAAAAATATCTCATAAATTTGATCAGACAATAATTATCTTTACTTTAATGCTAAAAATGTTTAACCCTTAAGGGCTAAGGACAAAAACAGCCATGAAACTTAGATTTGATTATGAACACAAGATTGTAAAACATTTAAATCAGAGAAGGGCTTCCTCACAATTTCCAACCCCCGCGGGGTTGGATTAGAAAATGCTGCTTGCGCGACGACGGCACACGTACACTATAAGCATATTCGTGTGGCTAACGATTATGACCGTTCGGATGATGCTTTGTTCTCATTGTGTTAAAAAATTAAGTCAATTGTTGTTAAAGACTTCTTGAAGCAAGATTACGCTACGCAAAATAAAAAAGTACATGTACTGAACTTCGTTTTTTGCTGCTACACACACAAGCGTATATGTAATAGTATGTGTTATGCGCTTCAGTGCTTTGAATTGATAACAAATATCTCCACTTACACTGCAGCCACACGATCAATATTTTCTTGATATTCTTTTTACATATACTATTTGTCAAAATATGTAAAAATTGACATTTGTGACGTAGGCTGCGCGCAAGTTGAAAGCAATTAAATTTTTTGTGAAAAGAAAAACAAAAACAACTTCAAAACAACTGTAATCAGCTGTTTTCTTGAACGTAAGTTGATACACTTCACTTGAAAGAGAAATCTGAAGCAAGTTCGTTTCAATTTTAGAAAGTGTGAGTGTATTGGTAAAAAAGTGTGAGTGTATTAAAACTTGATAGGCAAAACTTGATCGTGTAACCCTCAAGTTAATAAAAATTATTATTTTATGTAATTTGATCCATATACGAGAAATTTGTACACTTTTGGCGAAACAAGACCCACTAGGAAATTTTCAGAATTACGCCTTTCATAATTCTCGGAAAAATATCACATAAATTTCATTAGACAATTACCATTTCTGCTTTTATTAAAAAAATCGTTAACCCTTAGTGGCTGGAGGACAAAAAAGAACCATGAAACGTAATATAAATTATGAGCACAAGAAGATAATATTATATAGCCTTTAAAGAGATAAAAAAAATGGCGACTTGTTAAAAATTATTATTTTGTGTAACTTGCCAAATAATATCTTTCAGGGTTTTATTTAATTCGGATATCTGACCGATGATGCAAAACTAACGAACATGTGCAATTCTTTAAAGTCCCAAATATATTTTTAACGGTTACTTTACAACCCACCTTTGTAACACTTAAAAATAAGTTTGAAACTATAATGATTGTTGTTTTTTTATCTTAAACATTTCATTCTGTAAATTTCCTAGTGGGTCTTTTAATGGTAAAAAGTAAACACATTATCCGTACATCGATCAAGTTACACATAATAACAGTTTCTGTCAAGTGGACATTTTTTTTGATCTATTTAAAGGTTTTATATTCTTTTCTTGTGGTCATAATTTAAATTATGATTCATGGGTCTTTTTTGACCCCGCCCAATAAGGGTGAAAGACTTTTTGAATAAAACTAAAGATAATAATAGTCAAATAAAATTTCAGTGATATTTTTTCCGAACATTATGAAAGGTGTTATTCTGAAAATTTCCTAGTTTGACATAATTATTTATAATAATAAAGTTCAAAAAACATTAACAAAAAAAAATTACGGAAAAAACGCTTGCAAGTTTCAAGTTTCCACTATAAAATGGCCACCTACTCTTTAGGTGAAGACTTTTCAAGGTAAAACTTTGCATGTCCTCGTATAGTCTACCCAACCCTGTTCATCTTTCTCTATATTCAAAAACATTGAGAAATATGAGGCATCTAAAATCAGTTTAAACAGGTGTCGAAAACTTTTGAAATAGCTCATATTCAATTGTATATGAAATAATGTCATATGTCTAGTTGAGTTTTTTTTTTTTTTGTTTTTGATTGTTATTATAATGGAAAATGGTAAAATTAAAAGTTTATGATAAAAGTCTACATATTTGTGTGTCTGTCTATATTTGTCTGCCTATATCTGTCTGTCTATCTCTGTTCATGTCTATGAAAAACAACATTGATTTAAGTATTTGTATGATGGCTGGCTGGCATATGTTTTAATTTTTTTGTTTCCTTTTTCCTTATTTTTACGACATTTTAAACAAGAATGTTTTTGACATAATGCTTAAACGCTTGATTTAGTGACACTGCATCCAACTCAGTACACACACAAACAAACAAACAAACACACATAAACATGTACTCATTTACTTCAATGTAAACTATACATACGCATAAAATTCTGTACACTTGGGGAATGCCATAAAGCAATTATAAGGCAATTGTAGAAATGAACATAAAAGACAGTAAACAACAACACAAAAAAAAAATCACCCGCAATATTAAATGTCACATAGATTGAACCAAACAACCAGTCATCTATCTAGCTGGTCCATAGACGGCAGTCAGGAATTGAGCACGTAAGTATGGAGTAAATATAATGCGTCATAACAAACGCTTTACGTAATGACTTAACGAGATATAAACGTGACTTTATAAACCCAGTAGCAAAAATACATGTACGAGGATGACCCAACAAATTTGGAAAAAATTGTCTTTATTTCTACACTTTTATAGTAAGAATTGTCTAGCGCCTTAAAATAGCCATCAACCGCAGACTCCATCTCGTTATTGCTGGCAAATTTTTTACAACCCAAGACATTTTTTCAAGTTTGGAAATAAAAAAATAATCCGAGGGAGCTGAATCTGGCGAAAAAGTTGCGTGATGAAGTAATTCGATCTTTAATTCATTGATCTTGACCGTCATCTCCACAACTTCTTCTATTGCGAGCAAACGCGGCATCCATCTTGCGCACATCTTTCTAATCTCCAAATATTCGGTCACTTTTTGAAAAACCTTATCATTCATTGTGGATTTTCTTAATCGTTTTTGGTGTGGACACCTCCATTGGTCAACTACTACTGTGCTCGTCTAGGCAGCTCGTACGGCCTCGTTTAAACTCTGCCAACCTACTTGTAGTCGTAAACAAAGGAGCAGACTCACTCAGAGTATAATCTAGCTCTGTTTTAATATTGGTTTACTGAGACCTTTTAAATAAGAGTAAAAAATTATATAACGGTGATCAATTTTTCCATGTTTACAACTTCTCTGAGATCGTTTATTTTTGATGGCTCCAAAATATACTAAACAACGAGGTGCCTTGAAACTTAAAACATATGTTTAATAAGGCTGCCACTTTTCAATAAAGTAATTTTTTTCTAGCTACTTCCGCCATCTAAATGTCATGTCGGCTAATTTTGGGACCGCCTTCGTATGTATGTTTGTTTGTACAATTATTACAAGGGAAGTTAGCCTTATAGAAAAATGAGTAACAATATATAGAAATACAGTCAGCGCAAAAACTAAAGCATACAAAATTAATTTTTCTCATTATTATTCGGAATAAAAATATACGATGAATGGTTGAAATGCCTTCCGTGGATTAAAAAAAACTTTTTTGTAGAACAAACAAATCAAAGCACACAAGTTAAAAATACATAGCTTTATGTGAAAAATAAACAAAAAACAAACAAAAGAAGAGTGTTTTGGAATCATACTCCTTAATGAAAACTAGTTTTTATAAAAAAAAATCGTTAGTACGAAGTTAAATTTATATGCAAAAATGCTCTATGCTTACTTTTAGAGTCCTAAGGATAAAATAAATATTTCAACATGCAGTGAATGCAATCTGTAACGCAAAGGAATATGCATTATATCAAAACACCCAATTTTTTACAAAAGAAAATCCGCATGGATATCAGTTTGACCACGCAGATTTCTGAAGAAGTATAATATAGTGGATTGTGAAATAAAAATCTATGATTGTTACAATATCAAAAAAAAAATTGGATTTGTATGCGTTGATAATTTCGTTATACGTAAAGGGTCCGCCATCTAACGTTATTTTTTTTCAACTAGTGCTTATTTCGTGAATGGTAACACTTAGCTCATGTCTGATTTTTAGTTTAGATTAGTTTTATCCTTCCGGTGAACGAATATCGTTCGTATGTTCGTTATCTTGTGAAAAAAAATGAAAGAAACTGGCATCCTCATCGATAAACCAAAGCGTGAAAAGCCAAAAACAGTGCGTACACCCGAGAATATTGCTGCTGTGGCAGAAAGTGTGCGTGGAGCGCCATCAACATCAATTCACCGTCGTTCTCAACAATTGAACATTTCGGAGACATCATTGAGACGAATTTTGCATAAAGACCTTGGTATGACGCCATACAAAGTCAAATTGGTTCAGGAGTTCAAAAAAAAAATTATTTGGCGGACCCTTTATATATTAATGAACGAATAACAATAATACCGTTCATTATGTAAAATGTATTTAAGTGCCATATCGATCTTATGTCAATACAGTAAGCGAAATTATAACAGGCGCATTTAAATTTCATGGGTTATTTATTTAATATGATAAGCATTTTTTTTTATTTTTATTTAAAATAATCATTGAAGGGTAAGTTTACAAAATATATAACAAACCCTCCTATAAGTTAAAATAACGGTGCTTTTTCTAGCAAAACATAAAATCTAGATGGAAATTTTAATTGAAAAGCTCTAAATTTTTAATTACTATGGTAAAGGAGTTGGAGCAAAATTAAAGTATTTGTTATTTGAAAGCTAAAAACCAAATTTTACACCATACATATCCTTAGACTAAAAAAAATCAAGTTTAACTGGAAAATGTCACACAAAATAAGTATTTGTTAGGGTTTTGCACACAGATGTGCACAAAAAGATGGTGAAAAGGACTTTTTTGAATAAAAACTAAGGTTGTGATTGACAAAACTCCAATTAACAACACTCATCGTCGATTGTGGCGTAACTTTCTAAGAGGTAATGCTACCAGAAATGACCTAATGATGGAGCTGGGTTTGATACTCAGCCACGACACAAAGTAAAAAGTTAGCCACACTCGTCGACCGCGGCTCAACTCGCTAAGAGGTGATGCTACGAGTCATCGCCTGATGTAGGGATGTGGGTTTGAAACTCACTGCGACATAAAGTGAACAGTTTTTCATATAGAGCAATTTAACAATATAAAATACTTTGTTCAATTAACACATAATTTCACCGAGTCCTTTAAGGGGACAAAACTGCGCCAGTCTGGCATATCCATTGTGTCCTTTAAATTTTTCAATAAAAATGTTTTCTTTTTCTTCCTGTAAAAAAATCGAACTAAAAAAAGTTTTTCATACACACAGACAAATAAAGTGCCAACCGAATTTAAAAGTGTATTTCAATGTTAATAACTCAAAAATTCAGTTAGTACAATGATATTTACATTCGATTTATTATTATTTTGGGCGTTGCAACTAAAATTCAGTTGAATTAACCGAACGTTGTTGTGAAAACTTATGTAGAGTTCTACCAACCGACTTAAATTCGTAATAACCGAATTTGAGTCAAAGTAATCGAATTTCCGTTGGCAAACAGCAACATTTTTCTCTGTGTGTATAGAACAATTTAACAACATAAAATACTTTGATCCATTGACCCATAAAATACACTCAAAAAAATAAGTTAGTAGAAAAGTTAGTAAAACGTCTTGTAAATCAGGTATACTATTTTTTAGCAAATATTTTTGCTAAAATCGTGTTTTCAGCTAAAATTTTTGTTATACTTATTCAGCACTTAACTGTTTTATACTAATGCTTTACTTATATACTAATGTTTTACTAATTAATTTTGCTAAAAAAAATTGTGCTGATAAGCAGATGTCGCGGCATGTCAAGATGTAGTAGAGAAGAGGAAAATGATATTAAAAAGTACAACTCTAACAAGACAAGTAAAAAAATCAACCATGAAAAAACATATACAGACATGTAGACAGAGTAAAGAGAAAGACAAAAACACACATCTTAGGTAGATTTGTATGGTTTCTTTTTCTTATTGCAAAAAAAGGGTTGTTTTTTTCGTTTCGTTTGTTTTGTTTATTTTTTCGTTTCGTTTCTAGAATTATCTTCGGCAGTTTCGTCATAGCATCATTAAGACAACCATTGATGTAAGTAGTTGAAAGAAAATTTTTGTTATGTTATATATATTTATTTCTATATATTTTCAGATATTAAATTAATTCATGTCGTCAATGTGGGAAAATTAAAATTGTTATATTTCGGTTTTATAGTAAATTATTTTTAAAAGAATCACAAAAATATGTTTTATGATTTTCAGCAAATAAATTAACTAAATTACAATTTTTCTACAAATTTTTTGCGTTTTTTTTAGTCTACTAAAATTCAGCAAAAAATTTATTAATTTTTACCAACGCTTTTTTATTTCTAATCTACTAAGTGTTAGCAAAACTTTTGCTGAATCTACAAATTTTGTTGCTAAAAATCAGCTCGCTGATTTTCAGCAAAAGATTTTGCTGACATTAGGAACTTTTTTGCTAGCATCCTCCTGACTAAAATTTTGCTGACTCAGCAAAATTTTTTGCTGACTTTACAAACTTTTTTTATGAGTGTACCCTATGGGGAATAGTCAATTGATCTGAAAGTGATTGGTTGAAGGAGGACTTATCACAGGATTGGTATAATTTAATACTGCAGTGGGTTAAGCAGTGTCAATTGTCCTAAAATCCTGTGACTGGTAAGGGGAGGCATACCACTTAACCAGAATGCGTATTAACAAGAAAAAGCCAGTTGGCCAGAATTTTACCCACTGGAAGCTCTTTTCCTGTTTTTTTAACTAAAAATTATTAATTTTGTTTTTTTGGGTTTATTAAAAAATTTATCGGCATGCAAACATTGACCTAAAAGAACCTGGACTGCTGGAAAAGGACTTATCACAGGACTAGTATTATTTACAATTGATATGAGTTATGTAGTGTAAATTGATCTAAAGTAGAAGTAGGATATATCACCTAACTGCTATACATATTGACTAGAAAAATCTATGAGTTAGAATTTTATTGTTTCATTTTCTACCATCTTTTACATTAAAAATCATTAAATTGTACGACAGGATAGTCATGTGGTTAGTCCATTTTGGTTAGTCCTCCGATATGCGCCTTTTGCGACAGTCTTGTGGTATGCCCATCTTTGGTTAGTCCTGTGGCATGCCACTATGCAGGTTTAAAGCAGGACAAATTACCCCATCCTATGAGAAGCCCATGTTTAAGTTGCCAGTTGTTTACATAGGATAGGGTTAAGCAAAGGAACGGTCTCTGGCACGAAGGGACCAATCCTGTGACACACGCAGGACCGGTCCTATTCCCCATAGGGTAGTTAATTGTGTCAGTTACATTTTTCAATGAAAATTTCTTCTTCTTATTCCTGTACTATGAACTCTAAAAAACTCTTTAGTTATTAATTCTAACAATTAATTACGGCTGTCACTACATGACGGTTACAAACACTTTAACCGATTAAAAATTTTTATTTAATATTTAAAGTGAAACAAATTTATAAAAATACTCAAATAAAAGCTATTTTCTCTCTGTAATGCTTAGTTTTAGTAATAAACGGGGATTAAAAATCTAGCGAATTTTGTCAAAGTTTGGGATCGGTATCTAGGTATTGGTTGTAAGTTTCGACCTCTGGTACAGCATTTTTATATACACAAATTTTTAAAAAAAATTTTAGACTTACATATTTCGGAAACCGAACCCAAAACTAAACAATGCTGCAAGAAAAAGACTTTTATATAGAATATCAACAGTGTCTCATCAGAATTTGAAGTTTTAGAAAAGCTATAGGCTCCAGAATAGGCAGAGTTTTTACAAAAAAAAAACCTATTAATTATCAATTTTGCTCCATCCTTGTTTTCTTACACATCAAACACGTGGCAAGGGTCTTTTCCTAACAAGCATCATGACAATACTAAACTTTGAAGACTAAAAATGTTCTATTTATATAAAAAAAAAAAATTGTTTTTACTCTTGCACAAGTAATATTATTTACAATTTTATTATTTCTTTGTTTTTAGATACATCGAAATTATTTTATTATTACTTTTAATTTGTAACGAGCATTCTACTAAATCTGAAGTAACTATAGCAAACAAAAATTTAATATTACAATTTTGGTTTACAAATATTTTGTAAAAGTTTTTGCTAATTTTACAGGGTAAAATGCTATTTTCAATTAACTAAAATTCACATCGAATATAACTAAAATTTTGTAAAGTTAGCAGATTTGTTTATTTATTTATCTCTACAAATAAATCTGTGTTGAATTTTGATCATATTTACTGAAACCATCAAACCAATTTATGAATTCTGGTATACCTTCCTAAATGTTTGAAAGTACTTTGTATGCACCCCCTGGTGGGGTTATTGAGAATGCGTTATGTCTGCTGTTTATTGATTTAAGATTTTATGTTGTGTTTACTACATCTGACATCAAACAATGTGCAATAAAAATCGCAAAAAAACAAAATTACATGAACGGGTAAATTTACCCCATCAATGGTATCGGCATCTTTAGAAACATTTTTATAGAATATTATAAAAAGGACGACCACCCCACTTTGGTCTAACTTCCACAGAGCATTTACGCTACGCGTGTACCGGTATACAACTACAACGACAGAAAAAAAGAGCTTGTTAAATGCATGCCACATTAAGCAATTTGTATTTAAAAGCATAAAATAATTGAACCCATCAACAACCAACAACAACAACAACAGTTAAAACAATAGAAAGCAACAACAAAACCAAAAATAAAATAACAGCAACATAAAAAACATCATGTCAGATGACAACCCAAAGGACATTAGTGGACATAAATAGGCGTTTACTTTAATTAAGTTCATGTTGTACCACTGCACAATAGCAAACACTCACACACATCCACACAACACATTCATATAACAACTACTCGTACTATACAAATACACACACACACAGAGTTTCCTCTTTAACTAATAATATAAAGAAGGATGCTGTGTGTTTGTGTTTATTCGATTGTAGGTCTATTATGTGTGTGTGTGTGTTTGTAAACCATTATTTCCGTTTCTGATTTATGAAAAAGTTAACAAGAAACTGAAAGAAAGTAGCAGAAGTTGTTGTAATAGTAATAAAACTACCTTATTAATACAGGCAGTGAACCTCAGCACAGTGGGGCAAATTGGCCGACTAAATTCCAGAGCTATTATTCATGACTGATATTTAAGAGTCATTTATTTTAAAGCCTTATAAATCATCCAAATAGGCAATATTTCCATTTCTTTTTTTTTTTTTTTGATATCTTTGCTATTAAAAAATTCCAAAATTGTGGAATATGAAAAAAATTTATCTAAACTTTTAGGTAATTTAAATGTCTTTAGGAATACACTCAGAATAACTTTTCCATAAAAAATCAACAGTTTTTTTAAAGTTTAATCGGTAAAGTTGTTTCAATGGAATATACAGTTACATTACCAAAGAAATATATTTTTTAACTTTCTGTCTGTTATTCAATAAATAAAAAAACGGGGTTTCGGTAGTAGATAAAATTTTCAGTTAAAATTTTCTATTTAAAACAAAAAGTTGTTATATTATTATTATTTTTTTTTTTAAGAGAAGCAACACTCAGTAAATACTTCCTATTAATTAATGTGTTGCTTTCTTTGGAAAGGGGATAGTGGAGAGATGAAAGGTGGTGAAAGATGAAGGGCTTCAAATATGGCAACACTGTAATTGCGAGATATCATAAGTCTTATAACAGTTGTTGCTCGCCACCTGATGAAGAGTTGGCGAATTTATTGAAGCCCTGATTCATTATTTATTTCGGTGGGGTGAAGTGCTATGGAAACACCGAATGTGATAGAAAACTCATACATATCACAGGCAATCGAACCCGGGACCATCTGTGTAACAGTCCAACGCGCTAACCATTGAAATTAACGAAAACAATAATTTTTTTTATGGATTTTGTCAATTAATTTTTCAACAGTTGAAAATAAAATAAAAAATACAATTGTTTTAAACGAACAATAAGTAGTCCTGTTTTTAACTGATTTTCAGTTAATGTAATGTGTATATTCAGTAGTCTTTATGGAAAAAAATATTGTGTGTGTACCTTAAAAAAAATTTAATAATGGGCATTTGTGGAGCACAATGTTGTTTTTTAATCAAAGAAAAGTACCAAGATGCTGTACACTTAGGATATTGTGTAGATAAAGACGACAGCAATTGTAGTCAAACAGAAATTAAATTTCACTTGACGAAAGGATGACTAACATTTCATTAAATTCAACTTATATTTGTCATTTGTTTTTACTGTTCAAAAAATTACTAACAAACATTTACAAAACGACTGTAAAAAATTAATGTAAAATCATAAAACAGTCATTTGATGTGGTTTGATTTTTTTAAATGAACTATAAGGTTAGTAAAAAATAACTTTGTTATACAAGGTGGCGCAAAAGTAATCCTCCTATCAGAAAATGCGATAAATTTTGCGATTGGCCCCTAATGTCAGTTCTGTTTTGACATTTGTGTAGTAAACACATGCGAAGTACACGTTAATAAACAATGTTACGATACACTGCTCCAGAACGCGGAATATTGGTGACTATTTATTTGACCAATAATCGGTCGGTGACTTTGGCACAACGTGAATTTCGTCGCAGATTTCCTGGCCGTCCAACGCCTACTGGTGAAACACTGCGACGTTTAGCCGCTCGCCTCGAAGAGACTGGCACAACACGAGATGCTGCCAGGCGTGGCAGACCCCGGAGTAGCCGTTCTGCAGAGAATATTGCTGCTGTAGCCGAGGATGTCATGGAAGTGCCGTTGACATCGACCAGACGACGTGCCACGCAAATGGGTATCAGTCGACCGTCTTTACAGCGAATTTTGTTACAAGATTTGAAGATGTTTCCGTACAAAGTCCAGACGGTGCATCAGCTGTTAGCTGCTGACCGCCAATCGCGTGTAACATACGCTCAAGCCATCCTTAATCACCCCCAAGAGGAAGATGATTTTTCATCAAAAATAATCATGAGTGATGAGGCCCATTTCCATCTTAGCGGGTACGTAAATAAGCAAAATTTACGCTTCTGGGGCACTGAAAATCCGCGTGTAACCCACGAAGAGCCATTACACCCGCTCAAAGTCACTGTATGGTGTGCTGTTTTCGTCATCGGACCTTTTTTCTTCGAAGACGTCGCGGGCCAAACGGTTACTGTGAATGGTGAGCGCTACAGAGCAATGATCAACGAGTTCTTTTTGCCGCAACTTGATGAATTGGGATTGGAAAACATGTGGTTCCAACAGGACGGTGCAACGGCACACACTGCACGTGCCACAACCGATATGCTGAATGATGCATTTCCCGGGCGCCTAATCTCCCGTTTTGGCGATTTGCACTGGCCAGCAAGATCGCCTGATTTGACCGCTCCAGACTTCTTTTTGTGGGGCTTTTTGAAGTCGCGGGTTTATGTCAACAAGCCTCAGACTCTTGCAGCTCTTAAAGACAATATCCGTCAAGAATGTGAGGACCTATCGCCGGAAGTTTTGGCCAAAGTGATGGAAAATGCCATAAAAAGGGCTCAAATGACAATCAACTGTGGCGGCGGCCATTTACATGACATCATATTCTCGACTTGATGTAAAAAAAACTAAAATACCAAATAAAAATAATCCACAAGAATCAAAGTTTTTCATTTTTTTTTAAATTACAGCCAAAAAACATCGGAAGGATATTTTTGCGCCACCTTGTACAAATGACTGACATTTATATTAAAAATAAAGAAACTGTATTACAATCTAACCAACTACATATTTTTAAAGCAGAAGTTCCCTGAGTGAATATTTTAAATTTAGTTTTATTATTATCAAGAAATTAAAATTTTGACCGCTGATTTCATAAAAAGCTTCAATAGTAAATACGATTATTTTTAATTTGGTATAAGTTCTGGTTATATAATACGATTTTAAATTTTTTATAGCAGAAATATAAAACAAATGCAAATTTCGCCGATTTTGGCAATATATTAAGAAGATAAAACAAATTACCTTTAAAAATCGACCATAAGGGATAAAACTGGAGTTCAGTCAGTCAGTTATTTTTAAAATTAAAATTTTTTCAAATTCATTTAAAACTGTGAGCTGGCTGTAGGCAAATTTTTCTCAAAAAAAAAAAAACATCCAATTTTCCCCACAGTTTTTTAGAACTATTAGTTCTGGGTGTAATAAAAAGTAACAGTAGCAGTAAGCATTATTAGTTGTTATAGTTTAATTAAGATGAAATAAGAAAAATGTTAATTTCCTGCTTAAATCTTAACATTTACGCCTAATTTATATGTATATTGGTAGTTTAATGTAGCAAAAACAAAACTGTTATTAAATGGGAAATGGAAAAGTTGTTTTTTTTTTTTTTGCAGGGTTGAGAATAGAACGAACTACAATTATAGAACTTGTAACAAATTGGTAGTGTTTTGTTGATGGTTTGACAATAAATGAATGAAATAAGCAAAAGTGTTAATTATATGAGAAAATTGCTCATAAGGAAAGAGTAACGAGTGCTAATTTCTAACTGTATTGATATTAAGACACGTGTTAGCGTTGAAATTTCATTCATTGGGAGAAACTATTAAAAACTTTCATTTTGTGATCTAAAAATTTTGTTAAAATTAACGAATTTATACTATTAAGGCCCTAATAAACGTAAAAATTTTGTACCAATCTGGTTAAAAACAATACAATTTTTAAATATTTGATATATGAAATAAGAATTTTCAGACGATCTTCAAATTTATTTAATTTTTTGTACACACATACTCAATGGAGCCCATAATACATCCCCAGCAGAAAATAGGAACCAGTAAAAACAGTTTACTGCATCCTTACTGCTTCTCCTACTGCTTCGTAAGGTGCGTAGGTTCTTAAAGAGCCGAAATGAAAGGCAAAATTTCATTGATTGTAAAGAGTAATGAAATGAGCAATAAGTTTTCCACACTTTGTTCTTATTTGAGCGTATTTTGATTAAAATTTTTTAATACTTGGATTAAAAAATTCTTGCTTGAACGAAAATTAATATACAGTCAAGGAATAAAGTCTACATACACCCTACGGATTTGAAGTTCTAGTTAATTAGTAGCGACGATTGAAAAAATTTGTATATCAATGTTTAATTAAGGCATTTAAAATAAAGATTATTTGAAGAAAAAAAAAAAAAAAAAAAACAGAAATTTTTAGGGAAAAACATAATTATTAGCGTTAAAAAAGTCTACAAACAGCGTAGTAACTCTCCAAAAAGGAAAATAAATCTTATTGACAAATTGCTAAGGCAGTTAAATTAAGTCGTGCTACTGTACAGACGATCATTAGAAATTATAATAATACCAATAGTAGCGAAAGCAAGCCACGATCTGGCAGACCTAAGAAGCTTTCGAGACGCGATGTTAGCAGTATTATTAAAGTAGTCAACCAGGATCCGAAAATAAGTGCCCCAAAATTGGCAGAACAAATCGAAAAATGTTCCAATATAATTGTTACTCCACGAACAATAAAAAATCTTTCACATGACATAGATTTAATAGAAGAGTGGCACGCAAAAAAACCACTAATTTCAGCGAAGAATCGTAAACTTCGCCTTGAGTTTGCTAAAGCACATCTAGACAAGGATATGGATTTTTAGAAGCGTGTTATATTTACCTACGAAAGTAAGTATACAATTTTTGGAAGTGATGGTCGATCCAAAGTTTGGCGAAAACCAAACACAGCACTTGATCCAAAGAATATAATACCTACTGTCAAACATAGTGATGGTAACGTTATGGTTTGGGCGCCATTGCGTCATCTAAAGTTGGTTGTTTGGTTTTTGTCGAGGGTAATATGGACCGCTATGAATATAAAAACATATTGGAACATAATCTGCAGTCATCTGTTGATAATCATGTTGAAATCAATGGATTTTCCAACAAGATAATGACCCTAAGCATACTGCACACGTTGTTCGAGACTGGCTTCTATACTATGCCAAAGACAGCTTACTTCTCCACCCCAGTCTTCAGACTTAAACCCTATAGAGCACATATGGGACGTTTTGGAAAAATCGGTACGAAAATATAACATTAGTAGCCGTGAAACATTAAAAACCGCCCTTATTCGTACATGGGCCAAAATAACACCCGATATTACGGTAAATTTGGTGAGATCAATGCCCCGTCGTCTTCAAGCAGTTATTGATGCTCAAAGTGGACCGACCAACTTTTTTCCAATGCATTTTTAATGTTTTTGTCATTATTGTTTATAATTATGTAAAAGAATTACTTTTTTATTTTATAAAAAACTTATTTATTAATGCCTTAAATATTGACTTAAATTTATTTTTTAATTTTCTTCACAAACTCTATTAAACCCCTAAATCAAAGGGTGTATATAGACTTTTTTCCTTGACTGGGCTTTTTCAAAATTTGACCCTACGGGTCAAAAGTCGGGACATCAGAATTCGGTTAAGAGGTATATGGTTTCTTCTGGAAAGTTTCTTATTTTGATCCCTAGAATACGATTTTCCTTGAACGTTGAGCGATTTTTAAATCGACCCGCCCTACTGTATATATATTTTTTTTAAATTATTAAAAGTAAAATTTATACACAAAAATAGAAACCTAGCCATTTGGGTTATTAAAGCGCTTCTTTTAAGCACACACGCAGAGAAAAATATGATTGAACATGACTGCGAACACAAAATTATCAAATTATGATCCTAATTATTATATATTTCATTCTGGCTGATCATATTATTATTACTGATGACGATTTCATCGTCATCTATGATTCAAATATAATTGCCACAATATTATGTTTGGTTGACATTGCAATCATAACATGATGCTCTTAAACTATCATAATATGATGTTCTTGTCTCTGCATGTAATAACAACACATTGCCCGCAGAAAACGAGAAGCAGTAACTGCTTCCTTACTCATTCGTACAATGCATAGCTTCTTAAAAAGCTGAACTGAAACTCCAAATTTCATTGATTGCAGCGCTTGGCATTGATATTATACTGTTCTGAAGGCATGATTTTAGTAAAATTAGTAGGCCTTTTTTCATGATTAAAAAATGGGAGGAATATTGTAGCTTTGAGAAGACATGCATTTAAATATTTTTAATTCTTTATAATATGCTCTTGCGAGATGATATGATTAGTCAAATTTTTTTATGATAACAAGAAGCACTAAGTAAAAGCGCTGAATTCATGACATTTAGGTGCTCGTTACAAATGCATGCATTTAAATATTTTTAATGTGCTATAACATTTTTATGCCAAGGAGAAGCACTAAGTAAAAACGAGAAATTCATGACATTTAGGCGCTCGAAATCAGTGCTGCCAAGCGAGACATCTCGAACCAAAGTCATGATATATTTCACTGCCATCCCAAGCGCTTCTGGCTTAAATCTTCCTTACGAAACTGCTTCCATTGCAGTAGTATTTTTTGCTGCGTCGCCATACACAGTTTTTAAAATTTTCAAAAACGCGCAATTTTTTCGTGATTTCCATTTACAAAGAAATTAAAAAAATCGCAACAGTATGTAATTTTGAAGAGCTCTATTTTCTAAAGTTGTTAACGGATTCCTCTGATTTGAATTCGAATCATAAGGATGTCCCCTAAAATTCATTTTTGAAGCAAATGCAATTTTTAGATGCATTTTTAAATTGTTCTTCCTATTCAAAGCTTAATAAACATGCATCACTCGAATATAAAAATTTTGTTTACGTAAAATTTAATTTGCTTTTCATATGACACTAATGCCATTTAATTTTTCGGATTGCTTAGAATTTGTTGTACAACACTGCTCTACTCTCTGTGAAATACACACAGATTAAGATTAGATTTCTTAATATTTTAGATGTTGCAACTAAAATTCAGTTGAGTTAAACAAATTTTGTGGTGAAAACTAATGTTCAATTTTACAAACCGACTGAAATTTGTAATAACAAAAATTGAGTCTTAGCAACATAATTTTAATTGGTAAATAGCAAAATTTGTCTCTGTGTGTCCACTGCCAACAAGCCGAATACATACAAACAAGCCGTTTCCAAAGATCTTTTCTAAAAACCTGAACTGGTTTTAAGAGCGTCAATATACTAAAAAATATATATTAAAAAACATCTAAAAAAACTGTTGCTCTTAAAACCAGTTGGCATATAAAATTTAGCTGATGTTGAGAAGAACATTGGTTCTTATTTAATCTATATGTTCGTTGGTTTAAAACCTAATAATTTTAAAGTTGTTTTTTAGTACTTTAATAGAAAAAATATTAAAAATCATTAGAAAACACCGTAGTTTCTCATGTTTTTTTGCAGTTAAATTTGAAACTTTGAAACTATTGCAATTATAAACGGTGCTAAAAAAATATATTAAAATGATAGAACTTTTTTCATTAAATTTTACTATATATATGTGTTTTTCCATATATAATTATATATAAATCATTACAAAACACCGTAGTTTTTATGATTAATTCTACCATATATACTTACATGATCATATATGGTAGAATGTATGGTCATATATAGAACTATATCTATTTTATATGATCATATATACAATATATGCTAATAGATAACATACGAGACACTAATATATGATGATATATAAAGCCATATTAAAAAATGTTCATGAACTAAATATGAGATATGAACATATATCGTAACACTTATAAACATATATAAATATATAAAGTTGGTTTTCACTGGTTTATTAAAAAATCAAGACCGCAAGCTTAAATCGATTTGTAGTTACATATTTGGCAAAAGTTCATACGTTTTCATATTTTGAGTTTTTGTGCATATTTTCCATTTATTTTGAGATTTTTTTTTTCAATTTGTTAAAAAAAAATTTTAATTTTTTTACATTAGTGAATTTTTATTGTTGATCTGTAAATTGTGTGTGAGATGTTGATTAGCTCGGTTAAAGACCATGAAGATTTTTTCCATATTAACAGAAAAATTATAATTTTATTTGTGATAATTTACTTTAATTAATAGAAAAAACACTTAAAAAAAAGTTATTTGACACCTGCATGAATGGAGTTAACTTTCTAGCCCGCAACGGCCTTCATTATTCTTATTTAACTCAACTAGTTAAGTTAAAAACGTAACGTGACTTAGTTTGTTGAGTATGACGAAATTTACTGCGAACTTATTTTCTATAAAGCTATGTTTAGTTCTGTTAATTATTAACAGTCGCCAGTTCCACTAATTAAGTTGAAAAATTGACTGGCAGTTATTTTCAAATGTCATCATATTTTATCCTTTACATTGTAAGTGAAAGAATATCAAACATTGAAGATTTTCTTCGTTTTTCAACATATGTGGAGCATATATATTACGCGAATTTTTGCACTGTACCTTGTGAGTGGTTTTATTAATATTATAATTTGACTTAGTGCGCCCCGGTAGGCTAGTTGGCAGCGTGCTGTCTTATCAGTGCGGGGGTCGTGGGTTCGATTCCCACCAGAGGCACTGGTCTGTTTTCGCTTCAACGCGCCGAAAGCCATAGTAGCTAGTGCTCGGTTAGGGTAATAGGATATATTTTGATTATTATTTAGTAATTATATTAATAAATAATTTGACTAAAGCAAAATCATTTTTACAATTTCGAAATCTAATTGAACCTAAGAAAAGCTTAAGATTCTATTCGTATTGAAAAAATTCATGATATATTAAATTGTTTTCTGTACACTTAGGAAACCAACTCAGTAGTAGCAACCATATTTATAGTCAATCGAATGGTTATTTTGCACCCATCGAGTTTTTTGACTGCTACAACCGAATTTTTGTTCATGTAAGAGAAACTGTTTGTAGTACCAGAATTTCTGTTGTTTAAATTGAATGATTGTTATCACAACCGACAAATTCGGCAGCAACAACCGAAGCAGTCGATTGGCAACAAATGCGGTTGTTACTAGCAAGTCTATTTTCTGGGTGTATTTAGGTAGGTTCTTAAGCTTGAATTTTGGCAAAAAAAAAGTATTTTTTAAGTGCTTATTTTTCATGTGTTTTAGTGCAGCATATCTTTTCTTTTTTTAGTGGCATGAAATTCTTTGCCCTAGTTAAATATTGGGTCAAAAATTGCAATTTTTTATGGTTTTTTCAAGAATGATTGATATATTTTTTATTTTTACTTTTTTTATTATTTTTTCAAGTATTTTTTTCTTTTAACAGTTTAACAACTGATGCGTGGTTTAAAAAAAATAAAAAAATATGTTTTTTGTTTTATGTTTTGTATGCATTTCCATTGTGCCACTATCTTTTTTTTAAACCAAAAAATATTCTAATTTTTATGAGAGTTATAAGTTTTTTAAACATATTTTTTGCTTTCTACCAACACTCATTAACATTAACTTTTTTTCTGTTTTCACTGAAAAACTAATTAATATACTGTGAAATGTTTTATAGAAATTTGTAGCCTAACAAAGTGTTCATTTACGATATAAGTTAAAAAAACTCAGGACAAAGCAGGTGACAATTAATGCCGTAAGCTTAAACACTTTGAAAAAATGAAAGATTTAATTGTTTAATATTGTTAATTGATTTAATTGCTTTATAAAAATTGGATAAAAATAGAGTAGGTACTGGATTTTACTGATTACAACAGTAGAAAAAGATCTGAAATGCTGTTAGCTGAAACTACTAAAAATTTGTTCAAAATGATGTTGCAATAAAAACTGCTAAAATTAGCAGTTGTTTTTTTTTATATTTGCTTAATATTAGTAAGACAAGAATAGCTAAAATAAATTTGATGAATATACAAAAACTTTGTATGCTAAATTCACTTTGTTTGTCTGCAAAACATAATATTAATTTTGCAAAATTTTTCGCAAAGATAAATTTTAATTTTTTTTTTTATGTTTTTAAATCAGACTACAGTAGCGTCTGCCTTTTTTTAATGGACAGGCGTCATCATGGATTTTCCATTTAAATTGTATTATTATTAGTGTCTTATAATTGTCAGATTGTCATTATATGATAATTTTTTTAACAACTTGTCTACCGTAAGAATCGAACACGCGCTTCTTCTTACATTATAAACGTAACAATACCAAGTCATGACCGCTTAACGATTACACTATAGTATGCCCTCGAATGCAGTGCAGCTAAATTGCAGTTTTCTTTCCTAGTTTTCCAGAAGTGATAAAAACTAACAAACTCAAACATTATATTTATAGATTTTTTATAATTTTTAATAAAAGTGATTAAGCCACTTGTTAAGCCTATTGAATTTAGTTTTGTACTGCCGAGTTTCGAAACGCTTCGATTTTGGGAGCAGTTTTTTTTTTAATGTTAGCTCCTTGGCAATTTATTACACCAATCTCTTACAACTTTTCTCAATTTTCACTGAACTTTGTCCTATTTTACGCCTTTGCTTATCATTTATGTTCACTAAATATCCGAAAGCGAAAAATCAATTTTTGTATTTTTAATACAAAAATTAAAATATTTTTGAACAATCAGCATATCACCCTTCTCATACACACATTGTTTGTTGGGATATATGTTTTTTCTACATATTGCAGTACAACAAACACACAGAGATATAATGATATAGAAAGTATATTGATATGCAAAAGATGTTGCTTTTCAAAAAGTTTTGATTTTATGATACAAAATCACTAAAGCAAACAAAAATCTCATTCATTTTGTTGGCTGTATGTAATTTCTCGGTTTGAGTCAATCATGTTTTCCTTAATACGGACAATTGAGGATTGGGGAGATGCCCATGAAGCAATTGCATTGTCTATGATGAAAATGATCAGACTGTTTAAAAAGCAACAAACAAAATATAATATAATATTCGATTTTGGACTTGGGGTAGAGCAATATTCCTACAAAATATACAAATTAGATCTCTAATGCCTTTGTAGATCCACAACTTTTGCCAGATATTGCTTCTCGACCTGGAAGAAAAGTGACCACTATCCATGATATCTTTCTAAATTTTTAAAAACAAAAGTAATGAGGTAAAATTCTTTCCAATAGCCATTTGTAGAATCTTGTTATATAAAACAAATTAATTTTGGTGGTATTTCGTTTTGTTATTATTCTTACAAAAATAAGACTTTACGAGGGCGGTCGCAAAATTAGCCGGCCTGACGTCTAGATGGAGGCAGTAGTATGTAAATAAATACTTTGGTGAAAAGTGGCAACCTTATAAAACATATGTTTTAAGTTTCAAGGCGCTACGTTTATTAATATTTTTTTTTTTTGGAGCCTTAAAAAATAAACGATCTCAGTGTATTTGTAAACATGGAAAAAATTGGCCACCGTTATGTAATTAAATACTTTCATTTGAAAATTCTCACTCCAAGCCATATTAAAGCCGAGCTAGATTCTAATCTGGAGGAGTCTGGTCCTCGTTTAGGACTCTAAAATATTAGGTGGCAGAACTTAAACGAGGCCGTATGAGCTGCCAAAACGAACACCGTAGTGGACGACGATTTGATGTGCCAGAAATGGTTATGAAAATCAACAAAATGGTGTTGGATGTCATCGTATGAAAGTGCGGGAGCTGGCTGAAATTATAGGCATTTCAAAAAGTGATATACATCGCATACTGACCGAAAATTTGGAGATGAGAAAGCCGTTTGCTCACAATTGTGAGCAAACTTGCTCACTCTTTTATGCTCTATTGCAATAGAGCAAAAACAACGTGTTGATGATGTTTCAGTAGAGTGTTTGACGATGTTTCACCGCAATATAGCCGAGTTTTTGCAACGGTTTGTAAACATGGATGAGACATCAGTCCACGACTTCACACATGTGACAAATTAACATTTACAATCAAAACAGTGAACTGGAATGGGAGAATAGTGGCGAAAGAAGGCGAAGACAGTTCCACCTGCAGGCAAGATCTAGGCGTCTGTTTTTTTGGGATGTGCGTGGTATAATTTGTATTGATTATCGTCAGAAAGGCAAAACTGTTCAACTTCGAGTACTATGCTGGCAGAAATTCAACGAATAAGCCCGCATTTGGCGAAAAAGAAGGTGCTGTTTCATCAAAATAATGCAACAGTTCACACATTCACTATTGCGATGGCCAACATCAATTAATTAATGTTGTTACTGCTTCATCGTCAGATTTAGCTCCCTCGGATTATTTGCTATTTTCAAACTTGAAAAAATGGCTCGTTTGTAAAAGATTTGGCCACAATGAGTAAGTGGAGTCTGCGTTTGATGGCTATTTTAAGGAGCTGCACACACTCACATAACAAATTCGTTTGTCTCAACCAAATTTCATCTATACGAATTGCTTCGGTTGCTGCTAACTCGTAAATTCAATTGTCACAACTGAATTCGGTATTGATAACCGAGTGTACGAGATTGCATCAACCGAATCGATTCAGTTTCATAAAACTTTAGAATTTTTAGGAGAAAACAGATTTGGTGTTGACAACCGAATATGTTGCCAATGGAATGATTCGGTTGTGGTAACCGAATGTTTTAATTGTAACAACAGAATTTTCGTTGAGGCAACCGAAATTTGGTTGTCGCAGTCAAATTTCTAATGCATCAACAAGTTTACGGTTATCACAACTCAAATATTCGGTTACCATAACTGAATCAACGAATTTGAATTTGAATTTTTTTTTTCTGGATGTGGAGTTTTTACTATATAAACAGGTTATCGAAGCTATTGAATATCGCTAGGAAAAGTATATCGAGCTAAACGAAGATTGTTATAAGATTGTAATAAAGAACATTTTTTCCAAATTTGTTTTGTTTTATAAAGGGTGTCCCAAGAAGAACGCAATTTTTAAATCTGGCAACATTCGAAGTGTCATTGTTTGACATTTGAACAATTGTTATTGGTTGCTAGTAGAATGTACGAGGTTAGTAAAAATGGAGCGCTACACGAATGAACAACGCATTCTCATTGTGAAATTGTTTTACCAAAATGGTGAAAGTTTTGCTGCTACAGTTCGCAAATTGCGATCAATTTGGGGTCACAATAATGCTCCAAAAGAGTCAACTGTAAAGAGATTAATGGATAAATTTGCCGAAACTGGGTCTGTTAGTGATGTAAAGACAACAACGCGCCATCGACCAGGTCGATCGACCGATCGACCGGTTTTTGGGCTGGAGGAATCATTGGACCTTTTTTTATGAAAATGAGGCAGGTCAAGCGCAAACAGTCAATGGTGTTCGGTATCGTGAAATCATAACCAGTTTTTTCTTGCCTAGAATTGAAGAAATGAATGTGGAGGGCATGTGGTTCCAACAAGACGGCGCCACATGTCATACAGCCAGAGAAACAATTCAATTGCTGCATCAGTCATTTCCCGGTCGTGTTATTTCACGTTTTGGAGATCAGAATTGGCCGCCTAGATCGTGCGATTTAATACCATTAGTTTTTTTTTTTGGGGGGTTTTTTGAAGTCGATGGTTTACGCGAATAAGCCGACGACGACTCAAGCCTTAAAAGAGGAAATTGGACGCTGCATTAATGAAATACCGCAGCATTCATGCAAAACGGTCATTGAAAATTTCATTAAAAGATCGCGTGCATGCCAGCAAAGCCGCGGCGGCCATCTGCACGATATATTGTTAAATACATAACCTCATTCTGTCTACTTTACGATATAATAAAGTTTCACGATTTTTTTTTAAATATCTGTGTTTTATTTAAAATTTAAAAATTGCGCTCTTCTTGGGACACCCTTTATAAGAAAAGTAAGACAAATAAAAAGTTTACATGTAGACACTAAGCCCCGTATTCATAAAAATATTAAATATTTCAAATAAATTTTAGTTCAAACATAAATATTAGCCTTAAAACTGTAACTTTTACACAACGTTTAAAGCTCATACCCGTTTATAAATACAGTTTTAAAGCTTAAAATGTCTTTTAACTAAACTGTATTTGAAATCTTAATTAAGATTTTTTTTATGAATACGGTGGTAAATATTCAAATTTTCAAATTAATTAAAAAGTAACAGTTATTGTTAAAGCAAATAAGAGTATATATATATAAAATCCACTTAAAAAGCCATATATTTGATTGAATTGTTAATCTTGAAAAGGCGGTAACTCATCAGAACTCTCTATTACATTTTCACAAAAATTTAATTATTTTTAAATATCTACTTACAAATGTATTTGCAGAGTAAAATTGTAAATAAAGGGATGTATGTAACTTACCTAAAAAGAAAGAAAAGAAAAAAAAACATTATTAAGTAAAATATGTGTTTTCAGTTTAGAGTTAGTGCTGATAATGAGAAGAAGGCGGGTAATAAGGATTTCCCATTTTATACAAATTAGTTTCATGATATTTTAATTAAGTTTTGTATTCCTATTTAAAATGACAGCTCTTATTCTATACACAATTTAAGAAATAGTTCATGTAAAGTTGTTGGCAATTTTCGATTTCTTATTTTTAAAAAATTCACATTAATACTTAAAACTAAGTTTTGCATTATCTGGCCTTAGATCTTGTCTATTTAAAGATATATAAATCATAAAATAATTAAAATCCATTTGAAATCCACTTCATTTTGTAAAACTTATTTTAAATTCCTTAACACACGCATTTTTTTTTTTTTTAATTTATAGTAAACCATTATATATTTGACGCTTACAACTCGGTTGAGTATTTCAACTATTTTTCTAAGCATTTTCCTAGAAAAAACAAAAAAATTTCCCATCGACAATATGTGTAAGCTTTGATATTAATGCTTTTCTACTAAAATGTGTCCTCAAGTACCACCACTATAACTATAAATGCTGCAATTGATTGATACAGAAATGATAAACGACCCAGTCGATGTAGTAAAGCTACCCTTTATAAAATATTAGAATGTTTTTATGGAAAAATATGTGAATGTATTATTAACATAAACACACATACTCTAACACAAAGACAGAGATGGGCAAACTAAGTCAAAAGGCAAATATTTATTACCATTAACCAGCATTTATGGAATTTGCTCTAATTATAATTATGTTTCTAGTTTTGAGAGCTAAGAAGTAGAATATGTAACCCAGCTATTTGCTGTTTTTTAACACCCCTGCGGCAGACTTGGACGACATCAATTACATTTCACATTCCTTCACATCTGACCTTTTTTTATATCATTAATAATTTCACACTTCTGGGCTTACACGTTTCTTTGGAAAATTTGTAAAATTTGTAATACCAAATATGGGGATTAGTAACAGCATCTGGGTATTTAGTTACAGGGTAATTACACCATGTTATGAGACGTACATATAATTAAGCGAAAAAAAGTAATTGGCCTATAATTAAAGACACAGATATTGGTTTTATGTCTGGTGATAACCAAAATGAAAATTTTACAACGAAGCGTTTAAGCCCACAAGTGTGACCGTAGGACTGATCTTATTAATGCTATTGAAAAATTTCACGAGTGAATGATTTTGAAATGTAATTGACGTCGCCCAAGTCTGCTCAGCGGGAAATTTACCAGTCACATATGGTCACGTGACTAGCACTTTGTGTGTATGCACCTATCCTAGTTGCGGTTCTGTTATATAAAAGTGACCGGTACTTTTACCATGGGCTTGTCATATTAGGTGGCAATTGTCACCTTTGTAGCACCTTGCGACATGACGAATAACTACGAAGAAATTTTAGTTCAGTAGTAATTCAGTAATTGAGAAAAGTTGCAATCTACCATAAAATTTCCGAGATAACGATATAAGAATTGTAAACAATTGCAACTCATAAGGGATGTATCCCAAAACGGACCGGCAGATCTGAATGAACTACGGGTATGTTATAGATAATAGAAATTTAAGAGATCAGTGTTTATTTTTTTTTAGCTGCACCATCTCATGTTTAGGCAATACTAAGTGGGGTCAAAAATTACCTCATTTTACGTTTTCTTCGGTTTATTTTGTGCTGTTAAAAGTGAGTATAGACAAATTTGATATCAAATGAAAGGTTTTTGAACACACTTCGAGTGATATTAAATCTGCAGTTTTATTTAGGAATTTTGGTTATATTAAACTAAAAATAATGCATTGCAATGCCCATTTAATTTAATCTGGCGGGTGTTTGGGTTTTTTTTTTCCTACACTTATAATAATCTATGCATAAAAATACGAAATTATTGTCAAAACTACAAAAAATTTCGTAAAATGTACAAATTTTCGTTTATTTTACAAAAAAATTGGTTATTTTGACATTTTTTCGTAATTTTACGCATGAATTATTATCAGTGTATATATTCAAAAACGTTTGGTTTTTATGCTACTTTTCTAGAAGATCCTTTTCCACCTATACTTCAAATAATTCAAAAATGTGACAAATCTATAGGCAATTAGAGTGAGGTAAGTTTCTAAAAATAGAACTGACGATAGATCAGTGTGCTAAAGCGCTATGTCTAACGTGTAGTGCGAGTACATGTGGCAATCAGTTTATCTATACCACGGTCAGTGGTTGCACAGAAAATTTCATATAGACGCAATCGAACATATAAAAAGATAACAAATATTACATTATTAAAAAAAAAAACAGGGTCACTGACGAAGGTTCAATACCAGAAACTGCGCAGTCTGATTCAGAAAAATTGAAAATTTACAATGTAGTTATGATTTTTACAAAATACACTCAGTCTTCTCTAACACGCCTTTCACAATTAAAATTAAATAAAATTGCATATTAATTATAGTATTAATTGCAATTGTCTAAAACCTTAAAATTCAAACTTAAACAATATGGACATCAACATTTTTGTTTTCTTGAGTACTTTAACCGTATAAATAAATCTAATTTTCCTAAATTAAAAACAAGTTTTAATACAAAAACTAATGAATTTTTAACATTACTTTTTAACCATTAAACGTGAAATTGGGCAGCTGAAAATAATATTTCTCTCTGTTTTTTTCCCCTCTACAACATATCCAAAGTTCATTCAAATTTGCGAGCTCGGATCGGTATACCTCAATTGTCAGGAATTTTTGAACCTCTTTTGAAATTTTCAACCGTATTTAAAGAAAATGTACTGTTCTTTCCTAATATATATATTTTCTTTATATTATATTATATTAAATATGCAGAGATTTTCATAACAACAATTTAAATTTTAATTTTTTTTTATCATGTTATGATATAGAAAAACATAAGGATATGATTGTCACAAAAATAGTGAACATGGTTGTCGCAACCATAAATCCAAAAATGTATGATACTATTCGACTATGGTTCCATTAACTATGTTAGATTTCGATTATATGGTTAGCTATAAAATGAACAAGAATACAAATCTAGTTTAATCCGGATTTCGGGCTAATGAAATGCAGCTTTAGAAAAAACACAATCCATACTATATATATAGAGAAAGTACCTTAAGTTTTCAACCGATTTGTACAAGATGTGCCTAATTTTACTCAGGAAAACACTAACTTTACGATAATTGTTGTTTTGAAAGAACATTCAAAAAAACCCTCGTAGAAGTTGAAAAGGTTTTAAAAAATCTAACATTTTAATTGTTATTCAGAAAATCTCTACCTATTTATAAAGGGTCCGCCATCTAACGTTTTTTTTTTAACTAGTGCTTATTTCGTGAATGGTAATACTTAGTTCATGTCTGATTTGACGGATAATTAGTTTTATCCTTCCGCTGAACGAATATGGTTGTGTATACGCTTGAACAACGCTGGGAAATACTGCGACATTACTTTGAAAATCATGGTAATGTTGCAGAATGTGTGCGAAAATTGCCATTTTTCTTCGAAAATGTGCAAGGAGTGGCCGTTACAGTCAATGGCGATCGTTATCGGGCCATGTTGAACGAATTTTTGTTCACAAAAATTGAAGAGGAAGATATTGGCAACATTTGGTTTCAACAGGACGGAACAGGAAGCCATTGGTGAAATACAGCTGCACACAATCGATAATGTGCTTAAAAATTGGAACGATCGTGTGGGCTACTGCATGGCCAGCCGAGGCAGCCATTTGAATGAAATTAATTTTCATTATTAACCGGAAGGATTGTACTTTCAAATAAATTTGAGAAAATATTCAGTAGTTTTTTTTATAGCATTTTCAAAAAAAAAAGTTATTTGGCGGACCCTTTATTAGTAATATAAAGAAAGTACAAATATTTAAAAAGACCAGGTAATTTCATTTATTTAAAATGAAATTACCTGGTCTGTTTAAAAATTCAAAATCAATTAAATCATGACTGAGTTACAAATGCTGGTTTTATAATACATACATCTACAACCTACACTAGGTAATTTGCAAAGTGATTTTGCAGTGTAGCACAGTGTTATCAATTTTTCTAAATTTTACAAGTAAAATACATTATTTGTAATATTGATTATTTTTTAGTTGCACATTTAATAACACATTAATTGTTATTCATCTAACTTTTGAATTGAAAAATTTCGAAAATATTTTTCAGTGTGTTTATGGTGACCTTTTATCGCACAAAATATAAATTTGTTGAATTTTTTTAAATTTTTCTTTTTGGGAATTTAATCGGCACAAACAAATATTGCCTAAAAGTTTTTAATTAAAGATTTGATTAAAATATAATTTTAATCAAATCTTGATTTTAATTGATTCACTCAATATTTTTAATTAATATTTTATTGTGAAATAACTTTAAAATGTGTTGATATATATTTTAAAGCTTATGATAGCTTTTTAATTGAATTTTTGGAAAATTTTTAATTTAACTTCTAATTGATAAGATTAAAAGTTTAGTTGATCCTAACTAAATGAAATTTTTAATGGTATTTGCAACTATTTTAATTGAAACTTGTTTGTACTAAAATCGAAAAATTGTAAATATATTTGCATACTTTTTGTAATTAAAAAAGTACTTGCTATTTTTTTTGGGACAGCACTGAAATCCTTACATTTAATATGGCAAAACAAAATCTCTGCTTTACGAACTTTTCAATGTTTTCTTAACTATACATAGTTTTCTTCAATATTTTATTTATTTTTTTTTTGTTCGTTCTTGAAGAAAATCATATCATTCAACATCAATTTTGTATAAAATTACTGAAAAAACTCATTCACACACAGCATAAAATTTCTTTAGACTACAATGCAGTGGTACACAAACTTTTTTCCTAGAACTACGTAAAGGATTTTTTTTAACTTTTCCAATTTTCGAACACCCAACTTTCTTATGACGGGAATTTATATAATTTGAGTTATGTTTTATAGTATTTATGTTGTGTTAGTAGAACATTTTAAAAAATGTGAATTTTTCAATTAATTTAAGAGACAATCATGAAAAAACGACCAATCCAGTCATAGACAAAAGTTTTTTTGTAAAAGCAATAATGGATACCAAAATAATAAAAGAACGATATATCAGTCTGGTTGATCATCGTCTTCGATTTAATTTCAGCATAATTTATTTAAACGACGGTTGTTTACTGCAAATTTGCAAGCTGGCTGAATAACTCAGAATTTTCGGACAAAAATTAATTTTTTCTACGCCCTTGATATTTTGATTTGTTCCCTTGATATTTTCTTAGTTTATATTTCTTCTTATTCCGTTCTATTGCATTTATGTGTTAATAAACATTAATTGTTGTTATATTCATTATCTCTTCTTAATTCTGGTACACTTTCCCCAAAAAATTTCTCACTTCACCCCAAAATGTGTTATTTAAAAAATGGAACTAACAAAAAAGTAAGTTGATAAGTAAATTAGTCCACTAATCATTCTTTAAGATATGTCTGTTGAACGCCTTAAAAAATCGTTTGTGTGGTCCTTTAAAGAGCTAGAAAAACTGTGTCAAATTCCCCTATAAATTTTAAATTTCAAATTGCAAATTTTTAACTTTACTTTAATATTAAAATTTTTTATTTTCAAAATCTGTATAAGTTCTTCTAGCGTAAATATGAAAAGTCTTCCTTTAGGTTTTTAAAACTCTGTTATCCAAAAAAAAAGCTTTCCTGGATCACAATTTGTCTATCACTGCTGTACAGTATGTATTTGGCTCTTACACTTGAATGCATGTTGCAACGAAGCAAGAAGTTGAAAGTAAAGGAAAAATTTATATAGATGTACAAAAGAAAATAAAAATAATATTCCTCTAACGAAAAGAAGCATATGGATGATTGTTTAAGGAAATTCTTATATGAAAATTTTTACAATCTAGAACATATATACATACATATGCATAGAGACCGTAAGAGTGAGTGTTTCTGTGTGAGTATGTGTGCATGTGTGTTAGTGAGTGGTTATAATATATAGACATTAATATTCACACATTCTGTTTTTTTTTTTTCGAACATCCATATAGTACGCCATTATACTTGTGTACAAGTGTGTACAATGTACAAGTACAAATCGAAATCTCAACATAAAAACATTCATACTACAGACATATTTTGCGTTGAATGATTGTGGTAAAATGTAGTAGAGAAAAAAACAGGACTTTTTTTATAGCCAGACTCTATGAAGCATAAGATCTAAAGAATGTGAAGAAGCAGGATGTGTAAAAAAACAAGAAAATCACGCGATAAATACACATAAATTGCAGGCAATTGCTTTGGTAAAGCTTATACAAGTGATTCGTAAATATATTTGCACATATGTGTGTATAAGTTAGAATGTCCTTTAAACCAAAAATTTTGTGGACTTTCGTTTATTACATCCACCAGAAATCCATTTTTATTTTTTGTAAAACATTAACCTCCACCAAATTTTGGACAAAAATGTCACATTTTTCGAAAAAGGGTATTTTTTTTAAAAAATTCCCAAAGTTTGAAATTTTGAATAATTTAATTTTTTATTTAATTTGTTGATATAATATAATCAGACTTGGGCGACGTCAATTACATTTCACAATCATTCACTTCTGAACTTTTTCTATATCATTAATAATATCAGACCTACGCGGACGCTTGTGAGCTTAAACCCTTCTATGGAAAATTTGTAAATTACCAAACATGGCGATGAGTAATAACATCTGGGTATTTATTTACAGGACAATTACCCAATTACACTCAATTACATGTAATTAGACGCAAACAAGTAATTGGCCTGTAATTAAATACACATATATTGGTATTATGTCCCAAGTCTGGTATAGACAAAATTGAAAATTTTCAAGGACGAGTTTAAGCCCACAAATGTGAGCATAAGTCTGAAATTATTTCACAAATGAATGATTATGAAATGTAATTGACATCGTCAAAGTCTGAGTATAATCAAAATTATTCACATGTTTCATTTAGGGCTAGTAATTTTTCTAAAAATAACCAGCGTTTAACTTTAACCACAGATATTTTAATATAAATTTAATATTCATAACTTTGGTTAAGCCCTACACATTGGTTATGTTGAGAAAAGATAGCAGGTCTTAATCGTATATTTTTAACCCAGATTAGCCTGAAATCAAAAAATAACACACAAATATGATAAAAATTCAAAAACGAGTTTTTTTTTAAAATTAATTTTAAAAAAATTTTAAAATGTCTATAATTCGTTTTTGGGTGGGGAGCGAATCCTCTCCATTACATTTTATGAAAATTTATTATTTTGCATTTCATTATGAATTGTCAGATTTGAGATTACCTAGTCGGTTAGGTCAAGAGTGCGGCACTCTCTCTAGCGCTGATTCCCACAAGATTTGTTTCATCTTCTCTTACATTTATTAGCAATTATAGTTTTGTATTTGTAATAGTAACATTTGAATTATGATCTCAAACCTGAGAATTCAAAATAAAATGCAATATAACAAAAAAAAGGTTAACCATACATACAAAATTCTCAATGTATTATTTTATTAAAAATTAAACTACTATGAATGCTTTCATCAAAGGTTGAATAATTTTCAGAAAATTGTCATCGTAATTTGACTAGACTATATCTTTACTTTTGGATTTCGTTTTCAATTGTCAGGTTTGAGATCACAATTAAGTGTTATACAAGGCGGAGTTTATTTGTATTACTTTTATTTAAAAAATGTTTAACCCTTAGTGGCCTGGGGTCAAAATATACCCATGAAACATATTGTAATTATGACTGCAAGATTGCAAGGCTTTTAAATTGCTAAAAAAAAACTTCCACCTAATAAAAATAATAAGTTTTTGTAATTCGGCTCACACAGAACAAATATTGGTTGGAATTTGATAGGACGTTATTTTATTCGGAAATACCAAAAATTAAATAAAAACCTAAAATAATAAACAACTATAAATTAAAAAGAGGGAAAATATCTAGAAAGCAATCGCGTTATTATTATTATTGCGTACAGGCGTGGATCCAGAAAAAGTTTTTTTTTTTAAAGAGAAGCAACACTCAGGAAATTTTTCTATTAATTAATGTGTTGCTTTCTTTGGAAAGGGGATAGTGGAGAGATGAAAGGTGGCGAAAGATGAAGGGCTTCACATATGGCAAGTTTTAATTAACGTTGCTTATCTTTTGAGCATTTTTTGTATTGAAAACTTTTATTTTGTGGGAGGAAGTGTCCCATTTTCCCACCCCCTGAATTCGCGCCCGGAATAAGCAACCATTTACGAGTATTTACAACAAATTTGTTACAATCTATCAAATTATTAAAAAAAAAATGTCGATAATCAAAAGTGGCAGCTGCAAATATGGGTTTTCCAATCAAATATGACACTAAATTAGGGTTTCAGCGGTACCAGCCGAATTGTGGATTGCATTGTGTATACAAGCAACTACTGATCGGTATTGGCAAACGAAATTTAGATTATGTTTATTTTTCTAGCCAAATATATAAATTCAAATTTAACACTCAACATTTATACGTGTTTGTGGTGCAGTGGGCAGAGATGCAGTTTGCTACTCCAAGTTTCTGAATTCAAGTCCCGGAAAAGACAAAAAAAAAATATTTATTTTTTTTTTTTAAATGTTTAAAAAGCTAATAAACCAAAGAAAATTTAAAATGATCGTGGGGCAATGTGTACGACTGACGACTATTAGTCTGAGTACCACGGCTCAATACTCGAAGAACTTTTTTAATTTCAATAAAATTTTGTGGAAAGCAATATTTATGTGGAACATAATATTGAATGAGAAAACTGAATATTTAGCATTCACGACTGTACATATTAAATAATAGTACGACAGTTGTCGTAACCGCCAGAATTATATTGGAAATTTACAGAATACTAACTTCCTGATTTTCATTTAAGCAAGGACAGGAAGTTCATGCAAATGCATGTTTTGACCTTAAGTCTTTGGGAATCGTAGAATTGTGTTACATTGACATCGATTTGTCAGTACCCAGAAAAAAGATTGCTTGGAAATTTATAGCATAGGGCGTTATTTCATTTGGAATTACCTATAATCGAATAATAAAGCAAAGGTACTGTACTGGCAATTTAATAGAGGAAACAGGAACTACAAACCAATCCTATTATACAATTACTGGTATTTCAACTTTTTAAATAAAATTTGGTAAGTAATTGTGTGGAAGCAAACACTTATTTAGTGAAAATGCAAAAAAAAATTGCTAACAGCTAACAAATTTATTAAGAATTGTCGATAATCAAAAGTGGTAACTGCAAATACGGGATTCCCAATCAGACGTACAATTAAATTAGGCTTTTGGTAAAGATAACCGAATTGTGGATTGCATTGATTATATAGACGCAACTAATGATTGGTTATTAGACGCAACTAATAATTGATATTGACAAACGAATTTTCCAAACAAAATATTTAAATTAAATTTGGCACTCAACATTTATAAGTGCTTGCGGTGTAACGCATAAAGCGGCAGCCAATTATCCTGAGTTTCTTAATTCAAATCCCGGAAAAGACAAACGCAAAAATTTTTTTTTTTTTTAATTAAAATAAAATACTAAAATGTTCAATCAGCTAATAATTAAAAAAAAATTAAAAGCAACTTTAATTTCAACAAAATTTTGTGGAACGTAATAATATTTAAGTGAATAAGGCAACTGAATAGTAGCTTTCACTACTAAAAATATAATTTAATATGGAGATAGTTGTCGTAACCGCCAGAATTCGATTGTCAACAAATTTGGTGGCCTCATTTGAGACTGTTTTCTTGGAGCATATTTTGCTATAAATGCATATTTTTACATATTTTTCCTTAAATGCATATTTTAACTTATTTTATTAAATTTTTTACTGAAAATGCATAATTTGTTTGTATTTTTCTTTGTTTTTAATGCCATGGAAAGTAGTCACTTCACACACAAACGCGTATTAAAATTTTAAATCAATATATATTTTTTTTTTAAATTACAACTATTATGGTCTGAAAGTAGAAATCTACATCTCCAAATTAGGCATTTTAAAAAATCTTTAAAATTTATTTTAAAAAAATACGTTTTTGCAATTTTATCAAATCATATCCGATGAAGTCGGAGTTCCATATCTGAATAATTTTGAGTATATTAAAACAACAAACGAAATATAAAATTTGATTTTTAAAAAATTTTAAATTTTGGAAATTTTTAATAGAAATACACTTTTCTCAAAAATGGGCCATTTTCGGATAAAATTCGTTGCGAGTTAACATTTTCCAAAAAAAAAAAAAAATTAACCGATTTCTTACACTTAGAACCATTTGCAAAAAAACTAGTGGGAGTAACTGCATATATATTTTTATGGGACACCCTACTATAAGTATGTGTATTTATATGAAAAAGTCATTGCAATTTTTTTAGTGTTATTATTTTTTTTTTAATCAGGCCGTTTTAAGTTTATACTGTACTTAGAAACACATTTACACACACACACTCATAGAAATGCAGCCATACATACGAAATTTCAATTTTACAAACTCATGCATATTTATGTGCATCACTTTAGACACTTATACATTTACACACTTGCACTTACGTGTATAAGAATGTCTCGGGAGAGAGAAATAAAATGTGTGTGTTTTCAGAAAATCGGCTTTAGTATCACTTTTTTAATGTTTATGTATGTGTATTCTACGGTATAAGTGTGTGTTTTATACTTTTAACACTAACTTGAAAATTTTTTAGCATTTTTTCTATACTTACTGATTACTAGTACTTATTTTTTTTCTACATTTTCTTATTCTGAAATACAGTCGACGAAATAATTATAAGTTCACAAATGACGTTGTAAATTTTTTCCAAAATATTTGCAACATTTAAAAGTTTTTGCTGCCACAATAGTATTAGTTGATACCAGTTTTAGCTGCATTTTTAATAATTCTTATTCAAGTTATTCATTATTTGCCAGCGAAATAAATATAAGTTTAGTGATATTAAACTCAGTTATTCGGTAAAATATAAAAAAAAAAATGTTTACTATTTCCTCGCTCGAGCATTTTACAGCTCCATTTCATTCACTTTAAATACAATTTTGTTTTGAAACTTTCTTTTCTAAACGAAAATATGAAATTTATTTATTTAAAAAGTTAAAAAACTATGTTTTTAATATAGAAAACGACCAGATTTTTGAAAAATTTAGCGGTTTTTTTTTTTATCCATATAATTAAGAAATATTTGATTTCAAATTATGAAGAAATAATGCAAAACGATTCGTGTTCTGGTATGACACTTTACGTTCATTAAAACTTAATCATAAACTGAACATTTTTGTATGGAAAGTTGTTTTTTTTTTGTTAAATTTTGGACTATTTTAGAGTCCAAGAGTCGTTCAAATGTGTGTAAGAAATTTCACTTGGTTAGGATGATTTTTGTTTAGGAAAAATAATTATGAAAGGGAGCTTTATTATAAAGTCCGCAAGCTGGAAAAAATTTACCAGATTCAAAAAAATTATATTCTATCACTTTTCGCAATTAGCAATGACAGTTTTGGTCAAGCAAGGACCTTGCGTGCAAGAAAAAAATCAAAATTTTTCTTTCCACATGCAAACAAAATTACAACCCATTTCAATCACTAAAACCACAGATTTAATAACTTTAATTATTGAAATTCCGCCAACAATGAAAATTACTAATTCAATTCAATATTGATAGCTATTTTTCAATTAAATAATAACTCTTTTGATTAAAAAGTGATCAATATTGTATACATTCTCAAAAACAAAACCACATTTTGATAAAGTGTTGCTGTCATACCAAATGTTTTTGTGTAGCTTGCATATTATAACATTGAATATAAACCGGCATGTAATTCTCGTTTAGTTAGTAAATTTATTTAGACTTATGTGAACAAATTCACATGGCGATAAGTTTTTTTCTTTCTATTAAAACATAGGGAGTATGACCAAAAATGCCCTTTTGTTGAAACAAGAGAATGTTTTTTTTTAATCATTTTAAATTTGTTTCTAGCATTTTTTGTTTAAACAAATGGTTACATTTTTATTAAACAAAAATCTACTTAAAAAATTACATTATAAATTTTATGATAATATCTTAGAATAAATTAATATTCAGATTTAAGCCACTGCAATTAAATTATTTAAACTTATAAAGTAATAAACCTAATGAGAATTAATAAAGTCGATTACAAATAAATTTAAAATATTTATTACTAATACATAACCATTTTTAGAAAACAATAACATGCGTATTACAAAAAAAAACAGCAATATGTTGATTTTTGCGCAATAGCATAAAAAAATGTCCAGCAAGTTCCGAATTTGAGCAAACATTTAATTGATTCAATTAGTTTTTAATTGACAGCTAATAAGATGTTCAACAAATCCATTTAATTGAAAAGAGTAGGGAAATATTTTTTTCTGTGTAAAGCATTGTCATCTGCACCAAGTAAAATTTACCACACGCATCTGGAAAGCGCTTTGAGATTAATCTGAGCTAAATAATAATAATTAATTATCCAGCCGAAAAATTTCAGATTTTGTTCGATTTCCGTCAAAAAAATAGCGTTGGAGTCTTAAGGTAGTCATTCCAGATCACAAATTTGTTTGCATTATTTCTTCATAATATGAAAGCAAATATTTATTATTTATATGGATCAAATCATAAAAAACAGTTTTAGCGCTGAATTTTACCAAAATGTAGGAGTTTTTGCACTAAAAAACATAGATTTACTACTTTTTGAAAAAAGTGCTTATTTTTTTTTTTAGAAAAGAAAGCTGCACAAGGAAATTGTATTTAAAATAAATGCAAAGAAGTTGTAAAATACTTCAGTGAGCAAAAAGTAAAAAAATTAAAATATTTTTTTTTTTTTAATTTTTAACGAGCTTCCAAACTCCGTATATTTACAAAAATAAAGCATATCAAACATATTAGCTAGGTTGATACTAGTATTTCGATCTGGCTAAAGATCTGACTGAACTTATATTTATTTCGTTGTCGAACAATGAATAATTTTTAAAAATCATTGAAACTGGGTCGAAAGGGTTTGACATCTACTGGTATCATTGTTACTTTTATATGGTTGAAAAATGTTTTATAAATTTTGCAAGTTTGATATAATTTTTATTAAAAATAAAAATTATCTTTTTTTGACCTTTAATAACCCAAAACAAGTGTAAAAATAAAAAGAAGAAAAAAAAAACCAAAAAGCGTGTATTGTATATCTACCAAAGGTTGAGCTTGCACATTACGAACAAGTTTTCAATTTATTGTTGATCAATGGTGATAATCTTTAACTTCGAACTCATATATTAGTTCTTATTTAGTGAGAAAACTAGTTTATATGAATGTTTGATATTTTGCATGGGATTGTCACTTCTTTCAAAACGTTGTTTGATGATGGGAACCTAGAAAATTCCCGAAAAAAATCTATCAACTCATTCCTGAAAGTGGCCACTTAATAAATTTGAACAAAACTGTATAGATTATAATTATAATAAAGAAATAGAGATTATGGCCTCGAACTTGAATAATTTTCATTTTCATTTTGCAAATATTTTTTTCAAAAATTCACATTTTCACAGGTGAACTTATAATTATTTCGTCCACAGTAGGTAAGTGTCATATAATTCTCATATTTTCTTTTTTAAATGTCATGTTATTACAAAATTCATTGAATACCTGATATGTATGATATAAGTATAATAAAACGTACTATTCTTAACTTTCTATATATGACTTATAATCCCCAATTCTAAGAAAGTTAAGTAGCTTTAGTATTGTAGGAAGGTTTAAGGTTTTTCTTTTCTTAAGTTAAAGAAACCTTATGTGTGTGTGTATGTATATGCATGTGTAGGTGTAACTTACTAAGAAGGTAATATTGGTAGTAATAAATAGGAGTAGGTATAGATTACTTAATATGGTATTCTTTTGTATAAGAAAAAGTTTCAAATTATTTATATTCTTGTAATTTCTATAGAAAATATTAAAATGATTTACATTTTACTTTATAATCTCCCAAGGTTACTATGACGTATAAGTGATATTTATTAAATATTAATTTAAATTTGAAATATAAATTAAAAGTAATGATTTTAATCTCTCATAGAAACATATTCTATTTATGCAACGAAAAAAAAAAACAACACACACAGAAAAAATTAGCTATTTACCAACTGAAATTCGGTTACTACGGCTCAAATTCCGTTATTACGAATTTCAGTCGGTTGGTACAACTGAACAGGCACGTAGCTAGGGGGGGGGCTTGGGGGCTAGAGCCCCCCCCGAAATGATTTGACAAATTTAAAAACTTAATACAATTCGTTAGAAAGTAACAATGTTATTGATAAATTTAATATGAAAATAATTATTTTTGACTTGGATCAAATAGGAAATAGTTTTATATGATTCGAATCTTAAAATTTCGTTAGAAAACATCGCCTGCAAATGTTCGGCTATCATTGTTTGAGTTGATTTTCGACAAAAAGCAATAAATAAAATCATTTCATAAGAGATTTCGAAGTCTTAGACTTAAAATATAATCAAAAAATTGTTTGAGGCAATGCAAACTAAAAATTAAATATGTCTACACAG
The DNA here is from genome assembly GCA_021234595.1 of Delia radicum. Taxonomy (NCBI): domain Eukaryota; kingdom Metazoa; phylum Arthropoda; class Insecta; order Diptera; family Anthomyiidae; genus Delia; species Delia radicum. Next base: position 25,822,008 of record CM037853.1, read on the forward strand.
AAAAAACTAAAATTGAGTTTTAATTAAGATATTTGTTGATTCAGCAAAAGTTTTACTGAATTCGGTCGTGTTGATGCAATTGTAGTAACAACTAAAATAATTTGTATCTAATTAATATTATTTTCAATTACATATAGTTTTATTCACACCTATTAAAAATTTAATTAAATATTGTTTACTATTGGGAAAAATTACAAAATTTAAAAAAAATCGCCCAAAATTTAAAAAAATCGAGACCATTTGAAAAAATCTCAAAATTTGAAAAAAAAAATTGCCAAAATTTAAAAAGCAATCCTTAAAATTGCAGACATTTAAAAAACTCCCAGAATAAACTCCAAAATTCGAAAAAAAATTTAAAAAAATCACCAAAATTAAAGAAACGCGAATTTTCTACTTTAAACGATTTTTTTAATTTTGGCGATTTTTTAAAGTTTTTGCATTTGTTTCAATGTTGTTATTATACGATATAAAAACTGAACATTTTTTTATACCAAATTCATTTTAAATTAAACAGTTCATTGAAAGTAAGTTTGAAATCGAAGAAAAGTTTAATTGAAATATTTTTGACAATGAGTTTTTCTGTGTATTTTGACATAATCTTTTAAAATGGAGATACCACTAAGACTCAAAATTAAGTTTATTTGTGCCCTAAAAGTCGTTACTTTACTTACAGTGAAATCTTTTTATTTAAATTTGGTTTGCTACGCACGCATTTGGTAACATAGTTTTCCGTATTTTTTTACGATATATACTACTCTGTGTTCCTCACACAGAGACCATATTTTTTTTAATTTTTCGAAACAAATTTAAGCCTCAAACTTTGATCGATATGCATAATGTGTTAACGTGGTTCAATGTGACTCAATTTTTCTCAATTTTTTTGTAAACTAAATGTAAACAAATTTCGGTCGGCGCTCCTTGAAATGCGACATTTTAAAATCAAGCAGCTAAACCAGTCTTTGTGTTATAACGATGTAGTTTTTTTTGACATTTTAAAGGGTTTTTATTTAAAAAATTGATTAAAGACAATTTGAAAAGCGTTTGAAATTGTCCAAAATATAAATCAAAGTGAATTCGAAATACATAATTTAGTTTAAATAAGACCTAGGCGATGTCAGGCATACTTTTAAATTTTCCAATTTTATATTTTTTCTTTATTATTCTTTCTTTCAGACTACAATCACGCTTGCTTGTACAATTTACGATTTTTTTAATACAAGACATGAAGTATAGCCTCCAATCTTAAAAAAAGTCGGATATATAAAAAAGGGGAAAAAATAGTAAATAATTTGTTAAAATAATTCAAATAAGTGGCAGCCGGGGTCCACGACATAGTGTCAAAATGGTTTTCAAAATGTGTTTTTTTCTCAAGCATTTTAACGCTGTTTTTAAATAAGTCCAGACATAATTATATAAATTTATATTTAAAATTAATTTCGTAGAAAAAAATTAATATGGTGTCATATATAGTTGAGTATAGTTCTATATTGCATTTAGAATACGCTAAAACTAATCCAATTAATAACTACGTTATATTTATATACCTAGCTAGACATTGCAAAATGATGTATATGTTGATATTATATCATATTTAAAAAAAACACAATTTTATTTTAGATAAAATTGTATATTACCCCATGCAGAGTCACACTAGAAAATTTGTCAATTATATTTTGGATATGTCAATATCAATATCAATACAATAGTACAATTAATTGCATAAAAATTTACCCCAATTTTTGTTTTTTGAATTGATTTCTTTCTGGTTCTTAACCCTAAAAAAGAATTTGTTTCATTTGTAACATTATGAGTTCTTAATTTAGTCTAAGATTTTTTTCAATGTAAAATTATAAATTTAGTTTCAACGTTTTTTCCGTGTTTTTTATTCAATGGTGAAGTTAATGAATTCCACAAAATCTTTATTTTCATTATATTATTTTTTATTTTTGAATATAATAAAATTTCCAAGTGCTATGGAATTTGTTACAAATTATAAAATTGTAAACCTTTTGCAAGTGGCTAAAGTCTAAAAGGATTAACAGATATTGCAGATTTTCATGACGTTTTAAAATCAAAAACCGGATACAACTATAGCTTATTTTGTATATATCAGCATCAGTTTAGAAATAAATTCATACCGCTATATAAAATCGTACTAAATTGTATCGCGTCATTATTTGGATGTTATTTAATTATTATGCCCATTTCTCGGATAAAACTGTATTAAGACTCATATTTAATTTCGTATGATTATATAAAGCATGATATTAATTTTAATCGGGTTATTAGAAGTTGAAACTTTTTTACTTTTTTTACATTTATCAAGTTTTAGCTACCCTAGACGTATATTAGCACATAAAAATATAAAGTTACGCAATTTTATTTTTCGCTGTTAGTGTACAAAAAAAAATATATAATCAAAATAAAAAATCGAAAAGCCCCCCCCGAACCAAATTCCTAGCTACGTGCCTGCAACTGAACATCGGTTTTCACAACAAAGTTCGGTTAATTCAACAGAATTTTAGCTGCAACAACCAAAATATTCAGGAATCTAATAAAATTTTTTTTTTAAGAGAAGCAACACTCAGGAAATTCTTCCTATTAATTATTGTGTTGCTTTCTTTGGAAAGGGGATAGTGGAGAGATGAAAGGTGGTGAAAGATGAAGGGCTTCAAACATGGCAACACTGTAATTGCGCGAGATGATAAGTCTTAGAACAGTTGTTGCTCGCCACCTGATTTATTGAAGCTTTTTGTTTCATAGCCCTGATTTAAGAGAAGCAACACTCAGGAAATTCTTCCTATTAATTATTGTGTTGCTTTCTTTGGAAAGGGGATAGTGGAGAGATGAAAGGTGGTGAAAGATGAAGGGCTTCAAACATGCCAACACTGTAATTGCGCGAGATGATAAGTCTTAGAACAGTTGTTGCTCGCCACCTGATGTAGAGTTGGCAAATTTATTGAAGCTTTTTGTTTCATAGCCCTGATTCATTGTTTTACTTCGGTTTGGTTAAGTTCTATGGGAACACCGAAGGTGGGCGCAGCGATACATATAAGTGATAGAAAACTCATACATACTTTCTTTTCTTAAACAGTCCAACGCGCTAACCATTACACTACAACGCTGTACTAACTGAATCGTTGTACTAACTGAAGTTATAAGTTGTTACCATTAAAATACACTTTTCAATTTGATTGTCAATTTATTTCTGTGTGTGTTGATTATGTAAGAAATTTTTATTAAGAAAATTATAAGATGACAAAAGATTGACAAAAGATGAAGATAAAGTTGAAGATTTAAATGATTTTTTCATTGATATTGTTGATAATATGCAAACAAATATAACAATTAATTCAAGGAATGAGATAAACTGTTGCCGTACTTTAATACCTGGAAGAACAAATTTTGAGCTTAAGAAGGTAAATAGAAACAAGATTAAATACATTTTGAATAGTTTGGACAATAGGAAGAAGTTGATAAATTGACCGAGATTTTTAATACAATGTTTGACGAAGGAAATTATCCCGATGTATGTACTTAAAGTACATAAGGTAATTCCAATACCAAAAGCTATTGTATTTAATAAGATTGAAAATTTTAGACCGAAAATTTATATCAAAAGTTTTTAGCTGTGGATAAAATTTTTGAAAAAATTATATGTGAACAATTACACTCAAGGAACTTCTGCTTTCAAAATATGTAGTTGTTTGGGTTGTAATACAGCTTCTTTATTTTTAATGTAAAAGTCAGTCATGAAAACTACAAATATTATGAATGTTATTAATCAAATTTTAGTATTAAAATTTAAACATTTCTAGAACAATAAGTAACAAATACAAAACTGACATATTTTATCATAATTATTACTATTAATATTACAATTATTATTAATTTAAACCCTAAAATTTTCTCTTAAAGGTGAGGGTGTAATGTATCCACTCATTCTACGACTACCTAAACACTATTGTAAAGTACGACCGAGTGCAACGCATCACATTGCACATATGCAACATATGTGTCATGCTCAATACACTCAATCGTAAGTATAGGATTGTAGCATAACTGTAAAACTAAGTAAAAGTAGGATAGGCTAAGAATTAAAATAGTTAAGAATCAGAATAAGAAAGGGTATATAAACCCTCATATTATTTAAAATAAATTAGTAGTGTCCGACCGAACAGTTCGGCCAGCAAATGCATTTGGTCTGTATTCGGTATTTTAAAGCATTATGTACACATTTGGCGGATGGAAAAATGTTTATTGGGCTGATTAGATGCTATTTTGAGTGTCAAATTTGAAGAAAATTATGTAGTTAAGCAATGAATTCACTGTTCGGCCTCAGAAAGTTCGGCCAAGTGGAAAATAGTTTGGCGGCCGAACTTTAAACTTTATAGCTAAACTTCGGCTTTTCTCTTAAATTTTATACACAAAATCGAATTAAATCGGCTCAACAAACATGTTTCCAATACCAAAATTTGTCATCATTGCCTCTAGGTAACAAAATATAGTTTTTTGGCCGAACTGTTCGGTCGGACACTATAAATTAGATTACAACTAACTTGTACAACTCAGCGTTTTATTTAAACACTTAGTGACTTTACGCTTTTCTTAATATAGAAAAATCAGCGTATTGAAATATCATTAGCACCTACATATCACATTATAGAACAAATTAAATTTTTTACTAACCTTGTATTTCACTTAAAAAACAAAGTTTTTTACTACAGTTGTGGTTAATTTTTTGAGCATTAAAAAACAAATGAAAATGTTAGTTAAATTTACTGAAATGTAAATCTTAATTTCTTTAAATGAAATTTCATTTGTTTTTAACTACATTTGCAGTGGTCTTTACCTACATAGTATTCTCAGTGTCTCTAATTATCTTTACGATAATAACATTTTATTTTAAAGGCAGTATGGTTTTAAAAAGGAGCAGAAACCGAAGAAGCAGTTGTTAATGTTATTGATTACATTTGTGGAGAGCTTTATGCAGGGAACGGTGGTGTTGCAGGTGTATTTTTTGACTATTCAAAAGCGCTTGATCTCGCGTTTAATACCCTGGAACATTTCGTCAATATTTACTAAACCGAATGCAATTTGTTCAAATTGGAGAATATATCAGCTGTATACCAGCAAATAATAGTGCTTATTTAATTAGTAAGCACTTCCAAAGCAAAGCCGTATGCATGACTTTTGTTCGCGATGTCCGACTTGGTATGTCTATTTTAAGCAGCTGAAAAGCGCTTCTTTAATGTGTGAGCTAACCTAAAATATTTGTGTTTGTTAGTGTTATCACTTCTGAGTATAACCCTATCGGGAATGGGACTGGTTCTGCGTGTGCCACAGTCCCTTCGTGCCAGAGACCGGTCCTCTGCTAAACCCTACCCTATGTAAACAACTGGCAACTTTAACATTGGCTTGTCATAGGAGGGGGTCATTTGTTCTGCTTTAAACCACATAGTGGCATGCCGCAGGACTAACCAAAGATGGGCGTACCACAAGACTGTCGCAAAGGGGCCTGTTCGTGTAAATTAAACGAAAACTAAACAGCTTTCAATGGGTAAAATTCTGGCCAACTGGCTTTTTCTTGTTAACAAGCATTCTGGTTAAGTGGTATGTCCTTCCTTTACCAGTCACAGGATTGATAATTTTAGGACAATTGACACTGCTTACCCCACTTCCAGTGATAACTCCTTCTTTAACCAGTCACTTTTAGGTCAATTGACTCCTCATTCCCCATAGGGAATGTACAATAACAGAAAAGTAATAGGAAACTAAACTGCAAGTTAGCTGCATTAAATTCGAGGCCATACTTAGATGTGATCGCTTAACAGTCATGACTTGGTATTGTTACGTTTGTAATGTAAGAAGAGTGGAGGTTTGATTCTTACAGCCGCAGGTTGTTGAAAAATTTATCATATAGAGACAATCTGGCAATTATAAATACACATAAAATAATACAATTTAAATGGAAAATCACTGATGACGCCTGTCCACAAAAAGAGGCAGAAACTAGTCTAGCCTTAAAATTGAATAGTGTTTATAATTTTTAGAGAAAAAAGTTTATTCTTCTTCTTAATCTCAACATTTCTAAACTAAAAAAAAAATACTTTTTATATATTTTTAAATAAAGATTTGTTCTTAGAATTATATAAAATTCAAATTTTAAAATATCTTCAACTGTTTTAGATTTATATCCTTCCAAAGTTTCGACTTTGGTTGCTAATAGTTTCATTTCTTTATGAAGCATGGTTCTATATATAATAGCAAAACCTCGATTATAGGTTGGTATTACGGAACATGTTACGTGCTAATATTAAGTTAAACTTGCATTATTTCGCAACTTTTGGTATTACTGACTAACCATTGGTAACACCAAATTCACATGTTTAAATGTTTTTGTGGTATAATTAGTTCGATTCCACACAAAATTGAATACAATTAATTTTCTTCTACAAATTTGACAATTTAAAAAAAATATTCGATCGAAAAATAAAGGATTTAAATAAAAAAGTTTATGATAACTCATTGCCTGTAAGTGGGGAGTAACATGTTACCGATGTAAGTAGTTACCGCGATAGACATGCCCTTGTTAAAATTATAGTTGTTTTAATTGAAAAGTAACCAGTAACCGACCTTAATTTCTTATACCCAAACTTATTACGGGGTAATAGAAATATTTGCTGGGTACTCTCAGGGAAAAAGCTTCATCATATTTATGAGAAACTTCATACATATGGTGAAAAACTTCATTTATTTGCTTCCAATGTAACACATCACAAATATGATGAATCTGTTTCATAAAATTACAAATTGATGGCAGACTTCTTCATATTTAAGAAATGTTTCTTAAATATGATAAAGTTTCATAACTTTTTTGAAATGAATATGTTATTGAATATTTCATAAACAGAATAAAGTAATTTCATTAATTTTTATGATATTTTTATACATTTTTATCAAATATTTCATAAATATTATGAAAAGTTTCATAAATATTTCATCTTACACTAAATTAGATTAGATTATAAGGCACTATGCACCGCGATCAACTTAGGTCTTTTGTGCTGCCTAAAGTTACCCTAAAGTACAAGCTACCTATAAATCCAATAATCCTATTAGGCAAAACCTTCATAATGTCCGAAGGGGAGACAAATCGATCGCCAAGAAACTTGACACGCCTTTCACAAAGCCTCGGACATTCGCAAAGAACATGCTCCGATGTCTCAGCTACCAGTTCGCAAAACGTACACTCATCCGTGTCCGAATGACCCCTTTTGCGCAGGTGGTATCTGAGATTGCAGTGTCCAGTCAGGTAAGACACCAGGGTACTCAAGTTACCCTCCCGAGGGACAAGAGTCTCCTCGATCCTGCACTGGAAAAAGAGATTAATCTCTTGGCCTGTCGTTGGCCAAGAGAGTTTTCCCAATAGAGAGAGAATTCTGATTCCCTCCACGACCCGAGCTTCTCCCTAATATACCCCAAAGGTATACCACAGAATGGTTCAGGCCCAATAAAGGGCCTTCGGACCCCGCAATTAGCAAGACAATCTGCCCTCTCGTTGCCCTCATGCCCCTCGTGACCAGGAACCCACCCTAAGGTAAGGGCGTTGCGCCCGCCAAGACGTTAAGAGCCAGAATGCATTCCATGACCAGACCAGATGACACATCATAGGACATTAAAGACCTTAATGCCGTCTGACTGTCCGAAAGAATGTAGATGCGAGATCTTACACTAAAAGGAAACGCTTCATCATATTTATGAAATATGTGATAGATTTTCGCCCAATGTAACTTTTCACTGTATTTGTGAAACATTTCATTAAAAAAGAAAATCAATTATATGAAATTTATGCAATGCTTTACAATATATATAAAGGATATTTTATATTAGTAAGGATTTCATAATTTTTGTGTAATAAAAAGTCATAGAGACCAAAATATGGTCAATATAAATCTTGTTGTTTATGAAATGTTTCATCAATATTGACGAAATTGGTAAATTGGACGACAATTTATGAAACTTATTCCAGTTTTTCTCTGGGTGTATATGCAAAAAATTCTATTTAAATTTAAGAACACAACTACTCATATAGAATTTCAAATAATTTCTGGAACACTCAAAAAAATAAGTTAGTAGAACAGTTAATAAAATATCTTGTAAATCAAATATATGTACTTTTTTTCAGCAACATTTTTTGCTGAAATTATGTTTTCAGCTAAAATTTTAGTTACACTTATTCAGCATTTAACTGTTTTTAACTAATGTTTTACTAATATTTTACAAATTTAGTTTGCTAAAACTATTGTTCTGATAAGCACATTAAAAGTGTGGACCAGAATGAAGTAGATGCCGCGGCAAGTCAAGATGTAGTAGAGACGAGGCAAATGATACTAAAAACTACAACTCTGTAAGACATATATAAAAATCAACTATGAAAGATTTTTATATCTGTTTTTCATACAAAATAAAATAAAAGAACGCCAACAATGTGTATCGTATATATAAATTGCGGATTAAAAAATTTCAATTTTGTATTGTCACCGGCTTGTCAAAGTAATTGTCTATTAATTAAACTAAAGACAAAATAAAATGTATAAATTTAATAGAGATTAAATGTAATTGTAAACCAAATGATTATAGTGACTACAAATGCAGTGCGGTTAAATTGCAAACAAATATACGTACAGGTAGACAGACTAAAGCGAAAGACAAGGACACACTTTTTACGAAATTTTTTATGTTTTTCGTTTTCTTATTGCAGAAAAGGGTTGCATATTTCATATTTTGTTATTTCGTTTCCTTTCTAGAAAGATGCAATCACTTGGACAACCATTGATGTAAGTATTTTAAAGATAATTTGTTTGTGTTATATAATTACTTATATATATTTTTAGATATTACATTTACTCATGTCGTCAATTTGGGATTATGAACATTTTAAAATTTTGTGACTTATTATAAATTATTTTCAAAAGAATAACTACAAAAATTTTTAAATTTTTAGCAAATAAATTAACTAAAGTATAATTTTTCTACAAATTTTTTTGAGTTTTTTTTCAGTCAACTAGTATTCAGCAATAATTTTATTAAATTTTGCCAAGGATTTTCTAATTTTGAATCAACTAGATGTTAGCAGAACTTTTGCTGAATCTACTAACTTAGTTGCTAAAAATCACTCGCTTATTTTCAGCAAAAGATTTTGCTGCCTTTAGCAATTTTTTTGCAAGCACCATCCTGACTAATATAGCAAATATTTTTCTGACTCTACTAACTTTTTTGTTTTTGAGTGTAGACTTTGGGTTTTAAAAAGTGTAAGCTATTTCTATATAAATTTTACATTCATATCTATGGTTAAGCCCTAAACTTTGGTTATTGTGAGATAAGTTAGTGGGTCTAAGTGACGTTTTCTATATTTTTAATAATAAATATGCTTTGCAAAACCTTATTTATTTTTCTACTTAAATCATTAAATTCAGTTTGTTCTTTTTTAAATTCTTTCGTCTGTTAAATTTTACAACATTTTCAAATACAAATCAATTAAGAAAAAATTAAAGCTTGCACAAAGTAGTTCTGTTTTTGGTATTAAAACAATGTTGTAACTGCATGTTTTTTCTATTTGTAACATAATTCGTTTCAGTGTGTTTGCTTTTTTTTTCGTCCTAAAACCAACATATTGAATGGTGCAATAAAACTTAGTTCTTTATTTGTAATCCTAATAAAACTGGTGTTACCAAAGTTGATGTTGTAAATGTATGACTCTAAAGGCCAATGGATAGTACAACCTTTTGGGAAATAAAAAGTGCAACGAGTGGCACTTCCATATTGTGTATCCTACGCTCAGCTCAACACATGACAGAATTGAACAGAACAAAAAAAAAAAATAATACATTTTAATTTGTATTTTCTTGTAAATTCTTTTTGTTAAAAGAAAAAACACACACACATGCAAAAAATGAACAAAATTTGTAACAAGAGAAAAAAAAATCTAATAAATTGATGTTGGTCAGACAAGGAAATCCTTAACGGCTCACTGAACTTGCTCATTGCTCTTATTATGGGTAACAGTTGTTGTTGCCAGTTTTAGTTGCTGTTGATACTACTGATGTTGGTATTGCTATTGCTGCTACTGCTATGTTTTTGCTATTGTTACTAATGTCGTTATATCTTTTATAGCTGTCTAAAAGCTACAGTTACTACCTTTTTGACTTTATATGTTTGAACATATTATGTGTGTGTTTAAGTTTATGTTTAAATGTGTGTATTAGGGTTGGTCAATTTGTTCGGGACCAAAAAACGTAAGAAAGAGTTTAGCAGAAGCTTAATCTGCCGAAAATTCTAAGAAAATTTTTCAAGATGGGTCTAAAATCAAAATCCACAATCCGATTTTTTACGACAAAATTTGTACTTAAAATAAACAAAATAAGAGAATACATGCCACTTTTATGGAAAAATTATTTTTAATTGATGAAAGATCCAAATATACACACATATGAAATTTTTTGTCTACCAGGAGTATAGCAGTAGGGTAATCTGAGGAAAGTGCTAAGAATATTCTAAAATCAAAATTGAGCCTCCGATTTTTTACGACAAATCTTGTATGTAAGATTAAAAAAAAATTTTAAAAATACATGCCACTTTTATATAAAAATCAATTGCAACTGATGAAAAATAAACCTATATCGACTACAACGGGCTTGTTTAAAGGGACCATTTTTCAGCTTTCTATATCTGTGCTCATATTAAAAAATCCGCGCAAAAGCTTTTCACAACTTAAGCACAGGGAAGGGAAACCCTCAGAAGCTTTACCAATACCAAAATGAGTGCAGATATAGAAGCTGACGGAATTTCCTTTTAAACAAGCCCGCTGCCGGCGATACATATGCATCTTACATCAATTACAATGGATTTTTATATAAAAGTGACATGTTTTTTTTTTAATATTTAAAAAATTTATATGCCTTTTTTTATAGACAAATGCATTGCAATTGATATAAGATTAAAGTCCATCACCGGTACCAGGTTTGTTTAAAAGGACATTTTCTCAGCTTTCTACAACTGTGTTTATATTGAAAAAATTTGGTACCAAAGCAAAATAATTTATTATATTTAAAACAAAAACCCCAAAAGCTTTACTTAGGTACCGAACTTGTTCAATGTGAGCGCATATATTGAAAGATGAAACAATTTTCTTTTAAACAAGCTCGCTGAAAGCAATACAGGTTAATATTCCATCAATTTCGATAAAAGTCGCATGTAATTTTTAAATTTTTTTTGGAGTATGGCCTCGAACTTGAATAATTTTCATTTTTTTAATCTTATTATCTTTTTTATCTTTGGTCGTGAAAAATCTGAGGCCTGATTTAGATTTTAGTACCATGGTTTATTCGGAAAAATTTCTTCGAATTTTCCACAGATTATGTTTCTGATATACTCTTAGTAGGCAAAAAAAAAAACTGACCCACCCTAGTGTATATATCAGGATGACCCCTAATACATCGATTTGTCGATTTTTGTTATAACAACCACCAGTTTTTTAGCAAATGGTTCAAAATGGATGAAATCGAGTTTTTTTTTAGAAAACCTTAACCTCTGTCGAATTTTGGCCGAAAATGGCAAATATTTATAGTGTATTTTTATTAAAAATACCCAAGGTTCAAAATTTTCAGAAATAAAATATTATTTATTCCTTTGATATACTCAAAATAATACAGATATGGAATTTTGTCTTCATTGGATATCACCGGTTTAGCCTGGAATCAAAATTGACGCACAAATTTAAGAAAAATGCAAAAAACGTTTTGTGTTTAGATATATGAGGTTAAGAAGAAGAAAAAACAGTTCTCTCTAAAAAATATATACACTATTAATTTTAAAAGCAGACTAGACTAGTTTTAGCCTTTTTATGGACAGGCGTCATCAGTGATTTTCCATTTAAATTTTATTACTATTTGTGTCTTATAATTGTCAGATTGTCTCTATATAATGAAGTTTTTCAAGAATCAAACCTGCGCTCTTCTAACATTACAAACGTAACAATACCGAGTCATGACAGTTTAGCGATCACTCCCAAGTATGGCCTCGATTCCGATGCAGCTAAATTGCAATTTCATTTCCTATTAGCTTTTTCTGTTATTGTATGTTATACTCAGAAGTGACAACACTAACAAACACAAATATTCTATTTTTAGATTTTTGTTTATTTTTCTAATCTCCTCCGTCTCTCTTTGTTTTTAATTTGAAGATGTCGATTGCTTTTTTTGTACTATAATAGTTGTTATTAAGGAAAAAATTAAAACTAAAAAATTATCATTTGTGTTTGTGTATGGAGGGACTCAATTCCAGGACATTTTGTGAATATTGAATATTTTTTTGTCAAAAATTTAACAAAATTTTAAGGTTTTCATTGAAGTTGGCATAATTTTTGGAAAAATATCACTTACATTTAATTAGACTGTAGTTATCTTTGCTTTACTTATAAAAATATTTAACCCTTAGTGGCCTACGAACAAAAAAACACCAAAAAAACCTAATTTGTAGTATGACTACAAGACTGTAAAGCTTTTAAAGTGATCAAAATATGTTCACTTAATTATTTTGTGTAATCTAATGCATATAGGGTTAATGTGTTCACTTTTGACCAAAGAATACCCACTAGATAATTTACAGAATAACTATATTTAGATTTAGTTTTAATTCAGATATGTAAAAAAGCGTATTAAACTAACGAAAAAATGAAATTCTTTATCGTAACATTCTTACTTTTAAGGGTTAAAAAAGTGGAGTAAAAAATAGCTCCAGTTGCCTTTGCTTTCGTTTTTTTTCACAATTTCTAAAAACAAAAAATTCTAAAATGTTTAAACAGCAAAAATTTTAAGGTGATTGTAGAGCAATCAGTAGAACAGAGGTATATTAATCTAAAGGTCACTATTCAATAATTGAAAAATCAAAAAAATTTGGAATTTCATTAAAATTGTGCCGAACGTTAAAATGTTTATGTGGAATATAATATCGAATAAGACAATTGAATATTGAATAAAAGCTGTCACGACTTAAAATATAATTTAATATGAAGATAGTTTTCGTAACCGCCAGAATTCGATTGGCAACAAATTCAGTGGCCACAACTGAGACTGTTTTCTGGGTAAAATAAGCTTTACAAACATGGGTATCAAATTAAAGGTATTTTCAAGATGCATCTAATAATTTACCAACAACGATTTAAGGGGGTATATGTTTATTTGCCTTTCCTGGACCTTCATCTTTTTAACCCTTTTAAGTAAGATTGCACTTGTTCATTAGTTTAGTACGCTGTATTATATAACCAAATTTAATGAAAATCTGAAAGAAATTTTTCTGTAAATTTCAAGTGGGTCTTTTGTGGTCAAAAGTGGATAAAGTTACATAAAAAAAAAATATTTTTATCATTTGAAAATTTTTTTTTAATAATTTTAAAAGCTCTGCTAAATACATATTTTATTTTATACATAATTCTCAAACTAGTTTTTTATATACTGAATATTAAATAGAAAAGTTTCAGTATGAAGTACAAAATGGTTTTGTAGTTTACTAACAAAATAAGCACACACACAAATACACAAAAAGACACAGCAATACTAGAAACACATACACTTTTTATCATAATTTTATTTTGTAGATAGTTATTTACAGCTTTTTTTTAAATGTTCAATAAAAATTTAATTATTATTATCATTTCGGTGATAAGGGTAAAATCAATTAAAATATTAATTGATTCAAGAATTTTTTTAATTGAAACCCGCTTTTAGTTTTTCCTGTGTATTATGTTATACAAATAGCAATTTACATCTCCAAATTAGTCATTTTAAAAAATTTTTATAACTTATGTAAAAAAAAAAGGTTTTTGCATTATTATCAAATTTGTGCTTCATTTTTGATTCCCGGCTAAAATAGGTTAATGATCTGATGAAGTTAGAACTCCATATGTGAATAATTTTGTGCGTATTTTATGTTTAATAAATAAAAAGTGAAATTAAGAAATGTTGAGGTTAAGAAGGAGAATAAACGTTTTTTTATAAAAATTATAAACACTGAAAATAAAAATTATTCAAGTTCGAAGCCATGCTCTATATTTCATTATTATAATATTGTCCTAACAAATAATCTATAGAGTTTCTACTTTGGAATTTATTAATTTACCACTTTCAGGACTGTGTTGATAGATCTATTTCGGGAATTTTCTAGGTTCCCATCATCAGAACACGTTTTGAAAAAAGTGACAATCCCATGCAAACATCAAACATTCATATAACCTAGTTATCCCATTATATTCATATAACCTAGTTATCCCATAATGAGAACTAATATATGAGTTCAAAGTTAAAGATTATCACCATTGATCAAAAATAAATTGAAAACTTGTTATTTATGTGCAAGATATACCCGTGGTAGATATACAATATACGCTTTTTGTGTTTATTCTTCTTTTTAATTTTACACTTGTTTTGTTTTATTTAAAAACAATATGTAAAGGGGAAGTAAATTAAGAAAGTACCTTTTTTTTTACAGATTTGATATAATTTTTATTAAAAATAAAAAATTTCAAAACAAAAACTCTATAGATTATTTGTTAGGACAATATCCTAATAAAGATATATAGATTATGGCCTCGAACGTGAATAATTTTCATTTGCATTGCACAATTAAAGGTCGGAAAACATAAATTTTATTTGTAATAAAAATTATATCAAACTTAAGTATAAACACTATTTATTTTCAAATCAGACAAGACTAGTTTTTCTGCCTTTTTAATGGAAAGGCATCATCAGTGATTTTCCATTTAAATTGTAGTAGTATTTGTGTGTTATAATTGTCAGATTGTCTCTGTATGATAAATTTGTCAATCTTTCATAAAACAAAATGTTGTCTTACATTTGTAATCATTTGCAATAAAACTTTGAAATGTAATGTACGAAAATCAATAAATCGTTGTGTAAGGGACACCCTAGTGTAAACTTTTCCCCATGTTTAGTTTCCTTTTATTCATTTATAGTCGTTTTTATTTCTTTTCATATATTTTGTCTTGTGTTTTCAGAAAAAAGATTTGTATGTTGGTTAGTGTTCTCATATACAAATGTTACGTATACGTAGTTTTATAGTTAAAAAAGAAATGGGGTCTCACAGGTGAATTCAATTGATTTTATTACATTACAAAAATGGATAACTCTGTCAGTCCGTCAGTTAAGTTGAATGGTTTTTTTTTCCTCTTCCTCTTTCCCTTTTCTACTACACCATCTTTAACATACATAATGCTTTGTTATGCTATTGTTGGTAAAGAAATATAAAAAATAAAATTTTACATTGATTGACTTTTGCTGGTATCGTATAGGAGGAGTAAACTCTGGAAGAGGGTTCTTAGAAAAATATATTTGTTAAATTTAATATAGGATATTGAATTTTTATTTATTTTATTTTTTGACAAATAAAGAATTTGATTTTTTATGTTATATGATGTATTTGCCTAAAATTAAATTTAAATAAATAACATTAAAATCTAATTTCAATTTAAACAATATTCCATTAACAAGGGCTTTATTTGGTATTAAAATTATATTTACACAAAATGACATATAAAATTTTATTTTAATAAAAACTTTAAATAAAAAATCGCATTCTGAGATTTTTTATAATAAATGACAGTAAAGAAGCGAAGCAATATTCTGTGTTAAGGATTTGGGTTTTAATATTGATATTGAATATTGATGGTTTATCACAATTCTTTATTAAGAGTTGTGCTAAGTCAATGTGTATTCCACTTGTTCTATTATTTAATGAGTCTTTGAAAATCGGTCGTTTTATTCCTAAATGGAAAACTAGTTGGGTTGAACCAATCATTAAGGATGCAAATTATCGACTTTATTTGTGAGAAATTATCATTTTTAGTTAAGCGGTACATAAATCCTTCACAGCATGATTTTGTCTCGGAAAGATCTACGACGACAAATCTTGCCGTATTTACAAAGTATTATAACTTCAATTTAGAGTCAGGATTTCAAATTGATCTTATATATACATACAGAGTTGAAAAAAGCTTTTGACCGTGTATCACATGAAGTGTTGATTCTAAAACTTTCTTTATTGGGAATTCACTCAAATTTATTAAATTGGCTAAAATCATACTTAACTAACAGAGTATATATTGTAAAAATATAAAATATGTGAAAATTAGATTACATATGAAAATAGTGGAAATTAGATTACATATGATTTTCTAACAATTGTGAATTTTTATGGTGTTTGTCTTAGCTATCTTCTGCAATTACAATTAAATGTAAAATCGACCCCGTGTAATTGAAACTGGTTTTAAGCCACAGCAAAAATCGACCTTACTTTAGATCAAGTGGTTAAAGCGCCTGTCTAAAGTGTAGTGCGAAGTGCATGTGGCAAAGAAAGCAGGTTCAAGCCACGGTCAGGATTGCATTTAATAAATAAACATTTCATATAGATGCAATCAAACAATAAAAACCATAACAAATAATTACAGTATTGTCAAAAGGATTACTGATGAAGGTTGTGTTACCAGAAACTGCGCAGTCTAATTCAATAAAAATTTACAATGTAGTTATGATTTTTAGAAAAGTATGCTTAATCTTCTCTACCACGCCTACCTCAAACATTTGAAAAATATGTGCATAGTATTTAAAGTATTAATTGCACACTGTCTAAGAAGACGATGAATAAAATTCAAAAATCCGCAAGAAAATATCACATCTTATTCATATATTGCTTTCTCTGGAGTTCCGCATTGAAGCGTTTTAGAACCGTTGCTTTTTAACCTCTTTATAAATGATATTCAATTTTGTTTTTCTCATAGCGAATTTTTGTTATATGCTGACGACCTCAAGGTCTACAATAGAATCTCGAGCATAAATGATGTTCGTGGTTTGCAACGTGATATTGATTAAGTTGTATGTTAGACATGGGAAAATGGTTTAACTTTTAATACTGATAAGTGTTATCATATGAGTTATTATAGATGTTATCATATGAGTTATTATAGATGTTATTCCGCCCTTTTATCATCATATAAAATTCAAGATTTTACACTAAAAACAGTTAATGAAATCAATGATTTGGCAGTAGTTTTCGACTCAGATCTCTGTTTCATTAACCATTTGAATTTCATAATTCCTAAAGCATATTCTGTCTTAGCATTAATCCGAAGAAATTCTGCAGATTTTAGTGATGCATACACTAGAAAACTACTGTACACACCCAATGGGGAATGGGACCGGTCCTGTGTGTGCCACAGGGTCGGTCCCTTCGTGCCAGAGACCGGTCCTCTGCTAAACCATACCCTATGTAAACAACTGGCAACTTTAACATGGGCTTGTCATAGGAGGGGGTCATTTGTCCTGCTTTAAACCACATAGTGGCATGACACAGGACTAACCAAAGATGTTCATAAAGATCGGCATAAAAATAAACGAAAACTAAACAGCTTTTTCTTGTTAATAAGCATTCTGGTTAAGTGGTATGGCCTCCCTTTACCAGTCACAGGATTGGTAATTTTAGGACAGTTGACACTGCTTAACCCACTTTAGTATTAATTATACCAGTCCTGTGATAAGTTCTTTAACCAGTCACTTTTAGATCAATTGACTAATCATTCCCTATAGGGCAATAATTGTCCGTCCGAAACTAGAATATGCATCTTTTATATGGAACCCTTATGCTGCAGTTCACATAAATCGCCTGGAAAAGCTACAGGTAAAATTTACTAAATTTGCATTGCAAAATATAAATTATCATGAGCCAGTGCCATCCTATGAAAATCGATGCAACTTAATACACCTTCAAACATTAGAATCGCGTAGAATGAAATCATATATAGTACATTTACGTGTTCCAGTCTATGCACTTAGATATCATGAATATTTTTATGTCAAAACACATCGTACTGAATATGGGAAAAATGAACCTATTGACGGGGCTCTTATTTTATATAATTCTGTAATATTTGATTGTCAATATTGTAAAAAATGTAAACATTGCATATTATGCTATAAACACATAGACCACAGCAGACTGCAGAGCTACACGACTGCAAATGCCGTTGACTGCAATCGTCGCCGTGTGGTCAGCTACTTATTATTTTGGAAACGACAGCAGCATAGTAAACAGCTGATCACGATTGAATTTAAAAATATCAACAGCTGTTTTTTATACAAATCAGGGATGTTAAAGTTGGTACAATTGTACTTTTGTTGGTACATTTTGACCTTCTAAAGTACCGTGGTACTACCGCGACTCATTGGTACAATTTAAAAATTTTTAATTTTTCCCCTTTTTGAATTTTTAGTATAGCAAACAAATTGTTATTGTGTCCTTTTTCATTGCATTTATTCGTTTTATGTAATGAGCTCTTAAAATATATGCGACTATATCCGCCAGATTTTACGATTTATCATCATTTTAAGGATTTTGAAGAATAAAGTTGGCAATTTTTTTTTTTTTAATATCGATTAAAAATTTACGATTTTTACAAAATTTATCTGGCAGCTCTTACATATATTGACACTTGTTGCAGCCAACTTCACTTTTATTTTGAATTTATTAAAATTCTGAAGAAGTGAAAATTGATATATAGATATGGCATCACTTATAACATATGGGAAAACAGTGGACATTAGAGTGAGGTGAGTTTCTAAAAATAGAACTGTTGTGTTGTTGGAGTTGTACTTCTGAGATTATGTATGCAAGAACAAAAACACCGTGTATTGAATAAAACTAGTTTTAATCACAACAAAACTCGACCTAACTATAGCTCAGAGGGCTAAAGCGCTCTGTCTAACGTGTAGTGCGAGTGCATGTGGCATTAGAAATCAGTTTATCTATACCACGGTCAGTGATTGCACAGAAAAATTTCATATAGACGCAATCGAACAAATAAAAACATAACAAATATTACATTATTCAAAAATTCAAGAAAACAGGGTCACTGACGAACGTTCAATACCAGAAACTGCGCAGTCTGATTCAGAAAAAATTGAATATTTGCAATGTAGTTATGATTTTTAGAAAATACACTCATTCTTCTCTACCACGCCTTTCACAATTAAATTAAATAAAATTGCATATTAATTATAGTATTAACTGCAATTGTCTGAAAAAGACGTTAAAATTCAAACTCAAACGAAAATTAAATTATTGTTGAAGAAATGAAAGAAAATTCCAAACAATCTTATATATGTTTAATTTAGAACGAGCTCTCAACCTCCGTATATTTACAAAAAGAAAGCAAATCAAACATATTAGCTAGGTTAATACTAGTATTTCGATCTGGTTAAAGATCTCATCAGAACCCAATGTTTTAGAAAAGTTATAGCCTCCATAATAGGCAGAACTTTAACAAAAAACCGATTAATCATTAATTTTGCTCCATTCTTGTCTTCTTAGTAAAAATATTACTTGAGCCAGAGTAAAAACTAAAATTTTTTTAACTGAAGTCGTTAAAAAATTAAAACGTTTGTAGTTTTTGGTCGGTAGTAGCTAATTTCAAAATGAACTGAATGTCAATATGTTTCCAGACATTTCTAGTCGTTGCTGGAATTTTATCCATTCCACACTGGTCTGCAAATGTGGAAAGAGTTTTTTCTTTTCAAAATATAATAAAAACTAAGTAAAGAAACAGACTACATTAGCCAACATTATCAAGTCTTATACAGACTAAGGATTGGTTAAGAGCGACAAATTCATGCTGCTATGATGTAGAAATTCCAAATAATTTATTAACTAAACAAATAATTCCATGATTTGGTCTCATATATTCATAAGACTTTTTTATGCCTTATTTTATTCATACATATAATGTATGTTATTGGAAGGTTTTGTTTTTTTTTTTCTGTACAAGAGAATTTTTATGTATTCTTTTTTTTGTTGTTTTAATAAATTTAAAAAAAATGGTACCGTCAACGTCCAAAAAGTACAATTTTTTTTTGGATGTTGGTACAAAATTGAAAACTCCATTTAACATCCCTGATACAAATGTATTTTTGTTTCAGTAGTGCCAATTACATCTTTTTTTTCTTTATTAAAATAGAACAACATGCTTGGTTGTAGACACGTATATAAAGTTCACTTAAAAATACAATTACTTATTTATAACACATTATTATAACGTGAAAATAAATTTATATAACCCCTCTTAAATATTAATGCAATTATACCATTTGATGTTGCGACGTTTTTTGTGTTTAACAAAATAAAATATTTTTAAGCACTAATTTGTTACATATTTTGTTTTATTGTCAACACTATTTTTGTTTTGCAGCCAACAAAATTGAAATTAACCTAAGTTGACTACAGCGGCAAAAGTAGTCGGGTAGCCGTGTAGTTGTGTTGGTGCCAAAATAATCGTTTTCATATAAACGTGTGTATTTTATTTTTGACAGGGCTGTAGTCGTGTAGCTGCAGTCGTCTATGTGTTTATAGCATTAGATTTGAGTTTAAATATAAATAAATTTAAATTTTTCCTTTTATGAGAAAAATAATTAGAGTTAAGAATTAATTGTTCTAGTCTGTAAGGACTTGTATCCAAAGACTTAATGAACAAATAAATAAATAATACTCGCAGTACACAAAAGCAATCAAAATGGGCTTTAGTCTTAAAGTTTATTCAGAGTCATTTACTAGACACAACTTACCGGGTGATTAGTGGACAAACTTATTTGCCAACTAACTTAGTTAAATTTTTATGCATTATTCTCAAAAAAAAAAAAAAAAAATTCTAAGGTGAAGTGTTAACAAAAGGATCAGAGCTACAAAAAGATAAAGATAATGTATTAATTTTATTTTATAATTTAATCATCGTCGAAATATTCTAAGTCTAAATGGACACTGGTGAAAAAGTTGGCTGTTATGTTTGCATTTAAGTAGACATACAAGTGTAGACGTACAGCTGTTGCAGTTTACGGAAGTTTTAGAACTTAATGTTATGCACACAGGGAAATAAAGTACCAACCGAATTGAAAAGTGTATTTTAATGGTATCATCTTATAAATTCAGTTAGTACAACGTTATTTACATTATATTTCTAAATATTTTGGGTGTTGAAACTAAAATTCAGTTGAATGAACCGAATTTTGTTGTGAAAACTAATGTTCAATGTTTGTTTTGAAAACTAATGTTCAAATGCTTAATAACCGAATTTGAGACGTATTAGCCGAATTTCAGTTGGCAAATAGCTATATTTTTCTCTATGTGTGGTCATTTCATTTTAACAAATCATGCTAAAATCTCTATCTAATGAAATTGAAGACAAAATCGTACAATTTTTCATCTTATCCCCTATGTTATGAATTTTGAATTACAATTTTGTTCGATGGAATATACCGTCATTGTTCTTTTTTCTGACATCATGCAAATCAACTTTTTTCATAGCTGGCAGTTTTGTTCTTTATGTATTTTTACCGCACGTATCTTAAATTTAAAAACAAAAAATTATTAAAAAATTTTCTTTTAGAACAACATACCTAAACTCAGTTAACTTCTGCTGTAAATATTTGTAGTTGTTTGAGTTGTAATACAGTCATCTGTAGAATAAATTTAATTTTTGACTACACATGGAGTTCATTTAAAAAAAACAAACCACATCAAATTACTGAACTATGATGTTACATTATTTTTATACAATAGTTTTTTTTTTATTTAAAAAACTAAAAATAAAAGTTTGTTTATTTTTGCTGCATGTGTTCATTTTTATTATAATTATGGTTTATTTTTTGATCGTTAAAAAACAAATTACAATGCTAGAATTACATCAGGCTATTTATCTATTTACGATGAGTGTGGCTAATTAATTTTTAATATATAAAATATTAAGATTAGCAACCCAATTTCTGTTGTACACACAAATATATTTTAAGACATTCATATTTAAAGTTGAATGAAAAAAAAAAATATTCAATGTACAAATTTTAAAATACAATTTCAAATTGGGTTTAGCTAAAAGTAAAGTAATTGCCTGACAAGCAGAAGGTCGCCGGTTCGAGCCCAGGTTGCGATATACAATTTTTTTTTAATAAAATAATATAATAATTTTTTTATAGTTTTGGTAACTCTAATAAAATATTAAGATTAGCAACTCAATTTCTGTTGTACATACAAATACGAGGGCGGATCAATAAGTCCGTGACTTTTCGAACTTCCCTTTCGAACATACAACCACGAGGATTTTTTTAGAAATGGAAAAAAGTGAATTTTGAATGCTCATTAAACATTATTTTTTTCATTTCATTTATTCAGTCTATGGAAACAAAAATTCCTTACAGACTATGATTAAATCAAAAATTTAATAAATATATAAATAAATATAATATCTTCAATATAATATAGCTATATATATATGCGAAAAAAAAACCGTCAATCAAATACACCGGAAAATGTCGAACGATATGGTGTTGGCCGATGGAAGAGTAAAAGTGCGTGAGATTGTTGATGCCATAGGCATTAAATGTGGCTGTGTGTTTTCGATTTTAAATGATCAGTTTTGTTTTAAGAAAGCTGTTTGCAAGATGGGTGCCGTAAATTGTACAAAATTATATTTAATTGCATCGAATTAGATCTAAGTCGATATAATTGCATCGAGTTCCATATAATTTGATGTATTTTAAATACTTTTATATGTTCTCATTTATCGCATCACATTTGAGCTCATCGCATATCTAATTTATATACAGTTTAATATAATTTGATGATGCTTCACATAATTTTTTTTTTACTTGGGAAGCCAATTTTTTGACAGCTGTTGTATTGCAATTTTAAAATATGACATATCAATTGCATTTTTCCACAGAAATAATTTTGGTCACAAGATGTTTTTTCTTATCTCGAATAATTGTTGGAAAAATTGGAAAATTTGAATTTTTGTAAATTTAAAAGAGATGTTTGCTAAAAGTGCTCTATCGAAGATTTTCGTTTTTATCTCAATATTGTTCTGAGGCAACCCAAATACACAATCAAGAAAAATATTTTTGATGGAATTCTTTCAACAATTTATTTTATTTGTAAAATTTTTAAACCGTTTTTTAAAAAACCACCTACAGAACGTAAACAATTTTTAATATGTAGCAAAATATGATAAAAGTTTTCTTTGCTTATAATAATATATAAAAATACGAAAATACTTTCATAATAACGAAAACTTGTGTAAAATAAACGAAAATTAGATTATCTTAAGAAATTTTTCATTATTTTGATATAAATTTATTATTTTTATGCATGGATTATTATATGGGGGGTCACCTGCAGGAATAGTTTGTAAACTTTACTACTGTTAACAAACCATTTTCTAAGATTTGTGTTCATTTTAAAAGTTTTCCTTCCCGGTGAAATAAGTTCCGATATACACTGAAAGAATTATCTTCACTTCAGTAATGACTTTTTTCGTAGCTTTTATAAAAATTGTCACTGGAGCTCGTCTATTGAAACTTTTCATAGAATCTATGAAGCTGGTTTCAATAAAGTCAATATTTATGAAATGTTTGTAGAATTAATGAAAATCCTCATAAAACTAATGAAACATTCCGACAATGAAGCATTTATAAAATTTATGAAACAGTTTCATACAATTTTTAATATTAAGAAGTTTCCTTGAATTAATAAAGAACTTCATTATTGTCTTGAAAAATGCATTGGAACTAAAACTATGCACAGCTTCATATGATTTTTCAAACAATTTAAATAAAGTCCAAAATTAATAAAAGACTACAATAGTAAAGCACTTTATTAAATTTTAAAACTAAAGTTTGAAATGTATGAAAATTAATAAAATTATAAAATTTTATAAAACAATTAAAAACTGAAGTGCCAGAAATAATTTCATAGTTCTAAAGAAAATTTTCATTAAATTTATGGAGAGATAAATTATGAAATCGAATGAATTTTTTTTATGAAACTATGAGATTTTATGAAAAAAAGTTTATGAAACATTTCTTAATATTAAAAAAAATTCTTGGATATAATGAAATTTTTTATTGAATATAGGAAAAAATTTCTATGAAATTGTGTCATTGATATCATGAATAATAATTCTTTCAGTGTAGGTATATATAGTCATATAAAAACAAAATTAAATATAATTAAATGAATTAGAAACTTAGACGTGATTTAATTTTTACACTGAGTTTCATACACAGAAAAACCTAAAATATCTAATTAAAGATTTTATTTGAATTTAATTTGTTTCTAAACAAATATTTAATTGAATCAATAAATATTTTTATTGACTTTGAAATATATAAATACATATTTTATTTTAGACGCAATTATCATATTATTTTTTCATACACTGTATGCATAAATAGAAAATTTTCAGTATAAAATACCAAATACATTTGAAGTTAACAAAACAAAACAAGCACACACACAAACAAAAAAACACAGATACCAACGTATAGATCACACACTGTTTTTGTGAGTATCATATTTTTTTTTTGTAGAAGTTATTTATAACTTTTTTTCCTTCTTAATTTTAATAAAAGGTTGAATTGATAGTATCATTACCGTGATAGGTGCAAAATCAATTAAAATATTAATTGATTCAATAAATTTTTTAATTAGATTACATATGATTTTCTAACAATTATGAATTGTTGTGGTGTTTGTCTTAGCTATCTTCTGCAATTACAATTAAATGCAAAATCGTCCCCGTGTAATTGAAACTGGTTTTAAGCCACAGCAAAAATCGACCTGACTCTAGATCAAGCGGTTAAAGCGCCTGTCTAAAGTGTAGTGCGAAGTGCATGTGGCAAAGAAAGCAGGTTAAAGCCATGGTCAGGATTGCATTTAATAAATAAACATTTCATATAGATGCATCAAACAATAAAAACCATAACAAATAATTACAGTATTGTCAAAAGGATTACTGATGAAGGTTGTGTTACCAGAAACTGCGCAGTCTAATTCAATAAAAATTTACAATGTAGTTATGATTTTTAGAAAAGTATGCTTAATCTTCTCTACCACGCCTACCTCAAACATTTGAAAAATATGTGCATATTATATAAAGTATTAATTGCACACTGTCTAAGAAGACGATGAATAAAATTCAAAAATCCGCAAGAAAATATCACATCTTATTCATATATTGCTTTCTCTGGAGTTCCGCATTGAAGCGTTTTAGAACCGTTGCTTTTTAACCTCTTTATAAATGATATTCAATTTTGTATTTCTCATAGCGAATTTTTGTTATATGCTGACGACCTCAAGGTCTACAATAGAATCTCGAGCATAAATGATGTTCGTGGTTTGCAACGTGATATTGATTAAGTTGTATGTTAGACATGGGAAAATGGTTTAACTTTTAATACTGATAAGTGTTATCATATGAGTTATTATAGATGTTATTCCGCCCTTTTATCATCATATAAAATTCAAGATTTTACACTAAAAACAGTTAATGAAATCAATGATTTGGCAGTAGTTTTCGACTCAGATCTCTGTTTCATTAACCATTTGAATTTCATAATTCCTAAAGCATATTCTGTCTTAGCATTAATCCGAAGAAATTCTGCAGATTTTAGTGATGCATACACTAGAAAACTACTGTACACACCCAATGGGGAATGGGACCGGTCCTGTGTGTGCCACAGGGTCGGTCCCTTCGTGCCAGAGACCGGTCCTCTGCTAAACCATACCCTATGTAAACAACTGGCAACTTTAACATGGGCTTGTCATATGAGGGGATCATTTGTCCTGCTTTAAACCACATAGTGGCATGACACAGGACTAACCAAAGATGGGCATAAAAATAAACGAAAACTAAACAGCTTCCAATGGGTAAAAATCAGGCCAACTGGCTTTTTCTTGTTAATAAGCATTCTGGTTAAGTGGTATGTCCTCCCTTTACCAGTCACAGGATTGGTAATTTTAGGACAGTTGACACTGCTTAACCCACATCAGTATTAAATTATACCAGTCCTGTGATAAGTTCTTCTTTAACCAGTCACTTTTAGGTCAATTGACTCCTTCTCATTTAGGTCAATTGACTCCTCCTGTGATAAGTTCTTCTTTAACCAGTCACTTTTAGGTCAATTGACTCCTTCTCATTTAGGTCAATTGTCTCCTCATTCCCCATACGG
This sequence comes from Delia radicum, assembly GCA_021234595.1. Taxonomy (NCBI): domain Eukaryota; kingdom Metazoa; phylum Arthropoda; class Insecta; order Diptera; family Anthomyiidae; genus Delia; species Delia radicum. The sequence continues at coordinate 25,848,128 of CM037853.1, forward strand.
ACAAACGTCCGTCCGAAACTAGAATATGCATCTTTTATATGGAACCCTTATGCTGCAGTTCACATAAATCGCCTGGAAAAGCTACAGGTAAAATTTATCAAATTTGCATTGCAAAATACAAATTATCATGACGCAGTGCATCCTATGAAAATCGATGCAACATAATACACCTTCAAACATTAGAATCACGTAAAATTAACTCATCGCTTTTATTTATTCATGGACTTATTTCACGTTCCATTGATTGTCCGCTATTGTTGTCGTAAAATACATTTACGCGTTCCAGTCTAGATATCTTACGTAGTACTTAATATGGGAAAAATTAACCTATTGACAGGGCTCTTAGTCATTTAATAGATACAACTTACAGGGTGATTAGTGGACTAACTTATTTTGCCAACTAACTTCGTTGAATTTAATGCTTTATTCTCAAAAAAAAAAAAAAATTGTAAGGTGAAGTGTTAAAAAAAGGATCAGAATTACAAAAATTAATGTATTAATTTTATTTTATAATTTAATCATCGTCGAAATATATTAAGTCTCAATGAACACTGGTGAAAAAGTTGGCTGCTTTGTTTGCATTTAAGTAGACACCCCTCGTACAAGTGTTGCAGTTTAAGTTTTTAGAATTTTATTTTATGCACACAGAGAAATAAAGTGCCAACCGAATTGAAAAGTGTATTTTAATGGTAACAACTTATAAATTCAGTAAGTACAACGTTATTTACATTAGATTTAAGTATATTTTGGGTGTTAAAAATAAAATTCAGTTGAACTAAACGAATTTTGTTGTGAAAACTAATGTTCAATTGTGCCAAAAGAGTGAAATACGTAATAACTGAATTAAAGACGTATTAGCCGAATTGCAGTTGTCATATAGCTAAATTTTACTATGTGTGTAGGCATTTAATTTTAACAAATCATGCTAAAATCTCTATCTAATTAAATTGAAGACAAAATCGTACAATTTTTCATCTTATCCATTATGGAATAAATTTTGAAGTGGAATATTACAATTTTGTTCGAATATACCGTCATTGTTCTTTTTTCTGACAATATCCAAATCAATTCTTTTCATAGCTGGCAGTTTTGTTTTTTATGTATTTTTGCGGCACGTCTCTTAAATTTAAAAACAAAAAATAAATAAAAAATTTTCTCTTAGCACAACATAAATGCACTCAGTGAACTTCTGCTGTAAATATTTGTAGTGGTTTGAATTGTAATGCAGTCATTTGTAGAATAAATTTAATTTTTGAATACATATGAAGTTCATTTATAAAAACAAACCACATAAAAGTACTGTATTATGATTTTACGTTCTTTTTATACAGTAGTTTTTTTTTTATTTAAAAAAAAAAAAATAAAATATATAAAAGTTTGTTTACTTTTTACTGCATATGTTCATTTTTACTACAATTATTGTTTATTTTTTTAACATTAACCCTAGGAGGTATAAACAGGTCTGTGCAGACTTTTTGCATATAAAAGTGTGTATAATTTTTTTGTTTTTCATGTTAGAGACAAATCCTTTCATGACTTCCTGGAGCAACTATCTCCGAACACAATGAACAAAAAACCAGAGCGATTGTGGATCCGTGTTCGGGTTAATCCGGGTTTACAAATATTTTGTCATAAACGGCATAACCAGGTCTGTGCAGACCTACATGTAATTTGTATGGAATGAATGGGCGGCAGTTGATAAAAGCCGTTTTTGAGCGGGATTTTGTGGAGAACATGTATATAAAATGTACATATTGAATAGAGCGCAAACAAAATATTAGTATATCAGCAAAATTTTAAGTCTAAACATACTATATGTATTTTATTTATTTTTTTTTGAAGAGAATTAAACATATAATAAAATGGCATCAGCATTTACTAATGATGATGTCATGGACGTAGTGAGCCGCACCGCAAGATTTTTAACTTTACCAGAAGAAGAGAGAGGTGAAATGGAAGAAAGGTTAGAATTGTGGTTGGCCGGTGATGATGAACGGTTTGAAGCCGTCGGTATGGACGAGGAGCCAAGTTCGTCGAGCTCGACTACATCGTACAAGTCAAAGGATGGTAAGATTTGGTCAAGCGTTCCGCCGGCCACTATTAGACATCGTGCACATAACTGCCCCACTGTCGGTCGTGATGGCCCGGTAATGGGCACTATGCGAAACCCGATCTCCATATTTAAATCTCTTCAAACACCCGAGATCGTTAGCATAATTGTTCTTGAAACAAACCGTAAGGTCCAGCAGATGTGCCGTAAATGGTCTGAGATGAATCCTGACCAGCCACCGCGAGTGTGGACGCAACCTGTAACGGAAACAGAAATGTACGCTTTTTTTTGGCCTCACCTTGTTTGCCGGCATATTCGGGTCAATCGTTCAGCCTAGTTATGAGTTGTGGGGACACAATTTAAACCCTATCTACAGGGCGACGATGTCTGCTAACCGATATAAAGTTATTCTAAAGTATATTAGTTTTGATAACGGTAGCACGAGAGCCGCTCGACTTGTAGAAAGCAAATCGGGTACCATCGACGACATTTGGAACATGCTCATGAACAACTTAGAGCGTCGATATGTTCCGGGTGCCCAAATAACTGTGGATGAGCAATTGTTTCCGTACCGAGGCCGCACGCGCTTCACCCAATATATACCATCGAAACCAACCAAATATGGAATAAAAATCTGGTGGGTGTGCGATGCCAACTCAAATTATCCACTAAAAGGAATTATTTATGTTGGAAAACAACCAAACGAAGCACGAGCGGCAAACCTTGGCGAGAACGTTGTTCTCAAATTGGTGGAAAAATATAGTGTCTCTGGTCGAACAATATATGCAGACAACTTTTTTTCATCATATGATTTGGACTCGGTTTTGATGAGAAAACGGTTGGCTTATGTAGGAACCATAAAAAAACAAGGCCTGCATACCGAAGGAGATGTTGGATCCTAAAAGAGAGGTGTTGAGCACATCATTCGGTTACCACAACAATAATGTCGCACTATGCTCATATGTGACATAAAAGAAGAAAGCAATGGTTCTCATCTCTACGGAACACTATAATTCCACCGTCGATTCATCGAAACCAGGGGCGAAGCCGTTCCAAATATTGGAATACAACGCGTATAAAGCAGGAGTGGACGCCATGGTCCAGATGCTTGGTGATTACACCTGCAAACGGGGCACAAACCGATGGCCGTTGGCCATGTTTTTCAATATGCTGGACGTTGCGGGATTGGCTGCATTTATCATACATGACAAATTGGGGCATGTAAAGAGAAATGGTATGCCAACAACACTCACATGCCACGTTCTCCAGCATTAAATGCCGTGTATAAAATTTATTTGTATACATATTATTAATAAAATACCGTTCCTAGATAACTAAGATGTATAAAAATGCGTTTTTGTTGTTAATTTTGTGGTTTTCCTAGCATAAAATGCATTTATACACACTTTTAGGACTGACTATGCATTTCCATACAAATCCCATGTAGGTCTGCACAGACCTGGTTGTACCATTTAGCGACAAAAAACCCTCATACCTCCTAGGGTTAAAAAACAAATGGCAATGACTTCTGCAGGACGTTTATACTCAAGGTACTTGTAATAAGTGTTTATGAAAGACTTCTATCAAATATTAATCAATGAATGTCTAGAAAACAGCAAAAATCCGTAAAACAATACATGTGGTTTATTAAGTTTCTACAATAAGCTCTACAATTATATGTGATACCATATATAATTATAATATAAAAATTATAGAATTTGATTGGCTTTCCTGGTTTATATGTACTTATATATTATTATATATGATGAGATAAAAAATATAAGCTTATATATAACATAATATATAATTGTATATGGTTACATATAGCGTCATACTGGAAATGTACTTAAAATTAAGTATGAGATGTAAGTACATATCGTTATATATGGCCACATATGTAATAAGATATCACTATATATATAACCTTTTTTCGTCGGGTACTCATTTTAAATTAAATAGTCTTATTTGTTCGTTGTCCTGTTAAGACTTTTTCTTTTGTTATTTGGTTTGAGTGTCATGTAACTTATTGTCTTGGTCAAAAGCATACACATGTTTTATTTTGTTGTCTTGTTTATTATGTATTTATGTTTTCTTTATTTTAGCCATGTTTAAAATCATGTTACAAAATATTATTTGTTTTCTATGTATTTGCATACATACAATTGTTGTTATCTCTCGGTTGAGGGACTGGCCGTTGGTTTCTTTTGTTGTAGTTGTTATTCTTATTGTTGCTGAGCTTGTTAAAAACGTCTTAAGTTTACAAAAAGTATATTGACTTGTAGACTATACATCTTTACAAATGAATCTTTATATCCTGTTTCAACAAAAACAAAAAAAAAAAATGCTCATAAATATTAGGACGGCACTTATATTTAAAGTATGAACAAAAGTATTGAAAGTTTTTATATTTTATAACAAATTCGCAACATTTCTTAATAAGAATAATGTGTTTGAAAATGTTATGCAGAAATTTACTATGACCACAATTTTCTTTAAAACTGAACATCCCAAGAAAAAATAAATAAATATATAGTCTTATGTTTTTTCATCTTAAAATATATTATATATATTATTAAAGATTGATCTTTATAAAATTAGATATTAAGTATATATGCTATACAAAATTAGATACGCCAGATCTATTGTCATATAAATTAATACATTCTTATATATAGCTATATATGTAATCATATATGGTGATACATAAGCTATATCATTTATCTTATAAAAAATATTTTTTTGTGTGATATGCTTATATATGGTGCCATATGCATAGTTGTGTTATAGATATATTTATATATCACATTAAATGCAGTGAGATATTATTTTTTAAGTTTCCATATATGGCATAAGATTAACAATTTAGTTTGAGATTGATTACACATGGTCCAATATCAATATTCACTGCGTATAAAATCTAATTAGATATTGTTATATATAACACCATATATAACTATATTAGCTATAGACAGAAGTCTAAATAGTTTATCGTTATTTTTTTTTTTGAATTTTATTAAAAATTTTATGTCATGGGATTTAAGTAAATCCAATTTAATCTCAAAATATATTATTCGATCTACCAAAAACTACATCTCATTTGATCCAATTAGCTCTTAATTAATCCCATGCGATATTTTGGCATATATCAGGATCTTAAATTCTATATTATTGGATCCCCAATTTTTGAGAGCAATTGGGATCGGATATTACTGGATACATCAAATATGACATAAACCTGGATAAGAAGATATATCGATGTTTATGAAATGAGATCTGATTTTGTATTTGTTTGATCAGGATCTTCTTTCGCCAAAGATGCACTTTATGGGGGGTTCCTAAGAAAATAATATAACCCCCCTGGAATTAAAAAAGAAAGGGAATTTCCACAAGATTTTAAAAATGATATAATTTTTATGATCCATGATACGTAGCGCCGTCTAGAGCTATTGTAAGTATATTTTAAATACAAAAATGGGGAGGAAGTTTCTTTAGTGGTTTTTTTGTTGGCTATTTTTTCAAATTTACTGTACAAATAATGAATTTGTCATGAAGAAATGACGTTTTAGTTGCTATCGTTGAAATTACCCAGGGATAACCTCGAGGAGGTGATAGTACAAAATGTATTGACTTAAGGGTTTTCTCCTCCATTCCGTCCAAAGTCAGGCTTCGTGGATGAACATGTTTTGCTTGATAGGCCTACGGCCGCTGCAGGCAAAATTTGAAATCGGATGTAGAAGGCGCTACCTATCATAGGTCCTAAAAATAATATCATTTTTGAAATCCTGATGAAATACTGTAACGGAAAAAAATAAATTACAAGATACCGGTTTTGTGGTTAAACTTGTATGAAACTTTAAATAAATGAAACTAAAAAAATGAAAAATGAAACTAAATTATTTTTAAAAAAATTTATAAAAATGTTGAAAAATATTTACACATATTTGAAAAATAAATGCATGTTCTTTTATTTTTAACTCAACTGAAAACCTTTTTATTAAACTACAAACAGTAAACTGCGTAATATTCCGAGTGTGGTAAAAAATGTTCTTTTCTAATTCTGGAGGGGAACACATACTTTTTTTGGAAAACGCCATAAAGTGTAGTTTAGCCTCTACCCTCTACGCAAACTTTGATGAAAACATTCCAATTTAGTTCGCCATCTGGACCCGAAGATTTTCGACTTATTAGTATATTGCCTTCGTTATCTAAGGTTTTTGAACGACTTATTTCGTCACAAATTGTCAAGCACTTGACAATTAATAAATTGTTGTCTGAAAACCAATCGGGATATCGTGAGAAGAAGAGTTGTAATACGGCAATATTGAAAGTTTTAGAAGATACTCGACCATCATTTGACCGAGTATATCCATATTCGTATTAGTCGATTTTTCTAAGGCATTCGATACCGTAAATCATGACCTATTGATAATAAAACTTGAGAAATATTTTGGATTTTCTAAATTTGCCTCAAATCTACTTAAATCTTATCTAAGTAACCGTCATCAACGTGTCAGCAGTTCAATGCTGTAGAAACTCTTCTATACATCTTTACGCCGATGATGCACAAATCTACCTATCTAGACGTCCTGGCCTTGTTGAAGACTTGGTGTGTCGTCTTAATGAGGACTTGTATGAGATTTGTATGTGGTCTAAGAGGAATAATCTTTGCATTAACGCGTCAAAAACGCAGGCTCTTACGATCTATAATGATTTAAGCCTAAATGACCTTCTCGACATTTTCATGGACAATGAACCCGTTGAATATGTTAAAGTTGTAGGGTTTATGATGAACTCATTACTAAACTATAAAAGTCACGTTGACTTCTCTATAATTAAAATATACAACGTGTTGAGAAAACTTTGGTACTCATCCTCATATAAAAAAAAAAAAAAAAAAACAAAAATTTTCAATATTATCAATTTTTATAAAATACTCGCTCTACACAACTCGCTCTGCACAACCACGAATCATATTTTTTTAAATAATAAATAAATAGCAATCGACATTTCCAAAAGAAGCATTTGATCAATGGTGATAATCTTTTACTTCATATAATAATCTCATGTAGTGAGTAAACTAGTTTTTATGAATGTTTGATGTTTGGCATGGGATTGTTACCTCTTTCAAAACGTGTTCTGATAATGGGAACCTAGAAATTTCCCATTAATTTTCAATTAATAAATTTGAAAACAAAAACTCTATAGATTATTTGTTAGGACAATATCCTAATAAAGAAATATAGAGTATGGCCTCGAACTTGAATAATTTTTATTTTCATTTGAATAATCTTTAAAATAAATAAAAAAAACACGCTTTTACATTTGCATCAAGTTCCTGGGTCATATTTGATTCCAGGCTAAAGTGGGTTAATGCTATCCGAGGAAGTCAGAACTGCACATCTTAATAATTTGGACTATATTAAATGTAATAAAACATTTAAGTTTTCAAAATTTTGAATTAATAAAAATAAACTTTTAGCAAAAATTGTTTCTTTTCGACCAAAATGCAACACAGATTAGCGTATTAATTTAGAAACAGAGGTGTGAATGAATGAATGAATTTGGAAACAGAGGTGTGAATGAATGAATGAAAATCGGATTTTTTTTTACGGGACACCCTAATGTTTACATATAAAAAAACTTTTGTTTTTTTAATTCTAAAGACACAGAACATATTCAAATATTTTCTTCAACATTTTTTAAAAAGATTTTTTTTTTTGTATTTATTTATGTAAATAAAGTGCAAAATTTCTATAGATATTTTCCATTTGGAGTACAAACAAAAAAAATAAAAATTAGAATATGGAAAAAGTCATTGAAATGTTATTAATATGTCTAAAGGTTTTTTTTTTTATAAATAAACGCACACAAAACTTGTTATTTTCTATTATCTTTGAAAATTGTCTATAATACAGTCTTATATAAATAAGAAATAAGAATGCTAAGGGTTGATTTTAACATGACTTTTTTTCGGAGCACATCATTTTCAAGTTCAACTGCATGAAGTGTTTCAGTTTATATTATTTCCCAGCTAAATTTTTTAAAACAGATTACCTCTGAACCTAGAACAACTTTCTTTTCTAGAACAACTTCTTTTACCAGCGGTTACATGGAACCGGTTATAGATCAGGTTGCTGGGAGTCGAAATGTAAGGTGTCACTGCCCCAGAACCAGTTCTATAACTGGTTCTAGAACCGGTTCTAAAGCAACCTGTTTTTGTTGGAGGTGAAGAACCTGTAGCAAATAGGACAAACTCCATATAAAAAGAACCAGTTGCAGAACAGAAATTAAAACCTGTTATAATACACTATAAGTTGTTTTGCAACCAGTTATTTTTATTTTACTATTTTACTGGGTTAGAATTAAGGAAATATATAATCAAAAATTTACGGAGATATTTCCAATACATTGAAATTTTAGTTTGTTTAAAAACATACATAAATTTACAAATGGAAATATTTTAGACATGTGTCAAGAAAAGACTTGTACATAAGGTCACTTATCCCTATGGGGAATGAGGAGTCAATTGACCTAAAAGTGACTGGCTAAAGAAGGACTTATCACAGGACTGGTATAATTTAATACTGAAGTGGGTTAAGCAGTGTCAATTGTCCTAAAATTACCAATCCTGTGACTGGTAAAGGGAGGACATACCACTTAACCAGAATGCTTATTAGCACCAGTTGGCCAAAATTTTACCCATTGGAAGCTGCTTATTTTTCGTTTATTTTATACGACATGGGCCTTTTGCGACAGTCTTGTGGTATGCCCATCTTTGGCATGCCACTATGTGGTCCTGTGGCATGCCACTATGTGGTTTAAAGCAGGACAAATGACCCCCTCCTATGACAAGCCAATGCTAAAGTTGTCAGTTGTTTACATAGTTTAGGGTTTAGCAGAGGACCGGTCTCTGGCACGAAGGAACCGATCCTGTGGCACACGCAGAACCGGTCCCATTCCCCATATGGATATTACTGCATTTTGACACAAAAGCTAAACTAGGAAAAAATATTTTATCTGCTTTATTTCACTGCAAGCGGAATTTTTGAAACTAGTAAAATTAAATGATCTACAGTTTCTAAATTGGTTACTTCCAAGAGCTGCGAGTGTCTACTTTTACGATCTGTAATCCAAAAATAATCGATTCTTTCTTAAAATTTAGTTTTTGGTAACTTAACATTTTTCACTGTTGTTTCAATTTCGAAATGCATTGTGAACTTTTTAATTTAGGTGTGCCTAGATATTGCTGGTATCTCTAAAATATGTATAATATAATAATACGGAATGAACGTAAAATAATATTAACCCTAAAATAACCTAACGAAATAACTTAAAATACCGTACACATTAAACTAACATAACGATATAACTTAAAATATCGTAAATACGTAAAATACTCTAACGAAATATTCACAAAATACCGTTATCCAATACCGATAATCACAGAGAGGGGAAAAAGAGAGAGAGAGAGAGAGAGAGAGGGACTAAAATTTCTTTATTCAATTAGTAAAAGTTGAATACGCATAATATTGAATTCATAATATTGAAAATTTTTTTAATTCTGACTTAAATTTTTTGTGAATTAAGCTCAAATTGAGTTGATTCTTTTAAAGCTCTTAGTAAAATAAATGATGTTTTCAACTGTTCGCATAAACTAGTTTTACTAATAAAATTGATTAGAAATTCCCATTCCATTAACAATTTCACTACCCTTGTACACTCAAAAAATAAGTTAGTAGAAAAGTTAGTAAAACGTTTTGTAAATCAAGTATACTATTTTTCAGCAATTTTTTTTGCCGAATTTGTGTTTTCATCTAAAAATTTGGTTATACTTATTTAACACTTAATTGTTTTGAACTAATGTGTTACTAGTATCTACTAATTTATTTTATCAAAAAAATTGTGCTGATAAGCACATTCAAAGTGTGGACGACAACCAGAGTGAAAGACATAAGCAACATTAAGTTTTTTGTTTGTCTCTTTTAAATAGAGTCTCTAAAAATCACAACTAACAGAAACTTATGGTTTACAATAATTTATGTATTTGATTAAATATTAACTTTTACACATCAAACAATAAAAGTAAAAGTGAGTTTTTGTTATTCTTCAGTGTTATTTAGTGGGAGTTGCTCAGATTCGATGAATCGATTTTACGAATATAATCTTAAGAAAACTACACTTACATACAATTTAGTAGTCTAAAACTCTGTACACTTCAAGAGCTATGTAACGGCCAGAACTATGCGAAAAATCAGCAAACTGCAATGAGCAACAAAAAAGTTACACACGAGAAAGTAAACGGCGTTCGTGCTTCAAGGGTTACCTGAAAGTTTTTTTAATTTTCACAAACGTTTATTTAAAGCCGAATATTTACTTTACAAACATATTATTTTGAGTGTATACTTGATACCTTTCTTTATTTAAAACAGTAGACATGGACACCAAAACAGCAAGAACAACAATAAACCGCCCATTCATAAACAAGTTAATATCGATTTCTATGTATAATACTTCTAATACTATAATACAGTCTTATCCATCTTGGTTTTCACTCCATTGAACACAGGACACTAAATGTGACATTTTCTTTATGTTCTCACTGCTAATGATGTCAGTTGCTTGAGGGGGGGCGGCGGTGGGCGAAAAGGGAGTTGGAGATATAAATGACATTATTAAGGGTAAGAAAATATAGAAGAAACTTTAAACATTATAACTTATAACGATTTAACATATAAAACAGTAAACATAACTAAATGTCTTAAAAATTAAGAAGTTTATGAAATAAAAACAAAGGACAACCAGAAATCTATCTATACAAGAATATTTCTTATTGACTGTAATTTTTATTTAGAAAAGATGAAAAAGGAAAACTGTCATTTAGGGAAGATTAACTCCTAAACATTGGATGAATGTTTAAATATCTATTTAACCATAAAACTGGTGTAAATGATGATGATCATGTTGATGATGAGGGTGGTAGAAATAAAAATATGTATGAGGAATTTCAAAAAGTTTCGACGCTTTGAAGAAAAATATTTAAAATTGTTTTTTATATGACACAAACGGAAAACAGATTCGGTAGTAGCAACAGTAATTGTTGTCAATCAAATGAATTATTTAGTTGTAATAATTCCGTCACGACATTGGGATTTCGGTTGGCTCAACAGATAACTGCCGAAAAAATTGATAGCCACAACCGAACCATTAGATTGGCTACAAATACGCTTGCTTTTAGCATGAATAACCTTTTGACTATGTTCACACAGCGAATTAATTGGCTGCAACTAAATTGCAACCAACAAAATTAAATCATTATTCAATAATTTCAATTGTATGTACACAGAAATAATTATTCTCAAAAAATTTTAATTAATTTTTGTTTGATTTGAAACTCAAAAACTCAAAAAAAAAGTTTATCTATTAAATGTTTAATTGAAAATTAAAAAATTTCTATATTTCATAACCAATAATAACAGCCAAGAAAAAAAGGAAAATTTTAAAAATCACCAAAATTTAAAGAAAAAATCGATTAAATTAAAAAATTCACTAACATTTAAAAAATTCGCCAAAAATTTAAAAAAAAAACTTTAGAATTTAAAAAAAGCTAAAATTTGAACATTTCTAAAATTAAACAAATGCTAACATTTAAATAATACGCCTAGAAGAAAAAATCGCTAAATTGAAATAAATCGTTTACATTGAATAAAATCACCAAAAATTAAAAAATTCACTGAAATTTAAAAAATTTCCTAAATATAAAAAAAAAAAAAAAATACAAAAATTAAAGGCGTTTTCAAGATATAAAAACTTTAAATTTTATTTAGGTGGTTTTTTTTTAAATTTGATCGATTTTTTTATAATTTTGGAAATTTTTTCAAATTAAATTTTTTTTCGATTTGCACGTTTCTATTTTTTTAAATTTTAGCGATTTTTTTAATTTTGACAAATGTTTTCTATTTTTTTTAACAGAAGCAACACTCAGGAAATTCTTCCTATTTAATAATGTGTTGCTTTCTTTGGAATGTGGATAGTGGAGAGATGAAAGGTGGGGAAAGATAAAGGGCTTCAAACATAGAACATTTGTTGCTGGCCACATAATGGAGAGTTGGCGAACTTATTGAAGCTTTTTGGTTTATAGCCCTTACTTATTATTTTACTTTGGTGGGGTTAAGTGCTATGGGAACACCGAAGGCTGGCTCTGCGATACATATGAGGGATAGAAAACTCACACATGTTATTATTCTAAATTGATGCTGCCGTCACCGGGAATTGAACCCGGGACCATCTGTGTAACAGTCCAACGCGCTAGCCATTACACCACAGCACCCAATTTCCGGGTTTTTTTACTTTTGTAATTTTTTTCTATTTCGGTAATTTCGATTTTTTTTTAAATTTTTGCCGATTTTTTTTTGCTAAAATTGTGGATTTTTCATTTTTGACGATTTTTTTAATTTAGAAAAAAAATTTTTTTCCTAATTTTAGCAGGTTTTTCTAACTTTGGCTCTTTTTTGTCTTCAATTACTTTTATCAGTTTTGCGGGATATTTTTTTAATCTTAACGGTTTTTTACATTATGACGATTTTTTACAATTTTGGTGATATTTTTAAATTTTGTAATTTTCTTAATTTTTGCGATTTTTGCAAGTTTTTAGTTAAAGTCTTAATAGTATCTACAAATAATTTGTTTGAAAATGAAAACCATATTCAATTAAAATTTTAACAGATATGATTAAAACCTTAATTTAAAATTAAATCAATTAAATAGTTATACATTATTTTTATTTATTCTACAATTTCCTTAATAGGCCCGAATTCAATTGAACTTTTAATTGAATCAACAAATATTTTAATTGAAAGTGGATTTTAGTTTTTTCTGTGTACTTAAAATTCATCAGTTATTGCCCAATTCGAGTTATTGACCAATTTTCAAAATAAATACATTGATGACATAATGAAGATGGTGATGTTTCATAAAAATTTCTTCATAGTTATGAAAATTTCATTAATATGAAATATTTCTATAGGTTTTCGTCCAATGAAACTGTTTCAAAAATATGATGAAACTTTTTTCCCTAAGTGCACCGTAAAACTTTTCAAAAAGCAGCGATATTGAAATTAGTTTTTAGTGAATGCATCTCCCAAGTTTAGTGTGTCCATTTGGTATTGGTTTGGATCTGAAAGTTAAAACTTATGAGCAAAAAACCAAAGGAAAGAATAATCTATTTTAAGTTTCAAGTTTTTTTTTTTTAATTTTTCGATATTTAAATGGCCATCAGTTCTTTAATTCAAGACTTTTCAAAGTGAAACTTTGCAAGTCATAGATTTTAAGTATAGAGAAAAGCTAAAAACAGGTTTCAATTAAACAATTTATTGAATCAATTAATATTTTAATTGATTTCGCACCTATCACGCCAATGATGCTATTAATAAAAACTTTTATTGAAAATTCAAATGGAAAAAAAGGTATAAATAATTATATACAAAAAAATTATGATACTCAAAAAAAAAAAAAAAGTGTGTGAACGACACGTTTGTCTGTATATGCATTTGTGCTAGTGCTGTGTCTGTTTGTGTATGTGTGCTTATTTTGTTTGTAAACTATAAATGCATTTGGTATTTTATACTGAAACTTTTTTATTTAACATACAGTTTATAAAAATATGATTTGAGAATTATGTTTAAAATAAAATATGAATTTATATATTTTAAAGTGAATTAAAATATTAATCGATTCAATTAAATATTTCTTTATTAACATATTTAATTCAAATCAAATCTTTTATTAGACATTTAAGGTTTATAATTTTTTTTTGTGAGTAGCCTACCTAATCTTGTTCATTGTTTCTCTAAATTAAAAAAACCTTGAAAAACAAGGGGCATCCAGATTCAGTTTCTAGAGGTGTAGAAAATTTATGAAATTCCTCATATTTATTTTGGCCATTTGATAAACATTTTTTTTTTTTTGAACAAAAATAAAACTTGATTTTTGTTATACACTTAAATATTTATATCATCATCATCATTCATTCAGTCGATGATTTTTCTACTGCTGCTCCTGCTGCTAGTGACGACACAAGATTGATTAGCATGATACCCGAATGTCATTAAATGTAATATTTTTGTTCAATGTAAATTACACACAATCAAACACAATGCCAAACCCTAAACGAGCCATTCAAACCAATTCAACCTTACTTATAACATTTTTAACGGACATTACCAGTAAAATTGTACCTTCAAATATATAGTTAAACAATCACATTGGCAGGCGTTGCCTTTATCAACATTTAAATGTTTTTTTTTTAGTTTTTTTGTGAATAGAAATAAGTGACAATATTTATTTCTTTTTTATATTTGTAATAGAAAAACTTTTGTTATCGACTTGTGTTTGAAAAATGTAAGGCGTTTTTCTTTTTTTTTTTTGGTATTTTTAGAATTGAATTTTTGTTATTTTTCGCCTTTAAATGAAATACGGAAATCGCGTGACTTTCATTAACAAGCAAATGTTATTGATTGTGTTTTGAAAAATAATAGAAAATTTCGTAAATTATATTAGTTTCAAGTTGAAAAGCAATTGACATTTTTTAAATGAAACTAATTTATAATTTATTTGCTTTCCCAAGCGTCCAAACTGATTTAACACATTCTAACCCGAATTTAAATTCCGTTAGAATTTTGAACCTTAAACCTGAATCTAAAAAAAGGTTTAAAATGCAAGGACTTTTGGGTGATATGGTAACATACATTTTGTAGCTCTTTAAAAACCACATAAACGATTTTTTTTAATCTTTTAATATACATACATATCTTAGAGAGTCATAAGTGTACTAACTTATTTACCAACTCACTTCTAAACTAACTTATTTGATAGATGTAGTCTTATGGAATCTTCAAGAAAAAGTATTTTGGGGTGAAGTGACAATTTAAAGGAGAAAATGGTACCATAAAAGAGTACGAGGATTAAGAAACTAATGCATTTTACCTCAATTTTTGCTTTTTCGAAGATAAATACAAAAGGGAAAAAATAAAAAAAAATATAAAAACTAAGAAAGAAAAAATCAAAACTTGTATGATATTGACCTTTTTTCTCGGTATGCCTCTTAAATCAATTGAAAAATTTACAGTTACAAAATATTCTACTAACACAATATGTAATATGTATATATCGCTCATTTACTAAAACACTCACATAAGTCAAAAAACACGATTGTTTTAAAGTTTTCAATCAATATCTGCCTTTTATAAATAAGTTTTTTAATGCAAATTTCTTTAAGTGAGAGTTGGTAGCGAGTATTACCACAATTCTCTATAAAGTGTGTACTCTTAACGACTACTTTCCAGAAAAAATAAAATATATTATAATGTAATTCAAGGAGCACAAAACACCAACTTCTGGTCGCGGTACATAGTGCCTCTCTAGTCTAATCTAATGTAATTCAAAAAGTTTACAAGATAGTAATAAGAACTTTTTACACAATATGAAGCATGATATACATAACTAATAAATCTGCATCATTAATCGAATTGTTTGACTTATGACATTCTCTTAGTAAATGAGCGCTTTATAGGTGGTCCTTTCTTTTTATTTTCAATTTTCCAAAATCGTAGCCCAGTTTTGTGTGAGCATAGGGTAAAGAAAAATTTGACAACATTTTGAGCTCGCTCAGTTGAAAATTGCCATTTCGCACAGGCATTGAAGTTTGTAAGAAAGAAATTGAGGCAAAATGGAAAGAAAAACGCTCATAAACACTCAGTAATCACCCATACGTAGGTAAAATGTATGAGCAACCCTCATTATTGTGACTAGCCAATATTTCTCTTTAAAGGAGTCCCCATACAAAAAAAAAAAAAAAATAGTTTTCACAAAATTTTACCAAAAAAGAGAAAATAAAATTGACAATTATTACAATAAATGAAAATGCGTTTATTGATGTTGTTAACGTTAACATAATTATAAATGATTTATTTCAAAATAGGTTTTTTTCGGATGTCGTTAACCTGTTCTAAGATGAGTCACAGACAATCCAATTTAAAGGCAATCAAAGAAGTTAATCAAACGCTGCATTCGTGTTATTGGTCTTTTTAAATGCGTATTTTACAAAAATACATTTTTCCACAGTTTTAAAAGTTACAAGGTCTGACAGACTCAGAACTAAAAATGTAGTCAACTTTATTATCTTTTGCCTTACTCTATAAAAACGAAGGGTGACCGCGAATTTCTCGATGCGTTAACTTCTCACATAAGATACAGAAACGGAGCATTGTGTCGGTACAAGCGACCAATTTCGTGTTGGCCCAGTTTCAAGCTCAAAACTTCAAAGCGTGTGCGGGCAAGGCAATTTTGAACCGATCAAATTCAGAGTTTTGTATTTTTTTTTACAAATTTTCCCATACATTAGGATCTTTATTATTGTTCACTCTAAAATAATATTAAAACTTTACCAGAAATTAAAAATGTTCATAAAAATTTGCATAATTTACAGAATTTGCTTTTTTTTTTGCGGATATTAAGAGGTACTAAATTCATTCAAAATGTACACGAGAATATCTTAAAAAAAATTTTTTTCAACGAGTTTTCTATAAATGTGTAGCCCGATAATTTTAGTGCTTTTTATTTACACCTTTAATCTTTTCTTCAAGGCGATTTATAACCTTTACACTTTCGTTTTTAGAAAGTCTTTCTGTTTTCAATTTGGTTATCCTTAAACAAAAACATCCGAAATTACTTTTTGTATAAACTAACAGATTTAATTTTAGGTTTTTGAAAGATAAATAGCGCTTTGTGACTCTGCCATCACCGTTTAATCTAAGTTCCCCATCTAGTTATAACTATATGGTGCTTGTAGTTTACCTAAATTCAGATTCATTGATTGTAACAAATATTGAAGAGAGGATATCACCAACATTTTTATTACCAAAATTACTTTACAATTGAAAAAATCTTTTTTCAATATTAGGCTAAAAGTTCCGAAACTTTTGAGCCCTATTTTTCAAAAACAATTCGAAAACTTTTTTCGTCAAAATTTACTAAAATCTGATTTCCCACTTCAAAAATTGTCTACTTATTTTTCCCATATTCAGTGCTTTAATATGCATCGATTAATATGCAATTTGAAAACCGAATTTTTTCCTTTTTACCACTTTCTTAGGTTTCTGTAACGAATCGAAATTATAAAAAATAAATATATCCCGAATTTTAAAACAAATATTTTTAAAATTAAGAAAACATTCTAAATTCCATGATTTTTCCATTTTTTACTCTTTGACTAATTTTAACAATACAAAAACTTGTTCAACTTTTCGAGTTTACGGACAAATCAAAAATAACAGTGTAGTTTATACACCATATATTTTTATTTTTAGTATGATTAGTGATTTATCTAGTTTTATGAAAACAAACAAAAAATAATTCAAAAATTCTCACAAACTTTTGAGCCATTGTCTTCCATATTCCACTTCAAGATATGCAAAAATCCAATAAAGTGAACATGATTTAAAGCCCTTTGATGAAATATTTAAAATATGATAATTAGGGTGGGCGATTTGAACATCTTAATGGGCGCTTCGCGTTTCTGAGTCTTGGGATTGTACTGAGCAAAAAAGTCCACTAGACCATACGTCTACGGTGAAAATCGAGCTACCAGATTTTGACTTGCAAACAGATTTTGACTTGCTTGTAACATTGATCGACATATCTCAGGAAGTAGGAGGAGCTTATCCAAATTATGGTATCAATCTCTTCTTTGGAAGATTCTCTAGCAGAGTAATGCATCAATCATATTTGTGGGTGGGGTTTAAGGGTTTAAGGGTTTAATTTTTTATTTCAAAATAGGGCTTTTTTGCCGTATTTTGTAAAAGTAACAATGTGTGGGATGGACATATCTCAGGAAGCACGAGGAGCTTATCCAAGATTATGGTATCAATCTCTAGCAGATTAATGCATCAATCGTATTTGTGGGTGGGGTTTAAGGGTTTAATTTTTAATTTCTAAATAGGCTTTTTAGCCGTATTTTGTGAAAGTAACCCTGTCCCTTTGCACTTTCACAAGGCCAAAACTGCCTGAAGGAGCGTTCCAATGCTTTTGCGATGTACTAGAGAGTTCTTAACTATTGTCTTGGCTACAATTTTTTTCTGAGTATTGGATCGAAAATCTCAATGGTTTGGCTGTTATAGGCCAAAATATCCATAAAAACGTGACAAAAGTCTGAGAAAAAACTGCAAGTCAAAATCTGGAAGCTCGATTTTCACCGTAGACGTATGGTCTAGTGGTTTTGTTTGCTCAGTACAATCCCAAGAATCAGAAACGCGAAGCGCCCATTAAGATTTTTTCCTTCCATACTAATCGCCCCACCCTAATGATAATGCAATTAAACTTAATATTTTGAATTCTTTCCTCCGATTCGAATTATCTTTAGCACATTTTATTCGAGTCGTAATGTTGTAAAAATCGGTTTAATCTATACAATTTTTTTTTTCTCGGACTTACAGATACAAATATATACAATTTGCAGGACAGTTACTTACCTAAAAATAAAAGAAAAGAAAAAATTTATTAATATTTAATTTATATTTTATATTAAAACAAATTCTTAAGAAGTCTGTTAAATTTATTTATTTTTTATTAAATTTTTTATTAAAACATTTTGTTTACCATTCAAGTGTGAACATTGTGGAATATCTTCTTTGTTTATTTAAAATATATCCATACCACAATTTAAGCCGTTTTTGCCTTAGGCGAGTTTATATATCTTATTATACCCCTTTTTATCGTAAATGAGCTAATTTAAGTTAACATCATTTTTAAGCAAATATTTTTCCTTAGTTTCCTTAACCCTTTCACTACACCTGTACACTTCCGTGTACACATTTTTAAAAATATATAAAAAATAGGATAATGAATTAAAACCATTATCTGCATGAACTGTTTATCAGGGCTATATAGTGGCGATATTTGTTAACAAAGTCAGAATTTTTTGATCAGCCTTTATCTCAGAAAAATGGGGCGTTTGGTTTATCTCGGTAACTAACAAAGCTACAATCTCGAAATTTGACACTAATGACCAGATCAACAACCAACTCATTTTTTGGTTATTCAAATGTTTCAAATTGGTCTAAGAAGTTCCAAAAATTCGATTTTTATATCCTTTTTTATAGGTAAGTAGGGGGAGGGGGCAAATGCGTAAACCATTTTCTTTATAATTTAAGGAACCCAAACAAGAATCGGAAGTCAAAACAGAAATAGAAATATATCCACAAACAAAAAGTCGGTAGTGAAAGTGTTAAGAAAACATTAATTCTTCACTTTTCTCTCTTCTTTCTTTTTTAAGCAAAATTAGCCTATCAATATATTTCGTGTGTATGGTAGGGTTATAACTTTTGCTTTTTTTGTTGTTGCAATTATTTTATTTTACCTACCCTAGGTGTATGGTGACAACACAATTTTATTTTTTCGCGGTTTTCACTTTAGTTTCCAGCAAAAACATTATATTAAATTACAAAATAATGATTTACTGATAATGGGTTACATAAGTACTTATATGCGATTAAAAATAATGATTTACTGGTAATTGGTTACATAGGAATCGATTTAATATTTTCTATTCCAATATTGCATTAATTTGATTTAAAACTTTTCCAAGCTAAAGTTATTTTAAAATTTCCCAGCAAAAACAAGTAATTAAGAGTGTAAGTAGCGCACAAAGGGATTGAGAAGTTATCAGACTATTTACTCGCTTGATTACTTCCGTTCGCGATGACCAAAATTCATGGGTCCATTATTCATGTGGTCATTACCCTCTCGCTTACAAAAAAGGGAGAATGAGTTACGTGATTTGTTACTCATAGTGAAAGAATTAGTAATAACATTTATATTAGAAATAAATGGTTACTCACAATGTTAGAATAAGTGGTTACCAAGGAGTTACAAAATAAATTGTTATACTTAAGTTATTTTTTTAAGAAATCTTTAAAAAAAAAAAAATTAAATTACTTTAGCTTGGAAAATTTACTTGTAAACATTTTTAAAACAAATTAATACAATATTAGAATCAAAAATATGAAATCTATAATTAGGTAACCAATTACCAGTAACTCATTTTGTTTGCAGTTACATATAAGTACTTCTGTAAACAAAGATCAGTAAGTCATTATTTTGTGTTTTAAAATAATGCAATTGGTAATGACCTATCATTACTTGGTTATATATACGTTAATGTCATTACTATGTTTTTGCTGGATTTTTTCAAGATTTCTTAAAAAAAAACAACTTAAAGGTAACCACTTAATTTGCAACTCCTTGTTAACCACTTATTCTATAATTGTGAGTAACCATTTATTCCTAATACAAAAATAATTACTTATTCTTTCACTATGAGTAACCAATCAGGTAACTCATTATTCTCACTTTTTTTTGTAAGCAAGAGGTTAATGACCACCTATGAATTTTGGGTTTTCGCGAACAAAAGTAATCCAACTAGTAAATATCTTGGTAACCAGTAAATCCCTTCGTGCACTACTTACACGCTTAATTACTTAGTAATGTCAGTTTTTGTTGGGTTGTTTAATTAAACTAACAATTAATATTTCGCTAAAATTTTAAGAGGTCTTAGTAATAAATATAAACAGCAATAATTAAATAATCATAACAACATAAAGAAATGGTTTATTAGAAAAAATCCAATGGTGATAGAAAAAAACAATATCATATATTATTCCAAAGATTATATTTTAAAATTCAGACTAATATGGCAACCCTGGTAACCATTTCATTATAGATCCTTTTTATTTAATACAAAATCAAGATTAAGTTCTTAATTTGGATGTGAGCAAGATCATTCAAGTTTAAGATCATTTGTTTTTTGTTACACAAAAAAAAAACCGTGCAATGTTTATTTATTAATTAAACAATTTCTTCATCCGCTAATTTAAAGCAGTGTTTATCTACTGACAGGTCCTTACATGTTTCATTCCACGTCAGAGAACCAATGTAGAAGGGGTAGAAGATTTACCCAAATTTTGAAGGGAAAAGATCAATGCTTTACCCGTATTGTTTTATTTACCCGATGAGAAGTAAAAAACAAAATCGGAAGAATTGAACTAATTCAAATCAAAAATACAACATTTTTAACTAATAAACATTGTTCGTGTTTTTAATTTTTAAATTTTTGAATTGCATTTTAATGGTACGAGGGTAAACTATTGTTGTTTTATATTTTCAGAAAAAAACTAGACAACAATTTAAAAATGTCTCTACGTTAGTCAGTGATTGCACAGAAAATTTCATATAGACGCAATCGAACAAATAAAAACATTACAAATATTATATTATTCAAAAAAACAGGTTCACTGACGAAGGTTCAATACCAGAAACTGAGCAGTCTGATTCAGAAAATTGAAAATTTGCAATGTAGTTATGATTTTTAGAAAATAAACAAAATAAAAAAAAAAAAATCCAGCAGATTTTCAATAGCTTGTTTTGAGAAAATGGCATTTAATGGTAAAAATGTGTTAAAAATGCACTTCGTGCGGAAGGTTTTTGTTTCAAAATGTCCCGAAAAAGCGATCACCCACTACATGATGATATATACAAATTTTGCAGAAAAAAATGTATAACCCTAGTGTAGGTTAGGCCTTTATACAAATTCCATTAAAATGTCTGTGATAGTGGTTGGTGTTGTAAAGTGTTATCTACCATTTATGGCTTTATGGTGTGCGTTTTTATGGATTTAAAACATTGAAAACACATTCAATAAACTCGAAAATATATTGAGCTATTTATGGGATATAATGTTTGAAAAAAAAGTGTAGAAAATCTATATAAAATGATATCTTTATAAGAATACAAAATAACGTTGTTGGTTTTTCTTTTTTTTTTTCTTCTGTTCCATAGTTTATCGATATGGATAATATATTTTTTTCCTTAAGAATTTACCCTTGACTAGGTTTTATGGTTATGTCTTTAGTGAATTTTAATATTATCTTAAAGGTCATTAATTTTAATGGTTTAGAAAATATTTAAAACATAGGATTGTGAAATGATTAAAAAAAATGTGGAAAAGGAAATACATATTAAAATATATATTTTACAGTTATTGCTAAATGGTAAAACTTTAAAATCCTAAAAATATATTTATTTTAGTAACCAATGTAGTTTATACAAGTTCTTTTGTATTTTCGAAATTTAAGATTCATTTTTATATAAATATACCCTGTTAGTGCAGCCCTTATAACCTCATTCCCTTTGATTTTCAATCTTCTTTTGTTATTTTGCAAAATATTTCAATTATAATCCTTTACAATTTTATTGCAATTTCCTACACAATTTGTGAAAAGATATTTTTTCTATATAATTTCCCACAAAAATATTTGCAATTTAAAAATATACACACACAAAATAACAAAAAAAAAGATCTATTTATGTCTACCTCCTAAACGTATGAGTAATAAATTTATATCCTATTAAATAATACTCATACGTCATGCTATGATGGTTTTTTGTGATTGTGTATGGTAGGCAAACAACATACTTTATGTGAGCCTGTCTATGCATGCAATAATATTTTCAACAATTTAAAACTGATTTGTTACGTTGACAACACTTGTTTTATATTCAACATTTTATTCATATTTCTATCGACATCATCAACAAATATAACAAAAAGAAAAGTATTTCCTTTATTTATCTATGTTGTGTAGAATTATTTTGTACAATTTTTTTTTTTTTTTTTTCTTCTGTGGTACAAAATTGAATTGTGTTCCAAAAAAAAAAATGTATATAGACATAAAAATACATTTTGCATAACACCATTATAAAATGTTATTTTCAGTTTTCTGTATGAGAAATTTCAAAAATGTTCGACACTTTTAGGCAAAATATATAAATTTGTTTTTGTAAGACATGAAAACCACTGCGCAACTCGAAACCAAGAATGCCGACCAATCGGCATAAATCTAAATATTTCTGCCATGCTGATTTTAATGAAATAACCAGAATGTTCACTTTCAGCAGATTTTGTGGAAAGTTGCATTAAAGTTTTGCATATTTTAACGAAGTTTTTTATACACTCAGAGAACTTCTGCTGTAAATATTTGTAGTTGTTTGAGTAGTAATGTGTTAAGTGAAAAGGCAGTAATTTGTAAAATACATTCCAGTTTTGACTATATTAAAAAAACAAACCACACCAAATTACTGTACTATAACTTTACATTAATTTTATAATTTTTTTTTTGGTTTTTATTAAAAAAAAACAAAAAAAATCGTATAAACGATTGTGAATTTTTTACTACATTTGTGGTTCATTTTTACTAAATTTGATATTCATTCTATCAACAGTTAAAAACAAATGACAATGTTAGTTGAATTTAATTAAATGTAATTCGTAATTTCTTCAAGTGAGATTTCATTTGTTTTTAACTACATTTGCAGTTCGTTCTACCTTCATAATATTTTAATTTTATGTATAAATAATACTTTTAAAAAATATAAGCTTATCTTAGTTTTCAAAGTAAATACTAATAAGACCTTCAGCAGCATTCGGGTCTCAAATTTGTTTAATGAATGTGCAGCCTTAAAAGGAACAAAGAAACTACTCAAAATTTGTTAAAAATTATCTTGCAGAAAAAACTACTAAATTTAACAGATTTGTGAAAGGCGTGGTAGAGAAGAATGAGAATATTTTCTAAAAATCATAACTCCATTGTAAATTTTAAATTTTTCTGAATGTGACTGCGCAGTTTCTGGTATTGAACCTTCATCAGTTTAGTTTATTGATTTCCAAAACAACAAGATTAAAAATCTTATAATTAAAGTAATGGATTTTTATATTGTAACATTATTTTTAAGGAACAATAATAGGAAAAAATGATTATTATTATTAAAATATAAAAAAAAGAAAAATAATAAAATAAAATTTTTTAAAATAAAATAAATAAATATTATAAAAAATAAATAAATATAACCAAACAAATGATGACAATAAATAGGTACAATTTTTATTTAAATTTCAGAAACAAACACATTTTTAGGCTCGTTTATCTATAAAGTTCAAATATTTGTTTTTTTAAAATGTAATGCGTTGCTTAAGAACTGAATGGATGATGGTAATGAGTTCCAAAGACGTATTGAGTTCACAAAAAATTGCCACTTTGATAAAGAGTTTTGAAACAATATGTGGGTAATGTCCTTATTCCTCTGGGAGTTTGAAAACTCAAGTCTATCAAACAAATACGATGGTTCCCGGGTATATATAATTTTATGCAAAAGAATCAGTGTTCTTATTTTCAAAAGATCTTTGAAAGTAACTCCATAAAGTTTTTTTGAATATAAAGAGATGGAATCAAACTTCCTTAAATTAAAAACATATCTAAGAATAGCATTGTAAGTAGATGCAAGTTTCTTACTGCATTTAGTGTCACAGCTTGCAAATATTTCACATCCGTACAGTAGAGTAGGCAATAGGTAAGTTTTCGCCAACAATATGCGAACATTTAACGGAGTTATATACTGGGTGTGCCATAGAGTACGTAGCATTGAGTATACTTTTCCAGCAGCAACGTTTATATGGTTAGACCAGGTGAGTGTATCATTAAAAATAACACCAAGGTTTTTGGCAGTGGATACTATATCAATTTTCTGATTGTTTAGTAATATCGTCGGTTCAAAAGACAATTTTAGGGATTTTTTTTTAATAACTAAACATTTAGACTTCAATGGATTAAGACATAAACCATTTGCATTAGCCCATGTGTAAATGTGTCCAAATCAGCATTAAGTTTATCAATACAATCATTTATTTTACTATTGTTGCTATTTATATAAAGTTGTACATCATCAGCATACATGTGGATTTTACAATGCGATAATTGTTGTGTAAGGTCATTAACATAAATTGTGAATAGTAAAGGCCCAAGTATCGACCCTTGCGGTACACCCTTTAAAACTGGTAGGGCACGTGAAGTTTTATTATCTGCAAAGACAGACTGGCAACGATCCGACAAGTATGAAGATATCAAACGAACAGACATTGGAGAGAAATTGAAGATTGTACTCAACTTTAGACAAAGAACGTTGTGATCCACCATATCAAATGCTTTTGAATGGTCTAATAACACCAATAAGGATACTTCACCCCCATCAATACTTCTACGTATTTCTTCCGACACATCCACGAGCGCAGTTATGCAGCTGTGTTTAGGCCGGAAACCTGATTGTCGATTTGTAAAAAGACCATTATTCTTTATGAATTCAGTTATCTGTTGATGTAGTATACGCTCAAAAACTTTAGATAAGTATGGTAATATGGCAATCGGGCGATAATCTTTGTTTGATTTTGGAGTTGGTATAATTTTGGCATATTTCCAATTTTTGGGATAAATACTCTTCGTAATAATATTATTGAAAATATATGTTATAAAAGGCAGCATGTATGGTAAAATAATTTTCAAAAAATTCGGATGAATGTTATCAAAACCAGATGCATTTGACTTTATAGATCGACAGCTTAATATAACATCTGCTTGATTTATAGAATCAAAAGAAAATAAATTGCCTCGAAGTTCTGCGTTCTGATCATAGAAATTAGAATTTAAATGTACATTAGGCAGATTTATAAATGATTCATTAATACTATCCACATCTATTCCATTTTCAACTATTGATGAGGATTTACCAATACCAATTTCTTTTATGGTCTTCCAGGTTTTTTTAGATCCGACAGCAGATGAGAAACGATTAGAATAATAATTAGATTTTGCAACTCGGATCAATCTATTCACTTCTCTCCGGGCATCACAGTACGATACGTTAAAATCTTGGATTTTAAAGAGTTTCCATTGCTTATATGCAAAATCTCTTCGATTTATAGCCAATTTAATTTCAGAATTAAACCATGGTTTCTTTTTAGTATTTTGCTTTAAAATTTTAAGAGGCACAGATTTCATAAAAACGTTTGATATGTTGTGTTCTAAAAAGTTTAACTGGTCATCAACTGAAGGCATGTAATAAATGGAATTCCAATCAATCAGGGATATCTCAGACATCAAAGTGTTATATTTTATATTTTTAAAATCATAAAAAGTGACATCATTACAAATATTGTGTAACCGAAAATCATAATCTAAGAATAACAGATCATGCTTTGAAAAACATGGTGCTGATAGCTGGTCATTTAGTAGAACTTTGTGTATGTTATTAACAAAAAATATGTCCAATAGAGTATTTGTTGTAGTAGTAAAGTGAGTTGGGGTATTAGAATTTGTTGGTTCCAAACCAAAAGATCTCATGTCATTGATAAGATGATTTTCAATGAGAATATTTGAATTAAAATCTCCACATATTATGACATTTTCATATTTTACAGTGAGAGTTTCCACTATTTTAAAAAAATCATCTGTTTTTACTCTTGAGTTCGGCCTGTAGACAGTTCCAACTAATAATTTAGAGTGATTCGCCATAATTTCAATAAACAGTCACTCTATATTAGCATCAGTTTTCCTTTTAGGGTTTGAATTTTCTTGTGAATGTATTCTTGTATTGTTATCCAGGTTTCGATCATTATTTGAGTTTCTACACATTTTGCTTATAATTCCATTCCTAACATACATAGCAACACCACCACAAGGAGTTTTTCTATCACAGCGATATAGTCGAAAATTTTTTAATTCAACAATAGAGTTAGTAATAGAATCGTCGAACCAAGTCTCAGACACACATATTATATCCACTCCAGAGCCTTCAAATATATGACTAAATTCATCCATTTTGTTCCTCAAACTCTGAGCGTTTATATGGCATATCTTTATACCAGATCCTCGTTTGCAAAGTATACGGGTCATGCATGAAGTTACATCTTTGGAACTTAATACTGCATTATCCATTTGGGATATCATACTCTAAAAATTTGTTTGTGTAAGCAACGCAAAACAAATCACATTTATATTTGATTAAAGTGACCCTGTTTTTTGAATAATGTAATATTTGTTATATTTTTATTTGTTCGATTGCGTCTATATGAAATTTTCGGTGCAATCACTGACCGTGGTATAGATAAACTTATTTCTAATGCCACATTCACTCGCACTACACGTTATACAGAGGGCTTTAGCGCACTGATCTATCGTCAGGTTGAGTTTTGTTGTGATTAAAACTAGTTTTATTCAATACACAGTGTTTTTGTTATTGCATACATTATCTCAGAACACAACACAACAGTTATATTTTAAGAAACTTACTGTTGCTAAATATTACTAAAACCAGAACAGCATAAATAAATCTGTTAACTCTACAAAATTTTATTTGTATTCGATGTGAGTTTTAGTTAATTAAAAATTGCATTCTGTCAAATTAGCAAAAACTTCTATTAAATATTTGTAGACTCACAAAAGCAAATAAAAACTGTAATAGTAACAAAATTATTGCTATACTTACCTCAAATTTGGTAGAATGCAAATAACAGTTTATTATGCTAAAATCAGCAGAATTTTTTGCTAAAAAGTTGTAGATTGCTGATTTCAGAAAAAAACTAAAAAAAATTTTTAATGATTTTTTGTCTGCTAATATTTAGTAAAAGTTTTTATTGATTTCAGCAGATTATTTTATTACTTTTAATTAAGTACAATTTAGCTCAAATATAACTAAATATTTGTAATTTCAACAGTTTTTTTTTGCTATTCTTTTTATTACTAATATTTAGCAAAAAATTATCTACTAAAATTACCAGTTTTTTCTGCAATATCTTTTATAGGTTTTTCTGCTATCTTTACAGTTTTATTTCAATGAGTGTATATTTTACGAAATTTTCCCTATTCATCATTCAATTTTGGAATGAATCAAAGGATATTTGTGCATAATCAACTAGATAAATCTGAACAATTGTTTCGCGTACAAAGAAAAAAAGTTGAACTTGTGGTTCATGGAAAAAACCCGAAATGTGCCACAAATTTATATCACAGCTTAGCGAAAACAGATGATCTGTGAGTTTACCTTTTAATATAATATTTAAATATGTTAAAAAATTACGAGTACCAAAATTCTGCCAAAAAATTAATAAATATTTGCCAACTTAAGGCACATTTCGCGTTTTCCCATACTTTACCATTTTTTTTTGTTCTTTCTTACACGAAATAACGGTTCAGATTTGTCTTTTTGCTTAAGAACAAAAATGTTCAGATCATTCGCGAAATGGGATCATAAATTGTACAAAAATTGTACGATATAGTAAAAACTTAGAAAAAATGCATATGTAGGGTAGACCGGGGACCATTCGCAAATTTTTTTTTATTTTTAATCATAAGATTTACATTCTTATTTTCATTTGAATACGTAAAATTCCCATTATTTTTATGCCTTATATAATAATTTGCTTCACTTTCTTCTTTGCACTTATATAATAATTTTAATGTTTTTCAGATCAACTTTAAACGGCTAAACTGCCCACCTCGCACATTTTACAATTGAATTTTCTCAAAAAGTGTCCATTTTTACTCGGGCATAATTACGTTATAATTATTATTATAAACTAACGTAGTTCAGAAAAGACAGTGGAATGAGAGGTTATTTTAATCCATGTTTAATTTGCTGATTACATTACACCAAAATTGTTCATTAAAGGGAGATGTAGGAATGTCCGTTATTGGCAGGTTGCACTGTAGTTACTGTCTTTGACGAACGTTTAAAATTTGTGAATCAACCCCATTGGAAAGATTTCTAAAGAAACTGCTATGACTGCAGGATTGTGAATGTACCTCAGGTGCAACCACACCCACTTAACCATAACTTTTTGACACTTTTCCAAAACTTTTTGCAAAAAAACACCTTTTTTTCAAATATAATAGTCAATGTCAGACGTAAAAACATATACTTTCAAAACTTTTACGCCGATTCCTTGTAACTTTGTGATGTTCGAAGTCCGTTATTGTTGCACTAACATCAACTTGCGGTATACCGCAGACTGTACAAAATTACATTGCTTTTTAAATACTGTTCTTAAAACTCAATTTCATTAAACGGCGCAAAAAGCCTATGAATAATACTGCAAAAGCATAAAAACCGGAAAATTTTGGATTCTGTAGTAAACTGCCATAGAAATTTTCACCAAGCGGCGATATGGAAATTACCTTTATAGTGAATGTGTCTACCAAGTCTAACGACTCCATTTGGTATTGGTTTGGATCTGAAAGTTCAAAACTATGAGCTAGAAAATATGATATATGAAAAAACTCATTTACACACAGAGAAATAAAGTGGTAACCGAATTGATACAACTTATGGTAGCAACTTATAAATTTAGTTAGTACAACGATATTTACATTAGATTTCTGAATATTCTAAGTGTTGCAACTTAAATTCAGTTGAATTAAAAGAACTTTGTTGTGAAAACTAATGTTAAGTTGAAACAACCGACTGAAATTCGATATAACCGAAATTCGCAATAACCGAATTTGAGTCGTAATAACTGAACTCCAGTTGGCACATAGCTAAAATTTTCTCTGTGTGTAAGTTTCAAGTATTTTTCGGCATTTAAATGGTCACCAATTCTTTCAGTGAAGACTTTTTAATGTGAAATTTAGTATAGCCATCGCTTCTCTCAATTTAAAAATACGTGACGTATAATAGGCATCTAAAGCCTGGTTCAACTGGTGTTGAAAAATTTTGAGATTACTCATATAATTTTTGGTTAAGCAAAACGATTTTTTTATTTTATTTTATTTTTTTTCAAAAAGTAGAAATCTTGTTTTTTATTATAAAATACATTTTTTGTTACCTTTTTTTTGGTATATTTTTAAATTTAGTTGTTTGGATGTCTATCTGTGTGTTTATTTGTTATTTTTTGTTGTTCTTGTTATAGAGTTGTTATTGTTATAAATTGAAATGAAAAAAAAAATTACCAAAAAAAACTGTAATTTTCATTTTGGTTTTATAGGTTTTTATGTTGTTGTTGTTGTTATTATTGTTTTTTGTTCTCTCTGTTATATATGACAGTTTTTTGGCTTATTTTACCCGGCAGCAGCTGTAAATTGGCTCAAAAACCATGTATATGAACAGAATTTTAGCACGTATGTTCTTGTAACATCTATCTATAGTATATAAGGCAATTGGCACAAAAACACCAACCAAGCCAAAAAAAAAAAAATTACAATAGTAACTGCTATTACAGTGAAATGAATTAGACTTTAAATGAGGGAGTTTTTGAACCAAAGACAAACTTAATTACTGAAGACGATTCTGCTTTTTGATTTATGTATTTTTTTTTTACATAACTAAACAGCGGTTTAAGAATTTTAGATATAAAAGCCAATTTCCATTAATATTTCTAAGAGTTCTTAACTTACTGGAAATGAGGTGTTAAGGTCGGATCAATAAGTCCGTTACTTTTCGAACTTCCCTCGTAGTTATATGAAATGCAACACTGATCCCATCAAGTACCACCTTTTAAGCAAGTTCCGTCATTTACTTTGCGTTTAACAGCTGTTCAAAACATACAACCTCGTGGATTTTTTTAAAAATGGAAAAAAGTGAATTTTGGGAGCTCATTAAACATTATTTTTTGCGAAAAAAACCGTCAATCAAACCAAGGAAAAGCTTGATAAATACTAAGGGGACTCTGCATCATCGACTTCAATGGTAAAAAAGTGGTTTACCGACTTTCGTTGTGGTCGCACAAGTACAAATGACACTGAACGTTCTGGGCGGCCAATTGAGGTCAATACACCCGAAAGAGTCGAACCATATGGTGTTGGCCGATCGAAGAATAAAAGTGCGTGAGATTGTTGATGCCATAGGCATTTCATATGGCTGTGTGGTTTCGATTTTAAATGATCAGTTGGGTTTAAGTAAGCTGCCGTCAATATGGGTGCCGCGTTTGCTCTTAAGTAACCATAAACGTAATCTTGGCCAATAAGGTGATGACAACAGTTTTTTTGGGATGCACATGGGATAACTCTAATCGATTAGCCTCAAAAGGGAAAAACAATGAACGGCGAATATTATGCCAACTTATTGGACCGATTTAACGAGGATTTAAAAAAAGAGGATCTAAAACAAAAAAACGACCCCATATGGCCAAGAAATGCCTATTTTATGGACCTCGAAAAATCCTATTCTTTGGAAAGGATACAAAAGTTGGAGAAACGTTGGACTAAGTGTATTGAGCTAAAAGGAGATTACGTTGAAAAACAAGTTTTTTTTTTTGTAAAAAAAACTGTGTTTCATTCAAAAAGTCACGGTTTTATTAAATATACCTCGTATATTTACGTCAAATTTAGTACAATGCAAATAACAGTTTATTTTGCTAAAAAAGACTGAAATTTTTGCTAAAAATCGTAGATTGCTGATTTCATAAGGGTAGACTTTTATTTGCATTAAAACTTTTGGATTTAATTTTTTAAAATTTAAAAGTACAACATGTAAAAAAAACTTTAAAAATTTCACATTTTTTAATGATTTCTTTGTCCATTAATATTTAGTAAATATTTTTGCTGATTTTAGCAGATTATTTTGTTACTTTCAATTAAAGGAAATTTAGTTCAAACATAACTAAATATATATAAATTCAAGAGATTTTTTTTGATATTCTTATATTACTAATACACTCAAAAAAATAAGTTATTGTAGTATAACACTTTTCAGTTAATTTTTTGCTAAAATTGTGTTTTCAGCTAAAATTTTAATTTAAAGTTTTTTACTTATTCAGCACTTAACTGTTTTAAACTAATGTTTTACTAATACTTTACTAATGTTTCACTAATTTATTTTGCAAAAAAGTTTGTGCTGACAATCACATTAATAGTATGGACTACAACCATATTGAAATATAAACGCAGAATGAAGTAGATGTCGCGGCATGGTAGAGACAAGAAAAATTATACTAAAAAGTACAACTCTTGTAAGATATTCAAAACAAAACAACCTGGAAGATTTTTGCACAAGTTTTTCATATACAAGCAAAATATGCCAACAATGCGTATACATATAAATTGTATAACTTAAATGTTGTGTTGTCACCGGCTTGTCAAAAGTAATTGTCTATTAATTTAATTAAAGATAAAATAAAATATTTAAATTTTATTAAGATTAAATGTGTATTTGAAAACTAAATGCATTTAGTGATTATCAGGGACAGGAACTTCATTTACGCGCTTATAATATGCATGAAAAATTTTAAAATATGCACTACAAATTTAAAAAATATGGACTTAAAATTTGTTTAAAACCAAAAATGTACAGTTTCTAAGAAATATAACAAAAAATGTGAAAATAAATAAATACTTTTCATATTTTTAAGTAATATTAACTAATTTTTAAAGTTACTTTATATTGTTTAAAATATTATCTGCCTACGTTTTGCACAATTAACACAACATTTTAATTATTTATGTTGAAAAATTCTTATTTAAAAAACACAAATTTTTTTTCTCATAATCCCAAGTTGCATTTACAATTTAAGAGAACACTTAATAGGGCTTAAGTAGCTTGGATCTTTTTTAGTTCTTTTTAGTTCTTATGCTCTTATGCTAGTTCTTGTGCTCGAAATATGAACTAAATTTGAAAGTGATTGTTTCACAAAAAGCTAAGAAAAATTATATAAAAATATGCATTTAAACCTAAATAAGTAAAAGTATGCTGTAAAAATATGCATTTAAAGCAAAATAAGTAAAACATTTTAAGCAAAATATGCGATATGCATATTTTGCTAAAAATGCATATTTTGCATAAAAATAAATTAAAAAATTTTGAGAATCTTAAATTTCAAACATGCAAAAATATGCACTAACAAATCGATGCCATTTTAAAGCAAATTCTTTGATTTGCAAAGATATTTTCTTTTCTCTGTTCTCAGATTTAAGGAAAAAAAAACATGCATTTGCATTTCCTGGTGATTATTAACTAAGAATGGTCAAATTGCAAACATAACTTCAAGTAGACAGGCTAAAGCAAAAGACAAGGACACACATCTTAGGTAATTTTTTATGTTTGCTTTTGCTTATTGCAAAAAAAAGGCTTTATGTGGCATATTTTGTGTATTTTTTGCTTCGTTTCTAGAATTACTGCATTTGTCTAAATTTAAAAGACGCCATCATTTAGACAACCATTGATGTAAGTAGTTGGAAGATAATTTTGTTAATGTTACATATCATTATTTCTATATAGTGCGCCCCGGTGGGCTAGTTGGTAGCGTGCTGGCTTATCAGTGCGGGGGTCGTGGATTCGATTCCCACCAGAGGCACTGGTATGTTTCCGCTACAACGCGCCGAAGGCCATAGTAGCTAGTGCTCGGTTAGGGTAATAGTATATAATTTGTAATTATATGATTATTAATTAATAAAATAAAAATATTTCTATATATTTTCAGAAATTAAATTAATTCATGTCGTCAGGGTGGGTGTATGAACATTTTTATAAAGGGTCCGCCAAATAACTTTTTTTTTTGAACTCCTGAACCAAGTGGACTTTGTATGGCGTCATACCAAGGTCTTTATGCAAAATTCGTCTCAATGATGTCTCCGAAATGTTCAATTGTTGAGAACGACGGTGAATTGATGTTGATGGCGCTTCACGCACACTTTCTGCCACAGCAGCAATATTCTCGGGTGTACGCACTGTTTTTGGCTTTTCACGCTTTGGTTTATCGATGAGGATGCCAGTTTCTTTCACTTTTTTCACAAGATAACGAACATACGGACCATATTCGTTCAGCGGAAGGATAAAACTAATTATCTGTCAAATCAGACATGAGCTAAGCGCGTTACCATTCATGAAATAAGCACTAGTTGAAAAAAAAACGTTAGATGGCGGACCCTTTATTTTGTAACGTATTGTAGATTATTTTTTAAAGAATCGCAAAAAAATGTTTAAGATTTTTGCAAAAAAAATATTAACGAAAGTATAATCTTTGTTCTAATTTTTTGAGTTTTTTTCAGTCTACTAATATTCACCAAACATTTGCAAGGTTTTCTTATTTTTGAATCTACTACTTTTGCTAAGATTTTGCTGACATTAGCAATTTTGTGTAAGTACCCTCCTGACTAAAATTTTGCTGACTCAACAAAATGGTTTGCTAACTTTACTAACTTTTTCTTCATAGTGCATTTAAGTAAAGTAATCTGATAATTAAGTAAAGTAATCTGATAATAGCAGTTTTTTCTGCAAGGTCATTTTGAACTAATTGTTAGTTGCTTTTTTGCTAGTTTTAACAGATCTATTGCTATGAGTGTAGTAAAAGTAGTAAATAATAGTAAATTTGTTTCTGTACTTGAAGTTCTTAATAGTTGAACTATAGTCTTATTTATATATTGTAATATAAATTAACAGCTGTAGTAAAAGTAGTTAATAATAGTAAATAAACAAAACACATTTGACATCTAAGATTCTCAAAATTTTTTAATTTTTTTTTCATTTCTTTTTTTATAAAGTGAGATAAAGGACAATTTTTTGCAAATGTTGGTACAAAGTTTGTGTCGTCCCTAATACACCAACGACAATAATAATAATAACACTGTGCAGTTGGAGTTGTAGTTGTTATTATGGTTGGTGGTGTTTGTTAGTCGTTGCCGTTGCCGTAGTTGTAGTTGTATGCATGTGTAATAAATTATGATACATGTGCCTGAACTCATTCATTTAAATGTCGTTTTAAAACTTAGATGAAAATTTTTGAGAATATTGTTGTCGTTGTTGTTTTCTTCCTTTTTTATTACGTTTATTACAAATTAAATATCTACAATAACAATTTCATATTTTACTTTTCTTGTTTTCTTTATTGTTGTAGCATCCATATGTCGCTAAAATAAAAATATATTTTTACTGTATTTCCGTTGTTTTTAACGGTTTTTTTCTCATTTATATTTCAAAAACATAAATCATATTAATTTGGAAAAGATTTTCATTAGGGAATACAAAATGTAATTTTTTTTCGTTTGCCATTTATTTTTTGTGTGTACGTTTTTTTTCCCCCTAAAAGTGATAAAATAAGTTAAATTGCGAAAGTTTTTTTTTTTTTTTTTTTTTTTGTAACAAATTAAGTAAAGTTTAATTGCCAGTATCACTGAGATTCATATAAACATATAAATATAATAATAATAACACCCTCTAATTAAGGCAACAACAAAAATTTAGAACGCATTCTTATATATGTAGTACTTACTTGTGTACACATACTAGGGAATTCATATGATTTGGGTTTGGTTTTGTTCAAGTAAACGAGTAACTCGATTCAAGTAAACGAGTAACTTAATCGAGTAAAATATTAAAATTAGTCGAATAACTTCAACAGATTTATTTGATCAATTTTTACTTAACACAAACCAAATACAAAATCATGACTTCCGAATTTTTTTTATCAAAATTTAGAATATACTTTATTTAGTTATTTAAAAATTACCAAAAGCTTTTAAAACAATATGCAATTGAGGTATTTTACTTTATTTCTTGCTTTTTATATAAACTTTGACTTTAAGAAAACATTAGGTATATAACTTTTAGCATTTTTTTGCAAATATCACATATAATAATACATACACTCAGGGAACTCCTGTTGTAAATATTTGTAGTTTTTTGAGTTGTAATGCAGTATATTTATTTTTAAGTGCAAAAGCAGTCATTTGTAGAAGAAATTTCAGTCATGACTACAATTGTACTTCCTTTTAAAACAACAAACCACATCAAATTACTGTATTATGTTTTTACATTCATTTTTTACAGTAGTTTTATTTTTTACTTAAGAACTAAAACAACTAAATGTGTGTTTAGTTTTTACTACAATTGTGGTTAATTTTCTGAATAGTAAAAAACAAATGGCAATGTTAATTGAATTTACTAAAATACAAGGTGGCGCAAAAATAACCTTCCGATGTTTTTTGGCTGTAATTTAAAAAAAAATGAAAAACTTTGATTCTTCTTGTGGATTATTTTTATTTGGTATTTTAATTTTTTTTACATCAAGTCGAGAGTATGATGTCATGTAAATGGCCGCCGATACAGTTGGTCGTCGCTTGAGCCCTTTTTATGGCATTTTCCATCACTTTGGCCTAAACTTCCGGCGATAGGTCCTCACATTCTTGACGGATATTGTCTTTAAGAGCTGCAAGAGTCTGAGGCTTGTTGACATAAACCCGCGACTTCAAAAAAGCCCCACAAAAAGAAGTCTGGAGCGGTGAAATCAGGCGATCTTGCTGACCAGTGCAAATCGCCAAAACGGGAGATTAGGCGCCCGGGAAATGCATCCTTCAGCATATCGGTTGTGGCACGTGCAGTGTGTGCCGTTGCACCGTCCTGTTGGAACCACACGTTTTCCAATCCCAATTCATCAAGTTGCGGCAAAAAGAACTCGTTGATCATTGCTCTGTAGCGCTCACCATTCACAGTAACCGTTTGGCCCGCGACGTCTTCGAAGAAAAAAGGTCCGATGACTCCTCCAGCGAAAACAGCACACCATACAGTGACTTTGAGCGGGTGTAATGGCTCTTCGTGGGTTACACGCGGATTTTCAGTGCCCCAGAAGCGTAAATTTTGCTTATTTACGTACCCGCTAAGATGGAAATGGGCCTCATCACTCATGATTATTTTTGATGAAAAATCATCTTCCTCTTGGTGGTGATTAAGGATGGCTTGAGCGTATGTTACACGCGATTGGCGGTCAACAGCTAACAGCTGATGCACCGTCTGGACTTTGTACGGAAACATCTTCAAATCTTGTACCAAAATTCGCTGTAAATACCGTCGACTGATACCCATTTGCGTGGCACGTCGTCTGGTCGATGTCGACGGCGCTTCCATGACATCCTCGGCTACAGCAGCAATATTCTCTGCAGAACGGCTAATCCGGGGTCTGCCACGCCTGGCAGCATCTCGTGTTGTGCCAGTCTCTTCGAGGCGAGCAGCTAAACGTCGCAGTGTTTCACCAGTAAGCGTTGGACGGCCAGGAAATCTGCGCCGACCGATTATTGGTCAAATAAATAGTCACCAATATTCCGCGTTCTGGAGCAGTGTAGCGTAACATTGTTTATTAACGTGTATTTCGCATGTGTTTACTACACAAATGTCAAAACAGAACTGACATTAGGGGCCAATCGCAAAATTTATAGCATTTTCTGATAGGAGGATTACTTTTGCGCCACCTTGTATAAGTCGTCATTTTTTGAAGTGAAATTTCATTTGTCTTTACCTACATAAGTGTAGCGGTTCATGCCTTGTAAAAATATAAAGAAAAATTATGCTACTTTTTTGACGACGCTAAAAAATTGCCGTGTTACATTTTGGAAGACAGATTTGCAAATATAGGTAATTTTGAAAGTATGTGATTAAGTTCAATATAGATCAGAATGCAAGAAAATACTGAGCGGTCCAATCAGAGCTGAAACACTAATTCGAGTTTTGCAAAAAAAATAATCTTGTTTTGATAGTAATTCTGCAAATTGTGGAGATTTTCTCTTAAATATTTATATATTTAAACATTTTGCTTAATTTCTGAAAATCAGACCTTTGGTCTTAAATTTGTTTATAGTTTCAATATCTAAGCATTCATTTGAGTACAATAATGTCTGTAATTGTTCAAGGATATTTTTAAAATATATTTATAAATTGCTAAAAATGTGATATTTTAGACATTGGTCTCTGTACGGAACGATTTTTCTCCAAAATTAGCAAAAAAAAAAAAAAAATATATATATTTTATCAGTACAGTATTGCTCACACATGATGCGACTTAAAAAAGTTATGACCCTTCTAAACAAATGTAATATGTAAATTAGAATGGTAACTTACATATAGCTTTCTATTTTATAAAAAATCCTTTTTAAAAAATACGAAACAATTTAAGTTTTTTATGATATACTAGCGGATCCCGGCGTGCTTCGCTACGCATGAATATTAACATTGAATCAAATTCATTGGTTTTTTTTATTTTTATTTATTATTTGAAAAAAAAAGGATAAAAAAAGTAAAACAATTCAATACAATAGTGTATACAATACATACCGCACACGCTCATAGGCGCCTACATATTTGTTGTTGTTTTTTTATATGGACAAAATCAAATGTTGACATGAAAAGTCATAACTCACGAACGCTCGATTTCGTGCAAACTTTAGATAAACCATCTACACGACCATATGAACAAACCCTAAAAATTTAATCGAATTCGGTTTGACCGTTCGTCACAAAGTCACAACCCACTTGCAACAATTTTTTATATATATAGATAACTCTGAAATAGATCACATTTTGATTTACTCGATTATTTGACCAAAATTATTCGAGTTATTCCTTACTAGAAATTTGCCATTTTAATATACTCGAACAATTGCTTGATTGAAATTCATCGATTAATCGAATAACGGTAAACCGATTGAATACCCTAATACATACACACGCTCTCACACGCAAAAACCTTACACCAACAAAATTATCATTAACAATCCTCCATGCAATTTATATTACCCCCCTCTACGCTTCCACTTGATTTGAATTTTATATATTTTTTTTGTTGATATTTATCTAAACAAGCAAAAGGAATACCCTTAGGATATAAACACACGTTATCATTCATTAAACACACACAAACACGCATATATAGACACTCACACATGCATACCTACATATTAATGTAATTGTATGAATATTAACAATTTATTTAAATTTTAACATTTATTTTTACTGCAAGCAGAAAAATTTGACTTTAATAATGAATAAGTAGAAAATTCAATCATTTGCTGTAAAATCTATTAAAAGTCAGTACGTATGATCAACATTGTATTCATCATACCTAATGTTGTCCGCAATGTTTTAAACAAAACTACGAGGTGTTTTTTTAAGCCCGATAGAACTTAGTAAAGGGTTAGCTGTCCAACGAAATGTCATACTGCACTCACTTTTTGACATTTATGATTAGTATACTCTGGCAAATCATCATGAATAGATTCACGCTTGAACAACTCTACCAAATTATCAAAATTTACTTTGAAACTCAGTCATCGATTCGCCCGATGTTTTAACGCAAAATTGGGTTCAGCGATGACCAATCTACAAAAGACCATAAAGACTCCATTATTTCTTAAAAAAATAATCCAAAGCTCGCGTCACGGTCAATGGAGATCGTTACCGCAGCATGATCAATGATTTTTGTTTGAAAAAATGGATTAAATTGATTAGAGCTAGATGTGGTTTCAACAGGATGACGGTACGTGCTATACGGCGACCGCAACCATCGACTTATAGAAATCAAAATTTGGCGATAAATTGATTACGAGAAATGGACCTGTAAATTTGCCTCTAAGCTCATGCGATTTCACACCTCTCGATTATTTCCTGTGTGGCTAAGAGAAGTCACTGGTTTATGCTGATAAACCAGCAACAATTAACGCCTTGGAGGCCAACATTGTTCGTGAAATTCGTGATAATGAAGTAATGCTCGAAAAAGTCCCAAAATTGTACGTCCAGAATGCGCTTCCATATGGCCGAAATCATTTTTAACTGTAAATGACATGTATTGATCTTTTAAATAAAATCATTTTTTTGATAAAAAATTTATTTTTTACAATTTCAAGTTCTATCGGGCTTAAAAAAACACCCTTTAGAAGTTTTAACTAAAAATGGCCACTTAAGCAGTATTCTTTAATCACTTGCACGTGAGGGAGTGTGAGTAGACAAACATTGTTCGTGAGAGTGAGCAAGTCAAAATTTTTGCGTCGAATTTTGTCGAATCTTTTTTCGGCTTTAAAGTAATATTTTCTTTTAGCTTCTTATTTTTTTCAATAATACTTAATTTTGTGAACAATTTGAATTTACTCAGGAAAACGTGAGTGAGTGTTAATAGAAAAAAAAAATTATCGTGAGGTATTGTGCATCGAATTTTTTCTCGTCAGAGTCAATGAGACCAAATTCATTTACATATCCATCTATAGAATGGTGTTTCAAAATTCTAGACGTAGGCATTTTTTACCACTTTAAGGCAAAATCAATGTGTTATACACTTATTTGAGCGAGGCATTCAAATGTTGACCAGTTTTTAAATATAAACAAATTCAGATCCAGTTGTAATTTAAAATTGTTTTTCTTATTTTTCTCAAATTATCCAAACACTCATAATATATTTTCTGTTACCTATGACGAGGGGCGAACTAAGGACCGTGACGGGTTACCTCACGGGACACTGTGGCCTTAGGTATCAATTGTACAAGATGAGACGATCCTCTACGGATACGTGCAGGTTTTATGAATTGGAACCCGAGACCTCAGAGCATGTTAACTGCAAATATCCGAGGCTCTCCTACAGGAGGGTGCGTTATGTTGGTCGTCGAATAGTGACGCCATCGGACGTTTGGAACTGTTTACCTGGTAGGATATTTGGCTCCGTAGGGAGCCTGAACCTATAGGGTGTATTCGCTGGCAGCACAAAATACCAACTTCTGGTCGCGGTGCATAGTGCCACTCTAGTCTAATCTAATATTATAAGGCACTCATTTGGCTTATTTATGGCCAATTTAAAATACCCCGCCTGGAGGCTGTCTTGCCGGTTAGAGGGTTAAATAAAAATTTATTTCACTTGAATTTACAATAAATTCAAACATACAATCATAACAAACATTGACGTATATGTGTGTTCTCTTTTGTAATCACAAAAAAAAAAACTTTTAAATATTAAAATCAAACTAGAAAAATCTTTTTTTTACGTTTTTTCCGATAAATATTGAAGATTGTTTTAGAAGTCTTTCTGTTGTTTTTACTACTTTTATCGGTTATTTAAACAATGTTTAAAAATAAATATTAAAATTGGTTGAAGATACAAAAAAAACTAGTAGTCCTTTTTTAATTGTGTTTTCAATTAATTTAATATATATTTTCTGTAGTTTTTACTGTAATAATATGGTGAGTGTGTGCTAAATAGAAACATTTATGTATGTATTTCTATTTAATAAAGGGTTGTTTTTATACAGGTATAGAACTTTAAGTTGGCAACACTTTTTTAACTGGCGGCCATTTTGTCAGCTGTCAAGTGATTTATGTTTCGTTTGGTTTGTCAATTCAACATCAATAGACTGACGCCTGAATAACGCTTCCAGATTGTTCAAATTTATTTTGAAAATCATGGTTCCGTTCCGGATTTTCATAAGCGGATTTTGTTAAGCTCACTTTTGGTTAAATGGATACGTCAATAAACAAAACTGCCGTATTTGGAGAGATGATAATCCTCAAGTGTATGTTGAGACACCGTTACATGCAAAAAAACTGACTGTTTGGTGTGCTTTATGGGCTGGTGGAATCATTGGTCGGTACTTTTTTAAAAGCGATGCTGGTCAGAACGTTACAGTCAATGGTGACCGCTATAGAGTCATGACTACTGACTTTTTCGTTCATCAATTGAACAACCATGATGTGCAGCAGCTGTGGTTTCAACAACATGGCGCAACATGTCACACAGCTCGTGCCACAATTGATTTATTGAAGGAAACGTTTGGTAACCGCATAGTTTCACGTTTCGGACCCGTGAATTCACCTCGAAGATCGTGCGACTTAACGCCGCTGGACCATTTTCTGTGGAGATATGTGAAGTCGCTAGTCTACGCCGATAAAACCGAAACGATTGACCACTTTATTTTTTATTTTTTTGTTTATTTTATTTATTCGTCTATGGAATTAATCCTTACAGATTATATACACAAAATATAAAACTATTTACAAAAATAATATAATTTTAATTTGATGACAACAAAAAAACAAAACGAAACCCAATAAAAACATAAAAACAATAATTAATTAATTATTTACTTATTAAGAAAAATTATTATTTTACTTTTAATTGAGTTTGTATTTGTCGAAAAATCAATAAATTTGAATAGTTTATTTAATTCGATGCACATTCTTCTTAAGGGGTCAGCGTCTGCATAATTTGATCTAAAAAACTTAACTGATATTGGTGAAAAGTAACGCGGCGGCCTTTGAGGAACATTGAAAGAAATATTGTTGATCAGGAAACCAGAACAAACATCACCATTAATTATATTAAGGAGAAACAAGACCTTTAGCATAGATTTTCTGCTTTTAAGGGTTGGTAGCTTAATGAGATCAAGTCTGCTGGTATATGACGGAAGATTTAAGTGATCATAATTTAAACTACGTAGACAGAACAATAGAAACTGCTTTTGTACAGATTCAATTCAGTCAATATGGTTCTGGTACATAGGGTCCCAAATAATAGATGCGTATTCCAAAATAGGCCGTACGAGTGACGTGCACTTGGAGGACAACATTCGTGTTGTTTTTGCCAATATACGGCCACACATTTTGGAAAAAGTCATCGAAAATTGGACCTCCAGATAAGACTACGTCCGAGCAAGCCGTGGCGGTCATATAGAAGTCATATTTAAATTGTAATGAAAGAAGATTATCTTTCGAATAAAGTAAATTGCATGTGCATTTAAAAAATTCATCTATGTTTCATTCCATTTCAAAGTTCTCTACCTCTATAAAAAACACCCTTTATAAATATAACAAAAAAAGATTACATTACAAAACGGTAGACATACACAAGCCAATGTTTTTTTTTTTTTGTTATGTTGGTGTGTTTGAATTTATGGTAAATTTAATTCAAATAATTTTGTATTTAAAGAAACTCTTTTTATACAAATTTTTATGGGAATTATTGGACTTTTTTTTGAAAGAAAAAAAAAATTCAAAATTTATCTGCCATTGTTTAACTATAGTTAAACTTAGAATACTATATGGGTAAAGACAACGTCAAATGTTGCTAAAAACAAATGAAATTTTACTTGAAGAGAGGACCACTTAAATTTCAGTAAATTAATATATATATATTTTCGTTTGTTTTATACTATTCAAAAAATGAACCGCAATTGTAATAAAAATGACCCACATATGCAGTACAAAATAAACAAACATTTATTTGTTAATTTTTTTAAATAAAAAAAAAAAACTACTAAACTACTAAATGTAAAATCATAATACAGTAATTTGATGTGGTTTGTTTTTTATATGAACTTCAATTGTAGTCAACACTTAAACGTCTACACAAACACAAACACCTACACATATTTACAGCATACGATTCCTGAGTGGTTTGTTTTTTAAACAACCGATAGGAAAATTTGAAAAAAAATATTTCTGTGGATTTTAACTGACTCTTCATTTGAAAACAAACTTTGCGTAAAACTTTAAAATCAAACTTCAAATTGTAAAAGAAAATATATTGTGAGTGTACTTTTATATAGAAAAAATAATTTAAAAATTGTTTATCGCGTTACATATTTATTGTAAGGGAATGTTCGTTGTATTTTGTTGTTTTTTTTTTTTTTGTGTTATTGTAAATGTCGTAACTATCATAAATTTTTTTTTTTTTTATTAATTAATACTCATATATTTACAAATTATATACTATTACCCTATCCGAGCACTAGCTACTATGGCCTTCGGCGCGCTCTAGAGAAAACAGACCAGTGCCTCTGGTGGGAATCGAACCCACGACCCCCGCACTGATAAGCCAGCACGCTACAAACTAGCCTACCGGGGCGCACTCATAAAATTCTATTTCCGCTATATCTACATCATATATAACTTTTCGTTGATAAAAAAAATGAATAACAAAATACTTTTAAAGAATTTTCTAAATCGGATTTTCGCAAACGGTAAGAATTTTATGCTTTATTTTAATATAAATAATTGATTTCTTAAAAGAAACCAGTAAATAAGAAAATAATTAACAACATAATTTTCATAATGATCGCTAATGTGATACTTTATGTGTTCGCCAAAGTGAGAAACTGATAATTTTTCTTTTATTTTATGTTTCAGTATTTTTGTAAAAGTTTAATGCATTACTTTTACTAATTTTGCTAATTTGTAAAAATGTTTCAATATTGAACACAAAAAAGAATACACAAATGTTTCAATATTGATTACAAAAAAGAAATATATATTGTTTTTTGACCGCAATTAAAAAAGTTAGCCTTTATAAAAATACTCCAAATTTTTAAGTTTTTACAGAAGCTTTAAGCGATAAAAATCGTTAAAGTAGTTTATTAGCTTTATATTTCTTTTTTTTTAATTTTTTTTTTAAATTTTTCTTAATGCTTTGAAAATTTTGCAGAAAAAATTTCAGAAATAAAAAAAGTTACAGCTTGTTAAACAAATTCCTCGCCCTATATATTACATAAGTAATATTTACTTTAAATGATAACGGGTGCCACGTTAAGGCTGCACCTTAACGGGTGTACCAATTTTTAATCGATGTTTGTTTTGTTTTGTAGATGACTAAAAAATGAAGTCCCTAGCGTAGTGACATTTGAAAATTGTTGCCTAGTATTTTTTTTTTTAAATAAAAAACAACGATTTTTTGCATTTTTTTTTAAATTTTTTTTTTTAATGAAAATGAAAATTATTCAAGTTCGAGGCCATACTCTATATTTCTTTATTAGGATATTGTCCTAACAAATAATCTATAGAGTTTTTGTTTTCAAATTTATTATTTGACCTTTTCAGGAATGTGTTGATAGATCTATTTGGGGAATTTTCTAGGTTTTTAGCATTTTTTTTTTTGAAAAATAAAAAAACACCGATTTTTAGGTTTTTTTTTAATATTTGAGTTTACCCTTATACCATTATAATGCAAACCAAACATTTTAAAATCCGGCTACGTTAGCGACTAAAGGATTTATTCGTGTGTGAAATAAAATTAATTTTTTTTCTCAGAGGAGTTACCCAGGGCTCCAAGATGGCACCCGATTTTACCTTTAAAAAAGGGCCTATAATGAAATGGTCACCACGGTTGCCATGGTAGTTCGAATTCTAAATTATAATTTTTAGGATTATTTTTTTTATTGTTTTTTTTTTTTAAGAGAATCAACACTCAGGAAATTCTTCCTATTAATTAATGGGCTTCAAACGTGGCAATA
Organism: Delia radicum; assembly: GCA_021234595.1. Classification (NCBI taxonomy): domain Eukaryota; kingdom Metazoa; phylum Arthropoda; class Insecta; order Diptera; family Anthomyiidae; genus Delia; species Delia radicum. Next base: position 25,893,071 of record CM037853.1, read on the forward strand.
TTGTTCCTGCGATAGATGATAAGTCTTATAACAGTTGTTGCTCGCCATCTGATGTAGAGTTGGCGAACTTTTTGAAGCTTTTTAATTCATAGCCCTGATTCATTATTTTACTTCGGTTGGGTTAAGTGCTATGGGAACTCCGAAAGCTAGTATACCACCTAAAGCTAGTATCGTATACCCCCTATAAGTATAAGTAAAATTTAAATAAATTTTAATTTAAGTATAAATTTTTGTCGTTTTTACTTAATTTACCAACAATATTTGATTCCGTTTTATAAAGTTTATATGCAAGTTTGTGTGTGCATATATGTAAATACTTCGTATGACCGATTTTTGTATTTTATATTATCATTGGAGTTCTGCTGATATTTATACTTAATGTTGTTCTAAATTATTGTACTGACTGTTGTTCTATTGTGTTTTTTTTTTTTTTGTTGTTAAATTTTATAGATGACATTCGAATGTCGAAATATTGAGAAATAAATTAATTTTTATATTAAATACAACTGGCCTCGAGCTCGACCATTTTTATTTAGTTTAATTAAAACTGAAAGGTCGAATAAATACAAATTTTAATAAGTTTATATTTATGGCTCACTTTAGCAAGCATGTTCGCTAAAACGAGCTTTCTAATCCATTTTCTAGTTGCCACAAGACAACTTGCTACAGCTACACCACACTTTTCTATGTAACTTGTCGTATTATATGTTTATTTTCATTTTCGTTTTCATTGCATTACATTTTTATTTTGGTTAAAGTTTTTTGTACATTTTATTTTTGGTGTTGTATTAGTGGCTGGTGTGGGTTTTTTAATGTGTTCAACTTTTTACCTTTTCATTAAATTTAGCAAAAGTATTAAAATTTGTAGAAAACCCCCCCAAAAAAAATAAAAAATCTGCAAACAGTGGTAAAATAATTAACATTTTTGTTACATCAATTGAAAACTTTTTTAAACCACTTATTAAATTTAATGAAAATTCATTAGAGCGTATGAAAAACTGTAAGAGCACTTTAAATATGATCCTTTTGTTAAAACAAAATGTAAACTATTTGATAGAAAGTTGTGCTGTAATACACATCCATACTTAACGGGATAGAAGTTTTATAGTGAAAACATTCTAATAATCAAATAATCAATCAGGTGAAAGATTTTTTTCTTTTTGTTTGTAGGTTATGAACGTTTTATCTGGCAAAAGCCTAAGAGATATTTAGTATCATATGAAAATTAGATTTTGATTACATTTATTTTATTAAATATTGAAATATTAACACAACTTGTAAAAATTTAAATATCGGTTATAATAAGTCCGACAAATATATTTGAAAAATCAAATAAACAATTTTGAAAACATTAATGGAATTTTTTTAATAAAAGAAGTTAGTACACTCAGGGCTAAAGTTTACATCATATTTATGAAAAATTTCAAAAATATAATGAAAAATATTTCATTTTGAATTGTCAGATTTGAGATCATAATTAAATGTTACTATTAAAAATAGAAAGAAGAAGATGAAAACAAAACTTGTGCGGATCAGCGCGACCTAAGCGACTAGCTCATCTTCAGCCTCATTCTAATCCACCACCCACAAGAAACTCAAGGTTTTAATCAGGTATATATATCAACCAACCACAGAAAATTGATGATGTTAATTGATTACTCGAAACACATGAGTTATTTTCATCTTTTCTTAGAAGGTTTTGTCAACAGCTTTAAGTCTTAAAGCGTTCTATTTGGCAGGGTTGCCAGTCCAACTGCTAATGTTACCATTACTGGCAACGAATTGGGAATGCGGCATGTATACCAATATTTAAACACAACATATTCTAGTTGTTTGGTTTGAGAATTTTGTAAAACAAATGTGCTCAATATTACATAATATTCTGAATTAGCAAAAGAAACGAATAATTTTCCTATAAAAATAAACAAACAAAAATTTTGAGCTTACTGTTTTCCCTAACAAGGATGTAGGTTTTAAGCAGCTTACCCTGATACCTTTCAAGGATACAGGTCGTAATGCAGAAAGTTCCATATCGTGGATTATAAACGAACTATAAAAGTCTTCCCGAATGATTTTCGATTGTATTTGATGTTTTTGAATATGAAATAAAAAATAATTAGCCATTTAACTGTTTCTGAAGGGTTAGCATGTGGAGCGGTAAAAAAAATAATTATATGTCAAAAATTTTAACAATAAAAAACTAATATCTGTAGAATTTTATGTAGAATAAATTATGAATATTCATATTATTACTTGTAATCGTAATAATTTCGACATGAAATGTGATTTTACTGAAACCCATGAAATCACTGCTGTTTATAAGCGCAGAAATCCGCGCAAATTTTGCGAAAAAGTAATGCTTCCAAGGGGAATTCGCCATATAAAAATCATGGCATATGTAAGCAGGTTTGTAAGGGATTCTTTTCGGCTTACTTCCTGACAAACCTGCTTGCATGTAAGCAACGGTTTTTACTGGGTATTGACTTTCGTCCAATATAACACTTCATAAATATGATAAAGCTCTTTCATGGAAGTGCTAATTGATGACATATACATATATATATTTATTATATATTATGTCCTGTGGTTCCTATTGGGAACAAAGGGCCACAACGAATTTATTCCATTCGGACCGGTTGGATGATATTCTCTTCACTTCTGCCCAGCTTTGATCAGTAGATATGACTTCAATATTCAGTTGACGGCGCCATGCGTGAGACGGTCTGCCTACTCTTCTCGTCCTACCCTGTGCGTTCCATTCAATGGCGATTTTAGCAACGTCACCTGGAGGTCTGCGCAGCGTGTGACCAATTCAACGCCATTTGCGTTACATTATTTCAATATGGATTGCCCGCTGGTTTGTTTGTCTTCAAAGCTCTGCACTGGATATGGTGTTAGGCCAAAAACTTTTAGGATTTTTCGGAGACATCGATTAACAAGCACTTGTAGGGAGTTTATCTCGTGTTTTGTTGTGTTCCAAGTCTCGCATGCATAAAGCAGCACAGATTTGACACAGGAGTTAAAGATGCTTATCTTCGTGTACCTGGATAATGCAGAAGATTTCCATATCGACCGGAGGGTACCGAATGCTTGGTTGGCTTTAGATATTCGATACGCAACATCCTTGCTGGAACCACCTGTATTTGTTAAAATGCTACCCAGGTAGCAAAATGACGTGACCTCTTCCAATTTAATATTTCCTATGCGAAATTTGTTACTGTTCACGGTATTGCAGCGCATTACTTTACTCTTGCCAATGTTTATTTTCAGGCCAGCTTTTGCTGCCTCTCTTTCTAGGGACTTTAGCTTTGATTTCATATTTTCATAGCTGTGGGAAATTGATGACATGCTTCTTCAATATTTATGAAATGTTGTTGTGGGTTCGATTTCCACCAGAGTCACTGGTCCGTTTTCGCTACAACGCGCCGAAGGCCATAGTAGCTAGTGCTGTAAAAACATTTAGTGTTGGTAAAACATTTATGACACTAATGTCTTAAAAATACGATGTTTACTCTACATAAAAAATTACATGAATACGGCTATTATAAAAAATCTATTTAAATTTAAGAACACCTATGGGGTGGTTTTAAAAACTTTCGCTACAGCTTTGAGAAAATCGTTTTTCAAATTTCGTTCATATTGGTATTTATATTTCCCAAGTTAATATGGAGTTTATGTGTTTTTTATTTTTTAAAAATGTTGCTATAGTTTACGTTCAGTCGCTGCTCAAAATTGGTGATGTTTAACAAATGTGTTTAGCTTTTGCAAGCGTCAATAGAGAATTAAAAACATGGCGTCATTTTGATAATTAAGTCCTCTTTTTTAACCAGAGTTGCACAAAAATTACCCAGGTAGAAATTGACAACCGTACAATGAGTACTGTCAAACAACTGACAATTTTGTAAAACCCATCGTATTAAAATTTACAGAACGTAGAATTAATATTGCACTAGGAAACACAAATTTGTTGGCACAGCACGTGTTTCGCCAGTACGACCAGCAAAATTATTTGCCAGTATTGTTTTTAAAAATATTAAAACCAATTCGAAACATTTTGAGAACAATTTTGCCATAATATTGTTAAAGCATATTTGCGTTTGTTTCAAAAACGATAACCAATTTTCAGTTTTCTTATGTTTGTATTCAAATCTATTCACGCACTTCCATCAAGGCGTTTACATTTAACTCAGTTTTTTAGAGCGAAAAGTAAAATTCTATTACAAAAAAAATGACATTCTTAATAAAGCAAAATTTAGTAAAAAAGAAAGCCAAGGTTTTTGTTTACTGTTGAATTTTTAATTGTCTTTATTCTGCATCTTCTAGATCGTCTTGTTTTTTTTTTTTACAAAATTTGTAACATTTTCAAAACCTTGTTCTTAAAAAAACGCACGTATTTTTTACAGTTGTTTTATTTTATTTACAGTTTTTCTTATTTATTTGTTTGTATGTAGTTTTATTTTCTACACTCAGAATAGTTTGTAGTTTAAATTAACGGCAAATGTAATTTAATAAAAATGATAAATTATTTTAAATTCGGTCTACTTACTTTTCATTTAAATCAAATGTTTCATCTTATTTATTTTAAAATAACGTTTAAAAATAACTGACAAATCCGTAAAAACAAATGAATAGTAATTTAAAAATAAATTTTCAAATTTTAACTACAGATCAGTAAAAATAAATGTGCGATTCAGTTATTTCAAATTATTTCAGTTTTTTTTTTTTTTTTTTCTGCAAAATATATACACACCCACATATTCGTAAACTTTTTAAATTTCTTGTAATTTTTATTTTTAATAAAAATTATATCAAACTTTTATAAAAGGCAAGTACAGTCTAGTTTACTCCCCCTGTTTTGTTTATAAACTAAACAAAAAATAAGAAGGAGGAAAAAAAAAAACAAAAAACGTGTATTGAATATCCACCAGAGGTGGACCTTGTACATAACAAATATGTTTTCAATTTATTTTTTGATCAATGGTTATAATCTTTAACTTCAAGCTCATATATTAGTTCTCATGTAGTGAGTAAACTAGTTTATATGAATGTTTGATGTTTGGCATTTGATTGTTACCGCTTTCAAAACGTGTTCTGATGATGGGAACCTAGAAAATTTCCGAAATAGATCTATCAACACATTCCTGAAAGGGTCAAATAATAAATTTGAAAACAAAAAACTCTATAGATTATTTGTTAGGACAATATCCTAATAAAGAAATATAGAGTATGGCCTCTAACTTAAATAATTTTCATTTTAATTGCACAATTAAAGGTCGAATTTTTTTTTTTTTGTATTTAATACAAATTATATCAAACTTGAAAAAAAATAATTTAAATTTATAATAAATGTAACGGAAACAACTAAATGACAATATTCCTTTTTTGTAGTTGAATTTGTAAATTTGTAATAAATGAAACTAAAAAAATCGGTAAATAGTAGTAACCAGTAAATAGTAGTAGCCAGATCGAAATACTAGTATCAACCTAGCTAATATGTTTGATTTGCTTTATTTTTGTAAATATACGGAGGTTGAAAGCTCGTTATATTGAAAATAACATAAAAATAATCTCGATGTATATAAAAACAAAAAACTAATATAACTGTAAAAAATATTACTTGAGCGAGAGTACACACTAAAATTTTTTTATATAAATAGAACATTTTTGTTCTTCAAAGTATAGTAACGTCATGATGCTTGTTAGGAAAAGACCTAACCACGTGGTTGATTACTAAGAAGACAAGAATGGAGTAACATTGATTATTAATAGGTTTTTGTTAAAGTTCTGCCTATTATATAGGCTCTAGCTTTTCTAAAACTTCGGGTTCTGATGAGATCTTTAGCCAGATCGAAATACTAGTATCAACCTAGCTAATATGTTTGATTTGCTTTATTTTTGTAAATATACGGAGGTTGAAAGCTCGTTATAAATTGAAAATAACATAAAAATAATCTCGATGTATATAAAAACAAAAAACTAATATAACTGTAAAAAATATTACTTCAGCCAGAGTACACACTAAAATTTTTTTATATAAATAGAACATTTTTGGTCTTCAAAGTTTAGTAACGTCATGATGCTTGTTAGGAAAAGACCTAACCACGTGGTTGATTACTAAGAAGACAAGAATGGAGCAACAGTGATTATTAATAGGTTTTTTGTTAAAGTTCTGCCTATTATATAGGCTCTAGCTTTTCTAAAACTTCGGGTTCTGATGAGATCTTTAGCCAGATCGAAATACTAGTATCAACCTAGCTAATATGTTTGATTTGCTTTATTTTTGTAAATATACGGAGGTTGAAAGCTCGTTATAAATTGAAAATAACATAAAAATAATCTCGATGTATATAAAAACAAAAAACTAATATAACTGTAAAAAATATTACTTCAGCCAGAGTACACACTAAAATTTTTTTATATAAATAGAACATTTTTGGTCTTCAAAGTTTAGTAACGTCATGATGCTTGTTAGGAAAAGACCTAACCACGTGGTTGATTACTAAGAAGACAAGAATGGAGCAACAGTGATTATTAATAGGTTTTTTGTTAAAGTTCTGCCTATTATATAGGCTCTAGCTTTTCTAAAACTTCGGGTTCTGATGAGATCTTTAGCCAGATCGAAATACTAGTATCAACCTAGCTAATATGTTTGATTTTCTTTATTTTTGTAAATATACGGAGGTTGAAAGGTCGTTATAAATTGAAAATAACATAAAAATAATCTCGATGTATATAAAAAAAAAACTAATATAACTGTAAAAAAGTAGTAAATTGTTTTGAACAGATGAATAAAAAAGTTGTAATAAGTATTTATTTGAAAAATAAATGCATGTTTTAAAGTTTTATTACTTTTCTGCCTTTATATACATCGCGATTATTTACATGTTATTTTTTGTTTATAACGAGTTTTCTACCTCCACACATCAAACATATTTGCTAGGTTGATACTATTATTTCGATCTGGCTAATGATCTCATCAGAACATGAAGTATTAGAAAATCTAAAGCCTCCAGAGGAGGTATTCTTAGTAATCAAACACATGGCTAGGCTATTTTCCTAACAAGCATCATAATTAAACTTTGAAGATCAAAAATGTTCTATTTATATAAAAAAAATTTTTAGGTTTTACTCTGGCTTAAGTAATATTTTTGTAACAGTTTAACTTTTTTACTAAACTACAAATAGTAAAATACATAATATTCTGAGTGTATGTATGTCAAATAAAACTATGTACATACGGGTACTCTTATAAATGAGTTCTTTGTATATGTAGAACAAAATGTAAAAAAAAACTTTTTTTGTTTAAACAAAATTCCCCTTAAGCAAAAATGTTTTTTATACTTTCTTTACTGTGCGTGTGAAGATAAAATATTTTTTTTCTTGTAAATAAAACTAAAGTGTTTATGTATATCATACCTTTAACAGTGATGCTAAAATAGTGATTTTAAAAACGGAGGAACAATTTGAAAGAAGATTTCAAAAATAAAGAAATGGTGTGAAAGCCATATAATAACATGGTGTGAAAGCTATACTAACAGATATTTCTTGTTTGACTAATTGAAGAACCATGCATTTTTATTTAGAATCTGTTACTATAACTTAGTTCGTATAACTTGAACGTTTTTTTAGAAACAATACCGAGATCTTATATTATCTTATCTTATCCCTCTATGACACAAAACACATTATTTTCGGGATAGGCAAAAAACCGATTTATGTCCAAACTCTTAAAGTATGAATCGATTTATCTTCTATAATAATTGTTAAAAACGACTTCTGAATCCTACATATAAAAATAATATTATATTCTGCGTTATTCGTTGCGCTATGGTTGATAGAGGATATAGCAATTGAAAAATTTAAATATTTCTTGGCTGATAGAGGGTATGTCACAGTAAAACAAATTATATAATTTGCAATCTTATTCAAGTTTCAATGCTTTATTTAACATTTTTCAACATATAACAAAACAATTACCAAAAAATGAGATAGTTCTAATCGGACATTGCTACAAATCTTAATATTACTTTGTCTTCATGTGAATTAAAATATCATACAAGTAATGATATTCTGGTGGAATAACAGGCTTAGAATCTTGTAAATGTTCCATTTACTAGGCTGAATTGGAAGTAGAGAACAATGTAAGGGTTTTGGTTCAGTATGTCCTGTGACTTCTATAATTCGGTTGTTTAAGTTATTATATTCTTCATAATAAATCATTTTTAAATTAACATCACGATTTGGTAAACACTTTAGAGATCTTAATTGCTCAACTGCTGCATAATTTTTTGGCTCTACCACGTGTAATGCTCGTAAAGCAAATAAACTTGCTATCATGGCAGTTTTTAAAAAGTTGTAATTTAAATACATTTGAAAGAAGTTTTTGCTACATTTTAATAGAATTTTAAAACAATTTCCACAATTAAAAATTTTACTTAAATTGAATAAAAAGGATTTTTGCTCTACCATTTCAACCATTTCGAAATTCCCTTTTCATTATATAATTCAAAAATCGCAGTGTTAATTTAAAATTATTCAATGATTTTTTTTTTTTAATATTTCCCCGCAATTAACTTTTTATTCTGTTAGTTTAACCCTAAAGCCGGCATAAGCTTTTTTTCAATGAACATTTTACCACTTATTCGGAACGAAAAATAAACAATATATCCTTCCACCAATTTGTTTTTTCGTTTCTTATTTTGTACGATATGGGCCAAAATAGGTTAAGAGCGAATCTCAAAAATAAATCCAAAAAAATGAATAAAAACCGTATCCATGAAAATGAATAGGCATAAATTATTTCTCTTACCAAGATATAACTACAACCTGAAAATTACAATTTTTGTGCTTTCACTTAAGAAGAAAAGGTGATTTCGAAAACACACCTACACATCAGCATATATCGATGAAACTTTAATCCTTTGCTAATACTACACAGACAAAACTATTTTCCTACTTTTTTCAATTAAATCGATTTGTTGAAAATTTTAAAAGCTGTCAATTAAAAATTAATTGAATCAATTAAATATTTGCTCAAATTCGGAACTTGTTTGACATTTTTTTTATACTGTCGGTCAAAAAATATTGTTGTTGGTTTTTGTAATATTTGTGTATGTAGGTGCATTTTATAAATGTTTATGTATTAGTAATAAATTTTGAATTCATTTTAATAAAATTTTCTAAATTGTCATTAAATTTGTTACTTCATTAAGTTAAAAAATATTATAGCAGTGGTTTAAATCTAAACATTAATGTATCCTAAAACATTATCATAAAACTGATAATGTAATTTTTGAAGTTAAATTTTATTTATTAAAAGTGTAACTATTTTCTTTAAACAAAAAAATTGGCTAATAATAAATCAAAAATTATAAAGAATTTTAAAAAAGAGCCAATTTCTGCAAAAAAAAAAAAAAAAATCAAAAATTTTTTTTGCCTCACTCCCTATGTTTCAATAGAAAGAAAAAAACTAATTTCTGTGTGAATTTGTTCACATAAGTATAAATATATCTATATAATAATAAAGGGTATCCCAAGAAGAACGCAATTTTTAAATCTGGCAACATTCGAAGTGTCATTGTTTGACATTTGAACAATTGTTATTGTTTGCTAGTAGAAGGTACGAGGTTAGTAAAAATGGAGCGCTACACGAATGAACAACGCATTCTCATTGTGAAATTGTTTTACCAAAATGGTGAAAGTTTTGCGGTTACAGTTCGCAAATTGCGATCAATTTGGGGTCACAATAATACTCCAAAAGAGTCAACTGTAAAGAGATTAATGGATAAATTTGCCGAAACTGGGTCTGTTAGTGATGTAAAGACAACAACGCGCCATCGACCAGGTCGATCGACCGAAAATGTCGCAGCTGTACGTGATGATGTCGCTAAAAATGCATCCACCTCAATTCGACACCGAGCTAAGCAAATTGGTGTCTCCAAATCCACTTTGCAGCGAATTTTGACGAAAGATTTGCATCTTCATGCATACAAAGTTCAATTGACTCAGGAACTGAAGCCAGCTGACCATGGACAGCGAAGGGAGTTCGTTAATTGGGTATTGGAGAGACAACATGAAAATGCTGATTTTGCCGATAAAATCATCTTCAGTGACGGGGCCCATTGTCATCTTGATGGCTTCGTCAATAGGCAGAATTGTCGCATTTGGGGTGAGGAAAATCCTCGAGTGATTCACGAGAAGCAAATGCATCCTCAACGTGTCACTGTGTGGTGTGGTTTTTGGGCTGGAGGAATCATTGGACCTTTTTTTTATGAAAATTAGGCAGGTCAAGCGCAAACAGTCAATGGTGTTCGGTATCGTGAAATGATAACCAGTTTTTTCTTGCCTAGAATTGAAAAAATGAATCTGGAGGGCATGTGGTTCCAACAAGACGGCGCCACATGTCATACAGGAAGAGAAACAATTCAATTGCTGCATCAGTCATTTCCCGGTCGTGTTATTTTGCGTTTTGGAGATCAGAATTGGCCGCCTAGATCGTGCGATTTCACACCACTAGATTTTTTTCTTTGGGGTTTTTTGAAGTCGATGGTTTACGCGAATAAGCCGACGACGACTCAAGCCTTAAAAGAGGAAATTGGACGCTGCATTAATGAAATACCGCAGCATTCATGCAAAACGGTCATTGAAAATTTCATTAAAAGATCGCGTGCATGCCAGCAAAGCCGCGGCAGCCATCTGCACGATATATTGTTCCATACATAACCGCATTCTGTCTACTTTACGATATAATAAAGTTTCACGATTTTTTTTTTAAATATCTGTGTTTTATTTAAAATTTAAAAATTGCGCTCTTCTTGGGACACCCTTTATATCTAGTAACTAAATGAGAATTACATGCCGGTTTCATGCAAGCAATGAAAAAACATTTGGTATGGCAACAACACTTTGTGCAATATTTTTATTTTTTGCTTTTTGACAAGGTATACAATATTGATCACTTTTTAATCAAATAATAATAATAATTAAATTAAAGCGCTATACATTTCTAATTGAATTTGCAAATTTTCGTGGTTGGCGGAATTTCAGCAATCAAAGTTATTGGATCGATGGTTTTCGCGATTGAAATGGATTTTAATTTTTTTGTGTGAACTAAATAATCTTTCTGTAAAATTTCATAAAAATCCGTCCATACGTTTTCAAATAAGACGATATCTTTTAAAGGTATGCTATTGAAATTCTGTACGCCCTTGCACCAACATTAGAGGTTTTTTGAAGAGTTTAATCTTCAATCTTACTTTTTGTTAAGTATAAACGGTTTCTAGTCCACATGAATATGTTTTTAAGATTTTTGAAAATTGCGTTGATTTTATAATACAGTAGTTTTCCGATTTAACGAACCATCGGGTTAACGAATTCGGGATTTAACGAACTTATAAAAATTTTGAATTGAGTACCTTATATTACGAACACCGTAACTTTGTACCGTAATTTTGTACTCGACACAACAAACAAATACAAAACTAGAGTCTTAAGTATAGAATGAGATGCAAGTACAAAGATTTCCTCAAATAATATGCAAAAGCAATAGACATATGGAGAAAGGGGATTCCCCAACGATATTCTGGCTGCGTTTTCTGTGTTTACTTTTGGAGTTTTTAGCATTCTTGTACGATCGTTTGTGATGTAAACATTAGAAAACATGGGAAATAAATAAATAGTACTCGGTTTAAAGATTTTTTCAATTTAATGAACAGGGCTGACATTATATAGTTCGTTAAATCGAAAAACAACTGTACTTATTTTTTTTTTTTTATTTTGCACTTTTTCTCTTCCAAAACGTGTTATGAACTCAAAAAATTACTTCAAAAAATATTTGATAAATTTGGTTTTCTATAGAAACATCTAAATATCATATTAGAAAACACTCATTTGGCGGATTTTTTGCAAGTTTAGGGCAAATTTAAAATACCACGTCGGTAAGAGGGCTAATATGAATTTCACCATTCAAAATTTTTTAACGTGCTCTCTAATAATTTTTCGTTATTATTCAAAATAAAATTATTGAATGATATTCTTACAGAATTTGGAAAGCGTATTTTACGGGACACATTAATAAACAATCATTTAAATGACCTGGACATATGAAGTACAGTTGTAGAAAACAACTTTAATATATTAATTTGTCGAGGGCCTATATACAATATCGTCTAACTTAAATTTCCACCAAATGCGTTTTTGATGGCAAATATTCAGTAAAATGTCTCAAATCTGTGGCATCAATTTCAAAGTAGAAGCATACTTTTTGAATATTTGTTTTGCATTTTGTTATTTCTCTATCTCAAACAATTAATTTTTGTGTTCATATAATAATTCAACAATTTTTATTGTTGAAAAATATGTTTTCTTACTAAATTGTGCATACACATCACGAATTTGGCCAAATTTATTAAATTGTATAGGTGTTTTTAAAACATCGCGAATTAAGTCTTTAACGAAATCCTAATATCCGGGAATCCGAAAGGAATACATTTTAAAAAATTACAAAAAAGTCATATACTAATTCATTATATTGTTTTCTTTTTATTACTTTACAAAACCATCTATCTAATAAAAAAAATTTAGACGTCGATTTTTTTCAAATTCAAAATCTTCTATATTCCACAAAATTGCTAATAATGCAAAATTTTAAAAATAAATTATACATGAGATTGAGTTGTCGCTTTAAAAAAATATTGTAGAACATAGAATTTTAAAACCACTTTTAATAAGAGAACTAAACAGTTTTTATGCTCTCCTCTAAAGTTTTGTTTTCTAAGATAGAGGATATTGAATATAAGCCCTCGATATGTAGTAATAAGACATTTTTATAAAGTCGATAACATTAATAAGGTTGGAAGAGCTTATTGTATACAAAAAGAAGGAACTGAACAGTTTTCCATCCAACTCATTTTAAGAAATTGATTAATAAACGGTATTGAATATAAGGACTCGATATGTTTTTTAATGAATTCTAAAAACTTAAACATTCACCCTTTGTTCTGTGATCAGATAATTTGCATCTGGACTGAATTGGTGTTATCACAAAAACAATCATAAATTTCTAAAATTGAAGTTTCAAAAAAGTTTTTGAATTTTTATACAATTTGCAAACAAATTTTCGTATTAACCAAAATATTTGAATGTAGATCATAGAACAGCGAAAAAAATTAAAAATATTTTACTTTTAAATTTTTTATGTGAATTAAGAACTCGTTACAATTCATTAGATTTAAGCTGTTTTCCAGCGTTTTAAACCCACAGTTCACACTTTTTTTCATATGATGCACAATATTTTGCGTTTTTTCTATTCGGTATTCATTCATTTAGCATTTATGATGTAAATTTTTTTTATATTTCACTTCTGATAAAAAATATCATACAAATATTTGTTGCTACATTAAAAAACTTTGTATGTATTATGTTGAAATATGGTATCGTTATAAATAAAGATTTCCTTTCCTCCTTTATCTACTCCCTACATACTTTTTTTTTATTATTATTATTTTTTAGTATTTATTTAAAAACTTCCTTAATTTTTATTTATATATATATTTTTTTTGTTATTATTTTAAAGTTCTTAAAAATGGCCTTAAGCTTTAAGAAAGATTAAAATTTTTGTTGTTATTTGTATTTTTATCACATGCATTCAACACCATAGAATAAGGTGTCATAAAATATAAGATATTTTAAAAAGAGTCCTTGGTTTTATTGCACAGTAACAAGTGGTATGTACATAAAAACTGTGATTGTTCAAGATAATGAAAACATCTCAGGATATAGTAAACTATATAATAACTTTTAGTTACAATTTTAACTTGTCATTTTAAAGAAGTTTTTATAAATAAGAAATGAGCAATACACTCAGGGAAAAAGCTTCATTATATTTATGAAAAACTTCATAAATATGAAGAATGACTTCATTGACTTTCGTAAAATGTAATCCTTCAAAAATATGATAAAGTTGTGTCATAAAAGATCAAATTGATGATAGATTTCTTCATATTAATAAAATTTGAACAGAAACTTCAAACAAGGAAAGACGTTTTAACTCCGCGGTTATTATTCAGATAACTAAATATTTTCCTGAAGATGGACAATAAAATTGTCCGAAATATCGAAAATAAAAATAATAATTAAAAACAAAATTTAAAAATTTGGTTTTTATTATTGCAACCCATGACCTTAAGCCGAACTAAATTCATCACATTATGATAAAATTTCATAATTAGTATGACACATTTCATAAATAAGATGATGCTGCTTTATAAGCTTTTATGAAATTTTTCATTAATAGTTTTATACTTCTATTAAAGTTACAATTATCAATTCAAGTTAAAAATTTTCATTTGAAATACCTTGCATCTAGACACTTTTTGTTTGATAAAGTGGAAAATATATATAAATTTTAATTTTATAAAAGTACTTTATTATTGTTTGCAAAGGTCTAAAATAGTCGATCAGTAAGTTTTTCCCGAGTTTTAGAATCCCCGAACATTGGCCGTAGGCCACAACTTTATTATTGTGTTTTGTCGTTGAGCATTTTATACAGAAATGACAAATATACTAAAGTTCGTTCACTTTTTGATGTTATAAACAAAAAAATTATGCAGTTTGGTGTCTTTGAAGAGCATTTGTCAATCGACGAGCAAATGTTACCATATTTTGGACGTCACAGCTGTAAGATGTACTTGAAAAACAAGCCAATAAAATTTGGATACAAGACTTGGTGCATTTCTGCTTCTACTAGATATGTCTTCAACATGATGCCGTACAGTGGAGCTAGTGACAAATACGATAAAAATATAGGCCTGGGCGCTTCTGTGGTCATGGATATGGATATGTTTATTGGAACATCCTTCCCGTTATCAACTTTATTTCGATAACTTCTTTACTTCTCATTATTTCATGTGTTTATTGACTGGTAAACGTATATGCGCTACCGGAACTGTGCGGAGTAATCGCTTAGGACTGCATGCACTAGATTTGAAGACGGGCAAAGCATTGCCTAAAGGTAATTATATTTATACATATTGGTTATGTTATTATTTTTATATATTTTTTAGGTGAAATAGACTTAAAGTTTGATAAGATTAATAAGATTGTGTGTTGTCGTTGACAAGATATGCGTGAGGTAACATTACTATCAAACTTCACCGGAGTTTACCTATTTACATCAACCACACGAAGACAACGACAACGAGAAGGCCAGCCTGGTGATATCATTGTGCAGCAGCCCAATATAATACGAAACTATAGCAGTTTCATGGGCGGTGTCGATCTTCATGATAATGCTGTTTCCAATTACCGTGTTTCGATTCGTTCAAAGAAGTGGTGGTGGCCACTTTGGTTGGCCGTTCTAGAGTCATCTGTTGTGAATGCTTGGAAGTAAAATTGTTTAGTAAATAAGAAGCTTGTTCGTAAATATAATTCCCAGCTGACATTTCGGGTCGACCTGGCCACAAACTTGTTACTAACGCCTGACGAGAACAACGACGAAGATATTGCGGAGGATGACATTACTAAAGATACATCACTTAAGATTCGCCCGCACCTTCGTGTGTCAGGTCATCACCAAATCATAACATAACCTGAAAAACATGCCAGGCGTTGCAATGTTTGTCATAAGCCTACACAGAGAATGTGCTCTAAGTGCCAAGTCCAGTTGCGCGAAAATAAGTGTTTTGCTGCTACCATAAATGGGAGCAAGAGTTATGAAAATTACAAAAAGTACATTTAATTACAATATAGTATATAATAAATATTTAAAAAAATAAACATTACAATCGTGTTTTTGTCCCACATATGATTTTTTTTGTCGATACCTGGAAATTATTTTTGTATGGTAGTATAAATTTTTTTTGTCGCCTACGGCCGTTGTTCGACAAGTCGAACAGTCGTTTCTGGGGAAACGGTTGGAGATACAAAACTATGGACAACGCATTTGTATGGTAATTGGGGCTTGATTAGACCAAAAAAGTACTTTTTAGTTTACGATTCGAACATTTTTGCATTCCGGCCCAAAATAGGTTAAAATTAAGAAGAAGAACTAAAACAATATTAATTGCTGTTTCAGAATTTTAAGTAATTTCTTGTAACCCAGTTAAAAATAAACATTTTATTTCCATTCCATTTATGAACATATATGAACTCATTCAAGCACATATACGAAGTGATACGAGGTCATACATGTTCATCTACCACCTTATATGATTCATATATGTTCATAAGAGTTCATATATATATGATCATATTTATAAATATTACCTCAATTTTTGTTAATGTACACTCATATTAGTAAAGCGTCTTGTAAATCATGTATACTATACCAGGCAGAAAAATACTATCAACACAGTGTTGGCAAATCGTCGGTGACGGTCAGTTATGCGTTGCCAGTAAGTGGGATTAACATTCTTGAGAGTATTGTCCTGTTACCCGACTGATAACAGTGGCCAACCGTTGGTTTGATCGAACTTTCCACCGTCAGCAGAACGTTGGTAATTCAAAAAATTTGGTGATTTTGAAATGGCTTAAACTAAATTTGAAAAATATGTATAATAAATGCAAATTTTTATATCTTCTTGTGTCATATTTTCGCCAAATCGTATAATTCACTACTCAAGAGTTCCAGGCTACTAAAAGAGTTATTCGTGGATCAAATTATTACAAATTATTTACTTTTGATTACTTTAAATGTAAAATTCAGAATTTTCCAAATTAAAATTTCTTTAACTTCAATAAAAGTATGGGTGCGAAATTCGGAATTTTTCATTTTTAGGTCATCAAAGTGACGGTTAAACAAACAATTTTTAAAAACAATATTCGGAAAATTTGTTCTTTTAAAACCAGATCAAAGTACTTTGTCGTTTTTGGCTATTTTATTATCAGACTTTTTTTCAGACTTTCTGGCTTTAAAAAACATCACTTTGTTGTTTTTAAAAGTTTTTCCAGCCTTTTATACTTTTATTATCCTCCTGTTTTTTTGTAGAATTAAAAAAAAAATTTTTTGTTAAATTTTTTGGCGATTATTTTTTCCCACCGAAACATTTAAACTTTTATAAATCTAATATTCCTAGAAGTTTTTACGGAATTTTGTTACACAAAATATCCTCCAATTCAGCGAAACCAGAATTGTGTTGTTTTATGTTTTTTCCTTGGAGTCGTTTTGAAAAATAAATGAAATATTTATCTTTTTTAGAACAGTTAATGAATTCTGGCAATGATTTGTTACAGCATATTTTTTGCCTATTTTGAACTTGTTTTTGCATATTTCGATAAAAAATATTACTTTCGAAAAAATAAAATCTTTTGTTTGTTAAAAAAAAAAATTTATTTTTGAGCATATTTTAGTACTTTTTAGAACAAAAGCATATTTTTATAGCATATTTTAGCGTTTTTTTTTATTTAGTTTTTAAATAACGAATATTTCAAGAAAAATATTTTTTTGGGTTTTCTACACTGATTTCGGAAGCTTAAGCCATTTTTGCAAATTAAAATTTCTTGCTTTAAGAGTGTACCGTTTTAAATATATTCAATACTTTATCTACTTTTTTATTGGCAATTAAAATAAATTTCTCAAAATTATTCCAACTATACTGAACAATACGTTTTAAAATACCAATTTTTAAAAATAATGTGTGTTTTAAGAGCAAATTTTCTGCTTTTAGTGCATTTTTATGAGCTAAAAATTGATTTTTTAGATGATATTGCCGGTTGTTTGGTTATTATACTTTTTAGAGTGGGAAATTCGACACTTTTGATGATACAAATTTGGAAAAAAGCGATACTTTTTATGCTACGGAAATCTTGTGGCACTTCGATTCTAGTAAACCGAATTTTTAAATTTTTCTACCAAAATTATAATAGAAAATATTTAAAACTTTTTTAACTTTTTCTTAACCATTTCAAAACAAGATTTACAACATTTATGTAAAATTTTACCATTTTCGGATTAAAGCACTTATTTTAATAGCGATTAGAAATATTTAAACATTTGATAACCTTTTTAACAGAATTTTTGTAATCAAATTACGATATTTGAAAATATTTAAGAAAATGTCCTGGTTTAGGCAACCGACCAAAATTTAACTATGCTTTAAAATAACAAACCGGATTATTTTAAAGTTATTTTGTGTCGCATTATATTTCATATTTTTTCAACCGGTCTGGGGGAGATATATCAAACTCATTCCCCCCTGGATCCAAGGCTGAGTATGCCCAGCTCATTTACACAAGTTACGTGCACTGACAGCTAATGCCAAAGAGTTGGATATCTATGTAATCTATGATAGGTATATTTAAGTAAAAATAATAGGAAAAATATCTTAAATACGGCACAACTCTGGGAAAAAGAAATAAAACTTCTTATTTACAAACTATTGACAGATTAGTCCATTTTAAAAAGCTTAGGTCTGCTACAAGCGCAACTGTTTCCAATTAAAAATTATAAATGTTATTGAACGTAATTGGATGCTGTCTTAGGCGCCGACCCATGGGGAGAGAAATTGGAACACTTTCTACAAAAAATTATTATTTTTTAATTTAAAAATATAAAATAGTCTAGAAAAGATTACAAAGTTACTCAGACTTTCGTCCCCAAAACATTTTCCTGGATCCTAGACAGTGCCGAATAATCAACTTTTTTAATGATATAATCGAATTATTCATTAAGGGCGAGTGACTTTTCTAAAAATTTAATATTTTTAGTAATTTTTAAATGTAATAAAAATGAAGTTGCAAATGTTTTAACGAAAATATTGCGAAGATAAAACAAAGCTTTCAGTTGTCGTTACGCGATATATTCTCCTATCACCAGTCATGGTACAAGTTATTTTAATATAATTTACACCTCCCCAAACTACAGCAAATAAAAAACTTGTACTTTTTCTGTTATAAATCCTTTTAATGCAATTTTTTAAATAAAATATGCAGTAGTGACGAGGAAGATGATACTAAAAAGTACAACTCTGGTAAGACATAATATAAAAAAATCAACCATGGAAGATTTTTGTATCTGTTTTTCATACATAAAACAAAATTGTTGAATAAAACAACTTAAATTTTGCGTCGTCACCGGCTTGTGGAAGTAATTGTATTAATTAAAAAAAGGCAAAATAAAATATTAAAATTTAATAAAGATTAAATGTGTATTTGTAAATCAGGTCGCTGATTTTTAGCAGAAGATTTTGCTGACATTAGCAACTTTTTGCAAGCACCCTCCTGAGTAAAATTTGGCTGACTCAGCTAAATTTTTTGCTGACTTTACTAACTTTTTTACTTGAGTGTGGGACAACATGTTACTCTTTTCAATTACGTGATACGTTTAGGTTTACAAAGTCCTAATTTTTACAAAATATGCAATTAAGTGCAATATATGCAAAAATATGCAATAAGAACTATAGAAAATGCTAAAAATATACACTTTAAGGCAAAATATGCAAAAACATAGATTTATAATAATATATGCAAAAATATTCAACAACAAATCGATGTCATTTTGTTGTAAATTCTGTGATTCAGAAAAATATTGAATCATAATCGATTTTGTACTATGACTACAAACATGCATTTTCATGAAAGTCGCTGCCCTGAAAAATTCTCTGTGAATTATTGTAGTTGATAACATGTAATCACTACAATTTTATCGATTGTTTTGACATTTCTTGTAACAATCCATACTCCTCCTACTCATTAAAAAAAATAATTACAACACCACACGCGAATATTTTCAAAAATATCTAAATTTTATTATAAAACAATTTTTATGATTTAATTATTTTCTTTCTTTCTAATGAAACCCCACCCAAACTATATTCAATTAACTCTGTTTTTCGCCCCAAAAAGTTAAATTTCCAAATAAAAATAATGTTTACTTTTGCTCTTCTCTCAATTCCGCGAATCATTTATTTTTCCTGCAGGGGGTTTTGAAATTTAATAACCTTTCATTATTATCGTTTACAGTTAGCATAAAATAAATACATATCATATCACATATTTAATCATCATGAGCACCAATGCATAACATATAATACATACCAGCATTACTAATTAAATTATAATATTCAATTTAAATTGTGAAAAAAAAGGCGTTTGAAATTGAAATCAAATAATTGAATTATTATTGTATTGTATATATGAGGCTTTCCAAACCAACTGTCCCGCTAAAGGGAAAATTATGTCGCAGCAATGCCAAATTTATATTATTTGCTCGCCGATAAGAGACTAATTGTAAGAAAAAATGGACCAACTTTTTAATTTTTTTTTATTAAATGGATTTTGCGATAATTTTTAGTATATTAATTATTATTATTTAACTAATATTGGTAAATGCTACAAATTTAACTATATCAATACTTTGTTTAATGGAGAATTTGAAAAAAATAAAATTTAAAAAAAAAAATTAGAACTCAAAACTTCACTGCGTATGGTGTGGGAACTTTTTTGACGACCGCGAAAAAGTAATGTTATGGTTCCTAATATTTTTTCAAGGTCCACACGGCTATGCCAAGTAATTTTTGATATTTGCAAAAAAATGCAAAAAGTTATAACCAAAATGTAAAAAATTGTATTTTTTATAGAGGTATAAAACTTTGAAATTGAATAAAACAGAGATGAAGTTTTCAAATTGACATGAAATTTACTTTATTCGAAATATAATCTTCTGGCATTATAATTTAAATATAACTTTTGGCATATGACCGCCACGGCTGACTCGGACGTAGTCTAATCTGGAGGTCCAATTTTCGACAACTTTTTCCAACATTCGTGGCCGTATATTGGCAATAACGAGGAGAATGTTGTCGTCCAAGTGGTCAATCGTTTCGGGCTTATCGGCGTATACTAGCGACTTCAAATATCCCCACAGAAAATAGTTCAGCGGCATTTAACCGCACGATCTTGGAGGCCAATTCAAGGGTCCGAAACGTGAAACTATGCGGTTACCAAACGATTCATTCAGTAAATCAATTGTGGCAGTAGCTGTGTGACATGTTACGCCTTGTTGTTAAACTCACAGCTCCTGCACATCATAGTTGTTCAATTGATGAAAGAAAACGTCAGTAATCATGGCTCTATATATAAATATATATAAATATAAATATATAAATTGGTGCGCCCCGGTAGGCTAGTTGGTAGCGTGCTGGCTTATCAGTGCGGGGGTAGTGGGTTCGATTCCCACCAGAGGCACTGGTCTGTTTTCGCTACAACGAGCCGAAGGCTATAGTAGCTAGTGCTCGGATAGGGTAATAGTATATAATTTGTAATTATATGATTATTAATTAATAAAATAAAAAAAAAAAAATAAATATATATATATATATATATAAATCACCATTGATTGTAACGTTCTGATCAGCATCGTTTTCAAAGAAGTACACTCAGGGAACTTCTGCTTTAAAAATGTGTAGTTGTTTGAGTTTTAATACAGTTTCTTTATTTTTAATGTAAATGTCAGTCACTTGTAGAACAAATTAAAATATTTACTAACCTTGTAGTTCATTTAAAAAAAAAAACAACTCACATCAAATGACTGTTTTATGATTTTAAATTTATTTTTTTCAGTTGTTTTTCGTTATTTAAAAAAATAAAAAAAAAAAATAAATCTTTGTTTATTTTTTACTATCTACCACGTGGTTCATTTTTACTGCAATTTTAAGTCATTTTTTGAACATTAAAAAACAAATGACAATGTTAGTTTAATTTACTGAAATGTAAGTTATCCTTTCTTTAAGTGAAATTTCATTTGTTTTCAACTACAATTGACTACATAGTATTCTTAGTGTACGGACCAATGATTCCACCAGCCCATAAAGCACACCAAACAGTCAGTTTTTCTAGATTTAACGGTTTCTCAATATACACTTGAGGATTATCATCCCTCCAAATACGGCAGTTTTGTTTATTGACGTATCCATTTAACTAAAAGTGAGCTTCATCGCTAAACAAAATTCGCTTACGAAAATCGGGATCAACGGCAATCATCTTTTGGGCCCATTTGCACAATTTGGAAGCGTTGTTCAAGCGTCAGTCTATTTATGTTGAAATGCCACACCAAACTTAACATAAATCACTTGACAGCTGACAAAATGGCCGCCAGTTAAAAAAGTGTTGCCAACTTAAAGTTTTATACCTTTATAAAAAACACCCTTTTTCAAGCACATACCATATATGTTGATTTAAAAGCCAACTGTCCAGCAAAAAAAAAATATCGGAGTAATGCCAAACTAACCGTATTTGTTATCTTAAAAGAGACTAACTAATATTTAACAACATTTTAAATTTGTCAGAACAATGGGCGATGTAGGGATGGTTAAATATTGATCAATTTTGTGCTGCTTTTAGTAAGTAAGTTATTATTACTTAAATGAATTTGGCAAATGCTATGGATTTTACTTTGTCAATAAATTTTTTATGGCGAATTTGAAAAAAAAACATTTTTTAAGAAAAAATCAGAACTAGTTCCGAATTCATAGAGTTATGTAAAACTCAATTTATCTCAAAATAGGCAAAAATTGTTTATAACTTTTTTTTTTATTTATAACATTCTTTAAAAAAAATCTGAACTAATTCCGAATTTATAGAGTTTTGTAAAACTCAATTTATCTCAAAATAGGCAAACATTGTTTTTAATTTTTTTTTTTTATTTATAAAAAAATGTCTAGATGTTTTTTTATCGATCTGGAAAGATTCATCATGTAAGTCGTATTAGTTTTTTAAAAAATATTAATGAATATTGTGCATAATATATATTTCAATATTTGTGTATATCAGCGGGTTTCTGTTTTAATGCAGAAATTCTGTTTATAGACATCAAAAAATACCAAAATCTATGCCCAGATTTTAAAGTTTGTTTTTACCGTTTTACGTATTTATCTAAATTTTGGAGATTTTAAGATCAGCAGTGTAAAAAATATAAAAAAAAAATGTTTTTCCCTTTATTATAACAGAAACCAAAATTTGGCATTAAGAAGACAGACCCAAAAAACGTGTCGACTGGTGTAATTATATTTATTATTTATTGCTCATACTCCCAGTTATGTAGATTTAAAGCAGAAATGTGCAAATATATATGAAGGAAAATACGAGCATTTAACGAATATTTTCTACAAAATCGAGTTTAGGCTCCATTAGTTTTTTCGTTCCGTGCAGTGACGAATCAGCTGTTTCGTTCATTGTTTGTATGAGGTGCTTTTTTGAAAAACGCGCTATCCATTAACCATAAGCAAAACAGCTGATTCGTTACGGCACGGAACGGCAAGACTAAGTGAACCTTTACACGATGAAACTTTCTGGATCGATAACAAACCATTTACGCTTTTTTTAATAAATAAAAATAATAATAAAAAAAATTTTGACCGATTTTTAGATAAGTTGAGTTCGGCGTAACTCTATAAATTCGGAACTCATGTTAAATATTTAAAAAAAAAATTTATTTTTTCAAATTCTCCATTAAAATAATTTATTTTTATAATCTAATTTCTAGCATTTTCCAAATTCATTTAAGTAATAATAAATAATAACCTAAAAATGAACACAAAACCATGACTACTTCGCCCATCCTTTGGTAATATGTTCCATTTTTTTTATAGTCTATTATAGGAGAACAAATATTGTTAGTTTGGCATTGCTGCGATAGTGATAATATTTCTTTGCTGAACAGTTAGTTTGGATATCTACATATATGGTATGTGCGTCTATGTGCATTAGGGTTATAACTTTTTGCATGTTTTGCAAATATCAAATATTACGTGGCATAGCTGTGTAGACCTTGAAAAATATTAGAAATCAGAATCATTTTCGGGGTCGTTAATTAATTGTAGCGTTTACTTAAAATTTCATAGATTATTGTTAAGTACTTATACTATCATCAATACATAATTGTTCTTATAATTGTTCTTGGGAAATTGGAATTGGTAATTGTACTACTACATAAGTTTTTTTTTTTTTTTTTTTTTTTAGATAAGTTTTTGTACAAGTGCAATTATAATTCAAAATTATGTAGGTCTCAGCGCCTTATAGGCATTATTGAGACGAGCTGGCAAATTTACATAGGTGTCCATATTACAAGCTATTTTACACAAATAAAATTAATTTTGCAAAAACAGAAAAAATAGAAAGCAGATACAATAGAAGCGTTTCCAGGTTTCCAGTGATTTAAAAATCGAAATTCTATTTATTAGAAGTTCTTGTAAAATGTTTACAAATTTTTGTAAAATATATACAATTGATATATTTTACAAGAAATTTGTAAAACCTATTTTTTTTTTTTTTTTTTTTTTTTTTTTTATAATTTAACCAATACTCAGGGGATGCCCCCTACTCATGCAGTGCATTGTATTGATCAGGAAAATAAGGTATGGGAAGGAGGAAAGAGGGAGTAGTGTTTGTGGATATTTGATTTAAATTTTTCTAAATTGTAAGTAACAGGGAAGACTTCTGCGGGAAGTTTGTTCCACATACGAATCGTTCGACTGAAAAACGAATTTTCTCTGTAATGCGTTGTGCGAAACACAGGACAATCAACTACAAACGGATGTGCTCTACTAGATAAGCGAGTATTACGAATAAAAACTCGGGCTCGTGGAATAAGTTCACTTATCTCAGATGAGCACTTCCCATGGTAATATCGATAGAAAAGTGTCACACAACCCACATTCCGACGATGCTCCAATGAATCAATAGAGTTGGATACACTACTGTCATTGATAAGCTTCACCGCCCTCCCCTGAACACGGTCCAGAAGCTTCAGAATAGACAATGGAGCCCCTGCCCATATATGAGAGTATGTTTTATGATTTTAAATTTATTTTTTTCAGTTGTTTTTCGTTATTTAAAAAAATAAAAAAAAAAATAAATCTTTGTTTATTTTTTACTACCTACCATGTGGTTCATTTTTACTGCAATTTTAAGTCATTTTTTGAACATTAAAAAACAAATGACAATGTTAGTTTAATTTACTGAAATGTAAGTTGTCCTTTCTTTAAGTGAAATTTCATTTGTTTTCAACTACAATTGACTACATAGTATTCTTAGTGTACGGACCAATGATTCCACCAGCCCATAAAGCACACCAAACAGTCAGTTTTTCTAGATTTAACGGTTTCTCAATATACACTTGAGGATTATCATCCCTCCAAATACGGCAGTTTTGTTTATTGACGTATCCATTTAACTAAAAGTGAGCTTCATCGCTAAACAAAATTCGCTTACGAAAATCGGGATCAACGGCAATCATCTTTTGGGCCCATTTGCACAATTTGGAAGCGTTGTTCAAGCGTCAGTCTATTTATGTTGAAATGCCACACCAAACTTAACATAAATCACTTGACAGCTGACAAAATGGCCGCCAGTTAAAAAAGTGTTGCCAACTTAAAGTTTTATACCTTTATAAAAAACACCCTTTTTCAAGCACATACCATATATGTTGATTTAAAAGCCAACTGTCCAGCAAAAAAAAAATATCGGAGTAATGCCAAACTAACCGTATTTGTTATCTTAAAAGAGACTAACTAATATTTAACAACATTTTAAATTTGTCAGAACAATGGGCGATGTAGGGATGGTTAAATATTGATCAATTTTGTGCTGCTTTTAGTAAGTAAGTTATTATTACTTAAATGAATTTGGCAAATGCTATGGATTTTACTTTGTCAATAAATTTTTTATGGCGAATTTGAAAAAAAACATTTTTTAAGAAAAAATCAGAACTAGTTCCGAATTCATAGAGTTATGTAAAACTCAATTTATCTCAAAATAGGCAAAAATTGTTTATAACTTTTTTTTTATTTATAACATTCTTTAAAAAAAATCTGAACTAATTCCGAATTTATAGAGTTTTGTAAAACTCAATTTATCTCAAAATAGGCAAACATTGTTTTTAATTTTTTTTTTTTATTTATAAAAAAATGTCTAGATGTTTTTTTATCGATCTGGAAAGATTCATCATGTAAGTCGTATTAGTTTTTTAAAAAATATTAATGAATATTGTGCATAATATATATTTCAATATTTGTGTATATCAGCGGGTTTCTGTTTTAATGCAGAAATTCTGTTTATAGACATCAAAAAATACCAAAATCTATGCCCAGATTTTAAAGTTTGTTTTTTACCGTTTTACGTATTTATCTAAATTTTGGAGATTTAAGATCAGCAGTGTAAAAAATATAAAAAAAAATGTTTTTCCCTTTATTATAACAGAAACCAAAATTTGGCATTAAGAAGACAGACCCAAAAAACGTGTCGACTGGTGTAATTATATTTATTATTTATTGCTCATACTCCCAGTTATGTAGATTTAAAGCAGAAATGTGCAAATATATATGAAGGAAAATACGAGCATTTAACGAATATTTTCTACAAAATCGAGTTTAGGCTCCATTAGTTTTTTCGTTCCGTGCAGTGACGAATCAGCTGTTTCGTTCATTGTTTGTATGAGGTGCTTTTTTGAAAAACGCGCTATCCATTAACCATAAGCAAAACAGCTGATTCGTTACGGCACGGAACGGCAAGACTAAGTGAACCTTTACACGATGAAACTTTCTGGATCGATAACAAACCATTTACGCTTTTTTTAATAAATAAAAATAATAATAAAAAAAATTTTGACCGATTTTTAGATAAGTTGAGTTCGGCGTAACTCTATAAATTCGGAACTCATGTTAAATATTTAAAAAAAAAATTTATTTTTTCAAATTCTCCATTAAAATAATTTATTTTTATAATCTAATTTCTAGCATTTTCCAAATTCATTTAAGTAATAATAAATAATAACCTAAAAATGAACACAAAACCATGACTACTTCGCCCATCCTTTGGTAATATGTTCCATTTTTTTTATAGTCTATTATAGGAGAACAAATATTGTTAGTTTGGCATTGCTGCGATAGTGATAATATTTCTTTGCTGAACAGTTAGTTTGGATATCTACATATATGGTATGTGCGTCTATGTGCATTAGGGTTATAACTTTTTGCATGTTTTGCAAATATCAAATATTACGTGGCATAGCTGTGTAGACCTTGAAAAATATTAGGAATCAGAATCATTTTCGCGGTCGTTAATTAATTTCCAGCACCAAAAGCAGTGACAATTTGATAACATTTTTTTTTTTAAATTTAAAAAAAAAAAAATGTAGCGTTTACTTAAAATTTCATAGATTATTGTTAAGTACTTATACTATCATCAATACATAATTGTTCTTATCATTCCAACATATATATACACGCAGAAAAAAACTTGGGAAATTGGTAATTGTACTACTACATAAGTTTTTTTTTTTTTTTTTTTTTTTTAAATAAGTTTTTGTACAAGTGCAATTATAATTCAAAATTATGTAGGTCTCAGCGCCTTATAGGCATTATTGAGACGAACTGGCAAATTTACATAGGTGTCCATATTACAAGCTATTTTACACAAATAAAATTAATTTTGCAAAAACAGAAAAAATAGAAAGCAGATACACTAGAAGCGTTTCCAGGTTTCCAGTGATTTAAAAATCGAAATTCTATTTGTTAGAAGTTCTTGTAAAATGTTTACAAATTTTTGTAAAATATATACAATTGATATATTTTACAAGAAATTTGTAAAACCTATTTTGAAACTTATGTAGTTGTACAATTACTAAGCACTTGGATAATATTCCCTCAGTTTTTGCTGAGTGTACACATATTTAAATAAAAGGAGGCTTTTCGAAATTGGTTTCGATGCGAAGGTTTTTGTTCCGAATGGACTTAAAAAACCCGTATTTATTATCATTGCAATATTTTCCTGTAGCCTTTTCGCAATAAAAAAGTTATAACCCTAATGTGCATGATATATAACAATATTTGTGGAATGTTTGGTAAAAATTAAGATAATTCCATCATATAGTTATACATAAATATGTAAATATATTAAATTCCAATAATATTTTAATGGATTTTTTTTTAGACTTATCATAAATGTAATTAAATTCATTGTTGTTTTTAATTTGAATGCGTATACTTAATATTCAATTGTTTAATATAAATCATACGTATGTGTGTTCAGGCAAGTGGAATAAAAAGAAGACTTTTTGAATTATTTTTTTTATTTAAAGGATTTGTTTTCGGTTATAATTAAAAATAATAAAAATATTTATGGATTCTTAATGCACATTAAGCTGTTTAATGTTATTTAATTAATAACACTAGGTTACATACGATATGTTTTAAACAAAATGAATACATTTTTTTTACTAAATTTTCACTTTTCACTAAAATATATAAGTACGTAAGTAAGACAAAAAAATTTTCAGTAGTAAAATGGGGGTCAAAAAAGTAATGTGGCAATATCGGTAAATTGGTATATTATTTATTTCTCTTTTTCTTTTTTTTTTTTAAAACTGGGTCTAGTCGTTCAAAAACATGTTATCACTTTTTACAATTTATGACTTAGAAGACTTTTTTATACTGAGAAATTTTCTTTAGTAGTTTTTAATTTTTATTAAATAAGAAGAACTTTTTTATTAAATTTTATGAAAGATTGCATCAATTTAATAAAAAGTTTTAATGGACGAGTTCCAGTGACATTTAATAGATATAATGCAAAAAATCAGTGTAGCAAGGAAAAGTTTAAAATATAAAGTTTTTCTTTGTGTTCATGTTTTGTTGAAAAAAAAAAAAAAAAAATATTCCGGTCAATATTTTCAATATTATATTTTATTTACATATCTTCTGAATGACGAACTAATATCAGCAAAAAATCACATAGTCTGAGAGAATTATTTGCTTTAGATCTATGAATTGTCACTAGAATTCGTCCAGTGAAACTTTTCATTAAAATAAAGCAATTTTTATTTTAATTTATTGAAAACTTTCATAGTATTTATTAACAATTTCGTACGACTAATGAAAAAGTTTCATTAAAACTATGAATCTTCCTCACAAAGTTTAACAAATTTTGCATTCACATTGTGAAGAAAACTTCTTATGTTTAGTGAAAAAATTTCATTAAAACTCGTCCAAGAATCCGAATTTTTGAGATTATGTTCAATTTTGGGTAAAGTTTTAGTACTATGAAAATGAATATTATTCAAGTTCGAGGCCATACTCTATATTTCGTTATTAGGATATTGTCCTAACAAATAATCTATAGAGTTTTTTGGTTTAAAATTTATTATTTAACAATTTCAGGAATGTACCCAGGAAAAAATTACACATTCCAAAGTGTGCCCACACTTGCTTACATATCCCATTGCCAAATTTAGTAACGGCAATACCAAACTCATTCCAACGATAGAGTCAAAAAAGCAAGTAGTATTGTAATCAATTCTTTAAATTTAAACCAGAATGCATGCACTCAATAACAAAGTAATTATTTACTTAAAAGAAAATAACAATGTTATTAACTTATATGTATAACTTTTTGTAATCAAGAAGTAATCATATACTTTTTCTTAATAAAAGGACGTTATTGGAAGTAGTTCCTCTTTTTGAAAAAAGAAGTTATACAATTTTAAAGAATTTATCTGATATATTTTTTCAAACAAATTTTTATTTGCAGGAAAATAATATTTAAAACAGAAATTGCATGTTGCCTAAATTTGGTTAAACTGTGGTTAGGTATAAATTAGGGAAGCGCACGTGAGCAGAAAATTGTGAGTGGAAGTTGAAATTACTGACGTTATCGTGAGTGAGTGTAAAAAAAAATTTCGATGGTGATAGTGCGTGAATCATATTTTTGTTTTTCAATTTGGAATTGTTCTTTTTTTTTGAAAAATTTTCGTTTTCGTGGTTTATAGCTCCAAAATTATGACAAACCCATGTTATCATAACAATTCGATGTTTCACTTTTTAGGATTTTATTTCCGTATGAGTTTTGATCGTTATATTTGAGTGACCTAGGAGAATCACGTGTGAGTAAAAGTTGAATTTACTTATGGAACTACTTCTTTTTTTTTAAATGTAAGTACTTCTTATTTTTTCTAGGGAACTATTTATTTATATTTTTTGTGTAAGTACTTCGTAGTTTTACAATGGAACTATTTCTTTGTTAAAAAATGTATGTAGTTCTTAAAAATATAAAGTAAATGGTTCTTTGGTAAAAAAATAATCAATTCTAAAGAATCAATTATTTTAGTCTCACGCCCTGTTAAAAGAATCGAGTAAGTAATCTAGTAAGGAATGCGTTCTGCCCGAAATGCTTGATTACAAACCCGCTTACCTTTTTGTAAATTTTTTGCTGGGAATTGATAGATCTATTTCGGGAATTTTCTAGGTTCCCATCATCAGAACAAGATTTGAAAGCGGTAATAATCCCACGCCAAACATCAAACATTCATATAAACTAGTTTACTCACCACATGAGAACTAATATATGAGCTTGAAGTTAAAGATTATAACAATTAAAGGTCGAAAAAAAACATAATTTTTAATTTTTTAATAAAAATTAGATTAAACTTGTTTTAGTACTATATTAGACAGAAGTGTTAGTAGTATTTTAGTTAACGTTAGAACGTATTTATGTTCTGAGTTTTTCGATTAGTTGTTTACTTAATTTAAGTGGCATGCCGCTAAAATATATTAAAAAACAACAAATCCAGAAGCAATAAAGGGTGTCAAAATAACAAAAAGGACAATATATTCTTTTGTAGTTAATAAGCCTCCCCTTTCCATTACATACAGATTTCTGCATAATTTGTTTCAACGTAATGCCTATAAAACTAAATTTTAAGAATTCCATAAACTGTAATACATGCAAGAACGCTGTTACTTTAATAGTGCAACAAAACAGCCAGCTTTTCACCTGTGTCTATAGTGAATCAAACTATTCGGATAACTAGCACTGTGTCCCATTGATAATAGTTATACTAAAAAAGCGACCTAGTCGCACTTTTCAAAAAGTTTAACAAATTTTTCATTCACATTATGAAGTAAATTTCTTATGTTTAGTGACAAAAACTCATTAAAACTTGTCTAAGAAATTATCTCTGTGTACACAATTTAAACTATCGGAATTTTTGTGAAAATTTTCAATTTGTTTGGACGGAAGTGTAGTAGTATTTTAAGCAATGTCAGAGCGCATTTCTGTTGTGAGGTTTTCAATTAGTTGTTTAATTAATGTAAGAGACATGACGCGAAATTTTATTAAAAAGCTACAAAACCAAAAGCAATAAAGTGGGTAACAAAAAGTAACAAATAACACAGTATATTCTTTCGCAGGTAATTATTCCCCTTCACTAGATAAAGATTTCTGCATAATTTGTTTCTACGAAATGCCTAAAAACTAAATTTAAAGAATTCCGTAAACTGCAAAGAACGCAGTTACATGAATTATTAAACAAAACAGACAGCTTTTCACCTGTGTCTATAGTGAATCAGACTATTCGGATAACTAGCACTATATCACATTGATAATATTCTCAAGAGTGACCTAGTGATCAAATCTGCAGTTGTTGTTAAAAACAACTTTTTAAGACTTAACATAACAAAACTTTTTAAAGGGTACTTAATGTTTCAGCGAATTTGCATTTTTAAACGAATTTAGAAAGAGAGATAGTAGAGCTTTACAATTTTTTTTTTAATTTTGGCTACTCTTAATTGCAACAGAGTATTTAAAATCAACACTTTTACTTTTTTTTTAAAAAGTACATATAATACAAATAAAACAAGCGTTCGTTCAATTAAATCGCCTTGAAATTGTTCAAGTTATAATTTTTTTTATAAACATGCCTATTCTGGAGGCTTTATTTTTTCTAAAAGTCCGGGTTGTAATGAGAATTTTAGCCAGATTGAAATACTAGTTTCAACCTAGCTAATATGTTTGATTTGCTTTATTTTTATAAAATAATATCGATGCAAAATGTTTTAGTTTTTGTATTAAAAAACAAAAAAAAAAAAATTACAAAAATTGTTTATTTTGACTTTTTATATTTTC
This sequence comes from Delia radicum, assembly GCA_021234595.1. NCBI lineage: Eukaryota > Metazoa > Arthropoda > Insecta > Diptera > Anthomyiidae > Delia > Delia radicum. The sequence continues at coordinate 25,924,958 of CM037853.1, forward strand.
ATATATTTAGTAAGAATATTGTTCTCCCCCTAGTCCAAAAATCTAATATGATATTGTCATAGTAGATTTTAGTTGTTGCTTTTCAAAAAGTTTGATCATTTTAATCATTGTTTCATTAGTATTACCCAAATCTTCAGTTGTATGCAATAGAAAAATATAATTGGCTTTACTTAAACCGAGACATTATATACAACATACAAAATAAACTCTATGAGAATCGTTTTGTCTGTCTTAGTCTAAAAGCTGCATATTACGGCTCTTCTTAACAAACACTGTTTTGTTGGGATATATTCTGTTTTTAAATTGTAATATGTGCGCCCCGGTAGGCTAGTTAGTAGCGTGCTGGCTTATCCGTGCAGGGGTCGTGGGTTCGATTCCCACTAGAGGCACTGGTCTGTTTTTCGCAACAACGCACCGAAGGCCATATTAGCTAGTGCTCGGTTAGGGTAATAGTTTTGTAATTATATGATTATTAATTAATAAAAAAAAATAAAAAAAATTGTAATATTGTAATACAACAAACTCACAATCATGTACTGATATACAGAGTATATCGACATGTAAAATTGTTGTTTTACAAATAGTTTTGATTTTATAATTAGGGTTACCAGATCAGGCAGTCTATACACTAAGGCGGACAAAAAGATTCTCATAGAGTTTATTTTGTCTGTTGTATTTTCTCTCGGTTTGAGTTAAGCCATTTATTATTTTCTTATGCAGAAAACTGAATTGTATTGTCTATCATGAAAACTATCATATGACTATATCGTATTAGATCTTTGAAGTTAAGTTAGAAAAATATCCCACTAAATATATGAAAATATAAAAAGTCCAACAAAAAAACAATTTTTGTATTTTTAATATAAAATTAAAAAAAAAAAATTTTTTAAACACTTTTTAAAATAAAAAAATACTAAAATTGTGGAAACAATATTGAAAACATTGAAAAAAATCAATAATAAAAGCATATTGTTAAATTTGAAGTACATATTTTACGATTTTAAATACATATTTTATGTATATGCAACAGGAATATAAATGCATTAAACTCCGAGTCCTAGTCATTACTTTCCAGCTTTCGAAAATTAAAAATAAGTAGTTATATATGTACTTACTGGAAGTGGGAAAATAATGAGTCCAAAAATATATTCTCCAAAAATATTTACATTAATCATTTATATTTAAAATACGCTGATGATATACAAGTCTTATTTTGTGGCAAGAAACAGAATGTTCCTGTTTTTCAGTCCATTGTAGATCATGGTATGCAGTGTATTTCCGACTGGATGTCTAATAACAGATTTTCTATAAATGCTATGAAAAGTAAGGCCATGTTATTTACCTCTACCCGCAACTGTGTACTGGATATGACCATATCCATAGATAATGTTCTGTTGAATTCTGTGATCGTGTGAAAATTTTGGCGGTAATTATTGACAATGAATTGGATTTTGAATCTCATGTATCTCACCTTGTATCCACAGTTAACTTCAGTCTAAGTAGACTGTATAATATTAATTTGTATCTGCCATTGCATGTTAAGCAGAATATTGTACATGGCTTAATAATGCCTTTGTTTATGTATTGTGTTCAGGTGTTTTCAGGTACAACTGCATTTATTATGAATCGGCTGTACATGCTGTTTAAAAGGGCAATTCACTACGTATATTCTTTGCGTATTCGAGATCGTGTTTCTCAATATGTGGAACGGTTCTTAGAAACATCCTTTTGTAATTTTATTAAGATTCGTTCACTACTTCATTTTTATACAATCTTTCGTAATGGTTACCCCACATTTTTAACTAGGCTCTTTACATTTGCCAGGTCGAGATTTTTTCAAATGTTTTTACCCCGTAATTCATCATGGTTGGAGCATTCTTATCAAATACATGTTATACACTCATTTAATTATTTACCCATAGCGTTAAGGTACTTTAACGAAACATATTCTACCCACAGAAATAAACTTGTTCAGTATAGTTGCTCAAATGGCATAATTTAGTTCGGTCTAAGCAAGGGCACGTGAGTGAACACTAAGTCACTCAGGCTCACAAGAGAAAAACTTCACTCACGCATAACCATACACAAAAATTATTTTTTTTTAATCACTTACGCTCATGTGCGTAAATTCAGATTTTGACCTGATTCTCGTGAATCAAGGAAATTCACGTAATAAAATATTACCGGAGAAAAATAAAATGTAAAAATTAAAGTTAATAGTGAAAATTGCTATAAATACTGAATTCTGGCATTTATTTTAGAAATCTCAATATAATAAATATATTAAATCTACGAAATATTTCAAGGAATTATTTATCAAAAGTGAAATACTGTGTTGAATGTCTACTCACACACAGTCACTTACAAAAATGTTGACTCAGGAACGAAAAAAATTTTTCTACTCACACTCAGTCACGTTCACGTGAGTAAAATTGGGTTTCACTGACTCATGTGATTCATGTTTCACTGACTCGTGTGATTCATGTTGTTTAACACAATTGGCCAGAACTGTGTCCAAAAATTCTTCTTTATTTTACTTTGAATTCTTTTTCTATTTGCTTAAATTCTGTTCGTGACGTATAATTAATATTAACTACTTAAAAAACCTCAATTTATTGCTCATACGCCTAAGTGCAGCTAATAACAATTTACTAATGAATTATAGTGAAAAAAAAGCGAAAAATAGTGATAAAAGAAAACAACAATTTTTAAAGAATTTTGTAAAAAAAAATGTAAGAAAAATGCATTGAAACATTAATTATCTTGTAAATGTCTGGCATTTTTTTTGTGCATTCTCTCGTCTTTTTTTACAATTTCCTTAATTTGATTTTTTACTCGTTAGTTTTCTAGTTTTTGAATTTTTTTTGTTTTGCTTTGTTTAAGCCAAGTGCACTTGAACATATTACTTGGCTGTTTGTTAGCAGCACCAGGCATCAGTTGCAGTGGCTGGCAGTAGAACTCTGTTTTACTAACAAGACTGATATTTAATACTTTGTTACTGGCTACAATTTATCCAATTTTTTTTGTGACTTCTTTGTTTTTTTCCTGGTTTCTTTTATCTTCATTTTAGTTAAATTTTGTGGTTATAGTTGTTGTTTTTACGGCTAATACTGTAACTATTTTCGGTTATTGTTGTAGTTGTTTGTTTCTTTTACTACACCATTTTCAATAGTATTTCAGAATTAATTAGTAATAAGTATTTCAGAAATTATCAGTTGTATTTCTGAAATCGTCCATTGAATTTCAATTTTATCAATTGTACATTAGAACTTATCGCTTGCATTTCAGTTTCATCAACTTTTTTTTAGAAATTATCAATTGTACAAATTTGATATACATATTTATTAACGGAACACTATCTATGTTACCATCATCAAAACACGCTTTTAAAGAAGTGACAATCGCATGCAAACATCAAACATTCATATAACCTAGTTTTCCACTAAACCTAAACCTATTTATCTTCATTTTCATAGCACAATTAAAGGTCGAAAAAACATAATTTTTATATTTAATAAAAATTATATCAAACTTGTATAAAAGACAAAGTACCGTCTTGTTTACTCCCCCTGCGTGTATGATATATCTACCAAAGGTAGAGGGTGCACATAGCAAATAAGTTTTCAATTTATTTTTGATCAGCGGTAATAATCTTTAACTACGAACTCATATATTAGTTGTCATTTAGTGGGATAAGAATGATATGAATGTTTGCATGGGATTGTAACTTCTTTTAAAACGTTTTCTTATGATGGTAGCTTGGAAAATTCTCGAAATAGATCTATCAACACATTCCTGAAAGTGGTTAATTAATAAATTTGAAAACAAAAACTCTATAGATTATTTGTTAGAACAATATCCTAATAAAGAATTTTAGGGCATGGCCTCGAACTTGAATAATTTTCATTATCAATTGTATTTCTGAAATTATCAATTGAATTTTAAAAATGTTCATTTACTTTTAGAAATTACGAATTGTATTTCTAAATTATCAATTATATTTCAAAAATTTTCAATTGTATTTCACAAATTATCAATTTTATTTCAAAAACGATTAATTGTACACTCAAAAAATAAATTAGTAGAAAAGTTAGTAAAACGTTGTGTAAATCAAATATACTATTTTCCGCAAATTTTGTGCTGAAATTGTGTTTTCAGCTAAACTTTTAGTTATACATATTCAGCACTTAACTGTTTTGAGCTGATGTTTTACTATTATTTTACTAATTTATTTTGCTAAAAAAAAATTTTACTGATAATCACATTAAAAGTGTGGACGACAACCAGATATACGCAGTACGCGTGTCAAGAAAAAATACAACTATTGTAAGACATGTAAAAAACTAAACCATGGAAGATTTTTGTATTTGTTATTCAACAATGTGTGTCGTATACATATAAATTGCAGATTAAAAAAATTTAAATTTTTTGTTGTCACCGGCTTGTCAAACAAATTGTCTATTAAAGAAACTAAAGACGAAATAAAATATTTAAATGTAATATAGAATATTAAATGTGTATTTGTAAACTAAATGCTTATACTGCTTATTAAATGCTTATACTGCTTAGTAATGTAGTGTGGTAAAATTGCAAAAATATATGCGTTTAGGGAGACAGACTAAAGCGAAAGACAATGATACACATCTTACGTAATTTTTTATGTTTCTTGTTCTTATTGCGAAAAAGAATCTTTCATATTTTGTTATTTCTTATTTTTCGCTTCTAGAAAGATGCCATCATTTAGAAAATCATTGATGTAAGTAGTTAAAAGATAATTTGTTTATGTAATATATAGTTATTTCTATATATTTTCAAATATAAAATTTATTTGTGTCGCCACTGTGGGTGTATAAACATTTTTATATTTTTTTTGGCGTATTGATAATTATTTTTAAAAGAACAAACAATTAAAAATGTTAGAATTTTCAAGAAATAAATTAACTAAAGTTAAAATTTTCCAACAATATTTTTAGTTTTTTCGGTCCAATAATATTCATCAATAATTTTATTAACTTTTTTAATTTTGAATCAACTAAGTATTAGCAAAAACTTAGCTGAATCTATTAACTTTGTTGCTACAAAACAGCTCGCTAACTTTTAGCAAAATAATTTGCTGACATAAGCAATTTTTTTTGCCTGCACCCTTCTGACTAAAATTTGGCTGGCTCAACAAAATTTTTTGCTGACTTCACTAATTTCTGTTTTTAGTGTATTTCCAAAATTATTAATTATACTTCAGAAAGTGTCAATTATATTTCAGAAATTATTATTTGTATTTCTGAAAAACGAATGAAAAACTTTTAACAATTTCTGAAACACTACTGATTATTTCTGAGATGCAATTTATAATTTCTAAAATACAATTGACAATTTCTGAAATACAATTGGTTAATCTGAAGTGCAATTGTTAAATATCATATACAATTGATTGTTTCCGAAATATAATTGATAATTTCTGAAAGGCAATGGATAAATATGAAATACGAACGATAATTTCAAAAATACAATTGACAAAACTGAAATTCAAACTCAAACAAAAATCAAACTTTGCTCTCTTGCAATTCTTCCCTAACTGCGTAAGCACCATCTATTGAATAAACAAAGAATATATCATAGATGTGGCATCACTTACAACATATGGGAAAACAGTGGACATTAGAGTGAGATAAGTTTCTTAAAATATAACTGTTGTGTTGTTGGAGTTGTACTTCTGAGATTATGTATGCAAGCACAAAACACCGTGTATTGAGTAAAACTAGTTTTAATCACAACAAAACTCGACCTGACGATAGATCAGTGCGCTAAAGCGCTCTGTCTAACGTGTAGTGCGAGTGCATGTGGCATTAGAAATCAGTTTATCTTTACCACGGTCAGTGATTGCACAGAAAATTTCATATAGACGCAATCGAACAAATAAAAACATAACAAATATTACATTATTCAAAAAAAAAAAAAAAAAAACAGGGTCACTGACGAAAGTTCAATACCAGAAACTGCTCAGTCTGATTCAGAAAATTGAAAATTTACAATGTAGTTATGATTTTTAGAAAATACACTCATTCTTCTCTACCACGCCGTTCACAATTAAAATTAAATAAAATTGCATATTAATTATAGTATTAATTGCAATTGTCTGAAAAAGACGTTTAAATTCAAACTCAAACAAAAACTGAAAAACAATTGACAATTTTAAAATCTGAAATGCGATGGTTAAATCTGAAATGCAATTGATAATTTCTGAAATGCAACTGATAAATCTGAAATATAGTGAATAATTTCTGAAACACAATTGTTAAATCTGAAATACAATTGTTAAATCTGAAATACAATTGTTAGATCTGATATACGATTGATCATTTCCGAAATATAATTAATAAATCTGATATGCAGTTGATCATTTCTGAAATACAATTGTTAAATCTGAAATACAAGTGTTAAGTCTAAACTACAATTGATAATGGTGTATATTTCGTTAATATTTTATGTTTGTTTTTCAGTTTTGCAAAATTTTATGCATTTATTTGTTTTGCAATTTCGTTTGTGTGTGTGTGTGTGTGTGTGAGCGAGTGTGTGTGTTTTGGATTTGTGTGCATTTGTATGTGTTGTTTTTTTTTTGTATGTATTTGTGGTTACTTTGACCAGGCGTTCAGGCTTAGTTAATCTTTTGGCAAACATTGGCTTTTGTGATACACTGAAAACCACAACACAGCGCAAGATTTGTGTCCACAAATCTATTAATTTTCGTTTCAGTTATTATTGTTGTTGTTGCTGTTCTTCCTTGCTTTAACTCCCTCTGCTTTTCCAGTTGTTTCAGTAATAAAAACTATAAAACCAACTCTTATTTAGGTATTTCTGTTTATTTTTTTTTTATTTCATTTACCACTATAATGCTATTAAATTGTTCTACTGTAGTGATGTTGTTGAAGTTGAATCCTGTACATACAATTCGTTTAATTTTATGTGGTTTTTTGTTTAAAACAATGACTTTGAAAAATGTTGTTTACAAAAAAAAAAAAAATAAAAATTTATTCAAAACTTAAATTGAAAAAATTATTTCGTGGTTGGCTTAATTTATAAAATGTTATATTTTCCTATTGCATTAAAAAAAAAAACACAAAAAGCTTTTAACAATATAAAAGATTTCCTTAGGCAGGAATGAAATCCGGATAGGGACACGCCTACATCAGATTGCTTTTCACAATTTGTTAAATAAGTTTTGGGATTTTAGCACATTTAACTACAATAAATGCAAAAAAAGATTATGTTCGTCTAAATCTTTAATGGAGTGCCCATAATATATGGGAATTGGGGACCCTGTACCTAACGCAACATTCGTACACATTTCCAGTCAAAATTAGTAAGGAAACCTTAACATTTTTTTTTCACTTGCGTTTATTTTTTGATAGCATTTTAGTAACTCCATGTTTATTGCAAAAAGTGGGTTTAGTTGCTTTTCTGTTTCCAATTTGTTGGAAAAAATAGAACTCATTTTTAACTACATATATCTTAAAAATTGCAAAAACCTGCGATTTGGAATATTATTTTTTAAAGCGATTTTTTTTTTAACGGAAATGGAATAATTACTGTAGTATTTTGTTGATAGTTGTTATGTTGAAATATCTGCATTCCTTTTTTTTTTAGAACCTTTAGTATTATTCGTAACGCAAGATATTTCTCCATTAAAAAATAGTTTATGCAATTTTTACTCAAAATTACATTAATAGCCAAACATTTTCATACTGATTATTTTATTTCATACATTTATACATAAATCTAAAAGGCCGTAACTACAAATTTTTTGACTTTTACAGGAAAAACAAAAAACATTATAAAAACAATAATACTTAAAGTTTAGTTCCCAAATTTTAAAATTATGCTTAAGAAACAAAGGTGAATTTGTTTCTGAGAAAAAACAAAATCATGTAGAAGTAGTAGTTTTTAACTAATGTAGTTACGGCCTTTTGTAGTCGATTTTTCTGAAACCAAAAGTGCGTAACTAAAATACAAAAATTTATCCAAAAAATAAAACAAAAGTTAAAGATAAAGATAAAAAATACGGCTTTCCGACAGTAGCTCAAAAAGTTTTATGTCCTTTATATATATTTATTGTGAGTATTTTTAAAACAAAACTCATTTCAAAGGCTTATTGTAAAAACACGATAAGCCACACTTTAGTAAAAATTTATTTTCGCCTTTTAAAGGTTGAAAATATGAATAAAATATGACTTTTACTCTCGGTACTTGTAATAAGTGGTTAAGCAAGGATTCTATCAAATATTAACTAATGGATGTCTAAAAAACAGCAAAAATCCATAGAACAATAAATGTGGCTTATCAAGTTTTTACGATACGCAATTAATGTTAACTATTTAAAAATTTTCCGCCAAAATTTATGAAATTAATTTATTTATTCCGAGAAAATAAAATAAAATTGTTTTAAACAACAAAAAAAGTATAAATCATAACATAAAAGTCAAAAAAATTCCACAACGCGACTTTCTGGTTAATGAGTACATTGAAATAGCAGTTACGGACTTTTGCTTTTCGTTCATAAAATTGGTGTTTTTGCACATAAACGTGTAAAATGTTGTGGGATGGTGTATTTTGTTTAACTACATCGTGGTCAATTAAAAAAATAATTTTTTTGTTAGTTACGGCCTTTTGGATTTTAGGCGATGATATCATTTTGACTTATACATTAGTAATAATTTTTAAGAAATTTCTGTAGTGATGAAAGGAACCCCCATTTTTTGTCCAAATCAAGATACTGCATCCCAAAAGCCTTTGGTTCAATTTCCACAAAATTTAAAATATTTCATTTCATTTATTCAGTCTGTGAAAACAAAAATTCCTTACAGACTATGATTAAATCAAAAATTTAATATAAATAAATATAATATCTTCAATATAATATAGCTTGATTACTTAAAAACTATATTAAGAAACAGCTTAAATTTATCCTTGGACGTGGAAAACTCTATATAAGATTTGCGTTCATGATTCTGTTGTTGAACATGCCAAAAATAATTTGAATAATATGTTGCTGTATACATTTTTGTAAAGCAATTTCAAAATTTGTTGGCAAATTTAAAACTTTCACCGCAGGTCTTCAAGGGTTAAGCTATTCGGGTTTTCTCAAAGGTCTTCAGATAGTTAAGTTATTAGATTTTTCTCAAATTCGCACCACATAACTTATAAACGTAGTACCACTATATTCTCAACAATAATTGATACAAATTAAAAGTTGTTAAAAAATATATAAAAAGTTACACTTACTAATCAAAATGTGACACACTTTAAATATCGAAATAAAATATCTAGTTAACTTATTATATGCCGTAACATATTTTTTTTAGTTAAATCTACTTAATTTTGGTTTAGTTTTAAGTTTTCAGCCACTTGCGTAGACCGATATCGGAGTACTGATAACATACGATATTTTAAGTACCATAACGTGACATTAGAACATGTACAAAATCAAAATCACAGATTACCGTAAATCGAGCTTTGTTTGGTCTCGTTTACTAGTTGTTCATAGAATTATTTCAAAATATTTATGCATTCATAATATAAATATGTAACTAATCAATACCAAAGAGGAAATGTAATTAAAAGTACCTACCCAGCAAAATCTTTTAGAATAGATTACCTTTGAACCTGTTCTAGAAGAGTTTTTTTTGTTTTAAAGATGGAACCGTTTCCAGAACAGGTTTTTGGGAGTCAAAATGTAAGGTGTCACTGTCCTAGAACCAGTTCTATAACTGGTACTAGAACCGGTTCTAAAGCAACTTGTTATAGTTTGGAGGTAAGGAACCTATTGTAAATGGGACAAACTCGAGTTGGTATAATATTATTTTCAGAGACGCTTAGAAATATGTTAAAGAGAGACGACATCGGATTGAAAAACTATTTGGCGGTTTTACGGCCGCTGAACTCAAATCTAGCCTCAGATTTTTCAAATTCAAAATGCAAAGCCAATATGGCGGATGTTTTAAAAAGGTCCGGAATTTGCATATATATTTTTTTAAATTTATCCAATATTGCGGTTTGTTAGTTTTTACAAAAATCATCGATTTTTTTTTTTATAATATTAAAAGGATAATTTTAGAGGTACGAATCTTAGATTGGATTTCTCAAATTCCAAATGAACGGAATTGTTTTTTTTTTTTAAATCTAAAAAATGTAAACCTAGATATTGAATATTAAAAATGGCGGATAGGCAGACAAAAATATTTTCCTACTTTTTTCAATTAAATCGATTTGTTGAAAATTTTAAAAGATGCAAATTAAAAATTTATTAAAGCAATTAAATATTTGGTCAAATTTCGAACTTGGCTGACATATTTTTATACAATCGCTCAAAACAATATTTCGCAATATTTATGTATGAAGTTATTTCTATAAATATTTATGTATTAGTAATAAATATTTTAAATCCATTTTAATTATATTTTAATAATTCTCATTAGGTTTACTAAGTTAAATAATATAATTTCAATGGTTTAAATGTGAATATTAATTAATTTTAAAACATTATCATAAAATTCATTATGAAATTTTTGAAGTTAGATTTTGTTTAATAAAAATTTAAATTTTTTTTAACAAAAAACGCTTAAAATGAGTTAAAAATTATTTAAAAAAAAAAAAACTGGTTTTAACAAAAGGGATTATTTTTACAAAAATAAAATTTATAAAAAGTTTCAATAGAAAGAAAAAAACTAATTTCAGTGTGAATTAGTTCATTTAAGTATACATATTTCTATAAACTAAATGGGAATTACAAGCCGGTTTAAATTCAATAGTATAAAATTCAAGGTATAAAAAACATTTGGTATGTCAACGACACTTTATTCAATGGTTTTATAAATTTTTTTGTTTTGTTTTTTGGTTTGGTTTGGTTTCTCGGAAAAACGCTTGGTACGATATTGATCACTTTTTAATCAATGAGTTATTATTTAATTGAAAATTAATTCAATTAAAGGGCTTTAAATTTTTAATTGAATTGGAAATTTTCGTTGTTGGCAGAATTTTGGCAACTAAATTTATTGAATCGGAGGTGATTTTAATGGGTTTTTATTTTTTTGTGTGTAATTTGTTTTAAAAGTGTTAGGTTACGTATCAAATCGGAATATGAAATAAAATTTTCAAAATGCAAACTGGCGCATCAGATCAAATATTTTCTCGGAAGATTTTGGTGGTCGCTGAATACGAATCTTAAATCAGGTTTGAAATACTTAAAATGGCGGATTATTTTTTGGAAAAGTCATCGGATTTGTTGGAAATTATTTATCGCAATTTTTTGATAGTCGCGAAATATGACATCCGATTTTTGAAATAAAGAAGTGCGAATCTAATACACTTTTCAAGTGAATTGAAATTAGATTTTAAGTATTTAAAATGGTAGATAAGTTTATTGAAAATTCTCGGAAAGTCGCTTGGTGGTCACTTAATAAAAATTTGAAATCAGATTTGAAATATTTAAAAACATTAAAAAAATTTTTTGATAATCGCTTATACGAATTTTTGATGGTCGCCGATTTTTTAAATCAAAGATGGCTGATGTATATTACAATTTTAAAATTCAGCAACCCTCATGAATGAATATTTTCTTTAAACTAATGAAACTGCTCTTCACAAATAAAACAAAAAATTTCTTAAAATACTTTCACTATTTTTTATGAAACAATTTTTTAATGAAACTACCTAATAAAGTAACTAAATCTTTTAGTAAATAAAATGATATTTTCCATAAAATTGGTATAAAACTTGCATTAGTTTAATGAAAAATTTCAATGGACGAGTTCCAGTGCAACTTCATTATATTTATGCAAAAATTCAACAATACCATGCGGATAATACTCTCAGTGTGGGATACCTTCTCTCAGTAACTAGAAACTTGTTTAAAGTTAAAACTATTATAAGTCTACAAAAATCATAACCAGGTTAAAAACAAACTAAAGAAATTTTAAACTTTTAAAACTCCTGTCGACATTGCAATTTTTTTTTTTTGCGAATATTATAAAAAAACACAAAAAAAAAAACGTTAAAAAAGAAGCCTTACACAGACAAAACTTAATATTGTAAGAAAAAAATCTATGTTGTAAATCTATTTCCTAACAACTTAACAATATTCCCCTTCAAATCATCTTTCTCCCTTTTGTAAATAACAAAGAGGTAAAAGAAATGAAAAAAAAAAACTTAAAATACTTATATATACTCATATAACTTTAAGTCTCTTAATACAAATACAACATTTTCTACTTGAAAACATCAAAATAATGAGATGCAAGTGATCCGTTTCCTGAAAACGTTAAAATTACATTTTCAACACTATGTTAAAACTTTCATTGCATTACTGAATGAAAAATGTTAAATTTATTATATTCTTTTAGTTTTTCAAATTTCTTTTCATACACTTATTATTGTAGAATTTATTATATATTTTACATTCTTCATTTGGTACATGCAAATAAAACTGAAGGTACTTTAAAGTACGTTATTTAAACTAAGCTGCAACATTTTCTATGTAATGTGCAACAACAAAGTTACATTTTATGGTAGTGTTGTGTTAAAATTTTGATAAGCATTTAAAAATTACTACACTCATACATAAAAACAAATTTAACACATACACTTAAGCATATATTTTAGCAGTTATATGCTCCCAATATATAAACACACAAACACACACACATTCATACATTTTTATTCTCATTCTAAAAATTTTGCTAATAAAAAAATTTCAGCAATTTTAGTTTAGTTAACGTGTTGGAAATTGCAATGATAATACATACCCATACTTAAACGCACACACTCATACACGGTCATATTTTAATACACTTAGATATTGCACTGCATATTTTCTACTTTTATAGCTTTGTGCTGAAGAGCTTTTTATTAGTTTGTATATTCTATAGATTTGTGTATGTGGTGATGTTGTTGGTGCTGATACTCGTTTTAGTTGTTTAGTTTGTTGTTGTTATTGCTTTTGTTGTTGTTGTTGCAATTATTGTATATAAAACAACACACATATAATAATATTTAGTCTGTGTGTTGGGTTTATTATCATGTTTGTATGTTTTTAGGATATAAAACAAAATCTTTTATCGTTCGAAACCAAATTTTTGGTATAAATTTTTAAATTGTTCTACATAAGTGAACGTTTATGGTAAATACAAGTTGTTGTACTAAATACATTGCCAAATAGTATTTAACAAGTATTTAATTTCAATAAAGTTTTATTAAGAATCTGTAAAATAAATTGAAAAGAGTGCGCCACGGTAGGCTAGTTGGTAGCGTGCTGGCTTATCAGTGTGGGGGTCGTGGGTTCGATTCCCACCAGATGCACTGGTCTGTTTTCGCTACAACGCGCCGAAAACCTTAGTAGCTAGTGCTCGGTTAGGGTAATAGGATATAATTTCTAATTATATGATTATTAATTAATAAAAAAAAAAAAATTGAAATGAACCTGATCAAAAAATGTTATCCTTCAAATATGAAATCACATCGCATTTGACATAGATCTTTATTTAATCTTATTCAAGTTTATCTCAAAATTGGGGTATGAAGTAGTATCCCATTAGATAGCTCAAATATATAACTGGAATAAATTAGATCAAAATTGATATCCAATAATATGTAATTAATATCCTGATAGATGCCGAAATATTGCATGGAATTTATTTACACTAAACAGTTGAAATTTTTCACTTATTGTCATATATGGGCACATATATGAATTAATATATGAATTCATATATGTTCATAGCTGACATTTAAGGGTATGCGAACATATATGGTTATACATGGTCATATATAAATGTTCATATATGGTCATCTATTGTCTTTTTATTAAAAAAGAAAAGTGAAGTGAACTCGTCGTATTAGATAAATATTTAGAAACAATTATGTAAAATGGTTTTATTATAAACTAATAAAAAAAAAACTACAGAAACTAGCGAAAAAGGGCTACGTCGTAGGTCATTTTTAAGAAATCTATTAATTAACATTAATAAATAATTAATTAAAATAAAAACTCTGTAGATTATTTGTTAGGACAATATCCTAATGAAGAAATATAGAGTATGGCCTCGAACTTGAATAATTTTCATTTTCATTGTAAAATAAAAAATATTATGAAAATGAAAATTATTTAAGTTCGAGGCCATACTCTATATTTCTTTATTATGATATTGTCCTCACAAATAATCTATAGAGTTTTTTTGTTTTCAAATTCATTATTTGAGCCTTTCAGGAATGTGGTGATAGATCTATTTAGGGAATTTTCTAAGTTCCCATCATCAGAACACGTTTTGAAAGCGGTAACAATCCCATGCCAAACATCAAACATTCATATAAACTAATTTACTCACTACATGAGAACTAATTAATATATGAGCTTGAAGTTAAAGATTATCACCATTGATCAAAAAATAAATTGAAAACTAGTTTTTTGTGTGTATGTCTATATTTGGTAAATATTCAATACACGTTTTTGTTTACTTTCCTTTTGACTTGTACATTTGTTAAAAAAAAAAAAATGTACAGGAGAAGTAGTACTTTGTCTTTTATACAATTTTGATATAATTTGTATTAAAAATAAATATTATGTTTTATCGACCTTTAATTGTGCAATGAAAATGGAAATTATTCAAGTTCGAAGCCATACTCTATATTTCTGTATTAGGATATTGTCCTAACAAATAATCTATAGAGTTTTTGTTCACAAATTTATTAATTGACCACTTTCAGGAATGTGTTGGTAGATCTATTTCGCGAATTTTCTAGGTTCCCATCATCAGAACACGTTTTGAAATAGGTAACAATCGCATGCCAAACATCAAACATTCATATAAACTAGTTTACTCACTACATGAGAACTACATGCACAATTAAAGGCCGAAAAAATATAATTGTTGTTTTTAATAAATCTGTTTAAAATCTTTTTACTTATATATTTTTATTAGTTTTCCAAATAATCAAGCTCGACGTTGATTATTTGGAAAACTAATAATTTTTTTTTGTTCTAGCAATATGTTTTAATGCAAGTTTTAACAAAAAATAATAAGAAGTGTTGAAAACTTATTGCGCATTGCATCACTTGTGGGAAATCACAACAAAAAGCGATGTAAGCAATCAATGAAATTTGGCCTTTCATTTCTGCTCTTTAAGAACATATGCATCTTACCAAGCAGTATACGAAGCAGTAAGGATGCAGTAAACGGATTTTATTGCTTCATATTTTCCGCTGGATATGGCAACATATTTTGTTTTAGTGCATTTTTATATTTTTAGGTGGTGTAATATATGTTTTGAAATGTGATATACACAATGCCATCAATAAATTGATGTTTTTATTTTTTTATTTTATTAATCAATAATCATATAATTACAAGTTATATAATATTATATGGCCTTCGGCGCGTTGTAGCGAAAACAGACCAGTGCCTCTGGTGGGAATCGAACCCACGACCTCCGTACTGATAAGCCAGCACGCTACCAACTAGCCTACCGGTCGCACTAAATTGATGTTAATTTAATTAAATCTTAGCAAAAATTGTAATTTGAATAATTTTTATAAGCTCCATAAGTTTTGCACATGTTAAAGATAAATGATTAACGCAAATGGGTGTAGGATGCTCAAATTTCGCAAATTGCTGAAAAATTTTTTTGAAAATATATTGCCTCAAACTGTCGAAAGTTTTTGAAATTCCTCATATACATTTTTTACTCGGGCTTTTTCTTTCCTTAACTGCTTTAACAGAATGGAAAATAATTGTAAGTTAAAGGCTAATTATTAACAAAATAAATGAAAAGTTTAAAATAGATAAAAACAAGATTGCGGTTCTAGAACAAAATTTTCATTGAACATTAATTTAAAAACATTTTGTTAACATTAAGCATAAATAACTATGTATTCCATAAATTCTTACAAATTATATTAGATTAAAAATCCTATGTAGGAATTTTGTAATATCTAAAAAATTTTATGTATAACATCAAAAGTATAGATAAGATTTCAATTATCAAATTGTTTTTTATATCTTGTAAATATTCTTAGTATAATAAAAACCACAATTTATACAAAATTTATTTTTAAAATAAAAATAGTTTTAAATCCTTTTTTTTTGAGCTCCTTAAATTTATTTTTAAAAGATTCTTTAGGTTTTATTGTTCAAGACTATTCATTAGAGTTCGTCAGGAAAATTTGATTTTGGGATATCATCACTTTTTTTTCCACGGTCTTTCCATCAATAAAAATAATGGCTTAATTATTTTTTCTAAACTTCAACTCCTTCTACATGCGAGCGGTGGCCAAAAACTCTGCTTTAAGGTCCCTTTTACCACATACCAAAAAGGGATGTATTTACGGTTAGGAGCAAAAGTTGTTACAGGGTTCATTGTTTAGCAATATTGCTTAAATTTTTAACTAAGAAAGCAAATCAAATAATTTTGTTTTGCTTATTTTCTTTATTGATCTGTCCTTTTTAAGAATCAAAAACAAAATGTAAACTATTTCATATTATGAGTAAAATAATCGCAATCATATATATTTAGAGAAATGTTACACTTTTGCACCCGGTTAATATTTAATAGTTTTGATAGCTTTTTTTAAAATAAAGTTGAAAAATCATTAAATTTTAACTATTTTGGTATATTATTGGGTAAATTATAGTGGATACTGTCATCTGTCCCGTTAAAAATTGGGTACCAAATAAAGTTTTAATATTGGTCAGGTCGTAAGCTCTTTTTGTAGGCTAGCCATTGTAATTATGCTGAAATATTAAGTAATTCCAAAAGTATTTAATTGGATTCTTATCGGACAAAAGCACGGGCCATTTAGCATTGGAAAATATTTTGACTGGGTTGCTATAAATAATTTTTTATTTATGACTATTAAATTTACGAATTTGGCCGAAATTTTACATTTTTGGCTTTGCTCACAAATTTGAAGGCATTAATTTTTCTTTAATATACCATCGCTTTGAAACATCGACTGAAACATCGACCCTAGTTGGTAGCGTGCTGGTTTATCACTGCGATGGTCGTGGGTTCGATTTGCACCAAAGGCACTGGTCTGTTTTCGCTACAACGCACCGAAAGCCATAGTAGCTAGTGCTTGGTTAGCGTAATAGGATATAATTTGTAATTATATGATTATTAATAAATAAAATAAAGAAAAAAAATAAAAAAAATTGTGTTAATTGTGCAAAACGTATGCAGATAATATATTAAACAATACAAAGTAACTTCAATAGAATTTATTATAACTTGCTTCAAATCATGCAAAATTATTACGTTTTTTTTTTTTTAATTTGCTTCGAAACTATAAAGTCCCAGTTCAGGGTTATAGAAGAGTACGGTGGATAGTGCTTAATTAAAGTCACTTTAAAAAAAAATCACTACAAAATATAATTGAAAGGGAACTTTTAACGAAAAACTAGAAAATATGCAATAAAAATATGCATTTGAAGCAAAATAAGCAATAAAAAAGCATATATATGCAATAAAAAGGCATACTTTAAAACCAAATAAGCATAAATATGCATTTATAGCTAAATATGCATTAACAAATTGATGCCATTTTTACACACATTTTTGTAAAGACATTTTGTAAACCCTCTTCTCAGACTTAAAATAAAAAAAAATGCATTTGCATGAACTTCCGGTCCTTGATACTCTGATAGAATTTTCCTTAATAGTAGTTGGTCACTTTGGTGAACAATGAAGTAACCCCAACCCTGACTTTAACAGCGCCCTCTAGTGTGCAAACCCCACGCAAATGCAACTCAGCATAAAGTTTAGCTGTCAGCATTTGCTCTGTGATTACACACTTGTTCGTGAACTTTTACCCAAGCAACATCAGTCGACTTGTTTTTATAACTCGTAGCATAACAACACCGTGATTTAAAAAACCCCAACAAAAACCCAGTGGAAATAAATTAGTGAAATTTATAAACCTAAAATATAAAATATAAAATTAAAACTTAAACCTAAACATTTAATAAAACCCTAAATCTATTGAAATTAAAACCCTAAAACTAAATCGAACTTAGAATAAACCTAACATCAAATAACTTTGTATATAAAACTTTATATAAATAAAAATCCTTTTTATTATAACGTTTGCTAAAAATATATATTCTTTTTATTTACGTTGAAATTATATACACGGTAAAGTGCACTAACCTCAACTCTATACCCTAACCCCTCTAACCCGTCTCTTCAGTAGTAATGGATCGATTTCATTGAAACGGATTCATTAATTTGATGAATAATTTCACATAATACGTTTTTGCTGGGTTACCATAAGCCAAAAGTTTTTACACCATTTTTCTCAGCAAAAAATGCTTTTTAATTGTATGCCATAAAAAATACTTTATAAGTTTTTTATTAAAAATTAATTTTCCGTCCACTCTATTTGCACTTTTAAAACTGGAAACCCTGTTTTGTAAAATCGAAATGTGAATTCAAATTTCAAACAAATACAGCTCTTTCTGCTCTGTAGGTAAAGGTTCCATAAATCAGCGATTTTTGGCCGCCCCGTGCATTTGAAAGGAGTTGGTATTAAAAAAAAACAATAACGCAATTTTTGTTATTGATGCAAACACGTCATTTTAAAAACTGATGATATCCTAAAAACAAATAAATTTTATACTTCTCTGATAAACTATACAATTCATGTCGATATGTTGTATGTACAATTTTTCAATTTTAGTTTTATCTTATCCATACAAAATTATTCAACAGACATTGTTTGAATGTCTAATGAAATATAAAATTTATTTGATAATTTACAATAACATTTAAACTTTATTTTATGAATAGATAACAAACAGAAAGTAAGGGAAGTAAAAATATTATTGTTATTACAAATCAATGTAAAATATGTGAATTTTGTTATATTTTTCAATATAATTTTGTTTAAACACAAACTGAAAATAGAATAGAAAAATAAATGAAATATTAAAAAAAATAAAATTGTTATGCATGTACAAATAAATTACAATGCACTAGGTATTTGTTCGTATTAGGGTGGCATTTAAGTCAAATGTTTAAAGTTTAAGAAAGTAGAAACTTTCAAAATGAATCAGTTTTTTTAAATAATTGCAACTATTTAAGGGATTTACTCATTCCAGAAATCAATATAAACAGCAATTATAAAAAATAAAGAAATGATTTATTAAAAAAATTAAGTTTGCTGTAAAAGTACTGAATATTAAATACACTAAGAATACTATGTAGGTAAAGACCAGTGCAAATGTAGTTAAAAACAAATGAAATTTCACTTGAAGAAAGGACGATGTACATTTCAGTAAATTCAACTTTAACATTGTCATTTGTTTTGCAATGTTCAAAAAATAAACCATAATTGTAGTTAAAAATAAATACATATGCAGTAAAATATTAACAAACTTTAATTTATTTTATTTTTTTAAGTAAAAAAAAAAACTACTTAAATGTAAAAACATAATACAGTACTTTGATGTGGTTTGTTTTTTCAACTGAACCACAAATTTAGTCGAAAATTAAATTTATTATACAAATTACCTTTTTTTACATAAAAACACAGATTACTGTATTAAAACTTAAACTCCTACAAACAATTTACAGCAGAAGTTTCCTGAGTTCTAAAATTTAAAAATTAATTAAGCACACTCATTGCTATATGTGGCCTGATGGTAAGCGCTGGGTTTGGTTCTCAGCCACGACCCAAGGCGCTAAAGCTTTTCACGTGGTTTAAGCAATTTTAAAATACTTTGATCAACTGGCACGTTAAAAAATCTCTGACTGCGGCAGTCTGGTATATCCCTTGTGTCTGTTAAATTTTTCTATAAAAAATTTTCTTTCATCCTGTAAAAATTGACTCAAAAAAAATCTATAGTAACTAATTCTAATAACTAATTGCTATTGTCATTATATGATGGTTAGAAACTAATGTCCTTCCTAACGCTTCGGCCAGGAAATGCTTTTGGTAGGTGTTCGCCATTTTAAATGATTATGGACAAAACTGGCGAATGGAAAAAAATATTATTGAGCGGATTAGATGAGTGTAAAATTTAAAGAAAAGTCCGTAGTTAAGCAATGAATTCACTGTTCGGCCTCCGATAGTTCGGCCAAATCGTAAATAGCACGTATGCCGAACTTTTTACTTTATAGCTAAACTTCAGATTTTTCGGGTGTTTTACTTTTAAATTAAAAAAAAAACTTAAAGCCAGAAGTCTATTGTTAGATCTTTTATCATAAATTATGATGTGAGCAAGATTATTCAAGTTTATCTACTGACAGGTCCTTACATGTTTCATACCGATTTTTCCTTAAATTTTATACTCAAAATCGAATTAAATCGGCTCAATAAATATGTTTCCAATACCGAAATTTATTTTCATTACCTCAAGATCCGAAAAACCGACCAAATACAGTTTTTTGTCTGAACTGTTCGGTCGAACACTATCACAAACACATTATCTGAAAGCAATAAAAAATTTTTGTTGGCCACTTCATTGATTATTCTTTTTCTAAAGTTAAAATCGGATACTATGATAAAGCCACGGGTTCTTATCTGTCACTGTGCAGCCATCCGCTAAGGCTACAAAATGACACCCGACTATCAATATGCTGTATTTAGAAAAAGGCATTTAAAGCAAAGACATAATAGTTGTAAGTTTTATGTTATATTTCTTAAAAATAATAATTACAGTTCAACTAAAATTTGTTTTCTTTGCCATAATTATTTGTCTTTAATTTATATTTTTCAATCTCGACTATTAATAGTTATGGTCAACGAATAAAGTTATTTTTTTCATAATTATTAAACATCAATATATATTTTATTCCTCTGTCTGTAATAGTTACTTAAAAGTCAAAAAATAAAAGTTGGTTGTAATTAATACGGGTTAAGAAATATTTCTTTTTTATAATTTTCTAAAAATTGCGCTATTTTTTTTTTAGTAACAAGCCAAAATGAATAGGTCTTTTCTAAGTGATTTTAAGAAAAAAAAAAATCTTATGACAGATGTGGATTGTGCAACGTCAATATAATCTACATGAAACATTTCCATTTCAACATTTTCGAAGAAACACTTTATTTGCTTTAAATTGTCTGACCAAAGTTTGTGGAAATTGATCTATGCCCATTTCATGCATAGCATGGCTTTGCAGCGGACATATTTTTAACCGCCCAGTTAGACACTGCCAGTGGTACAAAAAATTAAACACTGGCATAACACTGGCTAACCGAGGAATTGTGAATAAATAACTGGCAGTACACTTGAGACGCTTTATCGTCGTTTCCAAAAAGTATAAATTAAAAATAATCGTAAATACTTTTAGCATGCTACATATGATTTTTGGCATTTTTGTATAAAATTGCGCTCAAAGTTTGGCAAGGCTGAGCATATTTTTGGAAATATATGTATAAAAATTTTTAAATGGTCAAACATCATTAATATTTTCTATGCGTTTAAGATATATATATACATTACATTCCCTATGGGGAATGGGACCGGTTCTGCGTGTGCCACAGGATCGGTCCCGTCATGTCAGAGACCGGTCCTCTGCTAAACCCTACCCTATGTAAACAACTGGCAACTTTAACATGGACTTGTCATAGGAGCGGGTCATTTCTAATGCTTTAAACCACATAGTGGCATGTCACAGGACTATTCAAAGATGAGCACCACAATAATGTCGCAAAAGGCGCATGTCGTATAAAATAAACGAAAACGAAACAGCTTCCAATGGGTAAACTTCTGGCCAACTGCCTTTTTCTTGTTAATAAGCATTCTGGTTAAGTGGTACAAGTGACACTGCTTAACCCACTTCAGTATTAAATTATACCAGTCCTGTGATAATTCCTTCTTTAACCAGTCACTTTTAGGTCAATTGACTCTTCATTCCCCATAGGGCAGTTATACATACATGCGCCAGATGTCTAACGTATTGTTCCAAAATGTTTTTCAATTGTACTACACTCATAGAAATAAACCTGTTAAAATAGCAGAAAAAGCTAATAAAATTAGTTAAAAATGACCTTGAGAAAAAACTGTTAAATTTAGCATATTTTTTTTGCTAAATATTAATAAAAGAAAGCACAGCAAAAATAAATCTATAAAATTTTAGTTATATTCGATGTGAATTTTAGTTAATTGAATATAGCATTGTACTCTGTAAAATTAGCAAAAAACTTTTACTAAATATTTGCAGACTCAAAATAGCAAACAAAATCTGTAATATTAACAAATTTTTTGCTTTATTTAAATCAAATTTAGTAGAATGCAAATAACAGTTTGTTTTGCTAAAATCAACAGAAATTTTTGTTAAAAAAATGTACATTACTGATTTCATAAGGGCAGACTTTAATTCGCATTAAAAAACAAAACAAAAAAAAAACTTTAAAAATTTCATATTTTTAATGATTTTTTTTTTTTTTTATTAATATTTAGTAAATGTTTTTTTGTGATTTTAGCAGATTATGTTGTTACTTTCAATTACCAAAAATTTAGCTGAAATATACCAAAATATTTATAAATTCAACAGATTTATTTTTGCTGTTCTTATATTACTAATACTTTGAAAAAAAAAATCTGCTCATTTTAGCAGTAATTTTTAGCTAATTTTTAGTAGCTGTTTTTGCTACTTTTACAGGATTGTTTTTATGAGTTTATAAATTATATGTGTCATACATATGTCATATATATTTATTTAAGTAAGTCCAATTTAATCTCAAGATGTCTTATTCGATCCACCAAAAATGCTTTATCTTTTTGGATCTAATTAGATCTAAATTTATTCCGTGGAATATTTTGGATTTTATTAGAATCTTAAATTATATACTATTGGATTCCCTAATTTTGAGATAAATTTTGATCTAATTTAATCCAGTAATATATTTGAGGTATTATCGGATATTACTGGATACCCCAATTTTGAGATAAACTTGGATAAGAATAATTATCGATTTATATCAAATGAGATCTGACTTTGTATTATAACTTGTTTTTCATCAGTATAATAAGTTTTTTTTTATGTCCTAGCAAATAATTATAGACTAACATAAACAAATATATAAGGAAATAAGAAAATATTGAAGAAAAAAATATTATTCAAGAGAAAAAAATTACTTTGTAAAAATTTTCTTTACAACAAGGACATTTATTTAACAAACACAAATATAGAAAATTTATATTTATATGTAGGTATATAAATATAAATATGAATGTGATTGTATATGTGTGTGTGTGTGTGTAAATCGAAATAATGCCTTTACTTGTCAAGATTAAATTTGATTATATATTGATCAAACAATGTTTCCCGGAATAGCTTCGAGCATAACACAACATTGTACTGGTATGTATATTATTTTATACTCCATTTTTGCGTCCCTAGTTTAGTTTCTTAGTTTGTGAATTGTTGCATTAAAACGGCAACAACTACTTGAACGTTATTGTATTACAAATATAACAACAACACAATATTATAATTGCTAAAGGTTGTGTTCAATGTACCTACAAAAAGTCCATCTAACCACCCATGAAATTATGTAGGAATAGTATTTTGTAGCCAAGCCAAACTTATCATCTTCAATATTAAAGGTTGTTAAGGTTTTTTTTCGAAACAAGTTCGTGCCGAATTTAAAATTTTCCAATACAAAATTGCCATTGGCATGTGAGATTTCTTGTAGTATTTTCTTTATTTTTTTGTACTACTGTGTTGTATTTGTGTTTGATTGAAAATTTTTGGAAAATTTCTCACAATACTGCTGTACATTTATAGAAGTTTAGAATTAAATGCAATTCATTCATTCAATCAGTCATTCATTCATACATATTTAGGAGATTTCGAAATTGTAATACAAAACAGTGGGTTATAGTAAAATGTTTGTTTTCAAAATTTATCAATTGACCACTTTCGGGAATGTGGTGATTAGAGTGGGACGATTAGTATGGAAGGAAACAAATCTTAATGGGAGCTTCGCGTTTCTGATTCTTGGGATTGTACTGAGCAAAAAGTCCACTAGACCATACGTCTACGGTGAAACTCGAGCTTCCAGATTTTGACTTTACGGCAAAAAATCCCTATTTTTAAAAATTAGCCCCCTAAACCCCACCCACAAATATGACTGATGCATTAATCTGCTAGAGAATCTTCCAAAGAAGAGATTGATACCATAATCTTGGATAAGCTCCTCCTACTTCCAGAGATATGTCCATCCCACACATTGTTACTTTCACAAAATACGGCTAAAAAGTCAAAATCTGGAAGCTCGATTTTCACCGTAGACGTATGGTCTAGTGGACTTTTTTGCTCAGTGCAAACCCAAGAATCAGAAACGCGAAGCGCCCATTAAGATGTTCAAATCGCCCCACCCTAGTGGTGATAGATCTATTTCGGGAATTTTCCATTTATTTTTGATCAATGGTTATAATCTTTAACTTCGAGCTCATAGTTCTCATTTAGTGGGAAATCTAGGTTATTTGAATGTTTGATGTTTTGCATGGGATTGTCACTTTTTTCAAAACGTGTTCTGATGATGGGAACCTAGAAAATTCCCGAAATAGATCTATCAACACATTCCTGAAAGTGGTCAATTAATAAATTTGAAAACAAAAATAGATTATTTGTTAGGACAATATCCTAATAAAGAAATATAGAGTAAGGCCTCGAACATTAATAATTTTCATTTTCATTGCCCAATTATAGGTCGAAAAAATATAATTTTTATTTTTCATAAAAATTTTATCAAACTTGTAAAAATGTGTAATTGATAATTTATTGTTGTGATAAAATATAGAAAAAATTTTATGAAAGAATTTTAACAAAAACTTTATTTTCACAAATAAAAAAAAAATCGACTTATTAAGTAGATCTTTATGTTTAAAAAAATTTGGGACTTATTATATTATTTATATCGTGAGATTCATGATACATCCCAAATGGAATTGACCAAGACTCTTCAAATTTGATTAGTTTTTTGTACACACATAGTCCATCCTCATATTCAGTTTCTCAAATTTTCAGAAACTTGCAATTTTTTTTATGGTTCTAATTTTCCAAAAAAAATTTTAAATCGGAAAAGTATGTAATTTTAAAGAGCTGTATATTCGAAAGTGTTTATCGGATTTATCTGATTCAGAAACCATTCGGTTAAGATGGTTATCCTGTTTCGTACTTATGAAATAAAAAAATACATATTAAAAAAAAAAAAACATTTTTTAGGCAAATGCAATTTTTATAGACATTTTCTAATTGGTATCTCTCTTCAAAAATTTTTAAACATGGATAAATCTATTATTTAACATTTTTTATGTAATTTCGTTCTTCTGTGACGCGAATATTATCTAATTTTTTTGATTTTTTTTCAAAAAACCTTAACCATTATTTCTATACCAAAATAAAATTGTTAGTAATAACTTTTTTTTTTTTGTAGAAATAGAACATTTTTGGTCTTAAAATTTTAGTAACGTCAAGATACTTGTTAGGAAAAGACTCTAGTCTCGTGTTTGATTACTAAGAAGACAAGAATGGAGCAAAATTAATTATTATTAATATGGAGGCTGTAGCTTTTCTAAAACTTCGGGTTCTGATGAAATCTTTAGCCAGATCGAAATATTCGTATCAACCTAGCTAATATGTTTGATTTGCTTTATTTTTGTAAGTGTACATTAAAATAATCTCCATATATATATAAACCTAAAAACTAATAAAACTGTTTAATTTTTATATTTTGATTATGGTTTTTAGCAGTCTAAAGATTACAATAGATTCCATATAAACAAAAAAGGTTTAGCTTTAGGTTTTGCAAAATGCATCCAAAAATTGCACCTGCGTAAAAAATAATTTTTTTTTGACCAATTAACTTAATTAAATCATATATTTGTATTGTTAGTAGCCTATTCTGTTCTATATATAAAAACTTAAAATTATGGATTAACTTTTTTTTTTTAAATCGGAAAAATTAGATGACATACGCGTCACAGAATAAGTAAAACTTAGTTTTTTAAAAAAAATTTAGATTTTCGATTTATCCATCTCAAAAAAATGTTTAAGATTTAGAACAATTTGAAAAATGCATCTCAAAATTGTATTGCATTAGTAAGATAGTGGACAATCGTAAAAGTCGAACGCATTTCGAATCAGAAAAATCCGATAACAAATTTCAAGTATAGGTCTCTTTCAAATGATTTACTTTTACAATTTTTAAAAATTTTTTTTAAATTAAAAACTTGACATGTTTTTGAAAAATTAATAAAACTGCCGAGGAAACTATGCTGTTAATTACAAGCAGTTATTATACATCTATTTTTTTTAGGTGCGCATTCGCTCGTTGAGGGATTAAAATTTGGTCATCAAAAACTAGAACATTTTTGTATAAAAACATCTTTAAAATCAACGAAATTAGATTTTTTTTCGTACATAGTATTACAGTGCACGAGAAAACAAATATTTTGAGACTCATATTGCCTATGCTGTGGGCCCAGTAGTGCGATTCAGTAACTGGTTTTAACGATAATCGAATCGTTTAAAAAAGTAAACAACAAAATTATCGATTTTGGTATTCAGTAACTTGTTTTTACGAAAATCGAATGAAATTGAAAATTATTCAAGTTCGAGGCCATACTCTATATTTCTTTATTAGGATATTGTCCTAATAAGTTCGCCAACTCTCCATCAGGTTTCGAGCAACAACTGTTCTAAGACTTATCATCTCGCGCAATTACAGTGTTGCCATGTCTGAAGCCCTTCATCTTTCCCCACCTTTCATCTCTATACTATCCCTTTCCAAAGAAAGCAACACACTAAATATATAGGAAGTATTTCCTGAGTGTTGCCTCTCTTTTTTAAAAAAAAAATAATCTATAGAGTTTTTTGATTTCAAATTTATTATTTGACCCTTTCAGGAATGTGTTGATGGATCTATTTCGGGAATTTTTTAGGTTCCCATCATCAGACCAAGTTTTGAAAGCAGTAACAATCCCATGTCAAACATCAAAGATTCATATAAACTAGTTTACTCACTACATGAGAACTAATTAATATATGAGCTTGAAATTAAAGTTTATAATCATTGATCAAAAAATAAATTGAAAACTTGTTTGTTATGTGCAAGGTCCAACTCTGGTGGATATTCAATACACGTCTTTTGTTTTAAAAAGGAGAGAAAAACAAAAAAAAAACGTGTATTGAATATCCACCAGAAGTGGACCTTATATAACAAAGAAGGTCGAACAATTAAAGGTCGACAAAACTTAATTTTTATTTTTAATAAAAATTATATCAAACTTGAAAATCGAATGTTTTAAAAAGTAAGCAACGATTTGCTTTTCATTTACATTTTCAAACGATATTCGCTATTGTTAAAGTCAGATGTTGTGGTTATCTAAGCGACAACAATTTGTGTGTTGTTCATTGAATCGCGAAAATGTTAAATTTGTAAACAGAAAACTAGAAAAGTGTACTTTGTGAATCAAACAACAAAAGTTGTCGATATATTTTGCGATTGTCGGATCATTAAAAATTACTGAATTGCACTACAGGTGCTAATTATTTAAAAAAAAAATAAAATATTGGTTATAAAAGCGCTTCGAGAAAAGTCGTGTTAAAGCCGAACGATTGCAAAAGTTGAAAAAATCTCAGACTCTAGCTCGATTAAAGTAAACTAGCATTATTATCGGTTAATTTGAGCTCTAACTAACAACAACTCCACATACAAATATGGCGTGCAAAATTATATTTTTTTAAATAACAAAAATGTTCAGACATGCACGTTCTATATGCCAGTGAATGCGTGTTCGAAATACCTTTAATTTGATACCCTATTTTCCTATACTTTAATATAAAAAAAATATAAAATATATTAAAAATTCTTCAAATTGGTCCATTTTTGTCCTTTACAACATGTCCTAGTTTCATTGAAATCTGAGGATTCACCACTGTGTAGATTCCTTGTGAGTATGGCGATGTATTATAGGCTCCATAAAGAATATATGTTTTAAAAATTACCATGTATTTTATCTTCTTTCAAAGAAAGACTGAATGATATTTCGAAATTAAGTATAGGCATACTAGGCGTATGATCGATATTTGTATAAAATAATAATAACCATACGCATCAGTGTTTTATATGAGAAATGTGGGAAAACAATAGTAATAGCATCTTTACTTAGCCAAAATGTGTATGGCCGACTGTTCGGAATCAATATTTGGACGGATTTCGTAACTATTAACTATTAAATGTATATACTAATGACTGATTATTTATAATTATATCTGCCGGTTATATAAATTAGCAATCTCAATGTCAAAAAGTTAGCGGCCTGAGTACAAAACCATTCAAATTCTCATTTATTGAATTTTTAAGTTTATATACTTATAATTTCAAATACCTAATAGACAATGGTTCACTATAAGCTTAAAATAAGTATTTTTCAAAAAACTATTGAACAAAATTGTAAAACTTTTATTTACATAAAATTAGCTAAAAATTTTATTTATCACAGCCTCATAATGGGCAGCTCCCATCGTTTTGTTTGCTTTTTCTCACATATTTATATTGATTTGTTTTCTTATATACTGCCTATATACTCTATTTAATTATATAAAACATCCAACCAAAACCCTTTTTTTTAGCCGACTTGGAAGATGAAATATTTTAAATCCAAAATTTACTTAGTTTTGTTGCTTTTGTTTGAAGCGACACTGTACGCAGAAAAAGGATATGATTAAACATGATTGCCGACACAAAAATGATCATATTATGATGCTAATAACCATAAACATGATTCTGGCTGATCATATTATGAAAACTGGGAACGATTTTATCATCATCTAGAATCATAATATGATTATGGGAATAATATTGTGATTGTTACGTATTTCCACCATAACATGATGCACTTAAACTATCATAATGTAACGCTCTTTTTTCTGAGTGTGTATATTAGAAATTTAGAATGAAATCGCAATTATTTTGAATAACACGCATTTTTTGCTGGTTTAATGATATTAAATTCGGTTTAGGGTTTCTTATTTGAAGGAAATTATATTAAATACTTTTAAATTAAGAAATTTAAAAATTTCATATAAGATGGCTTTTTCAGGTTATGAAAATTTTGTTTGCTCCTTAAAATTTGTTGATGTCTTTTCGATTTTAGTATTAAGCTCAATAAAACCTTTTATTTGACGTACACTCATAATATTTTATCCGTAAAGACTACTGAATATACACATTAAATCAACGGAAAATCAGTTAAAAACAGGACTACTTACTTTTCGTTTAAAACAATTGTATTTCTTAATTTATTTTTAACTGTCCAAATCCATAAAAGCAATAGATTGTTTTCATTTATTTCAATACTCAATATAATATAACAATTTTTTGTTTTAAATAGAAAATTTTAACTGAATATTTTAACTACTACGGAAAGTCCATTTTTCTGTTTGTTGAATAACAGACAGAAAGTTGAAAAATATATTTCTTTGTTAATTTAACTGTATATTCCATTGAAGCAACTTTACCGATTAAACTTTTAAATAACTGTTGATTTCTTATGGAAAAGTTCTTGTGAGTGTACGTTTTGTAGGAATTGCTACAGATTTTTAGTTGTCACAAAACAAAATGCATTTGAAAATAGTTTGCGCTGTAAACTCTAGGAATGAAAAAAAATATTTTTTTTTGCTCTTTATAAATTTAGTCCGTCGTGAAAGTTCACTTGATATACCTATATTCTCAAGTCATGTTTTTTATAAAAAAAAATGTGAAAAAAATAATTAATACTCGCAAAAATGTTTAACAAGTTAATAAAATGTTTGCGTTTAAAAAATTTAAAATGCTTTTTTCACTCGGATGCAATACTTTAACCAATTTCAAATATAATTGTGAATGTTAGACGTAAAAAACAAACACTTTTAAAACATTAATGCCGATTCCTTATAGGTTTGTAATGTTCTTATCCCGCTACTGGGGCGCTCACATAAATTTGATATACCCGAAATAATATAAAATTACTCCGTTTTTTTTTTAAATATTGTTGTCAATACTCAATTCTATTAAACGGTGCAAAAACCTTATGAAAAAAAACTGTGAATGTTTAAAACTCGGAAAATTTTGGTTTTATTTGTAAATTACCATACAGCTTTTCACCAAGCAGCGCTATGGAAATTACTTTTCTAGAAAATGTATCTCCCGATTGTAGTGAATTCAATTCGTATTGGCTTGGATGCGCAAGTTAAAACCTATGAGCAAAAAATGAAAAACTCTTGTACGTTTCCAGTAAATTTTTAAATTTTTCGACATTTTAATGGTGGAAACGTTTTAACGTGAAACTTTGCATTTCATAGCTTCGAAATATAACCAACCTAACCCAGTCCACCGTTGCTCTTAATTAATAAAACCTGGAGAAATAAGAAGCATCCTAAGTCAGTTTCAAACCATTCTGTGGAATACCTGCGGGGTATGTTAGGGAAAGGCTCAGGGCATGGAGAGAGTCTGATTTTTTTTTTTTTTTTTTTTTTTTTTTTTTTTAAAGAGAGGCAACACTCAGGAAATACTTCCTATATTTAGTGTGTTGCTTTCTTTGGAAAGGGATAGTATAGAGATGAAAGGTGGGGAAAGATGAAGGGCTTCAGACATGGCAACACTGTAATTGCGCGAGATGATAAGTCTTAGACCAGTTGTTGCTCGCCACCTGATGGAGAGTTGGCGAACTTATTGAAGCTTTTTGGTTCATAGCCCTGATTCATTATTTTACTTCGGTGGGGTTAATTGCTATGGGAACACCGAAGGTGGACATTGCGATTCTCTGGTTACTGGGAAAACTATACTGGTCAGCGCCAGGCTAAGAGATTGATGTCTTATTCCAGTAGGGGGTCGAGGCGACTCTTGTCGCTTGAAAGGGGGGGGTTTGAATTCCCTGGCGTCGTACTTAACTGGACACTGTAATCTCAGATACCATCTGCACAGGAAGGGTCAATTGGACACGGATATGTGTAGGTTTTGTGAGATGGTGTCTGAGACCTCGGAGCATGTTCTCTGCGAATGTCCCAGGCTTCGTGATAGGAGACTTAGGTTTCTAGGTGATCGCTTCATTTCGCCTTCCGACATCGCGAACATTTTGCTAATAGGATAATTGGCTTTATAGGTAGCTTGAATCTGTAGGTAACTTTAGGCAGCACAAGAGACCTACATTGGTCGCGGTGCATAGTACCTTCTGATATAATCTAATCTAAGTCAGTTTCAACAGTATCGAACTTTTTTGAAGTAGCTCATATACAAAAAAAAACAGAGATTAAAGTATTTTTTTGTTTAATAACGTATGGGGCTTATTTTTTTTCATTATCTTTCAAAATCATGTCAAATAGTACCCCTACTAGGCGTATGACTAATATTTGTATTAAATACAATTAATCATACGTATCAGTGTTTTATTTCTACAGTTTCTTAAAATCTCTTATTCAATAAATTTTAAAGAAATTAAAAATTTAAAAATAATTTTAAACAAAATTTACGAAACATTTTTACAATCTCTCTACTTTGTTGCCAAATTCCATAGTTTAATAAATTATATCTATAACTATATTTCAATTACTTTAAGCAATTAAAAAAAATCCATATCAATTACTCCACTGTAACGACATTTTGCCATACATTGTTTGATTATTGCACATATAAATAAGAATGCTTGTATGTAGTAGTCTGCATGTGTTTTGCCAATGGCACAATTGTACCATGCATGCATCTCATGCATGGCTTATACAATGTTTTTGTGGAAACCAAACCAAAATTTCAGAGAAAGAAAAAAAAAAAGCAGAACTATGAAAGAAAAGTAATATACATTAGTAGTCATACATATAAAATACAACAAAGTATTGTCAAGAAGTCAATCAAATTTATTTATGAACATTTTGTACAAATTACACTCAGACAAAAAAGTTGAATCGTATTGATGATATTGTTTCATAAATCGTTTGTCATCAATTATTCATCATATTTCATAAAAATGTATGGCAAATGTTTCATAGACCTTCATCATTTAAGGAAAAAGTTTCATAGATTTTGTAAAAAGCTGTTAGCTTTTTATGGAAAGGCTGAAACATAATTGGCTTAAGTGACTTAATCCAGGTGTTGGTATGAAACGGAAATTTAGAAATACAATTATTTAAATTTAAGACCAAATTTGATTTTCACTCCATACCAACATCTGAATTAAGTCAATTAAGACAAGTATGTTTCAGCCTTGAGATTTTTTAAAACTCAGAAACTACCAGAAATTATTTGAAAGTCTGAAACATCAATTAAATATTATTTGATGTGTTCTTAATTTTAAACAGCATTTTTTTAATATGAAAGGAAACGTTTATGGAACATTTCATAATATTTATGAAACATTTCATAAAATTGTATAAAGCTTTCATAAACATTTGTGAAAGTACTTCATTCTATTTATGCAATACTTAATAACATTTATAAATTATTTCATAGAAAAGTGATCAAACTTCTTCGTCATATTAATGAAATATTTCATAAATATGAAGAAGACTGTCATCTATTTGCACTTCTATGAAACAGCTTCTTCATATTTATGAAGTGTTACATTGGACGAAAAGTTAGCTGCATTAGATTCGAGGCCATACTTGGGTGTGATCGCTAAACGGTCATGACTTGGTATTGTTACGTTTGTAATAGAAGATGAGCGCATGTTTGATTCTTACAGCCGCAGGTTGTTGGAAAATTTATCATATATAGACAATCTGGCAATTATAAGACACAAATAATAATACAATTTATATGGCAAATCACTGATGAGCCTATCCATAAAAAGAGGCAGAAACTAGTCTAGTCTGATTTAAAAATTAATAATGTTTTTAATTTTTAGAGAAAAAAGTTTATTCTTCTTCTTAAGCTCAACATTTCTAAAAGAAAATAATAAAGTTTTTCATTATCAATGAAGTTTTTCTCTGAGTGTACTCTTAAGTAATAAATTAGTAAAATTGGGAAACCCTCTATATTATATTTAATCAAGTATTGGTCGTCTTATACTAAAATGAACTCAATATTTAATATTTCTTGTTTAAGTATTCCATGATTTGATGCCATTCTTCATATTTTTTTTATTTATTAGAATATGAATGGCATTGCAATACAATCAATAATAATTCTTACGTTGTGTAGAACCCACACAAATAAAAAATTATACAAATTAAATGCATGTATTTTTCATATGTGGTAGTATAGAATCAAGAGTATTTGCAGATATTTTACGGTAGCATTTATTTTTTTTTACTTGGAAGTTTCAAGGAGCACACAATAATATTGAGTTTCAATTCAATTTTCAGAAAACTTAATCATTTATTCAGAGAATTCCAAAAAAAAGAATAATACAATTAAATACAATTAAAATTCAATGTAATTTTGTTTCAATTATAATTTAATATATGCACTCATAAGTTCCAAAAAGTACCAAACATTGGTCTTCTAAAAGCAATAAAATCTAACTAAAAGAAACAGAATCTTAGAACTCTTAATATGATGAAATATAATAATAATAATAAAAAAAAAATTATATTACTTTTTTATATAAGTTTCTTTAAGAAATGATATTGCATTCTTTTTTTAAAAGATATTAAAGGTGTCAAATTTTAAAATGTACCATAATAGTGGAATTGAATACAATTGAATACAAGTTTACATTTTGTCGGTTTGATCTGAATGCTACAACTATCCTCTGTCGAAAAATCATATTGAAAATGAGCCCAATATAACAAAACCTAAAGACGGTACGTGTAAACACTACTGGTCGCCAAAGGGTTAAAAATAGAAAGGATTAATAAAAACATTAATTCATATAAGCTATTAAGTTATAGCTTTATGCATTAATAAAAATATCAATGTTGCAGTTGCACAATACAAGTTTTATAAATGTACCAAATTTTTCGGTTCATAAAGTATTAACATAAAAGACCCAAAATCGTTAATGTAACATTACCGTAGTTTTATAAAAGTACCAAATTTGTGGTTTTATAGAATTACCAAAATACTGTAACTACAAACTCATTTGCTAAAGAAAGATAATCGTATGTATATACTGGTACCACAATCGTGCAATCAAAAAAGTACCAAAATCATAGATTCCTAAAAGCACCAAAATCATAGATTCATAAAATTACCAAAGCATTGAAATCATAAGTACCAGATTCGTGGGACGTACCAAACTTATAGAAACATAAAATTACCAAAAAACGTGGGATCATAAAAGTAACAAAATCAAAATTTCAAAAAATTCAAAAACCCTGTGAGCAAAACTTTACCAAAATCTCAAATTTATAAAAACACAGAAATGTTATTTTTGCTAGGTTGTTTAAAAACTCAACCCTCAAATACATTAAAAATTATTTTTCTAATTTAAACAACTGCACTTGCAG
Source organism: Delia radicum (assembly GCA_021234595.1). Classification (NCBI taxonomy): domain Eukaryota; kingdom Metazoa; phylum Arthropoda; class Insecta; order Diptera; family Anthomyiidae; genus Delia; species Delia radicum. The sequence goes on from CM037853.1 coordinate 25,959,377, forward strand.
TTAAAACAACTACAAACTCATTACTGCACAAATAACTGTCATGTTGTAGTACAGTGTTGCTCAAAACATTTGCAACCATGGCACCTGTTTGAAAAACACCTTCATTTTAATGAAAATAAAAATATAGAAACGAAGATTAAAACGCTAAATTATTCTTTATTATTTCAATTTTAAGGATTATGAAACATAAATTACTTATCGGCAAAGATTTGTTGATAATCTACAAAATAATGTAACAAATCATGTATAACTCTGCTCAAAACATTTGCAACTTATAATACATGACTTCGATAATTAATAAAATTTAAATTTTTTGTTAGAAATTAATAGCGTAACCACGTCGTTTAATGACTTCTGGACATCTCCTTGGCATGGACTTGATTAAATTATCAATTATATCTTTTGGAATGCTATTCCACTGCTCTTTTACGTCAACGTAAATATCCTCAGATTTTTTTAAAACTTTATTACCAATCTTTCGTTTCACGATCTCAAAAAGATTTTCTATGGGATTAAGGTCAGGTGACTGGAAAAGCCAATCAAGCACACACAATTTTTCTTTGGCTATCCATTGTTTAACCACCTTAGATATGTGGTTGGGGTCATTAGCGTGTTGAAACACCCAAGCAAGCGGCATTTCCCAAGATGCATATGGCAACATTACGTCAGACAAAATGTTTCTGTAATCATCTGACCTAATGATTCCATCGATTTTATGAATCGGGACAATTCCTTGACCGGAAAAACACCCCCAGACGATAATGTTGCCCCCACCATGGTTGACAGTACCTTTTGTATATCTGGGATTAAGACCTTCCCCTTTTGGTCTTCGCACAAGACACCTGCTATCCAAACAGTGTAGGTTAAATTTTGATTCGTCAGAAAATAGAACACATTTCCACTTTTGCTTAGACCAATTAAGATTTTTTTTTTGCAAACTGAAGGCAAGCTAACCTATTTTTCTTAGAAATTAAAGGTTTTTTAGCAGTTTTGTAAGCTCTAAGTCCGACTTCTACGGTTCTACGTCTGATCGTTTGCGCGGATATATCTAGTTGAAGCGAATTTTTTATTTCTCTTGTTGATATTTGAGGGAATTGTTGTATAGTTCTTTATATTTTTCGATCCTCTTTTGGTGTAGTCTTACGTTTTCTCCCACCTCTATGCACTTTTTGGTGTTTCCACTACTAATAACACGAGATACTGTTGATTTATGAACATTATACTTTTTTGATATATCTTTTTGGGATACACCTTTGTTATAATCGTTGAATATGCTGATTATATTTCTTGCCATCTATTTTATTAATTTTTTCGGAAATATAGTACATGGGCCGACCGATCAATTTATGAAATTTATTTGGAAATGTTTTTTTTTTGTCATTCTAGTTCATTTTTACAATGATCTTCTTTTTACCATTATAATAATGTGAAATTAACACGATAGAAAATGAAAATATGAGAAGGTACTAGGTAGTTGAAAATGTTTTGAGCAGGCTTAAACAACTTTTTTTTATACTTGGAACGATAACAAAAAATAAAAAAAAAAAAAAAAAAAAAAAAAAAAAAATTATTGTACTATATTGATTTCTTCAATCATAATTTAGAAAGATGACTAATTAAATATTATTTCTTAATAGAAGTATTAAGTATAAAGCGATTATTATCTTAGTATCTCCTCAAATTATTTTACTGCAAGGGCAGTTGCAAATGTTTTGAGCAGCACTGTGCATGTAGAGCTTTTCTGAGTGTAATAAAAATAAAGGAAAATTAATACTGCAAGAACATAAAACAAGGTGTGAGTACATTTCTAGTAAAACTAGTAAAAAAGAAAAAAAACTTTAAAAAGTTGTCAAAAAATTTAAAAGAAAACCTACGAAAATTCGGTAAAAATAGTAAATAACCAAAAAAAATATACAAAAATCGCGAAAAAACATTTGCGGAATTCAAATGTTAAAGCGAATCAGTAACTTATCTATTTATTAACGATAACGCATAAAAATGTTTTTCATTCTATCATTTGTTCAATGATAAAAATGTAAAAATCGAGAAAAATCTAGTGAAATTTCCCCATTACAATTATTGTAAGTTTTTACACGATATTTTGTACTCGAATGGATTTTTGGGTAATCGAAGTGAAAATGGTAAAACTAGTTCAAAATACCATGCAAACAAACACTCTGAAAACTAAACTTCGTCTGTATAATCCGGGTCAGAGCTGAAAAAGTTGGCTCTAATGTTTGCACAATTTAAATGAACAACGGGAAATTTTAATTAGGTGCGATGGAATATACCATCCCTTTCTTATTTTGATATCCTTTATTGCTTCCACCCATTTACTCCTGTATTTTGTTTTCTTTGTGGTATCTTTTTATTTTTTTTTTTGTATTTCCGCGGGATGTCAATTAAATTAATTAAAAAAATTCACATTTACAAAATATTCTACTAACACAACATAAATACGCTGTAACATTGCCTAAATCGCTTTTAATAATTCTCCGTGAAATAATATTAAAACTTCACTCCTAATTAAACATATTCACAAAAATTCGCATAATACCCCCCAAAAAAAATATTAAAACTTCACCCCAAATTCTCTCATATTCTCAAAAATTCGCATAGTTTTAAGAATTTGCAATTTTCGGCGAATATTATTTAGTCGTGGATTTCTAAACTTTAAAAAGTTTCCAATTAAGTCTTACATAGATTTCTAAAGCATTAACAACTTTGGAATCCGTGTACACAAAGTGTCGCCCTAATATATTAATATGTGTACCTATGTACTATATGCAAAATGGATTTTATATGTTTGTGTTCTCTAAATAAAAGAAAATTCAATTTGAAACCATAAATTTATATTTGCTTCATTTAGTAATGTAAGTGTTTATAAGCATGTATGTGTTTGTAATACTTTTTTCACTCCTTTCAGTTACTGATAAGTCTTTAGAGTAATAAATGTTTTATTGTGATTACTTAAGTTGTAAATTTAAATGTGTCTTACTCAATTTTAAGTCAAGATAAAATATTAAATTATACTTAATAAACAGACATATATGACACATGAACACACATACGAATATGTTCTTCAATACATTGTCTATTTGAAAAGGACCCCTTTTATTTCATTGGCAAAGTTTTATATTTCATTTACGTTTGGCTAAGTTTATTTTACTTACCGGACCAAATTGTTCAAAATAACTTTTGACATCTTCCAGTGTGGTGGGCGCCGATAGGCCACCCACAAATATTTTCTTCGTTCTCGTCACCATCTGAAAAAAGAGATACAATTTTTTTTTTATAAGTGAAATGAAAAATAATAATTTTATCAGGAAAATAATGAAATATATTTACACAAAAGTAATAAAAAAAAGTTTGTATTTTTTATAAAAGTTTATAAAATGTTCAAAAATGTGTTAAATATTGTATTTAAAATACAAAAACTGTTTTTACGGGCTTTCTATATTTTCCTATATTTAGTTAGAATATTATTCTACCTCAAGTCCAAAATTTAATACGCTATTGTCAGATTTTATTTGTTGGTTTTCAAAAAGTTTTATAATTTTCCTGCAAGACAATACAATTGTTTCAGTGGCTTCTCCCAAATCTTCAGTAGTCCGCAAACGAAAACGATAATTGTCTTAACTCAAGCCATGACATTATATACAATAGACAAAATCAACTTTATGAGAATTTGTCTGCCTTAGTATATAAACTGGCTGATTTGGTAAACTTAATTATAAAATCAAAACTATCTAAATACACTAAAGCAGACAAATTATCATAAAGTTGATTTTGTCTGTTTTATGTAATAATTTGGTTTGAGTTAAGCCAATTATTGTTTTTTATTAGACCTTACATAGAAAAAGTTGTGTCAATAAAATTTCAATTAAACATTTGTTTGAATTCAAGCTCACTTTCAATTAAAGTTTAATAACATCTATCAAATGAATGTAAGTGAAAAAAATTCCTACAAAAAAAAATCACTAATATTGAAGAAATCAAACAAATTTAATCTATTAAATTGAAAAAATTTCCAAAATTAAAAAAAAAACAATCATAAAATAACTTAAAAATTAATAATATTTTCAATTTTTGTTTTTGTTGACAATTTGTTTTCCAATTTTGATGTTTTGTTTTAATTTGGGTGATTTTTTTAAATTTTGGACTTTTCTAATTCTAGCGATTTTGAAGATTTTTTTACTTATTGGGAAATTTTTCAACTATAATAGATTTACCATTTTTGGCGATCTTTCACAATTGTGAATACTTTTTTTAATTTAAGCAATTTTTTTTTTTATTTTGACAATTTTTTAAAATTTTTTTCGATTTTTCACAATTTTTGAATTTTTTTTTTTGCACTTTTCGTTAAAGTTTTAATAGTATCTACTAGAAATCTTTTTGAAATTAATAAAATTTTTAATATATATGATTAAAGTATAAATTGCAAATCAAATCAATTCCCCGATGAAAAAAGTTCCGATATAGGTATATATAATCATATATAAATCATAGTCATATTTGTAATTCATTATCACATAATATCATTGCTGATATGAAAAATGACATACTGAATCTTATCTCATGAGTTCCCATGGGATCTCATCTGATAAAATTGAATCCGAAAAATGGGTTTAATTAATCTAATGAATGTAATTTGATCAATTTATATATAATTTGATAAAATTTGATATTACTTCATAAAATTCTTTGGAAATCGGCACTGCTGTCTTTTTATCATATTAATAGTGAAAATTTAAATATAAATAAATGGATTGGAAAATTGGAAGTGGTCTCAGTTTGACTATTATGTGATGTCGTATACAATTATATGTAAAAGTGATAGAATTTGTATGGTTTTATTGTATCATATATAATTATATATAATTATATATGGAAGTTTATATGATCTTATATTAAACTATATCAAGTATATATGATGAGAAAAAAGATGAACTTATATATAACACGAGATATAACAATATACAATGATATGTAGCGCTGTATTAGAAATATTCGAAAAAATAAATATGAGATGTGAGTATATATTGTTACATATGGCCGCAAATGTAATTATATATAAGTATATAAAGTTATATATGCCTATATATAAAATTTTTTCGTCTGATAAATAGTTACAAATTATTTTAATTAACACTTTAGTTCATAGATATTAGCGAATTCAATTAAACTTTTAATTGAATTAACAAATATTTTACTTGGAGCTCGATATTAGATTTTTTGTGTATTTTAGATAAAACGCAAAGAAATTCAGAGAATACAATTTTAGTTTAAATAAAATTTTCATTATTTTCTTACAGAATTTTGTCTTCTCATTTTTGAAATTGCAAAAATTTTGTAATTACCTTACATTATTATCACTTAAAACAATGTCCGATATATTTCTCATACAATTTTCCAACAGAATTTTGTGTGTTTTAACATGTTTTTTTTAATTTGTGTTTATTTTTGTTATCCTTAAATCATGATCCTATTAACAACTCTGTTTTTTTTTTTTTTTTTTTGATGACATTTTAACAACTGTAAGCCCATTTCCCATTTATCTTTGTGCCATATTGAGTTATATGAAAACAACATTAAAGCAAATGTATGCATGTGTGTGTATGACAAGCTAGTGCAAGCCAACAACAATATATGTGAACATATATAAAATGAAACGTAATCTATGGCATGGTATGTGCATTATATAAATACACACACACATACTTGTACAACATTTTATACAACAAATAAGTATGTAGTAGTTATCTTTATGCAACAAAACAACAGCAGGCAACAGACAAGAAGACCATCAACAACATTAGCCAAGATGATAATGTTGATGATGCTGATGATGAGGATGATGTTGTTCTTGTTGTTGATGTTAAAACGTTAAAAATATTTTACAATTGTACTTAAAAAAATTAAATAAAATAGTAAAATCACTACACATTCTCTTGTTGTAGCCGTTAACAATATATAATTTTATACTTAAAAAATCTTGGTATAAACACAATCTTTTAAAATGCACAAGGTTTTTCACAAATACACAAAAATTGTTAACGCACATCCTTCCTTTATACATACGAATTAAGGAAATACTCGTATGCACAATATGGGCCATGCTACTGGAATGGTTGAATGTAGAAGAATTTTTAAAATGAAAAAAAAAAAAATATCAGTTGATGACTGGCTCGGTCAAAATATTTGACACATCCTTCTGTACATTAATCTCAATTTTATATTATTATAGATTGTTAAAAACTTCAAGACTACAGATATTTTAATAACATCGACGATATTATGTGTTGCTAAAAATTCCAAAAATACAAATATTTTTATAACATCGAGAAAAAAAATTTTGGGGTTTCTTAACTGAAAATTAAATCCCAATAATTACACATGCGCGGCTCCAGCAATTAATGTACAGGGAAATTTAATACGATCTGATGTACAATTTTTTTTTTTTTTAAGAGAAGCAACACTCAGGAAATTCTTCCTATTTATTAATGTGCTCAATATGCTTTCTTTGGAAAGGGGATAGTGGAGAGATGAAAGGTAGGGAAATATGAAATTGCGTGAGAAGTTTTTTGAAGTTTAAAAATAGAAAACAATACTAGGGAGCAAAATATGGTAAATAAGGTGCGTGATGAAGCAATTCCAACTTTAATTAATTGATTTTGGCCATCTCAATAGCGTTTGTGTAAACTTGTGCATTGTTTTGACAAAACAACACTTTCGGTTTCGCCAAATGCTGTAATTTTTTTTTTATTAATTTTATTACTTACTTAACGCTGCAAATAAGTTAGCATAATACTCGCCATTGATTATTTTTCCTTTTTCAAGATAATCAATAAAAATGGTCCCACCTGGATCCTCAAAAACAGACGCCATGACCTAGTCTGCATATGGAAGAACACACTATCAGTAACCAGTTACCAATGATCATGAATATGCTTCCAACTAATTTAATGAACATTAAAAACGTACATAAAGGAAACAATCTTATAAAACAATTTTTCATAAACTCGCAATGAATTATTTTAAATAAAATTAATTTTAAATTTACAAGTTTGTTATAATTTTTATTAAAAATAAAAATTATGTTTTTTTCAACCTTTAATTGTGCAATGAAAATGAAAATTATTCAAGTTCGAGGCCATACTCTATATCTCTTCATTAGGGTATTGTCCTAACAAATCATCTATAGAGTTTTTTTTTTCAAATTTATTATTTGACCCTTACACGAATGTGTTGATAGATCTATTTCGGGAATTTTCTAGGTTCCCATCATCAGAACACGTTTTGAAAGCGGTAAAAATCCAATGCCAAACCTCAAACATTCATATGAACTAGTTTACTCACTACATGAGAACTAATATACATATGAGTTTGAAGTTAAAGATTATAACCATTGATCAAAAAATAAATTGAAAACTTGTTTGATGTGCAAGATCCACCTCTGCTGGATATTCAATACACGTTTTTTGTTTTTCTCTCCTTTTTATATTTTGTTTAGTTTGTGTTTACAAACAGGGGAAGTAAACTAGGCGGTACTTTGCCTTTTTTACAAGTTTGTTATAATTTTTATTAAAAAAAAGAGCATTCTCTGCTCTTAAATTGGTATTGAGCGACCTGCGTTCAAATCTTTCCGCAGAAAATTTGGAAAAAGTTATGTTCGTTAAATTAAATAAATAAATTACTACACACATTATAGCAAATAAAGTCAATAAAAAAAGAAGAAATAAACAACATGAGGAGAAAAAAAAACTCTCTTCTTAAGAGTTTTATCCGATCTTTCATTTTTTCGTTGAAAAATAAGTCTTAACTGTGGAGTTGAGATCGTTTCCTTATGATCACAATATATTCTGAAAGAGCACTTCAATACGAATCGTTTGGTATATAATAGTATACGTCTCCGTTGACGCTGACATAGAGAGTTTTTGAGTTATAGCTTTCGGGATAACTGTTATTTTCGGTCCCTGCTAATTGTGGTAAAATATTTTCAAAATATAATATATGTACAGAGCTTTAAAGAATTAAATTCTTCATTCGATTTATTCAGTCGGTTTTTACTCAATCGATTTAAAAATATCGATTTAACAAAAATGCCAAAATTAAAAAAATCGCCAAAACAGTTAAAATTTAAAAATCTTTGAAAAAAAAAAATAAAAAAACCAAAATAAAATTAATAAAAAAAAAAATCGCTAAAATTAAAAAAAAAAATCTCCAAATTTGAAAAAAACGCTAAAATTTAAAGAAAATCGGCAAAAATGAAAAAAACGCTAAAATTAAAAAAATTGCCAAAAATTAGAAAAATCACTAAACTAAAAAAAAAAACCCCAAAAATTAAAAAAAAAAAAAATAGCCAGAAATTAGAATAAGTGAAAAAAATTTCAAAATTAAAAACAAAAAAAATCGCCAAAAAAATGAAAAAAAATTTCAAATTCGAAAGAAAGCTAAAATTGAAAACACGAGAAATATTGACGAGAAATTTAAAATAGTTGTAAATGTACATTTATCTTTAATAGTTTTCGAAACACAGGCGATGTTGCAAATAAATTCTCTTTTTGCTTTGCGATGTTTTGTTTTCGAGAAAAACGCGATCTAAGAACATAGCCAATCTGGTCGAAATATTAGGACCGGTATTGGGGTTGAGTTTTGAACACCGGTGCAAACATTTTTCCAGTAGCTCTTTTATTTTTTGAGTTATGAACGGTAATTATTTAGTCGATTTCTAAAAGGTACATATTGCGAAAACTAATGGCGCGGGAGGAAAAATGGTTGCACGATTGTTCAAAACTCAAACCCATTACCCCTACAACGATCGTAAATTTCGATTTGATTGGATGGATTCGTAAATCGCGTTTTTCTCGAAAAGTAAGCATCGCAGATAAAAAAGTATTTATTTGAAACATCGCCTATGTTTGAAAAACTAACAGAAACAAATAAATGACACATTTTCCAATTTGAGCTATTTTTTTCAGTTATGGTGATTTTTTTTTTAATTGTCGCGATTTTTTATTTTGAAGTTATTTTCATTTTTGGCGATGTTTTCACTTTTAGCAATTTTTCTCATTTTTGGCGATATTTTTTATTTTTGGCCTATTTTTTTAATTTTGACGATTATTAAATTTTGGCAAATTTTAGTAATTTTTTTTAATCTTGGAGATTTTTTAATTTTCGTCGATTGTTTTCAATTTAAGTGATTTTTTACATTTTTGGCGATTTTTTCAATTTTGAGGATTGTTTTAAATTTTTGGGAATTTTTTTCATTTTAACGATATTTTTCAATTTTAGCAATTTTTTTTCAATTCTGAAAATGTTTTTAAAATATTGAAGTCCCAATTATGGAATTCGCAAAGATTGAATTCCCAACAATTGACTTCCCGACGATTGAATTCCCAATGATTAAATTCAATAATTGATAATATCGAATGAGCTAAATTGACTGCATTCCCCACTAGTGAATTCCAAAGAATGAATTATCTGCGATTGATTAAGAAAAAAGTCCGATTTGATTTTTTCAAAATAGAATTTATTCTTTGAAGCTCTGTACATGTACAACCACTTATATACAATTATTTATATTATATTTATATTTATTATTATACAACACATTAATAAAACTCTTTCTAAAAATTAATTTTTTGTTTTATTTGAAACATTTTTTGGGCTGTTTTTCTTTCTTACCGCAAGTTAAATATACTCATTTTTAGTGGGTTTTTAAGCATATAAAAGTGTATTTTTACGCATTTTATCCGTGTATTTACAAGTAAAGCATGTTTTTTTACTCAAAAATTCAGTAAACTTATTCATTTATTTCTAAATTTAATTACATTTTTACGCACTTTCATAGTACATTTACACACTTTTTGTTGACCAACTTACACGTAATGTGTGTGTTTTTTTCATTTACACACATAAACTGTACTCCTACTATAAGTTGGGTAAATTTTAACAGAAATTAATAAGAGTGTATAATTAAGAGAAAATGTACATTCTGTGATTAATAAAAATCTTTATGAAAAAAAACGGTCTTCGCCTTCTTTGGACACGATTAGTTCCTTTGTCTCAGGTGTTTAATGGTGCACACATATCTTAGCCATGGTTACAAATCGACTCAAAAACAGTGAAACATCTCCAAATACTCTATTGCGCACAACTTTCTCATCTCCAAAAAAATATAATAAAAAAAAATTTATTTAAATATAATTTTATTCCGATTAAATATGACGATAATATGAAAATGAAAATGTAATCTGACGACGGAGACCAAATGCTTTCACTATTCCATAAGCGTTGTTAAAATTGCTTTAAATGGAAAATAATATTGGTCTTCATATGAAACACGTGTGGTTTCAAGCATTTAAAAACGACACCAAAACCGGCACCAACCCATAAATTTATTCTATTGGCATTTACTCTAAAAGCCAATACAACTTTAACAGAGCAAATTTATTTGCTTTTGATTCTTTTACTAGATCAAAAAGAAAGAAAAAACTTATTCTAAACATGAATGCTGAAGGCATTCAAACATGGCATGGTAATAAAGATATTTAATTTTAAAGAAAGATTTTTTATATTTTTTGTTGAAGTAACAAAAGGGGAATCTTCCGACATACGAATACGATTTCTGCAGGCAATAAGATTGGCCAATCGTAATCGTATTGTCATGATTACTGGGATTCCTCCTTGACAGTTTTCTTCATAATTATTTATAATATTTCTTTAGTAAAATTTTCTTAGAATCAGAAAACACTATCTTGACCCATTGTGTCTTCTAGGAAAACGTGCGGTGTCTTTTTTTATTTCATATTATATATGTTGTTGTTCTTTTAACCATGTTCTTTAGTGGCCAAAAACTAAGTAAACAAGGTCCATTTTTAACATAGCATTTCAATGTATGTGTGTAGTTAGTAGTTGGAGAACCATGTATGTGTGGATAAAACATGTGTTTTGTGTGTATATGTTTTTGTATGTATGTATGTCTACGTGTATGTTTAAACTTGGTAAATGGTTACAAAGCGTCGTTTTGTAATCACGCTGTTTATCCCATTAAGACAATCATGTTTTAAGAATTATTATTAGTGAGCAACACAACATGCAGTCGTTGGTGTAGTGTTATGTGCACTGTTTCTCGAGCATTATGTAGTTAAGTTTAACTAAACTGCATAGTATATGTGAAATCCAATGCCTAACACATGCACACAAACACACACATACACATGCTACACACTTTGCATGTGTGTTAAATTGTGTTGGTGTTTGAATTTCTGTTTTTTTTTTACTCTCTATGTTGTTGATATTTTAAGCACTAAACTTGGTTTACAAAACTTCTTAGCAAATGTTGGTGTAATTTCGTAAATAAGCATTTGTATAAGTATGCGTGTGTTTGCGGGGTGTGTGTGCATTAGTTAAGCAACAAATTTGTAAAATGCTAACCATTATTGCTATGAGTTAAATGCCACAAGCAAAAGAACTTTAAACATTTCAAACAGGGAATAACCTAAATGAGTATGAATACCAGACAGTAGGGAGATGGTAAACTATGTACATGTGTATGTACACACAGAGAAAAAATATGGTTGCAGTATGATGGCGGCGACAAAACTATATTTTGTATTGCAATAAATGGTTGATTCAATTAAATTGTTATTGTATCAATCATATTTCGCAAATAAAATGGTTATAGTAAAAATTTTTGATTTTTTCGGTTATCATATTATTCTCTTGTCTACAATCCTAATATAGTATTTAGTATCATATTCCTCTCTCTAACTATAGCCATATTATAGTTGCGCCAACTATATGATGATCAGTGTGTTTTTGTGAGCGTATTCGCTCTTTTAGTGTAATTCTTGCTTAAGATTTTGCGAAAAGAAGTTGTAAGATGTAGTGAGTGCAAACAAATTAAATAATATTCAACAAAAATATATAAAAATAGAAAACACAGCGCAGTGGAGGTAGTTGTTATGGTGATCTTTTTAGTGGGAGAAGGAACATTTTGGTAGTCTCAACCCGGTCAACCAAGCTAGTCTAAACAAAAGTTGGAAATCTGTTGAAAATATAAAACATCACTTGCTTAACAAGAACTTTTATACTGATTTAAAAATTTTCTTAATTAAAACAGTTTAAATTTTCTTACAATCAATGATTTTGTAATACAACCAAATTTATGCTGTAATATTTCAGTAATCGGTAGCAACAAACAATACTGAATTAAAAAGATAATTGTGGAAATGATCGGTAGACCCTAAAGTAACAAAATATAAAAATTAGTACTTAGAACAAATAATGTTTAGTTCCAGCAGATTTTCGATATTCACTTCATAATGAAATGAAGTTAATTTGTTTTATAAAAATAAAAAGTAAAATAAACATCTTAACCAACAAAGAAAAAAAACTGAAAAATTTAAGAAAGTATTAATAAAGTAAGTACAATTAAAAAAATAAATATAGTTTAAATTTTCAACAGAAATTTTGGTTTTCTTTATTTAGTACTAGCTGTTTGTACCTGGTCTTGCCCGGAATTCAAATACTTTTGAAATAACACATAATGAAAACAAAGACTTAAACTATATATCGATTTTTCTAAAATTCGCCCAGGAGCTCCTGTGACCGCTGCCGACGCCACATCACTCATTGCAGTGTGGCCTGTTTTTATGATACTGTGAAAATTCTTAAAGCATAATTTTAAAGTTCTACTATAGTATATGAATGTTTATAATTTTCTTATGCTTGTGCGCCCCGGTAGGCCAGTTGGTAGCGTGCTGGCTTATCAGTGCGGGGGTCGTGGGTTCGATTCCCACCAGAGGCACTGGTCTGTTTTCGCTACAACGCGCCGAAGGCCATAGTAGCTAGTGCTCGGTTAGGGTAATAGTATATAATTTGTAATTATATGATTATTAATTAATAGAAAAAAAAAAAAAAAAAAATTTCTTATGATTATAAGAATTTTCTCTCAAACTTGTGCAAATTTCCCTTTTTCGAATACAAACTTCTAATTTTACATTTTTTGTGAAAAGTAGACGTAGAAGTGGGCTTGGTCGATAAAAACTATACTACGATCTAAGTTAAGGTCCGAGGATTTGACCTCAACTTAGATCTTAGAAATTTGAGGAAAATCTGTTGAGAATTGCAAATTTGCATAGAGAACAAACAAACAGAAAATGAGTTTTATATATAGAGATAATAAAACCGTCTGCAAGTCTTAAACCTTATGTGAAGCATTGCATAAAGACTTTAGTAATTTACTCATGGAATCTCATTAGGAAGCCTATTTCAGATGAAAGTATGAGAATCTAGCATTTTTCCGACAAAATATGTTAAAAATCCTTCCGGTTTTCCAAGATATCAACAACACTTTTCGTGGTAATTATGTTTTGGCTATTTTTGTTTGTAGTTTTTTAACGTTAATAATTATAATACCCATTGTATAATAAAATTAATATAACGGCACAATATTGGAAACAGTGTTTTATTTAACTCGATAGTAATTATTTAAAAAAAGAATTCGGTGGAGTGTTCTGAATCTTTTCTTATAATATGGTAGATTTGACTGCAAATGACGAAGGCTATAACCGAATAATGCGATAGTACGTTTAACTGCCTTAATTCGGTTGGCGACAAATTCGATTTCCACAACGAATCTGTTGACTGTATGCACGTATCGCTTAAATGAATTTATTGTTTATTAGACATAAAAATTTTATAAAATACGTAAAAAGCGATAAAAAAAAGTAGTTTAGTTTTTAATTTGTTATACACACGCAAAATAAACTGTAAACAAAAAAAATAATTTAGAAATATGTAAGAACAATTAAAACAAGAATACACGTGCTTTTAAATCTGTAGTACGATATAATCATAATATACTTTCAATAACCATAATATGGTAATAAATAAAGACGAAATTCTTTGCATGATCATAATATGATAACTACGACTATAACATGGTTATAGTGCACATATTATGATTGCTACAAACATGTTATTATCATTATAAATGTATTGTGAAATTGTATTATTAACAATATTTTAATGCATATTTATGCAAAATAAGATTTGTGCTGAAAAAGAGAAAGTTTAGTTTTGCATTTTATTAACTAAAATAAAAAAAATTTTTGTAAACATCGCATAGTGACAAAATAATGATTTATGCAACTCCTTAATAACACAAGTCAAATTCGTCAGCCCAAAGAACATTTCCTTACATAAATTATTTTAAAATGGGTTTATTTAAATGTGTAAATTATTAAATAAATAAATAACGTTCGTACAATTAAAAAAAAAAAAAAATTATAAATTTTTAATCAAGCTTCAACAGAATGCTGGAAGAATAATGTAGGGATAATACACTCAGAGAAAACCAGGAATAAGTTTTATCAATTTTCATCAATATTTATAAAAAAAATCATAAACCACAAGAACTATAATGACCATATCATGGTCTCCATTAAATTTTTCTACAAAAAAATAAGGAAATCCACAAAACATATCATAGATATCTTGAAATTGATGTTGTTATTTATAACATGTTTCATAAATGCTATAAAATGTTAAATTGGATGAAAATTGAAAAAACATGTTATAAATATGATGAAGCTTTTCCCTCGAGTGTACTATGATATATTATAGACATTTCCGTAACCATAATATGATAATATTGATATAAATTTGGAGAAATAATATGCTCATCTAATGATCATATTATGATTAAGAAAAATTTAAGAGTATGGCTGGCACAACCATAGTAACATTGTTGCCGCAATCATATATCCTAAAATGTATGATGCTCTTCGAACTTAGTTGCCCCAACCATGTTTTTTCTGTGCGTGTAGTAGAAAAGTGTTAAAAGGTTGTTTTAGTTGTTTTCCTTTTTTGTAAATTGGTGTTGAAAACTAAGAGTAAGGTGTGATTTTGCATCATATGTACGAGTATGTATGTTTAAATAATTTTTATATCGTTGTTAACATGCAACATTTTAATTCTTGTTGTTATTAATATACAAATACACATCTTTCCTATTTCCATGTATGCGTATATAATACACAACAACAGTATGTAATTAAAAGCTGTTGACAGGTACAGGTATGGCTGCTTTTAATTTTTCCTTGTTTGTTCTTCAACGCTTTTTATATCCGCCCTGATACCTGAAGAAGTTTTTTTTTTTTGCTGTTGTTGCTATAAGTTTAAAGATAAGAAATTTTGTTTGAACCATATTTAAATTAATATTTGTAATTTGGAAATTTATTTTCTAAATTAAATTAAAATGAAAAGAAATTAACTTAAAAAAATGTGAGGTAAAGTGGGCATGAAAAAGTGCCAAGAACATTTATTGTGAGTTATAGAATTTTTCGAGTTATATCTTTCTGCGTTAAGGGAATACAATCATCAAGCATTTTAGTGGATTTTTGCAATATCTCTATTCGTATAGTAGACCATAATTTCCTTAGATTTTTTATTTATGTTTTTAATGTAAAGATAAATTAATATCAAGAGGCATTCTAGACTGGGTTTTAGAATAGAACCTAATAATCAGTGTAACGGTTTCATCAAAATTTTATTTCTTAATTTGAATTTAGCATATGCTGCAGTCCAAGCCAACTGTCCAATTTATAGCCCTTGTCTTATAAAGGGTCCGTCATCTAACGTTTTTTTTTCAACTAGTGCTTATTTCGTGAATGGTAACACTTAGCTCATGTCTGATTTGACAGATAATTAGTTTTATCCTTCCGCTGAACGAATATGGTTGTGTATACGCTTGAACAACGCTGGGAAATATTGCGACATTACTTTGAAAATCATGGTAATGTTGCAGAATGTGTGCGAAAATTGCGTACGGATTTTGGAAGAAGAGAAGCACCGCCAGCTCCGTATGTTCGATATCTTGTGAAAAAAGTGAAAGAAACTGGCATCCTCATCGATAAACCAAAGCGTGAAAAGCCAAAAACAGTTCGTACACCCGAGAATATTGCTGCTGTGGCAGAACACACTCGATGTTTTGCGCCCTGTTTTTGAAGATCGCATTATCAGCCGCAGAGCTGATGTCATTTGGCCACCTCGGAGCTGCGATTTGACACCGTTGGACTATTATTTGTGGGGTGCCGTTAAAGATAAGTGTTACGCCAACAAGCCAGAGACAATTGACGCTTTAAAGGACAATATTTGTGAAGCCATTGGTGAAATACAGCTGAACACAATCGATAATGTGCTTAAAAATTGGACCGATCGTTTATGCTTCTGCATGGCCAGCCGAGGCAGCCATTTGAATGAAATTATTTTCCATTATTAACCGGAAGGATTGTACTTTCAAAAAAAAAAAAAAAATTTGAGAAAATATTCAGTAGTTTTTCTTATAGCATTTTCAAAAAAAAAAAGTTATTTGGCAGACCCTTTATATAATACGGTTAGAAAAAGGGACAAACTTTTTTTTAATTATTGCCAAACTTCTGCGCTCATTTTTTGTAAAATAATTTAACGGAATATCGCACACCTAGTTCAAAAGTGACTCAACTCAAAATTTTAATTTTTCGGGCTTATATGCTTAAACTTTGTACAATACACTTGTTTATCTATAAAAAAAATATCAGTGTATTTTATTGTTGTTAACAGTTATGTGTTTCTTTTTGTTTGAATTGGTATAAAGTTGCAAATTTTTTTTTTTTTTTTTTTGATTTCTGAATAATTAAAATTTTTTTATTTTAGTTAGTCTCTTTACAGGAAGAAGAAGAAGAAAAACATTTTTATTGAAAAATTTTACGGACACAAGGGATACACCAGACTGCCGCAGTTTCGTCCCCCTCCTGGGACTCGTCAGTGGTAAATTTATGCGTCAATTGAACAAAGTATTTTTATTGTTAATTTGCTCTATATGAAAAACTTTTTTTATTTTTTGGTGTCGTACTGGTATTTGAACTCACTGCCTTAGCATCAAGGTATGCATCGTAATCTCACCTCTTAACGAGTTGAGCCACGGTCGACACAGCGATGACTGTGGTTAAAGTGGAGTTTTGTCACTCTACGTACACACAAGTATTGTTTCGATCAGAAGAGATAGAATTAACTAATACCAATGCACAATTCATTTCTCAACTAGAATGCTTCTTCTTCTTAATCCTATCTCTTTTTCACAAGTAATTATCATGTTTTTTTGATGCGCTTTATTCACATACAATAGTTGGATACCAAGTGTAGGTTAGAGATTGAGTCGCCGTTAAGCAAATTTCTTCAAATTTCATGTTAGAAAGTTGAGTCACTTTTGAACTAGGTGTGCGATATGTAAAATTCTATAAATTTTACTTTATCGATAAATTTTTTAAAGGAAAATAAAAACAAATATTTTTTTGTTAGGAAATTCAGAGCTAGTTTTTTTATTGCTATAGAAAACTCAATTTAAATATCGTCCATTCCATGATAGATCGGCCAAAATTTGACCGTCCGTTATTTGAATTCATTCATGTTTTGTATACGCATTTTCTAGGACGTCTTTTAGTCACTATCGTTTTCAGTTTCTGCAAATTTTGTGAAATTGCGTTTTTATTGCCATCTTTCAGTTCCTAAAAAATCGAAAAAAAAAAATTTAAAAGTAGTGAATTTTGAAATTTCATATTTCCTAAAGTAGATAAACTATTTCAAAGATATAAATTGCAATTAAAAAACAAGCACTTTTTTGCGAAAATTCAGGCTCTGTGCAATAACTCCCAGGTGAAAAAATCAAAAAAAAAAAAAAAATGAAATAAGTCCCAAAAATTGTTCATACAAATTTGGGAGTAATTTCAAATGAAATAATACCCAGTTCTTTTGCAGTTATTTCATTTTTTAGAAGCTATTTCATTTTTGTTATTAGGTGTTATTTCATAATGCAGTAATTCCGAAATGAAATAATTCCCAACAGAACTTAGCGTGGGACTTATTTCATTTTATTTTCTTGTTCGGTGTTGTTTCATTTGCTGTGGGAGTTATTTCATTTTCAAAAATTCATTATTTTTTTAATATTATTAATATTCTAAATTAATATTAAATGTCAGAAGACCTTAAATGTCAAGGCTGATTCATGAAATCAAACAAAAGAATTTTAAGGAAACTTAAAAAATTGCTTCAATTTTATTTTTTTTGTGTCGCCCCACAGTGGTTCCAAACACAAAAAACATGGTAATAAATATAGATGTTTTAAACTACTGGTCCAATCGGGAAATGGTGTTCCCAAAAATTGAAAAGCGGGAGCTAACCTTTAAGGAAAATGTTTCTGTGGTCACCCTGTTTTAACACAGGGTGTGCTACAGGGTGTCAAAGTTGACCATCTCGAGTATGAAAGAGCTTTAAAGGGGTATAACTTCTATAACCATGCATCGATTTTAGTGTTTTTTGGACTTTTTTAAATCTAGGTTACGAGACAAAGCAAAAACATGCTTCATGTACCATAGTAACTCTTACAGTTAAAAAAATATTTCACTTTGAATTTCAAAATCTTCATTTTTCGCCTTGACTTTTTTAATAGTTTTGCCAATAGATTATTCATTTTTCAAAGAAAATGCTCAAAATTTTTTCAAGTCATTCTAATGACCTTTCTTAAACTCCTAAAGAAAACTTTTTTGAATTATCTTAAGCCGTTTCGCAGTGATACTATTTTAAACTCAAAAATTAAAAGTGTGTTCTGAAAAATGGGGTTTTTTGGTCAGATAAGGGGTAACTTCACACACCTTTATATATATTTTGCTGATATTTTTTGGATTAGTTTTTTACATAGTTTGATAGAGTAGACTTCAAAAATGCTTAATGGTATAGTTTAAAGCATTTTTGGATATGCACCCTACGTCCAGCATTGGTCGAAAATGATGAATTTTTGAACGGAATTCTATGTTTATGACCGTGATAAAAAAAAGTCACGCCACTTAGACACGATTTGAAATTTTTATACTGTAAAGAGATTTATTCTAATGAGTTTGCCACTTCATTTGCCGCCGCCCGCTCAAAAACGTAGCCTGGAGAGCAAATTTTGTGGAAAAAGTCATTTTTTCAAAAGCCTTTTTTTGATTTATAAAAAAAGCGTACTTATATTATCAATTTCAGCAAGATTTTATTTTATTTTTAATAAAACGTAAATAATTGTCCTACATTCCAAAAATCTTTTCGATATTGCTTATGGTTATTTTTACATAAAACATCAAAGTTCAATGTAGTATATCTAACTATAATTAATTGTACATTTATTGGCTTTTGCTTTCGGTAATGTTAAAAAATTTAAATAATTTCAGAAATTTTTTTACATATTATTAAATTAGACTTAGTTATCAATTCAACGATGCATAAATCGTTTATCTAGTGTAATAAATGAATTCAAACTATTGCGCTTAAATCAGGCATTTCAGGTCAAATTGCAGTATTTAACAAATTTATATATTCAGGTATACAGAGCGTGTTGCATTATATTTCTCTAAAAGGGTTACGGGTTTTTTTATTTTTTTAATACTATTTCAAAAACCTAATAAGATATAAATGCAGGTAGAAAATGCGTTTTATGATGTAACATTTGCATAACATATTGTTTTAATGGGCTAATATAATGCGTTTTTTTTTATTTTACCTATTTCAGTTTTTTGTTTTTACAAATCCAGTACCTGCTCGATTTTTTGTTTATAAAAAAACAAATATTTGTAATATATAAGCGTAGTAATTTTAAAAGGAGGTTATTTGAGTTAAGCAGTCATGGAGGTTACAATAAAATATAGCTCCCTTTGTAAAGTAATTTGGGATACTCTTGCCAATACTGATATACGATCGGAAAAAATAGGAAAACTGATTGATACCATTGTCTACTCGTATGGCTTAAATATAAAGCCAGATGAAATTGAAAATTTTTACAAAATTTATGAAAAAAGGATTAAAGATTCCGATTATTCTATACAAAAATTTATGAAGAAGAGTCAAGATTGGCTTAATAAGGAGATGTCAGTAGTTATTGAACAGAAAAAAAGGGGCCGCCCTAAAAAAGATTATGAAGAGGTCCAGATTAGGACTAAGAAGGTAAAACAGGAAGAAATGATTAACACACACTCCGCTAATGAAATAAAGGATTCTTTTAAAGCAGCTTTTACACGTATACAGCCTAAAGAAACAGGGAAAATTGTCGACGTCCTACCAACTGCGTCTCCTAAGCGTTTGAAGCGCATGATACAAAGTATTCCAACACCAAAATCATCAACTTCCTTTACCAGTGAAGATGCATTAGCTCTTTTTCTAAATTTGGGGTTAACGAGAAATAAATATGGTATTTTAAGAAAAGCTCTCATTGAAAAAGGATATGATATTTTTCCTAGCAGTAAAGCAATAAAAGAAACAAAAGAAAATATTTTAAAACCAATAACATCCCCAGTGCATGCCTCTATTGAAGGCGCAAAAGTTGAACTATCACAGTTAATTGACAATACTGTTTCTAGAATTATGTCCACATTTAGCAGCAAAGATATTGAAAGATGCAAGCAATCTGATGTCGTGTTAATGTTCAAATGGGGCTGTGATGGCACATCTGGGTTTTCCGAATACAAACAACCATCTGGAAGCAGCAAAGAAAAAAGTTTTTCATCAATTTTTATGGCTTCTTTTGTGCCGTTAAGAATGCGGTTGTATAATAAATTACCTTCAACCTCGTCTGCAAATGATATATGGACGAATTTAACCCCTGGATCTAAATTTTTATGTCGTCCAATACGATTTGAATATGTAAAAGAAGACATGATTTCAACACAAAGTTTAGTAGATTCAATAGAAAGGGAAATTTCGAGCTTGTCTCCACTTTACGTGGAAATATCTGGACAAGTTATTAAAGTTTCATTTCAACCACAACTTACAATGATTGATGGAAAAGTTGCAAATGCAATTACAGACACAACATCTACTTGGAAATGTAATATATGTGGAAAATTAAGTTCACAGTTTCATGAAGATAGTGATACAATTTCTATGAACGAAAACGCTCTGAGGTTTGGGATATCGCCACTTCATGCCAGAATAAGATTTATGGAATATTGTTTACACCTCGCATACGATCTCAAATACCGCCTTATTCCAGGAAACCTAAGCCTTTCCGTAAACAAAAACACTGATCTACACAACATGAGAAAAGAAGAGAAGAAAAGAATTCAAGATGAATTTAAATTAAGACTTGGATTAATCATTGATACGCCCCTTCAGGGGTTTGGAAGTTCCAATGACGGAAATACAGCAAGGCGTTTTTTCGAAGATCCAGAAACTACCTCCTCAATTACGGGTCTCGATAAAAACCTACTAAAACGTTTTAAAGTTATATTAGCAGTCATTAACAGTAAAAAACCTATTAATGTGGCTAAATTTAAACTCTTTGCCAATGAAACAAAAGACATTATACTCACCATGTACTCTTGGAGGCCAATGACACCAACAGTACATAAAGTATTAGCTCATGCCAAAGAAATAATAGAAAACAGTATGTTGCCTTTAGGCGAACTGACTGAAGAAGCCCAGGAGGCCAGAAATAGAGACGTCAAACATTTTAGGCTTTTTAACACACGTAAGTGCTCCAGAATAGCTCAAAATTCCGATTTGATGGAATTTTTATTAATATCATCGGATCCAGTACTTTACTCCATAAGAACAAAATGGTTACCAAAAATAAGCATAGACATTGAAAAGGAAGATTCTGAATCTATGCATATAAACGACCTTTTAACTTTTGATACTTCAGACTACTTTGTAGAAAATGTGTAGTCCTTAGGAATATATTCATATTTTTAGCACAATTACTACTGTACCAGTTAAATTTAATAAAACCTTATCTTTAGAACAAAAAAAAAACATTATTTTGTCTTTCAAATAAATGAATATATGGTAGTTATTTACCTGTTTTATATGGAAAATTAGAACAATATATTATGCAAATGTTACATCATAAAACGCATTTTCTACCTGCATTTATATCTTATTAGGTTTTTGAAATAGTATTAAAAAAATAAAAAAACCCGTAACCCTTTTAGAGAAATATAATGCAACACGCTCTGTATACCTGAATATATAAATTTGTTAAATACTGCAATTTGACCTGAAATGCCTGATTTAAGCGCAATAGTTTGAATTCATTTATTACACTAGATAAACGATTTATGCATCGTTGAATTGATAACTAAGTCTAATTTAATAATATGTAAAAAAATTTCTGAAATTATTTAAATTTTTTAACATTACCGAAAGCAAAAGCCAATAAATGTACAATTAATTATAGTTAGATATACTACATTGAACTTTGATGTTTTATGTAAAAATAACCATAAGCAATATCGAAAAGATTTTTGGAATGTAGGACAATTATTTACGTTTTATTAAAAATAAAATAAAATCTTGCTGAAATTGATAATATAAGTACGCTTTTTTTATAAATCAAAAAAAGGCTTTTGAAAAAATGACTTTTTCCACAAAATTTGCTCTCCAGGCTACGTTTTTGAGCGGGCGGCGGCAAATGAAGTGGCAAACTCATTAGAATAAATCTCTTTACAGTATAAAAATTTCAAATCGTGTCTAAGTGGCGTGACTTTTTTTTATCACGGTCATAAACATAGAATTCCGTTAAAAAATTCATCATTTTCGACCAATGCTGGACGTAGGGTGCATATCCAAAAATGCTTTAAACTATACCATTAAGCATTTTTGAAGTCTACTCTATCAAACTATGTAAAAAACTAATCCAAAAAATATCAGCAAAATATATATAAAGGTGTGTGAAGTTACCCCTTATCTGACCAAAAAACCCCATTTTTCAGAACACACTTTTAATTTTTGAGTTTAAAATAGTATCACTGCGAAACGGCTTAAGATAATTCAAAAAAGTTTTCTTTAGGAGTTTAAGAAAGGTCATTAGAATGACTTGAAAAAATTTTGAGCATTTTCTTTGAAAAATGAATAATCTATTGGCAAAACTATTAAAAAAGTCAAGGCGAAAAATGAAGATTTTGAAATTCAAAGTGAAATATTTTTTTAACTGTAAGAGTTACTATGGTACATGAAGCATGTTTTTGCTTTGTCTCGTAACCTAGATTTAAAAAAGTCCAAAAAACACTAAAATCGATGCATGGTTATAGAAGTTATACCCCTTTAAAGCTCTTTCATACTCGAGATGGTCAACTTTGACACCCTGTAGCACACCCTGTGTTAAAACAGGGTGACCACAGAAACATTTTCCTTAAAGGTTAGCTCCCGCTTTTCAATTTTTGGGAACACCATTTCCCGATTGGACCAGTAGTTTAAAACATCTATATTTATTACCATGTTTTTTGTGTTTGGAACCACTGTGCGCCCCCAGAAAAAACTTTATTTCGCGTAGCCGCCTGTCGCGTTCTATGGAGGAAAAAAAACCCACAGAAAAACTTGTTTTTCAAATCAGATGTCGAAGCCGTTGAAATCTTATTTTTAAGACAATAAGTAATATAATTTGACCAGTCATAGAATTGTCATTTAAACAGCTAATTGATTGTTTTTTTAATCTTAAATAAAAGAGTAGAGCATTGTCCTTCTGTTTATTTACCGTTTAGACACTAATATATACGTAAAATTTTTAATAAAATAGACTTTTAAAAAAATAATCATTAAAATGAAATAAAACTTGGTGTAGGCTTGTATTTTGGGACATAAAAAGTTATTACAGGTCAAATAAATGTTATTTGATGTCTTAAAAATATAAGATTTCACAGATTTGACGTGTGATTTGAAAAAACAAGTTCTTCTGGGTGGCGGCCTTCGGCCGCTCTTAGAGGTTTTTTCCTTCCGTAGAACGCGGCAGGCGGCTTTGCGAAATAAAGTTTTTTCTGCGTGCGACACAAAGACATTATGTCTTACGACATTTAAAAAAAAAATTAATTATGATTTTGGGCAATAACTTCTTTTTTACCGTCATAGCGCCCAAAAAAAAAAGTTTTTTAAAAATAAAATGCCATAGCACCCAAAAAAAAGTTTTGGATTTTCTGTCATTGATTTGGTCGTTATAACTTATTAACATCCACAATTTTGGGGGATATGCGGACATTTTGGCAATATGTCATATTGGTTTTTGGTCAATACGACTTTGGGGGAATATTACGGTACGCCCTTACTTCATTTGTGTAGCATGGAGTATTTTTGGGAGTTATTTAATTTTTATTCTTTGGAAATTGTTTCATGATTAAATAAAAACCAAAACCTAGGATTTGTTTCATTTTAGTTTTGGAAATTATTTAATTTTTTTTAGAATTTATTTCACTTTTTCGCGACGGGCTTATTTCATTTTTTTTAGAATTTATTTCAATGGGAGCTTTTGCACTGGAACTTTTTGCACCTGGGACTTATTGCATAGAGCCGAAAATTCATTCATTATACAAATGAAATTTTTGAATGCATTTTGCACTTTCTTGTCCCACTTGGAAACGTAATGAAAAATTAATAATTTTTATAATAAATAACAACTTTGACTTTTTTGTGACCAGAATGCTAAAATTTTAATTTTTTTTGTAGATGGTATAAAAAAATTTGGTTAAACCAAAATTAATGCTTGTTCTAGTTTTTATTTGAAAATTAAGATTTTTATAATGAAAAGATTATTAATTTATCAAAAGTAGTGAAAACCGGAATTTTAAATAAAGCGTGAAGGCAACAGCTGGAGTAAATGGTCTAAGTCAAAACTCCAGTACCAAATCTGCAGCATAAAATTCCATTCTATATATAATAATTTTTGTCTCGGGCATACAATCAATTTTACGTTTTTGATAAAGTCTTTGAATATTAAATAAACGTTAAAAATGTAAAGTATACAAAGTCTAGTATACATAAATGTCAATTATTAATACATATATTTACATAATAATCAGTATTATGAAATTCTCTTGTCTTCTTTGTTTAAATTCAATGAATTGCCAAAACTATAAAAAAGCCTTACACTCAAAAATCAAGTCCGTAAAGTTAGCAGAAGAGATAGTTGAGTCAGCCACATAGTTGCTGGGAGGAAAATTGTGGACAAATTGCTAATATCTGCAAAAGTGTTTTGCTGAACATCGGTAAGCCTAGTTTTAGAAAAAAAAATTGCTAACATTAGTTAAATGCAAATAAAAATCGACTTGTTGAAATCAACAACATTTTTTGCTGGAGAATAGTACATTGAAAATAAAACTTAAAAACTTAGTATAAAACTTTTGCTTTAGTTTAATTATATTTTGCTGAAATTTAGGAAAAGACCCTAGCCTCGTGTTTGATTACTAAACAGACAAGAATAGAGCAAAATTGATGATTAATAGGTTTTTGGTTAAAGCTCTGAATATTCTGGAGGCTTTAGCTTTTCTAAGACTTCGGGTTCTGATGAGATCTTCAGCCAGATCGAAATACTAGTGCACACCCAGAAAACAGACGCTGTAGTAACAACCGTATTTGTTGCCAATCGAATGCTTTGGTGGTTCAGACCGAATTTTTCGGTTGTGACAACAGTCATTCGATTGAAACTACAGAAATTCTGTTACCACAATATAATTTCAATTACCGCAACTGGAATTTTGTAACTACCAAGAAATTCGATAGCTGCAACTGAACCATTCGATTGACTACAAATACGGTTGCTCCTACCGAGTCTGTTTTCTGGACTCACAATTAGTAAAACGTCTTGTAAATCAAGTATACTATTTCTCCGAAAATTTTTACTGAAATTGTGTTTTCAGCTAAAATTTTAGTTATACTTATTCAGCACTTAACAGTTTTGAAATAATATTTTACTAATATTTTACTAATATTTTACTAATGTTTTACTAATTTATTTTGCTAAAAAAATTGTGCTAACATTATAGTGTAGACCAAAACCAGATTGAAAGAAATATGCAAAATGAAGTAGCTGTCGCATCATTTCAAGATGTAGCAAAGACGATACAAATGATACTAAAATGTAAGACATATATAAAAAATCAACCATGGAAGATTTTTGTATATGTTTTTCATTCAAAACGACGTCAACAATGTGTATTCATTAAAATTGTTGACCTGAAATTAATTATTTTTAAAATTAAAGACAAAATAAAATATTTAAATTTATAAAAAATAAAATGTGTATTTGTAAGCAAAATTTTTATAGCGGTAATTTATGGAATATGGAAAAACTTTAAACAAATATACCTTTAGGTAGACAGACTAGAGAGAAAGAAAATTACAGATATCTTAGGTAATTTTTTAATTTCATTTCTCTATTTAAAAAAATGGGTTGTGGAGGTGTATGTCATATTTTGTTAGTTTTTTGTTTTATTTGAAGAATTATCTACGGTATTTAGATTCAGTCCTAATTGTCATCATTTGGACCACCATTTATGTAATTTTATTAATTTTTTGCAAAGATTTTTTTTTATTTATAATCAACTAAATGTTAGCAAAACTTTTACGGAGTTTACAAAGATTTTGCTGACATTAGCAAGTTTTTTTTGCAAGCACCCTCCTGACTAAAATTTTGCTGACTCAGCTAAAATTTTTGGTGACTTTACTGACTTTTTTTTGTATCAACCTAGCTAATATGTTTGGTTTGCTTTATTTTTGTAAATATACGGAGGTTGAAAGCTCGATATGAATTTAAAATTACATTTATTTTTTTGTGATTATTTTATACAACTATAAAAAATATTCAGGACTTCCACATCGTTAACATAAAGCAAGTAAATAAAAAATCTGGAAATAAACAAAATATTTTATTAATAATAAGGAGTGTGATCGAATAAATCCTAACACAGATTATCACTTAAAACTTTTTTTATGTTTAAAAGTGAACTTTTTTTTTATTCAAATTGTCTTTTGAAAAGTCGCCAGATGATGTGTTTAAATTACTAGCGAAATCGGATCATTACTTTGTTTGCAAATGGACTTTGAACAAAAAGTGAAAACAAAAAAAATACGGAGGTTGAAAGCTCGTTATAAATTGAAAATAACATAAAAATAATCTCGATGTATATAAAAACAAAAAACTAATATAACTGTAAAAAATATTACTTGAGCCAGAGTACACACTAAAAATTTTTTATATAAATAGAACATTTTTGGTCTTCAAAGTTTAGTAACGTCATGATGCTTGTTAGCAAAAGACCTAACCACGTGGTTGATTACTAAGAAGACAAGAATGGAGCAAAATTGATTATTAATAGGTTTTTTGTTAAAGTTCTGCCTATTATATAGGCTCTAGCTTTTCTAAAACTTCGGGTTCTGATGAGATCTTTAGCCAGATCGAAATACTAGTATCAACCTAGCTAATATGTTGGATTTGCTTTATTTTTGTAAATATACGGAGGTTGAAAGCTCGTTATAAATTGAAAAAAAAAGTAGCATTTTTACAAAAAAAACCCTCAAATTTTTTAGAAAGAAATATGCTTAATTGTACAGAAATCAGAAAAATTAAATTATATTAAGATTCTTTTTAAGTTATTGATGAAGGCTGCAAAGCAACTTCCCAATACTGTCACTTTTTTTTTGAAATGGTCTGCTCCTATCAATTAGGGCAATAAAGATGGAAAAAAAGCTCCTTAACTCACTTTTTATTCAGCTTCCATTTGTAAACAAAGTAATGATCCGATTTCGCTAATAATTGATGCACATCATTTGGTGACTTTTTAAAAGATAACTTGATTCAGAAAACAGTACACTTTTAAACATAAAAAAAGTTATAAGTGATAATCTGTGTTAGGATTTATTCGATCTCACTCCTTATTAAGAACAAAACATAATAAATCCCAATTACTTACATACATGTACAGTAAAACTCGCTTAAGACGAACCCTCGGTTAATACGAACTAATTTAAAAGTTCCAAAGTTTTGGCAACAATTTTTATATAAAATACATCTTTTAAAACGAACTCGGTTAATACGAACCCTCGGTTATTACGAACTGTTGTAAGCAGTCCCAAAAACTCGTTTTTATACAAATTACCATGTTTAGTACACTCTTTATCAGTTTAATGGGATAGACCTAATATGAATTTCATATCCGTGGATGACTTTCTAGTTACAGATGCTAATGTTTTGACGTCACATACTTTATCAGCTGAAGAAATATTGGAAATTGTTAATCCTGCCGATGTTGAAAATTTGTCAAGTGATATATTCCAACAAAATCGTGTGCCGAAGAAGCTGACAATCATATTTTGGTAATAGAAAAACTTATAACAAATGAAATCGTTAATTCAGAAAAAAAACAGATTTTTTTTTTTTGAATGAAGAATTTTAATTGAATTTTTAGTTGTGAATGCATGAAATGTTAATTTTATTTTTTAAATTTTATTTATGTAAAAATCTGGCTTTTGTTTTAATAAATACATATTTTTTATCGTTAAAAAAAACCCGCTTAATACGAACCTCGCTTAAGACGAACTAATTTTTTTGGTCCCTCGGAGTTCGTCTTAACCGGGTCTTACTGTATGTATATGTATGTGTGACGCAGTTTTACTTTTTCAAATGAAGATAATTCTAAGATACAAAAAAAAATATTCAAGATATTGCTAAATATGATAAAAATCTTTTATATTTTAAAAGCAATTACACAGAAATAAATTACAAAATTATGTTTATAATATTAAACATGTCTCATAAAATATTTATGTAAAAACAAAAAAAAAATTTAAATTGGCACCAACAATGATAATTTGTAAATACAAACACACTTTTGTTGATTTTATTGCAATTTTAAATTTTTAATTTTAAAGAAATATGAAAAACTACAATTTACAAGTATTTCAAACAAAAAAATTTGTTAGAAATAAATTTGAATTTAAAAATGAAAGTGTTTGAATTTACAAATTTCATTGTTGGTGACTACAGTTTTTTTTGTGTACCTAAGACTGGTATTTAATGTTTTGTACAGTCGGACGGACCAAAACGTAGTTGATATTTTATTTTTGCCTGTATCCTCAATTTATCAAAAAATTGTTTTGTACAGCAGCATCAAAACGTGTGCATTTTCAATTTTCAAGATATCATTCATTTAGTAATTATATTTTTTAAATTAGTTTATTTAAAAACAATAAATGTTTTATTTATATTTTTTTTTTAATATTCACAATATTTTTGTGTCATTGCCTTTGTTTGGCGTGTAGTTTACAAAAGAAAAAATGAAATGAACGAAATCAATCTCGCTTGCATTTTGGTGTAAGTCTTTTAATGGTTGTGTTTGTTTGTATTTGTACTTTTTTCTCTACCTTGTCCAAGCTGCAACATCTAGATCTAGATCTATTCTTTTTACTTGTTCTACATGCTATTCATGTATTTATCAGCACAATATTGTTAGGAACGTAAATTTGTTAAACATTATTTCAAAATTAGTTTTTGGTAAAAGCATTTAATTAAAATTTCAGCTAAAAACGTAATGTCAGCAAAAAAAAAATTGTTGAAAGTTAGTTAAACGTTTTAAATAGACGTTTTAAAAAACTTTCAACTAACTTGTTTTTTTTTTTTGAGTGTACAACAGCAAATTTTCTAACTATTACATGTCTTTTAATATATATTTATTTTTTTTTTTCAAAATCAGTT
This sequence comes from Delia radicum, assembly GCA_021234595.1. Lineage (NCBI taxonomy): Eukaryota > Metazoa > Arthropoda > Insecta > Diptera > Anthomyiidae > Delia > Delia radicum. The sequence goes on from CM037853.1 coordinate 25,988,910, forward strand.
TCCTTATACAATTTAGTTCACATAACCAGAAAAAAAAACTAAATTTGATTATATATGCTGATATTTCTTTTGTTGTCTAGAATGTAAAATTCAATTTAAAATTTAAGTTTTAATTTACGAAACCATATTTTTCCCTTGTGGTAAGTCAGCAACATATAGTAAACTGATGACGTTGTTGCTGATGACAACAGCAATAACGTAATATGTAGATGGTAATATTGGTGATAACGATCATCATTATTATAATAATGATGATTATGAAGTTATTGCATGTAAAAGTTAAAGAAGTGTAAAGCCAACAAAAAAAAGGGGTACTTAAACACATGCGGTGTTTGTGGTATGTGTGTTTTAATATTACCACTACTACTACCTACCACTACTATTGTAAAACTAAAAATGTTTAAACTTGATGCTGTTACTTTTGTTTAACATTTGCAGGAATATTTCATATACAAAAATATATAGAAATTTACAAAGAAATCTGTAACTCTACAGAATTGTAACTAACTTTAGACCAGCACACAAATTAGCTAAATATTGAAAGTAGTGCCTGCAAATATTGGCAAAGTAACCTATGCCAATTAAGTAGTTGGACAATTTTAAAACGCTTTTAGTTAAAAAAATAATCATTTTTTTTTAGAGTATTTTTATTGGTAACACCCATATGGGGAATGAGAAGTCAATTTTCCTAAAAGTGACTGGTTAAAGAAGGACTTATCACATGCCAGAATTTTACCAATTGGAAGCGGTTTAGTTTTCGTTTATTTTATATTTTTTATTGCCCTTTTGCGACAGTCTTGTGGTATTCCCATCTTTGGTTAGTCCTGTGGCATGCCACTATGTGGTTTAAAGCAGGACAAATGACCGCCTCCTATGACAAGCCAATGTTAAAGTTACCAGTTGTTTACATAGGGTAGGCTTTAGCAGAGGACCGGTCTCTGGCACGAAGGGACCGATCCTGTGGCACACGCAGGACCGATCTCATTCCCCATAGAGACAGTATAGACTATTTTACACTACACTGTTAAATACTAAAAATGCATCCGAGAAAAGACGTATAAATTTTGATAGATTTTAGTGCATAGATCACGAATGTGAATACTAAATTAAAATATTAGCTCCACTTTTTGTAATATTCGCAAATTTAACTTTTATCTAAAAACTAAGTTTTTTTCTTTAAAATTTCCTGTTAATACATATAACTGATTAAAATACAAAAACATTTTAATATGGTTTCAAAGTATGGACTTTGAGCATTAAAACCCGTATCAATTAATTTGGATTCTGTGAAGGATGTATAGATATCCTTAAAGAGAAATCTTCATTTATTTTTTTGTTTTTTTTTTATTTATAACGAGCTTTCAACCTCCGCGTATTATCAAAAATAAAGCAAATCAAACATATTAGCCAGGTTGGTACTAGTATCTCGATCTGTTTAAAGATCTCATCAGAAACCGAAGCTTTAGAAAAGCTAGAGCCTCTAGAATAGGCAGAACTTTAACAAAAAATCTATTAAATATAATTTTTTCTCTATTCTTGTCTTCTTAGTAATAAACCACGTGTATAGGGTATTTTCCTAACAAGCATCATAACGTTATTAAACTTTGAAGACCAAAAATGTTCTATTTATATAAAAAAAAAAAAACAAATAATTTCTACTCTGGCTCAAGTAATATTTTTTACAGTTTTTTTAGTTTTTTGTTTTTATATGCATCGAGATTATTTAACCTCCGTATATTTCCAAAAATAAAACAAATCAAACATATTAGCTAGGTTGATAATAGTATTTCGATCTGGCTAAAGATTTCATCAGAACCGGAATTTTTTGAAAAGCTGGGCAGAACTTTAAAAAAGAACCTATTAATCATCAATTTTTTCCCATTCTAGTCTTCTTGGTAATCAAACATGTAGCTAGGGTATTTTTTGTTTTTTTTTTTTTTTGTGAATATTGTAAAATTCCTTAATTGATTTTGCAAAAGTTTAGCACATGATATTAATTTATATTCCACTTAATTAATAATCAAAATCTTTCAAAAATTTAATCTGAAGTTCAAAATATTTGACAGATTTTTTAAAATTAATTTTGTATCTATTTAGAATGGGGAAAATAAAAAAATACATTTTTGAAACGAGCATCATTTAAAATAATTATTTTTTAAGAAAACGCACTGGAACCTGGAAGGTATTGATTAGAAAACACTTGTTAATATTCGAATATTTTTATCTGAATTTTATTAATTAAGATTAGTCATAGACTCTATATTTTTAAGGCATTAAAATATATAAAATTTTTGTAGTTCAAGCATTTTTTTTCTTAAACTAAAAGAGAAACTAGGCGAGTTTTTCATTAAAGTCTTGGATATTATTTTCGTTTAAGATATTTTATTAACGATATCGTGAAAAATTAGAAATTTCAACTTTAAAAAGATGCATATAGAATATTATTGCACCTTTCAATTTCATAAATTCATTAATTTTTAGACATTTCAAACTTTAGTTTTAAGCTTTAACTCTCAAGTCTTAAGCATATTTTATAAATTATCATAATGTAGCGTTTTAATAATTTTGGACTTTGGAATGAAATTGTTTAATAATCATACACACAAAAAAATAGTTGTCAAGCAATTAGGAGCCTTTCAACTAAAAAAGTTTATTTACAAAATTTTGCGTAATATAGTAACATTTTACCAAGTTTTTACTAGTTTCTACTAAGTTATTGAATCATTTATGTGAAGAAACTTTATTATTTGGAATACTTTTAGTTATCTGGTAACAATTTTTTTGTGTGTATGACGCGGTTCATTGGCTTAGTTCCAATGCATTTTTAGCACATTCATAAGGAATTCTAAATGCTAAAATATTTTATGAAATTGTGTCATAAATTCTATTTAGCAATAATTCATTAGTTTTATAAAGATTTTCATTAATTCTAAAAACATTTCATAAACATTGACTTTAAAGAAAACTGTTTCATAGATTCAAAGAAAAGTTTCAATGGACGGGTTTCAGTCACAATTTTCTTTAAAGCTATTAAGAAATTCAGCCCAAAAAGTTAAAACTTACGAAAGTTAGTTTAACAACATTTTTACTACAGTAAATGTCTACGAAATATTTCCAAATTTTATTTTAAAAATCATACAAATATTATTGTGAACATTTTTATAATGAAATTTCAATATTTATGATAGACTATTAAACAAAACAACAAATTTTAATTAATGGTACCAATTCATTGTGGTGAAAGTTTTTGTTAAACTAACTGTAGCATTTATAATTTGTTTTGGCTGAATTTTGGTATACGCAGTTTTGTCATTATCGTGGGTGTGAAGTTATGCGAGGTGAATTTCGAATGATCGTCCATTTTGATCTTCATTCTAAGTTTTTTGTAGATTATTTTCAAATATCGGGAAGGCGAAACTGATACATCTTTAAATAAAATTTATCAAAATTGTGCATCCACAAAACTGTGTGCTCTGATTTTGACTGAGGGTCTTCAAAATTGGCGTTAAACTTAAAAAAAAAGTTTACTTCGGATACGTATAACATAAGTATAGATGACAAGCACGCTCAAGTAACTTCAAAATTATATATAATATTTTGAGATGGAATTCTCGACAATGGGGTATATATTTTCTGGTAACATTAGCAATTTCGAATGTAAAATTTTAATATTATTTTTTATTGAAAATGAAAATTATTCAAGTTCGAGACCATACTCTATATTTCTTTATTAGGATATTGTCCAAACAAATAATCTATAGAGTTTTTTGTTTTCAAATTTATTATGTGGCCCTTTGAGGAATGTGTTGATAGATATATTTCGGGAACTTTCTAGGTTCCCATCACCAGAACACGTTTTGAAAGCGGTAACAATCCCATGCCAAACATCAAACATTCATATAAACTAGTTTACTCACTACATGAGAACTAATATATGAGCTTGAAGTTAAAGATTATAACCATTGATCAAAAAATAAATTGAAAACTTGTTTGTTATGTGCAAGGTCAACCTCTGGTGGATATTCAATACACGTTTTTTGTTTTTCTCTCGTTTTTATATTTTGCTTAGTTTATAAACAATACAGGGGGAGTAAACTAGACGGTACTTTGTCTTTTATACAAGTTTTTATTTTTTGTCATATTGAAAACAAATTAAATTTTTTTTTTTAAATAATCTAAAATATTGTATGGCTATTTTTTGTTTCATTGTATGGCGGAGTGAAAGAAAATATTTAAAATAAAATCACAATTTTAATTCAAAAAAAAAAAAAATATTAAATTAAAAAAAAATAAAACCCTTTTATTTTTACCCTTTTCCGCCAATAAAAGTTATACAAATAACTTGAAACTAACAGTTACAATAAAAATTAAATTATTATTTGATAATGAAAAAAGTAGGAAAAAAATGTTGTTTAACTTTTGTTTAATCCACCAACTACCACCCTCTTTTGAAGTTAATATGTTTTTCCCAAATGCTTGGGAAATAACGTTTATTTAATATTAAAAGGATTTATATGACATTGCCATACACCGTGAATGATGAAGACGCGGTATTATGGTTGTATAGTGAATGTGTCGGTGACGGTGTGTGTGTATAATATGTTCATGTAGTTTGTAAATACTTGTGTTGGCTGTAGTTGTAAATGTTGTTGTATGTACATAGATTTACATTATATACACAAATTTTCTCAACTTGGCAATTTGTGGAAAATATTAAGGATTTAACGAGTTTTTTTTTTCGTTGCGCTCATTCATTCTTTCTAGCACATAAATTTTATCCCCTTCCTACCAAATGGGACACTGAGTTTTGCTGTTCTATATTCCCGCGCTAGAGTTAAGCTACATTCATGTTCATAGTCATTCAAATTGTTAAAGGTAGTGAAAATTATGTTGTATGTACTTTGTCTTGTTAGTTTTAAATTTGAATTTACATTTATTAGAGTTAAGGGATTTTCCCCGAAAAAATAAATATGTTAACGAAAAGATACGAAATTTGTTATACAAAAGTATGCAAAAATGTTAATGATTTTTACTGGGATAAAGGGTTGGACCTGTAAAATTGTAAAGCCGGTGAAGGCAAGCGAACATTAAGTATTTTTTATTTTTATTTTTTTTTTGTGTATAAATTTCTATGTTCATTGTCATTGTTATTAACAGGGGTTTCAGCTTTTCTTACTTGATGTTCGTTCATCTTGTTGTGAAAAATAAAAAAAAATAAATAACTAAATAATTCACACTACAAAGTGTTAAATTGATTTGGTTTTTAGAGGCTTTAATGGGTTGTATTACAAAATGAAAATTTGAATATAAAATTTATTACATTTTTCAATATTCATAAAGGCTAATTTTATATTAAAAGGACCATAGTGTGGAGGGGAAAAATTTATGTTTAAAAATATCAAATATTGACAAGTGTTGAACTAGAGTTGGGGTTAGTTACTAATTGAAAATTTTATTCACAATACAATATAAAGGGTGATTTTTAAGCAACTTTCTTTTTGGCAACACTATTTTTGGCAGCTCAGCTGTTTTCGTGTAACATGTTACTGTTAAACATTTTCAGTTTGGTCTATAATTTAACCATGAATCGACATACAAACGAACTACGCTTGAATATTATTTAATTATATTATCAAAATTCATGCTCGGTTAAGGAAGTTATAGTTATGGAAAGTATGACATTTATGGTCAGTTTGGGCGACCTTCTGAGGTGGCTAGTCGGAATCTGGTGACTAAATTTCGCAATAAATTTACATTATTGGACATTAAATCACCAATACGCATACGTAGAGTGTGAACAGAGGAAAATATAGCAGCTGTATCCGCCAGTATTGTTGATGACCATGAATTATCGATTCGGCGCCGTTCGCAGCCATTAGGCCTCTGTTACTTCACTACGTGTAAATTTGTTTTTGCCCAAAATGAAAGAGCTAGACTTGAGCGATATGTGGTTTCAACATGACGGTGCCACATGCCACACAGCACGCGAAGCAATTTCCCAATTGAGAGGCAAGTTCGGTGAACAGTTTATTTTACGTTTGGTTTTAAAGAAAAGCCTTTTTGATTTTTTTTATGTATTTTTATACTTCCCTCAATTGTTATATACAGAGAAATTAAAATAAAAACAAGTATTATTATGAAGTAACAAAGAATAATTATGGACTAAAAAATATATTTATTAAATTCAGTAGATTTTTGATGTTAACTGATCTCTTATGTGATAACTGATCCCTTATTGTGTTACATTAAAGAGATTACTTAATTTATTTAAGAGAAAAATTGTGTAATAATATTTTGTTAGTGTTTCATAACTATAATTACAAATAACGGTAAGCAAAGAAGAATAGCAAATAAAGAAAAATTGTAGAATTATTTTCGTTTTTTATGCAAAATTAATCAATTTGCAAAAAAACGTAGAGTGGTTCATATCTAATAAGTGGAGTGTCGCGATGAGTCTACTCCGATCTTAATGAAATTTTTATATGTGATAAAGAACTAAAAATAACGAACACGTATTTTTTTAGCGGCCCTATCTCATGTTAAGGGGTTAAAAGGTCAAAAATAAAAAAAAAAATAAAAAAGGTCAAAAATTAGGTCAAAAATTAAACCAGTTTTAGTTTTTTCGACTTATTTCGAATTATTTGTGAGACATTTTTGACAAATGGGTTAACGAATATGAGAGCTTTTGAAGACGCATTAACTGGTATATGAAAACTTTCAAGATTTTCTTTTATTCAAAATAATGTGTTTTAAGTGTGGTATACCTTTGGGGTATGTTAGGGAGAAGCTCGGGTCGTGGAGGGAGTCAGAATTCTCTCTCTATTGGGAAAACTCTCTTGGCCAACGACAGGCTAAGAGATTGATTTCTTTTTCCAGTGCAGGATCGAGGAGACTCTTGTCCCTCGGGAGGGGTGACTTGAGAACCCTGGTGTCTTACCTGACTGGACACTGCAATCTCAGATACCACCTGCTCAAAAGGGGTCTTTCGGACACGGATGAGTGTAGGTTTTGCGAACTGGTAGCTGAGACATCAGAGCATGTTCTTTGCGAATGTCCGAGGCTATGTGAAAGGCGTGCCAAGTTTCTTGGCAATCGCTTTGTCTCCCCTTCGGACATTATGAAGATTTTGCCTAATAGGATTATTGGCTTTATAGGTAGCTTGAATCTTTAGGGTAACTTTAGGCAGCACAAAAGACCTAAGTTGGTCGCGGTGCATAGTGCCATATAATCTAATCTAATCTAAGTGATATTAAACCGGGCGTTTAGTTAAATAGTGCAAGATGGATTAAGTTTAAAAATATGCATATTAATGCCTATTAAATTTAATAGAGGAAGTGTCTGAGGTTTTCCAGACATTCGTAATTGTTCGTCTTGCATGCGACTTTTTCCGAAGAGCTTTTTAAACTATATTCGAAATATTTCGAAATAAATGGCAAAATTGGTATCAAAAAAATCTGAATTTCTTTAGTTTCAGGTATATCTCGAATTCAACTAAAATGTTGTACTTTAACGCTTTTTTTGCTTATACATATTTAGCAAAAAAAACCTCAACCTTTCTAAAAAAAATTTAGTTCTAACAGTTTTTTTTGCAACTTAATTTTTAACTAATTTAGTTCAAATTTCATTGATTTTCTTTAAATTTGTATGTAATTTTAACATTTTTGTTTAATTATTCATAAATTTATGGATATGTACTGAAACTAAATAAAAACTTTTTTCCAATTTTTATTTTCATAATTTGTTCTTCTTACTTTTATTGTTTTTATTGATTGTGCACTGTAGTTTTTTTTTTTGTTTTTGCTAAACTAGGCACTTTTAATGTTCTTTTGTTTTTTTTTTTTTTTTTATTTAAATCATATTTTACATAAGTTTGAAATTGCCAACTATGATTTGTCAGTGTTCTACATCTTATCATAATGCCAATGCCAGTGTGTGAGTATGCTTTTCAATTGAGAGATTTATTATGATACGCTTGTTTTTTTTTTTTTTTTTTCTGGGAAATTTTTTTCATTTTAACTTTTTTTTAAGTGACAATCGAAGTTTTTTATTTTCAAGGCTTAAATTTGTTTTTACTACGTATGCAAAAAAGTTTTTTTAGTTTGATTTTCAAATTTATTAAAGTGATAATCTACAAAAGGGCTTATGTTAAAATGAAATGATTAGAAGAGACAAAGAACAAAGATTTTGAAATTAAAAGGAATTTAGAAGAATTTAAAATTGCTATTCAAGTTATTTTGCATTGCTAGGTTAAATATGATTGAAAAATTGTATAATGTTTATACAATTATTGGTTTGATAATCAACACTAGTTTACAGTAACTTTCAAAACAAAACAAAAATAATATATTTTTTTTTATTTTATTAAATAATAATCACATAATTAAAAATTATATACTATTACCCTAACCGAGCACTAGCTACTATGTCCTTCGGGGAGTTGTAGCGAAAACAGACCAGTGCCTGTGGTAGGAATCGAACCCACTACCCCCGCACTGATAAACCAGCACACTACCAACTAGCCTACCGGGGCTCACGAAAACAAAAATTAAAAACTTTATCTCTCAAAGTGAATATTTGTAAAATGTAAAAAAAATCTAAAAATACGAATGCGGTCCCAAAATTAGCCGACCTAATGTATAGATGGCAGCAACACTCTCCTTCGTTTTCGACTATAAAATGTTTGGTGTCAGAAGAGTGCGTGAGCTGGTTGAAATGATATGCATTTCAAAAAGTGCTATACAGCGCATATTGAACGAAAATTTTGAGATGAGAAAACTGTGCGCAAGATGGGTTCCGCGTCTGTGTGCTTATCAAGACAATTCACCAGTTCACACATCCACTATTGCGATGGCCTAAATCAGTGAACTAAAGTTTGAATTGCCTCAACACGTACCTTAGTCGCCAGATTTATCTCCCACGGATTATTGTCTATTTCCAAACTTCTAAAAATGTCTCGGTGGTAAAAGATTTACCAACAATGCACATGTGGAGTCTGTCTGTGTGTAAATATGCTTCTTATAATTTTGCAGAATCAACATCAAACTAGGTGTATTTCAAGAAAATACGTGGATATATTCCAAATTTGTGGCGGTTTATGTTAAACAAAAATTTATAACCCCAGTTAAAAAGCAACATATATGCATCTATTTGTGAACATGTAAAGGGTCCACCAAATAACTTTTTTTTTTTTGAACTCCTGAACCAATTTGACTTTGTATGCCGTCATACCAAGGTCTTTATGCAAAATTCATCTCAATGATGTCTCCGAAATGTTCATTTTTTGAGAACGACGGTGAATTGATGTTGATGGCGCTTCACGCACACTTTCTGCCACAGAAGCAATATTCTCGGGTGTACGCACTGTTTTTGGCTTTTCACGCTTTGGTTTATCGATGAGGATGCCAGTTTCTTTCACTTTTTTCACAAGATAACGAACATACGGACCATATTCGTTCAGCGGAAGGATAAAACTAATTATCTGTCAAATCAGACATGAGCTAAGTGTTACCATTCACGAAATAAGCACTAGTTGAAAAAAAAAAAACGTTAGATGGCGGACTCTTTATAAACTCATTCATGCTCATATATGAAGTCATTCGAGGTCATACACTACCATATACGATTCGTATATGTTCATATGTGATCATGTATGGAAATTAATTGACATGTATGATTATATAGAGCAATTCCATATGAAAGCGATCACCTTTTGGACGACCCCTCTCCGATTTTAAAATAAATAGTCTCAATCGATTGCCCAGCAAAAAATAATGTACCTACATATTTTTTTTTTTTTTTATAGTGACTGGTTTAGTGGTGGTGTGCACCACAGTCATGTGACAAAATTGAAGAATTCTTCATAAGGGACCTCATTGAAAGTTGTTTTAAAAAACTACTAAAGCGATCGCAACGAGTGATAGCTCGTTGGAAAGGTATTGAATCAGGCTTTAATTGAAAAATAAAATTTTCCTAATTTTTCTTGTTAAATAATTAAAATAATTCAATTATAAAAAATATAAAACCAATGAGAACAAGGTGGTCTCTTAAATGCTCTTCTCCTGTCCAAACAAGGAGTCGGGGCCCATTTTTTTATTGCTGATTCTTAAAGCAAAAATTATGAGGAATCCAAAAAAAATAAAATTAGCCGGAAAATTTAGGAGCTTCTGTGGAAAATCGGAAAATTTAATTTTCATGGGAAAATTTAATTTTCATGAGAAAAAAGGTAAATTTCTGAGAAAAATTAGGAAAATTTTATTTTTCAATTAAAGCCTGATTCAATACCTTTCCAACGAGCTATCACTCGTTGCGATCGCTTTAGTAGTTTTTTTTAAAACAACTTTCAATGAGGTCCCTTATGAAGAATTCTTCAATTTTGTCACATGACAGTGGTGCACACCACCACTAAACCAGACACTATAAAAAAAAAAAAATATGTAGGTACATTATTTTTTGCTGGGCAATCGATTGAGACTATTTATTTTAAAATCGGAGAGGGGTCGTCCAAAAATTTGCCAATTTTGATCGTTTTCATATGGAATTGCTCTATATGTAAATATTACCTCAATTTTCGTTATTGCACACACATAAACATATATGATTAAACATATTATGATCATGTATGAATAATTTATGAGTACATATGAATCATGTATTAATGCAAGTGGACATGTATGAAAGATTTGTGCTCATGTATGGATAAATATATGTCGATTTTAAACAGGGAAATTATAGAAATTAGATATTTAAAAAAAAAAATGGCGGAATATTTAAAAAAAAATCCATGGATAAATTCCGCAGTTATGGCAATTCTATTTAAGACAAATTTAGAAATAAATTACCGAAACGTAATTACCGAACACTTAAGCTAAATATTTTGGTAAATATAATGCAAATCTTTTATTTAGGTGGTCGAAATGCATCAGTAAACAAATGTGTAGAGAGATTTTTGACTGTGAAGATTTTGGGTATTTTTGATGATCAGGGAAAGGGAAAATGATCTGTTGGTTCTCACAATGACTTTTTATCCATTTGAGGCGATTTGGAAGAGTGCGAATTTCTCTTTACCCGGGAAGGACTAATTTTCATAGTAGGTAAATGGGAATTGTTAGAGTGGTTCTATACTCGCAGAACTCTCAGGATCGGATTTTTCATAACCTGTGATGGGGAATTTGGTGGTTTTGAAGAACTAGAGAAGTGCAAAATGGCTCGCCCTTAGGCGATAAAAGAAAACACCAGTTGGTTCTGAAGATGGACTTTCTTCTACCTGAGGCGATTTTGTGTTGTAGAGGTTTTGGGGATTTTCATTGACCGGAAAGGGACAGGTGAATTTGTACGATAAGCGAATGTAATTTCTTATAATGGTTGAAGTAGTTGCTAAAATTGAGTTTTCTCAATTTCGGATTTGTCAACAACCGGGAATAAGGAATTTTTGGTTTTTCATGACCCTTGCAGTGTAAAATTTAAACTCGTAGAAGGGGTTTTATTAGGTTTGGTTTGTCATAACCCGCGAATTTAAATCCTTCAATCCAGATGTTAGATAACATCCATCAATTAAATTGAACTTGCTTGTGTAGTCCATATGTAATTGCATCCATCCAATCAGAAACTGCCAGTGGTACAACAAATCAAGCACTGGCATACCACTGGCTACCCGAGGAAGTGTAAATAAATTACTGACAGAAAAGTTGTTAAAAATGCTTTACCAGAGTTTCTAAAAAGCGTTTTGCCAGTATTTGTTTTTCAATAGTTTCTGTGGGTTACAAAAAAAAAAAAAGAATTGGCTGAGAACACTATGGCATTGTTGGTCTACAGTGGTTTCCAAGTGCTATCCATTCAGAAATTGCCAATGACGCAAATGTCTAACCACTGATAGTGCATTTATTTTATAAAAATTATGGTACTTTGTTTTAAAAACTTTGTATTCAGAAGGTTCCGAGTTCGATCCCTGTTTCTATACTTTTTAATTATTTTTATATATAAAATAGTTTTTGTTGTTGTTGGAAATGCTCTTTTAAGGCCATCTTTTTGTTTTCCCAACGTTGGCAAGTTGTTTCCTGCAAACCTTATGCTGGTGCTAGCATATTTGATCAACCAATGGTAACCCATTAGTTACCATTCACTTACGTTTTTGGCTATTTATTGTTATATGTATTGTTAGCTCAGTGTTGTTAACAGTAGACTGCTCTTCCCAGTCTGCCGTCAGGACCAAACAAATTATAAATGAACTTTTTGTAATTTTATTTTGGAAAATCTATTTTTAGATCACCTAAAGATAAATATTTTCATCATACTTATGAATGTTTCATCAGTTTTCGTTAAATGTAACGTTTCATAGTATTTATGAAACATTTCATAAAAAACAAAATCAATTTCATCATATTTATGAAAAAGTGAAACATATCATATATAGTATATTTTGTGGTAGTAAATATACTATATATGATCATTATTTTTGTGAAGAAAAAATTCATAAAAGCCATGATTTGGTCATTATACTTCTTGTTGTTTATGAAATGTTTCATCATATGAAAAATTTCATTGCATTAATGAACAAATTTTTTATACAACGCACAAATTCTAGCGATGTATTTTAGAACTGTATGAAACTGTTGCATAAAATCTATGAAACGCTTCATTGTCTGAATTATTTATTGATTTATTGAAGATTTAAATTAATTCTATGGAGTATTTCATAAGGGCTGACTTTAAAGAAACCTTTTTCATAGATTCTATGAAAAGTTTTAATGGGCGAGTTTTAGTGACAATTTTCATTAAAACTATGAATTCATTACTGAAGTGAAAACAATTCTCTCAGTGTATGGCCATTTTATCATATAGAACTATTTCACAATTTCCTACGAACAAGGACCGACAAAGTTTCGAGTTTAAAAAGCTACGATAGGTGTAATAAAAATTTGATCTATCTCTCTAAGTTATCAATATATGAACCATTTTGAAAAATATGGTGGGCCCGATCTTAAGTTAAATTAAAGGAACACAATTGAGTGTTGGAGATTAGTCAAATCGATTTTAAACGCGTTTGACAGATCTTTCTACTAGAGTTGTGGTGTTCGTGAAGGACATAGTTCAACTGAACTAGTCTTTGCTTAGAACTAGTGAGCTAGTTTACAATCTTCAGCTATTTTAGATCTTTCGGTATTTTCGTTCTTTTTTTTTTTTGTTATTTGAGTAATATTTCTTTTCTTTAAGTAGCTTTTGAGTTTAATTTTGTTTTGTTTTCTTCTAGGTAGCCAGCTCAATTTTTTTAATGTTAAAAAGAAGTGTGTAAAATATAAATAATTCGATTAAAAATATCAAACAAACGATCTAACGAACGATTGAACTAAATTGTCAATGATCGATTGAACTAGAAAAGCGACCTAGTTCATTACGATCAATTGAACTAGAATAAGCGCTCACATAAACGAACTAGATTGTTCAATTCTAATTTTAACTGACTCATTACTTTAAGTGTGGTTAAAAATGTTTCTTAAGCTTTTTTTTATTCTGCCTTTTAAAAATTCCTATTATTGTAACGTTTTGCTAACCTTTCAAAAAATACGGTATAACCCCAGTACAACAAAGTCCATTGGTAATAAATTGTTCATATGAATTATTATTGTAATCCTCGAGTGTTATATATCCTTTTTCAACCGTAAACGAAATGATAATTTGAAAATTATTCAACACCTTTAACCAGAAAGAGTGAAGGAGAGAAATAGACAATATTGAAAATGTTTTAGTTTTAACACACATAGAGAAGTTCTAATGCTACCAAAATTAACCCTGCAGTTATTTTGGCTCATGAATTATGATGATACTTTTATAACTCCTCATAAAGCTGTCTTTTGTTAAAGTTAACCAGCATTATCTTTCCCACCAAAAAAAAAAAAAAAAAAATGTGAAAAAATATGAAATAAAAATCGCACACCAAGCCAAACATTGTTTTTGACTATGAAACGAAATGAGCGTACCCAGCAAAAAGTAGTGCACAGAGAGAAAAAATGTACCTTTTTGCCTACTGAAATTCGGTAACTACACTCAGGGAACTTCAGCTTAAAAAATATGTATTTGTTTGGGTTGTAATACGGTTTCTTTATTTTTAATGTAAATGTCAGTCATTTGTAGAACAAATTAAATTTTTTTACTAACCTTGAAGTTCATTTAAAAAACAAACCACATCAAATGACTGTTTTATGATTTTACATACATTTTTTACAGTCGTTTTTTGTTATTTAAAAAAAATATAAAAGTTTGTTTATTTTCCTACTATGTGGTTAATTTTTATTACAATTGTTGGTAATTTTGTGAACAGTAAAAACAAATGACATATATTAGTTAAATTTAATGAAATGTTAGTCGTCCTTTCTTCAACTGAAATTTAATTTGTTTTTGACTTTAATTGCTGTCCTCTTTACCTTGATAATATCCTTAGTGTACGACTTAAATTCGATTATTACGAATTTCATTCGTTTGGCATAACTTAACATTACTTTTCACAACAAAGTTCGGTTGATTCAACTGAATTTTAGTTGCAACACCAGAAATATTCAGAAATCGAATGTACTAACTGTTATTATAAGTTGTTATCATTAGAATACAATTTTCAATTGGCACTTTATTTCTCCGTGTGTGCTTACCCTTAGTTACTTTCGAAGCCGTTCTGAAAGGCGTTATTTAATTACCGAGTGCTTCCAAAGCAAATCCAGAAGGCATAATTTTTGTTCGTAATGTTCCACTTGGTATGTCTCTTTTAAGCAGCTGAAAAGCGCTTTTTTCATTTGCTCTAAGAAGTAATAAATTCAATGTAATTATGTGCTTAGTTTTATGCATTCTTTACTGCTTCATTGTATGCACTATTTACTGCTTTAAAGAAGGTCTTTAGGAAAGCACAACAAAATGCCTTTCCTAATTGCTTTATTGTATGCAATTCGGTTAAGCGCTATCCTGGAAGCATAAAAATGTAGTCACTGCTTACAAAATCGAAATTAGTTTTTGCTGGGTATGAACGAACCAACGGAAAACTGACTAGTTATGCACTGTAAGCAGATTTTTATTATGCAGACTAAAGTTTTTAATGCTAAGCATGCTATAAAAACGAAGCTAAACTGAATAGCTAGATAGAAGAAAAAAAAAGAACTGAAATAAAGAAGCTAAATCATTTGGTTTATTTTTTTTTTTCTGTTTGGTTTGTGAACCATATTTTTGGGTTATAAAACTTACACTTGCTTATCCTCCCTCTCTTGCTTACTTTTAACAATCTTTTACATTTAACAAAAACTCAACAGCCAAAAGGAACTTAAAAACACTCATAATATCGTAAAATTAAAACACTTTATCCTCTAACCATATTAATATCCCAATAAACATTTTCTTAAGTAAATGAAATTAAGAAAAAAATATAAATTTTATACTCAGAGAAGTTTGTTGGACGAAAAATTGTAGTCAACGAAAAATTGTAAAAAATAAGTAAAGTCAACAAAATTTAAATTTAGCAAAATTTTTTTTTGCTGATATTATCAATTTTTCTGCAATTATCCTCTCAACAAAAATATTGCTGACTTTATTGATTTTTTTTTTGGTTTTTATTAATTAATCAACGGTTGATCAAGCCCTTCAATTTGGGGCCGTTTATATATTTTTGAAAATTTTTGTAAATTTTAAAGAACTTTTGCAGATTTTTTGAAGGAGTACGGGGGAACTCGGAGATGAATTTTTAACCGTAAAATTAGGAAAGGAAACATAAATATTTTAGTACAGTGTTATAATAACGTCATAAAGACATTCGCAATTAATTTTTAATTAATATGCATTTGACAAATTTAATTTAGAAATGTTGAGGGTAAGAAGAAGAATAAACGTTTTTCTCTAAAAATTAAAAACACTATTAATTTTTAAATCAGACTAGACTAGTTTCAGCCTTTTTATAGACAGGCTCATCAGTGATTTTCCATTTAAATTGTATTATTATTTGTGTCTTATAATTGTCAGATTGTCTCTATATGATACATTTTTTAACAACCTGCGGCTGTAAGAATCAAACCTGCGCTCATCTTACATTACAAGCGTAACAATACCAAGTCATGTCAGTTTAGTGATCACACCCAAGTATGGCCTCGAATCTAATGCAGCTAAATTGCAGTTTACTTTCCTATTAGCTTTTTCTGTTATTGTATATTATACTCTGAAGTGACAACACTAACAACATAAATATTCTATTTTTAGATTTAGTCTAGTCTGATTTAAAAATTAATATTGTTTATAATTTTTAGAGAAAAACGTTTATTCTTTTCATAACCTCAACATTGCTACAATATTTTTTTTTTTTTCTTGTGTAATACTTTCGCAAAACCGTATAATTCACTACTCAAGAGCTCCAAATTACTAAAAAATATTGCTCGTGCATCAAATTATTACAAAAAATTCAGAATATACCAAATTAAAACTCATTTAACTTCAGTGAAAGTATGGGTGTGAAAGTCGGAATTTTTAATTTAAAGGTCATCAAAGTAACGGTTAAACAAACAATTTTTATATCGAATAAAATCTGAAAAAAATTGGTAAAAAAAAAATCGGAAAATTTGTTCTTTTAAAATCAAAGAAAGTAATTTGTCGTTTTTAGCTATTTTGCAATTTTTAAATTTTTTGGATTTTTAATTTTCGTGCTCTCGTGAATATTTTTGTTAAGATTTTCTGGCTTTAAAATAGTATTGGCTTTTTTTTAAGTGTTTTTTTTTCAATTTTTTACACTTTCGGTTTCCTACTGTCTTTTTCATTACAATTTTATTTCAGAATTTAACTGTTTTTTTTTTAGTTAATTTTCTGGCGTTTATTGCTTTTTCCCAACGAAACATTTAAACTTCTATAAATCTAAGATTCCTAGAAGTTTTAACGGATTTTTGTTACACAAAATATCCTCCAATTCAGCGCAACCAGAAATATGTTGTTTCGTATTTTTTCCTGTGCGTCGTATTAAAAAATTAATGAGATATTTATCTTTTTAAGAACAATGGACGAATTCTGACATTGATTTGTTATAGCATATTTTTGTTGCATATTTTGATCTTGTTTTTGCATATTTCGATAACAATATATCTTATTTTCGAGAAAAAAAATCTTATTTTTGAGCATATTTTAGTACTTTTTTTAGAACAAAAGCATATTTTTATAATTTTGAGAAAAAATTGTATTTTTTAGCATATTTTAGTACTTTTTTAGAACAAAGGCATATTTTTGGTATATTCTTTATTTTATAGTTTTTAGTTATCGAACAATTTTATGTTTCATTAAAAAATATTGTTTTTTGGATTTTCAATACTGATTTCGAAAGTTAAAGACATTTTTGCAATTTTAGTTATATTGAATCTTTTATCTCCTTCTTTGTTGGCAATTAAAATAAATTTCACAAAGTTTCCCCAACTATACTAAGAAATAAGTTTTAAAATACGAATACTCGTGCGCCCCGTTAGGCTAGTTGGTAGCGTGCTGGCTTATCTGTGCGGTGGTCGTGGGCTCGATTCCCACCAGAGGCACTGGTCTGTTTTCGCTACAACGCGCCGAAGGCCATAGTAGCTAGTGCTCGGTTAGGGTAATATTATATAATTTGTAATTATATGATTATTAATTAATAAAAAAAAAAAAAAAAAAATAGGAATAGGAATAGGAATAGGAATAAGAATACTCAAAAAATATGTTTGTTTTAAGAGCAAATTTTACGTTTTCTGTGCATTTTTATGAGCTAAAAATTTATTTTTTGAGCATATTGCCGTTTGTTTGGTTATTATACATTTTAAGAGGGAAGTTCGACACTTTTGATAATACAAATTGGAAAAAAAAACAATACTTTTTATGCTTCGAAATTCTTATGGTACTTTAATTTTAGTAACCGGAATTTTTAAATTTTTCTAATAAAATTATTTAAAAAAAAAATTTAAAATTCTTTAAAATTTAGAAAAAATATTTACAGCATTTATGTAAAATTTCATCATTTTTGGATTAGAGCACAAATTTTTTTATAGCGATCATACATATTTAAACATCGGATAAATTTTTTAACAGAATTTTTCTAGTTAAATTACGATATTTAAAAATATTTAAGAAAACGTCGCTTGGAAGCGAAAATCAGCTTGCATATCACTATTGATGTCATAGTTTTTCCAGTCCTGGCTTAGGCAACCAACAACAACTTTTTAATTTAACCATGATTTAAAATTACAAACCGTGTTGTTTTAAAGTTATTTGGTGTCGCAATATATTTTATATTTTTGAGACTAGGTTGGGAGGAGATATATCATCTTCAACCCCCCACCCATACCATACCCCTGGATCCGATAAAGGAAAGATGGCAACTTCATCCGTTTTTTATCAAACCAGTTTTTAATGCAACTTTTTTATTGAGAGTATAAAACTTTTTTATTTTATTAATTAATAATCATATAATTACAAATTATATACTATTACCCTAAACGAGCACTAGCTACTATGGCCTTCGGCGCGTTGTAGCAAAAACAGACCAGTGCCTCTGGTGGGAATCGAACCCACGGCCCCCGCACTGAATACTTTTATTTATTAAAATATTTATTTTTTACACAATTTAATGAAATCTTGCATTAACTTAATGAAAAGTGTTATTTTACGAATTCCAGTGAGATTTCATTGAGTTTATGCAAAAATTTCCTTAATTCGCTTAAACCTTAAAACTATATATATTTTTTCACAAATTTAAAACCATATATTTAAATTGCTGCTGGGTTATTTATGAAAAAGTTTTAGAGAGAGATAGAAAGTTTGTCAATGAAATAGAAAATATTAAGACTACTGCCATTAACTGTCACCACTACAACAGAGATTTAAACATAGTATGTACAATGTTCATAGAAATAGTGAAACAATTTAGTAAAAATCTACTAAATCACATACAAAATGTTTCATTCATTTACTAATGTTAAATTCAATTCTATAAACTAAGTAAGTATTAGAAGATCCCAGCTATATAAGCAACAAATCCTTAAACTTGGACACTAATACAAAAACAAAAAAAAAAACGAAGAGAACTCATAAGTGCTGACGAACGAAAGGATAAACATTCTAACACTCACAAACAGTTTCTTCAGCTCCTTTTTCGTAGGAGTCTTTCCATTATAAAATTTGGTTTCAATGAATTGGGTTTGTTGTTGCTGGGTGCTGATGATGTAACGGCATGCTTATTGAAATTGCAAGCGTTGTTAAAAATAGATTTCAAAACTATGAACAATTTTCTACAAAACATTGAAATAAGTTATGAAAGAAAATAGGACCAACTATATGGAAGTTTTAAGATCAATGCTTAATAAAAATATTTAAAACAGGCGAAAAAATAAAATTACACTGAGAGAATCATCTATCTGCATGATGTCTATGTATTTGTGCATTAGATCTATGAAGTGTAACTTAAAAATATTTGTATTGAAAAATGTTTATTAAAAATAGTTTTATAAAAATAATGAAGTTTCATAAAAATATGAATAATGAAGTTTAAGATGAAAGCATTTACTTTGTGCAGAAAACTTCATTAGCTTAGTGAAAAATTTAATTAAAACTTGTCCAATGTGTAACCTCTCTCAGTGTATGACCCCACCAACATTTTATTAAATTTAATCTTTATATTCACTTCTGTTTGGCTGTTAAATAAACAAAACTTAGTCCAAAGACTTAGTTTTACTAACAAATTGGATTTACATTTATTTCACCCTCCACCCCACTGTGCAGAGGAAAATATAAATCGGATTGTCACTCCATTTGTAACTCATCGAAAATAATTTTGGAGACATATAACTATTTATATTCTTGATCAGCTTGAATAGCGAAGTATGAATTTTTCAACACGAACTGCTCCGTCAATTTAGAATCGGCTTTGCTAGTTTTTTGTTCAAATTGTTTGCTGATACTTTAAACAGTTTGGTATTGATAATAACCCAGCAAAACCTCGGTAATTGGTTGGTTTTAAGCATATTACCTGGCAATAAATTAAAATCCTTATCCTTGCATTACATCGAAACATTTGATATTACGGACGGACTGCCCATTGGTAATACCAAATTCACATGTTGAAATGTTTTTATGGTGTGATTAGTTCGTTTCTATTCATAAGTTAATATAATTAAATTTTTATTACAAATTTGACAATTTTAAAATAATATTCGATTTAAGAATTAAAGATTTAGATAAAAAGTTTTTGATAACTCTTTACCTGTAAGTGAAGAGTGACTTGTTACCGACGTAAGTAGTTACCTCGATGGACATGCCCTTGTTAAAATAATGGGGTTTGTAATAGAAAAATAACAACTGCGCTCATTATTACAAAAAGATTATTTTTCTACCCAAAATTTATAAAAAATTTCGTTTATAAAATTTTTAAAAAAAAATAAAAAAATAACTTATTTCTAGTATAAATTTATAGATCAACGATAAAATTCACTATTAAACCACTCACCAGGTACAGTATAAAAATCGTTTAATGTATATGCTCGACATATGTATTAACAAAAAAAATTTTTAATGTTTGTTGATATGCTTTGCTTATGTAGAGGGATAGTATATGATGACATTAGAGAAAAGAACTGACATTTAAAAGTTTTAACTGAAAGTTAAACTGGCAACTATGATAATGACTAGAGAAAAAAACAAACACACTATAAATAGAAATAGTTCGTGGTAAATTTCATTCTAACTCAAGACACAGAGTAATGTGGGATGTAACATTACCCAATTTCTTTAACGTGTGAGTTAAATAGAAGATATTTACGATTAACACTAAATGGCACGAAGAATCTTGATGAAGACCGTAGTGGGTCAGAAAATGCATTCCATTCATGCTAGTGTCTAATAACTTTTTCTGTGTTTTTTCTAATAGTCAAAGTAAATTATCATATAAAAATTATAATTTTTCTGTTAATTTAGAGAAAAATTTGTCATGATCTAAAACCGAACAAATAAAATCTCACACATAAATTTATAGATCAACGATAAAATTCACTAGTACAAGGAATTTCATAAAAATGCATGTTCGTAGTCAATAGCGCAAAATCGATTTTGACTAAATACTTTTACGAATCAAAGAATTTGCAAGAAAATGGCATCGGTTTGCTGTTGCATATTTTTGCACATTTTGAAATAAATGCGTTATTTTGCTATAAATGTATATTTTATGATATATTTTGGTATTTTTTGTTTCGTTTTTTGCATATTTTCAATTTAATTGCATATTTTGTAAAAATTTAAATTAAGTTTTAAATGAAAATAAACAAAACGAAAGTTTTGGTTTAAATTTTTAAACCAACAAGCACGAATAATACATCGATTTTTAAAATTCAAAATATTTTACGTGCATTTATTTATATTTTTAGTGCATATTATTTGATTTGTTGTGCATATTTCGATTTAAATGCATATTTTAAGCGAATATTTTGGATTCTTTACTGCATATTATAAACCAGGGACATAACTGTTATAATCAATATCGAAAAAAATCCTGATATAATAATTTTTCAAGAATTTTTGAAAACTGTTTTCTTTATAATAGTTACAAATAACCAATTATTTTTTGGTCTTCGATAACCATAATATTTTTTTTTGTTTTGTTTTGGTCTTCCATAACCATTACCAAAGATTTTTATTTTTTTTTTGGTCTTCCATAACCATTATAATATACTTTTATTATTTTTAGTATTCTATTGCCATTATAAAAGATTTTTGTTTTTTGTGGTTTTCTGTAAACATTATGAAAGCATTTTTTTTTTCTGTCGTCTATAATCATTATAAGTAACCAAAAAGTTTTTTGGCCGCAACAACTTAAACATTTAAACTTCAACACCAACAACTTCACATGGGAGGTTTTTATAAGCTATGGTTTACCTTAAAAGTGGAACTTCATAACAGAAATACGGAGGATTCTCTGGCTACTTATGATTGCATTTGTAAAAGAGAGCAGTTACTTATAAATATAAATTAAATGACTTCAGCGTTGTTCCTCGATCCACGATATCGGCGAATTCTCAATTTGGACCAAAAAGAGAGTGCAAAATCTCATCTTAAAAAACTAGCCGGACGTATTATTTCAATTAAACAGGTTGGTAAATATTGAAATATTGACTATGTACTTATACTAGAACTGAGCATTTTACTTTAAGGGAGACGAAAAGGAGTTAGGCGCTACGCCTCACCTATTCACTCAGCAATTTGTTAATGAAAACTCAAATATGAGCACATCTTCCGTGAGGGAAAATTTAAAAGCACTAGAAGTCGACTCAGATTCTGAAGAAGAGAGTGCAAACCATAACAGTCAATTTTTGAAAGCAGCATTTGTTGAAATCGATACTTATAAGAAATCCAGAGTTGACATTGATGCAAACCTGATAGAGTACTGGCTAGAAAAAAATATTCGTACCCCTTTTTAAGGAAGCTAGCATTAATAGTCCATGCCGTTCCAGCAACACAAGTCAGCGTTGAAAGGGCATTTTCTGCTCTGAAAATTATATTAAGTTACTTACGCTGCAATTTATCCGAGCACACATTGCGTTCCTTAATGTTTGTAAAATTAAATTCTAAATAAATTCATAGACATAAAATAAATAGATAGACATAAAAAAAATCATAATGCTTATGCTATAAACACATAGACGACTGCAGCTACACGACTACAGCCTGTCAAAAATAAAATACACACGTTTATATGAAAACGATTATTTTGGCACCAACACAGCTACACGACTACCCGACTACTTTTGCCGCTGTAGTCAACTTAGGATAATTTCTATTTTTGTTTGCTACAAAACAAAAATAGTGTTGACAATAAAACAAAATATGTAACAAATTAGTGCTTTAAAATAGTTTATATTGTTAAACTCAAAAAACGTAGCAACATTAAATGCTATAATTTCATTAATATTCAAGAGGGGTTAGATACATTTATTTTTACGCTATAATAATATATTATAAATAAGTAATTGTATTTTAAGTCAATTTTATATACGTGTCTACAACCATGCATGTTGTCCTATTTTAATAAAGCAAAAAAAGATGTAATTGGCACTACTGAAAAAAAAATTCATTTGAATAAAACACAACTGTTTACTATGTTGCTGTCGTTTCCAAAATAATAAGTAGCTGACCACACGGCGACGATTGCAGTAAACGGCATTTGTAGTCGTGTAGCTCTGTAGCCTGCTGTGGTCTATGTGTTTATATAAAAATCTTTTATAACAATAATAGAAGACAAAAAATAATAAAAATATTTTGTAGTGGCTATGAAAGAGCAAAAAGAAAAATAAAAATCTTTTGTATTGGTTATCAAAGACCCAAAAAATATTAATATTTCATAATGGTTATCAAAGGCCAAAAAAATTATAATCTTTTATAACGTTTATGGCAGGACTACTCTTTTTTGGGTGACTTATAATTGTTATTACAGGACAGATTTTTTTTTTAATTATTTTTTCTATAACCTATTGCATATTTAAAAAAAATAACAGTTATTTCGGGTCCCTGTTTTAAACGCCTATTTTTTAGTTGCATGAAATTCTTTGCCCTACTTATTACACTTATACAGGATGTAATATGTATTTTGTAAGGTATTACCAGAATGGACATGCCCTTGTTAATTTAATAGGGTTTGTAATAGAAAAGCAACCACTTACCGACCTTAACTGTTTATTCCCAAACTTATTACCGGGTACTAGAAAGTATTGCTGGGAAGAGGAATTGGTTGACTGACATAAGCCGTAAAAAAATATATCAAAAGAAAAAAGCTATATATGTACAAGGTGCCCCAAAAGTAATCCTCCTATCCGAAAATGCTATAAATTTTGCGATTGGCCCCTAATGCCAGTTCTTTTTGCCGCAACTTGATCAATTGGGATTGGAAAACATGTGGTTCCAACAGGACGGTGCAACGGCACACACTGCACGTGCCACAGCCGATATGCTGAAGGATGCATTTCCCGGGCGCCTAATCTCCCGTTTTGGCGATTTGCACTGGCCAGCAAGATCGCCTGATTTGACCGCTCCAGCCTTCTTTTTGTGGGGCTTTTTGAAGTCGCGGGTTTATGTCAACAAGCCTCAGACTCTTGCAGCTCTTAAAGACAATATCCGTCAAGAATGTGAGGACCTATCGCCGGAAGTTTTGGTCAAAGTGATGGAAAATGCCATAAAAAGGGCTCAAATGACAATCAACTGTGGCGGCGGCCATTTACATGACATCATTTTCTCGACTTGATGTAAAAAAAATTAAAATACCAAATAAAAATAATCCACAAGAAGAATCAAAGTTTTTAATTTTTTTTTAAATTACAGCCAAAAAAACATCGGAAAGTTATTTTTGCGCCACTTGTATATATTAATTTTTTTGTGAAATATTTTTAGTCAAAATTAGTTTAGCGAAATTTTTTTCGTTAAATTTTTTTAACGCGATATTGTTCTAATGGAAAATGTGTTTTTTTTTCATCATATGAAACGACTTTAATACTTCAACACCAACTTTTAAGGTTCGATAATTTTGGATCGAAGGCAATAATTAAAAAAACTTTAAAACTATTATTTTAGGGTTGCCTTATAATTAAATTATATCACAAAAAATTTACTCCATAATCACCTTTCTCAAACATCATTTCCCCTGGCAAAAGAAACTGGCCTTTTGCGAACTTACAGTTTTTGCAGAAGCAATTTTTAACAATTAAAAAAAAAAATTTATTTAAATCAGCGATTTTTATTATAGTAATAATACATACAATAAAAAATTTCTCAATCTTTAACTTTCCTTTTGCTTGTCAAGTAATGTTATTTGTGGTACTTAAATTACTTAACGATCTGTTTTTACAATACGCGTATAATTTCAAACGAACGTGTGTCAACCGAACGAATACTTAAGGAAATGAGTTTTTATAATTCGCTCGTCTGACTTACGTTTGAGTACGTAAAGCTTTATGTTATGTCAAACAGTAGAGATTACCATGATATTGTTTTTCGGTTTTTGTTAGCTTTTTTCATATACAAATAACACATTCTATGTTTGTAGATGGCACCCGAACAGTGTAAATGAAATATAAACAAAAACAGCTGTTATTTGTTTGGAAAAATATTGTATTAATTTTAAAATAATTAAAGTGTTCTAAAAATTTAATATGTGTAATAAACAAACAAAACAACTTCACAAATAAAAATGTTCGGGTCAATTGCTATGGGATTTGATAGCGATTCCAGTACCAGTTTCGGACGAACGTTTTCTTGACGAATGCTTTTTTGTGAACGTCTGTTTTGACGTTTCAAATCGAAATATAGAAACCGAAAAAAGAGAACGGAAATGACAACTCTTACGTTTTTACTCATTACAAAGTGACATTCGTGATACAGAACCCCAAAGTCAGTTTTATCACTCGTTTAGACGAATTTCTTGAGTAACACGTCATACAAAAACAGGCCATAAGTGTAATTTTTGACCAACTTTGAGTTGTCCTAAGGAGCGAGTGGAATCAGACTAGAAGATGCATTCAACTAAATTTTTATCATTTTAACTCTCCTCTTCAAATTACCTTGGTCCACATGGGTACTATCGCTGACCAAAACAGTTATAAATATCAAAAAAAAAATAAAAATTTGAGAAAGAATGTATGTCAGTGCTCTTCAAAGGGTTTATTACAAACAAAAACGCTTGCCAAAAATGTGGCATTAAAAACTTATAATACTAAAAACTAAATAAAATCGTACTCTTTTTTGAAAAATAATCAAAAAAGTGAATTTTCTTTAAGAAGTACAGAAAATTCTCCACCTTCTGAAAACGTTCTGAAATTTTTCTTAAATTGGTCACATTTATCATTTAATGTCACACAGACAGATAGATTGTCATTTGAAATAAACATAGTTTGCAAGCAGTACAAGGAAATCAGTGTTCAAAGAAGATAGGAAGGCATACAGAGTATGAAATGCAATGTAATTTTAGATACAAAAATACACACACACACACACACATTAACACATACACTTGCACATACCCACTGAAAAAGAAAATGAATGAAATGCTGGTGCAATTTTACTTAACCCACAGACATGTTGCATTCAAGATTCATTTTTATAAATTTTGCATCCATTGAAAACATAATTCATTTCCTCGAATCTACAAGCAAGAGCAGGACGTAGAAGACGACGAAGAAGATGGACGGACGAGTTTGAAAAGAATATAAGAGAACCAAACAAAAAAGCTATACAATATACCAAATCTTATTACTTTTTTTTTGTTGATAACACAAAAAAAAAAGTTTTTTTGATTGTAGGATAAGTACAGAAGATCTAAATTCAAGTGTTCACATACAACTGCAATGTTGTATAAAACACCACCTCAGTCGCCCTCATTCTAAGATGGGTGTATTTGTGTGTCTGTGTTGAACATTCAAGTTGTATTTATATGAATTTGAGTATAAGTTAAAGTGGCGCAAGATATATGACGAGCCGTTTGTAATCTTCTTAATTTCCAAGCTTAAGTTCAAATCATGTTGTATTTTTCATTACAAAATATGCGGTATATATGTATTAGGGCGGGTCGATTTGTAGGGAGGCAAAAAAATCGCTCAACGTACAAGGAAAATCGTATTCTAGGGATCAAAATAAGAAACTTTGCCGAAGGAGCCATACCTCTAACACGAATTCTGATGTCCCGACTTTCGACCCGTAGCACAGTGGTCAATTTCGCGAGATAGCGGTCAAAACTCTATAACTTTTGACCGGATTGGTATTTTTTTACGCAATTTGTTTTGTTCAATAGGAGGGACTTTAAGCTTCAATTTGCGTGTTCAAACGTAAAAATCGACTGATAGGAACGTAAGTAATGTGGAGTTAAAAATGCATTTTAATTTTTTGTTGAGTTTGCATGTAAAAGTTGAATATTTTGACATTTTAAATAGGTATTTTTTTATAATTTCTTATTTTCTTCAATAGTATTTAAAACCAATACTTATTTATTATTCCTAAACTTAATTTTGGTCAGAAAATGCCAACATTTGGCCCCTGACATTTATTTAGTCTCAATATTCACGGGGGCCAAAGGTTGGTTTTTTGGAAGAAAGCTAATTCTTGTGAGGATTAAACTGAAAAATAGCACTGAAATTGCTAACAGTATCAATACCATTTGGATATATTATATACAGAACACAACATCGATAAAATTTTAAGTAAACTTTTACTATTGATTTAAAGTGCACATATATTTTATTTAAATGTATTAATAAAAATGTATACTAAAATTAGAAACAAATTATAATCTTTAAACTAGTATTAATTTAACAATATTAGTAAAAATTTCTTCCAAATAGCTTTGATTTTCATTTTGCAGTAGTTGTTTAGCTTCTTCATCTAACTCTAATGAGGTTGATTTCCATTTTTGTCGAATACTGGACATATATGGGTCTGATGTGCACAACAAAATATTAATAAGATCTTCATTGGTACAATATCTGGAAATTTTTCTTGTATTGTGCTCGCGAAAGAATCTGTAGTCTTTGTTCATTTTTTCTTGCGCTTCTTCTGAGAGATCTCCAATTGGAAGCATATTGTGCTGAATTATTTGTTCCCCATGGAACAAAATTTTGTGAACTGTGGTTGGCATATGTCTCCAAGAATATTTTTGGTTATAAAGGGTTGCTGTCTCATTAGCATACTGACCAAATTTTTTTGCATCTATCTTTTTGCTACATGCTATAACTTCTAATATGATTTGGAATCGTCGTATTAAATCATAATCTACTCCAGTTATAGAAGCTGCAGTTTCTGGATCGGAAAAAAATCTCCTTGCTGTGTTTCCATCATTAGAATTTCCTTCTCGTTGCCTTTTTTTACCTCTTTGAAACATAATATAACAGGTACTTGGTTTTACCAGTTATTTCCATTGGTTTTAAATTTATTTGCAATTTTCAGGTATTTAAGTTGTGTAATATTAGATGGCAATAAAATCTTTTTTACCTTTTCCAAATGAATTGCTAGATACCACATAATTTGAGAGTTAACAGGTACTGGTAATAATATAACAGGTACTTGGTTTTACCAGTTATTTCCATTGGTTTTAAATTTATTTGCAATTTTCAGGTATTTAAGTTATGTAATATTAGATGGCAATAAAATCATTTTTTACCTTTTCCAAATGAATTGCCAGATACCACATAATTTGAGAGTTCTATTGTCATTTTTGTCAAAATTTTGATACACCCTTCTATGTGGACTAGGTCCAAATATGGGCCAACTTCTCCTAATTTCAACAGAATTATTTTTTGGGTCAATAAGAACTCTTGTACAAAATTTCATCAAAATATATGCATAATAGCCACTTTCACATACAAATAACTTCTCAAAAAATATGACGTGCATTTGTACCGAATATCTTACCTTGGGTCAGAAAAATTGCTGTAGCTCAAAAAGTGCAGTCCCGATGCATGGACATGTATATATAGGAATGTAGGGGAGAGTTAGGACTACAAAATAGTAAATTTGTGTTTTGACTCAGCTTGACTCACAGGAGTTGTGCTCTATGAAGTAGGAAATTTCCGAGAAATTTGACCTTTTTTAAAAAAAATATTTAAATTGTTCTGAAAACAGTAGAGCTTCAATTTTTTTACCAGTAATAGGAAATAAGTTAAGTTACAACACAAAATTTATTTCGTCCAAAAATCTTGAAAACCAAAAAAGTTATGATCATTTAAACTTTAAAAATTAACTAAAAATATCATAAATTTACTAAATTCTGAAAAAGCCCATTTTGGACCACCCTGTTCTCAGTGAAATAGTTGAAATAGAGTTCTAATTTTTTGGCTCCCAAGATTTACTACTGTCTACTTTCATATGAGTCTAATAACTTTAAAATCGGAGAACAAAAACCAAAAGGAGTTTTGGCCGCTATCTCAAAATATTGACCACAGTGCGTAGGGTCAAATTTTGAAAAATCTCACTTTGATATTTCAGAAAGTAGGAGGAATCTCTCCAAGATTATGGGAGCTACTTCTTCTCCGGGAGACGCGCTAGCAGATTAATGCATAAATCATCATTCTAGATGACCATTAAGGGTTTAAAATTTAAGTTGGAAGATGGCCTTTTTAGCCGTGATTTTATAGCAAAATGTACAAATCTCGGGATAGAGATATTTTAGAAAGTAGGAGGAGTCTTTCCAAGATTAGGGTCTCTATTTCTTGTCCGGAAGACGCTCTAGCAGATAAATGTATAAATTATATTCGATTGGGTTGGATTCGATTGGGGCACTCTAATTAGGTCAAAGTGGGATTTTTCAAAATGTGACCATACGGGTCAAAAGTCGGGACATCAGAATTCGTTTTAGAGGTATGGTTCCTTCGGCAAAGTTTCTTATTTTGATCCCTAGAATACGATTTTCCCTGTACGTTGAGCGATTTTTAAATCAACCCGCCCTAATATGGATATAGAAGCATCTCTCTATTTGAACCCCCTACAAAACCTTCTCCTTGTTTTTTGTTTTTTTTTTTTGAGTGAAATATGTTTTATTTTTTTCCTTCGAATGTGAGCCAAACAAATCCAAAACTGAAAATGAAAATTAAATAATAACATATAACTAAAATTTTAGTTGGTTTTAAACGACCATACAAAATACCTAAATAATAAAATAATATGAGAATTAAGTAAAAAAAAGTGAAGTAAATTTCATGTTTAGTTTAAAAAATCAGTAATCTTTAATTTAGTATGTTTTGTCATTAACTCAACGGTGATCTCGACATTCTATTTGTTTAAATGTTTATTATTAAGTTTTAATGGATTACTGTAGGGTACTAACTGCTTATGTGTCTGTGTAGATAATTTGCTGCTATTGTAAGTGCTTGAAAATACAGGGTGTTTCATGGCTATAAGGTCATTTTCTAACTATTTCCTAAACTACTGAACCCATCGCTTAGGTGTATTCGGGAGATTTCCTGAGGCTTATTTTTCGATTGGTGCAAATACCAATTTATGATTGTTAAGTGTCTTTAAATTATGAAGTTGTGTAGTGTTCAGGCGCTATTCCAGGGCGAGGGAAATGGGAATTTTCCTTCCCCAAAAATACAAATTTTCAATACCAAAAAGTCAAAAAGATTTGAAAATTTGTCAAAAATACTCTAACTTTCCTCCCCAAAATCTTTTCCAGGAAACGCGCCTGCTAGTGCTTTATTTATATAAGGAAACTTTAAGAAAATTTTAAAAATAAGCGGCAACTGATAAAAATATCGAGTAAAAATTAATCTGCAAAAAAGTACATTTGTGTTTATTTCATTTGATTGTATATTTAGTACAGTTTGTGCCAAAGAACAATGGATTTTGGGCGATCTTATTCCAAAATCTGTATTTATACACACAGAGAATAAATTGCTTTGAATTCCATTGTAACCAAAACAATTTAATCATTATTCAAGAATTTTAATTGTAAGTACTTTAAACGCATCATCAGAATAATTAAACTATATTGCAAACAGAAAATATATAAAAAATTAACCAAAACACAGTCACATCATTTAAACTATTGGTTTTCCTTATCAATATTTAATACCAACAACCAACCACTTTTCGGATATTTCATTCCTCGCGTAAACTATTTGCAGTTAAAATCGAATATTATTATCACTCTATCTAAAATATAAGTTTTCGTTTCCAATTTTAAAATAATATAACGTTTTTTAATAGTTTTGGTAACTCTAATAAAATATTAAGATTAGCAACCCAATTTCTGTTGTACATCAACAATAAATTGGCAAACTCTTTATAAGTCAACTGTCGTAAGACTTATCTACTCGCGCAATTACAGAGTTGCCATGTTTGAAGCCCTTCATCTTTTACCACCTTTCATCTCGAAACTATCCCCTTTCCGAAGGAAGCAACACAACACATTAATTAATAAGAAGAATTTCCTGAGTGCTGCTTCTCTTTAAAAAAAAAAAAAACATACAAATCTATTTTTAGACATTAATATTTAAACTTGCAAGAAAAAAAATATTCAATGTAGAAATTTGAAAATAAAAATTCAAATTGAGTTTAAGCTGGAGGTAATGTAATTGCCGGATTAGCAGAAGGTCGCCGGTTTGAGCCCAGTTCGCGTAGAAGAATTTTGTATTAATAAAATAATTTTAAAATAATAATAAATTTTTTTGTAGTTTTGGTAACTCTAATAAAATATTGAGATTAGCAACCGAGTTTCAATTCTACATACAAACCTATTTTTAGACAAATATTTAAATTTGAAATAAGAAAATATTCAAGGTTGAAATTTAAAATAAATATATTAAAGTTGGTTTTAGGTAAAGTAATTGCCTCACAAACGGGAGATCACCGGTTCGATCCCAGTTCAAGGCATATATTTTTTTTTATTAATAAAATAAATTATTGTCCATGAACGTTAAATTTTCAATTGTTACAAGAAAATTTCGAAATTTGTAAATAAATGTCGGTTGTTACAATAGTATTAAAATTTAATAATAGTGATAGCAAGTGGAACCACAAAAATTCTTTGGGCAAAAAATTCACTTGCAACTTCAAAACTGTTTTCTGTATGTACAAAAAACAAATGTAAAAAATAAATGAAAAATCATAAAACAGTCATTTGATGTGGTTTGTTTTTTTAAATGAACTACAAGTTTAGTAAAAAATTTAATTTGTTCCACAAATGACTGACATTTACATTAAAAATAAAGAAACTGTATTACAACCCAAAACAAATACATATTTTTATCCCTGAGTGTGAAAAAATGTTCATAAATTCAGCCAAATGAAAATCGAGATATGTATATATATTTACACCTACATGAAAGTGAGTTTTATTTTGAGCGAAAAAAATAAAAATCATAAATAATGATTATTTTTGAGTTTTATTTTTTTTGCTCAAAAATAATGATTATGGCCGATTTTTTTATTATTACTCAAAAATAATCATTACCATTGAAGAAAACTTTAAAAATCAAAAATTTAAAAATCATGACGGATATGCAAAGATTGTCAAAAAATAATAATAATGGTGCAATAATTTTTTTTTTATGTCTCTTCTAAGTGATTGATTTTTTGATTAAAAAAAACGAGCAATAATCATTATTTACGGTCCCTGCAATTTTCTTAAAATGACTTTATAACTATGAAACACTAGACAACTACTTCACCATTTAAAATAATCAACAAAACTTAACTACAACAACTTTTTATATTGCATCAATCGAAAAATAAGACACCGGTGAATAAATCTTCCGGAGACCCCTAAGCCATCGGTTCAGTAGTTTAAGCAATAATTAGAAAACAAAATTGACGTTATAGCTATGAAACGCCCTGTATATGAAAATTTCCTAAGCCAAGTGTTTGCGTGAACGAAGCGAATGGCAGAGTAGTTGGTGGCATTGAATAATTGTAACAGCTTTATTTTTCTTTATTAAATTGAAAAAAAAAAAATAACAGCAAAAAATGTGTTGCACGAACACAATTAAATTTTTAAAAACACAAATTTATTAGAAAATTTTAAAGCAATTGTAAAAAAATAGTCAAATAAAAAAATTAATAAATTTTAAAAATCATCGATCTAATAAAACTGATTAGACATATTGTTTAAACAACACAGGAGGAATTATAAAAATCAATAGGGCGATGACCAGCTATTCCAAATATTTAAATCACGCTGATTTCAATGGCGTATTTTATTTTTCGATGGATGGTGCAGTTTTTGCATAAAATGACTTTAAAGTGTGATAACGTTTTTAAAATGAAATCAATCTGACTTCTTTATATTGAACTGTAAAAACAAGTCCCTGTATTGTTATTTGAAGTATATATTTGATTCACAAACACTCTAAAAAATGTAAGTAATTTTACTACTATAAAATGGGTAAATTTTTGTGTAATATAACTCGAAATGAGTAAATCCAAACACAAAATTCCTGAATATAATGTGATTGTAATTAACAAATTTGTGTCTAAATTTAGTCTTTTGTTTTTTTGATGAATTCAAATTTTACGCAAAAGTTTTATAAATGTCCTTTATCTGCTGATTAGGCTAATGGAAGCAGGGGTAATAATGGCGACAGAATTTTGGATTTCCTGTCTATGATACAAATACATCATGTAGTTCCTATAATGGCTATGCTATACTCAAAAAAACATTTAGTGCTGTTTTAGAGTAAAATATATGCCGATGGGTAGCAATATGTGCACTTGGCTCTATGAAACAAGACCCCAATGAAATAAGTCCCCAAACCAAAAATGAAATAAGGCCCAAAAATTTCTAATAAAAAAAAATTGGGATCTTATTTCATTTTTTGGGGCTTTATTTCATTTTTTTTTTGGGACTTTATTTCATAAAGAAATAAGGCCCCAATATGAGAAATGAAATAAGTCCCTAAATAATATTTTTGGGGTGTTATTTCATTTTCCTAAAAATCTAAATTTTTAAGGAATGTAAGCAACCAATCTCATTCAAAGCACGCAGAAAAAATTTAATTTGCGAAGCCGCCTGCCGCGTTCTACGGATTAAAAAAACCCCTAAGAGCGGCCGAAGGCCGCCACCCAGAAGAACTTGTTTTTCAAATCAGATGTCAAATCCGTTGAAATGTTATATTTTTAAGACATCAAGTAACATTTATTTGACCTGTCATAACTTTTTATGTCCCAAAATACCAACCCACACCAAGATTTATTGTTGTTTAATGATTATTTTTTTAAAAGTCTAAACGTGTCTAAACGCTAAATAAACAGAAAATAAAAAATAATCAATTAGCTGTTTAAATGACAAAGCTATAACGGGTCAAATTATATTACTTATTGTCTTAAAAATAAGATTTCAACTGATTCGACATTGGATTTGTAAAAATAAGTTTTTCTGTGTGGCGACCTTCGGCCGCGCTTGGGGTTTTTTTTTTCTCCGTAGAACGCGGCAGGCGGCTACGCGAAATAAAGTTTTTTCTGCGTGCGACACAAAAAACAAATTATCAATTCGTTTGCTAAATTTTTTTTAGGGTACAAGAATAATCTTCCAGTGAATATTGTTTAAAATTATTTTTTAGTGAAATATTTTTAATGTTCATATTTACAGAGTTCATTTACTAATGCCGTCAAACAGCTGAGGACTCTTTGCAGGTATATACACAAAAACGATGTATTAATTAGGAATAAAAAAATATTTTATTGTAATATATAATTTAGATTTAATTGGGGCCTTATTTCATTTTCGAAATGAGGCTTTACTTCATTATGAAATAAAGCCCCAAATATTGCGGCGTTATTTCATATTTTTTTGGGGTTTTGTTTCATTTTGTTGGGGCTTTTTTCATTTTTTTTTTTGGGGCATTGTTTCATAATGAAATAAAGCCCCAAAAAATGGGGAGTTATTTAATTTTTGGTTTGGGGACTTATTTCATTGGGGTCTTGTTTCATAGAGCCTGTGCACTTAGCTGTCTCGTTAAAAAATCAGCTTTCAGAGCCAGAAGCCTTTCATTTGGAAAAACTTGCCGATAATATGTGCACTTGGCACTCTCGCTCGGCTTACCGAGCCAGCAGCCTTTCATTTGGAAAAAAGTCCTCAGTATTTTCGGATTTCATATATACGGAGAAGTGCTAGGAATCGGAGGCTTCCCTACAGTCTTTGCTATTTGCTAAATACCCCAGAAACTATGGATATTTCTTTAGAAACATTTCTTTACATTTAAGTATAAACATTACACAATTCATTTCAGACTTAGGCTACGTCAATTAAATTTCACAATCATTCACTTTTGAAATTTTTCTATAGCATTAATAATTTGTTATATCGTTCTATATATCATTAATAATTTGTGTAAACGAACGATATTTTATTTTTGTTGTGAAACATGTTAAAAAAGACTAAAAAAAAAGAGAAAAACATTATGAAAATTAAATTTTTCACATTTTTGTTTTGTGTTTATTATATTTGTTTATGGAATCAATAAGTTTTATTAAAATTGTGATTAAAATTCTTACCATTTGCAAAAATGCAACTTGGAAAATTCTTTAAAACTTCCTTATTCTTCACTTTTTAGGTTAACGAAAAACTCCCAATCTTCTCTCATCTTAAACAAAATTAATTCAATCTCCCCTCTAAATTTAATTATAACAACTCAAACATTTTCAATGATTTCGAAAATTTTATTTTATAAATAAAACCCCCCTTCTTTAAGTATTTTTCTTTGAATATAAAAGAAATAAGATTTCAAAGATTGATGGATTTCGTTTACTTTTATTGATGTATTTACTTTCAGTTTTCTTTGCATTCTACACAAAACAAATTCTCTTTACCTTATTTACCCCCTTTTTCAATATAACAAACAAAATCATAACCCATCAAACTTTTTCATTACTAAATAGGTGGTTATATAATGGAAATTCGCAGAATTTATTATTTGGTGTCTAAAATCATTACTTTTGTTTTGCTAGGTCGTGTTTGTAAGTACACTCATAATAATACATGCTAACAATACGACAAAATATGCGAAAACAGCGAAAACTTTCGTGAAATAAACATATTTTCGTTTATTTTACGAAAGTTTTTTGTTATTTTTGACATTTTTTCGTATATTTATGCTTTGATTATTTTCAGTGTAGTCGTGCTTACCAGATCGCTTTTAAAAATGAGTTATTAGATTTTAAATAATAAGAAGTCATTCACCTGCTTACTTTATTTTGAAAAATAAGTCGAATCGGTATGCCTCCCAGGTCATATTTGAAATTTCATTTGTATTGAGATCCAATATTACTACAAATTGTAACTCATTGTGGACCAATTCAAGATTTTTAACTATTGATGACTGATGACAGGCTTATTCAACATTAATTGAGTAATAGAATAATATACGATAATATCGCGAATTGGACAAACTTTCATCTCAAAATGGTGGGTAACGATTTTGTTAATACTATCATATAAGAAAACCGCGCAAAAATAAGTTATTTGGAGTAACATATCACTACACGATTTTGGAACTGGACGATTAAGTCTAAATCTCATTGTAAATAACATGTCAAAATATATATTATACAACCAAAAAATAAAAAAAACACTAATTTTTTTTTTCATATACAGTCCGCAAAAACATCCGCTGCATAGAAAATATTATTAGAAATAATCTTATAGTTTACAACTGCACTCTAATGATGTAAGATCCAATCGCCATATAAATAATTTTATATGATGAATTGTTATCTGTGGAATTTTCAAAAAACTTTCTCTGTAAAACAAAAAATCTAAAACATACACTAAAAGTTTCAAAAAAGTTTCAAAATTTATAAAAAAAAAATCTATAGTTTCACATAAAACAAAAAATATATATATTTTAAATCACTCTGTTCGCTGTGAAGTAGATCATACAGAGATTTGAATTTTTGGCTCCTGAGGTTCTTAAGTATGTTCTTTCATATGAGCTACATAGCTTCTACATCTGAGCTTGTGAAAAAATTGACTTTTGGCTGCCTTCTCTAAATATGTGCTAAAGTGCGTCGTAAAGATTCGATATACACTTTAACAGTTGGTTCAATATACACTCTAACAGGTGCTACAAGTGCTGGCAACACTTGTACCACCTATCCCAAAATGATAACATCATTAGACAAAAGGTCCGTTTGTTAAATAATTGTTGAACACGCACTGCGGAAACAAAATTTCCAACGTTGGCAAAATGTTAGTTAAACCATGAAATATGTGGGCTTACAATAGATAACCAAAAATAAAATTTAAAAAAAGTTCATTTATAATTTTTATTGGTACAGCCGGGATTCGAACCCTGGACGTCAGATTGGTAGCCGACAGCTAATAGCTAAAAACTGAAGACAATGCCAACTGCTGGGTAACAGTTGGCTGCTCAAATATGTCAGCACTGGCATAATGTTTAGTGGAATCAACTTGTCAACGTTGGGAAAATAAGAAAAGTTAGTCTTAAAAGAGCTTTTCCAGAAACTTAAAAATAAATTTTATATAAAAAACTTGAATAATTTTCATTTTCATTGCACAATTAAAGGTCGAAAAAAAGATAATTTTTATTTTAAATAAAAATTATATCAAACTTGTACAAAAGACAAAGTACAGTCTAGTTTATAAACAAAACAGGGGGAGTAAACCCTGTTTTGTTTATAAACTAAACAAAAAATAAAAAGGAGGTAAAAAAAACAAAAAACGTGTATTGTATATCCACCAGAGGTGGACCTTGCATATAACAAACAAGTTTTCAATTTATTTTTTGATCAATGGTTATAATCTTAAACTTCAAGCTCATATATTAGTTCCCATGTAGTGAGTAAATTAGTTTATATGAATGTTTGATGTTTGGCATGGGATTGTTACCGATTTCAAAATGTGTTCTGATGATGGGAACCTAGAAAATTCCCGAAATAGATCTATCAACACAATCCTGAAAGGGTCAAATAATAAATTTGAAAACAAAAAACTCTATAGATTATTTGTTAGGATAATATCATCAAAAAGAAATATAGGGTATGGCCTCGAACTTGAATAATTTTCATTTTCATAAAAAATATATTTAAAAACTGCAAAAAATTCACAAAAAATATGTATACCTTAAGCTGGGATCGAACTCGGAGCCTTCTGATTATGTTTTTTTTTTTTCTGTAGACTAATGAAATTAATGTAAACGAAGTACGGGCTAAACTCTGTGTGGAAACGCTGTTAAAGCGTCTTAAACAAGTGTTCTGCCAGTAATTTGTTTAAAATTCCTCGGTTAGCCAGTGGTTTACCAGTACTAGATTTTTTGTACCACTGGAAGTTTCAGACTGGGATTAATGAAGATAAATCGATAAGAAACAAGTTTCAGTGTTGAATACAAAAGCATTTGCAAGTTAAAATGTGAGTCGAGTTTTTTTTGATCTCACTCCTTAGCTTCAAATTTTCTTACAAATTTCAAATTGTATTTTTTGTCATCCAATTTCTATTTTGTCATCTAAATTCTATTCTATACTTACGACCGCCATTAAATTAAGTAAATATTTATGATGAAATACAACTTACCTAAAAAGAGAAATAAAAAAGACAATAGTAAGTAACTAGAACACTTAAAATGGTTTGTAGATAAAATATATTGTCTGAAAATATTTATATTAAATATACAACAAATTAAAATCGTTTTTACTTAATGTAAAATTGTTAACGAGAGTCAACTGTGCTGTCAGTAATATATTTACAATTCCTTGGTTTGTCAATGGTATGCCAGTGTTTGACATATTTAACCACTGGCTGTTTCAGAGTGGCTATGTTCTCGGGTCATGTATTTTTATAAAAATAAAAATGCAAAAAATGTAATAAAAACGCGAAAAACGTAATAAAATTTGGCAAAATTTTTAAAAAGTTCATACAATTTCTTTTTAACAAGGAGTTGCTGTTTCAAAAAAAAAAACTTTGTCTAAGAAATGCAAACTTAAAATATAATTGTGAATGTCAGATACAAAAAAACAACATTTTCAAAAAATTTACTCCAATTTCTTATAAGTTTGTGATGTCCATATTCCGTTATTGGTGCTCTGACATCAACGTGGTTTACTTCAAACTGCATAAAATTACGTTGTTTTTATAATACTGTTCTCAAACCTCAATTCCATTAAATGGTGCAAAACCCCTATATATTGGTTTGGAACTTGAAACTTTGCATGTCATAGCTTTTAAGTATAGTCAACCTAACCATGTCCATCGTTCCTCTCAGTTTATAAAAGCTTGAGAAATGAGATGCATTAACAGATGTTGAACATTTTTTAAGTAGCTCATATAAAATTAAACTGCGTAAAAAGTTCTTATTAAACGCTTTATGAGTAAGTCAATATTTTTTTATAGGCTATAAGCAAAATTAGCCAATGAAAAATCACCCAAAACCAAAAAACGAAAAAATCACCCAAACGAAAAACTACCCAAAGGAACTGAAAAATGAAATTTCGCCCAAAATTTTTTATTTGGTTATAGTTACGAATTTCTTAGTCAATTTGCAAAGTTTAAGTGTTCATAACTTTTCTGTTTTCTTCAGATTTTTGACAGAATAAGTTTCATGTAGTGCATTAACTTATTACCTATTACTGGTATAAAACATTAAGCTCTGCTACTTTTACAACTATTTATTATTATTATTTTTTGTGGAAAAATGTCAAAAATTCGCGTAAATCTTCCACTTAATAGAGCATAACTCCTTACCGTCAAAATGAGTCAAAAAAAAAAAAATAAAAAATCGGTAGTCTCTTATAGTCCGGACTCTCGCATACATTACTATACCCCATTGCATATACGCCTGGTTGTTGCCCTCCGAGCCAAAGCAAATTATGTTACCCGAGATATGATATTCGGTTCAATATATATGTCCTATAAGGAAACGTTACTGAAATTAAAGATGGTGAATCTTAGAATTTTCGAGGCTTAAAACAATTCTGGCCACAGAAATAGCCTAGCCGGTCAGGTTTAGGAGCAATTAATTTGGAAAAGGTAAAAAATAGCTTTTAATGCGATTTTATTAATTTATTGTGGGCGGACGGATGCTGTAAACGAATACGGCGAAAAAAATTTACTAGCACGTCAGATTTCTGAGTAATTTAAGGTTAGACATTAGTAGCGCAGCATAAATTACATAGTTTAAATAACTGCAAATTGCAGTTAAATTTAAAACAAATGGAAATAACAGGTAAATTGTGAAAAAACACGTTTGCAGCTATATGTTACCTGTAAATTTATTGCCGGTATGTTATTCTTTTAAAAAATCTGAATGAACAGGTTTTTTTATGTTTCAAAGAAATACTAATAAAAGGTTATTTAAAAAACTTGGAGTAAGTGTAACAATAGTGTATGCATTCAAATTTTTTCTTCAGTACTGTTTAAACAATGGCTAGGTTCAGTTATAAAGTTTTCGCTGATATATATTTTCAACATTAAGATGAAAACTATATTATGTTACACATAATGAGTAATCCATTCTTTAAATTATGCAGCAAACAAGAAATCAAAATTCATAAGATAAAAATTAAAAAATTGTTCAACTACGTCCAGAAAACGTTACAATAAATGTTATAGAAACAAGAAAAAGTTTTGACTTAAGCAACCGAGAATGGCTAACAAATGAAAAAAGGAACAAAGAGTACACATTCTTTCGGAAGCACAATACAAGAAATATTTACAGATTTTGTAGTAGATCTTATTACTATTTTGTTGTGCACATCAGAATCATATGTGTCCAGTATTCGATAAAAATGTAAGTCCACCTCAATCGAATTAGATGAAAAAGCTAAACAACTTCTGGAAAATGAAAATCAAAGCTATTTTGAAGAAATTTTTACTAATATTGTTTAATTTTTAGTAGTTTATAATTTGTTTCCGATTTAAGTATATATTTAAAGAGATTATTGTTAAAACTTGATAAGCCACATTTATTATTTTATGGATTTTCGCTGTTTTCTAGACATCCATTGATTAATATTTGACAGATGTCTTGCTTAAGCACTTTTAACAAGTGTCTAAAGTAAAAACGTCCTTCAATTATCATATTTTTTGCATTTTTTAACGTTTAAACGACGAAAATAGACTAAAAATAAAATGTAACTTATCAAGTTTTTGCACTAAGCCCTTCATTTGTATTAATACATAAAAATAAAATATATATTTCAAACCAATCATAAAAGTTGAATTGCTTTAAATTTTCACGTTATTCTGTTTCGATATATCCAAGAATACTATTTGGTCATTGTTAGGAGTTTAAAAATATCCGTTTTCTAGTTTTAACCATATAACAATTCGCCTTATTCCAAAAAAAAAATCCAATATTGGCCCATGTGAATATTGGGACTAGAAAATTGTCAGGAGGCAAATGTTTTTCATAAAGAAAAACCGCCTAATATGAAAAACAAATTATTCCCCAAAAATCACGAAATGTCACAACCAAAAATTAGGTTATTTTTCAAATGAAATTAAACCCAATTTCGTATAAAAATTTTTGTGTGATTTTTCGGCTTTGTTTTAGGGTATTTTTCATTGGGTCATTTGGCCAACATATTTTTTTATTTTAAAATAATTTAGAAGGTAATGGGAGATCATATGCCATGAAATTAGGCCCCAAGAAATTAGGTCCCAAAGTGAGAAATTAAAATTGGCCTTAAAAAAGAAGGAAACAAATTTGGGTCTTATTTTCATCGTTTGGGGCTATTATTCGTTCTGTAAAATGAAACAATGCCTCAAAATAGGAATGAGGAATGTCTCCAAAATATTTCTGGTTAAATTTAATTTTTGTATGTGCACACAGAGAAAAATTTAGCCATTTGCCAACTGAAATTCGGTTGTTACGACTGAACTCGGTTGGTACAACTGAAAATTGGCATTCGCAACAAAATTTGATTAATACAACTGAAATTTAATTGCAACAACCATAATATTCCGAAATCACATTTAATTATGGCTTTACTAACCGAATTTATTGGTTATGGCCACCAAAATACACTTTTCAATTCGTTTGGCACTTTATTTTTCTGTGTATGGGGTCGAATTACATTATGGAATTTAGTCCCAATTTTTGAGCATGAAAATTGGGGTAGTTTTGGGGTAGTTTTTTATTCCTTCAAATTGGGGTTATTTTGTATAATGAACAAAAGCTTTAAAGTAATAAGTGAAAAAGTTAATTTTCATTTGTAATTTTTCATATTATTTTTGGAGTTAAATTTCATTGTGAAAGTCTGTCCCAAAAAATGGAACTAATTTTCATTTTAACATTGGAATCAACGACGATAGATCATTATTGGTAATGCAGACAGTAGTGCGATGATACAACCAATATTTTGCTGGGAAAAGATTAAAATGAATAAAAACTAAATTGTATTATAAAATATTTAGTTTTAAAACATTAGGGAAATTATGGTTATTGAAATTGATTGTATAAATTTGTTTGTTTATTTAGCGAATTAAAGTTTATTTTGTTGTTGTTGCTTTGATTGGTTTTATTTTTATTGTTGTTGTTGTGTTTATAAATAATAAGCTCCTATTGTTATGAACACTTATGGTGGTTGTGTGTGTATGTCAGTGATTATGTATGTGTTTAAACTCAATAAACATATGCGTATATGTGTGCGTGTGGATACAAGTTAATTTGAGCCTTTAACAAAGTGCTGATTATTATTTGATTTTGGTTTTAAATTATTTACATTAAATTAACATGAAATGGGTTGGTAGACAACAGATTTAGGGTACTTAATTTTGATTGATTTAAATACAAAACAAAAAATTTTAACTAATGATGCTGATATTTGTCAGCCATTTTATCACAGACAAATAGTAATAATATGTGTGTGTGTGTTTGTGAGTGTGTGTGAAAATGGCTTTAGGGAACATTGTAAATTGTAGGCTAATACAAAATGTTTACAAAATTTTATTTATATTTCTATTACACATGTAAAAATGTATTTTTATTTATAGGTTTAGTTTGTGAAGGTGTGTTTAGTTGTGTGTTTTTATTTTAGTTTATATGAGTACGTATTTTTAAACCCTCCATACCATTGTGCATGAGGGCATATATCAGTTTTTCATTCCGTTTGTTATTAATAAAAACAAAATCTGGGACCCTGATATTGCTATGTCTATCTGTTGAAATACGAAATACTCCTATAATATGGAACATGGGTTGCTAGTTTTTAGTAAAATTTTCTGCCGATATATCAAGAAAATTGGTATTGAAAATAGGCAAAATGGATGGATGGGTTCAAAAGTTATGATTGAAAATGTAAAGTCACATTCAAATTATATTTATTTTTCAGTTTACAAGTAACAGATAAATGGATTAAAAAATATTGTTAAATTTAAAATTGTATGATTTTTATGAACCTGAAGTTGAAACATATAATAAATTTAAAACGCGAGGTAAAAAAAGAAAAGAAACAGCATTAACCGAGGAAGAAATTCAAATTTAAAAAAAAAAAAAAAATTTCAAGTAGAAGACTTATAGATTTTTTCAAGAGCAGAAGTAAACAGGAAATTTTACACTTTACATACAAAATAATTAAAAATAAAAAATATACAATCGCTATTATGGATCATTACGATATTTTTTATGAAGTA
Organism: Delia radicum; assembly: GCA_021234595.1. NCBI lineage: Eukaryota > Metazoa > Arthropoda > Insecta > Diptera > Anthomyiidae > Delia > Delia radicum. The sequence continues at coordinate 26,031,979 of CM037853.1, forward strand.
TAAATCTACATATTTAGTACTTTAGCAATTTCAGATATTTAAACACAACTATTTTGTTAACTAGAAAACAGGATTAGTGTTAGAAAGTATATTGCCTGTAGTGGAACTAAGCAACTACTTAATTTTTAAAATTGAAAATTTACTACTCGTGTTATAAGGGTGGGGTGTTTCACTTGTTTAACCCTCTAACCGGCAAGCCCGCCTCCAGGAGGGGTATCTTAAATTTGCCATAGGTGTGCCAAATGAGTGATTTATAATAAATGTTTAAGCTATTTCTATAGGAAGACATATCTGCAAAATATTTTTTGAACTAGCTTTTTGTGTGCATAACACGGTTTGGAAAAGAAATACTGACGCAACTTCGAAACAAAATATGTTTGAACTACGCAAGTCGAAACGGCGCAAATCGGGGCTTTAGAATAATATATAATGATATGTTTTGACATGCATACATATATAATAATATATAAAAGTGATTGAATTACTTTTGATTAATTGTACCATATACACTTACATATGACCATATGTGGTAGTATATATGGTCAGATATAGAGCTATATCTCTTTTATATGATCAGATATACAAGATATGCTAATACATAACATACGATATAATGACATATTATGATATACTATGCCATATTAAAATAACTTCCCGAGTAAAATCGTTAACGTATAATCATGCACTATTTTATATAAAAATATATGTTATTGCATGCTATTATATGTGAAATACATATGTTTATTAGGATTATAACTTTTTTGAATTTTTGTCAAATATCAAATTCTTTATCGCATAGCCATGACCATGCACAAATATTAAGAAATTATGTATTACTTTTTCGCGATAGTTAAAAAGTTCACGCACCAATCACGCTGAGCTTTTGAATTTTAGTTTTTCTTTTAAGTATAAAAAATAACATTAAATTGCAAAATATTTAGTATTTTCTTATAATTTTGTTAACAAATAAAAATCTCACCATTTGGATGGAGGACGCGAAAAAATTGCAATATTATGTCACCATTTCCCGGGTTTTTTAAATGAATTCAATTTGAAGTGTCAAATGATAGCTGTTATAGGACAGTTATATATACAGTAAAGCACGGTTATAACAAATTCGTAGCGACCGGTCAATTGTGTTCGTTGTAAGCGAAGTTAGCCAATAGCGTGGTAAACATTTTAAAAATACTAAAAAAATTACAGGTTTTTGTTCTAAATTCCCCAAATTTTTAAATTTTTCTTTGTAATATTGAAACAATTCGTCCACTAAATTACGTTTCATATAGTTTTTAATTCTATTTAGTGAATTTTCAAGTAAAAAGCTTAAGTTTTTAAAATTTGCAACGCATTTTTCATAAAAAATTTTGATTTTTCAATGTGTTCGTTATAAGCGCAAACATTTTTATAAGAATTTGTAAAAGGGTCCAAAATACTAGTTCAGTATATAAAAAGTTTGCTATAACGGTGTTCGTTAAAACCGTATTATTTTGTATGAAATATGTAAGTAAATGCCATGGGACCAGAAAAATCTTTCGTTATATAAAAAGGTCATCATAACCGATGTTCGATAAAAGCGTACTCCACTGAATATGGTAAACAAATAAACACAACATTTTTCAAAAAAAAAATTAAAAAAAAATTCCTTGGAAGTTTTAGAAATTGCATTTTTGGACATTTTTCACCAACACGACCTATTAAAATAATTTTTATTATCAGTACAAGATTGTCCCTAGCGTGGTGCGATGAAGAAATTGTGTCAAAAAAAATTTATATATATAATTTATATTTATATATGTCTATATAACACCCCCAGTTTTATTACAAACGGTTTCAAATGGAAGAAATAATTTTCTTTTTAACCTTATCCTGCGACGCACGACGATCTAAAATGGCCCATGTTGGGAAAAAGTGTATTATTATTAAAAATTCCCAAAATTTGAAAACCATCTATTCATGATGATTTGCCAGGGGATACTGATCATTAATGTTAATCAGTGAGTGCAGTATGACACTTCGCTTGACAGCTAACCCTTTCGTAATTTCTATCGGTCTTATACTTTAGATCGCTACTCATTTTTTTAGATTGCAAAATTGGGCTCAAGTTATGTAACGCTGAGCATATGTTTGAAAATATATTTATAATCTTGTAATCTTTCAATTTAAAACAAGTAATAAATAAAAATTATTTGATTGTACCATTATATATATGTAGATATATAACGAGATGTAATTACACGTGGCATCGTATAACAAATTTAGCGGAAAAAATGTTTATATATAAACATACATAAGCATATGTATTCACATATAATATCATGCAATTACATATATATTTATATAAATTAATGCATGATTATATGTTAACGTTTTTACGCGGGTAGTTATATGTTGTAATATATAATTTTGCATTGTGTTATATCTAAATATAAATGGATTCCGATATAAATATATTAGCCATATATCATTGCACATGTGATATACAATTATATATTGGTCGATATTTAAAAATATGTAATTATATCAGGCGTCGTATTAAAAATGTCATCTAGATAAAATGTATATATAAACATTATGGTGGGTCGATTGAAAAATCGCCCAAGTGACATGTAAACTCGTATTCTAGGGATCAAAATAAGAAACTTTACCGGAGGAACCATACCTCTAAAACGAATTCTGATGTTCCGACTTTCGAAAACCCCACTTTGATATTTCAGAAAGTAGGAGGAATCTCTCCAAGATTGTGCAAGCTACTTCTTCTCCGGGAGACGCGCTAGCAGATTTATGCATAAATCATCATTCTAGGTGCCCGTTAAGGGGTTAAAATTTAAGTTGAAAGAGGGCCTTTTTAGCCGTGTTTTTATAGCAAAATGGACAAATCTTGGGATAGAGATATTTCAGATATTAGCAGAATAATGCATAAATTATATTCGATTGGGTTGGATTCGATTGGGGCACTCTAAATGGGTCAACGTGGGATTTTTCAAAATTTGACCCTACGGGTCAAAAGTCATAACATCAGAATTCGTTTTAGAGGTATGGTTCTTCCAGCAAATTTTCTTTGATTTTTTTGCCTCCGTACAAATCGAGCCACCCTAATAAACATACATATATACAGGCCTATAATATAATATCACGCAGTAACATATAAGAAATGCATGATTATATTTAAACGTTTTTATTTGGGATATATACTTTTTAACCAGGTACTTATTAGTATGTCCTTATTATTTGTATTAAAGTAATGCACAGAGTATTCTGTTGTCATTACTGGTAGCCAGAAAAGTAAAGACATGCCATTACCGTTTCTACACTGGGGAATTAAGTTTATTATTTGGTACACAAATGTCATCAAACCCTTTTCTAAACTGCCTTTAAATGTCAAATTTGAAGTCAACTGACAATATAAAAATATTAATATCAATTCCTTCTCTAATCTATTAAATATATTTAAAACGATACGAGCTTACCACCTCCATAACAAACTGTCATACACATACATTTTTAAACATACATACAAACATACACTTATACAAACAAATTGCACGCATTTACATATAAACACACGACATGCACACATAAACACAAACATACACAAAAATACATATGCATATATTATCTATTATTTATGCATAACAATAATGAATATTTGCATACTCATACAAATACTAACACACACCTACATATACAAATGTAAATAGAGCAAAACATTATAGTCAACATTAATATATTGTATGTACACTAGGGTTAAGACTTTTTTCGTCGAATTTTGCTCCTATCACCACGTAATGAGCATTTAATAATAAAACTCACTATTTCGGGTTATTTTGAAGCAAAAAAAAAAATAATGCCATCATAAAGTACATTTTCATTCATGTCGCGAAAAAAACGCTATAATATTTTTTATCAAGATCCGCGTAACACTTCTAATTTAAAACCATTTGTCATCTCTCAGTGATATCACACTCAATCGTAAGAGTGGAATTGTTGTAAAATGTTGGCAAAAAATATTAATTGTTAGTTTATTTACACAAAAAAAGATTGTGTCAAAATTCAAATTGGTTTATGAGGGCACTTTTTGGAAAACCGCGAAAAAATTAAACAGTGTTTCTCTATATTTTTTTTATGGACTATACGCCTAGAATAGGTAAAATTTGATAATAGCAAAAAAAAAAAATATTAAATCAAAAGTTATAACCCTAAGGCACACTAATAGAAAAAAGTAAGCCTTTGCGCTAAAATTATTAAAAATTTGGTAAAAATTACGTTGTAGAAAAAAATTTAAATTTTTAAAATTATTTTTAGATTTATTTTAATAATAATAAAAATTTGCCCTTCTGAAATTAGCAAACGTACAATTTTTTAGCAAAATATACTGCACTGCGTTGCACTGCGTTGATCTTAGCAAAATACACTGCGTTGCAAAACTATAATTATATATGAATTTAACTTAATTTCGTTAGTTGGAAAAAAAGGTAAAAGATTTTAACCGGCTTAAATGTTAAAACAATGCAAAACTAATAAAATTTAACAAAAGAATAGTTCGTTTATTTTTTATTTAACTATTTCATAATAAAATAATATCAATCAATTAGTGTTTCATAACTATAAATAAACTTAACTTAATATATCAATTTATTACAAAAATTTAAGATAAATATATTAAAGCAGCTGTTTCAATAAAGCGTGAAGTCTACTTTTTTTAATCAACTCGAAAATCTAATCAAACATACTGTCTTCCAGATTAATTCGAAGTTCTTTCGTTATATACCTTCACGCATCAATAACTGCTTCTTTAAGATGAAAAACACTTTCATATTGACGGTTTTCTACGTAAATTTGACGAGTTAATACTCCCCAAATATTCTCATTAGGGTTTTGAGTCGGAGAACATGCGGTCCATTCCAATACTCTTATATTTTTTAATGATAGTTATTCCATCGTCTGCCGACTTACATAAACCGAGGCATTAACTTGTTGGAAAATTAATTCTTTTTTGTTGCTATTTTCAATAAAAGGCACCAATGTCTCTTCTAATACTGTAGTAAACTAAGAAAAATTCATTCTAGTGCTTGGTAATGCCAAATCAACCATACCGTCGAAACAAAAAGCGCCCCAAAACCTTAAGGATCCGCCTCCGAAATTTATTTTTGAGAACTATTACACAGGTCAACAGCAAAAAAAGGCTTGACTAACCACTATATAGATTTGATGCATCATGGCTGCCTAAGTACAAAAATGGTAAAATTTTTGAATTCTATGGATAATTTTTTTTTTAAATTTTTTAAGTAAAATTGACAATATTTTGAGACATTTCTCCACTTATGTTGTCATAACTCAAAAACAACTAGTCCGATTTTGTCAAATTTTTTTAATGCGATCAATAGTTTCAAAGTTATGAAACAAATTGTTAGCAAAAAAAAAAAAAATGCTAAAAAAAAAAAAAATTTGAAAAACAAAAATCTGGAAAAAATCGAAAACTGCAAAAAATATTACTTTTTATTTTTTTGTAGTAAAGCTACATATCATGCGAATTAAACTAGATATGGATCATAAAAATCGATGCATGCTTTACATTTTTATTTACAATTAATTGAAGGTATCGCATATTTACAAGCACTGTAGAAAATTGTACCTACTATATAATGAAAATGCAGAACATAAAAACTTAGGTGCATTTTACGACACGCATTTTGGCAAAACCCCTTTGGGAAAAACCTCTATGACATTTTTATGATTCTAATAATTAAAAAAAAATAAGTAATAAACAAAAGATTGTTTAATTTTTACGATTGCGGTAGGATAGTAATAAAACGCTCATAAATGTGCGTGTACGCTGAAGTGCTCTTATTTTCCGTTAGCTACCTGTAACGGATGATTTTTTTTTTTCATAAAAGTCCTTAATGTTTTTTAGGATTCTTGGGAATAATAAAAAATTTGCAGCACACACAAACTGTATCCACACAATGGGTTATCCCAAATTATAGTATCAGTATTTATAAGATCTCCTTGACGCTTTTTATTTCATTCCAGAAGTGTTTGCGATAACGCAAACATCATTTAATACCTACAAAAAATTAGAGTCATACAGCTTAGAAGTTAAAAACAATTTTCAAATATTAATAAAAATGAGCCAGAACATTTTTATGTAAAAACGATCCAGGTTTATTTTGTTATGTGTGCGGCCAATATATCACCGGGAAAAAACGGAAGTGCTTCTTAACTTCATTGCAAAAGTCATATCAAGATTGCTATAATATCTATCCGCACAATTTGAACCAGCATTGGACACCGAGTACTATATACATTCCATGTCGATTGAATTTATCTATGAAGTCTTCTAACGTAAAGTAAGTATAAATTAATAGATTTGGAATATTTTATAATTACAATATTTCTTAATTAAAATTTGAATTCTTCATATTCCGACTAAACCATATATCGACTAAAAGAAAATTTCAGAGTTTGTAGTTTATAATACATATTTATTTATTTATTTTCTTGTTTTATTTATTATAATAAATGTGAATAATAAAATATAAATTTTCTACTATTTAATTTATTTATTTATTTACATTTAAGCTCATCCAACACAAATGTCTTTCCGAAGAATATAATCAGTATATTCTAGGTAGGGTTTTGCCAAAAAATACACGAATGTTACTATGTAATGCATTTTTGATGTGAAAATTTGTACATAGCATGGGGAAAATGTTTTCAAATTTCAATCAATCGAAAGAAGAACATTAACTACTCAATTTTATGTATATCAGACAAAAAACTAAAATTTGGTGAAAATGAGCAAATTCACTTAATTGTGAATAAATTCGAAAAAAATCAATCGATTTTTATGATCGATACCTCATTTTGTTCCTATTACATGTGGCTTTGCGATAAAGCAATAAATCTGAACGATTTTTGCCGTTTTCGATTTTTTATGATTTTTTTAAAACAAAAAAATTTGCTATTTTCACGTAAAAAAAATATTTTTTCCCTCAATTTTTTATTATAACTCCGAAACTACTGAGCCGATTGAAACGCAATATATTAACGGATTAAAGGCTATGTAAATTTCAGTTTTTCTAAATTTATTTGAATAATATCGGACTATATTTTTTTTTAGTTATCATTAATTATGTGGAGAAACGTCTAAAAAAATTTATAATTTTACTTAAAAATTTTTAAAAAAAAAACCTCTCCATAGAATTTCAAAATTGAACCATATTTGTACTACTGGGACCACAATACATCAAAATTGTATAGTGGTTTTCAAAGCCCCTAAAATTTTTTCAAATTTGTTGCCTTGTGTTATGATTCCTTATCTAGGTCTCTCAATAGCTGTAAAAACAATCTGGACCATCAAGATTGAACTTTTTGTCATCAGAAAAAATTACATTAAAAAGAAATTTATGTCTAAACATTCCTACCTACCAACAACAGTGATTATTGGCTTACCTTTCTCCAGTGGGTTTGTATATTCCTTTTAGCGAATTCAAGACGAGCAGTTTTGTGGAGGGTAATAACCTGTGCGCAGACATCAACTTTTGGCGAGTAATTCCCTGGGTATCCTTTAAGAGCCTATTTATGGTTAATTTGGACACATTTCAATTACATTTATCAATTATCGGATTGAGACTCTTCATTGTGTTTCTGGTTGAAACACAATGATTATTTTACGCCGGTCCCGAACAGAAACCTTTCTTTGGGGCCGCATGTTTTATTTTTATCATAAGCACTTGGATTATATACAAAATTTGTGACAACCACATGTGAACGGTTTATTTTTATAACCACTTGCGGAAAACTTAAGCCACTGTTTAAATAGTCTGAAATTTGCCATTTTTAAAAATCACTTAGATATGAAACATGCGCCATTATATTGCATATTGATTAAACTTGCATAAAAAACAAATATAATTCTTTAATTTTTTTTTATTTGCTATTCTTATTTGTTTACCGTTATATGTAATTATAGTTATGAAACACTAACAAAATATTGTTACACAATTTTTCTCTTAAATTAATACAGTAATCTCTTAAATTTGTATTGTATTAATAAAACTGATACAAAGCTTCCTCTCTGACCGAGCCTTTAATGTTTTTATTGGATCAAATTTCTCGTCAAAGACTGATATATTAGCCGGTTGTCCCCAGATTTCCTGTCTTTCACCCTTACTTTACAATATCTACACAGCTGACTTCCCCTCGCTTGACTGTTGTGTTACTTCTATTTTTGCAGATGATACGGCGATACTTAGCTCTGGTATACTTTCAACTGATGTTTTGTCCAGCTTACAAACAGCTTTAACTGAAGTTCACAGTTATTTTGAAAAAAGGAAAATTCTTGTTAACCCACAGAAGACCCAAGCCATATACTTCACCAGAAGACGTAAACCCTGTTTCTTACCCTAAAATCCAATTAGCATCAACAACAGTTCAGTTAAGTACTTAGGTGTCATTCTGGATCCTAAGCTGAAACTTAAAGACCACATTCCAAACATTATTGACAAAGTAAATAAGTTAACCAGACTTCTGTATCCCCTTATAAACAGAAATTCCCATCTTAATATCCACAACAACCGTCTTATACTTAAATCCATTCCACGCTATAATGTTTTATGCTGCCCCAGTTTGGTCAACTTCAGCGCAGTGTCATATAAAAAAATTACAGATTGCACAAAACAAACTATTAAAAATGATGCACAATTTACATTGGCATTACTCAACGCTCAGACTTCACACGTTAGAAAGGCTTACCCTTAACTTCAATTCCAAATATTTAAACTCGGAATACAATCACATCAATGTTCTTATTTCATCATAATTGTATCTTTATCCTTTAAGTTTTTATCTAAAACATACAAAATCAAAAAAATTGTTCAAAAAGGTTTTTTGGTGAATTTTCACCTTACTTAGAAATTTTATGTAAAGTCAAAGGTATAATATATTATTGTTATTTATATTTAAGCAGAAAAGGAATATGTATCCTAAACTCTTTAAGAAAATGTGTTATATGAATGCACCTGAAAAAGTTATGTAAATAAAGAATTGAATTGAAAAATACAGTAATCTCTTAAACTTTACACAATAAGAGATCAGTTATCACACTCTTAACAGCAGTTAAAAAATTTAAAAAAATATTTGTAATAGTAGGAAAACTAGCAAAAATCATTTGGAATTATAATTATGCAACGCAGTGTATACTGTTATTTGCATTCTACTAAATTTATGATAAATTTAGCTAAAATAAAACACATGTTGTTTGCTGTTTTTAATTTACAAATATTTAGTTAAAGTAAACATTTATCAAAACAACTGCCAAATGTTTGCCGTTTTCTCGGCAACGTCATTTTTAACTAATTTTTAGTACTGGTGTATTTCTATGAGTGTCGATTGTCATTTATACAACATTGCGATGAATGTACCAAAAAATCAGTAGGTAACTTTATATAGGTACTCCTACATTACACACACATACACATACAAACATTTGTGCCATACTCATACGCACCAACACATACGTATAGGTACTTAAACAAATACTACTACAACAATACAAGTTGTGAAATGTAATTCTGTGTAATTAATTATTAATTTATGCGCATACATTTAAACTCTTACTAAAACGTTATGAACACTATGAACAATATTCATTGTTGTTGTTGTTGTCAGTTATTACATTTTTTTTTTGTTTGTTAGCTGCTGTTGTTGTAATATTTGAAATTGTCGTTTTGTTGCCTTGTTAGTGAATATTGTAGAGCTTAAAATACCAAATGTTGTTGATGTTGTTGTTGCTTGCTTACTTGCTGCTTGTTATTATTATAACTGTTGTTGTCACTTATTTGTCTGTATGCCATTGTATATTTACAAATGTATATGCGCGCGTGTTTGTGTGTGTTTGTGTTTTAAAGTAAGTTTGTAATAAATGTATACATTTACCCTATGAACCATGTTACACGTCCTGTTCTAGCATATTCCGTTATATGAGTGTTTTATAGGATTTTTTTTTTGTCATATATTTTTGGTCCTGACAAAATAATAATAGACTTTTTATTATTTTGTATACAGAAATATATTTTTGTTATTGTAGTATTAGTTGCACAACAGAGTCATGTTGTACATAATATGTAGGCATTTTTTGTAAATTAAACTGTAAAATGATACATTTTGTTTAAGAATTTCATTTTGTTACAAAAAACCTGTAATAATTTAAGTCAACAAACAATTGCGATATAAACTTTTTGCATATTTCCAAATAATATTAAGTTGTTTGGTAAAGGTTTCACAAAAAAAAAACAGTGGCATTTTTGGATGTTATTAAATTGTAAATACGCCAACATACCAACTTACAAGGGAAGTATCCCAACCTGCAGATCTTAATGAACTTCGGATATTTTGTAGAGCACAAAAATTTAAGCGAATCCGTGTTTTTTTTTAGCTGTCAAATCTTATATTTAGACGTTAATAAGAACACTTAGGATATTATGAAGGTAATGACGGCATGAATTGTAGTAGAAAACAAATGCGGTACAATCCTACCCGAAAAAACAACAATCCACAAATATGCTGCTTTTTCTTTCATATTACAGCTATTCTTAAACAGAAAATTTGAGATTTTTATATGTTATCTTTGCATGGAAACAAAATTTAGAACATTTTCAATTATAATCGGCACGTGCGATTCAATTTGACCTCAATTACCGCAAAAATCACATGTGTTAGAAAAATTTAGAAATCAAATTTGAACACAGCTCGGAATGGTTAATCGAAAATGTTTGGTCGCAAGCGAACATATTTTCAGGTTTTTGGTTATAACTTTGTCAGCACTCAAATGTATTTAAATGTGTTTTTAATGTATTTAAAAAGTTTGATATAATTTTTATTAAAAATAAAAATTATGTTTTTTCGAAAATGAAAATTATATAGGCTCTAGCTTTTCTAAAACTTCGGGTTCTGATGAGATCTTTAGCCAGATCGAAATCCTAGTATCAACCTAGCTAATATGTTTGATTTGCTTTATTTTTGTAAATATACGGAGGTTGAAAGCTCGTTATAAATTGAAAATAACATAAAAATAATCTCGATGTATATAAAAACAAAAAACTAATATAACTGTAAGAAAATTATTCAAGTTCGAGGTCATACTCTATATTTTTTTATTAGGATATTGTCCTAACAAATAATCTATAGAGTTTTTTGTTTTCAAATTTATTATTTGACCCTTTCAGGAATGTGTTGATAGATCTATTTCGGGAATTTTCTAGTTTCCCATCATCAGAACACGTTTTGAAAGCGGTAACAATCCCATGCCAAACATCAAACATTTATATAAACTAGTTTACTCACTACATGAGAACTAATATATGAGCTTGAAGTTAAAGACTATAGCCATTGATCAAAAAATAAATTGAAAACTTGTTTGTTATGTGCAAGGACAAATCTGGTGGATATTCAATACACGTTTTTTGTTTTTCTCTCCTCTCTTAATGTATTTTACCTAAGCTAATTCAGAAAAAATTGTGTGCCACTAATTTGAAATTTTTCATTTTTAAAATCTGCGGTAAATCGTACGGTTTCGTAGCTTTTCCCAAATGTCCCTTAAATTTAGAAAAAAAGCAAATAACGGTATTTTTGCTGAAATCAACAGACATGTTTGCCTAAGAATTGTAGATTGCTTATTTCAGAGGGCAGATTTCGGAGATTTTTCACAAAAAAAATTTAAATTTTAAATAATTTTATATATTTCTTTTTGTCTACTAATATTTAGTTAATTTTATTTGCTGATTTTAGCAGATTAATTTGTTACTTTGAAATAACTAAAGTTAAGCTCAAATCGTAGATTAAACAGATTTGTTTTTGCTATTCTAGTCATAATAACATTTAGTAAAAAAAAATCTGCTAATGTTAGCAGTTTCTTCTGCAAAGTAATTTTTAACAAATTTTTATTAGTTTTAGCAACAATTTTTAGTAATTTTTTTTTGTAAAAGTGTAGACATATCGGATCTCAATAGAAATTATATTTCAAATTTGACATGGGAGTCTACCGCCTTATTCTCCGGAATAAATTTAACAGATAAATAACTTATTCTAAATCAACTTTCCAGAACAACATATTATTTAGAATCGAATAATTACTTATTTTTATAATTTTTTTTTTTTTAAGCGAAACGTGACTTCGTAGAAGCACTACCTCGCCAAAAAAACTAAACTGATTTTCAGCAGTTGTAACAAACATTTTACAAATTTTTTTCTATCAGCTTAAAAAATATGCCAAAAAAATCTCTTATATTTGAGCTTAATATTATTCAATTTAAAGTAACAAAATTAATCTGCTTAAATCAGCAAAAAATTAGCTAAATCTTAGTAGACAAAATAAATGTGAAATTTTGAAAGTGTTTTTTTTTGTTTGATTTTTTTTAATTCGCCCTTCGGAAGTCAGCTAACCGCAATTTTTTAACAACAAATTTTCTTGTTGATTTTAGCACAATATACAATTATTTGCATTCTCTTAAATTTTCTGTAAATACCCAGCAACAACATGACATGTCATTACCGTAGAGATTACCAAGTAATGATAGGTCATTACATATTGCATTACTTAAAAATACAAAATAATTACTTACTGATAATGTGTTATAGAAGTTCTTATATGTAATTTCAAAATAATGAGTTGCTGGTAACTGGTTACATAAGAATCGATTTCATATTTTTGATTCTAATGTTGTATTAATTTGTTAAAAAAAAAATTTACAACTAAATTTTCCAAGCTAAAGTTGTTTTAAATTTTTTTTTGTCAAGATTTTTTTAAAAAAAATAACTTAAAGGAAACCACTGTAAGTAACCACTTACTCCGAATATAAAAGCAATAACTTATTCTTTCACTAAGAGTAACCAATCATACTTCTGCTTTTTTTTTGTAAGCCAGAGGGTAATGACCAGCCATGAATTTTGGTTCATCGCGAACAAAAGTAATCAAGCGAGCAAAAGTAATCAAGGCTGGAAATTAGTAAAACCCTTTGTGAGCTACTTTCACGCTTAAATACTTGGTAATGTCTGTTTTTGCTAGATATAGCTAAATTTTTGTGGATGTTACAATATTTTTTAGCTGTTTTTAGTCTACACAAATTCGGTAGTGGCAACCGTATTGTAGCCAATCGAATGGTTCGGTTATAGCTATCAAAGTTTTTGGTAATTATCAATAAATTTCTGTTGAGGCGATCGAAATTATATCGTTGCGACAGAATTTTTGTTATTTCAATCGATTTATTGTCATCACAATTCAAAAATTCGATCACAACAATTTAAGCATTCGATTGTCAGCAAATATGGTTGCTACTACCATACTTGGGATTTTTTCATTAGCATTGGAATTTCATTAGCATTAGTGCCAAAAAAATTTCATTACAATTTAAATTTCATTAAAATTTTTAGCATTAGCATTTGTCCTACTAATGTTTATGAAATCACCCTAATGCCTGAAAAACTAATTACAATTGAGCAAAAAAAGCATTTGTTTACAAAAAAAATTGTGTTTAAATTGTAACACTGAATAAGTGAAACGAAATGGAACGAGGAACTAAGTTTCTCTTATCCGATATTATATGTTTATGTTTGTATTATCACGTAAATAAGTAAAATAATGAAATTACCCTGTGGCTGTTTTTTAAAAAATTGAGCACCCGGGATCTCTCTCGGACCTAGCCTATTTATATTATAAGGGTATATTAATACTCCTGTGGAACAAAAATTTTGTCCGTTTTGCTCTATATCGCTTAGTTTTGAGATAATGGACATTTAAAAAGTGATATCGCATGCTTAAGATAGAACTCAGTTCCGACAACTCAAATGTGTGCAGTGTTCCGATTCCAATTGTTCGCCGTTTCTTTCCATATCGTTGCATTTTGGCACAATGTTCCATTCTATTATCGGTGTGATTAAATTTTTATTTTCACGTACGGCAACACAATTGTGTACAGTGTTCCAATTCCAATCGTTCCCCTTTTCATTCCATATCGTTCCATTTTAGACCAATGTTCCATTCTTTTATCGGAGTGATTAAATTTTTATTTTCACATACGGTTTTGGGTAAACAAATAATTGGTTTTTCATAAGAAATTAATCTTTCGGGATATTTCCCAAACCTAGCATATTTGCATTCAGTCAATTGCAATTTTCTTTCTTTAATTAATTCATTACTAATTGTAATGAAATCATTACCATTAGCCAATGAAATCAAATCAATGAAATTCCTTGTCCTTAATTAAACAAATGCTAATGAAAATAATTTCATTACAATTAATATCAATGAGATTGTAATGAAATCATCAATTAATTAGTCCATTCAATTAATTAGTCTCATGTATGGCTACTACCGAGTTTGTTTTCTGGGTGTACTAATATTTAGTAAAAGTTTTTGATAATTTTAGCACAGTAAATTGCTATTTTCCATTTCCGAAATTTAACTCGAATAAAACCAAAATTTTGCAAAGTTAGCAAGTTTATTTTTAGTATTCTTATTTTATTTAAAATAAGCAAAAAAAAAAAAATCTGCTACTTTTAGCAGTTTTTCTGCAATATCATTCTTAGCTAATTTTGGGTAGCAATTTTTTTCTATGAGTGTAAGAAAGTAATAAGGCGATTTGTTAAATATTTTGCACACATAATCTGACAAAAATAACTCGACAAAAAAGAAGTTTCAGTGTTGAATACAAAAGCAGTTGCAAGTGAAAATGTGAGTCGATTTTTTTTTTTTGATCTCACTCCTTAGCTTCAAATGTTCTTACAAATTTCCAACTGTATTTTTTGTCATCCTAATTGTATTTTGTCATCCAAATTTTATTCTATACTTACGAAAGCCATTAAATTAGGTAAATATTTATGATGAAATAGAACTTACCTAAAAAGAGAAAAAAAAGAAGAAAATGATAAGTAACTAGAACACTTTAAATAGTTTGTAGATGAAATATATTGACTTAAAATATCTATAATAAATATAAAAGATATTCAAATCTTTTTACATGTCTACTTAATATAAAACTGTTAACAACAGCCATTTTTTACTTTCAACATGAGTATTTGGAAGTGGTATTTAAAAGTCGTATTGGCGGAATATAATTATCACAGTAACATTTTTTTCATTTATATTCTTATCACTCATGTCGTGTGTAATAAAAATTTATTTTTATACATATCGTAAATGTTTTAATCTATAGAGTATTAACAACATTAATACAACAACAAAATAATAATATTAATAATATAATAATAACAAAAAAGGTATGTTAAGATCAATATAAAGATAATGAATTCATATGAGTACACGGATAAAAAGGAGATATTTATTTAAATGTGACATTTTTTATATTCAGTAGGTACTAGTTTATGACTATTCTTAGAAATTGCTGGCAAAATTATATTTTTAAATCAGCAATAATGGAAAATTTGCCAATGCAGATATTATGAAGAATTTATTTAATACAAAAGGGATATTTAGGAAGGAATACCAAAGTTATAACTAGGACAACAAAAAAAAAAAAACAGCTCTGAAAACTATGTTTTAAGCGCTTAAAAAAGCTTGAAAAACAGTAAAAGAAGACGTTAACATATAATTATATATAAGGTGACGCAAAAGTAATCCTCCTATCAGAAAATGCTATACATAATAAAAAAGAAAACATCGGAAGGTTATTTTTGCGCCACCTTATATTTCTTTTTTGGTATTTTTTTTTTCTTTTATTTCAGTAATTAATAATCATATAATTACAAATTATATACTATTACCCTAACCGAGCAATAGCTACTATGGCCTTCGGCACGTTGTAGCGAAAACAGACCAGTGCCTCTGGTGGGAATCGGACCCACGACCCCCGCACTGATAAGCCAGCACGCTACCAACTAGCCTACCGGGGCGCACTAAAATATAATTATAAGTCGTTAAATTTGAAAAATAAACCTTAAATTTCATAACATTTTATTAAGGGTTTTACTAGCTTTAGATTTTTATTTTCTTTTAAATTTTTTTTTTCTTTCATATTTCAATAGTTTGAACTTTTTTCTATATGCAAATATAAATGTTTACAAATTGTTAAACAAACTCCTTGTCCTATTTTTTACTTGAGCAATATTTACTTTAAATGCTTTTTCTCAAAACAAGATATTAAAAATAGGTTGGTACAGTGCAGCCTTAACGGGTGCACCGACTTTCCATCAGTTGTTTTTTTTTGTAGAGGACTTAAAAATTAAGTTCTTAACGTAGAAACATTTTGAAATGTTTCACTAGAATTTTTTTGAAATATAAAAAAAAACAACGATGTTTAATTTTTGAGTTTACCTTCGTATCTTTTTAATGCAAATCAAAAATTTATAAATCTGGCTACGTTAGTTATTAAAAATTTTATTTGTGTATGAATAAAAACTTTTGTTTTCTCAGATGAGTACCCAGGGCTCTACGATGACACCCGATTTTGCCTTTTAAAATCGAGTCTATAATGAAATACTTACCAGGGTTGCCATGGTAGTTAGAATTATAAATTATAACTCTTAAAATAATATCTAGTATTGTGTTTTTTTAGCTCAAAAAGATTTTTTTTCGATAAACAATTTATTATTTTTTTTTAATAATTCCTTAAATATTGTGGTTTTTATTAATTTATAAAGCTAGTAAATAGCTTAAAATCGATACTACAAATTAAATTTGTATAAAATTTGTTCCTTTTAACTTCGCCAGTAAAACAGAGGCGCACTAGAGAAATTGTGTTTCTTAAGGCCTCATTAGTTTCTACTTTCTGTTGCCGTTCTGTGTCGTTCTGTTCTGTAGGTAATATTTTGTAATTACTTTTTCTGTGAAAGGAATCAGCTGTTTTCAAAAGTAAAAGAAACTATAACCAAAAACAATTTAAATCAGGGATGATAAATGCGATTTTAAAATAGTACCAACCTGCATATAAAATAGTACTTTTTCGGCATCAAAAGTAAAAAAAAAATTTAAATATAAATTAACGAACAAACCTTTGTTCCCTCCAAAATGAACAATTACAAATGAAACAACCAAAATATATTAAAAAAAAAATATGTTAAGATGTGAAAACAAAATTTTGAGGTGAAAAACTTTTTTGGCTGTAAAAAAATAAATTGTGTCGTGAAAAACATTTTTGAGGTAACAAAACTATTTTTGAGGTGAAAAAAAAAAATTTTTGTGGAGAAAGAAAAATTTGCGGTGAATTTCAAATATTATTTACCTCTTAGCGTCTGGTGGAAAAATATGACGTTATATTTTATACATCAGACACTACAATGAATTCTAATAATATACAGTGCATTATACACCAATTTGTATGAACAATTTAGAGGTACTTTCACATTGTCACTAATTACTTTTGAACCGCTGGACCGATTTTGCTCATTTTCAATACCAAACTTTTTGGAAAAATGTACATAAAGCTATGTAAAAACGAGCAGTGCGTACTAAGAAAATTAGCTGATTTTGATTTAAAAAATTATTAAAATTTTGAGATTTTTTCTTAAATTCACCAAATTTTTAATATTTTTTGAACGTCCTATTAATTTTTGCTGTATTGAATTACGTTTCTCACAGTTTTTTGCGAATTCAATCCTTGTGATTGGTAGCAAACAAATTTGTTAGTGAACTCATTCGATTTTAAAAACACGCAGCTAATAGTCAATTTCACATTTTTATAAGATTTTTATTATTTATTTTTTGAAAATCAAAATTAGTTAATAATAATTATAACCCTTAGTGATTGAATTCAATAATTGGTTTAATCGGTTAATAAAACTCTAATATAATCACCTGTAATCAGTCGCACTCAGTGAAATCATGTGATTGAATTCACAGCATTTGGTTCCAAATTAATTCATTGTTCATATAGGACTGCAAATCGAATTAATAATTATTGAATTTTAAAGGGACCAAGAAATTCATACATAGAAAAATTTGTAAATCGTACTAAATGAGTCATAGGAGTATCATGGTACATTTGAGGTTCAAATAGTACCATAAAAAGTACTATAGTACCAACTTTATCATTCCTGATTCAAATATTGAAAAAAAAAATTTCACAACAAACCAATACATACGCACTTTAGGCTGTCACTTAACGTTGAATTCTATTTTCAATAGAATTGTCCGCAACAGAACAGAACGAAAAAGTGAAAACTAACCACACATGCAGACTTTCAATTGAACAGAAACAAAACAGCTGATTCGTAACGGAACAGAACGTACAAACTAATTCTGCCTTTAAGCTTCAAAATTCAAATTGGTTTATTAAAATAGTTTTTGATAAAGCAACAATTTGTAACATTAAATTTTCAACTTTCTATTAAAAAAAATACTTAAAAACGTTAAAAATAGCAACAAAAAAAGCTGTATTTTAAAAGAAAAAATATAAAATAAGCTTAATTATAAAGGAAAGAATTCAAAAAGAAGCTTACAAGATAAGCTAATATCAAAATGTAAGCGAAAAAAAAGCTCTAACAAATACAATTTAAAATGTTCATAATTTAAAGATCAGAACTTGTATCTAATCTAAAGAGTTCTATACTTTCAAACAAAAAACTAGCTCTAAATTATTTTTGGTTGCCCTAGTTATAAGCAATTAAGTAGCAAATATACGAGAAAATATAAAGAGTATAATAATGTAAAATTCAAATTAAACGCAAACTTCGCACTGGGAAAAGCAGTTTTATTTTTACTAATATTGCTGTATATTTTGTTCACAGTGTAAACCGCACACAGATAAAACAGTACACTAAAAAAAAATAGTTTGCTGAGTCAGCAAAATTTTAGTCAGGAGACTGCCTGTTTGAACTTTTTTCTGCACTCCAAAAAAAAAAGTCCATAAAGTCAGCTACATTGCAGTAAAAGTACAGAAAAATTGCAATTATCAGAAAAATAATTAGTAAATTCATCGAAAATTTTGCTGATTTTGCAGACTTTTTTTTCAGTGTATTTACTGTGAAAACTTTGTATAAAAATTCGCAAAAATAAAAAAGTTACAGCTTGTTAAACAAACCCAGCTTGTTCAACAAACTCCTTATATGCACAATGTTTACTTTGAATTCCTTTTTCTCGAAATAAGATATCGAAAATCGGGTGCCACTGAGCAGCCCTAACGGTTGGGCCGAATTTTAATAGTGTTTTGTTGTTTCGTAGGGAACTAAGAAATTAAATCCCTAACGTAGGGACATTTTTTAATTTGTGCCTAGTTTTTTTTTTTTTTGAAAATTAAAAAAACAACGATTTTTGAAAGTTAAAAAACGACGATTTTAAAATTTTTTTTTTTAATTTTTGAGTTTATCCTAGTATCATTTTTTGAACAAATTTTAAAAAATTACTATAAATTTAAGGGATTATATATAAACCTTTGACGATCACAGGCAAGTATGCTTGCCCAACCGTTTTTGGGACTTATAATTGACCAGGTAAAGAATGGAGTAAATATGTCCAAAGGTAATTGTAGATCACGAAATTAAAAAAAAAAAACATAAAAATATCTTCAGCCAAAACTGTGTGGTTGCCAAAATGCAGTTATTTTCACCGTCCGAAATCAAGAGCCGTGTGGTTCGAAGGGGTCAATTTTTTTATGGAACTATTATTAGGTCAGAGATCACGAATATCGTGAAAATTTCAAAATTGCTGCAGCGGCAAATGTATGGTCATCAAATGGTTAAACTAAACTAAACAATATGGCGATAATTCAAGCCCTTTCGACTAAACTTAATTTTAACAAATTTAAATTAGTACAAGTATATTTGACTAACATGGATGGTCATTTATCGGGACATCCACCGATGGGGATTAAATGTGGTAATGTGATATAAATCACAAATCCATTAACACCACAAAAATTCAAACGCTTTATTCAATTTCATAGAAAGTTAGTAGAGTTGGTCATTTTAGTTCATTTCGTTCTCGAACTAGTTCATTTTTAAATGATCTTTTCTAATGTACGTTCATTATATTCAGAATTGTCTTATAAACCATTGGCATAATCTTATGATCAATTGAAAAAGTTTGGCGTATGTGCGAGTTAGCTAGAAGAACAAACTAGTTCAATAATGAAAATGAACTAAATGAGGTATATTGCTCAACTCTAAAAGATATTAACTATCATTATTATTACATCAGAGAAGACAAATAAGGAAAACTCAATCTACGTCAAGCACAAATATATTGTAAAAAACGAAAAACGTTAAAAAAAATTTTAAAAACATCACTTTTTTTTTTATTTTTTAATTCAAAATTAACAAAAAATATAATATTTTATGAGTAAAAAATATTTTAAGTCAGAAAATCTTTAAAAAAGCAAGAAAGCTAAAAAAATCACAAGAAAATGCTTTTAATGCTCAATATCGGCTAATCCAAATAAAGCAACAAAAAAAAAAAGAACAAATTTGTAAAAAAGAAAAAAATAAAAGAAAAAAAAAAAAACAAATCAAATTTGTCTACTCAGGATTTTGTACTTGCTAGCATTTTAAATTTGGAGAAGCCCTGCAAATTAGGTCAAAAAATCTTTATTTCTCTGAAATTTTCAAATTACAAAATACTCAAAAATGCTGAATTATTTGAGAAAAAATACGGTTTCTCAAATAACTCAACAGCTGCCCTCTTTCGAATACCGGGTTTAAAAAAATGGAAATTGGAAAAACCAGTTTATTCAATAATTTAGATTTCTAAATTTACAATTTTAAATTTAACCATGATTTTCTTAAAATATTCAGTCATAATAATCCATGCATAAAAACAATGAATTATTGTCAAACTAACAAAAACGTTCGTACATTGATAATAATCCATGAGTAAAAATACGAAAAATATGTCAAAATAACAAAAACTTTCCTAAAATTAACAAAAATTTGTTTATTTTACAAAAAAATTTCGTTGTTTTGAGATTTTTTTTGTATTTTTAGCAAGAATTATAATGAGTGTAAAATACACAAATTTTCGTTTATTTTACGAAAGTTTTGGTTATTTTGAATTTTTTTTTTTGTATTTCAATGCATTGATTAATTATTATCAGTGTATCATAATTTTCGATTTAATTTTTGTATCTGTAACGTAATTATTTTGCTCTATATAGTAAATATTTCTCAGTAAAGTTTAAAATATATATACACTGATAATAAACCATGCGTAAAATTACAAAAAAATGTCAAAATAACCATTTTCATAACCAAAAACTTTGTAAAATAAACGAAAATTTGTTAATACATAATATAATTTGTGGTGTATTTATGTATCTGTGGCGTATTTATGCATTTGTGGTGTATTTATGTATTTGTGGTGTATTTATGTATTTGTGGTGTATTTATGTATCTGTGGTGTATTTATGCATTTGTGCTGTATTTATGTATTTGTGGTGTATTTATGTATTTGTCGAGTATTTATGTATTTGTGGTGTATTTATGTATTTGTGGTGTATTTAAGTATTTGTGGTCTATTTATGTATTTGTGGTGTATTTATATATTTGTGGATTTGTGGTGTATTTATGTATTTGTGGCGTATTTATGTATTTGTGGTGTATTTATGTATTGTTAATTTTACAAAAGTTTTCGTTGTTTTGTCATTTTTTTCTTACTTTTAGCATGGGTTATTATGAGTGTATATACTGTTTAAGAATCTCGCTTGCAATCTAATTTCTTTCAATTAAAGATATTTTACTAACCTAAGTGTCACCCTAATTTGAATACCTAAATACACCAGCAATCATCTATTTTTGAATTTACGATAACTAAACTTTTTACACAAAAGTATTAATACAAGTGAAAATTTTTGTTTCTACAAGTATTATCAAACAAATAAAAATTTTTTTTCTAAACTCCCAAATAAATTTGTTTCTGGGTTTAATTTATCGAATAAAAAAATAAAAAAAAAAAAAACAAAAAATACAATTAAAATCGTTAAGCGAAAAGTAGAAAACTCGCACACACCAAAAAAAAAAAAAAAAAAAAACTGGAAAAACTTTTCAAAACAATTTATGCTTTTTTGTCGTGTTTTTTGGCTTAATTCCTTTTTCCATGTAATAAAAAAAAAACCCATGCCAGAACAATCAAGTTCAAACTGTGCTACTACTTCTAATTTTGTTTTAAGGAATATTATTATGGTTTTAATTTGTTTTGTAAAATTATCATTAAGATAAAATGATTTCGGTTGTTGGTTTTTTTCTGTATATTTTCTATAGAAATTTATTGTAAATGTTAAAATTGTTTTTAAAGGTTGGCAAAAAAGAAATAATAAAACAATACCCACCAAAAATTGTTTCTCTTCTAATTTGACATTTTCATCGCAGAATTTAACTTTGGCTTGTCATAGGAGGGACTCATTCCAAATATGATTCCTTGGAAGTTTGTGTACATAAACAACTTCTTGGAAGTTATTTAGGCATACAATATTTCTAGGAAGTTGTTTGGCAGCATTAAAAGAATGATTCCTTCCCATGACAAGCCAATATTAAATACATCGATGAAAATGCTCGAGTAAAACAGTTTTTGCTGGGTACACAAAACAGTATTAAGAAAAGAAACAAAGTTGATGGTTTCATTTTGTATGTATAAAAGAACGTTCATTCATTTTTGGCTTAATTAGAACATTCATTAATCAAATCAAAAACATACTTTTGACCCGAAAAACGCAAATGATTCATAGACACGCATGGCAAAAGCAGCAGCATTACAAATTGAATAAACCAAATAAATAAAAAAAAAACACAAGAATACACTAATATAAAAAAATTAGTAAACTTTTCTGCTAAAACTACTCAGAATTAGTTAAAAATTACTTTCTCAGAAAATACCGCATAAATAGCAGATTTTGTTGATAAAAGTTAGTACGGTAAGAATAGCAAAAATTAATCTGTTGTTTCTACAAATTTTTAGTGTTTTTTTTTTAGTTAAATTTTAGTTAATTGTAAGTAAATATTACACTGTGTGTAATTTTTTAAGTCATGGCAAAATAACCATATACGGACACCACTACGTGATAAAAGACTAAAAAAAGACCCGTGTCTCCCAATTTTTCCCAAAGTCATCTCCTTTTTTGTTTATGGGCCGCCAAAATTTGGGGCCTCGGTATCATTTTCGCAAAAAAGTGATAATTTTCTCAGGCTCATATCTTGCAAACCGTTCAGAATTTCGATTTACTCTCTATGGCAAAGTTGTAGCTCTTGTCATAAAGAACAAAAATTGCGAACATATAAAATCAAAAAAACTTCACCTTCCAGATCAAAATCGCAAAAAACTTAAAAAAATTCGATTTTTTGTTACCTTTTTCCCGTGTACAGGTCCAAAGGTAGCAAACCGTTCAAAATTCAAGGAAACAATCAACTATAAAAATTTACCTAAGATCTCAATAAACAAATTTTTATAACATATAAACTTCCTAGAGATGATTCTTAACACTGTTTAGGTAGCGCGCAAAAGTGAAAAATTTTTTAATTTCATTTTTTTTTCTCCTGTTCAGGTGCATAGGTAGCAACCCAATTCCCAGGAAGTTTATATGTTCTAGAAATTTGTTTATTGAGATCTTAGGTAAATTTTTGTAGTTGATTGTTTCCTTGAATTTTGAACGGTTTGCTACCTATGGACCTGAACACGGGAAAAAGGTAAAAAAAATCGAATTTTTTTAAGTTTTTTGCGATTTTGATCTGGAAGGTGAAGTTTTTATATGTTCGCAATTATTTTTTTATATGTTCGCAATTTTTGTTCTTTATGACAAGAGCTACAACTTTGCCATAGAGAGTAAATCGAAATTCTGAACGGTTTGCAAGATATGAGCCTGAGAAAATTATCACTTTTTTGCGAAAATGATACCGAGGACATAAATCTTTGGCGGCCCATAAACAAAAAAGGAGATGACTTTGGGAAAAATTGGGAGACACGGGTCTTTTTTTTTAGTCTTTTATAACGTAGTGGTGTCCGTATATAGTTATTTTTTTTCGTGTTGCATTGTGTTAGTAGACAAAAAAAAAACATAAACAAATTATAAATTTTAAAGTATTTTTAGATTTTTATTGAGAATAAAATTAGCAATCTACAATTTTTTAGCAAAAATTTCTGTTGATTTTAACAAAATATACTGTTATTTGTATTCTTTTAAATTTAAGGTACACTCAAAAAAATAAGATAGTAGAAAAATTAGTAAAACATCATGTAAATCAGGTATACTATTTTTGAGCAAATTTTGCTAACAAAAATTGTGATTAGCACATCAATAGTGTGAACGATAACCAGACTGAACGATATACTCAGAATGAATTAGATGTCGCGGCATGTCACGGTGTAGTAGTGACGAGGAAAATTATACTAAAAAGTACTAAAAAGAACTCTAGTAAGACATAATATTAAAAAATCAACCTGTTTTTCATACATAAAACAAAATTGTGGATTAAAACAACTTAAATTTTGCGTAGTCACTTGCGAAAGTAATTGTATATTAATTAAATAAAAGACAAAATAAAATATTTAAATTTAATAAGTTAAATGTGTATTTGTAAACAAAATGTTTATATATATTAATAATCTTGTGTGACCAAATTGCAAACAAATATGCAATAGGTATACAGACTAAAGCGAAAGACAAAGACATACATCTATTGTAGATTTTTCTGTTTCCTTTTTCTTATTTGCGTTCCTTTAAAAGATATCATCATTTAGACAATAATTTCGTTTATGTTATATATATTTATTTCTATTGTTTTTAGATATTACATTAATTCATATCGTCAATTTGGGAGTATGAACATTTTTATATTTTGTAACGTATTGTAAATTATTTTAAAAAGAATCACAAAAAATATGTTTTATGATTTTCAGCAAATAAATTAACAAAAGTATAATTTTTATACAAATTTTTTGAGTTTTTTTCAGTCTACTAATATTCAACAAAAATTTTATTAATTTTTAGCAAGGGTTTATTAATTTCTAATCTACTAACTGTTAGCAAAACTTTTGCTGAATCTACTAATTTTTCTGGTAAAAATAAGCTCGCTGATTTTCAGCAAAAGATTTTGCTGACATTAGCAATTTTTTTAGCAAGCACCCTCCTGACTAAAATTTTGCTGACTCAGCAACATTTTTTGCTGACTTTACTAACTTTTTTATTTGAGTGTAAATATAGCAAACATTTGGTTAATATTTTATTTTTTTGCTCTTTTTAGTCTACAAATATTTAGCAAAAGTATTTGTTAATTTTGGCTAATTGCTATTTTAAATTAACTAAAATTCAACTAGAATATAACAGAAATTTTGTGAAGTTAAAAGTTTTATTTTTGTTGTTCTTATTTAAATAATATTTTGCAAAACAAATTTTAGCAGTTTTTCTTTAATTTTTACAGGGTTATTTCTATGAGTGTAGAAGAAGAAGAAGAACCCTTATAACTAATCACCACTACATACATATATTAACTAATACATATAAACAATCCTTAAAAATCTATTTAAAATACAAAATGCGTAATGAATATATACGGGTGGTTTTTCCTTAAATATAAAATATCTACTTCAAATCCTTGAAGCTTGAAATCTACACATTAACACACAAAAGAAAAACTATCAACAAAAAAACAAGCAAAACTACCAAAAAAAGGAAATTGATAACACTTAAGAGAAATAAGCCATTATTATATTTAGTTCTAACTTAGCCTATAATATACAATTCTATCAAAATACGCACTATATTTTATATGGGCTATCCTGAAAAGAAGTTTTAGTTTTGTGTGTATTCAAGAAAGGGTGAGAAAGAGTAGAGACACACCTTCTGAAGAATTGTATTTAATATAGCTTTTTTTGATTTGTACCGGTATTTAGTAGACTTAAATTGTGATTTTTTTTTTTGTACATTAAGATAGCTTTACTACTACTACAACACAACACAAATTGATGGTCATAAGTTGATAGTTTTCAAGACATACACTAAATATAGCAATTGTAGTCAAAATCAAATGCAATTTAAATTGAAGAAAGGACAACTAACTTTTCATTAAATTCAACTAACATTTGTCATTTGTTTTTGTTCAAAAAATTTGCTAACAATTGTAGTAAAAATGAACTAAATATTTTAGTAAAACAAACAAACATTTCTATTTTTAAATAACAAAAAACGTAAAAAATTAATGTAAAATCATAAAACAGTCATTTGTTGTGGTTTGTTTTTTTTTTTAAATGAACTACAAGGTTAGTAAAAAAATAAACTACACATTTACATTAAAAATAAAGAAACCGTATTAGAACCCAAACAACTACAAATTTTTAAAGCAGAAGTTCCCTGAGTGTAGATATATTTCAACTACAGTAAAGCATTCTGCATCATGTTAAAGTCATTTAACATCCTTATCTCAAGTGAAATTTTAATTGTCAGTTAAGAGTTCTCAACTTATGACCATCGATATCATTAATGCAGGCATGAAGACATATTCCGTACAATGAGAGAACTATCTGCATGATATTAAATGAATTTTTTCATTAGATGTATTAATTGTCACTGGAAATCTACCATTTAAATTTTTCATTAAATTAATGCAGTTTTGCATAAAATTTAATGAAAAATGTAGTATCATTTAATAAAAATTGCACATGTATCAGTTAATAACAATTTCATAATAAAAATTTCATTTAAAATAGTTTTATTTAAGCTATTTTCCCCATGAATTTCATGAATTTCATGAATTTTAAGAAATTTTTCATTTATATTGTGAAGAAAACTTCAATAGTTTAGTAAAAAGATTTCATTTAAACTCGTACAAGAAATTCTCACTGTGTATGCAGAGATAAACTAACTTCCCTGCAAATCAAAGCAATATCTTGATTTGAGTAAAAATAATTAAGAAGTATTTTGAAAAAATTTCCTTTCATCATTAAGAAAATATTTCGGCGATATTTAGAAACCAGTAAAACTTTTAAATTCGATTTCTCCTATTTACTTTGTTCAATCAACTTACAATCCATATTGTATATATTACAAATGATGCAAAAAAAAATTACGTGATGGAACATTATAGAGGTGAAAAATGAGTTTTTAGATGAAAAACTTCTTAGGATGTAAAAAATGTTTTTGTGATGAAAAAACATTTTGAGTTGAGAAACAATTTTTGTGATGAAAAAAAATCTTGAGGTGAATTTTAGATCATTCAGCATTAAGCGCTTAGTGGCAAAATATGACATACTAATTGTACTAAGATACATTAATTTTAAAAGATAATTTAGAGCTGAATTCACATTTCCACTTATAATCGAAATTAAATTATTGTGACAGGGCTTCTGTTGCTTGGGCGCAGCAGCCGCAACATTCGATTGGCAATAAATACGGTAGCCAAGACTATCCGTGTTCTTAGGGGTTCTCCAAGTATCTTTCAAATATCCTGTGAAGATTTTATAAGGTCCTGCAAGTATTATGAGGTTATCCTTCGCATATTCGGAGAGGTTTACGATCGTGATTTTTATAAGAAAATGTGTCGTGCAATGTCATCATTCGGATGTAATATTAGTATCCTAGAAGTCCTGTGAAAGTTCATGATAGGACCCTCGTTAGCTTCTGTATAATCTGAATTTATTCTGATAAGGATATCCACATTTTTTCAAGTGCTGATAATATTCTTTGATGTTCTGCAAGAATTCTTTAAGGTCGTGATAGTATTTTGTCGACTTTGAAGATCTGTGTATCCTTTAAAGTCTTGCCAATATTCTGTGAAGATCTTTTGAGGTACCGCAAATTTTCTGAGAACACCCTATTTGAAGCCTTAGGAATATCCCCCAAGGTCTTTTAAGTTTCCTTGGATATCCTTCAAATATCTTGTGAGGTTCTCAATCCTGTTTTCATAAGGAAGTTTGCCGTACTTCGGATGGCCTTTGAGTACCCCCGAAGTCTTGTGAGAGTCCATGAAACGGCTATTAGCAGCTTATTAGTCCTGATAACTTAATTCTACAAAAAATTGTAACGTACAATGTTATATCTTTTGAAAGTAGTGCATATATCCATCAAAAAGTCTTGGCAGAAGTCTCAAAGGACCTCAGAGTATCCTTTCGATATCTTTTCAGGTCCTGCAGGTATTCTTTAAGGTTTTTCAAGTATAATGAATACATTCCCTGAGCATATTTGAGGAATATTCTTTAAGTTCCTGGAAATGTCCATGTCGAAATTATTTAGATGTCCTTAAAGATCTTTCGAATTTCTTATAGGTTCTCAAACTTAATATTTATATGAAATAGTGTTGTAATTAGTCAAATTCATTGGATGTCCTTAGTAGTAGTTTCTCCATCCAAAGAGCATATCCTGACAGGCGTATGTGAAGCACCTGCCACATTTGAAGACCTGCCAGTTCCACTGAATATACTTCTAGCGAGTATCCTATGAAGATCTTTTAAGTTTCTGCAAACTGTTCTTGATATCGTGAAACTATTCCTCCAGGTCCTTTCGAAATCTTTCGAATGTCGTTTGAGATCCTCGAATGTGATTCTTATAAGAAAGTTTGGGGTACTAGGTCATAGCATTCAGATGGCATGTGAATATCTTAGAAGTTCTTGAACATTATTTTAAAAAAAGTCCTGGATCAATCGGAGGTCCTTGACCGAATAATTCTAAAATTCTTTTAGATGATTCGGTAAACCGAAAATATTAGTTGAACGAAAAAATGGGTCACACAAGCTCATAATCTTCGAATGTCGTGAAGCGTCCTTCAGTCTGTGGAATAACTGTATACGTGATTAGAATATGGAGTTTTAAGAGACATTCGCTGAAACTCGGAATAGTGCTGACAACCAATTTTGTTGTCAATGGAATTTTTTGGCTATGATTACCGAATTGTTACTGGACAACTGAAATTCTGATGTCACATTCAAATTACTGTTGTCGCAATGGGATTTCTGATTTCACAACCCAAAAAGTCAGTTACTACAACCAAACTATTCAATTGGCAGCACGAAGTCGGTTGCCAGCGCTAATTTGTTTGCTGTAGACTTGGGCAATCTTTCTAGATCAATTGATCTCTAGTTCAATCGATATTTGACAATTTCGTGCAATTGTTCGTTAGATCGTCTGTTTGATAATTTTTAAGCGAATTTTTCATATTAGGCACTTATTTTTAATATAATAAAATTGAACTGGCAACATTAAAAAAAAAAAACAAAATTAAACTCAAAAGCAATATAATGAAAAAAATATTACTAAAATGACAAAAAACAACGAAAGAGCTGAATATTACGAACTAGCTCACTAGTTCAAAGTAAAGGCTAGTTCTATTGAACTAGATTGTTCACGAACTACACAACTCAAGTTTGCTGTAAGCCGTGCTTAAATATTGACAATTTGTGCGGTAATTTTTAGTGTATTATTTATAAAAATTTAACTGAATTTAATAACGCTAGAAATTTTACTATATCAATCGACTTTTTTTTGAGATTTTGAAAAAATAAATTTTTTTAAAAATTCAGAACCAGTATTGAATTTTTAGTGTAGGTCATAAAAAACAAAATTTCTCTAAAAATCTGCAAAAGCTTTATAGTTAAAAAAGCTTAGATGTTTTTCTAACGTCCCAGAAAGTTGTACTGTGTCACTCAGACTGGTTTTGGAGAAAATATTCTTTGAATATTTGAATTAATAGATTTTTTATTTTTAAGATTTGGAAAAAATTAATGTTTTTTTCTTGATTCAGAACTAGTATTAAATTTTTAGTGTAGTTCATAAAAAACTCATTTTCTCAAAAAATCAGCAAACACTTTTTAGTGAAAAAAGTTTAGATGTTTTTCTATCGTCCCAGATAGTTTTACTGTGTAACTCGGATTAGTTTTAAAGAAAATATTCTTTGAATATTGTGTATCTTAAATACTCTAACATTTGTACGTTAAAACTACATGGCGTATGATAAATTTATTATGTAAATTAGAGGTTAAAAGAGTTAGAAACAAATCTTTTTTTATTTTTTTATTGCAATGCAGAATTGCCAGCACTTTCCGGTTCGTATTTATTAAATTGATTACTTTTCTTTATATTTTTCTTTAAATATGAAATGAACTTAAAATTTGTACATTAAAAAGATCGCTAACAAATTTTTGCGCCTGGATATATTAATAGTTTTTTGCGTTAATATTTAAACAACTTTTTTGAAACTTATTTATATCTGACATCTCTGTCTCAACTATGTGGCGTATAAAAATTTGTTCTTAACTGTTATTTAAAAAGAATCATTAACTAAAGAGGCCATCATCAACAACATCGTCATCATTATCAACAACAACATCCTCAACAATAACAAAAATTTCTACATTTAGACATGAATTTTTTTTTTATTTTTCTAACATTTTTTTGTTTTTGTGTGTTATGTTGCTGTCGTTCGTTCGTTGGTTGTTTTAAATGTAGTGGATGTTTGTTTAAATGTGTGTTATTTTCACAATTAGTCACAAGGACTATTTGTTGTTGTTGTAGCTGTCGTTGTATTGTTATTGTCATCATTTTAGCGATGTTTTTTATGGCTGAGTTATATACCTTTTTTAATACAAGAACATAGTGAATAATAGCAAAATTAAAGACTGAATATGAAGAGAAAGAATAAAATGACGAGAAGGACAAAAAAAGGACCTTAACAATACTAGCACGACGCACATTGGGTTGAAATGAGTCAAAAGTTGCGCTTAATTGATATTTTAGAATTGAGTTTTTTTTAATAATATTTGGTAGCGGGTGAAAATAGATCAAACTCTACATCACTGTTAGTCAAACTCGTTCAGTCAAACTCGTCAATTTCAGATATTTAATCAGATATCTAAGAGTTTTTTTTTAGTAATGCCTTCGGTGGTTGATTTTAAATTGTTTTAAATTTAGAGTATTTTTAGTATTTGATGGAATAGAACTAAAATTGTTACAGGTTGTTTGCTCTAATATTTTTTTGGAATGAAATACGCAATTACAGTTTTCATATTCAAGAAACGACCATTCCGCGTCTACTGCCGAATGATTGAGATATTTTACATTTTACAAGTTAGGATATTGTCCTAACAAATAATTTATAGAGTTTTTTTGTTTTCAAATTTATTATTTGACCCTTTCAGGAATGTGTTGACAGATCTATTTCGGGAATTTTCTAGGTTCCCATCATCAGAACACGTTTTGAAAGAGATAACAATCCCATGCCGAACATCAAATATTCATATAAACTAGTTTACTCACTACATGAGAATTAATATATGAGGTCGAAGTTAAAGATTATCACCAGTGATCGAAAAATTGTTTGTTATGTGCAAGGTCCACCTATTTTGGATATTCAATACAAGTTTTTTGTTTTTTTTTTCGTTTTTTTTTTTACAAACAAAAACAGGGCGATTTAAACCAGACTGTATTTTGTCTCTCATACAAGTTTGATATAATTTTTATTAAAAATAAAAATTATGTTTTTTCGATCTTTATTTGTGCTATGAAAACGAGTATTATTCAAGTTCGAGACCATACTCTACATTTCTTTATTATTTCACCCTTTCGGGAATGTGTTTACAGATCTACTTCGGGAATTTTCCATGTTCCCATCATCAGAGCACGTTTTGCCAAACATCAAATATTCATATAAACTAGTTTACTCACTACATGAGAACTAATGTATGAGCTCGAAGTTAAATTGTATCAAACTTGTATAAAAGACAAAGTACAGTCTAGTTTACTCCCCCTGTTTTGTTTATAAATAAAACAAAAAATATATAAAAAGGAGTAAAAAAAAAACAAAAATCGTATTGAATATCCACCAGATGTGGACCTTGCACATAACAAACAAGTTTTCAATTTATTTTTCGATCACTGGTGATAATCTTTAACTTCAAGCTCATATATTAGTTCTCATGTAGTGAGTAAACTAGTTTATATGAATGTTTGATGTTTGGCATGGGATTGTTACCGCTTTGAATACAAAAAACCCATAGATTATTTGTTAGGACAATATATTAATAAAGAAATATAGAGTATGGCCTCGAACTTGAATAATTTTCATTTTCATTGCACAATTAAAGGTCGAAAAAAACATAATTTTTATTTTTAATAAAAATTATATCAAACTTGTTTAAAAATCTTAAGCAAAAGCTGTTTTTAATCCCGAAAATGAGAAATAAAAAAGTTGCAAAAATATCAAATACTAAACTTTGAATACTATTTATGTAGGTAATGACCACTGCAAATGTAGTTAAAACAAATGAAAATTCACTTAAAGAAAGGACGACTTAGATTTCAGTAAATTTAATTTGTTTTTTAATTTTCAAAAAATGATTAACAATTGTAGTAAAAATGAACCACATGGTAGTAAAAAACAAACAAATATTTTTTTTTTTTTTAACTTTTTAAAAAAAAAAAAACAACTGTAAAAAATGAATGTATAATCATAAAACTGTAATTTGATATGGGTTGTTTTTTTAAATAAACTACAAAGTTAGTAAATATTTTCATTCGTCCTACGAATGACTGACATTTACATTGAAAATAAAGAAACTGTATTACAACCCAAACAACAACATATTTTTAAAGCAGAAGTTCCCTGAGTGAATGATTCAACCCAATGTGCGACGTAGAAACCTAAAAGTCATTAAGATGAGTTGTGGTTTAACGGAGTGATTTTCTAAAATTAAGTACTTTTTATCAAAAACTTGCTCTACCTTTAAAAACAAATAAATACACTGACAAAAAATTAACAATCAAACTAATACATACAAATAAAACACTTCAATATTATTATAAACTCATACATTTAAAGTAAAACTCATGGAATAAACACAAATTTTGTATAAATTCGAATGTAAAAATTTAAATGTATAGTAAAATGTATTTATGTGTGTGTGTGTTTGTGTGACGGTATAAGTTTCTATGTTTGAAGAATGCAAGAGGGTTTTGGTCGGGTAGAATTTGTGTATGTGTAACATACTTTTGTCATTTATATGTAAAAGTAAATTGTTAATTTATCATTACAATTATACAAAATGTTGTCTGTTTAATGTAGACAAACGACCTTTTTTGCCGTATTTAACTATGACAAATTTCCTTTTATTTAATTTGTTTTTATTTTTAAATGAAGTTTGAGGTTGGTATTTTCTAAACAATGTGATGAAAAATTATACAACTATAACAAAATTTAAATAGCAATTTAGTTTTCATATTCAAATATGATTTATGAATTGTTTGGGTGTTACAACTAAAATTTATTTGCGTTAAGCAAATTTTGTTGTAAACCCAATATGTAGTTGTACTAAACGATGTCAGTCGTGCTAAACGAATTTTAGTTGACAAATAGCAAAATTATTCTCTGTGTGTACCCTGGTAGAAATTAGAGTCGGTACAAAAACAAAGCGCCGTCTAAGCGATTTCAAAATATTCGAAAAAAGTGCTTTCACAACTCTTTTTCTCTGTGGAAAATATTAATTTTAAATATATTCCCGTGTAAATACAATTATATATAACGATATATTCTTTAATATAAAAATATATGATCATATAAAATAAAATATCTATCAAAATGTATATAATAACACTTTCAAAATGTTTTACCAAAAAAAAAAAACAAAAACATCAGGTAAAGGGTCCGCCATCTAACGTTTTTTTTTTTTCAACGAAAGCTTATTTCGTGAATGGTATCACTTAGCTCATGTCTGATTTGACAGATAATTAGTTTTATCCTTCCGCTGAACGAATATGGTCCGTATGTTCATTATCTTGTGAAAAAAGTGAAAGAAACTGGCATCCTCATCGATAAAACCAAAGCGTGAAAAGCCAAAAGCAGTGCGTACACCCGAGAATATTGCTGCTGTGGCAGAAAGTGTGCGTGAAGCGCCATCAACATCAATTCACCGTCGTTCTCAACAATTGAACATTTCGAAGACATCATTGAGACGAATTTTGAATAAAGACCTTGGTATGACGCCAATTGGTTCAGGAGATCAAAAAAAAAGTTATTTGGCGGACCCTTTATAAGCACATCCAATCATGTATAAAAAAATAATACTCTGAATTTTATATATGATAATACATGGTTGATAAATTTGATTAAATTTTTATAAAATTAGATATAACCTAATACATAATTATATATAATGCAAACATAAAAAATGTTTTCTGTCATTTTAGACATTTATATATAATCCAAAACTGAAAACATTTCCTAAGTCAGTTTCTATGTAACTATGTAATTCAAAATTTACGAAAATTGATTACAATTTTCCGTTTCTAGAACAGGTTCCTAGGAGTTAAATTGTAAGGTTTCACTGTCCCAGAACCAGTCCTATAACTTGTTCTAGAACCGGTTCTAAAGCAACTTGGACAAATAGGACAAGCTCCATATAAAAATAATCGGTTGTACATCAGAAATTATAACCTATTTTAATACAGTATAAGTTGTTTTGATCCCTGTTATTTGGATTTCACTGGCCATTTTATTATTGACAAGCATTTATTATTGAAAAAACATTTTTGGACTTGAAGTAGATTAGATTAGATTATAGTGGCACTATGCACCGCGACCAGAAATTGGTATTTTGTGCTGCCAGCGAATACACCCTATAGGTTCAGGCTCCCTACGAAGCCAATTATCCTACCAGGTGAACAGTTCCAAACGTCCGATGGCGTCACTATTCGATCACCAAAATAACGCACCCTCCTGTCGGAGAGCCTCGGACATTTGCAGAGAACATGCTCAGAGGTCTCGGGTTCCAATTCACAAAACCTGCACGTATCCGTAGAGGATCGTCCCATCTTGTACAATTGATACCTAAGGCCACAGTGTCCTGTGAGGTAACCCGTTACGGTCCTTAGTTCGCCCCTCGTCATAGACAAGAGTTTCCGCGATTTCTCCCCAGAGGGAGATATAAACAGCATTGCCTGTCGCTGCCCAGGCGATCTGGCCCAATAGGCCCCAAACTCCGACTCCCTCCATCTTCTGAGCCTCTCTCTGACATACCCATTGGGTACGCCACAGAAGGGTTCCGGGCCAATGAATTGTCGACGAGCTCCGCAGTTGGCTAGACAGTCAGCCCGTTCGTTGCCCTCATGGCCTGGAACCCAGCCCAGTGTCAAGGAGTTGTTAAGTCCTAGGCGATTTAGAGAGTCGATACCTTCCTTAACCAGACCAGACGACACATCTTGAGCCCTCAAATCAACAAGTGCCGCTTGGCTGTCAGATAGAATGTAGATCGTGGCCCCCGTGTCCTCCTCCGCAGACACTCTTCCACACAGATACAGATAGCGAAGACTTCAGCCTGAAAAACGGAGGGATATTTGCCCATGGGCAGAGCACGCTGAAATCCGGGTCCGACGACACCCGCCCCCTGTATCCATGTTCAACTGTTTCGAGCCATCCGTGAACCAGACCTGTGCACCAACCTCCGGTACGCAAGATCCATTCAACCACGTGCTCCTGTCGAAAATCACAACAACAAAGTGCCTAACAAATACTTGCACAGGCAGTATCTTGTCACTGACCCTAATAACCGGGTCATCAGCCAACATTTTCGCAATCTCAAGATGCCCCTTCAGATCCCCACTCCTCATGCTGCCAATCTCCCGCAGCCTTAGGGATCCCATGCACGCGTTCTCCTTTACGGAAATATGCAAAGGAGGAATACCCAGCATGACTCCAATGGCATCAGTCGGATATGATTTTGAGGCACCAGTGATGCCAATACATGCGAGTCGATAAATCCTCTTAAGAGTCATCTGAGCCCCGAGTTGTTCAACCTTTGTCCACCAAGCCAAAGAGGCGTATGTGACCATCGGTTTCACAATGGTGTTAAAATACCAGTAGACCAGGTCTTGCCAAAGAGCTTCTGGCAGGCAAACATTGCCCTAGTGGCCCTTTTAGAGATCATATCAAGGTGCTCATTCCAATTCAGAGACCTATCCAACATAACCCCCAAGTACTTAACGCTATCAGAGAAGCAGATCCTCGTCCCCTGAAGCGATGGCTCAGTGAGACATAACTTACGTCTCCTAGTAAAGGGCACCAGGATGGTTTTCGAGGGACTTGAGGTAGAACAATGCTCTAACTAAAGTTTTTTTTTTTTAATATTAGAAAGAATAGCAAAAATCATTTGTAATTATAATTATACAACGCTGTGTAGGTATTAATATAGATACTTTTTTTTTTTTTTGCTTAATCTAACTATAGATCTTTAATAAAACGCTAGTTTTAATATTAAAAAAAAAATGTTTCGCAGATGTTTCGTACATCACTTAATGCGTTTCCAAAATCTCTTTCATTTGGTACTCCACTTTTCTCTAAAATAATTCGTAATAAGCCGAAAAGGCGAAAAATGGCGAAAGTTTTAAACCCGCATGTTAGCCCTTTAAAATGTGATTAGGCCGCTTAAAAGAAATACCTGCCCCTTATTTTTTTTTTTTTTTTTTTGTGTCACATATGCAAATTTCTATATGATCGTAGAGTACCTATCGGGAGATAATCCTTGTTAGCGGCCGACTGTACTGCTTCCACATGTTGTAATTAAGAATATTGGTTTTGCACTTCGAAAAATAAATTAGTAGAACATTTTGTAAACGATATTGTACTAATTTTTAGTATATTTTTTTTTTGTAATATTTGTTTCTATTCTCATTTTTCAAATTATTTGATTTTTGTAATACATCTTGTTGCTGATTTAAGCAAAGCTTTTAGCTAAACTTTCCAAATCAGTTACTAATTTAGCAAAAATTTTTGCTGAAATAAACAAAGCTTTTAATTACCCACACAAAATTAAGGGAGTGTTCATCTCTTAGTAAAATATTGTAAACGATTGAAAGCAATGTTTTATTGCTTTACAATACATAAAAAAATTATTTTTTTTTTTTTTTTTTCATTTCATTTTCTATTTATTATAAATTCATTGGCCGAAATTTTTCATCATATATATGAAATTTTTTGAAATATTTCATATGAATTTTGAAATCATTGAATGTACTAACATTTAGAACATTTTTTTTTTTTTTGTTTTCCAAAATAATTTATTTTAAATTGCAGCTTATAAAAATTTAACTAAGATTTGGTTTTGAGTTTTCCAAAAGGTACTTGAGAACTTTGAATTTAATTTGTGAACGCAATATTTCATTGATCATCTGACTGTTACATTCTTTTTTTCAGTAAACATTCTTTTTTTCAGTCCCAGTTGCATCTTAATCAACTGTGCAGATGCTTTGGCGTATCCGTTGAGCATAATGTTTAATATCTCCATTAAAAATGGTTATTTCCCAAAATTATGGAAGGACTCTTTCTTAATTCCATTATTTAAATCTGGAAATAAGTCAAATGTTATTAATTATAGAGGAATAGCAAAACTCAGCGCGATTCCAAAGCTATTCGAAAAATGTTTAACTGATTCTCTGTGTCATCAAATTTCCTCTATAATATCTCCTCTTCAGCATGGTTTTCGTAAGGGGTGCTCAACAACAACTAACCTATTACAATTAACAACTTTGGTAAATCGTGGTTTCCTTAAAGGCGAAAACACTGATGTCATTTACACTGATTTCAGTAAAGCTTTTGATAAAGTTAACCATAATCTTTTACTCAAAAAACTAGATATGATGGGTTTCGCTGGAAATTGTTTAAGCTGGATAAAGTCATACTTAAAAGACAGAAATCAGAAGGTTAATTTTAATAACACAACGTCGAAAAATATTATTGTAACATCTGGGGTTCCTCAAGGTAGCCATCTTGGACCAATTTTATTTTCTCTTTTTATCAACGATTTACCATCGGTAATAAAGTTTTCAAACGTTCTTATGTATGCTGATGACGTTAAAATTTTTCGTGGCTTTAATAAAAATTCCGATCAGATTTATCTACAGCAGGATTTAAATAGTTTTTACGAATGGTGCTGCTCTAATTTTATGGAACTAAATTTGAAAAAATGTAAACATATGCGCTTCTCTAGAAGGACAGAATCTTTTGGTGTTTACTCTTTGGGTGGTTTTCAGTTGGAATTAGTAGATAATATTCTAGATTTGGGTATTCTCTTAGACCCAAAATTGGATTTTAAACGGCATATTTTATTGACGATTAATAAAGCTCGTGGCACCTTAGCTTTTATAAAACGATGGGCTAAGGAATTTACAGATTCCAATGTAACAAAACAATTATATACATCGCTTGTGAGACCAATTTTGGAATATGGATCTGTGATTTGGGATCCATTATCCATTGTTCAAATTGGAAAAATTGAATCAGTGCAAAAACAATTTTTGCTGTTCTGCTTACGAAGCACCTACCCTAATACCATTAATAATCTACCTTCATATACAACCAGACTAAACCTCGTTAAGCTTCCCACTCTGAAAAGTAGAAGGACAATGCTAAACGTTACATTTTTATTAAATTTGATTAATGGTGATATATGCTCCGATTTCCTGTTAGAAAATTTTGTACTTTTCGTTCCTCCAAGATCAACACGTAATTATACTCCATTATATACTCCATTCTATCGTCAAATGTATGCTGATGCTGATCCGTTTATAAGAATGTGTAATGATTTTAATAATCTTTATAATTTGTTAGATTTTTCTTCAAATGTTAATATTATTAAACGCAACATCATTTTGTTTTTAAATTCTACTATTTAAAAAAAAAAAAAAAAAAAATATTGTAATTATATTAATTTATAATTTTGTAATTATTATGTTAATAGTCTGTAAGGATTTATTCCGTAGACTTAAATAAATAAAAAAAAAAAAAAAAAACATTTTCATCATGGTAAAGTACACGAACGAACAACGTATGCAAATTATAAAAATGTACTAAAGAAATTCGGAGTCGGTGACCGCAACTTACAGAGCGTTAAGATAATGAATTTCATCGCAAAAGCATCTTCAGTGACGAAGCTCATTTGTGGCTCAATGTGTTCGTCAATAAGCAAAAAAATGCGTTATTGGTTTGGGAAAAATCCACCTGTGCTTCACGAATCACCACTTTACCACAAAAAATAAATGTTTGTTGCGGTTTGCATGCCGGCGGCGTCATTGGGCCATATTTTTTCGACGACAATAACGATCGTCACGTTACTGCAAATGGCGATCGTTATCGCGACCACCGATTATTTTTGGCCCGAATTGGAAAACATGGACTTGGACTACATGTGGTTTCAACAGAACGGTGCCACAAGCTACACAGCACACGTTACAATTGATATATTGAAGATTGAGTTTGGTGAGCGTGTTATTATAAGAAATGGACCAGTCAAGTGGCCGCCTCGTTCGTGCGATTTAACGCCTCTAGACTTTTTTCTTTAGGGCTACGTCAAATCATTGGTCTATGCCAACAAACCGACGACGTTATAAGAACTCAGAGCCAACATTGAACGCCAAATAGCGGCCGTTGCGGCCGAAATGTGTGACCGAGTCATCGAAAATTGAGTCCAACGAAATGGCCGCCACCAACTTGCCCAAGGTGACCATATGAACGAAGTCGAGTTCCATTCATAAATGTTTTGATTGTATTTCAAGTCGATAATAAAGTTTTGGAAATATCTCAAATGGTTAGCGTTTTATTTAAAAAAAAAAAGTTGTCAAGTCCTTATTGAAAAACTCGTTACAACTCAGCAGACATGTGTTGCTAAAAATATCACAAAAATATAACGAATATATAAAAACCAAAATATTTGTTTTGAAAAGCTTATAATATTTATGTCATATCTAACTAGTTTATTTATGCCCTTATTTTGTAAAACGCTACGCCTCACTTCACCTTGCGTTGGCCTTATTTGAATTTCTTAAATCACCGCGTTCAAAAAAGTGACTACTCGCGTTGCAACAGCTGATTATTACGTTATTTTAAACTCAAATGTTTGAAAAAGCCAATTGTGTAAAACGCAACGCTTACTTTTTTTATCACTTGAACTGTCAAATTAAACACCAAATTTTTGAAGCGTTAGCTTACATATTTTTAAATAACCACAAACAAAAAAAAAAATATATATTTTAGTTTTCTGTGTTTATTTTCTATAATATTAACAATTTACCACTTGTAATATTTTTTAATAAAACAAAAAAACTGCTTTTTAATTATCACAATTTAAAAAAATACAGTGGTGTGAAAAATAATAGAGCCACCCCAAACCTCAATTTCAATACTTAAAATTTTATACAGGTAATAATTGTCATCCCAAAACCTTTACATGGTTGACCCTAAACCATGCCTTTTATTTATTTATTTATTTGAATTGCTCCATACACAAGAAAATTTGCCAACTTCGATGAATGTTTTGGATAATTGTCCTGTTGGAATATCCATTCAAGGGGCATTTCCCAGATACGGGGCAATTTATGTAATATATGGAGTCATGTTAAATATTATGGAGTCGGACCCTTATATCGCATACAAGATATAATTTATGCACAATTTTATACAAATATCTTAAGAAAAGTCATGATGCCTTATGCTGAGTGGGAAATGCCGCTTGAATGGATATTCCAACAGGACACTTATCCAAAACATTCATCGAAAGGCATGGTTTAGGGACAACCATGTGAAGGTTTTGGGATGGCCTTCACAGTCACCAGACCTAAATACCATCGAAAACTTGTGGGCGAGGTTAAAATATGTCTTAGAGGAAAGAATCTATCAAATAAATTTGAGCTGTGGACAATGGTTGAGACTGCATGGAAGTATATTCCAGTCACGGCTTGTCAAAAGTTAGTTGACTCTATGCCGAAGCGCTGCTTCGCAGTTATAAAAACTAAGAGCAGCTCTACTAAGTACTGAGGTAGTATAAGCAGTTGTGTCAGCAATTATTTTATTAAACATATTATTTATATTTTCTTTTTACTAATTTTAGTAGGTTTGTTTAGATGGCTCTATTTTTTTCACAGAGAAAATAATTGTATATACCGAATTTTTGTTATTTTAATTTTTAGAGCAATGAATTCAGATATTTAATTTATGTTTTTTTTTATATTACAATAATACCTAATAAAAAACAACAAAAAAGTTTAAAGAAAATTATTATCTATATAAATTTTTAAGTATTGAAATTGAGGTTTGGGGTGGCTCTATTATTTTTCGCACAACTGTATGTTAATTTTAAATAAAACAAATGAAAAAATCTATAAACACAAATTTGATTTTGGATTTAATTTGTATTGACAATCACAGCTGATGGAGTTACCAGAACATAAAAAACCTGGTTTTCTCAACTTTTTGTTTTTTTAGTTCAGTACTGTCCTGTATGTAGGAAACCATAATAACGCAATGGTTTGAGAATTGAAGTGATAACGTGTTAGTTCAGTGTTGAACCAACGCGGTGACGTAGTGATTTATAAAATAACATGTTTTTTCCTTAGCGTTTGTGTTGGCGTAGGTGATGCGTTTAACGCAGGGGAAATACAAAATATGGGCATTAATAACATTTTAATTTTTACTGCCTATAAATTGTAATTATTTACAAATTATAAAAATCTTTTTTTTTGGAATCACCGTTTTTTTAATTTTTTAAACTTTCTCGACCCAAAAAAGGGCATATCTCCAAACTTACAATTGTTTAGGACATATAAACTGTTGATTATTACAATCGAGATGTTTCTTTATCGTATTTAATAAAAAAACTAGGTAACTAGGTAACTTACATCAGGCGCTGCATTCATTGACATTATTCGTTACATATATGTAACACCATGCAGTAAAGGGTTAACACATAATTTCTAATACTTTTTTACCAAAATGTATTCAAACATTTTAACCAGAAAAATTAAGATTTAAAATTTCATTATTATATAAATTACATTAAAATTCGTTTTGGAATTGTACACAATGAGAAGCATACATCGATTCAAATTTATTTTTCCCTCAAATGTGGTTTGAAAATAAAATTAATATGCATGAATTTTCTTATAAAACCACAAATGGAAAAATGATTTTATTTAATTCAATATAGTTTTCTAAGAAACATCCTTTTTTTCTTCTTAAGAAAATTAAAAAAAAAAAAATAAAAAATGCCTGAATATGCTGGTTTTTGTATAATACTTTCAATATTAAAGATATATCTATTGTTTAAGAAAAAAAGGTTGGAGCATATAACAGGATATGGTTAAATTTGTTAGATTTGGGTAATCTAAATTTATGTATTATCTTGTCAAATGTATTGTTAAAATCATTTTAAAATTCTTAATGTGTTCTTTGTGGTTGAATATGCAAATAGTATGAAAGAAAGTTCATTATAAATTGATGAATATGGTTTAGAAATGTCATGAGAAAGACACAGAAAACAGATTCATTGTGACTACCGAATTTTTCGCCAACAACATGGTTTGGTTGCAGCCTTCTATAGTTTTGTTTGTGAAAGCAGAAATTCGGTTAATACAACAAAATTTCGGTTAGAGCATAACATTTCAATTAACCTAGAAATACATTTGTTTGCTACAGCCAAATAATTCGGATGCGGCAACCAAATTATTGGGTTGGCAAGAAATTCGGTTGTCACCATGAATCTGTTTTCTCTAAAAAGGAATTGAATTTAAATAGTTTTATGGTATCAGAATATGGACGTATGTTTAATATTTTAAAATTAAATATCAATCATACGTCATGTAGTACTAAGTATTGATTAGTCAAAGGGGTATTTTAAAAGATTTGGAAAAACAAGATCTAAAAAGCAAAATTGAAAAATTTATTATATTTAGGCCATTATAATGTCTTTTCATCCATATTTGAGATTTTCTTTAAGATATTTGAGATTTTACGGAATTTTAAAATTTTAAATATTTTGAAAATCTTAAATTAAAACAGTGTTGTATTTTAAGCCCACTTAAGGTCCATAGAATTGTGATACATATTTATTAATAAAACAAGTTAGATTGTAAAACAATCAGATCCCGAGTTATGACTAAGATTCCTAAGTTGCGTTATATAAGAGGAATTTAAAAAATGTTCGATGTTTTGAGGCAAAATATTTTGAGTTGTGTCAGCCGATGTTTAAGATAAATTCATTCGCGTTAATCATTTATTTTCAACTGTGACAAAAATGATGACGGTTTTAAGTTTAAAGCAATTTAAATATAGTAAAATTATGGCTCTTTCATAAATTGTATTAATACTTCGGCTGCGTAAGACATATTAATACGATTTTTCGTAACTTGGTTCTATTGCATAAGATGTATATATTAGGGTGATAACTTTTTTTGGACAACATTCTCCCCAGGGGTTTTCTAATGGCAAATATTGTATTAATGATAAAAAAAACTATTTCAGTTCAATTTGGTAAAAAAAACCTTGCGCACCGACAGCGATTTCTAAAATGCCTTTAATATATTTATTTTAAATTTTTTTTAATAACAATTTTTTTTAAATATGGTTTATACATATGTAAGTAAGCAAATTTGGAAGAAAACTATTCCATTGACTCGAACACGGACTTTACTATTGATATCAGCATGCCTTAATTATATAGATGTGATGGTCAGACGTTGAGGCATCAAAAAAAGTTTTTTTTTTTTAACTTTGTTTGATTCAAAACTATAACGCGTTTGGTGCGGAACCTTATTTAACGATAGCGAAAAACTAAAAACGCAGTTCTTAATATTTGTCCATGCCCTACACGATTTTGTCCGGGGTGATTTGATATTTGCAAAAAATGCAAAAAGTTATTGCCCTAGTATATATACGTCCAGCTGAAATAAATTTTACAATTCGGTATGAAAAACTTAATTTTTTTTAAAAAAGCGAATGACTCAAATAGTGTGTGCATTTTTCTAAATGTAAACAAATAATCGGTGGCAAAAGTGGCTGCATTTAGGATTTATTAGCATATTCATCAAAACCATATTCTGTTGCGTAAGACGTGGGCATTGTGGAGTAATGGTTAGCGAGTTGGACTGTTACATAGATGGTCACGGGTTCGATTCCCGGTGACGACAACATCAATTTAGAAAAATAATATGTATGCGCTTTCTATCACTTATATGTATCGTGTATGTATGTGTTCCCATAGCCCTTAACCCCACCGAAGTAAAATACTAAATCAGGGCTATGAAACAAAAAGCTTCAATAAATTCGCCAACTCTACATCAGGTGGCGAGCAAGAACTGTTCTAAGATTTATCATCTCGCGCAAATACAGTGTTGCGATGTTTGAAGCCCTTTATCTTTCTATCCCCTTTCCAAAGAAAGCAACACATAAATAAATAGGGAGAATTTCCTGAGTGTTGCTTCTCTTTTTCAAAAAAAAAAAAAA
Source organism: Delia radicum (assembly GCA_021234595.1). Taxonomy (NCBI): domain Eukaryota; kingdom Metazoa; phylum Arthropoda; class Insecta; order Diptera; family Anthomyiidae; genus Delia; species Delia radicum. The sequence goes on from CM037853.1 coordinate 26,076,154, forward strand.
TAAAAAAAGCCGCCGAAGTTGTAATTTTTGTTTAAAAGTGTTTCACTTTGGTTTAGTTAGCTGAAATGGTCAACCAAGAATTTTTGGGGGTGGGTGATTTTAAAGTTTAACTCAAGAACTAAAAATTCAAAATAACGCATCCAATATGGCGGCGAAATTTTTCAAAAGTTCATCGATTTGTCCAAAAATAAGTTATCAGAAATAGGTAACAATATTAACTAAGATCATATATTTAGAATGCTCAAATTTAAATGTCGCTAAAAGTATTAAGTATTTAGCCAAATGTATACAACACGTTAAGTTTAAGAATTTTACCACAGATTTGGGTTCTTAAAACAATTGAGTAGAATTTCCTTTTTAGCATTTCGCTGCCATTTAACTCCGCCATTTTATCTAGTAAGAATGTTCAACAACATTTTCAAAAGTATTTTATATAATTAAAAAATTTGTATTCAGAAACTACAAAGTCTGAATCTGATAAAAATTTCAGTCGCCATATTAAACCCGCCATTTAGTTCCATAATTTGCATCACGACTTATTTTTTTTTTTTTTATTTTTTTACTAATAAATATAATCATATAATGACAAATTATATACTATTACCCTAACCGAGCACTAGCTAATATGGCCTTCGGCCCGTTGTAGCGAAAACAGACCAGTGCCTCTGGTGGGAATCGAACCCACAACCCCCGCACAGATAAGCCAGCACGCTACCATCTAGCCTACCGGGGAGCAAAATTTTTAAATATAAATTATTATACAATTGTAACCTTTTAAGATTGTAAATAAATCTTTTGGAAAAAATATGCCTTTTTTTGTAAATTATTAAAAAAATAAATTATAATAATGAACTTTACTCTAAATTTATAAAATCCGCACAATTTGGGCATGTTTTTTCGAAAAATTAAATCTTAATCTATATGTTTGCATCTATATATATTGTTCATATCGTGCGGTGCAACTCTTCGGATAAAGATAAATAGCGAAAAAAAAATCGGGTCTTTGCCCTAGTATCTCATTCAACTTGACATAAAGAGAATTTAAATCTCCGTAACCTTTGTTTAAAAAAATGTCAAAAAATATCTTCGCTTTTACATAAACTTAGGGCTCTCTCAGTTGAGCAGGAGCTCTCAGTTGAACTGGAACTGCTTCAATAACTACGAAACACACTGGCCTTATTGATTTTAGCCATTTCCAAAAAACGACTTTTGCCCAAAGAACGGCCTTCTTATGTGGGGAGGTTTCTCTTTCAAAATTAGCCAAAAAAAGCTATTTTTATTCTTAATATAGTATTACCTCTCACATGGTGATAGGTAAAAATTGTGCTGAAAAAAAGTTATAACTCTAATGCTCACCTTTTATTCAGAAAAAAAGATTTACAATTAAGTTTAACATTACGTATGATTTATATAGAACATGCAAATGTAATTACATAATAAGTATACGCCCTCAAGCATTAATATACAACTTTTAAGCATTTAGTTAGTAAAATTAAAATGAAACCAAACATTATATAAATATTTATTTATAAAAGACTTTTCCACTTAATGCGCATACAAGTATTATTTAATATACAAAATTTTAATTAAATAACATGTAGACGCCAGCAAAGTCTTTTCGTTTAACTTAATTTTAATTTAACTTAATATGAAAATTTATTTTATGAACTTGAATTTCCAAGACACCTTAAATATACAAATAAATATTTGTAATGTTTAAGAGAGTTTTGTTACTTTTAATTACACATTAAACGCTGGAACAATTTTTAAAACATTAATTAATTAAAATCTCAACTTCAGGGTGTCTAGTAGGAACCACAAAATTTTTGTATTTTGTGTATTCTTCCAAAGATAATGTTTTACTAAAGTTATAAATGTCAAATTTATGTGTTAATTTTATTTATTTTTTTGTTTTTATTAAAGAATTTATTTTAAAATGTTGTAAATATTTATTTTTTATTTAACTTGTTTTGTCACTATTAAAACTACGTAAATAGGAAGTTAAAAATACCAAACCCATAGTAAAACATTACAACGGAAATGAATTGCAAAGACCTATAAACAAACCACAAAACAGGAAAAAAAGGGCGAACAAAATTCGATATTGTACACAAAAAACTTGTTAAAGACTATAAATATACAGCAGAGTGGGTATTTATTTCAAAATGTTTGAAAAAAAAAACAACAGTTAACAAATATTAAGGTAAAATTTATGTTATTATTTGATTTATTTAAAAAAACTTTTATTGCTTCATATTTTTTAAGTATTATTTAAAGTTGTTTAAATTTTTTTTATAAAAATTATGATTTTATATATTTCGGTCCTCTCTCATAAACAGCGGTTGCAAATTATTTGTTAAAAGCTGTTTTTAACATTATTAAAGATTTTTTACTTTTTTGAAAGAATCACATTAAAAATAACTTTTGGATATTAGTACATTCAAAAAAAATAAGTTAGTAGAAAAATTAGAAAACGTCTTGTAAATGAAGTAAACTATTTCTTAGCAAATTTCTTGCTGAAATTGTGTTTTCAGCTTCAATTTTAGTTATACTAATTCAGCACTTAACAGTTTTGAACTAATGTTTTACTAATATTTTACAAATGTTTTACTAATTTATTTTGCTAAAATCAAATTGTGCTAATAAGCACATTATTAGTGTGAACGAAAACCAAATTGAAAGATATACGCAGAATGAGGTAGATGTTGCGCGTGACAAGATTTAGTAGAGATGAGGAAAATTATACTAAAAAGTCCAACTCTTGTAAGACATATAAAAAAATCAAACATGAAAGATTTTTTTTATATGTTTTTCATGATCTAATAAACTCAAATATTGTGTTGATTTCGCATCGTCAAAGAAATTGAAAATATTTAAATTTAATGTGGAACAATTTTAAACATATATACCTTCAGGTATACAGACTATTACGAAAGAGAAGGACACATATCTTACATAATTTTTTATATATCCTTTATCTATTTGCAAAAAAAAGGGTTGGTTATGTGTATGTCGTATTTTGTTTTTTTTTTGTTGTTTTGTTTCTAGAATTATCTACGGCATTTAGCTTCATTCCAAATTGTTAACATTTAGATAACCATGGATATAAGTAGTTGAAATATATTTTTGTTTATGTTATATATAATTATTTCTATACATTTTCAGATATTAAATTAATTCATGTCATCAATTTATGAACATTTTTATATTTTTTAATGTATTGTCAATTGTTTTTAAAGAATCACAAAATAATTTTTTAAGATTTTCACCAAATAAATGAACTAAAGTATAATTTTACTACAAATATTTTGTGTTTTTTTTCAGCCCAGTTATATTTATCAAAAATTTTATTAATATTTACCAAAGATTTTTTAATTTTTAATCAACTTAGGCCCGATTTCTGAATGTACAGTTAGCTACTAACTGGGACTTTAACTAACACATTTGTTGTTGTTTCGGATGTACATTTTCAATTTAAGTGTTTGTTAATGTTTAACTGGACATTCAGTAATCGGGCGTACATGTTAGCAAAACTTTTGCTGATATAACACTGAATTTTAAAATTCAGAAATAACAGTCTGAATTTTAAAAAATATTATCTCTGGAGTATGAGCTAACTCTACTACTTTTTTTAATTTTTGACAGGAACGTGTTAAAAATTGGTGTTTGAAAAGGAGAAAAGTACTTCCATTAATGGCCAGCCTAAACTGCTTTTGTATGAAACTTTAAATTTTAAATATATAACTCCTTGAGTAGGGGTTTATTCCCTGATCAGACATCAAAAGCTTGTTTAATAGAAAAAAGTATACCCTTTATCACCCAGCCGAAATCGATCGAGCTAGAAACATAAAATTTGATACGTGGGTACCTCCTTCACCGTAAACGTTCACTTAATTTAGATTTTTTTAAATTGTACTGAGAAGGGAAATATGGGTAAGTTGCCCCTTGACCTCCTGGCTATGAATCTGAAATTTAAAATTAATAAATTTGTACGAAATTATTGTCCAAACTACAAAAACTTTCGTGAAATTTCCAAATTTTTAGTATATTTACGAAAATATTTTCGTATATTTTGCTATCTGAGGAAAGGACAAATTCTTGAAAACTGAAAAACGTCATGTAAAGAGTTTTCTGTGGTGTAGACTTTTTTTAAAAAAAACTGACATATAACGTTCTGACCAGAGACCTTCGGCTTCAAAATAAAAACTTATTAAATGTGGGGATAAAAAATGAGCTATGTGCCCTTTTAAGTACAGCTAGTAACTTGAAAATTAGCATGATATATCTTCTATCTTTGTTGAAGATATCTTCTACGACAGTAGTTTTGAAATTTTTACCGGCTTGGTGAAAACTTTTTATATATCCTTAACATTTCGCACTTCACCACATAAATGTTAAGTATCTTCTTAAAACCAGTTAAAAAGACAAATTTAATATGCAGTGTTATAAACAAACCTTCAAAAAGACCAACATATATTTACTGCTCCTTTTTTAAGCTAAAAACAGTTCCCACTTCACCCGATAAGAATTTATATAACTAATTTTATTTAAATCGAAAGTTTTGCATTTAAAATAAATCGTGCATGTCATATTGTCGTCCTATTGAAGTGAAACTGTAGACTACAAATTTTAATACCCGTTTACTGCTTCTTCTGTCATGCTGTTATCAAAATTTAACACTTAAAAATCGCGATTTAGCTAATAATAGGATATTAACGAATTTCGGCCCACCCTAGAACACAGTGGTTGGAAATGTGTATTTTGTCTGTGTTAAACATATTTGCATGATGAAAATCTCTACTTACTCATTTGTAGGATTCTCATAAAACAAAATTTTTCAATATTTCACAATAGTACGTATGAGTGATATTTTGAACTAAATATTAAGCATACGTAGTGTTTAATTGAAACTTTTCCTACAAGAAATGGCCATAAATTGAAAATCGTATAATTCAAATAAGTTTAGTGTTGGAAGAAAACGAAATACTGGAGTAATTTTTTACTCTCTTTTAACCCAAGTTGGACCAACTCTTCCGTTTTCAGCCCAGTACTTTTAAACGGCTATATTTTTGTTATGGATAAAGAATAATTATAATTTTATATCTTTGCTAAAATCGTAAATAAAAATATATTGGGATATATCAATTATTGCCGTTTTTCGATTAAACATTTTTAAAAATTATTTAAATACATAAAAAATAAAAAAAATCATATTTCTGTGCAAAAAATTAGTTCATCGATTATTCATAATTCTTGATAATCTGACCGGTAGTACCATGAATTTTTCAAATACACAAAGTCGAAAATATGCAAAACCTTATTCCGTTTCTATTTAAAACATAAATATATCTAGTTTTTTTAGTGAAATCCTACAATTGTAAAAATTTTATGGTCAGGGTTGACATATTAGAATTTTCAAAAATTGTAAAAAAAAGTTTCGATTTTTTTTTGAAAATACATTTTAAAAATCGGTTAACTTAAATAAAGACTCAAAATGTCTGGCTAATCAAATTAAATAGTTAAAACTACAAAAACTTGAAATATATCCCAGCGAAATATAACCTGTATTTAATAAGTAGTAGATACATTTGTATGCTTCCAAAGTAGCGCCTCACCGCCTTACATAAAATAAAGCAATTAGGAAAGGCATTCTGTTGTGCTTTCCAAAATGCTTTCTACATAGCATGAAGCATTAGTGTTGTCAACATGCTAAAAATGCGCATAATATAGCCTACGAAGGTATAAATTTATTGCTTCTTAGAGCACATGAAAGCAGCACTTTTCACCTACTTAAAACAGCCATACCAAGTGGGACAAAAATTCTTCTTGATTTGCTTTGGGATGGCTTCGGAATTAAATAATGCCTTCCAGAAGTGCTTCAAGGTAAGCACTATTTTTTGCTGGAATTCAACAAAACTATAAATTTTAACCACTGTTTAACATAACAAAACATTTTTATAATACAAATATTTTGTTACATAGACATTTCTATGTGTGAGTATATATATTTATGGATATTTAAAACAGTTATTGAATTAACAATAACAGCTAAATGAAAAAAGCAAACAATATTTGTATTTATTATGGCATTTTTATACGTTTAAAAGAGAACATCAAAAGGAAGAACTAAAACCCAAAAAGCCAAACAGGCTGATCTGACCAAAAACACCACCAGAGCCATGAAAACTCACAAGCACTATCAATGAGGTTAAACCTCATGAATACGCGGTTTAAAAACTTTTATACATATTTTGTATAAAACTACATACATACACATATGAAAATACACACACACACACACACACAGTAAATGTAATATTCAAACAATGGTGAAAAAAATACAAATCTGAATTTGTTTATAAGTCTAGTGATAGCCGGGATGCAGAAAAAAATTTGTTATGTTATCATTTAGTAATATTTGTTTTAATTTTTTATTTCGCCATATTTTTGCATATAAAAATATACTAGGTTTGCGTATACATATTTAAAAGACCACATAGTTAATATGGCAAAAAAAAAATAAAAACAAAAAAAAAATACAGGCAACGGAAGTAAACTATATACACCCAACTCCCAGCGTAAAAATGTTTGCCCTTTTAACACCCACCCACTCTTACATACTTACAATTACATATTTACAAACAAATATCTGTGTGGTATAAGTATTTATGTTTGTATATTATAAACTAGTCATGTTGTAAACGTGTATAGCATAATTTATTGCAAATACTTACACATCCACATGTATTTAAATGTATATGTGCGCTATTTTGTCTATAAACCATTTCCGTTTCTGTTTATTTTTTTTTCAGCCAAGTCATGTAGCATTACAAAGTATATTGTCAATATTTTTTCGTTTATAGCTAAAATCATATTTACAATGATTGTTGGGTTTTTATGTTTTTATTATAGAGAAAATAAATTGTAAATTAAATAAACTATAATTAAGTAAACCATAAAATAAATAAAATTAAAATATAGTAATAATCTATTTTGTCTATGTATGTTTTTATTAGTTATTAGTGAATTAAGCAAAATGCATATGAGTAGGGGAAGTATTCTTAAAAACACATGATATGCAGTAAAAACATGCATTATGTTATTAATGTAGTTAAAGAACATCTTGTAATGGTTGAAACACGTAACAATCATAATATGACCCTGATAATCATATTATGAAAATAGTTGAGTATAAATTGTTCTCAGTGTTCTTAATATGATCAGTCAGAATCATTCTTGTAATCGTTAGGATCATAATATGATAACTTCTTTTGTTCCCAATCATGTTTAATTATATTTTTTCTCTTCGTAAAAGTTTCAAAAAATGTTTTTATTTATTCGAAACTATTTCTAAATGCATCCCTAACATCTAAATGAAATATTAATTTGTGATCGTGTAAATAAAACCGAGGCATATGTCTTCTTTTGTTTTGTATATAAGGAATTTCAAACTTTGATGCAAAATGTTTTCAAAATTTTTTAAATATGATATGAATAACTTTCTGAGTATGTGTCATTTCATATCATCATTTGTCTTTAATGGCTCAAAAATTATGACGGTTTTAAGCTTAACACTAGATTTAAGGCAATCGGTCATATACCTACACCAAAAAAAAATCGTGCGTTATATATACCAAAATCAACGTACATTGTACGAAATATTTCGTAGTGTAAAATATAAGAATACATACGAAAGTATTTAGTATAATGTACGAAATGAATTTTCTTTTTTACGAAATATGTTTTATATATTACGAAGGAATTATTTTTTAGCTCGCTCTTCAAAATGATGCAATCATAAAATTCCATGAAGTAAGTATAGGGATATCAGAACAAAATATATGAACATTTTTAATAACTATTAAATAATTTAATACAATAAAAATAATATCTTTAGCTAAATCTCAAAATGTTGAAATATTTATTTTAAATAATTTATTTCGAAAAATTAAATAAAATTTTGCATATTTTTTATTTATAATGAGCTTTCCAACTTCGTATATTGACAAAAATTAATCAAATTAAATATAATAGCTAGGTTGATACTAGTATTTCGATCTAGCTAAAGGTCTCGTCAGAACCTGAAGTTTTAGAAAAGCCAGAGCCTCCAGAACAGGCAGAACTTTAGCAAAACATATATTAATCATCAATTTTTCTCCATTCTTGTCTTCGTAGCAATCAAACACATTTGTATATTTTACGAACAATTATGATACGAAATTTTTTAGTTAGTTTCGTAGAAAACAAAAACCTCTGCACTTTGCGTTTCGTAACTTTCATATGTATTACGAAAGCAGTGGATACAAAGGAAGTCTTTAGTTTCGTGAAATTTTAAAATGCTTCACTAAATTTATTTTCGTAAAATGAAAGAAAGTTTATTGTATTTTCCGAAAAAAATTGCTTCGAAAGTTTTTTTTCGTAAAAAGTTGCAAGGATTTTATTTGGTGTAGATTTACTATACCGGTAATTTTGACCGGTAAATTAAATTGCATTTCTTTTCGTAAAATTTAAATTAAATTTTTTTTAAATATCATTATTTTTCACATAAAAAAATTAGTTTTTCTTAGCCCATACAGGCCCAATGTGCCTTAAAAGAGACATCCATGAAAAAGCATTTTAAGTCGATTTTGGGTTTAAATGTAACAGAAAAAACTGCAGAAAACATGCTTTATCCGTTTTAAAAATGGATTTTTTTAAAGAAAATCTAGTTAGGCGTCAGGTTAATGCTTAACCCTTTACTGCATGTCGTTACTACACATTAAATCATAAAATTTTGTTTTATTATAGATTTTTTTTATTAAATGTGATAATATATTTTATTTTTACACAAAAAAATAACTATTTTTCTTAACCCTTACAAGCCCAACGTGTCTTAAAAGAGACATCAATAAAAACACATTTTTTGGGTTTGAAATATGTTAAAATAAATCGAAATATGAACTAAAAACCAAGAAATATGGACTAAAAATCTTAAAATATGCACTAAAAATCAAAAGAGAAGGACTTAAAATTTGTGAATTTCTAAAAATCGATTTATTACTCAAGAGCGTTGGTTGAAAACTGAAATCCATTATAAATGTCTCACAAATGACAACTGGATGGTATGTTAAAGGCTACAAATGCTTCTTTTTGTTTATTTTAAGTTAAATGTTAATTTAATTTTAATGTAATTGCTACAAATTAATTAAATGTTAAATTAATTCTTACAAAATATGTAATCAAATTAAAAATATACAGAATATGCGACAAAAAATACGAAAATAAGCATTAATAGCAAAATATGCAAAAATATGCATTTATAACAAAATATGCAAAAACAAATCGATGAAATTTTGTTGCAAATTCTTCGATTCGTAAAAGGGGTTGGTCGAAATCCACTATAAACATGCATTTGCATGAAAGTTGCTGGCCTGGCTATGATATAAATGATCTTGATTTTAAACGTTACCCGTGTCTCAAGTTTCAAAATTTTACATTAACCCATTTGAACGACAATTTTCTCCACGTCTTAATGGAAATACAAGAAATTACGTATTTGGTAAATCAGCAAGAAACATAAATTAAAAATTTTGTCTGTTAAAAATTTTGTATGTTCCATTGACTTAATAAGTAAAATGAAATTAAAAATTTTAGATTTAAAAGCCACAGAGGTTTGGGCTAGACATTAGAGGGGAGACTTTCCCACTTTTTGCCCCTCTACATTAATATATCAAAAAATCTTGTCCTGTGAACATATATACTTCACAAAAGAAATCGATGTGTCAAATTTTAAGTTTCTAGTTCAGTTGGTTTCGGTTTTACACTCATTCATATTCAAAGCAATACTAATATACGAGGGCCGGTAAATTAATTTGGTCCAAAATGGAAATATATGGAATGAAACGGGGAACGATTGGAATCGGAACACTGTACACAATTGTGTTGTCGTACGTGAAAATAAAATTTAATCACTCCGATAACAGAATGGAACATTGGTCCAAAATGGAACGATATGGAATGAAACGGCGAACGGTTGGAAATGGAACACTGTACACATTCGTGTTGTCAGTACAGTGCGCTTTATTAAGGTTTGCAAAAATTTTGTCTGTTTTACGATATCATACTTAGTTTTCGAGATACAAGCCATTTTACAAAATGGGGATATTTTAAAATGTCCAGTATCCCCAAAACTAAACGAGATAGACAAAAACGGACAAAATATTTGCTCCACTGGTGTATTAATATACCCTTATAACATAAATAGGCTAGATCCGAGAGAGATCCCGAGTGATCCATTTTTTAAAAAGCAGCCACAGTGTGAATTCATTTTTTTACTTATTTACGTGATAACACAAATATAAACATATATTATCGGATAAAAGAAAGTTAGTTCCTCGTTCCATTTCCTTTCCCGTATTCAGTGTTACAATTTACACTCAATTTGTTTGTAAACAAATGCTTTTTTTTGCTCAATTGTAATTAGTTTTTCAGGCATTAGTGTGATTTCATTAGCATTAGTTGGACAAATGCTAATTGCAAAAAATTTCATTTAATTGCAATGAAATTTTTTTGGCATTAGCATTAGTTAACTAATGCTAACGAAATTCCAATGCTACTGAAAAAATCCCAAGTATGACTGTAATGTTAATTATTTGGCAGAATCGAATTTTTAAAAAGTGTTTTAAACTTTTTCAAACTAAACACATTTGATTTTTTATTCTAGCAGATTATTTAAAAGCTAATTATTTTAAAGGAGCCGCATTTTTGTACTGTTTTTCTGTCCGAAATACAACTCTGAAAATATCGAGTAGTTACTTTTACTTTTAAGTGGATAAGAGTATCGAAATACTCGATACCCACTACTCATTCTTTTACCAGCACTATTCCAATACAAATAGTCAGCCTTCTAATTAGTGCATTTTTATTTTTTATGAATACATTAGAGATAATTCTTGAGTTTCCTCTTAAGTTTTAAGTTATTTCTATTAAAGTATTATATAAAATAAAAATAAATATATTTTTATATGCATTTTTATATTTTTTGATTTAGGTACACGATTTTGCATACAAAAAATTTCAAATTCGATTTAAACGTTTTTCTCAGGAACATATCTATAGCGTAAATAAAGATTGCGATTATTATATCAGTTTGTATAAAAAATATATTAAAAACTATTTTTTTTTTACGATAAATTTTTTTGCGAAAATGTTTGCAATAACACAAAACAACTTTTCAATTTGCATAACGCGCTTGTGTTAGGGAATGAGTTATCCGTGTTAAATGGGGTAAAGGTGTATATTGTACGCCTTTCTTAAAGGCTTTTTAAAAAATGTGTAACAAAGTCTTAATATGCGAGTAAATGCCATATTGTATTTGTATACCAATTTAATGGGCGTACCACAGTGCGTAACGCCTTTAAAAAATTACGTTTGTGCATAATTTGCTTTTTTAACAGAATTCAGAAATTTTTTTTAATATAGTTCTTTAACAATAGTGTCACGTGAAAGCCCGTTTTTATGAATACACCTATACTCGATTTACACAATAGATATGTTGCTGACAAAATTTGGATACCAATTTAGTGGACGTGCCACAGAGCGTAAAGCCTTTATAAAATTACGTTTATGCATAATTTTTTTTTATCAGAATTCAGAAAATTTTATTTTTTTTTTATTAATTAATAATCATATAATTAGAAATTATATACTATTACCCTAACCGAGCACTAGCTAATATGGCCTTCGGCGCGTTGTACCGAAAACAGACCAGTGCCTCTGGTGGGAATCGAACCCACGACCCCCGCACAGATAAGCCAGCACGCTACCAACTAGCCTACCGGGGCTCACAATTCAGAAATTTATTTTAATATAATTCTTAAACAATAGTATCATGTGAAAGCCCGTTTTTAATGAATACACCTATACCTCGACTTACACTATAGATATGTTGCTAAAAAAAATTGTTTAAATCGAAAAACATTATATTTTAGTGTGGTTTAATGTGAATAATGTTTAACTATAGAAGTAAAGCTAAACAATATAATCCAATTTACTCACTAAATATAAAATTAATTTGCACTTCCATATAATTCACTATTACTTTGTTCGACAATCCACCTTGTGTTCTTTAGTTCATATACCGATTTTATTTCTTAAAATCTGACAGAGTTTGAAAGGGTAAAATGTCTACCACCTGTTAAAATTAATAAAACCCAAGGATTCCCAAAGTTTTTTTTTTAAGTTTAATAATATTGCTCAGAGAAATTTTTAATTTGCAGCGCAGAAGATTTATAACCATTTTTATCTTAAATAACGAAATTATTTTATAACTTATCTTATCACATCATATTTGTCGGTTGAGTTTTTAAAAAGTTGGCGAAAACAGTGCTTTTATTTAAATTGAAAATGATTTAATAAAAAAAAGTCGTCGACGTATGTCATTGCATTCATTTAATCAAAAGTGTCAATGGAAAAATCCCAGTGACGCTTCATAGATATAATGCAAAAATTCATTGATAGTATACATATTAATGTCTGAGTGTAGGTACACACAGAGAAATAAAGTGCAAACCGAATTTTTTTTTTTTTTTTTATAATTTAACCAATACTCAGGGGATGCCCCCTACTCATGCAGTGCATTGTATTGATCAGGAAAATAAGGTATGGGAAGGAGGAAAGAGGGAGTAGTGTTTGTGGATATTTGATTTAAATTTTTCTAAATTGTAAGTACTACTCGTGAGCATCAAGTAGAGTCAAAAAGCGACTCCGTTTTGAAGAGACGACACTACCCGTAAGGAACTAGTATCCGGAGTACTATACCCATCCCGTTCGCTTAAGATAACGTATGAGATCACCGAATTCCACACGTGATATTGCCGAGAGGTCGTCCAGTATATGGTCACCCAAGATCCGGAGTCGAATATTCTGCAGCGCCGGACAATCGCAGAGAAGTGTATATTAATGGTAACAACTTATAAATTCAGTTAATACGACGATATTTACGTTAGATTTTTGAATATTTTGAGCGTTTGCAACTGAAATTGAGTTGAAGTATCCGAACTTTGTTGAGCTGTGCCAACCGTCTGAAATTCGTAATAACCGAATTTGTGTCGTAGTAGTCGAATTTCAGTTGGAAAATACCTAAATTTTTTTCTGTGTGTATCTATTGCTTAAACATTATGGCCAATGGAAATTTTGGAATACTGAAAAACAAAACTTTATACCGTGATACCTTTTTGTAATTTCATAAAAAAAGAGATTCGTGCTGATATACAATTGAACGGTTCAGTTGCAGCATTTAAATTCTTCCAATTTTTACTACCAAATTGCATTTAGGCAACATAAATCAGAATTTTTCTTAAACAACACATTCACCCTGGGTTACCATCCTTTATAACTGTCAAACATATGAAAATAATAATGTTGGATTTTTTTTTTCCTATTTAGCTGTCATTAACAAAACACGCATTTATAAACCATACATCCTTACAATGATAAATTAATATATTAGATTAAAAATTAAAAACAAAAAAAAACATTAACAGCAGACAAAGTTCACGCATAAATTAATCACTAAAATGAAGCATCGCATTTTCAGTTTCCCATTAACAAAAAAAAAATTAAGCACATAAAAAATTTAGACAACAAAAAAAGTTTGTAACAAATTACAAAACAACCACAAAAAAGGTCATACATTTTACACTTCACAAATTATGAAAAATATTGTATATCAAAAAAAAGAAAAAAAAAGAAAAACGCATAAAAAATATTATATTTTAAGCTTATTTTTAATATCAACATAAAATTTTATAACAAAAAAAAAAAAAAAAAGTGACAACTACAGCAAAAACAAATCGTATTACTACCAGTAACAACAGAAAAAAACAACCTCTGCAAAATCAACATGATAACGTGGTATTTCCGGTTTAGTCATTTTCAATACATATACCTAAACAATTCCTGTAAGGATATTTTTTTCTTCTATATTTCCAGCTATAAACTCTCTGCCTCTCTCATCTACACAACCTTAGCATTCATTTGTTATGCTTTTGTTATTAGCATCACTTGTAGTATCATCAACATCCTTATAGTCATTCTAGCCATCACTGACACCATCATTATTATTATTGTTATAATATTATCATCGTCATAATGGTAATGGATGACAAATTATATTCATGTGTCAGTTACAGTCATATAACTAACGCATTAAAGATACCTACGTATATTAGGTAAGAAAAAGTATGCGGATTTTTTTTAAAAGACATTTAGATTCCGAAGATATTTTTATTTGGAAATATTTTGAAATCCAGAGAATATTTTTTTAAGGAAGCAAATGAGTTTTTGAAAAAATGTTAAGTTGTTATTATTCAACGAGTTTTAATTATTATTATTTTTTTTTCACATATTTAAATTTTTCAATCTCAGTTTTCCTTTTTAGGTGATTAAATACGAAAATAAAATATAAGAAGAAAAAACTCCAAATACTTTTTGATCATAGTGTTATCAATTTTCATTTGTGTATGTATGCTTAGGGTGGCCCAGAAAAAAAGGCATTATAATTTTAGAACTCCATAAGGCTGCCTGTGTTAATAGTGCTCAGTAATACTAGGTCCATATTTTAGCCAATTTGGTCAATATTTAGAGGTCGCTATAAATTAACGATTTTTCAAGATTACTCCGAAATTTAACAGAAATTCAAATATTTTATGCATATAGTTTTTGCTCAGACTTTTCATGAAACTTTTTTAAGTACTTTGGCAGTCTAAATACGAATGTGAAGCCAAAACACCGTAATTAAATCAGCCTCCCGAAATATAGGCCTAACGTATTTGAAAAAAAAAATTTGGTTCAAAACCTTGGCCTATTTTTAATAGATTTCTGTATCTACTGAATGAATTTCCAAATTTGACCCCTCGTTTTATTTATTGAAGTCCATATTATAAACATGCTTCAAAAATATGTCCAATTTTCTAACAAATCTGAATTTTGTAAGTACAATTCCAAAAAAATACAAATTTAGGGACCCTCCAGTGTTCCAAAATACCTTTGCACATTTTCCAATATAGTTTTACTCAAGTTTACACTAAATTTATGTACGATTCGAATCCATAAAAAATAAAACAGATTTAAAAGACATCTCCGCAATAATGAACAATAAACCAGTTTTGCCCGGGTAAGAGGGTTGAAAAAAAAATGGTTCATAATTCGGAAAGGCGGATTTAGGGCGCCAAACTACTTTAAAAAACTTTTAAACTCATCGGCACTTAAATAAACTTGATTTGAAAGTGTTATTATTTTTTTAATACTGCCCACAGATAATATAATAAAATTATAGAGTGTGATGGGTCCATTTGAATTTTCATGAATTTAGAGCTAGTCTAGGCCACAACAAAAACAGTTGAAATTGTATTAACAATGACCAACTTATATAAATACACTGTAAAACAAGACTACATAGTCATTTTTCTGACTGTGAATAAACAAATACAATAAAGTTGAAACATTAGTAATACTTTTGACGAAACCCAAAAGTCTCATTTTATAGCGACCTCTAAATATCGCCCGATTGAGTAAATATTTGGTATTCACGTTTATTTTGATAAAACGAACAAAAAAAGCAAGCTTATAGAAAAAGAGCCGGAATATACTTTTATTTATCCATACAAAAGTGGGCCAGTCTAGTATTCATTCATATCGTGTACATATAATTTATATATTTTTTTTTCTATAGGTGTTCTAGGTAATTTTCTGTTTTAAAACATAAAAATCTGTTATATTTCAGGCTTTGAAATGAAAGGTTTTTTGTTTTCAAATAATTAATGATTGATGTTATCTTCAGAAATGTAGCGCATTAAGTGTATAAAGCAAATTGTTTTGTAAATTTTGAAGAAATTTAAAGAGAATTGTTAAAGTTTTATAGAATTTTCCTGTTTTTTATTTGGAAATAACATAACGTATACTTAATATTAAATACAAACCCACTACAGAAAAGTGTCACAGTGAAACTGATACAAATCAAAAAAATCGTAGAAAACCTTTTTTAATTTTTTTTAATAGGGAGCGAAGTAGACGTAGTTACATATGGACAAACTTACAGAGTTTGGAACTTCGAACTGATAGAAATGTTGGTATATTAATAATATATTATGATAGTAATAGAAAAACAAATAAAATGCTTAAAAGTATTTCAGAACTAATATTTGTAAGCATTTATCATATAAATAGTATAAATAGTATAAATAGTATAATAGTATAAATAGTATAAATAGTATAAATAGTATAAATAGTATAAATAGTATAAAATCAGTATAAAATAGTATAAATAGTATACTATAGTATGTATTAAATAGTATATAAATAGTAATAAAATAGTATAAATAGTATAAATAGTTATAAATAGTATAAATAGTATACATAGTATAAATAGTATAAATAGTATAAATAGTATAAATAGTATAAATAGTATAAATAGTATAAATAGTATAAATAGTATAAATAGTATAAATCGTATAAATAGTATAAATAGTATAAATAGTATAAATAGTCTAAATAGTATAAATAGTATAAATAGTATAAATAGTATAAATAGTTAAATAGTTATAAATAGTATAAATAGTATAAATAGTATAAATAGTATAAATAGTAATAAATAGTATAAATAGTATAAATAGTATAAATAGTTATAAATAGCTAAATAGTCCTCGTCTCCGTCTCCTCGTCTCCCTCGTCTAAATAGTCTCCCTCGTCTAAATAGTATCCCTCGTCTAAATAGTCTCCCTCGTATAAATCGTCCCCTCGTACCCTCGTATCCCTCGTATCCCTCGTCTCCCTCGTCTCCCTCAGTCTCACTCGTCTCCCTCGTCAACGTCTCAATAGTATAAATAGTATAATAGTATAAATAGTATAAATAGTATAAATAGTATAAATAGTATAAATGTATAAATAGTATAAATAGTATAAATAAATAGCAATAATGGTGTCAAAATAACGTAAGCTGATTTCAAAGTTGTTTTTTAAAAACATTTACTCTTGTTTCTGTTTAAAGTTAAAATTTTTGTGAAACTGAATTTCCTTGTAAAAAGTAAAATTACATATTAAATCAGCACTCTGTCGATTAACGCGTTATTAATTTAATGCACAAATATCATCATACGTTATCAAAACTGTACAATATTTGTTTTGATAATGATTTCTATGGAAGAAAGTAAACTAATTAGAGTTTTTTTCTGCTAATATATGCGCTATTACATTTAAATTTAATTTTTAGTCTTGAATACAAAACCTGTGCAAAATATCTTTAAAACAATATCTTTCTTCCTTACAATACATACCACTACAAAATTACTACAAAAACCAATAAAACAATTTTTAAATAATTTAATAAAAAAAAACGAAGAAAATCTCATCTTAACCACAACAGCACAAACAATTTGCTAAAGAACAAAACACAAAAAAAAATCTGCTCATGAACGTAGGAAATAAGAACAGAAAAACTTATATACCCATGTGAATTAATATTTACTTTTATATCTTTAGTATTTTGCAGTTTCTAGTTGTTTCATCCTATTCTCTATGCTACAACATACCTTTAGTGGTAATTTTCACACCACGAACACGTACAACAGGGTAAATATCAATGTAACTAATACTAATAACAATACTGCACGATAAATGAAAAGTGAAAACATGAACGAAATTTAATTTATTACTACTGATTTTACGCTCTCCCAGCAATCATCTGTAGAATTAAAAATAAATGTTTCAAAAATAAATTCAAGAAAAAAGTTCGAAAAAGAATTTCAGCGAAAAAAAATTGAGAAACAAGTTCGAAAAAGCAAAAATTTCGGTAAACAAAATTTTCCAGAAAAAGTTTCGGGTTGCTCCGCTTTATTATTCATAACCATAGAAGACAAATAAGCTTTTTTACTTTTTTTGCCCTTTTGTGCCTTTTTGTTTTTGTGGAATATCCGATTTTGTGCTACAAATTAGATTTTTCTTTCGATTTTTGTAATAGAATGCAATGTAACAGTTTGTTATCAAACTTGTAATATCAAAATACGATAATGGGTGCAATTAGCAAATATATATTATGATTTCACGCTCTCTCGATTTCAAACTTGTACATCAAAATACGATACTGTGTTCAACAAAGTAAGTAAATATGATTTTACTAAAAAGGTTAAGTTTTCTTTTATCTTCTTTTATTTAATTCTTCTTATTTTAAACGAGCTTAAGATTATTTATTTATTAATTATAATTATTTATTTCCAATATTTCGTCTCCACATGGGGTGACTTCTTCAGGGAACAATTAATAATTGTTCAGATTTTTATTGAAAAAAATCTGATATTGAAAGTATAAAAATTAAATTTTATAAACTTAATATTTCGTTTATATTTCATGTCTAGAATAAATCTTAAAAATAAAATCTATAGTTTTTAAATGTAATACTTTGAATTTTGAATAATTAAAAAAAAAAAAAAATACAAATTATTGTTTTTTCTATGGACCCAAAAAAAACTAGTGTTATTTTTTTAGTAAAAGTTACATATTTTGCAAATATGCATCTTTTTTTAAAATCGAGCGTGGCCAAATTTGAAAAGTTCATTTAAACAAGAAATTATATAAAAAATGCATTTCTTTTGAACGCAAAAAAAAAAACTTAACTCCGCGTTCGAAAAGTTGGGGAGTATACCAATCCAGGGCAATTTACATTGTACCAATCTGATGAGTATTAAAAAAAAAAAAATACGAATATTGCAATTTACATTTTTTTGCATTTTTACCATTTCATAAATAAAAAAATAATGAAAATTATAAATTTAATAATAAAAACATATATTTCGGGCATGAACATAGAAAATTCGACGAATATTTTTGCTTAGTAATTAAAAAATGTAAATTCAGCAATTGCGGAAAATATTTTTATAAAAGACTGTGATATCCAACAAAGAGAATATATTTTAAGTATATCAAAGAATGTTTGTTGAAATGACGTCCAGTCACTGTGGTGTCCTACATCCTTATTACATGCTCTCTCCAGCAATTTTCTGTAGAATAAAAATATATAAATTACATATACAATTCAGTTTGGCCATTACTAAACAAATACTGACATTAAAAGTCTACTGAGGATTACTTGGAAGAGCGTGATATCATTATAAATATTATCACAATGTGTCTGATGAAATTCTGAATTAAAAAAAAAAACAATTTTTAATATTTTACTAAACTTTGATGTTTAAATTTACAAAAATATACAGACCCTTTAAAAAGTTGTGAATCCAGTTCTGTGCGAAAATAAATTTTTCAATTGTATTTCCTTTTGTGGTAAAACTTTAGATATTTCTCTAAGAAGTTGTAGGAACTGTGCACACTTTAGTAAATATGAATTTTTTTGAAGATTTATAAAACTTCAGGTCGTTATAAAGTATACCTTGAAACCGCTTTAGTGTATATATTCAATTTACATCGAGTGTAGTAAAAAAATTACAAGTTGCTATCTTATTTTACAACACTAATAGTAAACATCTAACTAATACTTAGATATACCAAAGATATTTTGATATTGTTAAGGTATTCAGGGGGATGAAATACAAAATAGTCACTGCAAAACTTTTAAGTTTATTTGTATTTGTAGTTTTCTTTTCCTTATTTTTATTTTTTTATAATATAGATTTTTTTTCTATTATAGAAATGGTCTTAAAAACTAAAACACCTAAGGGCAAGTATTACATGAAGTACACAGAGAGAAAAAATAAATAACAACAACTTACAAGGGAGGTATCCCGACTCCTTCTGGCAGATCTTAATGAACTTCTCATATTTTCTACATTTATGTTGTAGAGAATAAAAATTTAAGGTACCCGGGGGTTGGTTTAGCTACCCTATCTCATGTTAAGGCGTTACTATGTGAGGTCAAAAATTATTCCATTTTACGTTATTCCGGTTTATTTCATTCTACTAAAAGGAACTATAGACAAATTTGGTATTCAATGAAAGGTTTTATTGACGGCACATTTACTAGCATAAAAATTATGCACAAAGACTTTCTTTTATTTTTAGCTCCTTTACAATATATTAAAAGTTCATTAAAAATCTGAGAGTTCGGGTCGGGATACTTCCCTTGTTAGAAAAAAGCAAAGATAAATACTCTTAAGAAACTCGTTGTAGACAACAACTAAACTTCTAAGCAGATATAGAGGTGATTACTAGGCAAAAGTAGATGTTTGAGCTGTAGCAGTTCGAAAATCAATATCATTGTTAAGGTGAACTTTGAACATTTTGCTACATTATGATAGAACTACGTGAGTTTGCTATAAAAGCAAAAATGAACAAAAATACGCATTTTCAATACGATGTTATTGGCATTTTCTATGGAAATGTTAAAAAAGTGTAACCTGATACTCCCTTTTTATGTATGATAAACTTAATATATGATGATAACCTTATTACACCTTTTTCGTGTATGAAACATGGTAATAAGATGATACCCTATAATGGTTTTTTTTTTTATATTTGACATAAGTACTCGTGATGTTTTGAGAAAAAGGTGTCAAATGATATATGTAATTTTTATAACTGAGAGTTACGACGCATCAACTTATGACAGTGATACACTTATGGAGAAGTCACCTCTTTTACTATCACTTATTTTAAAAGTGTTAAGATCATATCAAAGAAGATACTTCAGCGCCTCAGGATTACTTTGTTTAAGTTGACTTATTTTAATTTTTTTTTGGAAAGCTAGAGAAGTTTTTTACTCATTTTAATATTGCTATATGGCAAGCCTGACATTGTAATTTTTATAAGTTAAGTATTTTTATAAAAACTATCCAATAATTATACGGTTCTACAAAAAGTCTGGCTGAGTGTATTACAAAACCAGTTTGAGAAGTTTCAATATACACTTATAATACTATGTAGATAAAGACTACTGAAAATGTAGTTAAAAACAAATGAAATTTCACTTAAAGATAGGACGACTTACATTTCAGTAAATTTAACAAACATTGTCTTTTGTTTTCTAATGTTCAAAAAATGAACCACAATTGTAATAAAAATTAACCACATATGCAGTACAAAATAATCAAATTTTTGTTTTTTTTAATTAAAAAAAAAACTACTGTATAAAATAAATGTAAAATCATAATACAGTTATTTGATGTGGTTTGTTTTTTTTTTTTTTTTTTTTTTGAACTTCTGCTATAGTAAGAAAAATAAATATCTTCAAGAAATCACTGTTTTTTCACTTAAAAATAAAGGTTTCTATATTACAACTCAACCAACTGCAAATATTTACAGCAGAAGTTTCCTGAGTGTACCCTCACTCTGTAAAAGAGTATTTTTTTTGCCACTGGCTCATTTATACATTTGTAACTTTTTATATATATATATTTTTTACACATAATTAATATATGGGAAAATCTACGAAACAGTACGAGAACAATTGGTCCTTTGACTAGTGAAAAGAGAGAATTTCCCTATTATTATTATTTTCGAAATATAAAAATATATTTTTTTAATTTTAAATTTAATTTTTATTTATTTTAAATTTTGTTTTTTTAGAGATTTGTTTACTCTATTTCAATATTATTTTAATATTTTTCTACTTTAATTCTTAAATTCTTAAGTTTAAAGATTTGCGGGACAAATTTATTATCAAAGAATTGTTCTGTAAACCTTTTTTTTATCTAATTTAAATATTTGGGAGCGAGTAACTTTTCAAAAAATATCCATAGTTTTAGTTTAAGAACAGATATTACCGTATAAATTTTACATTCATAACAATGGTTAAGGCCTAAAATATGAATATTTTCAGATATTTTGATCTATGAATTTAAACAATAAGCGGAAATATAATTTTTGAGTTTTTTTTTTAATTTTACTTATTTCATTTATACATTTATTCGTTTTTAAGGTTTTATATATATTTTCTTTTTTATTTTAAATTCAACAAAATGCAGACAAAGGACCTATTCCGTGATGGGTCAATGAACGGCATGAAACTGCGCTTCATATATATTTCCGGCAGTGTTTATTTTATTTCAAAATTTCTTTTGAATTTAAACACACACGCAAAAAATATGTAAAACTAGCATTAGCTCAGAATCTAAATCGCTTCCTTTGTAAACGTGATTGAACACTATTTACTACTACTAGATTTAAAAAATATATATTTTATTGTTTGAACATTTTTTTAGATACACCACTTAACACGCCACAAGGTAACCCGCTCATATGACGCCGTAATTTTAATACCGGTCCCGTTTTTAAGAAAAGTCAGACAATTTTGGAACATGTCGCGTGTGACACCTGGGAACTGTTGTGTTTTTATATTTTCCATTTTTTGGTTTTTCATTTTTGATTTGATTATGATACCAAATTTGATTATGATACCAAATTTGTCTATAACTACTTTAAATAGAACGAAATAAGCCGAAAAACACTAAAATGGGGTAATTTTTGACCCCACTTAGTAACGCCGAAACATGAGATTGGGCAGCTAAAAAAACTACAAGCCCCTTAGATATTCATTCTCTACAGCATATCCAAAGCTTATTAAGATTTGCCAGTACGCGTCGGGATACCTCTCTTGTGAGTGTGAATTTTTTTATATAAATTTTGGTAATTTTTATATTTATTTTTTTTTAAGTAGGGGTTTTCTCTTTTCTGTTTCTCTTTCTTTTGTTTTTAGACACACACTGAAGAAATATAGCTTTGCTGTTAGCCAGCCAAAATCCACAAGCAATATTAAAGCAGACACCAGACACCATTTGTCAAGTAAGCAAAAAATTTTGTAATCGAGCCTTACTAATGCCTACTAGATTTTTTTCAGTTCATATTTTATTTAAAAATCCATTTTCATATACAAAAGTTAGCACGTCACAATGTGTTCATTGAGACTATTATATAACAACCCTATTGTCGAGACACCGGATTCTTTCATATTAAAATGTCGACCACCGATTGTTCCCTGTGACCTTGAAAACTTTCCTGTGTGTAAACTAAGACCGGCGAGCCATTCGCGTGGATATGTTGTTGCAATAATTGAAAACAAAAAATTTTATAAAAGCAAGAAAAAACTAAAAATAAATTACACGAAATTTTATTAAAAAAAAACTCTTCTACAACATTAAACATATAGGGGGTTTGGGGCAGTGTGGTAATAGGGGTAAAGTAGTAAATTCTATGTTTTTCAAAAATTAATTATTTGTTAGACATTCTTAATATATACTGTTTCTTATTGTTTAAAAATAAATTACTACTTTTAACTATTTATGATTTGTATTATTTATTTATGGTAAATAGCTGCTGGAAAAATTAATTAAAAAAATGTATTTTGTTAACTACTGTTTTTTTTTTTAAAAAGTATTATAAGTACATTTCATTTAGTTATCTTTTAAATGACTAACTAATGTCCACAAAAAATTAGCTAATAATGCGAAGTTTTGTAAATATGTTCAGTTTGGGGTGAAGTTTTAATAGTATTTATGTTGCGTGTTAAAATATATAGTAAATGTTATTTTTTTATTTATTTTAAGAGACGTGCCGCACACAACAACGCCGGCCACAGATGAAAGTAGTTAGTAAAAGCAATAAATGATGTGAAATTAAGAAAAATAACATTATATTTCATCGCACGTAATTATAATATCCTGTTAAGAAACATTTTGCTACTTAGAAACATTTTACAACTAAACGGGCCTGTAATAAGACGAAACTCTCATCATCCTCCTCAATTTTATTATATTGAGATTTCTGCATAATTTGTTAAAAGAAAATTTGTATTTAATTACATTCAAAGAATTCCGTAAACTGCTACACCAGGAAGAGGGCTGTTCACTGAAATTGTGCAAACAAAAACGCCAGCTTTCGCACCTGCGCCCATTGAGACTCAAAATATATGCCCATTGAGACTCAAAATATTCGGACGAAATTTAATTTATTTTCTGTATACATGTTGTAATGGTTTGTCCTTTGTGATTTTCTTAGTTTCATATTTTAGCCTATCTTTTATTTTTGCATTAATCACCCAGTAAAATATTGAAATCTAAACAGGTTCTAATTTCTGATCTACAGCCGATTCTTTTTATGTGGAGTTTCAACTATTTGCAATAGGTTCTTTACGACACACCGAAAAAAGTTTAATTTTTGTTTTTTAACAAAACGAAATATATTTAAAATTTAAAATGTGTTTTTCCACTCTACAAAATATAAAACTAGTATTTATTTTCAACTACAATATAAAAAACTACAATAAAAAAAAACCGAACAAGAGATTATTGTTAAATATCAAAGTATAAAATGAAAAGTTGAAAAAAGTACTAATTTTTCTTCAACTTTTGTATTAACCTTTAACTACGGACGTGGTGGTAAATTTGACACCATTTACTTGTGTTGTTTATGTTAACAAATTTCACCTCCGTAGTTAAAGGTTAATCTCAAAAAATTTTGAATATTTCTAAAAATAAATTCTAGTGGTACAATGCAGCAAACCCGTATAATTTGCAGTATCAACAAAACCGCTAAGTTGTGGTACAAAACAAGGTGTTACAAAAAACGGCACAGTCTCTACATTATAACAATTAAAAAACAGCACTTAAAAACAGTAAAATAATTGCGGTTTTCAAAAAAAAAAAAAAAAACGTTTCAAGTGTAGCAAATTTACTAAAAAAAGCATCCGCGGTTTACATCCTGTATATAAATAAATATATAAAACTGTAACTGTTTTTTGGATTTTTTTTATATTTGCAAATTTTTCATACAAAAGTTTTTGAGCTAAAATTACCGAGGTCAAAAGCGGTAGTAATATATATGGCTCAAATTTGATTCAAAAATCTTTAAATCAAGTCCGCTATTATGTAAATCTCACAATTTGTTAAATATTTTATATGGAATGTATTTAGAAATTTTACTATATTGAATTATGGGGGCATCCTGGAATAACATTTTCTTAACTAATCGCGTATTTTTCATATGGCGCGCATATAAAATAACTTTTTTAATTTTGTATTTGCTCGTTTGTCTTGGATATACATTTGTTTAGGTCGATAGTTAATTTAGCGATGAAGTTCGCAAAAACCGCAAAGACAAGATAAAGCGCGAAAAGGCGGCAAAATTTTAAGTTTGGTGAATTAATCCAATTTACAACATAAATATTACTACAGGTATTGTCCTTGGTAATTTTTATTCGTAAAAAATATATAGTGTATAAACCGCGGATAAGTTTTAAGGCAAATTTGTTATACCAAAACGCGTTTTGTTTCGTATTACGACATTATTTCGCAGTTTTATAAATGCAGGGTTTCAATTAAAAAATTTATTGAATCAATTAATATTTTAATTGATTTTGCACCTATCACGGCAATTATACTATCAATTAAACCTTTTATTAAAATTAAGAAGGAAAAAAAAGTTATAAATAACTTCACAAAAAAAAAAAATACGATACTCACAAAAAAAGTATGTGATCTATACGTTGGTATGTGTGTTTGTTGCAATGCTGAGTCTGTTTGTGTGTGTGCTTGTTTTGCTTGTTAACTTCAAATGTATTTAGTATTTTATACTGAAAATTTTCTATTTATGCATACAGTGTATGAAAAAATAATATGATAATTGCGTCTAAAACAAAATAAGTATTTATATATTTAAAAGTCAATTAAAATATTAATTGATTCAATTAAATATTTGTTTAGAAACAAATTAAATTCAAATCAAATCTTTAATTAGATATTTTAAGTTGATAATTTTTTCTGTGTAGGCACTGTTCCCTTTTCTGTGGTATCTATATCTTATACCATAATTTACGGTTTCGCCGCATTGTACATCGTGGAAGGATTTACCCCTCAGTATATTCATGTTTTTGTACAAGTTTTTTCATTAACACTCTCGAAATTCTTTCCGACTTTAGAAATACCAGAAATACTATAAATTTTTTGATAAAAAAGATACGAACTGTACTTCGTAATTTTTATTTTTTCAACTTTTCTAAAATATAAATCACTTTCAAAAACAAAACAATAATTTGAACACAAATGTGTTATTTTTTTTTTTGTGGAAACAATTAAAAATGTTCATTTTAAAATGTTTAAAATCGGGTGTCTGTTCTTTACCTCCAAACAAGAATAGGTTGCCTTAGAACTAGTTATAGAACCAGTTGTAGAACTAGTTATAAAACTGGATCTGATATTGTGATATCGACTCCCATTAAGATGTTCTAGAACCAGTTCCATTTTTTCCATGTTTTAGAACAGGTTCAAAGGTAATATGTTCTAAAAAATTTTGATGGGCTAAACAAAAATTTCTTTAAAATTAATTATATTTTTAAATCTGTTTTTTTTATATACATTATTTTTCGCTTATAGCCACATCTCTTAGTTGCACACAAATTGTGGACTATATCGCTAATGTGACTATATGTCTAATTTTTATATATGCCATTTTGTTGCATATTAACGACTTCGGATAAAGTCATCATTTAATGTGACTTCATTAAATTTGGAATTTCACATTTTCAAATCGGAATATCTCGGAAACTATTGGAGGTAACCCACACATGTAACATGTTTTTTGTTCATCTTTACAAGATTGTGAATTTATATTTCCTCTTGCCAACCTCTAAAGAATATAACAACAAAACGTTGATTTTATGACAAGATATGACCAAAAAAGCTATGGAGTGGCGACATGCAAACCTTTCCAATAGTTTTAGCAAAAATGCTTACTAATTTTTTTCTATTTACGAACTAGGATTTCAGTCTATCGGTCTAGACATCCTCAACAAATGAGCAAATCTATGGGAATGAAAAAAAGTCTACCTTTAACGTCTTTTCAAAAACATTTGGTCAGAAATTTTATGTTTTATTTTTATGTAATTTATGACTACATGTGAGAAAGAAAATTTAACATAAATTATCATTATCAAATCGAACTCATAACAGCACAAAAGCAGTAGATTTGAACAACTTGTAATGCAACAATTTTATAATTAAATTAAAGTTTGAAATAAACTTGTATAATTTTCAAAAAATAAGAACAATAAAAATTTAAATTATTATTTTTCCAAAAAAAACTTTAATGTTTCGTTATAAATATATAATTCTATACATACAGTTCATCCTATAAAGCAAAGAAATTTGTCTATACTTTAATACAAAAAAAACAAAAAAAAAAAACTTAAATTTTATCAATGCATCTTTTAATATGTTTTAACATCTTAAAAAGAAGTTAAAGAAAACCTTTTAACTTTTATTCATTGTTTTCCAAAAAAAAAAAAAAAACTCCATCTCAAAAGAAAAAAACACACAAAAAACAAACACATACAAAACTCTACTCCAACAATCTTTCAACCTCTTTTCTTCTTATACTAGACTATTTGCTTCGTTCTTTTAAAAACTATGGCAAAAGTATGAAAAGAAACAGAAAAGAAAAAGTTCTTTTTACAACTTTACTTTAATAAAACTAAAACATTTTTTTTTTCTTCTTACATGAGTGTTAGGGTGTTCCTTAGAAATAGAATTGTCATTACACCACAACAGTTTTATTGCCATGGTTCCAAATGGAAGAAATGGATTTTTTTTTTGTTGGAAATCGTTAGCCAGTGCCGAAATTAGAACAAAAATTACCCACTTTAAAAAAAAGTTGATTTTTATTAAAAATTTTCAAAATTCATAATATTGAAAAATTTAATTTAATTTTTTGTTTTATTTATTCCTTTCATATACGCGGGCAGGAAAAGGATTTTTGGGGGCTAAGTTAGACTGTTTTTACAAAATTTTCTTTTATTTCTTATATTTTTGAATTAAAAAAAATCATTTTGGGGTAGGAAATGTTCCATTTTCCTTCCCTCTGGGTCCAAGCCAGCATATACAAGAACTCAAAAGTCTTCAAATATAGAATTCTGAACTCAGCATGATTTTGTAAAAATTTGTAAAAAAATTTAAATTTTTTCATCAAAGTTTGCATAATTTTTCAAAAAAGTGTTACTTTAATTTATTCAGACTATAATTATCTTTACTAGGCAGAAACTAGTCTAGTTTGATGTAAATTATTAGTGTTTATAATTTTTAGAGAAAAACTTTTATTCTTTTTCTAACCCTAAACCTTTCTAAACTTTTATTTTTGCTCAAAAAAATAAAAGTCAAAAAATAACTTTTGTTTTTGCTCAAGAAAATAAAAGTCAAAAAACAACTATTAATCTATGACGAGCTTTTAACCTCTGCATATTTACAAAAACAAAGTGAATCAAACATATTAAATAGGTTGATACCGGTATTTCGATCTGGCTAAAGATCTCATCAGAACCCGAAGTCTTACCAAAGATTATTAATCATCAATTTTGCTTAATTGTTCTTGTTTTCTTAGTAATCAAACGCATGGCTAGGGTCTTTTCCTAACAAGCATCATGACGTTACTAAACTTTGACGGCAAAAGATGTTCTATTTATATAAAAAAGACCTCAAACTTGAAGATTTGATTTAATTTATTAGAGAACATAATAAAAATTTAATTTTTGCAATGAAAATAAAAATTATTCAAGTTCGAGGAAATACTCCATATTTCTTTATTAATATATTGTCCTAACAAATAATCTATAGAATTTCTGTTTAAAAATTTTTTAATTGACCACTTTCAGTAATGTGTTGATAGGTCTATTTCGGCAATTTTCTAGGTTCCCATCATCAGAACACGGTTTTGAAAGAAGTGACAATCCCATGTAAAACATCAAGCATTCATACAAACTAGTTTACTCACTAAACGAGAACTAATATATAAGAAGTTAAAGATTATCACCATTGATCAAAAATAAATTGAGAACTTGCACGTTATGTGCAAGGTCTACCTTTGTTAGATATTCAATACACTTTTTTTGTACATTCGATTTTCTCCATTTAGAATCGTTGGCAAAAAAGTGTGGGTGTAATGAACGAAAATCGATAAATCGTTTTATTAAGGGACATTCTAATGAGTATTCTTAAGTTTTTGTTGTTGTTATTTTGTAGTTGAGTACTTGCATATAAACAGCGAGAATCTTGGGAGAAATATCTGGGGGGGATTGTAAGCAAGAACCTCTAGCAACATCATTTATATTGCCAGTTTCAACAAGAATATAAGACAATAGTCTTATACACATCTACTAACAAACAACTTTAGTTTCAAAATTCTTTCTAGAATTTGGATAAGTGTGTGTGTGTGTGTATTATGCTACTGCTTCTGACTTTGCCAAGATGTTACAATATTGAGTTAATTGTTTGAAATAAGTGCCGATGGTAAAAACTCCAGTTTTATATACATTATATACAATATAAAATGAGCTGTTGTATTTCTTTTTTTCTTCTGTTATTGTAATCATTGTTGTTGTTTGTAGTGGTATGATTTGGTAACAAAAGGACATTCAAAGCCAAAAAAACATACAAAGTTTATGTTTGAAATTCAATAACGTAAAAAAATTGAATGAATAACAACTAAAAACAGGGAATAAAGTCATCAAAAAAAGTTATAGGAGTTGCTAACACTGACCTAACTTTTCTTCTACATAGTTGGGCTGCTTATTACTTTGACATATTGAAATTGTAGTCCAAAAATGGTTTGGACAGTAATTTATACAAATTAATATTGATTATTTCAAATGAATTGTTTTTCTTTAAATAAAAGATAATAATGGTGAAAAATATAGTTGAAGAATTAATATATATATTTTATGACACGTTTCATTGATTTAATGAAAATTGTTTAATCTACCCGATCAAAAAAAAAATTATGCCTCAAATACACAATCAGATCTTATTTGATATACATCTGAATTTATTCTTATCCAAGTTTATCTCAAAATTGGGGTATCCAGTAATATCCGATAGATCCCTCAAATATATTATGTGATTTAATTAGATCAAAATTGATCTTAAAATTGGGCGATCTAATAATATTTAATTTAAGATCCTGATAGATTCCAAAATATCCCATGCAATTAATTTTGATATATTCAATCCAAAAGGATTAGTAATTTTTGGTGGATCGCATAAATATTTTGAGATTAAATTGGATGTACTTAAATCTCATGACATATATAATTTTAAATAAAATAAAAAAAAAATAAAAAAATTTAAACAAACATAATTTAGACATCTGGAGCATATATTATTATGTATGGGGTTATATACAACAATCTCTAATTAGATCTTATACACATAGAAAATATTAATCATGGTGGACCATATATAATCATATCTCAAACTAAATTGATAATCTTATGTCATATATGGAATCTTACAGTACTATATCTCACATTATTTAATGTCATATATAAATATATCTTAAATTGTATGATGCATATGTCACCATATATAAGCATATCTTAGATCAAGCAAAAAAATATTTTTTATAAGACATATTACATTATTATATCTTAAATTACATAGCTTATATTACACCATATGTGATTACATATTATGTTATATATGATAATGTGTTGTTATATATGAAAATATGTCAAATATCTAATTTTATAAATGTCAAAATTTAAAAATATATCGTTATATGTGTTATTATATTACTACATAAGAAAGATATGTCTAATAATATATGGCTATGCATGATATCATGTATAATCACATGTTATAATACATTTAAAGATGAAAAAACACTAGACCATATATAATTTTTTTTACTCTTGTATTTATTGCACACACAAATATTTGTCTACACACCCGAGTAAAAATAGTATTATATAATTTTTCATAATGTGATCCAGTTTTGTACAATTTACCATTTAGATGTTTTCATACAAAAATATTGTAATTTTTTATCTCGCTTTTTAACCCCTAAACGTGTCTAAATATGTTTTTCCTCAACAACATAGCCAAATTTTATTTAAATCTGCGTATTATTTATTCTGTATATTTTTGACTTGATTTGTTTTTAATATTTTAATTTGTCGAAATTGGCTTCATATACAGTAGGCGAAACTTTAATAGATGCATTGAAACTTCATAGATTATTGCATGACATCAAAAAATTTAATGAGTTTTTGATTATAAATTCTATAAATTTCGGATTTCAGTGACGTTATTTATTTTTCGATGTATGGTACAAATTTTTCAGCAAAATGAGTTTAAGTTTTGACGGTTCTTCATGCAGTTTCAAATGTAATCAATCAATATAAGGACAAGACCAGTGGTAACATTTTTTGTACATATTTTATACGTAAAGCTTTAAATTAAAACCGCTGTTAAGCGTTATCTTCTAATATGTTCGGTTTTCGAGAATTCGATCGTAATCAATCCACCCAATCAAATGTTGTTGTTTAAGAGGTTGTTTAAGAGGTTTACTAGCTTGAGATTTTTTTTTTTCCTATTTCAATAGTTTAAACTTTTTGCTATGAAAACGTTCGACGAAAAAACGCAGCAATAAAAACGTTATAGCTTGTTAAACAAACTAATTGCACTATATTTTACATGAGTAATATTTACTTTACATGGTTTTTTCTAAAAACAAGATTTGAAAATCGCTTGCCACTGTGCATCGATTTTCAACGTTTTTTTTTTTTGTTTTGTAAAGGACTCAAAAATTAAGTCATTAACGTAGAGACCTTGATAAATGTTTGCCTAGTACTTTTATTTAAAAATAAAATAAAATGTTTTTTTTTCGTTGGGTGTATTTTTAACTTTTGAGTTTACCCTGGTACAATTTTAATGCAAATCAAAAATTTAAAAATCCGGCTATATTAGAGACTAAAGAATTTATCAGTGTGCGGAACAAAATAATGTTTTCTTCATATGAGTAGCCATGGCATCCTATTTTGTATTAAAAAAAAACTGACTATAATAAAATTGTTTCCAAGGTTGCCATGGTAGTCCGAATTCTAAATTGTAATTTTTAGAATAATATCTAATATTGCTTATTTTGATTGCAAAAATTTTTTTTAAATAAACCATTTATTTATTTTTTTGATAATTGCTTAAATATTATCGTTTTTATTGATTTCTAAAGCTAGTAAACGCCTTAAGCAGTTGTATTTCAGTAAGAATCAAGTTATTTTATGAAGGCATTTGTAATGTAAAATTCGCTATTTTTCAAAATTTAACATAGCAGCATAATTTTTCAGGATGATACCAAAGTCTAACTTTTAGTGTGATATGCTAATGCTTTTCAAAAGAATGTGTCGACATTTTCAGGCAAAAATGTTTATATTTCCAAAAGTTTTCCAAACAAAAACTTCCGTTTTAGTACATGTTTGTCACAAAGTTTTGGTTAGACATCATTTTGAATATATTAATGTTTCTGGCTAATTTTTTGCCTAACTTAATATAAATATATTTAGTCCAGGGCGCCCCGGTAGGCTAGTTGGTAGCGTGCTGGCTTATCAGTGCGGGGGTCGTGGGTTCGATTCCCACCAGAGGCACTGGTATGTTTTCGCTACAATGCGCAGAAGGTAGTACTAGCTAGTGGTCGGTTAGGGTAATACTATATAATTTGTAATTATATGATTATTAATTAATAAAATGAAAATATTTGGTCCAATTTTCTTAAAATGTGAAAAAAATTTTTTTCTTCAATTTTCTTTAGGAAAAGTAGTTTTTTCCAACTTTTGGTGCATAAATGTGCAGCAAATTCGCGAAAATGTTTATTTTGAATGATATTCCTCAGTTCAACTATCCTTTAGTAAACATTATTTTTCAGTCTAGTGACATGTGTGGTGTACAATTTGGTGTTTAGCTTGAAAGTTCCACATTTATAGTTAAAATTCTTAAAAAAAATATTTTTTTTTGGTGTTTGTATAATAGCGTCATATAATGGCAATCGCAATGAATTTTATAACAATTAATTACTGGAGATTTTAAAAGAAAGAAGACGAAAACATTTTTATTTAAAAACTTAACGGAGGCAATGGATATGCCAGACTGCCGCAGTTTCGTCCCCTCCAAGGACTCGTCAGTGTTTAATTTATTTATCAATTGTACAAAGTATTTGCAATTGTTAAATTGCTCTATATTTATTTTTTTTTACTTTATGTCGTAGTGAGTTTCAAACCCACAGTCATAAAACAGACTATGACTAGTAGCATAACCTCTTAGTGAGTTGATCCATGGTCGACACATCGATGAGTATGGTTGAGTGGAGTTATGTCAATCACAGTATTCAAAATATATTGTTTTAATCTGAAGGGACAGAGTTCCCAAATACGAATGAAGAATTTATTTTTCAACTAGAATGCTTGCTCTTTTAGAGATAGAGTTGCCGCTGGGCAAATTTCTTTTATTCCCGAGAGTTTACTATACTATTAACTACTTTAATTTTTCTCCAACTCCTTAAACAATGTCATTAAAAGTTAAGAGAAGTTTTTATTTAAATTTTCCTCAAAATTTTTAATTTGATTATAAAAAGTATCGTCAAATGAGGTTCATGTATTGAGTAATCTCCTTCAATGATAAATTTTATATAAAACGACCAAATATTTATTGTAAATATGTAGTCTATAAAGTTAACATGCGTCCTTTTAAAGTTCCCCGACTGTACAAGTTTATTATTAATTTTTATAACTTACGCAATATTTAAAATACATTTTTAATTGGATATACATACCTAAAATGAAAAGAAAGAGAAAATAAATGTGTTAATAATGTTGATTTATAAAATATCTTAATCATAATATATTGTAATTCTTAAGAAAAATTCAAATTAACACCCGGGTAAAATTTTTAATATGGAGTCTAATAAATTTATATCTCATTTGATAAGTTCCCATATATAAGCACATATCTATTTTGATATTATTATCTTATAATCAAATTAGATATAATTTGATACAATTCAATCCGAGATTTGTCCTTATCCGGGACATTGAATTATATCTAATTAAATATAAATATATCTGATTTTATAAAATTTTAGCCGATAGTAGGTATGCTTTTAGTTACTTGAAGTTATGCTTAAAGGATTTAAAGTTTAAAATTTAAATTTCTAGAAATCAACAATTTTAAAGAACAACATTTTTTTAAATGAAGCAACGAAATTATTAAAAATTATCTAGAACAAACTTAGTATTTCAAAAATATATAATTAAGTGGTGTTTTACTATAAAATGCACACATTTTTTATTTGAAATTGTATGAAATAAATCACTTTCAAATAATTTCGTATGTTTATATGTGAAGCCATATCACTCATTTACTTCAAGACTGTCATAAGTCAAAAAATACGATTTTTGAGTTAATGATACAGATTTATTAGCTATATCATGCTTTATATTGTGTAAAATTTCATATTAATATCATGTATACTTTTCGAGATAGAGTATAATATATTTTATTTTTTCCGTAAAGTGGATGCAAAGAGTACATACTTCATAGAGAAACTGTGCTACTTGCAGATTTATTAATTATATCATGCTTTATATTGTGTAAAAATTTCATATAGAGAGTATATACTTCATAGAGAAACTGTACTACTTAAGGGTCTCTCGATAATTAGCGAATTCGCATACAACTCTCACTAAGAGAAAATACAATAAAACCCCCTATTTCAAAAAAAAAAACGTGAGCTAATAAATAGAGAAAGTTTCGAGCGAGGCAGATATGGATTGAAAATTTTAAACTCGTTTTCTTCAAAATCGTGATTTTTTGAGTTATGTCAGTCTTGCAGTAAGTGAGCGATATGTAAGAAAATATTAATTTGCGTATAACTTAATTAGATATTGAACTTTACCACAATATGTATGGGATTATATATAATGCAATATAAAATTATAAGGAAAATATGTTCAGTATGGCGTCACATATGGTTTCAAAAGACTTAGCATTGGACCATATATAATCATACCATATATAATCATATATGCAGTGAATATATTTGGAT
This sequence comes from Delia radicum, assembly GCA_021234595.1. NCBI lineage: Eukaryota > Metazoa > Arthropoda > Insecta > Diptera > Anthomyiidae > Delia > Delia radicum. The sequence continues at coordinate 26,110,990 of CM037853.1, forward strand.
AATTTTTATATGGCTTATGTAGTTATATATGGAGTAAGATATGGACACATATAATACGAGTAATATCAAATAGCGTATAAAAAATTATCTCTATAAAAATGATCCGATGTATTTGTATATAATGATAGGCTGAATTTCAGTTTATGGGGGACACCCCTAGAGAAAAAATCTGAATATACCATCCCCTTCAGAATGTTCCCAGGAGTACGAAAATCATAACGAATAAGGGGGCTCACGCCCCCTATGGGCGTGGCAGTCGAAAAACGACCCGGCCCACCTACGTAGACAATATGGGTATCAAATGAAAGCTAATATCTCCACGATTCCAAAAATAGCCGATACGGCCATTTTTGTTAAATAGGGGCGGGGGTGAAAAACGACCCATGACACCTACTTAGGCAATATTGGTATCAAATGAAAGGAAATGTCTTCACGATTCCGAAAATACCCGTAGTTGCCAGATCGTCCAGAATTTGAGGAAGATATGTTAATTTTTATAAAATGGGGGAAGGACTTTTTTTGTTTATTTCTTTTTAGCTCGGCCAGAGGCCGAGCACTCGAGATCCCCGCCGTCTAGAATTAAGACATACTGGAGTTAAAAACCCCTAAGCCCGGCCGTAGGCCGGTCACGCAGAAAAACTTTACTAAGCGAAGCCAGTATAACAAATTTTCATTAACCAATCAGAAGAAAAAAATTTCCCCCACCCCAAATTTTGCCAAAATGGTCATATCGGCTACAAAAATCGCCCGATCTGGCAACTACGGCTATTTTTGGAATCGTGAAGACATTAGCTTTCATTTGATACCCATATTGTCTACGTAGGTGGGCCGGGTCGTTTTTCGACTGCCACGCCCATAATGGGCGTGAGCCCCCTTATTCATTATGATTTTCGCACACCTGGGGTCATTTAAGGGGGCGTGGCATTTTTTTTTTTTTTCCAGGGGTGTCCCCCATAAACTGAAATTTTGCCTAATGATATTAACCGTAATATAACTGCATTTCAAGTCAGATATAACTGAATCATATTATATTTAGATGAGTAGATATAACTATTTTTGACCGGGTATTTAAAATTTATTTCTTGAGATATTTGAAAATAAAAATTTCTTGGAAATGATTTGGTAAAATACATCAATATTTACTTATAATCTATCACATTGAAGGACATAACTTGACTCTTCATAAGCCACATTTCTTTTCTAACTTAAGATAAGGCTCCCAGGTGAAAATGTTTATATATTGTCATATATGGCCACATATATGAGTTCACATATGAATGCATATATGTTCGGATCCGAAATTTTAGGGTATATGGACATATATGGTCATATATAGGCATATATGGTCATATATTATTACTTTTCCTACATGCTCGTATAAAAATGGCTACTTTTTAAGTTTTAATTAAAAATATTGTCTTTTTGAAATGTTTTTATTAATACTTCTAAGAACATGTTACCGATAAATTCATACATTTAGAAATTCAAAATGCATCAATAAATAGTTCAAAGCGAAATATTTTAAGAAAATACATTTTGGTTAAGAATTTAAGAAAAATTAATAACAGTATGGCTAATGGAAAACCAACGTGTTCCAAAAAGAAATAAAATTCGATGATTAAGAAAATGATGATGGCCACGATAACAATAATAATGAAGTCAACCGACAAAAGGAGTCTTTTGGTAAGAATTCTTATATATTTAAAAAAAAAAAAAAAAATTAACTAAAATGCTTGTTTGATAGTTACAAAGGTACCACAAAAGACATTGGAAAGGTGGGAACTAAATATTAGCTTGTTGATTCCGATGATGACAATTCATGGTCGATGGTGATGAAGAGATTGATAGTGATGACAATTCGGATACAAATTGAGATGAATGTTTAGATGAATATGAATATTCAGATTCTGATAGTGATAATTATGATGGAGAGACAAAGTAAGCTTCTGAGACGAAGTTAAGTACTACTAACGTGACCAATTGTTTTTGACAAAAAGCAGGGACTCGGCAGACAAAAAATCGTTGTTTTGGTGCAAAAAGTGCACTAAGAGAAAACATATGATAGTTTTAAGAGCATCATGTTATGATAACCATACTAATAGCCATATCATGATCATGGCAATTATAGTATGATCGTAGCAATCATATTTTGATTACCGGCAGCGATTTCGTTTTCCTGTAGGATCATAATATGATTGCCATGATCATAATATGGTTGTAAAGATGGTTATCATAACATGATGCTCTTATTATATGCTGCTCAATCATATTTTTTCTCTGCGTATGGTATTTTTAAAACTTATTGTCTTAATTGTTGTATTTAAATAAATTCGTAATTTTTTAGTTTGAATCGCTCAAATATTACTTCAAAAATTTATATTTTCTTTTAATTATAAAAAAAAATCACTTTTGGCACAACAAATAGATACATTTTAGACTTCGACTCGAATTTCGAATTCTACCACTGGCTTTAAAACTTAATTTCTGTCAAAAACTCCAAAACTTATAATATGTTGAACGTTTTTAAAGCATTTTTTTTTTTTTAATTCTATTGAGAAAAAATTATATTGAAATTCGGGATAGGCCCGTCAAAAGCGGGATGATAAGTCATGTTAGGTACTACCAATTCAGAACTAAGCACATCATATGTGATTGATATTTCTTTAGATTCAAGTGAGATATCTCATATCATCTTAAACATCATTCATGCCTTGTATGCAAATAGTAAAATAAGTGTAAAGTGGTCTATATTATAATAAAAATCATAAAACACGTTTATCATATTAACTCATTATCTACTATCGTCTTTATAAATTATGGAAACTTTAAAATCTATTTTCTTTTAAATATTTTTGTGGGGAATTCGCACAGCGGCGAGAAGGGGTTAAAAATAAAAAAACTCGTCCTTAAATATAGTCATATCTGATAAAAAATTAAATCTTATTGCCCATATATGGAATATATGAATTCATATATGGATATATATGGTATATATGAATAATTAACCAATATATGCAATATATTATCATATATGATGTCATTCATATCCATATATGATATTTTCCTTTGCATGTTTTTACCCATATATGATTCCATACATATATGTACATTAGGGTGGGGTGAATTTTTTTTTTCAAATTTTGATTCTCCTGTACTATGAATCGATGCTATATAGTCTTAAACATACTGAAAAAAAAATTTAGCTCACTAGGTCAAGGTCTTGAGGTGGCGCAGAGGACTTTCATTTTTTGAATTCGACTATTTATTGAAATAAAAGTAATTTGGTTTAAAATTGTTTTATATAAAGTTAATTCAAATTGTTTCAGTCTTTTATTTACTAACATAAGTACATTTAATATAAATACCCAATGCGCACAAAAACGGATGCGGATCCGTTACGGACCCGTTCCGGATCCTTAATAGAGTTAAAAAACGGAATCAGTGGGTTAGGCCATTAATTTATTTTTTTGTAAACAAACTTTTTTTAATATTCTATAAATTGTTTTTTATGTTTTTAATGTATTTTACTTTTATATGTTAATTTTAAATGAACTGACTGAATTGTTTTTACTTTACTATCAAATGACTGTGAATTTAATAATAATAATAAAAAAAAATTAAAACAAAAAATTCATCACAATATTAAATATTTTTTATTAAAACCACGCAGTGGATTCCGTTTTATTAAAATACACGGGTCCGCAACGGATCCTAATATGATGTCCGTAACGAGTCCGTAACGGTTCCAAAAAACGGACATAAAATCCGTTTTTGGATCCGTTTTTTTAAAGAATTTCTCCCGCTTGCGGATCCAAAACTGATGCGTAACGGATTCCGCTACGGATCCGTTTTATGAAAGCAAACGGGTCCGTAACGGATCCTAATATGACGTCCGTAACGAGTCCATAACGGATCCAAAAACGGACATAAAATCCATAAAATTTTTGAATCCGTTTTTTCGAGAGGAATTTCTCCCGCTTGCGGATCCGTAACGGATCAGTAACGGATTCCGTTACGGATCCGTTTTATGAAAACAAACGGGTCCGTAACGGATCCTAATATGATGTCCGTAACGAGTCCGTAACGGATCCAAAAAACGGACATAAAATCCGTTTTTGAATCCGTTTTTTTCGAGAGGAATTTCTCCCGCTTGCGGATCCGTAACGGATCAGTAACGGATTCCGTTACGGATAGAAAATACGAAGATGCGGATCCGTTACGGATCCGAAACGGATCCGTTTGGCACACTGGGTAAGTATTATTAAACAAAAAAAAAAAATTAAGTTTGAAAAAATTGAGATTTGGTCTCAAAAAATGGTATATCCTGTCTTGCTTTTAGTCTGGAGCGAATGAAACCATCTCTTGCTTCTGATCCACATACAGAAATTGAAGATTCAGTGACGAGCTTGACACACCTTTCTACTGCTTGAGTATGGCAAGGAAACTTTTCAAATTCAAGGAAGTTATTTTCCGAAGAGATCAACTTTAAAATTTCTGTGTCAGTATATTTCATGGTCATTGGATGTTCTGTTACTTTCAAATTCACCCAGTCTATCAAATCATAGTAATTTGTCGAATTTATTTAAAGCTCTGGAAGACAGAATTCGCGAACCTTCTCTGTGGTAGTTCCTTTTCTGACTTCTAACACTCTTCGAAGAGCCAATTCTCTTATTTGTGACGCATCATCTTGTAGCATAGCCAACAACATATTTTCTGGGTGTGCGAAATATGCATTTCTTTGTATAGTTTTTAAAACAATACTTTTAAGGTCATCTCTTAAATATAAACTTCTTTTAATAGTTTTTAAAACAATACTTTAAAGGTCATCTCTTAAATATAAACTTCTTTTAACAGTGTTGAAAACATGAACTGGACCGTGTGACTTTATGTCAAACCATGTTGGTGCATACACTTTCATAATAGAAAGTGCTAGTTGCGTTAGGTTATCTGGTGGTTTAGCAGTACCAATATACAAACGAAGAATCCTATTGGCGCAAGTTAACCATCTAGAGTGTGCTAATTTTCATGGGTCTCTACTAGCTAAACTTGGTGATACTAAGCCAGCCGAAATGGCGGAACATATTTCATATAGGTATTTCTGATCAGTGCTTAACAAATTAATATTAACATCCGGCAATTCTGTGGGAATCGCTTCGAAAGCTTCTGGCTTAAAATCAAGGCAATTGACGAGTTTTTTTCCCTATAACACCAGAAAAGCTATTAGGACCTGTGGTCGTTCCATCGAGACTTAAAAACAAATGGCGCAGTGGTAATTCATTTGCGTGCAATAAACACACAAACCATTGTAAAGGTCGTTTCAAATGTTTTTCTAGTAACGCAATAACTCCATTTTTATGTCCGGTATCGACAGCCGTTCCATCACATCCGATTGCCACCAAAGATGAATGAAATTTAAACTTTTCTTCCATAAAGCCAACAATATTCTTCTGAATAGTAGCTGTTTTTCCTGAATCTATCGACAAATGGCCTATATACTCAGAATTTGGCTCAGATATCATAGAGATATGTTCTTGAGTAATAGTCTTCCGATGTGTACCATTTTCATTAGTAGTCATAACTAAAGTTTTGTCTTTACGACCATCAAAATAAATAGAAGTCAGAATTTTTTCGCAACCAATAGAGTTCAGCTCTTTGCGCACTTTTTTTCTCTCTCGACGTATTTTACTTCGGTCTATTACGCTTGATGAGTTTTCGGCACCTATAACGTTTAAATCAAGCATTGCTGCGTTAACAATAAATGCTGCAGATCGATCTGAAAGTCCGGTCCTGTCACATGCTAAAGCAAGATTTTGCAACTTATGTCTCATCTGTTTATTTTCTTTTGGTTTTTCTTCTTTTTGAGATTTTCTTGTACTTTCATTCAGGTAAATATCATCTTCCTCCGATTCTGACGGTCCGCTTGAAGAACTGCTGGATGACCAATGCACTACTGGCATAGATGAAGAAGCACTTGTAGCAATGTTTTTTATCCACAAACTCGTAATACTTTCGTTTTCTAACTTCATTACGTTGTAAAGATTTTGTTGTCACCCTATCCACACAACCAATATACATTTTACGCTCATTTCGTTGGTCCTTTAAAAAGTTTACCTCAGCAACAGGTACTTTAATAATACATTTACACACTTTTCTGGATGCACACTTACATGTTGCGATGTCAAATAACTTTTTTTGGGAATCCTTGAAAAAATGTTGCTTCTTGGCGTCACTGCGCAACTTCTTCATACTCTTGTACTTGTGGTAATACGAAACCAATCTTGCTACAACTTGTTGATGACTAATCGTTGGAATCGATGCCTTTTTCCATATTTGTTCGATATCAGTAGAAATTATTTCACATATATATATTACACAGGTCAACAGCAAAAAAAGGCTTGACTAACCACTATATAGATTTGATGCATCATGGCTGCCTAAGTACAAAAATGGTAAAATTTTTCAATTCTATGGATAATTTTTTTTTAAAAAATTTTTTTTTAAAATTGACAATATTTTGAGCCATTTCTCCACTTATGTTGTCATAACTCAAAAACAACTAGTCCGATTTTGTCAAATTAAATTTACAAAAATTAAGGTTTACAATATCTTTAAAGAACTGTACAAATTTTTTTAATGCGATCAATAGTTTCAAAGTTATGAAACAAATTGTTAGCAAAAAAAAAAAAAAATGCTAAAAAAAAAAAAAAATTTGAAAAACAAAAATCTGGAAAAAATCGAAAACTGCAAAAAATATTACTTTTTATTTTTTTGTAGTAAAGCTACATATCATGCGAATTAAACTAGATATGGATCATAAAAATCGATGCATGCTTTACATTTTTATTTACAATTAATTGAAGGTATCGCATATTTACAAGCACTGTAGAAAATTGTACCTACATAATGAAAATGCAGAACATAAAAACTCAGGTGCATTTTACGACACGCATTTTGGCAAAACCCCTTTGGGAAAAACCTCTATGACATTTTTATGATTCTAATAATTAAAAAAAAAATAAGTAATAAACAAAAGATTGTTTAATTTTTACGATTGCGGTAGGATAGTAATAAAACGCTCATAAATGTGCTGAAGTGCTCTTATTTTCCGTTAGCTACCTGTAACGGATAATTTTTTTTTTTTCATAAAAGTCCTTAATGTTTTTTAGGATTCTTGGGAATAATAAAAAATTTGCAGCACACACAAACTGTATCCACACAAAGGGTTATCCCAAATTATAGTATCAGTATTTATAAGATCTCCTTGACCCTTTTTATTTCATTCAAGAAGTGTTTGCGATAACGCAAACATCATTTAATACCTACACAAAAATTAGAGTCATACAGCTTAGAAGTTAAAAACAATTTTCAAATATTAATAAAAATGAGCCAGAAAGCCAGAACATTTTCATGTAAAAACGATCCAGATTTATTTTGTTATGTGTGCGGCCAATATATCACCGGGAAAAAACGGAAGTGGTTCTTAACTTCATTGCAAAAGTCATATCAAGATTGCTATAATATCTATCCGCACAATTTGAACCAGCATTGGACACCGAGTACTATATGCATTCCATGTCGATTGAATTTATCTATGAAGTCTTCTAACGTAAAGTAAGTATAAATTAATAGATTTGGAATATTTTATAATTACAATATTTCTTAATTAAAATTTGAATTCTTCATATTCCTGATTTCAATTTTTTTTTTCATTTTACAGACGACACTTGGAAATTTTGAAGCCTATGCTATGGAGAGAAACAGCGAACCACGCATCCGAGTGTTATTTTTGTTTAAGTACAAAAAGCATATTTGATGGCCCACAAATTCGCAAATTGGTGAACGATACTGAATTTGGCAGTTCAATGTCAGAAATTGAGAAGAATGCATGGGATTCGTTTGTATGGGTTATTCAAAATTTCTTAGGAAATAACAAGGGTGATGATTACGTTGCGCACGTTGAAGAGATGTTAACTCACTTCCAGAATCTTGGATGCAACATGAGCATCAAATTACACTACCTGCACAGTCACTTAGATCGTTTTCCTGAAAATCTAGGAGACTTGAGTGAAGAACAGGGCGAACGATTCCACCAAGATATCCGGACAATGGAGGAACGATACCAGGGTCGCTGGGATGCACACATGATGGCTGATTTTTGCTGGAGTATTCAGAGTAACACTTCGTTATTCAACAATAGTAGAAAATCGACTAAAAGAAAATTTCAGAGTTTGTAGTTTATAATACATATTTATTTATTTTCTTGTTTTATTTATTATAATAAATGTGAATAATAAAATATAAATTTTCTACTATTTAATTTATTTATTTATTTACATTTAAGCTCATCCAACACAAATGTCTTTCCGAAGAATAGAATCAGTATATTCTAGGTAGGGTTTTGCCAAAAAATACACGAATGTTACTATGTAATGCATTTTTGATGTGAAAATTTGTACATAGCATGGGGAAAATGTTTTCAAAATTCAATCAATCGAAAGAAGAACATTAACTACTCAATTTTATGTATATCAGACAAAAAACTAAAATTTGGTGAAAATGAGCGAATTCACTTAATTGTGAATAAATTCGAAAAAAATCAATCGATTTTTATGATCGATATCTCATTTTGTTCCTATTACATGTGGCTTTGCGATAAAGCAATAAATCTGAACGATTTTTGCCGTTTTCGATTTTTTATGATTTTTTTTAACCAAAAAAAATTGCTATTTTCACGTAAAAAAAATATTTTTTTCCCTCAATTTTTTATTATAACTCCAAAACTACTGAGCCGATTGAAACGCAATATATTAACGGATTAAAGGCTATGTAAATTTCAGTTTTTCTAAATTTATTTGAATAATATCGGACTAATTTTTTTTTAGTTATCATTAATTATGTGGAGACACGTCTAAAAAAATTTATAATTTTAATTAAAAATTTTTTAAAAAAAAACCTCTCCATAGAATTTCAAAATTGAACCATATTTGTACTACTGGGACCACAATACATCAAAATTGTATAGTGGTTTTCAAAGCCCCTAAAATTTTTTCAAAATTGTTGCCTTGTGTTATTGAAGGATCTTTTGCATTATTCAATTCAAGCAAATCGTTTTTTATCCACAGGTAGTATTTAATAACATCACAATACGTCGGTAGCACGTTGACATTTAATGTAAGTGGTTTAACAAAAACAGGGCAACGCAAATCTTTCCGAGTCTTAGGCATTTTAAAAACTTAGTATTCACCTTTTAAATATTATTATTTTATTTATTAATAAATAACAAAAAGAATTTATCTTTGATTAAACTTTTACTTTGTTTTAAGTTCCTGCTTAACAGGTGACACTTTTACTTCTTTATGAAGAAACTTAAAGTCACAATAGCAAAATAGCATTAGTACAAGGGGATTCCCCGAATTCGTTTTATGCTCACATAAACTTAACTGTTGCTGACACTTTCTACAGTAGTAGGAAACAAGGTTGCCAACTTTTTGGAAATCAAATATGGCTAGATTTCAAAATAGAAATAAATAAATTTATATTAAACAAATTTTACTAAATTTAAAGTGTTTTTTGTACTTCTTATAGAATGTTAATACTTTTACTCCATCAGTCAAGATTTTAAGAGAGTTTGGTTTTTTTTTTATAAATTAGCACATTGTTGTAGTTTTTGTACTACAAATAAAGTGCATATAAAAATTATAAAATTTAAAAAACGCCAAGATAAAAAAATAGCGAGAAATAAAAATAAATGATTAGGAAAAAATGGTTTAAAAACTGCAAAGAAGAATAAAAAATAGCGAAATGTTCAGACTAGATGCAAACTAGCGATTTTTTAATAGCTAGATGAAATAAAATCGCTAGATCTAGCCGGAAAAGATCTAAAATGAGAACTTTGGTGGGAAAAAGAGATTTTTTAATGGTACTTAACTACAACTTAAAAAGTAGTAGTATTACGAGTACCTTGTATATTTTTTTCAAACTTCACTCTTCGTGCGCCACCTCTAAATAAAGTCGTAAAGCTTTGATATTTTGCATGAATTAGGTTGTTCTATAGGGTCATCGATTAACAATACAGGAGATTTAAAAAAATGAAAAAAAAAATATTTGGCCAGTTTCACTCCACCCTAATGTACATATATGCATACATATGGAACTATATATGCTCATACATGATACCATATATGAAAATATATGATAATAAATGAAATTTATCACCTGGGCTTTTTAATGTATTTCTTACTCAAGATAAGCCTGCCTTATCACTTCCCCATCATATAAAAATCTATTAGCATCCTTAAATCAAGTTGCAACAACTTTTCGTTTACAAGGTCGCATCTTATAATCTTACATACCATAAATTTATGAAATCATATGTCTTCAAAAACAACAAATGTCATGTTATTTAAAATAATAAAAATACATTAGATATGTATAAAAAAAATCTATAGGATTGTATAACAAAAACGTGTTTTACTATAATCATTTTTTCCATAGAAATACATTAAATTCCACTTTATTTTCTTAAGAAATCTATCGTACGCAACACACATATTTCAGATTTCAACAAGATTGTTTTTTAATTCAACATAACATTTATAATATTTTATTATAAGACAAAAAAAGAAAAAAAGCGAACATATAAAAATAAATGTAAGTATGTGAAGAAGGAAATATATAGACAGTGAAAGAAATAGATTTGAAGGGTTTTCAGCGAAGAAAAATAAAGCAATTGTTTCACCATCTTCATGTTCTAAAAGTACTTAACTCTTTTTAGGACTGAATTTAAACAGTTGAAGGTTTGTTGGAGAAAGCTTTTTGAGACTTGAAACTTTGGCTAAAGATAAATTAAATGCTGTTTCTGACGCTTTACAGTAAGGGAATGTTCGCATATGTGGCCCGTTCGATAAATATAAAAAAAGAATAATAAACAAGTTTTAAAAATTTTTCCAAGTCAAAGTTTTGCAAACGGTAAGAATTTTATTCACAATTTTAATAAATCTAATTGATTCAATAAAAAAAATAATAAATAAAAAAAAAAATATTGAAAATTTTATTTTCATAATGTTTGCTCATTTCTCAATTCATATAAATCCACCAAAAAATATCCAATTTTCGACCACTACCCAATTTTCAATGTTAGCCAAAATTAGTATGGAAGGTAAGTGTCATACAAATATGTCATCGTACAAGTTTTGGGTTGTTAGTTCGTTCTAACGGTTGTGGAAATAGTGCATTTTAAAATATGAAAAAAAATTTATTAATGTAACAAAAGTAGTCGTATTTAATCGTCCATATCTTTTTAATACTACAAGCTATGTGATTCATTGATAGCTCATTTTAAAGAAATTGTCATGGCTTTAACTAAAAACAAACGCAACAAATATTTTTTGAAGGTAAAATTTATTTTTTTTTTCAAAATCCGCCTTTTAAAACGCTATATTTAAAAAAAGTGTTTTTTTTTTTTTAATTTTCAAAAATATATATGTTATCTGTAATGTATTCCACTATGCCCTTGCCAAATTAATTAGTGGAGCTCTTAGCTAGTTCAAAGAAATAATTCACTTCTTGATGGTAAAATGCATTTTTTTTTTTCAACAAATCCTGCCATACACAAAGAGGCTTTGTTGGGAGTAATATAGGATGTAAAAATATGAAAAAGTACGGTATATTCCATCGCACGTAATGTAATTATAATATCTCACTTCAAGACGTATACCTACAGTGTATACCTCTAAAAAGCTACGACTCTCATCACATCCACAATATCTTTAGACAGAGATGTTTGCATATTTTTTAAGGGGAGACATGATATCGGCCGCTGTTTGAAATCGACTTTTTTATAATTTTGTATTTTAGTAAATATTCTTAAGATTCTAAGAAAAAAAAAATTCATGGAAAAATTCCTACGGGTTCAAAAGTTACAGCCGGATTAGTGAGAGCACATTTTTAATTTTCGCGCTACCTACGTACGGCAGCTGGTATATACTTGTTTTACTTGCTACCTGACTTTTGGTGGACTTTTGGCATATGAAGCTTCAAAAGAAGCCCGAACTGCTAAACGATTGCAAAAAACTGTAAGAAACAGCACAACACAAGATAACGAAGGCATACAGTAGGAAGCAGGCATGGCAGATTGAAGGTAATTTTTTTTTTCTTTGTTCACAAACTTTGAACGCGTTTATCTCGAAACCATGTTTTTCGTACTGGTTGCGGCCCTAGCGGGTTCATTTTTTGACGATTTTTTTTTTTGTTTTTTTGTTTAACTTGATTCGCTATCGTATGACACGAGCTTTTCTTGAATTTTTTTTCGATTTTTTATGAATTTTTAAAACCATTATTTTTTTCGAAAAAACACACTTTTAAATTTGGAACATCACCAAAAATTGAAAAAAAATTTAAAAAAAAGCTCGTGTCTTACGATAACCAATTTTGTTAAGATTTAAAAATGTAATTTTTTTTGCAGATCGGACAATTTTTGCGACTCCGAGCGCTGCAACCACGAGGCCCCGTTTTTTTCTCTGCCGCCAGTTTGGAGCTCTATAAAACCATGTTGGAGTGAAAAATATATTTTTTTGAATTTTTTTTTCTTGTAATTTTTTCAATTCTCTACAATAATAAAAAACATTTTTGTACAAATGTTTGTTTTTGACTGAGTTATGAATTTTTAAAAAAATGTCTGTTTTCTCTGCCGCGAATGTAATGTCCCCCCTTAAAAGAAATTCCCCTAAAATTAAATTATATGTACTAAATAGACTGCAACACATGCAAGTTGGCTGTTTACTTGAATTGTGCAATCATAGCAGCCAGCTTTTTCGCCTGTGTATATTGTGACTCATATTATATATATATACTGTCCTATGGTTACTTAAGAGGAGCAAAGGACTCATACTATTCGGGCGAAATTTATGAATTTTTTTAATGCTTAAATAGGCAATTTACCAATTAGTTAATTGACTAGATTTTTGGCAAATAAGCTAGCCCATTAATCACTTTGTAAGCTATTTATATTGAACTAAAGGGTCCGCCAAATAACTATTTTTTTTTTGAAAATGCTATAGAAAAAAACTACTGAATATTTTCTCAAATTTCTTTTTGAAAGTACAATCCTTCCTATTAATAATGGAAAACGACATCAGTGGTGCTTCTCTTCTTCCAAAATCCGTACGCAATTTTCGCACACATTCTGCAACATTACCATGATTTTCAAAGTAATGTCGCAATATTTCCCAGCGTTGTTCAAGCGTATACACAACCATATTCGTTCAGCGGAAGGATAAAACTAATTATCTGTCAAATCAGACATGAGCTAAGTGTTACCATTCACGAAATAAGCACTAGTTGAAATAAAACGTTAGATGGTGGACCCTTTACTTTAAAAAATCGTTTGTGTGGACTTTGAAAGAGCTAAAAAAAGTGTTTTACAATTTCTCCATTCCTATTTTTAGGAAATATTTGTCGTATATAGATTTTTTCCAAGTGTACTCTTAACAAATGCATACATTTATTTAGCAATAACATTCATTCCTCAAGTTTCAAAAGCAATACGTTGGAGTTTCTATACATTTTTTTTTTCATATTCTATGCATCAACTATAGTTAATTCTATCATTGGTATTTCGAAAGTTATCTTAATAAAACAAAGTTAAACCTCGAGCCAATATCATTGCAATACCTACACAAACTCACTAACGTATCCTTGTTTGAAACACACACATCTACACACACCTCATTGGTTTCATATATGCAGAAAATACGAATGCCTGTGTATGAAACTTTAAGAAACGCTAAGAAAATTGTATTGTTATTCTTGACAATTGCAAACGGGAAAATTGCGTATGGTATTGAAATGGAATTGGCGGTTTGTGAATGAGAAAAATTTTGATTTATTAGCAGAAAAAATTAAAAAAAAACATAAAATGGTGGGAATAAAAGTTGCTTTCAATACTCATACTCGTGAATTAATATACTTACAACTACATATGCATGTATAGCAATATATGGCTGTAATGTTTTAAAATGCTAAGATAAAACTTATATTGGTAGGAGTTATGACTGAGTTTCATACACATGTTGTTGATCTTGGAGTGATATTTCAACTTCTAGTTAAAGTTATTTGAAATTAACATGATTATATTTCTAGATAAGAGGAATTATGGTGCGTAAGCATATCTGTTATTTAATAGATGCAGTTGTCATCACATTAAAGCAATCATACTACAAAGTGGGTTGGAAAAGTCATATTTGAATCTTTAGTAAATAATGTAAAGGAAAGACTTATATGCTTTAGCACATTATGTGGAAGTAATCAAGACAATTAATTTACTTAGAAGTACAGATTTATTTTTAAGTAATAAACAGAATGATTCTCAAGTTATTATTTTAATATGCGTATAAATGATATTTAATTTGAATCTGCATTATATACTAGTCATACGTTAATGTTAAACAGATAATGCACTGTAACGTATGATTTATATTTAATACAAATTCAAATTAAATATTACGTATACGCCTATATATTGTAGTTTCAGTAAAACTCGTTCAGTTTCGTTACCAGTGGTATTAATGTTAATACAAATTTTTGGTTTTAATCCAGCTAAACTCTCAAATTGTATTTAACAAAAATCTTTAAAGATAAAGAATTTTAAATATATTTTTTCTACAGTTTCTTCTTTAATAAAACAGCACCAAAACAGCATTGTTTTTAATATTAAAACTACACTTTTTTTTGTCAAGTTATGCATAAGTCTTGCATTTATATTATTTCACTCAAAAGTTTCGCTAAAAAAAAATAAATAAATAATTGCACATTTTAATTCACAAAAGAATCTATAGTTAAATACGCAAAACCAGAAAATGTTAGAAAATTTAAATAGTTTTTTCAAAAAAAAAAAAAAAAAATCACACAAAATCTAAAAAAAATACCATTTTTCCACACACTTTGTTTGATTTCTGTTTATATATGAATGTGCATGCTAAAGCAAGAGTAAACAAAACCAACAACTGAAAAGTCTTAAATCATCAGATTTTCAAAATTATTTACTAACCATCCAAACTGTCGTCATTTGTTAGCTGCTTTTACAAAATAGAAAAAAAAAATCTACTAAAGAACAAAATATTTATGCAAAAGGATTTCCATCCTTTTTATTGTATGGCAAAAAAAAAACAACTCTGTGAATATTATAGTAAGACAACTGATTATTTGAAGTCGTATATGTATGTTGTATGTAAGAGGATGTGTTTCCGCAAAAGTTTATTTAAAATAAAATTCATATACTATAAGGGTAATTTATACAAGTTTCAAAAAAAAAAAAAATAAAATCTAGTTTCAATTAAAATATTTGTTAATTCAATTAAAAGTTTAACTGAATTCGGTCCTATTAAGGAAATTGTAGTATCAATTAAAGAAATTTGTATTAAAAATATAATTGAATGTTAGTCTTAATTTAAAAAACATTTTAGTAGATACTATTCAAACTTTTATTAAAATTTGAAAAAGTCACCAAAAATTAGGAGAAAAATCGTTAATATTTGAAAAGATGGCTAAAATTTATAAAACGACAAAACTAAAAAAAAAAAGTCAACAATACTATAAAAATGCCAAAATATAAAAAATCGTCAAGGTTAAAAAAATTAAAAAAAAAATCCAAAAAATCGCTAATATTAGAAAAAAATCAACAAAACTGAACCAACCGTCAAAATTGAAAAGAATCCGCAAAATTGACAAGAAAATCGTTAATATAAAAAAAAAATTTGTCAGAATTAAGAAAAAAATCTGTTAAAGTAAAAAAATCTTCAAAATTAAAAAAAAAAAAAATCCCTAAAATTGACTAAGGAAATCGTCAACATTAAGAAAAAATCTTTAAATTAAAACAAATCGCTAAAATAAAAAAAAAAAAACGTTAAAATTATAAATAAATGAACAAATATTAAAAAAATCGTCTTAATAATATTTAAAAAATGCAATTTGGTAATTTTTTTATTTATATTTTATGTACTTTTTTAAATATTAGCGGTTTTTTTTAAAGGATTTATTGAAATTTTGTAAAATTAAAATTAAAAAAAAATACGTTAAAATTTTTAAATAAATCAACAAAAATTAAAAAAATCGTCTTAATAATATTTAAAGAATTCAATTTTGTAATTTTTTTATTTATATTTTATATATTTTTTAAAATTTTAGCGGTTTTTTTAAAAAGATTTTTTGAAATCTTGTAAATTTTTTTACTTTGAGCGATTTTTTTTTTCTATTTTTACAATAATTTTTTTTTACAAGATTTTCTCAAATTTTTAATTTTGTCGATTTTTTTAAATACTTGCGAATTTTTTATAATTAGGCTTTTTTTATTTTGCATTTTTTTTTTTTAATTTCGGCTATTTAATCAACTTTTTTGGTGATTTTTTTTTTAAATTTGTAGTTTTTTTTCAAAATCAACAAAGCTGGACCAACCGTCAAAATTGAAAATCCCTAAAATTGACTAAGGAAATCGTCAAAATAAAAAAAAATTTTTAAATTAAAACAAATCGCTAAAATAAAAAAAAAAAAAACGTTAAAATTTTAAATAAATGAACAAATATTAAAAAAATCGTCTTAATAATATTTAAAAATGCAATTTTGCAATTTTTTTATATATATTTTATGTACTTTTTTTAAATTTTAGCGGTTTTTTCTTAAAAGATTTAATGAAATTTTGTGAATTTTTTTACTTTGAGCGATTGTTTTTGTTATTTTAATTTTTACCACATTTTTATTTTAAACGATTTTTTTCTACTTTGGGTTTTGTCGCTATTTTTAAATACTAGGGATTTTTTTTACAATTTAGTTTTCTGGTATTTTGTATTTTTTTCTTTTTTTTTTTAATTTCAGCTATTTAATCAATTTTGACGATTTAGTAAATATTGGCGTTTTTGGTGATTTTTTTAAATTCGCCTTTTTTTTGCTATATTAAAGATTTTTTCAGTTTTAACGATATTTTGGCGAATTTTTTCAATTTCAATTAAGGTGGCGCTTTTTCTAATTTTTGTGTTCTTTTTTTAGTTTGGCTTTAATTTAAGCGATTTTTTCCATTTTGATTTTTTTTTTATAATTTTGCTAATTTTTTTAAATTTTTGCAATTTAGTTTAAATTTTGGTGATTTATTTTCAATTTTTTATCATTATATATTATAAAAACTAGAAGTTTTGTTTGCACCAATTAAGTTTTCAATTAAACATTTAATATATATTATTAAACTTTTAATAGAAACCGATTTTCAAATTAAACAAAAATTTTAATTAAAATTTTATTGGCACTTTGTTTTTTTTTTTTTTGTAAATGAGGGACATGTTGTTTTTTCTTAATGTGTACGAAAATTTTTACGTAAGTGTTGTCAATGTATAACCTTCACTATATTATATGTATGTAACATAATCTTTAACCCGGGTTAAAATTTATTAAAATGTTAATGCAACAACAAAACAGCACCGGCATTTACAAAGAAGAAGAAAACGCGTTTTTTACTTCTGGTTTTCAACAACAACAAAAAAAAATGTAAAAACTGCAAATAGGAGGCAACATCAAAAATAAAGGAGAATATACATTGGAAGGAAAAGAAGTATAAATGAAACGAAGCACCAAAATATAACAGCTACGATGACAACAATTTTTATTTATATATGCAAATATCATCTGTTCCAAATCTATTATGACTAACTAGTGCTCTATTCCAGTTTGTTAAAATTTAAATATATTTGCTAACAGGGCATTTTTATCATGTACATACTAACCAAGCTTTAAAAATATTTTTTTTTTTTTTTAACTGAGGTTAGTTTAGATGATGTGGAACATGCCGTTAATATGGAAATTCTTAATAAAGGGCCCAGCAAAAATTATAAGCTGAGATCGTTATATACTTCAATACGAGTTCTTAAAATAATGAAAATTCTAATGAGATCTTTAGCCAGATCGAAATACTAGTATCAACCTAGCTAATATGTTTGATTTGCTTTATTTTTGGAAATATACGAATGTTGAAAGCTTGTTATAAATTATAAATAATCTCGATGTATATGAAAACAAAAAACTAATAAAACTGTAAAAATATTACTTAAGACAGTAAAAACTAAAATTTTTTTTTATATAAATAGAAAATTTTTGGTCTTCAAAGTTTAGCAACATCATGATGCTTGTTAGGAAAAGACCCTAACCACGTGCTTGATTACAAGAATGGAGCAAAATTGATGATTAATAGGTTTTTTTCGTTGAAGGTCTGCCTATTATGGAGGCTCTAGCTTTTCTAAAACTTCGGGTTCTGATGATATCTTTAGCCAGATCAAAATACTAGTATCAACCTAGCTAATATGTTTGATTTGCTTTTTTTTTTGTTAATATACGGAGGTTGGAAGCTCGTTATAAATTGAAAAAAAAAATTTTTTATTGTTAGTTATAGTTTTCGCAAACTTGGTAGACAGGCAGTTAATATATTTATGTACTGCAAAGGAAAAAATTTTAAACATGATGCTGATGGATGCCTGACTTGTATGCGTATGGCTGATAGTGTGAATGTGAGTAAAATGTTGTATTTAAATGTGACTGCAAGGATTTTTTAACATTCATCGTTTGTTTGTGTATTTGTGTGGAAATTGGTTTAATAAAATAGTGGATTCGTTAACGTTAAGTATTTAACTTGAAATGTCTTTGGTAACTATGCATAAATCCGTTTAATTCATTCGGTATATCGTCATTTCAATTGCGACATACTTTTGCGAAACTGAGCAATGCAATACAAATTTTAAGACTTTAAGAAAATGTTGGGTTGTTTTCATCAATTTCTACACACAGAGAAATAAAGTGCCAACCGAATTGAAAAGTGTATTTTAATTGGTAACAACCTTTAAATTCAGATAGTACAACGAGATTAACATTAGATTTCTGAATATTTTTGGTGTTGTAACTAAAATTTAATTGAATTAACCGAAATTTGTTCTGAAAACAAATGCTGAGTTGTAATAACTGAATGAACTAAGTAATAACCGAATTTGAGTCGAAGTAACCGAATTTCAGATGGCAAACAGCTAAATTTTTTTCTGTGTGTATTCAATGTTTAAGGTAGGAATAATTTAAAGAATCTAATGTTGAAAGTATTCACTTTTGGAATCAAAATTAACTTTTCTTCTTAATAACTGCAGTTTTTCTTGGCTCGTGTAAAGACCCTGTGACTACACACAGAGAAAAATTTAGCCATTTGCCAACTAAAATTCGGTTACTACGAAATTGGTTGGTACAACTGAACATCGGTTTTCACAACAAAATTCGCTTAATACAACTGAATTTTAGTTGCAATACCCAAACTATTAAGAGATCGCTTTTGAATATGGCTGTACTAACCGAATTGATTAGTTGTAGCTACCAGAGAATACTTTTTATATTCGACTGGCACTTTATTTTTCTGTATGTAAAAATTAAGATATCTCAAGGCGGTTTAGATCTATATAAAACTTGGTCATATTGTAGAGCAGACAGAATTCTGAAACACATTTTTTTAGCTGCATTTATAGTAATTAAAGTCCCAAAACTTATTTAACAAATTGTGAAAAACAATCTGATGTAGGCGTGTCCCTATCCGGATTTCATTCCTGCCCAAGGAAATCTTCAGGGGACTTTGTTATTATAGCTACCCAGTCTTATGTTGACGGTTTGAATATGCGGTCAAATATTTTCACATTTTTCGATTTTACAATTTTCGTAATATCTGATTTTTTAACTCAACCATAAGAAAATAGGTATAAATTGTAGAAAGAAATAAAAAAAAAAGAGAAAACGAAAACGAAAACAGTTTTTAACCTCTTTCAATTACAATTTTCACCACCAAAATAAGCAAGAGAATATGTGTCAGAACCCCTAAAAAGAAAGGTATCGCAAGATAAATTTGATCTTAATGAAATTTTGGGTATGTTGTGAAGAAGACAAAACCCTGAAACATATTTTTTGCTGTCCAGTTTTATGTATAAAGATTAAAATGTAGAGTCAATATGGCAACATATTTTGTTTTAATTTTTTAAATATTTGCGTCCAAGAAACCTAAAGAAAATAGGTGTTAAACCCAAACAATTTGAGACTGTACGAAAAAGTTTCGAAAGTTTTTCCACACTCATGCTCACCACTAAAATATAAGATTGGGCAGTTAAAGCAAAATATATGTTTATTGTGATAACTCTTTTATTACTTATTCAAATTCGGCAAAGATCCAAGCGTTCTCCTTGGGATACGTTCTTTGCAAGTTAAGCATAAGAAATAATTGTGTTACTTTTACATTTTAAAAAAAATTAAAACCAAAAGTTTATTTTTCGGTGTTTTATCATATAGTTTGATGTGAGCAAACTTAATTAAGTTCAAGATCATTTTTTTTTTGTTAAACCAAAAACCGCACAATGTTAATTTATTAATAAAAAAAATGTCTTCATCCGCTAATTTAATGCAGACTTTATCTACTAACAGGTCCTTACATGTTTCATTTAGCGTCACATCTGAAGATTTTCGGTGATGCGAAATGAAACATGTAAGGACCTGACAGTAGATAAAATCTGCATTAAATAAGCGGATGCAGACATTTTCTTAAACCAAATTTTCTTGAACTTGAATAATCTTGCTCACATCATAAAGTGAGAAATAATTAAAAAAAAAAAATAATTAATGTGTAAATACCCAGCCAGAAAAATACGAACAGCAAAGCATTTTCGACGGTGGTATGAGCGTTGGCAGAGCGTTGGATTTCTTAAGTTTTAAGTGCTTTGCCAACCCCAAAATTAAAACACCGGGCAGGGCTTGGCCGTTCCTTTATTAAAACGTTATCAAAGCATTGGCAATGATCGCTTTGCCAGTACCAAAACTATAATCTTAAAACGTTGGCAAAGCATTGGTAGAACAACCAATAAAGTAGTATTTTAATGATAAAATAAGTGCTTTGCCAAACCGAAAATGATAACACCGGCCAGGGCTTTGCCGTTTCTTTTTTAAAACATTGGAAAAGCACTGGGAATGAGCGCTATGCCAGTACCAAAACCATAATTTTAAAACGTTCACATTTCTTGTTTCCGAATTACATACATTCATCCTGACAATATTTGTTTACTCGACACTGGCAACATAATGATAGTAAACAAAATTTTTAGCACAGAGCGTTCCAAATAAAAAGTTTATGATATTCAATATTTTTAATGAAGTTAACGATTCGTTTAATTATAAAGTGTCAAAAGAAATTGGAATATTCATAGTTAAAAATATGATTGAAAATAATATTGATACTGCTGTACCATGGTGTCACGATCATGGTTTAATAATCAATGCATATTAAGCCGACAAATATACTATATAGGGAAATCGATATAAGGTTCCACTCAACAGAATGTCTGCATAGTAAAAAAAATGGCATGGTAATGACCTTTGTTCTACCGCAATCGATATAGTAAACACATACAAATACTTAGTCGTTTATGTAGATCATAATTTTAAATGGATGGGACATGTAGATGAACTCCGAAAAAAGCTAAGAAAAGCATAATTTATGCTTCATCATTTAAGTTACAGCTCCAGCAATATGGTGCTAAGACAAGCATATTTTTCATTAGTGGAATCACACACACGCCATGGTATTACAGCCTGGGGAAGCTCAACTTTTTGTAATAAGCTACAGAAAACTCAAAACCAACTGCTTAAAATTCTAAAATAAAATCGCTCTATAAACAATACTCAAAACCCCACTACAAGTAATATAGGTGTCACCATTGTCAACAATAATAACAACACAACAAACAACATCAACTACATACAAAATGCCATCACAACCAACCTTACAACAACTAATTCCAACGTTTATGATCAAACAACCAATACGAATAGAACAACATTTAATGATAACAACTCTAGAACTACCAACAGCAACGCCACATCTTCCAACAACTATGAAAATAACAACACCAACGCATCATATAACAACATTGCTAAAGATCTGAACATATTAAACGTCAACAGCATCTTTGTTACTACAATAGCAACAGAATTTTATAATGATTCTAGGTTTCTAAAAAGAATAGACCACAATCATCGGACTCGTTTGAATGTTGAAGGTAGATACCGTGTACAAAGACACAAAAACAACTATGGGAAAAGCACTTTATCAGTAGTACTACCAACAATATTTAACACACTGCCCCCGGAAATAATTAAAACAGTCAATAACAGTAATAAAAATAAAATATGTATTTAAAAACTTTTTTATTAATCAGCAATGAATGCTGTTATACTTCAAAATTAACTTTTTTTTAAAAAAAACTAAAAATTTAACTTAACTTTAATTAATCAGCAATGAATGCTCTACAACTTTACATTTAACTTTTAAAACTTAACTGCAGACAAGCTTTACTAGCTTTGCAATGTTATTATATATGCTTACTATTGTAAATAATGCTTACTACTGTAAATAATGAAACATTTGACATAACTCTTTTACATAAATAATAGCAAAGAAGTATGTAAAATAAACTCAAAAATACTATTCATTTGTTATTTTGATTAAAACCTGCTAACTTATTTAAAAACAAGTTCATGCATTAAATTTCGTTTTTATAAACGGTTGTACTTTTAGCCAGCGTTGTGAACAAGGGCTGTGCCACTGTTTTTATTATGTTAACGGTTGTAAATTTTGTAAATAAGTACTGGAAGAGCGTTGTAAGCCAAGACTGCGCCAGTGCTTTTATTATTTTTACTACTGTAAATTTTGTTAATTAAGTACTGGCAAAGCAATTTTTGCTAACGTTGGCAGAGCGTTGTAAATCAGTGCTTTGACAGCACTTTATTTGTTGGACTATTGGTAAACAGTGCTCTGCCAGTGCTTGATTTTTCAGACCACTGGCAAATTCTGGCTGGGTACTTAAAGGATGATGAATTTTATACACAATTGCTACCAACGTTCATCAGTTGACAATTTTATTAACAACTTAAGAAGCCAACGACTGAGAATGATTTATGTATGAAACTTAATTTAACTTGTTAAAAAACCATAGTTTTTTATGATCTATTTTATTTGTAGTAGTAGCATTTTTTATTTCATTTAAAATTTAGCAATATATGTACATGTTTAATTTCAATATAAAAGTTTTTAAGAATAATTTGTAAATTCAACTTTGACCCTATGTCGTCAGTCGGTATACTATTTGATAATAACTTTACACATGAATAGATTAATTTTTATTCATTAAATTCAGCTATTAAATAATTTCGATATATTACACATGTTTTTATATAATTTGCCAATAACTTCCAAGAATGTGTTTTACCACATAATAAATTTGTTATTTCCTCACACAGTTTTACCAAAATTTGAAGCACTAAATTTCCTTAAAGAGTAACAACGAACCATAGCATTTTCTGTGCTTTCTTTTTCTCTTAAATTCCAAAGTGAGCATAAAATTGGAGTATTCTTATTAAAATGATTACCATTTAACTTGATCATATCACTTCTTGAATTAAGTACCCATGTTATATCTTCAATCTTTGTGTTATCGGTCATATATTTGACCCCTGCAAGCAGATCTAGTTTTCTAAAAATTCTAATTGGTCTACTTGTGCCAGCTCCTTTTGCTTATATTTAGTTCTTAACGCATTCAGTAAATTTACACTATTTGAATTCCATTGTATTTTGTTAAGATTCTGTGCCCATGACATTCCACAATCTGCACTTATTCTGTTCAGATCCTTAACCCAAAGTAGTTTGCTGCGGTTCTAGGAGTTTAGTGAGCTGATTTGGAAGTCTATGTTCGTTGTATTCAAACATAGTCCTAGAAATATACCTTAAGTGTAGCTGCAAAGTCTTCAAAGCATTTTTTAGTTTTAATTTGTAATACCAATGGAAATTGCATTTTTAGATATATTATATAAATTTTTATATTAATAAATTACCTTTTCCTTAATTTAGTACATTTAAAGATAATTTAAGATACAATACTTATCAGTTGCCTGTCTTTTTGTATAACATGATAATTCTTATAGGAAAGAAGGAGTAATTTAAGAAAAAATATATAAAATCTTTGTTAATACAACACACGCATACCAAACAAAAAATACTCCATTAAGGATTTTAACAGGAAACAAACGAAAGAAAAAATTTAAATTGATTGATCTCAAATAACAATGTCAATCATATTTATCAAACAAAGTACACTCACACTGACTCTTAAACACTCACAAGCGCGCACACACACCAACATAAGCTTATGCTTGTAATCTTTTACAATATTTACAAATTCATATGTACTTTTTTAAACGAAAGAACGAGCGAGTGAATGCATGAATTGAGGAATGGTTAAGTACATACACAGTGTCGGCCAAAACTAATTGTACAAAACCGCCACACCTTTTCTTTTGAGAGTAAGGCTCGTCTTCAAGTTTCGTTAATGCCAGTAAATAGAAGGCTAAATATGCAGTTAAATATTTGAGCAATTCAAGAATGTCGCTATCTCCGATACTGACGCGACAACACATACTGAACTAATGTAACGAATATTCTATTTTTAGCAAAAATCCATTTATCTTTGCTAAAATAATGAAATTATTTGTTCAATCGGTAATGATGGATCTTCAACAATTATAGTTCTATGTTAGTACTGTTAAACTGCGAACATAAATAAAATTTTGCTTAAAACAGGACATTTGTCGAAGGATTTTATAAAATGTATTTATATGGGTTATACTGCTTATTTAACGACCTTTAACATAACACCATAATTTCATTATTCGGGACGAAACTATTTACACACACAGAGAAAAATTTAGCTATATGCCAACTGAAATTCGGGTACTGAGACTCAAATTCGGTTAATACGCATTTCAGTCGGTTGGTAAAACTGAATATTTGTTTTCACAACAAAATTCGCTTAATTTAACTGAATTTTAGTTGCAACACTCAAATTATTCAGAAATCTAATGGTAATATCGTTGTACTAACCGAATTTATATGTTGTTAACATTAATATACACTTTTTAATTCGGTTGGCACTTAACTTCTCTGTGTGCATTAATGAGATATTAATAGTTCAATTATTTTCAGAAATACTGCGTTCCTGACAAATGTCCGCATCTGAATAAAAATCTAATTTAAATGAAGTCCGAATCTGAATAAAAATCTAATTTAAATGAAGGTACAACATTTTTACTTTTTCCACAAATTAAAAAACTAGAGACAAAATTTTACAGTTTTGGCTGAAAAGCAGACACTTAAATATAATATGATTCATATACAGAAATATTTATTGGTATAGTATTTAGCGATACACAGTATTTAAACAAAGTATTCTTGCCCTATTTAACCCATTACGTTTCTACACACAGAGAAATAAAGTAGCAACCGAATTTAAAAGTGTATTTTAGTGGTAACAACTCAGTCACAGAGAGCCAGTGGTACAAAAAATCAAGCACTGGCATACCACTGGCTGACCGAGAAATTGCAATTAAATTACTGCCAGAACACTTGTTTAGGACGCTTTGTCAGTGTTTTCAAAAAGCGTTTTCTCACTATTAGTTTTACAATAACTTCAGTAGTCTACAAAAAAAAAAAACTTGGAAAAGAATTGGCTGAGGCTACCATGCCATCGTTGGTAAAAAGTGTTTTCCCAGTGCTATTCAGTTCGAAATTACTAACGGTACAAAAGTCTAACCACTGGTAGAGCATTTTTTTTATAAAAATTATGATAATTATGATGAGATCTTTAGCCAGATCGAAATACTAGTATCAACCTAGCTAATATGTTTCATTAGCTTTATTTTTGTTAATATACGGAGGTTGGAAGCTCGTTATAAATTGAAAATAACAAAAAAATAATCGCGATATATATATAAACAAAAAACTAATATAAATGTTATGATACTTTGTTTAAAAAAATTCTTGTATTCAGAAGGTTTTAAAGTTCGATCCCTGTCACAGGCATACATTTTTTGTGATTTTTTTATACTTATTAATATTTTTTATTAATTAATTTATTAATTTTTTGTGTCTGGAAAAGCTATTTTAAGACCAACTTTTTTGGCAAGTTGTTTTCAGCAAAACATATGCCAGTGCTAGCATATTTGTGCAACCATCGGTTACCCAGCAGTTATCATTCATTTATGTTTTAAGTTACCAATTATTATGTGTCTTGTTAGCTCAGTGGGCAGAGCTGTCGTCTGTCAATTTGTCGACCAATCGCGGCAAGACCTTAAAAATTATAAATTTACTTTTTTGTAATTTTATTTTGGAAAATCTATTTTTAGACCAACTATTTTATGGTTTTCCCAACTTTTTATCAACGATGGAAATTTTGTTTACTCAGTGCTTTTAAGACATTTTTTGAACAGACGGACCTTTCGTCTAATGATTTTATCATATTAAGATTGGGAAAGCACTTGTTGCCAGCACTTGTAACATCTGTTAAAGTGCCTTGGCAGAGGCGGTCCGTTTGTCTTTTTCTGACTGGGAACTAATAAATTCAGTTAGTCCAATGATATTAACATTATATTTCTGAATATTTTGGGTGTTGCAACTAATACTAAAGTCGAATTAACCCAACTTTGTTGTGAAAACTAATGATAAGTTGTGCCTACCTACTGAAAATCGTAATAACCGAATGTGAGTCGTAGTAACCAAATTTCAGTTGACAAATAGCTAAATTGTTCTTTGTGTGTAAGAGAATTGACAATATTGCTATCACCGTGAATAAGAATTACGACCCATATAAATATTTTTTGTGCTCCCCGGTAGGCTAGTTGGTAGCGTGCTGGCTTATCAGTGCGGGGGTCGTGGGTTCGATTCCCACCAGAGGCACTGGTCTGTTTTCGCTACAACGCGCCGAAGGCCATAATAGCTAGTGCTCGGTTATGGTAATAGTATATAATTTGTAATTATATGATTATTAATTAACAAAAAAAAAAAAAAAAAATATTTTTAAAAATCTTTCAACAAATGTCCTGTTTCAAGGAAAATTTTTATTATGACCGCGGCTTAGCAGTATTAACTAAACAAAAAATAAATAAAGTTCAAAATATTCCTATAAAATGGACATATACATAATCATTTGACTCAGATATTTCATATAAAAATGTTTTTTGCCATAACAAATATTTGTTATCCTTTATAATCCTTTATTTTAAGGCATAATTTTAAAAATGATAAAATTTTGTTATATTAAAGGTCCTCAGTGCAGTATAAATGCGTTTTTTTCACAGAATTACAATTTTTGTAAAAATCCATTTTTTTTTGCATAAATAATGAAATTTTTTGTTGAATCTGCAATAAATAATCTTCAAAAATTGTAATTCTGTGAAAAAACGCATTTATACTGCATTGAGGACCTTTAATATAACAAAATTTTATCATTTTTAAAATTATGCCTTAAAATAAAGGATTATAAAGGATAACAAAAATTTGTTATGGCAAAAACCATTTTTATATGAAATATTCAGTATGTTTAGTTGCGTTAGTATCTGAGATAGCGACATTCTTCATTTCCTCAAATAAATATTTAGCTATTTTTCGACGTTCTTAAAAATAGTTGGTCTTTTTATCGACTGGCGTTTACAGATACACTCAAAAGAAAAAGAGTGGCTGTTTTGCACAGTTAGTTTTGGCCGACATTGTATGTCAATTTATTTGGGTGTGTATGTGTTATTTTTGTGTACATGGGCAAATGTAAAGATGTGTCTTTAAATGATTTGCTTACTGATGAAATTTTTGATATATTGTTGTTACCAAAAGCTGCTGCTATTTGTTGTTGATGTTAAAAAGATGTCACCATTTGTTAAGTAAAGATGTGTGAAAAATATCAAGTGTTTTCTTAACTGTTTTTTTTTTTTTGACTTTCATCATGACATCAATTTTTGTTTGTATTTTAGTAAAGGTATGATTATATTTTCTTATTTTTGGGGAAAATGTAAGTCATTTAGCTTACGACTCAACACCATTTATTCGACAAAAAAAAAAAAGTGAATATAAAGAAAGAATTATATAATACGCAAAAAACTCTGGGGAACTGGTATTAAATTACCGAAAGGAATATACCAAGTAAATTGAATTCATTCTTATTTTTACTTTACTACTTTAAACGGTTTTTTTTGTGTGTATTCATTTATCATACACGCACGCATACCCTTTACAATACTTTTGTGCTGAATAACATTCAATTGTAAGTTAAAGGAAACGAATTTGGAAAATAGTAACTAAAGTTATGGCATTTGGGGCAGGATTTTCATTAACTACTGAATCGATTTAAATACACGAAATGCTTACGATTAAAATACAATTTAAAAAGCGTTCAAATTTTCTTTTATATTAAAAAAAAAATTAAGTAATTATGAAGGTAGCAAGGATTTTCGATAATTATACAGATTTAATAGAACAAAAACCCATGAGGGCTGAAACAATTTTAACATTATACTAATTTTTTATAGGCAAATTGATTTTAGTGTGGACAGCGTAAAGACCTTCAAGTGGTGTATAAGTTTGTTAAGAACTGACATTAAATTTAAACTGCGTAAAATAAAACGATTCAAATCGCTCATTTACTGCACTAACGTGATAACTCAAAAATTTTGATTTTGTAGAAAACGAGTTTAAAGTTTTCAATTTACTCCCATCTCGAAGAAAAAATAACGACATAATTTCTCTCAAGAGGTGAGTATACAAGATATCAATACGAATTTTTTACACAATATGATACGTGATATATCGAATAATTCTGCGTCATTAACTCAAAAATCATGTTTTTTGAGTTGTGACGTTCGTGAAGTACATGAGCGAAATGTTAAAAATGTGTACATTTTAATTTTAAATTATATTTAAACTTAGATGGTGTAAAGTGTAATCAATAATTTAAAATTCGTTACAAATTAAATAAATTTAAACATTCATCAGACACTAATGATCGAATCTAATAACACCAGTGACGGTGTGTGACAATATTTGGATTATTTATACAATTTGTTCATTGTGTAAGGTGTGCGTAGCTAAAGTACGAATAACACCGAATATGACTTTCATATTAATTTGAAAAAATAATAAAAGTGGAACTTATCTATAACGTGAATTTCCTGACAAATAGTTATTGCTGACATTATTTCAAAAAATACTTCACCTAGCGTAACTTAAGACTGATAACCTTTTCTTTTATAAAAGAGAAGCAACACTCTTAGAATTATTCCTATTAATTAATATGATGTTTTTTTTTGTGGAAAGGGGATAGAGAAAAGATGTAAAGTAGTGAAATATGAGGGGCTTCAAATATGGCAACACTGCAATTGCACTTAGAAAAGTTGTTGCGTGTCATCTGACGGAGAGTTAGCGAACTTTGTTGAAGCTTTTCTGGTTTATAGTCCTGATTCATTATTTTACTTTGCTGGGGTCAAGTGCTATAGGAACACCGAAGGAGGGCGCTGCGATATACAAGGGGGATAGTAAACTCATGCTCATTATATCTCAAATGAATGCTGCCGTCGCTGGTGATCGAACTCTCAACCTTCTGTGTAAGATTCCAGAGCGCTACCCATTATACCACAACGACCCCAAATTTGTATGCTTGTTTTGGATCGTGTTAGGACATACACTCAGGGAACTTCTGCTCTAAAGATTTGTAGTTGTTTGAGTTGTAATACAGCATCTTTATTTCTAAGGGAAAAAACAATCATTTGTAGAAGAAATTCAGTTTAGACTAAAATTGTACTTCACTTCAAAAAACAAACCACATCTAATAACTGTATTATGATTTTACATTCAATTAATATTTCAAAAAATAAACAAAATAAATGTTTGTTTATTTTTTAATGCATATGTGGTTTATTTTTACT
Source organism: Delia radicum (assembly GCA_021234595.1). NCBI lineage: Eukaryota > Metazoa > Arthropoda > Insecta > Diptera > Anthomyiidae > Delia > Delia radicum. The sequence goes on from CM037853.1 coordinate 26,140,834, forward strand.
ACAGTTGTGGTTCATTTTTTGTACAGTAAAAAATCATTGACAATGTTAGTTGAATTTACTGCAATGTAAGTTGTGCTTTTTTCAAGTAAAATTTCATTTGTTTTTAACTACATATGCAGTGGTCTTTACCTACATAGTAATCTAAGTGTACAGCAGATTTAAATTTTAAACATTGTAAAGACCAATGTTTGGTCCTTTATGATCATCGATTGACGTTCGTTTTGGATAGTGAAAAGACCTACGGATAATTACATTGTAAGATCGTGTAAGGAACGATTATTGTTGTTAATTAAACTGTGCTACAGAAAACAAAACATTGCAATCACTTTTCAAATGACTTGGTGCAGGTCGTAAGTCTAGCTGAGTGTGTTACAAATGCGGTTTGAGAAGTTGCAATATACCCTCATTTAAACATTTGTAACTCCGTCATTTTTGAGCCGATATTGAATTTTTAAACGGTGTTTAAAATAGTCTTTCCAAATATATATACTTTCTTTATATTATTAATAGAAATATGTATCCGAGTAAAAAAAATTATATATGGTCTTATGCTTTTTCATCTTAAAATATATTATAACATATGCTCATATATGGTGCCATGCATGACCATATATTAGTAATTGTTTCTTGTGTAGTAACATTTTTAACGATATATTATTATATATCGATCTTTATTAGATTACATATTAAACATAAGAAAAGATATAATATATCTATTGTCATATATAAAAACACATTATCATATATAACACAATATGTGAACATATATGGTGATATATAAGCTATATAATCTATCTATATATATATAATCTATCTATATGTATGTATGTAACGCATGGACTCTAAAACGGCTAGGCCGATTTTGATGAAATTTTCAGGGAATCTTCAGAATATTCAGGCGAGTGACACTGTGAAGTCTGATTTTTGATTTTCTGTGGGCGGAGGGGCGTGGCAAAATCCAATTTTCATATTGTACCACCAATGACATATACATATATTTATTTTTTTTTTGCTTTTTTTATTTTATTTTATTTTTTTTGAAAGCCGTTGTCATGCTTTTCAAAACGAGATATTAAACTCTTAAATTGGTCATGTAGTTCCGAAGATACTTACAAAAAACCTACGTTAATATTTACAAAAAACCTATGTTAATCTTCAAGCTATGTTACACGAACACAAAACCCTCATCCGTCTATTCAAAACTGCCCTAGACCAGATGCCGACAGATGATTAAACGGTTGTGATAAGAGCTGACAAGACACCGGCTGGTGAGCATGAGCGGCGCTTCAATACACCGGTGATAGGTGACGTCGCAGTTGTTATGGCAGTTGTTTTCAGCTATTCATTTTATATACTTCAGCATATAAAGGCGATAGAAGGATAAAGAGTCGTTGGGCTTCCCATGAAATTACAAATTTTAAAATGATTTACTAATGTGAATTTATTTTTTTAATTATTTATTTGCGTAAAAAATATTTCTTGATTTAAAGAATTAATTACAATTAAAATTTGAAGGCAAAACAACGTTTGCCGGGGCAGCTAGCTTAATATATAATAAAGTATACTGTCTTATAAAAAATATGTTTGTGTGTGTTATAAGATATATTTGTTTATACATATATGGCGCTATATGTATAATGCAATTCAAGATATAACTATATATGACATTCAATGATGTAGGCAATAATTATGTAAGATTCCATATTTGACTCAAAATTCACAATTTAGTTTGAGATATGATTATATATTGTCCAACATCATTAGTATTTTTTATGCATATAATACATAACTTAAGGATCCGCCATCTAACTTTTTTTTTTCAACTAGTGCTTATTTCGTGAATGGTAACACTTAGCTCATGTCTGATTTGACAGATAATTAGTTTTATCCTTCCGCTGAACGAATATGGTCCGTATGTTCGTTATCTTGTGAAAAAAGTGAAAGAAACTGGCATCCTCATCGATAAACCAAAGCGTGAAAAGCCAAAAACAGTGCGTACACCCGAGAATATTGCTGCTGTGGCAGAAAGTGTGCGTGAAGTGCCATCAACATCAATTCACCGTCGTTCTCAACAACTGAACATTTCGGAGACATCATTGAGACGAATTTTGCATAAAGACCTTAATATGACGCCATACAAAGTCCAATTGGTTCAGGAGCTCAAAAAAAAAAGTTATTTGGACTAACCCTTTATATATTTTTTTATAAACATAATTACATATACGCAGATCTCTAAATTATTTTTCATTTTTTAAAATTAATAATATATGTCATAGCATTTTAGTAAATTTAATTAAATCTCAAAATATCTCATTCGATCCACCAAAACTTACTTATCTTTTTGGATCTACTTGGCTCCATGAAGATCGAACATAATCCCATGGGATATTTTAGGATCTATCAGGCTCTTAAATAAGACATTATTCGATACCTCAATTTCGGGAATAAGTTTTGATCTAACTTAATCCAGTAATTTATTTGATGGATCTAATCGGATATTGCTGGATACCCCAGTTTGGAGATAAATTTTGATAAGAATAAAAACCGATCTATATCAAATGAAATCTGCTTGTGTATTTGAGATGCAACTTTTTTTTGATCGAGTCTAGATATTTTATTTTAATTTAAAATTTTTTTATTAACGTTTCCAACTTCTACGAGAGTTTTTTTCGAATCTTGTTTTAAAACAAGAATTTTCTTATTGTAAGTATTTTTCTGTGCAAAATGAGCTTTTATTTGCTAAAATCTGTTTTAAAAATGTATGGTCATTTTTCTTTTTATATAATAACTAAAATTTTAATTTTTTTTTGATCTTTTTGATCTTCTACGAGGGTGTTTTCAAATTTTCATTTAAAACAACGATATTCATAAATTAAATGCTGTCGTGTGTAAAGTGAGACGTCACTGGTTTAAATCGGTTGAAAATTGACAAGTTATAGTACTTTTTCTTAAATTCCACTGAGTGATTTTAAATTTAGACAGTGTCAAAAACGACACTCATTCAACCGAATTTAGTTCACTGTGTAAAGACACTTTGAAAGTACGTTATTTCAAATCCTGCGAGCTTGGATTTACTCTTCAAGGAACAAATGGTTAAAAATGATTGACTGCAATGACTGATTATACAGACATAAAAGCAAGTGTATGGGTAGCACTTTCAAAGAAGGAGATGAATAAGCACTAAAACTGTCGATTTAGACAGAAAAAAAAGTATTAAAAACAATCTCAAGTGTTTAGAAAACCTCTGTGAAAATAAAATAAAAATTTTAAGCTTACATCAAGAGATGCACTAACAGAAAAAACTTAGTAAATTTTTTTTGCTAACACCACTAAAAATTAGTACAAAATGATGTTATAGGAAAAACTGTTAAATTTAGTAGATTTTTTTGTGCTAAATATTAAAAAGACAAGAATAGCTGTGTTTGCTGTTTGTAAGATGTTACAGCTCGCCCATGACAACCCCGATTTTCATGAAAAAATCATAATGAGTGACGAGGCACATTTTCATTTGAATGGATATGTGAATAAACAGAATAGTCTGTTCTGGGCAATGGAAAACCCTCAAATTATTCATCACTCACGTTTGCATCCATTAAAACTGACAGTCTGGTCTGCAATTTGGTCAGGAGGAATCATTGGACCTTACTTCTTTGAAAATGAAAACGGCGTAACGGTAACTGTGAATGGGGAGCGATATCGTGATATAATTGAAAACTTTTCAACGCCACAACTGCATGCTTTTGGACTTGATTAAGATGTGGTATCAACAAGATGGGGCCACATCGCATACAGTCAGGATTACAATGGAATTTCTGCGAGACCCCTTCCCACATCAAGTTATTTCAAGAAATGGTAATGTTGATTGGCCTCCACGGTCGCCTGATTTAACTGCTCTGGACTTCTTTTTGTGGTGATATCTGAAAAGCAAGGTTTAGTCAAAGAAACCAGAAACGATTGAGCAACTCAAACAAAATATTCGTGATGAAATTAATGAAATACCGCATGAAATGTATGAGAATGTAATGAAAAATGTGCTCAAAAAGGCTCGCAATTGTGAGGCTAACAGGGGCGGATATTTATCTGATATTGTATTCCATACATAATTGCCGACATTAAATAAAACATTTATCAATATAAGATCCATTCTCTTTAATTTAATCAAAAATTATAAACAAACAAAGTAGTATACCTTCCCGGCGGACACCCTGTAGAATATAACTAGAATTTTATAAATTTAACAGTTTCATAGTTTTTGCTTTTATCTTCCTAATATTTAGAAAAAAAAAAATCTGCTAATTTTAGTAGCTTTTTTCATTTTTAGTAGTTTTTTTTCTGCTATTTTTACAAATTTATTTCTAGGAGTGTAGTGTTATAAACTTCTATATGGAATTGAAGGGAAAATAAATTTTATATACAAATTGAAGTAAATATTTGAAACCAATAATCTCACACCTAATGCAGAACTTAATATATGTTAAGGTTTTCTTTTTCTACGTTTTTCAAATGTAAAAGTGTTTTAACAAAATTGAAATGTACAAACACGATTTACAACACTTTTAAAGCTTAACAGCAGCAGCAACAGCAGCAACATAACAACATAAATATACCACTTATTTACAAAGAACATTTTGTACAGACAATTTAAAAAAAGAAGAAGAAAAAAACCAAAGGATGAAGACAAAAAATATAAAAACCAGGAACAATATAGAGGACATAGAATTACAAAAATTCAAGGAAGACCAATATCAAACAACTAAAGGACAGCAGTTAAAGTTGTAGAACATACACACTCTAGGATGTCCCTTAAAAATTTGATTAGTTATTATCATTTATTCTAAATAGTTTCACATGTAAGAAATCGATTTATTTTTTGAAAAATGTTAACCCATGAAGGATTTTGACCGAAAATTTCGCATTTGTAAAAAAAAGTGTATTTCTATTAAAAATTTTAAAAAATTCTTAAATAATTAAAAAACATAATTTTAATTTTTTAATAAAAATTATATCAAACTTGTATACAAGACAAAGTACCGTCTAGTTTACTCCCCCTGTGTTGTTTATAAACTAAACAAAATATAAAAAGGAGAGAACCCGGGACCTTCTGTGTAAAAGTCCAACGCGCTAACCATTACACCACAACGCCCACAATATTAGTTCTCATGTAGTTAGTTAACTAGTTTAAATGAATGTTTGATGCTTGGCATGGGATTGTTACCGCTTTTAAAACGTGTTCTGATGATGGGAACCTAGAAAATTACCGAAATAGATCGATCAACACTTTCCTGAAAGGGTAAAATAATAAATTTGAAAACAAAAACTCTATAGATTATTTGTTAGGACAATAAATATCCTAATAAAGAAATATGGAGTATGGTCTCGAACTTGAATAATTTTCATTCTTATATATATATATATAATGTCTTATGGTTCCTTTAGAGGAACAAAGGGCCACAAGAGGTGCTCTTGTGCGGAAAGCTTTCTGTCTGTTATCCACTTGGGGATATCAAGAAGCCATTCCTTCGTCGAACTTCCCAAGCAGCTCACCACTTCCGGTCTTACACCAAGTATCCCCTGGGAATGCGGTTCAGGCGCCCGTCTGGCCGCAGCTAGAGTGAGAAGGCGCAGCTGAGTAACCTGATGGCACCGTCTCAGGTAATTAGGTGACGACTGTCGCTGAAACTCAACTTTTTCATGTCGCTTTTTTCGGCTAGCCTGCCTAGAGGTTGTTGGCAGCCCCAACACGATGGGGACTAGATGGCCGAATCAGTCACTTTGTCGTAAACAACAATTATTACTGAAACCACAACTAATATCGAATTTTCATTCTTAAATAATCTTAATTTTTTATATCATTTATTCATTCAATAAACTCAAAATTATCCAGATTTGGAATTCGAATTTTATTAGATATCACACTCGCATAACAAATTCGGTTGTTTCAACAGAATAATATCCAACCGAATTGATTCTGTTGCTGCAACCTTGTAAACTCGGTTGTCACAACTGAATTCGGTTGTTGTAACCGAATTGGGGGGTTGTGAATTCGGTTGTGACAACAGAATTCAGTTCTGACAAATAAACTCGGTTGTGACAACCGAATTTACGAGGTTGCAACAACCGAATCGATTCGGTTTGATGAAATATTACAATTTTTATGAGAGTGCATGAACCCAATTTAGTCCGAAATCAAAAATTATCCTTGAATTTGATAAAAATTCAAAAACGTGTTTTGTGTTTTTTAATTAATTTAATTTAATAATTTTTTTTAAAATACCTAATTTGGAGAAGTATAATGCTATTTTTATAGTATAATATTTGTGATTAAAGAAAAAAAAAATAAATAAATTAAAAAAATTATAATTGCTTTGAAGGACATTTTATGAAAATTGATTATATTGTCAAAAACTTAACAAAATATGAATATTTTTATTAAATTCTACATGACTTTCGGAAAAATATTACATAGATTTGATTAGACTATAATTATCTTTAATTTTATATAAAAACCACTTAACTCTTAGTGGCCTGGGGACAAAAAAGGACCCATAAAACCTAATGATTTTTTAGGTACAAAAGTGCAATACTTTTAACTCGATAAAAAAGCACCTTAAAATAAAAATAATTATTAAGGTTAATTTTTTCACTTTTGACCAAACAAGACCCACTAGGAAATTTACAGAATGACTTCTTTCAAATTTTGATTAAATTTGGATATGTGATAATGGGTACTAAGCTATCGCACTACTCTTAAGGGTTATAAAGGTGGGATAAAAAATGGCCCCTGTTTCCTTTTTTTTCATATTCATTCGATAGAGACTATACAAAAATGAGTTTCCAATTTAAGGTATTTTAAAGATCTATTGTTCTTTAGTTTATCACACCTAGTGCCGAAAAGCATTACCTTATAAGTGGTCATATAATACGTACATATTTGGTAAGGGGTTTTTAATAGTAAGTACTTACAATTGTCATTACTTTTATATGGAGATGTCGCTTTTTTTTAAATAACAAAAAACAACTGTAAAAAATGAACGTAAAATCATAAAACAGTAATTTGATGAAAGTTGTTTTTTAAATGAACTACAAGGTTAGTAAATAATTTAATTTGTTCTACAAATGACTGATATTTACATTAAAAATAAAGAAACTGTATTACAACCCAAACAACTACATATTTTTAAAGCAGAAGTTCCCTGAGTGTATATACAAGGTGGCGCAAAAATAACCTTCCGATGTTTTTTGGCTGTAATTTAAAAAAAAAATGAAAAACTTTGATTCTTCTTGTGGATTATTTTTATTTGGTATTTTAATTTTTTTTACATCAAGTCGAGAATATGATGTCATATAAATGGCCGCCGCCACAGTTGATTGTCATTTGAGCCCTTTTTATGGCATTTTCCATCACTTTGGCCAAAACTTCCGGCGATAGGTCCTCACATTCTTGACGGATATTGTCTTTAAGGGCTGCAAGAGTCTGAGGCTTGTTGACAAAAACCCGCGACTTCAAAAAGCCCCACAAAAAGAAAAAATCATCTTCCTCTTGGTGGTGAATAAGGATGGCTTGAGCGTATGCTACATGCGATTGGCGGTCAGCAGCTAACAGCTGATGCACCGTCTGGACTTTGTACGGAAACATCTTCAGATCTTGTACCAAAATTCTCTGTAAAGACCGTCGACTGATACCCATTTGCGTGGCACGTCGTCTGGTCGATGTCAACGGCGCTTCCATGACATCCTCGGCTACAGCAGCAATATTCTCTGCAGAACGGCTACTCCGGGGTCTGCCCCCCCTGGCAGCATCTCGTGTTGTGCCAGTCTCTTCGAGGCGAGCGGCTAAACGTCGCAGTGTTTCACCAGTAGGCGTTGGACGGCCAGGAAATCTGCTACGAAATTCACGTTGTGCCAAAGTCACCGACCGATTATTGGTCAAATAAATAGTCACCAATATTCCGCGTTCTGGAGCAGTGTAGCGTAACATTGTTTATTAACGTGTATTCCGCATGTGTTTACTACACAAATGTCAAAACAGAACTGACATTAGGGGCCAATCGCAAAATTTATAGCCTTTTCTGATAGGAGGATTACTTTTGCCCCACCTTGTACAACTATACTTCAGTGAGAAATTTTGAAATTTTGTTTGCCTTAAAGCGCCCTCTGGTGGAAATATTAGCAAACAAAGTTGAAACTGCGACAGCATAGAAATCCTAGACGGTTTAAGATATTTTAAAAATTTAAATTTTTGTATAATTTTGTAAAAAAAATTTTTATTCAAAAATATATGAAAAATTTATTTTCTTAAGTTAACCAATTTTTAAATTTTAATATAAAAATATAGTGTTTTTGACCATTTTGGCAATCCAGACGATGTAATTTTTATAAGTTTAGTAGTATTTCAATAAAATCCATCCATTATTTATTTTATAAGTGAAAACGGAAAAGCGTTTGGATTATTTTAGACGTTGAGTACTTGAAAATTTCATCATTTTCAAAATTTAAATACTATAGATGAAGTTATTTCCAGCAGACAAATACAATTTTATGTTATTTCTTTAACCTAACAATCAAAAGTATAAAAGATTAGACTTTTTTATATTTTTAAATATTTTTTTAAAAAAGTTCCATCAAAAAAGGTCAAAAATTTAATTTTCAAATAATTTTTAGGCAACTCTGGATGAAAATGTTTCGAAAAGTTTTTATCCACAATTGTACTTAAGATGTCGAATTATTTTAGGATTTGTAAACGACTCAATTGTCTTTAGAAAGTAAAAAAGACATAGCGGTGTAAAAGTACTGGGTCGAAAAAGGAACACTGTGTCAACAATTACTTAATTAAAAATACCCTATTTTTTCAAAAATGAGCCATTTTTAAGTTAAAAAAGGCACGAAAAAATTTGCAATAATTTTGAATCATTTGCAATAAAACTGGGGGTGTAATGAGCCAAAAACGACAAATCGTTTTTTAAGGGGCATCCTACTGCACACACACTCATAAAAGGGAGAAAAAAAATAACCTAGACAAAGTCTTGTTTTTTCAAAAATATAAAAAAAAAATATACAGACACGGTCAGAGACACAGTTTTTTATGGTTAATTTTTTTTTTTTAATTTTCCTTTTTTCCACACACACACACACTATCACTTATACCAAATACATCAGCTGGTAACGGAAGTCCTTTTTACCAAAAAAAATTAAAACTCATATAAAAAAACTAGAAAAATTAAATAACAGAAAACCAGCAAATTTTTTTTTACACATCACTTGTTATACTTTTTATGTGAATAGAAAATTAAAAAACAAAATATTATAAAATCTTAATAGAAGTTTGAGCAGTTTATAGATGATTTTTTCCTTCAGCAATTTGTTTTAAACGTTAGACATTATTAAGTTTTTTTTTTTTTTAGCTTTTTATATATATATTTATTTAGAACAAAATAGTCCTGTGGTAAAACAAAAAATACCACTGTCATACTCAAGTTGTTGTATAAATTTTCATGACAAAGCCCAACATATTCCTTGTATTGAAGTGTCTCTGTCTATTCCTTCTATATTGTCGAGGGTGGCTTGAAAGCAAAGTCATCGAAAACAATATAGTGAATGGCAATTTATATAGAAAACCATATTTTATAGAAAAAAAATAGAAAAAAATATATAGACAACAACGAAAAGAAATACAAGTAAAGTGGATTTAAGTCATTTCAAGTGCCAAATATAAGGTTTATAAATGTGGCTACGTTTAAGTGGGTAGATACTAGAAATATATTTTGTAGTATGATCAATACAAAAAACAGAGAAACAAATAACATTTTTAAAGGCAATGACTTTAAAAACTGGGGAGAAATTTTTAATAAACTTAAAGTTAAAGCCAACTTATCATAACAAGGACCTATGGATTCTCAAACAAACTTGCTTGAATATACAGCGAAAATATATTTATTGTCACAATAAATTTCTTGCTAATCGAATGATTTAGTTGCAGTAATCGATTAAATTGGTTGTCGCAATCATATGTATTATTAAGTTTATCAAAATTTTATGTTACAACCGAAATTTTATTGTAATAACCGAACTGCTGTTGCCTTAAACAAAAATATTGGTGGCTGACACCGAACCTTGCAGTTTGCAAAAATTCAGAAATCACAAATTCATTTTGTAGGAAAATATTTATACAAATAGCAGGCAATTGAGAAGAAATTTGATAAAAATTTTCAAATTTTTGCTTTAGTTTCCTTATAAATGAGTGCTCGAAAAATAAATGGAACATACTTTTAGGCTTATAACTTTAAATAGTTTTCATTATTTTACACTTGACGTTAGAAAAAATACTTGCCTACTTTTATGTCCATCGCATGATTAGTTTTTTTTTTACAATGGATAACACCGGTCGATAAAAAAAAAATTGTTTTTGGGTTTCAGTTTTAATGCAGAAATTCTTATTCTAGACATCGGAAAACAGCAAAATATCCATTACCAGCTTTAAAAGTTTGTTTTTACATTTTTATGTCTATATGTACGTTTTGGAGATTTTACTATCGGCAGTGTCTATCACTTATATCAAAACTAACTTTGATAAAAAAAAATATTTTTCGCTTTCTTAGTAACATAAAAGATACCGACCCAAAAGTCCTGTCGACCGGTGTAACCAAGAAAATGTGAATACATTGTTTTATTAAAATAGTAAATAATAATAAGGCTGGTGTTTTCCGGCAAGTGATATTTCGTGTTATAAAAAATGTAAGGAACAACTGACAATCAAATGAAGATCTCAAAACGAAAAAGTACACGAAAGATACAGTAAATGCCTTAATGGAAGGCATTCCAGAAAAAGTTAAAAATTTTATTCAAAATAACTTAAAAATCTGAAAGCTTTGTTAATTTAAACGCTATATCGTATTAAGTGTTTATTAATAAGAAAATAAAAACTTAAAAATTGAGCTGTTAGTTTTAAAGTTATAAGCCTAAAGGCATGTTATATTTATTTCTCGCTTAGTCTTAACGTCATATTTTCCAGATTTATTTATGAATATTCTTGATATAAAAAGGATTTCCTTGCAAAAGTTCAACTACATATTAAAGTCAAAAAATTTTAGCAACTGATTTTAACTTCAGATTGTGTTACAGCCCCCAGATAGATGTTATTTTGGATTAACTTTCGATTTTAAATACGTTTAGTGTTTAATTTAGATGGTATAAAGACACAAAAATTTTGGACAATTTTTTAATATTAAATACTTTTAGATTTTTATTTAGATGGTATAAAGACCCCCCAAGTTAACCTAATTGAAATAGTGTGTAAATTCGCACTGATTTTAAGATTGGATATTGTAAAAAAATCTAACAAAAGTTAGTCCTACAGAGTTTATAGGTCTTGATACAATAAAGCATCAGCTTTGGTAAAATATAGAATTCTAGAATATTTTTTCGATTTATTTTTTAACCCCTTTTTACCTCGACTTAGAATACTATGTAGGTAAAGGCCACTGCAAATGCAGTTAAAAACAAATAAAATTTTACTTAAAGAAAGGAAGACTTAAATTTCAGTTATGCGCCCCGGTAGGCTAGTTGGTAGCATGCTGGCTTATCTGTGCGGGGGTTGTGGGTTCGATTCCCACCAGAGGCACTGGTCTGTTTTCACTACAACGCGCCGAAGGCCATAGTAGCTAGTGCCTGGCTAGGGTAATAGTATATAATTTGTAATTATATGATTATTAATTAATAAAATGAAAAAATAAATTTCAATAAATTCAAATAACATTGTATTTTTTTTTTTTAATTTTCAAAAAACGACTAAGAATTGTAGTAAAAAAGAGCCACATATGTTAGAAAAAAATAAAAAAACAGTTATTTCTTTTATTTTTTTAAATAACAAAAAACTACTGTAAACAATTATGTAAAATCATAAAACAGTCATTTGATGTGGTTTGTTTTTTTAAATGAACTGCAAGGTTAGTAAAAAACTTAATTTGTTATACAAATGACTGATATTTACATTAAAAATAAAGAAACTGTATTACAACCCAGTGCCTTTAAAGCCACTGCAATTTTTAAGAGCCTATAGCTTTCGATAGGACAGCGACAAATCCACGCAATAAAAAGCATATGTGAGTTCGAAATATTGGCTATATACGTGGCATATTTAACTTAAACATTTGTAATTCCATGGTTGCCATACAATGATTTGATAGAAACTATTTATGGCATTTTTTTATTGCACTTTTTTTCCAAAAATATTCATAAATTTAAGGAAGATCGGTGTAATAAATGCAGGGATGGCAGGCAATACCGCTAAAATACTGATCTCGATTCAAAACCCTTTCAACTGACTATCGTTGTACCTAAAACACCGTTACCGAAATAATTGAAATACCATTACCGAAATACATAAAATTGCGTTATTGCTAAAAGAGCAATACCGAAATAATTGAAATAGCGTTATCCTTAAAATACCATTACAAAAATAATCTGACAAGATCAGAACAAATAATCTCTGTAAATAGATATATTTGGCGAAAGTATATGAAGCTATTTGAAATACTGATACTATATTTAAGAAAAATCAGGTAAAAGGTACAAAGTTCCCGAGTAAAAAAATGTATATATGGTCTTATGTTTTTTATCTTAAATATATTATAATATGTGATTATATATGGTGTCATTCATGGCCACATCTTATTTTATGTTTCTTATATGGAAAAATAATAACGATATATTAAATATATTGACATTTATAAAATCAGATATTAAGCATATATGCTATACATAATAAGATATGGTAGATCTATTGTCATATATAATAATACATTATCATATATAACACAATATGTAATCATATATGGTGACATATAAGCTATATAATTTAAGACATAATTTGTCTTTGTATGTGTGATATACTATGTGCTTATGTATAGTGCCATATGTACAATAAAACTTAACATATATTTGTATATGATATTAAATGATGTAATATATAATTATGTATGTAAGATTTCATATATGTCACAAGATTAATAACTTAGTTTAAAATATTATTATATATGGTTCAATTATATTAATCTTTTTTATGCATATAACACATAATTATATATTGTTATACATAACACCATACATAATTATATATGATCAGATGTCGAAATTATTCTTAAATTTTCTTAAAAAAAATGTATGTCGTGGGACTTAAGTAAATCTAATTTAATACCAAAATATCTCATTGGATCCACCAAAAATCAATTATGTTTATAGATCTAGTTAGATCCAATTAGAGATAAATTAATTCCATGGAATATTTTGGGATCCATCCCGATCTTAAATTCGATTCTTTTGGATTCCCCAATTTTGAGAAAAATTTTGATCTTATTTAATCCAGTAATACATTTGAAGGATGTAATCGGATATTACTGGTTGCCGCGATTTTGAAATAAACTTGAATAAGAACAAATATCGATCTAAATATATCAAATGAGATCTGATTTTGTATTTGAAATGTTACTTTTCTTTGATCGGGTTGTGTTAACTTGTTTTTAATATTGCTTCTATAAAAACTTTTATTTCTAATTTTGTTTAAGTTGTAAAGCGTTTATTAACTATTTCTTATGCTATTTTTAAAATTCCGCTTAAAGATGCTTAATAATTTAAATATAAACATCTCAGAATTCTAATAATAGAAACATTAAAGTCTTTTGTAAGAAATATCCAAAGAATTTATAATCAATCTGTAAACAACATAAAATTATACCATAAGGAGTAATTTTCCTCTTTTCAAACAGCCACTTTAATAATGAAGGATATTTATTTCGTTTTTTTTTTTTTATGGCCTGTATTTATCAATAATATCCTTCACTATCATTTCAATGAAATCCACCTACGCTTAAGTAATACCCAACCAGCAACTTTAGCCGTCCTCCCCCCAAATATTTTATGTTTTTGAAATACAAAATGACAATTGAATGCCTCGCTTGAATAAGGCTATAAGCGCCATTGTTTTGAAAACGCGTTATTTTGCAAAATATGGTTTATCAAGCACTAATAGATACCTATGCCAATAATTTTGGTAAATTTTATTTTTTTCTGTCCCAAATTTTTTCCTAACCCAAAAAGGCGATTTTATTATATTAACTAGTGTCTGACCGAAGACTTCGGCTAAAAAATGTTTTTGTTGGTATTCCGTATTTTAAAGCATTATTGACAAAGTTTGACACACGGAAAAATGTTTATGTGGCGTATTAGATGCGATTTTAAGTGTTAAATTTAAACAATCGGAAATATCGGGAAACTTCTAGGCCGATTATTTAAGAATACAGCTAAACTTCGGATTTTTTACTTAATTTTTTTCATTCAAAATCGATTTGAAACAGCTCCACAAATATATTTTCAAATTATCAAAATTTGTCCACATTATCTGCAAATACCAAAAAATCGACCAAATATCGTTTTTGGTAGAAGTCTTCGGTGTGACACTAATATTAACACAGAAAAATGGTATATATCAACATATAAAAGAAACATTTTTAAGATATTTTTAATGTTGACCGTGGATAACTAAAAAATAAAATGGAACATAATTTACTTTCTGAGTTACAATAGACTCAAAAACTCCAATTTTAATGAAATTCGGGGTAAACAGTGAAAACCTAAAGGATGCACTTTTTATTTTCTGTACGAAATCTAAAGTTTAGGTATTTACATATAGTGGTTCGAAACCCCAAAAGAAGAAAATCTATGAATATACAATTTAAATTATAATATATACCATTATTCAACTAAAGAAAATTTTCAAGTGGAATTTTTTTGCTGATTCAGCTTAATGTTTCTTAATGAAATTTGGAACACAGGTCCATGTGGCCAATATTTATAGAATATCAAAAAAATATTTATGATAACTCTAATTTTTGACCATTTCATACTTTTTTTCCATCTCCTGAACACTTTGGTTTTTGGATTTTATACCCTTGTTCGAGTGAGGCATTCAATTGTTTAATTTTGTTACTGGTACTGAAAAAAGAGTACAATTTTTGGACGGTTACACAATGGTTTTGTACTAGCGTAACCATTCATTTCACTGGCTATTGAAGAAGATGAAGTTGTAGAAATATATCGAGTGAAACCAAATGCTTTTGTTTTCAATTTAACTCTGGACCCCCATAATCCTAATGTGCCTTTTGGATAATAATGCCAACAAATTTATTGTAAACTATTTATTGCAGTAAATCTTTTGGATTGTGGTAAAGCTCAAATGGTGTTACACAAGACACATACAATGGAACATAACCAAATTGTACAATGAAAGTAGCATAAATGGTTTATATATTGTTAGATACAAAGATACAAATATAAAGTCTAAAATTAACCCACAAAATACATTTGCTGAATAGAAATTTGAGAACTATGATTAAAACACAATAATTAAACTTTTTAAAAAAGTAATGAATTTATTTTAATGAAATTATTCCTTAAATTCATTAAGCTTTTCATTAAATTAATGAAATTTTTTATTAAACTAATGATACTTTTCATTGGGCCAGTATATATTTAATATAGAGCGCATGCAGTTGTTTACGAATACCTGAAGCTTGCTTTTAATTTCTTCTGTGAAAAAAAAAGTCTCGCATCCATAAAGTAATACGGATAGTACAAAGACCGAGAACATGCAAAGCTTTGTGTTTCGGCAATACATATTCGATTTCAAAACTTTTCAAAGAAAAGAGAAACCGCCTCTTGCCTTCTTAATTCTTGAGGTAAGATCTAATAAGGCACCTCCATTCTGATATTCGTTCAACTCGTTCGTTATCTACGAAGAGATGTTGGATTGAATCGGAGTTGATCTTTAGCTCTTCTATGTTATTAGTGTTTATTTTTATACCTATTTTGCTGACTAGCTAACCAAATCATTTAGTTTATCCTGCGTATCTTTATATCTACGAGATAGTTCGCTTTTGTCGTCGGCATAATCAAGCGACTAAAATTTGTTGGGAAAATAAAGTTTGCTCCAAATTATACCTATTGGTCTACCAGCTGTGGCACGCTTTCCTATTGCTCCAACTATTATAAGAAAGAGTAAACGAGAGTGCAGGCAGCCTTGTCTCACGGCAGATATCGTTCTGAAATATTCGGAGGCTTCGCCATTGTGAATAACGCAGCATTTAAATGTTTCATAACTTTTTCTGACCAGATTTATAATTTTCGTTGGGAGGCATGTGTTGTGGAGTTTAGCCCAAATGCAATCTCAGTTTATGTAGTCAAAAGTTTTCTCGTGATCTACAAAAAGGAGGTATAGCGGGGATTGAAATTCTTTGCTATGTTCAATGATTACCCTCAAACTATTGTTTTGGTCGGTGCAAGAAACTTGATGGTCTAAAACCAGACTGTTCTGGTCTAAGCTTTGTGTCGACAAATGTAATCATTCTTTCAAATATGATCTTTATAAATATTTTCATAATTACACTCAGTGTTATTATGCCACGCCAGTAATTGCAATTGTTTATAGCTCCTTTCTTAAATATCTTCAAAATAGCTTCTTTTAACATATCATGTGCATAGTTTTCGTTTTACCATATTTGGCCGAATTGAGGATGTAATGTGTCGGCAGATACCTAATGAGCTGCTTTAAAAATTTCTGGTTGAATATTATCAGGACCTGCAGATTTAAAGAGCTTATAGCATCTACTATTTCGGTTTTTGAAGGTTTACTCGTCCTTATAGGGAATATGTAAGCGTTATCATGTCATATTGAATGCTTAATATTTAAAATTTCCATGAAATGATTCATCCATCCTTTTAGTTGTTCCGTTACTGTGGTAAGCTATTTTACGTGTTTATCCTTTATAGGTACAGTTCTATCAAAATTACGACCAGAAAACTTTCTGTTGAGGTCAAATAAGTGTTTCATATTGTGATTCGCTGTAGCGCCATTTGCTTGCTGTGCATCCATTTCTTATTGCTCTTCTCAAGGATTTGTCAAAATCATTATAGCGGGTTTGGCATCTCTAAGGTTTTCGCATTTACTGATGAATTTATCGTATTCTGTAATTGTGCGCGTTTCTCTTTATATATATTATATATTCAATTAAATTTTTAATCTTTTTTACATTTTTATATTGAAAAATATTATTTTGGGAGAGGAAATATCCCATTTTTCTTCCCCATGGAACCGCGCCTGCCTATAGTCAGGCGCTGGTGTCCTATTTAAGCCCAGCAAATCTCGATTTGGTAAGCAGTTACTACATTTCTATCCTTCCAAGAAAGCGCTTAAACGTATTGCATGCAATAAGGCAGTTGGAAAGTCATTTTGGTGTGCTTCCGTAAATGCAGTAAATAATGCATAAAATGAAAAAGAATACGTACAATAAAGCACTAACATTAGTGCAATACACAAAAAAAACCGCTATTCATTTCCAACGAAGAGCACATGAAGGAAACGCTTTTCACCTGCTGAAAAGAGACATACCAACTGGTACATCGCGAACAAAAATCATGTCTTCCGGAATTGTTTTGGAAGCGCTTGGTAATTAAATAATGCCTTCCAGAACTGCTTCCGGGTTAACACTATTTTTAGCTGGGAGGTATCATTAAGTACATCGCAGAAGGAATTTTTGTGGGCATCGACAGCATCTTCTGTAGGTGCATAGTACTGTACAACACTGATGTTTTCATTCTATGACTTCAACCTGACTGTAATTTATGAATTTCATGCCCAACAGAGAGTTACAGGTATTGGAACTAAGCAACATCCCACACCGTACATGTGCCGATCATACTCAATTGGCATAACAGCCCATAAAAAAACGTGATCAATTTTCATGTTTTTCTGACCAAAGTGGTTCCATCTAGCCTCACTCATACGCATAAATGAAAGTTTGTAGTTTTCCAGCATCTTAATTGGCTGCTCCAATTTACCATCTTCGTAAGGCATTCAAATATGTAGGAAAACGTAATCCTTTTCATAGCGAAGGGTTGTCAACGTATTTTCGGATTGATTAATTTTTTTTTCTTTCTTACTGCAATACTGGGTGGTTTCAGAGATAGTGGGGTATCGACCCAAAACCTCTTAGTCTGGTAATGGAGCTGCCATCTGCGTCTCCACACAGACGTCGACCCGCTAAGTTTCAGTGACTGTTAGACTTAAGCTGTCACCTAATTACCTGAGACGAGCTGGTGGTAATATGCTCAGGGTACTCAGCTTGTTTACCTTGGTGAGAAATCGGTTTTTAAGTATCGCCAATGACTCACCACGACACATGAAAGATAATTGGCAGCTCAGAATTTAGTGGGAACTTGAAAGACTCTCCCCTTGATCCTATTTATACTAAGTTTACAAAACTTTTAATTTTTTTTAATACATAAGTTTTGGTTAATATTGTGAAGAATATTTTCTTTAATTTTATGAGAACTAATTTTATATTTTAATAAGTTTTCCAAAAAGAAAATTTTCACAAAATTTCAAAGGTTTTTCATAATTCAACTGAAATTTTTCTTAAATTCGATGAACAAATTCCATTAAATTTAGTTAAATTTAGTAAATTTCTTTATTTAGTAAAACTTTCCTTGTGAAAGTAAAACATTCGTTATTAGAATACATTAAACTAATGAAATTTGATATTTTAAAGTTTAAATCCATTTTTTTTTTATTTAAGGAAAGTATTTTTTAAACTTATTGAAACTATTTATACACTAATAACAATTCCTGTATAAAAATACAAATAACTTCAAATTAACTAAAACTTTAATAAAATAAAAAAAATTCGTTCATATAACTAAAGTTTTCGTTAATTTGACATTTTTTTTTTTGTAAATATATACATGGATTATTATGAGTGTAATTTCAATAAAAATGTTGCACCAAATGTTATGAAATAATTCATTAAATTAATAAAAAGTTTTATTAACTCGATTCGTATAAAGCTTTAATGAATTTATGAAAATAATTCTTTCTGAGCACAGTCTTTAGTTTAACTTTTAACCGCACTGTATCCATTGAGGGTTAACATTAAAACCATCTGCATGTGTTTAGACCAAAATAAACCAATATACTTCATTGTTTATAACAACAAAAAAAAATATAAATTGTAAAAAGGATAAAATCCAAAAAAAAATATAAAATTAACAAAAATAAAATCTGGCATTTTGTTCAATAGAAAACTAGTAGAGAAATGTCGTAAACATTTAAAAAACATTAGGGTTGTAGTATTTACAATATATTTTTCTACATCATCTTCATAGCCAGTTTAACACATGCTAAGCCAGGACTGGCAAAACAATGACACGCTTCTCTGTAGTGGCACGCAACGTTTTGCTGAATATTTTTAAAAATTCCTAAAGTTAAAGCTTACAAAGCTATTACAAAAAAAAATCAAAATTTTTTTTTCTGAATTAAGGAAAATAACTGTTATTAACTTAAATTTTTTTTTTTTTAAATCAAGGTTAACCAAAACTGATAATCCATGCATACAAATATGAACAAATGTCAAAAATGTAAAATAACTTTCGTAAAATATAGGAAAATTTGTTTATTTTACGAAAGTCTTCGTATTTTGGAACATAACTAATAGTTTCATTACATATTTACCATTAAAAATATTGGTACAACTCTGCAAATAGTGCATTTTCAAATAAAAAAAAACTGAAATTTTTTTGTAAAATACCTGTAAAATTTTATATAATTTCAGATTGGTAATAAACGGAAAAGCCTCAATTGTATAAAATACTCAAATCGAACGGAAAAATCAAAGAAGTAAACAGAAGAATGAACAAAATTTTAAAAAAATCAATATTTTTTTTTGAAAACTAAAAGTTTTTAAGAAAAAAGTAGAAGAATCTGTAATGAAAGCTTACATACAGAGAAAAATTTAGATGTTTGCCAACTGAAATTCCATTACTACTACTCAACTTCGGTTATTACGAACACAGCTTAACCCTCTAACTGGCAAATGATGTTTTGCGACGAAATTCATAACATGTACTCCTCTCGAAAAACAAATAATAAGCTCTTCAACAATATTGTTTATCTTAGAAATGTTGAGGTTAAGAAGAAGAATAAACGTTTTTCTTTAAAAATTATAAACACTATTCATTTTTAAATCAGACTAGACTAGTTTCTGCCTTTTTTTTATGGACAGGCTCATCAGTGATTTTCCATTTAAATTGTATTATTATTTGTATCTTATAATTGTCTCTATATAATAAATTTTTCAACAACCTGCTGCTGCAAGAAACAAACCTGCGCTCATCTTACATTACAAACGTAACAGTACTAAGTCATGACCGTTTAGCGATCACACCCAAGTATGGACTCGAATGTAATGCAGCTAAATTGCAGTTTTATTTCCTATTAGCTTTTTCTGTTATTGTATATTATACTCAGAAGTGACAACACTAACAACACAAATATTATATTTTCAGATTTTTGTTTAATTTTCTAATCTCCTGCGTCTCTATTTCACAATGTTACCAGATCGTTGCCTAATTTAGGCGATATGAGCCAAAATATTTAAGGGTGCATTTTGGAAACTAAAGCATATACAAGAGAAGTTTTGGACAAAAAAGAGAAATCTTACTTATAACCAAGCTCGAAAAACTATTTTTTTTTGCTCCTATTTAAAAAGATATCGCGATTTTCGCTTTTTGGAAAAAGCGAAAAAGTATCTAAACTGCAATTAATGTTGTTCAAACTTCAAAGCTTTGCTATTAATATTTAATGTCTTCTTTCTGCGAAATTTCATAAAAATCCGTCTATAAGTTTATAAGTTAAGACGATGTTCTTTAGAGGAATCCTGATAAAATCCTGTGAGTCCTTGGACTAAAGTAAGGACTTATTATTAAAGACAAAGCTTCAATCTTAATCTTATTTTAGTCAACTTAAATTGGGTTTTTTAGATTTTTGAAAACTATATGTTTTTAAAAATAATTAGTTTTTGAAATTTTACGAAATTTTGATTTTGAAGCTTTCTCGCTTCCAACCTATGGATAGTTTTCTATCGCAATATATTAATTTCTAAGTATACAGCACTATTTGACGAATTTGTAGTAAGTTTTATGAAGACTGTCCTGAAGCAGCCTTACCCGTTAGAGGGTTAACTCTAGTTTTCACAACAAAGTTCAGTTCATTCAACTGAATTTTAGTTGCAACACCAAAAATATTAAGAATTCCAATGTGAATATCGTTGTAATAACTAAATTTATAAGTTGTTAACATTAATATACACTTTTACATTCCGTTAGCACTTTATTTCTCAGTGTGTATACATGTTTTTGGCTCGCACCGCAAAAAGTCTTACCACCCCTGTGCTAGGCAATGAAATACAATAGAATATTGAAGTTTATACCAACGTAGAAACGTACAAGTAGAGTATAAATGTTTGAAACCCGAATTATATAAAAAGTAGATTTTTTATAAAAGGATAAAAATAAAGCATCTGTAAAAAAATATATATAAAATATAAGACCATTAAAGACAATCGGAAACAACTAAACAATATATCGTAGCAAGAGGAAAACCCTTTATCCCAACAATACGAGCATACAAAACATGCACATCTCCGAAACTACCAACAACAGTGAATATAATTCATTGTATTTTGAAAATATTTGGGTTACAAAAAATAGCATAAAAAAAAGCTAAAGAAGATATCAAATTTATATATAAAGTACCTATTTACAGTGAGAGTTTGTAGATAAAAGGACCTTGTCGATAAATGAAATACATTTAATAAAGAAAATGAAAGAAAATTCACAAATACCAAACTAGCGACTAAACAAAAGGCCTAAATTTAAATAATAATACTCAGACTACAATAAATACGGAAGAATTAAGTATGATTTTCTTTATGCGGAAAAAGCTTTATACAGAAACGGAAAAAAGTTTTCAGTTAACGAAATTTTTTTTGATTATAATGAAACAATTTTGCAAACAAAGGGACAACAAAATTAGAACAATCAACGAAAATTATTTTTGACGAAAAAAAAAGTACTACAAACATTCTAAAATTTCTACCAAAGCTATTTCATGTTGGACAAACGGATCTGTTTGGATATTAAATGATTTAAAAGTTTTTAAATTCGCCAGTTTTTGGTAAGGGAATGTTCCCAATTATGAGCTGTTCCCTAAAGTGGAAATTTTGTTTTGTTGCATTAATATGGCAAAACTGTCAATTCTCATCGAGTTTAATTTCAGCCTGCACTATTTTAAAAAAGTTTCAATTTGAATGCACTCGTTATTCATGGCTTTATTGTGTCGTTTCAAAAAAAAAAACGCAATATAAAATGTATTATTTTTGTAAATATAAAAAGCGAATAACAAACAAATTTTCAAGAATTTTCCAAGTTGGTTTTTTGTCAGCGCTAAGAATTTTTTTTTGCAATTTTAATAAAACTAATTGATTCCATAAACAATTAAATAAATAAAACATAAATGTAAAAATTAAAATTTTCCTTAAGTGGACGTTTGATAATATTTTCTTCTTTTCTGATGTTTTCCCAAGTTTTAGTCTTTTTTAAATGGTTTAAGCTTCACTTGAACTATTCTTGTCTACTTTGAACTATTTTCCAACATGTTTTACATCAAAAAAAAAAAAATCATTTGTTTACCGCAATGAAAAATTAATATATTTTTAAATAACTCATAAATATTAACTTTTTATTGCAAAATTATTGTTTTTGTATTTGTTTATAATAAACAACTGTTGCAAAACTACAGAATTTTTTTTTCAGTTTTTTTTTTTAATAACTGTCATAAGAGTTGTTTTGCATTATTTCATAGAAAAACAACTCTAATTGCAGTTAAAAACAACTACTACTTATTACTACACAAACAACTTTCATGAAGTAACTGTAAAACATTTTTGAGTGTCCAGCTCTTAGCACCAACAAATATTTGCACTATTTTAATATGGGTTGATTTTTTCGCGGTTGCATTTAATGAAAATGAAAATTATTCAAGTTCGACGCCATACTCTATATTTCTTTATTACACTCAAAAAAATAAATTAGTAGAAAAGTTAGTAAAACGTCTTGTAAATCAGGTATACTATTTTTTATCAAATTTTTTGCTAAAATCATGTTTTCAGCTAAAATTTTTGTTATACTTATTCAGCACTTAACTCTTTTATAATAATGCTTTACTTATATTATACTAATGTTTTACTAATTAATTTTGCTAAAAAAAATTGCGCTGATAAGCACATTAATAGTGTGGACGACAACCAGATTGAAAGATATGCGCAGAATGAAGCAGATGTCGCGGCATGTCAAGATGTAGTAGAGAAGAAAATAATACTACAAAGTAATAATACTACAAAGTACAACTCTAATAAGACATATAAAAAAATCAACCATGGAAGATTTTTGTATCTGTTTTTCATACAGAAAACAAAATTGAGGATTAAAACAACTTAAATTTTGCGTTGTCACCGGCTTGTGAAAATAATTGTCTATTAATTAAATAAAAGACAAAATAAAATATTTAAATTTTATATGTATTTCTAAACTAAATGTTTATAGATTAAAACTTTTGCTGAATCTACTAACTAACTTTTCTGACATTAGCAATTTTTTTGCAAGCACCCTTCTGACTAAAATTTTGCTGACTGAGCAAAATTTTTTGCTGACTTTACAAACTTTTTTTTTTTGAGTGTAGGATATTGCCCTAACGAATAATCTATAGAGTTTTTGTTTTCATATTTATTAATTTACCACTTTCAGGAGTGTGTTGATAGATCTGTTTCGTAAATTTTCTAGGTTCTCATCTTCAGAACACGTTTTGAAAGAAATGACAATACCATGCAAAACATCAAACATTCATATAAACATTCATATATATGAGCTCAAAGTTAAAGATTATCACCATTGATCAAAAATAAATTGAAACTTGTTTGTTATGTGCCACCTCTACCTTTGGTAGACAATTAAAGGTCGAAAAAACATAATTTTTACTTTTAATAAAAATTATATCAAACTTGATTGCATTTCATTTTATTTATTGTGCTTTCTTTTCTGACAAGAAATGTAACATTTTTGCCCTCAACTAGGGATATTATGTTATTTTCCAAAAAAAAGGTAGCTTTGTGAAATGGTACCGTGTTCTTTTCTAATATTGTTACATCTTCAAAGTGCAAAAAAGTTGCCTTTTTTTGCCCTGAAAAAAATCACATCGTGAGATATTGCCCTAAAAAACAGCTGATATTTTACGCTCTTATTTTGTTAAAAAAAAAAACAAAAAAAAAATATATTGTTTGTTAAAACAAATTGTTAAAATGGAAACTGGAAAAAACAGTGTGCCATATTTGTGTTCTATTCTGGGCATAAAAAAACGCATATTTTCGGGGTGATAGCTAAATTAAAAAATAAACATTTTAAAAATGCGATATTTTTTATCAGAAAAGAAAACACCATTAGATTTTAATATAATTTTTTCTAAATCTTTCTGTCGTATTTTTTTTTTTAATATATTTAAAGACTTTAGTTTTTAGCTTCCAAATAAATTCGCACTATTTTCATATTTTATGATTTGTTAGCTATTTAATTTGGCATAAGAATTTGAGTTATGTTTGATTTCTTCTAAATGTCATAACTTTAAAATTTATCAATGGATTTTCTTGATACATCTATTGTTTTCTTTATAAAGATTTGTATGTCTTTGCGTTCTAAAAATACTTGCAATATTTTTATTTTGTCGATTCTTCTGTAAATTAATTTAATTTTAATTGATTTTTTTTTTTTGTAATGCCAAACATTTATTTTAACTGCCATAACTTAAGAATTTATTCATGGATTTTCTTGAAATATGTCTTGTTTTCGTTGCAAAAACTTTAACTCGAAACAAGAAAGAAAACTATTTGCATTATTTTTATTCAGGCCGATTTCTTGCGATTCATGTTAATGGGGTTTTGATTTAATTTTTTTCTATACGTCATAAGTTGGAAATCTTTCCATACATGTTCTTCAAATATCCCTTGTTTTCTTTATAAAGACTTCAGCTCTAAGTGCCAAAAAATATTTGCACAATTTTAATCATGGTTGATTTTTTTGTGAAACTAAAAATGTAAAATTTTGTAAAAAAAAAAAATGTTTGATATATTATATTAAGGGTACCTAGTGATCTAATGAAACATTATTATTACACTTAGAGCTAATGTTGCTTGTACTTATTGCCTGGATAAATAGCAAATTTATATTTTTTGACCTGCGACAGAATAGGTTCTTAACTCATAAAAAAAGCCTGTACAAATAGTTGAAATTCCGCTACGACAAGAGAGAATAGAACCTGAATTTGCTCCAGCAGAATTTTCAATAAAGCTGAGAGTCACAGTCTGCTAAAATTTGGTGACTTAAATTTTAGAAGAACTAAATTTAAGTTCACAGTTGCAGTTAAATTAACTAAGAATTCATCTAAATTAACAGAATTTTTAAGCTGAATCAACTGAAAATTTCATATGACCATATAAAGGGTCCGCCATCTAACGTTTTTTTTTTTTTCAACTAGTGCTTATTTCGTGAATGGTTGAAAAACGTTGCCAACCCTTTCGTAATAAAGTCAATATTTTTTTGTGCTCCTGCAATAGATTTTTTTAAAATCATTTAAAGTAATTTTAAAATAATTTTTTAATCAACTGGTGTATACTGTGTTATAAATCTTTTTGTAAGTTACAAAAATTTAATCAAGTATGACTGGGGCAAGGCGTAAAAGTACAAATATTATTAAAAAAATAATATGTGGTCAATGCAAATTGCAAATTGAAGAAGAGGATGGAAGCATAAAATGTGATAAATGCTCTAAAACGTTTCATGATATATGTACTACTTTAGATAAACGTCAGTTTGACCTATTGTTGAAAAATGAGAGCGATGAGTACATTTGTCATTTTTGCAACGAAAATGATGGAGATTTAAAACACCAATTAAGCGCAATAAAAACACAGCTTGGTAAACTGAATCAGCTGGATGAGTTACAGACAGCAATGCAGTTTATGTCAACAAAATTTGATGGCATACTTAGTGGTATTACCGAAAACAAAAGAAAAATAGAAGCAGTACAAAAAGAAAATAGAAATTTAAAAAAAGAAGTTGCCGATTTAAAAACATCTGTAAAACTCTTAAACGATCAAAGAGTAAAGAATGATTGTTTAATTAGTGGATTGGAATGCGAGGATGATTTAAATGCTGCTGAAACCTTAGTGAAGTTTGTTGATAATTTTGATGTAAAGTTACAGCCATCTGATATTGATGAGGCGTATTTCTTGAGAAATAAAAAAACATCAAAAAATATTGAAGATACAAAAGATAAAAAGAAGCAGACTATAATCGTAAAGTTTAGCAACAAAAGAGCAAAACAAGATGTTATGTCAATAAAACCTAAACTTCGAGAAAATGAAAATAAGACTGTGTTTATAAATGATTTTTTGAGTAAGGAAACACTGACCTTACTCAATCATGCAAAAAGCTTGGGAAATGTTGGGTATCGCAGAATCTATTCTTTAGCTGGCCGTGTTTATGTTAAAAAAAGCGAATTGTCAAAACCTAAGTTAATTAAAACTTTTGAAGAAGTTGATAACATGTTACTAGAAGCAACAATAAATAATGTTCGCAGATCTTTACGTCGTGAAAATCCTATTATAGAAGTTCCGGATAATAGTGATAATGATTTTCTATCACCTTTTCAATCTAATGCTTAAATTTTAATTTGGCTTTTTATTAAAACGTATTATATTTTATATTATATTTAAACATTATGAACTTAAATAATCAATATTTTCATTCTTTTTCATCTTATGAATCATATTTAGAAAATCAAAGCAAATCTTATTTATCAATTATATCTGTAAATGTTAGGAGCATTTCGTCACTTACGAAGTTTAATAAATTCAAAACCATAATTTCTCTTTTTCCAAAACTACCTGAAATTATATGTATTCAAGAAACTTGGTTTGAAGATAAATTGGTACAACTTTACAAAATTCCGGGTTATAATTCAGTTCACTGTTGTAGATCTGACTGTTACGGGGGAACGTCGGTATATGTTCGTAAAGGCGTTTTATTTTCTACTGATACCTGTAAGAGTAAAGATTTTATTGAATCAATAATATTAACCATACAAAGTCAAAACACTGCTGTAAAGCCAATAAAGTTAATATCATTTTATAGATCGCAAAAATGCAATTTCGAAAAATTCTCTGAATATTTGGAAAATTGTCTTGTATCATTGGCTCAAAGTCCATGTATATTTGTTGGTGATACAAATGTTGATTTCCTCACTAATCCTCATGCTCTTGTTTTAACTGATTTATTTCGATGTTACGATTTTAAAAACTGTCATAATATAATTACTCGTCCTAGTAGTGGTACCTCAATTGATAATGTGTTTAGTAATCTTGAAAAAGATCTTAAAATTAGTTCTATTGAATGTGAGTTGTCGGATCATAACCTTATCAATATCAGAATAGATTCAGCAGTAAAAACCAAAGAATTTATACAGACAGTCCGTTATAATTGTAATTATGAAAGAGTTAAGGAAAATCTTAGTCATACTTTGTTAATGTCAGATTTTACAGGAAATCCTAATAATGACTTTTTACATTTGATAGATTGTGTAGCAAATGCTGTTTCTACTTCAACAATAATTAGTAGGACTAAAAAAGATTTAAAATTGAAATTAACACCATGGATTAATAAAAATTTGCAAACTCTTATGGAATATAAAAAGAAACTTCTAAAAAAAAAGGAAAAAAAATCATAATAATTATGACATTGAAATTTGCGTTAAGAGAATTAGCAAAATAATAAAAGTAGCCACTAAAGAGTGTATGAATAATTATTATAAAGACAATTTGTGCAAAGTACAGGAAAATCCTAGAAAGTGTTGGCAATTTTTAAATCAGACTCTTGGAAGAAAATCTAAGTCTGAAATAAATATTAGAAATAATGAAGGTCAAATAATTGTAAATGATAATGAAAAAGTCGAAATTTTTAATCAATATTTTTTAAATTCGGTTGAAAATTTGATTAATGGAATCGAATACAATTCCAGCGATCATTGTAATGCTTTCCGAACTTTAAGATACACTCGGAATGAATTTTGTTTGCATCATACCACTGAAAATGAAGTCTTTGATTTGATTACCAAATTAAATTTTAATAAGAGCCCTGGAAATGATGGTATAACCTCGAAGTGTGTATTTGAATGTAGAGAGATTCTTGCACCTTTCTTAGCTAAAATTTTAAACTCCTCAATAAGTCAGTCAATTTATCCTGGTGTACTAAAAATTCATAAAATTATTCCAATACCAAAGGAAATTCATTGTAATACAGTTGATAAATTTAGGCCTGTTGCAGTTTTACCTATTGTAGATAAAATTTTTGAAACGATATTACATAGCCAACTTTCAACGTTTTTAGAGAATGAAAAGTTAATATATCCAAACCAATATGGCTTCCGTAAGGGTTGTGGTACGGATGAAGCTATTGTAAACGTGGTCAATTATATCTGTGATGGTTTAGATAGAGGTTTCAGTGCGGTAGGTGCAATATTTTATGATTTTTCCAAAGCGTTTGATCTCGTAAATCATTCAATTATGGTTCAAAAATTAAAATTTTATGGAGTGAGAGGTAGAGAATTGAATCTTTTCAAAAGCTATTTAGAAAATCGTAAACAGATTAATAACTGTAAGAGTTCAATGCTTAATGTGGCGTATGGAGTCCCTCAAGGAAGTGTGTTGGGTCCTTTATTTTTTAATATTTATCTAAATGACATAAATAACTTGGGGTTAACAGGACAAATTTTTATGTATGCAGACGATTTATGTTTACTATATCCATATAAAGAAAATTTAGTTTTTAAAACATTTGCAGAGCGGGATGCTGCCCTCATCTCAGAGTTTGCAAGGATTAATAAATTGGTATTAAATCCAGGCAAAACAAAACTCGTGCGTTTTAGACCCCAGTTTAGACGAAATATTTCGGAAAGTACCATATGTATAAATGGAAATGAAATCGTTGAAGTTGATTCAATAAAGTATTTAGGAGTTGTTCTGCAAAATAATTTATCATGGCAAAATCATATTCAATATGTACGTTCAAAAATATCTCCAGCACTTGGTATATTGTTTAAACTTAAGTATAAACTAGACGAAAAATCAAAATTTATAATTTTTCAAGCTCTCATTCAAAGTCACCTGAACTATCTTACACTCTTATATGGATTTAAAAGAAATGTAGATTTGAAATCTTTGCAGATTATTCAAAACAAATCGTTAAAAGCTGTTTTTAATCTCCCCCAATTATATCCGACTTTGTCGCTTTATGAACATGTTGCTAAAAAAGTTTTACCAATTTATGGTATATACAAACTTCAATTATTGACATATGTTTTTAAGGTAATACATGGAATTGGGCATCATACAATCAGTTTTTCTACAAATCAAACCTTGTATAATACAAGATATAATTCCAATTTAAGGCTTGTTAGATGTCGTCTTGAACTCACCAAGCTAAGAATTGAGTATAGTGGTAGTTTTGAATACAATAATTTGCCTCAATTTTTAAAAGACTGTTCGTCAATTTCTTCGTTCAAAAATCATCTTAAAGATTACTATTTACACAATATTGATATGCTTCTAATATAAATAATAATTTGTAAAATTTTTAATTTTTTTTCTTCTCCCATCTATTTTATTTTTATAATTTATTTTATAATCTATATACAAAAAATGTAATAGAAATTAATGAAATAATGTTAATTAGGTAAAGTTGCCAACGTTGTCTCTATAATGCCCTAGCGGCGCTGAGACCATTATATAATTTGTAAACCTTTATATGAATTAACAATTAAATAATTAAATAAATAAAAAAAAAAAAAAAAAAAAAAAAAAAACACTTAGTTCATGTCTGATTTGTCAGATAATTAGTTTTATCCTTCCGCTGAACGAATATGGTTGTATATACGATTGAACAACGCTGGGAAATATTGCGACATTACTTTGAAAATCATGGTAGTGTTGCAGAATGTGTGCGAAAATTTTTGAAGATCGCATTATCAGCCGCAGAGCTGATGTCGTTTGGCCACCTCGGTGCTGCGATTTGACACCGTTGGACTATTATTTGTGGGGTGCCGTCAAAGATAAGTGTTACGCCAACAAGCCAGAGACAATTGACGCTTTAAAGGACAATATTCGTGAAGCCATTGGTGAAATACAGCGGCACACAATCGATAATGTGCTTAAAAATTGGCATGGCAAGCCGAGGCAGCCATTTGAATGAAATTATTTTCTATTATTAACCGGAAGGATTGTACTTTCAAATAAAAAAAGAAATTTGAGAAAATATTCAGTAGTTTTTTTTTTATAGCATTTTCAAAAAAAAAAAAGTTATTTGGCGGACCCTTTATATTACCTGTAATAAAAGCAATTATTAAAGCATACTTAATAGTTACAGAGCAACAATTTTTGGTCCATTTTGCTGTATCTGGTTTAGTTTTAGAGATATAGCCTATTTTATGATTAAATTTGAGCAAATAACGCCATCTACAAGTGAGAGTGATAGCGGAGACACAAACGAATAATGGTTTGATAACAATTGTGGTTTAAATTAACTTGCAAAAATTTATAATATTTTCGGTAGGAAAGTTAGTTGAAATACGAATGATATTTGTTCTTGAGCTGAAAATAGATAACTAATGACTTTAGCTAAATAACTGATTTAAACCCTAACAGCAGAAAAAATTAGTTCAACTGAATTAGAACCAGTTTAACAGACATGTGAACTAACTTTTTTTTATGATTTGTTGGTTGTTTTTTTTTTTTTTTTACAATGGCTTTTAAAATAAACTACACTCATAGAAATAAAACGAAAAATATAGCAGAAAAAGAAATTTAAAATTATTTAAAAAATGACGTGGCAAAAGCATTTATTAAATTATCAAGGTTTTTTTGCTGTAATATCAACATTCTTTTTCTAAATTAAGTAGAATGTAAACAACAGTATATTTTGCAAAAATCAACAGAAGTCTTTGCTAAAAAATTGAAGATTGAATTGAGGAAGCCTCATATCAAAAGCGCAGATTTTTATTTGCATTACAAATCTGTAAAAACACTTTAAAAATTTTAAATTTTTTGATGATTTTTTTTTTGTCTACTAATATTCAGCAAATTTTACGCTGATGTAAGCAGATTAATTCGTTACTTTTAACTAAAATTTAGCTGATATATAACTAAATATTTGTGTGATTTTAATGATTTTTTTTTGTCTACTAATATTCAGCAAATTTTTCGCTGATGTAAGCAGATTCATTCGTTACTTTTAACAAAAATTTAGCTGATATATAACTAAGTATTTGTAGATTCAGCAGATTTTTTTTTTGCTAGGCTTATCTTACTAACATTAAACAAAAATAAATCCGCTAATCTTAGAAGATTAACATAATTTTTAACAAATTTTTAGTAGATTTAGCAAAAAATGTAGCTATTTTAATTTGAATAATAGATGGCGATACCAATTTACCATAAGTTTTAAGTAAATTTTGAAAATATCTCTATAAAAAAATTACAAACTACCATTAATATTAATAATGATGATTCTTGGAAACTTTTATATATTTTATTAACTTGTTTGTATAATTAAAATTAACTTTATCATTTAAATTGAACAACAGTTTAATATTTATAAATAGATTTTCTTTTCTATAGTATATAAGTAGAATTTTCTATCAATGATTTTTTTATTAAATTAAATTTTAAAGTCAAGTGTTTTAAAAGTTGTGACAAATTTCCTCTTTTCTTTAAATATTTAATTAAATATTTCATTTTAACTTCACCCTCAATGATATAATAAACATAATATTCAGGCTCTCAAAACATTTTGTTATGTTTTTGGGATTAAAAAGTAATAACAATTTATCATTTTTTAAATGTATGCCAGTTAAAAATATTCCAAGACATTAATTAATTGTACAAAAAGCAAAAACAAGCAAGCACTTTAAACCCACAAAAACGATCTCGAACAAAGAAAATATGAAAATAAAATTTAACAAAATTGTTCATAATGTAACTGAATGTAAAAACATATACTCTACTACATAAATGAGGAAAAACATAGTTGTTTCAATTTAATTTAAACTTTTTTTTAAAAAAACTTATCTATTATTTTACTAGCTGTACTACAAGTGGGACAGTAAAAGCTCGAAACAAAAGATGTTTGCCGATTATAAAATCATAATAATGTAAACAAAATTTTCACAAATTAAAATGTTAAAGGTTAAAAATTAGTACATTTACTAAAAATTTCTGTTGAAATAAAATTATTTTAGTAATTCTGTGTGATTCTTCTTTATAATCGAGCTTAAGACCTTTTGTTAAATGATTGCAAATTATTAATTTCCAATATTTCGTCTCCACATTGGGAGAATTCTTCAGGGAAATTAGTCTCCCAATGTGGAGACGAAATATTGGAAATTAATAATTTGCAATCATTTAACAAAAGATCTTAAGCTCGACTATAAAGAAGAATCATATAATAAAAGAAGATCGAAGAAAATTAAACATATTCAGTAATTCTGTGTATTTACAAAATGTGTTAACTAAAAACATACAATTTTCAACAAAGTAATATTTGACAGCAAAATGTTGGTATTTAAAAAAAATTGTAATAAAGACCAAAAATCTTAAGTATATATAATAAATTACTGGTTTATTGTTTAGAGTGTAAATAGTTTTGCTTCCACACATAAAACACTGGAAGAAAAGACTTGATCATATTGTTGACAAAAAATTTTATTTTGTTCTAATAAAATATTTTATAATAAAAAAAGTATTGTCAATAAAACTTTTGTTTGATTTCAAACTCACTTTCAATTTAAAGTTTAATAATACATATTAAATGTTTAATTTCAAATGAAGTTGGAGCAGTTTAATAGCCCATAAAGACGGAAAATTGAAAAGATACCAAAAAAAAAATCACCAAAATTAAAAAACGCCAGAATTAAAAAAATCTCTTAAATAGAAAACAAAACGCTAAAATTAAAAAAAAAAAATCGCCAACATTTAAAGAATTCCAAAAATAAAAATCCGAAAAAAATTAGAAAAATCACCAAAATTTTAATTATTTTTTTTTAATTTTGATGATTTTTTCTAAATTTAGTGTTATTTTTTTCTATTTTATAGTTTTTTTTACATTTTAAACCTTTAAAAGTATCTTCTAAAAACTAGCTTTGTATTGAAAACAATATGCAGTTAATCGTTCTAGTACCTTTGTGAAAAAGAGACGGAGGAGATTAGGTAAATAAACAAAAATCTAAAAATAGAATATTTGTGTTTGATAGTGTTGGTCACTTCTGAGTATAATATACAATAACAGAAAAACTAAAAGGAAAGAAAACTGCAATTTAGCTGCATTATATTCGAGGCCATACTTGAGTGTGATCGCTAAACTGTCATGACTTGGTATTGTTACGTTTGTAAAGTAAGAAGGGCGCAGGTTTGATTCTTGCTGCCGCAGGTTGTTGAAAAAATGAATCATATAGAGACAATCTGACAATTATAAGACACAAAAAATAATAATAATACAATTTAAATGGAAAATCACTGATGACGTCTGTCCACAAAAAGGCAAAGAAAATCGTCTAGTCTGATTTAAAAATAGTTTTTATAATTTTTAGAGAAAAAAGTTTATTCTTCTTCCTAACCTCAACATTTGTAAATATTCAATTAAATTGTTAATAGATATGATTAAAATCTTAATTGAAGCTAATGTAATTACATAGTTACGTACTATTTTAATTGATATTACAATTTCAATACTACGACTAAGTTAAATTAAACTTTTTAAATTTAAAAAAAACCGCCAATTTTGGATTTTTTAATTTTGGGGAGATTTTCTAACTTCACGGTTTTTTTTGCAATTTTAGCGTTTTTTTTATTTCAAAACTATCTAATAAAAATTAACTTGGTATTGAAAACAATATTGATTCAAATTTTTAATCTATAGGATTTAAATTTTAATTGCAACTAAAGTAGTTAAATAGCCATATACTATTTTAATTGATACTACAAGTTCCTTAATATGACTACGTTCAATTAAACTTTTAATTGAACTAGCAAATATTTTAATTGAAACTCGATTTTAGTTATTTATGTGTATTTACGAAACGCTTTATTATAGTATATACGAATCGTTATATTATAATTGTCATATTAACAAACAAAATAATTGTATTTATAAACTGCAGATATAAAACAATTTAATATAAAAGGTGTCATTTCAATTAAAATTTTCTTAAATTAACAAAAAATTAATTGAATTCTTTTCGACGGCACAATCTGTAAGTACAATTAAAGTTTTTGTTAATATAAAGAAATTTTAATTGAAACTAAAATAACAATTATACTCCATTTGAGCTGTGTAAACTTTCATAAAATAACAGCTGGTAAATACAATTAACTTATTTGTTAAATTGACAAAATCTTAATTGAAAATTATCCAATTTCAAAAACAATTTTTGCGGTGATGTATAAAGCTTGCAAAGAATTGTTCACACTAAAAAACGAATGCAAAATCGCTATTTCATTAACAATTTGTCAATTTTTTAAGGTTCTAACTGTTCAAACCATCCTTCTTTGTCTTTTTTGTATTATTTCTATTTTTGTAGTTTTTTCTTTTTGATTTTTTTCTTGCAAAAGTAACACCTGTGCTTATTTTTGTATGTATGCTCAGTTTCAAACAGTTAAAGGCTAAAGTATTTGTCCAGTGGTTTCAACACTTTGTGGAATTTACACAAATATTGTGTAAAAAAACAAAAAAAAAAAAAAAAAAAAACGAAGCAAAACAAAATAGTTACATACAAACATTACAAAAGAAAACATAAAAAGTACAAAAAAAAAAGAAAAATATTACCAAAGTTCCTTAACAAACACATCTATAAGCAAATATATATACAAGAAACCAGTATAAATGCTTCTCATATATACCAGCATGTTGACTAAAAGGATAATTGAATAAGGCAACGATTTTTTAGAGAATAGAAAGATTTTATTTTGGAATGCAATTTTGAGATGTGATCTATTAATGGTTACCGGCGGTGTTTTGTTAAGTCTGGAGCAAAAAAAGTTCCTTCACAAAGAAACTCAGCTGTTGGCTCCATAAATTTAACTAAATATTTAATTTGTTATTGAGGGGACAAAGGCAATAAATATTCGGTTCCATTCAATTTACGCATTTAGTAAAATAGGCAAAATTATATTGAAGAATAAATCCAAATACCTCAAAATGAAAAATATTGTAAAAATAATCTAGAAAAAGTCCCAAAAACAATATTTTTTTATTGTAGGGTAGAAGGGTAAGGTTTCGCCACTGGGGCACATATGCCACCCCCCGAGTTTCGCTGTAATTAAAAGAGTTATTAAAATATTCCTTTCCATAATTTGTGCAATTATTGACCATATTTCTTGTCACAAAATTGTATACTTGTACTTCACTGTAAAAATAAATAAAAGTATGTTAGCCACTGATCATGGTGCACATACGCCAGACCACCAGTAGTGCGATTCAGTAATTTTAACGATACGACAATCGCAAAATATATACCGAAAACTTTTGTTGTTTGCACTAGCGATTAAGTGATTCACTAAGTACACCTTAACGATAGTCGACAACTCTATTTGTATATTTGAAAATTTAACTTTTTCTCGATTGAAGAAATAACTCAAAAATTGTTGTCGTTTAGATATTAACAACAGCTGACTTTAACAATAGCGAATATCGTTTAAAAATGTTAATGAAAAAAAAAAATCGTTAAGGAAGTTACTGAATTGCGCTACAGGTGGAGTTTTCGTTGGAAAAATTGGTAGCACTTTAAAAGACGTATACGTTATATTCGTTCGTTACATTGTTGTGTGTGTTGTACGGGTCAGACGTAATTTTGGTTCAACAAATTCAAAGAAAATAAACTTTTTTAAATTTTTTTTTGTTGAAATTCCAGTTGTAGATTTATGAATATTTAAAATAAAGTATAACTTTTCCCACAGAATCTTTATATTTATCGTTTACAAATGTGCAACATCAACTTGGCGAATTTA
This sequence comes from Delia radicum, assembly GCA_021234595.1. Lineage (NCBI taxonomy): Eukaryota > Metazoa > Arthropoda > Insecta > Diptera > Anthomyiidae > Delia > Delia radicum. Next base: position 26,176,875 of record CM037853.1, read on the forward strand.
CCCCATAGGTGGGGCATTTTAGCCGATTTGAATTACTTTCGAAATCTTAAAAAAAGTAATAAAATAAATAAAGATAATTTATGTTTCAAACATTCAAATTAAAAGATGTGTTAAATTTTAATGGTTCATAATGGTTCTTTATGTCATCATTATCATTGAAATAAAAATTATTATTAGCATTTAAAAAAAAAATGTTTACGTATTAGAAATGCTAAATTTAAAAATTAAGCACACCCATAAAAAGTCGTCTTTAGATTCAAACCATGTTTTCTCTATTTTATTCAATTTAAAAAATAAAGAAAACGTGCAATAATGCGAATACTGATGATATAACCATCGCGATACTGGATCGGTTTTTAATGTTCCAACTGTTTTACTATTAAGCTTTAATTATTTTCTATAATAAAAACAAAAAATAACGTATGAGTAATACTAGATTTACAAATTAATCATACGCACAAAAAACTAGTCTTCAAATTCTAAGTATCAAATATATAGATAGTATAAGTAAATATTTTATAATTTATTAATAAAGAACTATACAACTAAAGACTACAATTGTGGGTATGATTATTTTGAAAATTCAATATTACTCATATGTAATTTTTTCTTTATACAGTTAAAGCCCGACCAGTAAATTAGTTAACTCGAAATAACAGGTTTCTTTTTAAATGGAGTTTGTTCCATTTGCAATAGGTTCTTTATGTCCAAACTAGAACAGGTTGCTTTAGAACCGGTGCTAGAACCAGTTATATAACTGGTTCTGGGACAGTGCCACCTTATATTTTGACTCCCAAAAACCTGTTCTAAAACCGGTTCATTTTAATCGGTGGTAAAAGAAGCTGTTCTAGAACAGGTTCAATGGTAATCTGTTCTAAAAAAATGTTGCTGGGCGGTATAACGAATAATATATTTTTAGGCCCATTCGTTATATCGAATAAACTGACTAAACATTTAGCATTTCTGAAAATGCTGAGTTTATTGTAAATTAAAAATAAAACTCCAATAGTGGGTATGCCCCTAAATTGAAATGTTCTGCAACAAACAATTGGTTTTTCTTATTACGATTTTTTTTATTTTTCTTAAATTTTTACATATTTCGATTTAGTTTAACCATTCAACAAATATATTTTTTTAAGTATAAGTCAGGAGTGCCCAAAAGTTCCTTATGGAAGAGCAAACACCAATACATTTAAAGAAAAACTAATTTTTATTCAATATTTTTTGTTGTAAAAACCAATACATACAAAGAAAAAAGAAAAAAAATATTTCAATGTTTACCAGCAAAGCATACGAAAGCGTTGTTGCTTTGCGCTTGCGTGTATACAGTGAAGAACGACAAAAAAACTAATAAGACAAAGTTGTTTGTGTATTTCGTATTGCTAGTGCTGAGCGCTCTATATGCGTATTAAAACACACAGCCTATACCTAAGTGTTTTTACAAAAACAAATGAGAACCAAGCGCATAGGCCTTGGGCACCCCTGGTATAAGTTATATTAATTTTGAAAATCAATTACACTGAAGCCCCGATTTGCGCCGTTAATAGGGACCGGGGCAATGCGATGCAAACCGCAACGGAGCAAATCGAATCACTTTTCTGTATATGCTTAGAATAACTTACCTAACAGAATAAAATGGGAGTTCCCTTTTTTCCACGCAGTTTGAAAAAATTATGACTTCAGTGAAAAAATACAATCGTATGTAGCGACGCAAATCGGAATCAAAATGACGCAAATTTAAAAAAGCGACGCAAATCGAAACGACGCAAATAGGATCGACGCAAATCGGGGCTTCAGTTTATATGTACAAATCATCGTCCTTAGATTCAAAACATTTATTTTAACAAGTTTGTAATAATTTTTATTAAAAATAAAAATTATGTTTTTTTCGACCTTTAATTGTGCAATGAAAATGAAAATTATTCAAGTTCGATGCCATACTCTATATTTCTTCATTAGGATATTGTCCTAACAAATAATCTATAGAGTTTTTTGTTATCAAATTTATTATTTGACCCTTTCAGGAATGTGTTGATAGATCTATTTCGGGAATTTTCTAGGTTCCCATCATCAGAACACGTTTTGAAAGCGGTAACAATCCCATGCCAAACATCAAACATTCATATGAACTAGTTTACTCACTACATGAGAACTAATATACATATGAGTTTGAAGTTAAAGATTATAACCATTGATCCAAAAAATAAATTGAAAACTTGTTTGATGTGCAAGATCCACCTCTGGTGGATATTCAATAAAGGTTTTTTGTTTTTCTCTCCTTTTTATATTTTGTTTAGTTTGTAAACAAAACAGGGGAAGAAAACTAGGCGGTACTTTGCCTTTTTTACAAGTTTGTTATAATTTTTATTAAAAATAAATAAAAATTATGTTTTTTTCGACCTTTAATTGCGCAATGAAAATGAAAATTATTCAAGTTCGAGGCCATACTCTATATTTCTTCATTAGGATATTGTCATAACAAATAATCTATAGAGTTTTTTGTTTTTTTAACAAATATTTATAAAAAAAATTCATCAACATTCAATAACTAGGAAAATTTTTTTTAAATAATATTTATGCGTATGTTTAATTTGTAAATTCAATATTACTCATACGTATTTTTTTTTTTCGTTTTGTTATATGATTAATTTGTAAATTTAATATTACTCATATATAATTTTTTATTTTGTTATAGAGAATTATTTCAGCTAAATGATAAAGCAGTTTGAACACCAAAAAACAAAAAAACCAGATCCGCGATGGATCGACCTTCAATATCCGATTTACTTAACATATTATTTTAAATTTATAATGCATGGACATTTTAAACTTTCGACTTTTAAACATTTTTATTTTTATATAAATTATATCAACAATTTCTTAGCAAGTTTTAGGACCTCAATAAGTTATCATTCAAATGGGAATTATTGAAAAATTATTTTAAGAAAATGTTTGCTAAATGAGTTATATTATATTACAGTTATATTAGTTTTTGTTTTTATATACATCGAGATTATTTTTATGTTATTTTCAATTTATAACGAACTTTCAACCTCCGTATATTTACAAAAATAAAGCAAATCAAACATATTAGCTAGGTTGATACTAGTATTTCGATCTGGCTAAAGATCTCATCAGAACCCGAAGTTTTAGAAAAGCTAGAGCCTATATAATAGGCAGAACTTTAACAAAAAACCTATTAATAATCAATTTTGCTCCATTCTTGTCTTCTTAGTAATCAACCACGTGGTTAGGTCTTTTCCTAACAAGTATCATGACGTTACTAAACTTTGAAGACCAAAAATGTTCTATTTATATAAAAAATTTTTAGTGTGTACTTTTTCTCAAGTAATATTTTTTACAGTTATATTAGTTTTTAGTTTTTATATACATCGAGATTATTTTTATGTTATTTTCAATTTATAACGAGCTTTCAACCTCCGTATATTTACAAATATTATATTTTAAAATTTAATGATATGCACAAAAATAATTTTAAAAATATTTTCTTTATTAAAAAATGTTTAGAAAATCTTTTTTTCAATATTTGATTATAAAGAAAATATGATTTGGATGTCTTTAGATTCTGCATGATTAATTTTTAAATTTCATTACCTTATCTTTGGTTTTAAACCATATTTTCGGTATAATCAAATAGTTTGTAAATATTTGATAATATCAAAAATGTTTTGTGCGTATGATTAATTTGAAAATCTAATATTACTCATACGCATTTTTTTAATAGAGTATAAGTAATGTTTAAATGCAAAAAATTAGAACATTCAAATCATATCCCGTCAAAAAATTGCTATGTTTTCCTAAGCTAATTTTTATATTTAAAATTTTCTCTACATCTAATTTCCTTAATGAAATACCTTAGAGTGTATCCTTAACCAGTATGTATTAAATGTAAAGTTTTTCATTTTACTATAAATAAACAACATTTCTAACCTCCTGTACATAGTTTAATGATATTTTATGGTAAAAACCTAAGTAGAGTTGTGTCAACATTTAATGAGACCACTTGCCAGAGAAAAAGGCATACACCGACACCACTACCATTGACTAAAACTTACTTACTTGTACTATCTATGGCCAATGCCTTTAGTGCTTCTTCTGTCTCCCACAATTTTGCTTATATTTAAGTTCTTGTTAAACACCAAAAAGCAGGTTATTTTTTTAAATAAAACAAGTTGCAGGAGTTTTGTTTTAGTCAACTACTACATGCTTTTACTTATACACTCACACACACATACACACACAGAATTCTAAGTGTAAGTAGAGTATGTATCTTTGTTTATTATCCTTTTGTGTATGTGGTTGTAACATTATTAAAAGAGTTTCTCTTTATGTGTCTTATTAAATATTATAATTTAATAAGTTTTTTTTATGTTACTTAAACAAAATCATTTGAAAAGTAAATATAAAATTACTTATAAATACTTTTGTGCATACGAGTAAATTTCCTTTAAGAGGGAAGTAAAAATTAAAGAAAATTCTTTTCAAAATTCATTAGAAGATAAAAAGAAAACTGTTTAAAAATGTTGCCAAGTCATTAAGTGTATACAAGTATTTTAAATAGCCAAAAAAAAAAAAAAAATTTTAAAATTGTTAGTCTTACTAATGAAATTACCCATCTTATAAAAATAATTCTTCATCTTTAAAATTCTGTGCACAAAATCTGCGTAATTTTTTAGAATATCAAAATTTTAAATGGCCTAAATTATTTATTTTTATAAACTTTATCAAATTTCCTTTAATTTTTACACGTTATTTTTTCTTTAACTTTAACTCAGTTAAAAGCCATGAAAAAAGAATCTGCCTTATTAAAATTTAAGAAGTTTAAAAAAATATCCCCTTTTATGAACAAGAAAAAAGGAATTTACTTAACACTAAGCTTACTTTTGATTTTCTTTTGTTTAGACAAAAGTAAAAATCTTTTTAGCACCGTAATGTTAAACAACCCTTAATAGCTAAATTCTTTTTATTTTGAAACAATCTAAAGTTAAAGTTAAAATACAAGTAAATGTTTGCCAAATCAATTAAAAGCAAATTATGTTAAATCTTATTGACGTCATTTCTTAAAAAAAAAAACAAGATATTACAAATTGTACAAGGGAGTAATGTAAAGTAAGGCAAAAAGAGTAACGTAAAAGGAAAATAACTTTACACTCACAAAAGTTTTGCAGATAATTAACATTTAACTAAATTATCATTATTAAACGAAAACAGATAAAATTCTCAATAACGAAAAGAGTCTAAGGTCAAAGTAGTTACACTGACAACCTAAAATCGAGTTTTAATTAAAATATTTATTGGTTCAATTAAAAGTTTAATTGAATTCGGTCATTTTAATTAAATTCTTGTATCAATTTGAAACTATTGTAACTATTTAAATGATTTTATTTTCAATTAAGGTTTTAATCATATCTATTAAAAATTTAATTGAATATTGTTTTTAATTTCAAACAAATTTTTACTAGATACTATTAAAAATTTCATTAAAATTTGCAATAAGTCTTCAAAAATTTTCGAGAAAATTGCTAAAATGAAAAAATTACAAAATTAGTTGAACTGGCAACTGTGGTAATAATTAACAACTAAACATAGCTTTATAGAAAATAAGTTCGCAGTAAATTTCGTCATACTCAAAACTAAGTTACGGCACATTTTTAACCTAACTAGTTGAGTTAAATAGATGATGATTACAATTTAACACTTTAAGGCACGAAGAATGTTGATGAAGGCCGTTGCGGGCTAGAAAGTTAACTCCATTCATGCAGGTGTCAAATAACTTTTTTCTAATTGTTTTTTCTGTTAATTAAAGTAAATTATCACAAATAAAATTATAATTTTTCTGTTAATATGGAAAAATATTCATGATCTTTAACCGAACTAACCAACAACTCACATACAATTTATATAGACCAACAATAAAAATTCACTAAAAATTCACTATTAAAGAAACAATTGTTTAAAATAGAAAACAAAAAAAAAAGTTTTAAAATTTTAAAAATCGCTACAATTTAAAAAATCGTCCAAATAAAAAAAAAAAATCGCCAAAATTAAAAAAAATTCAAAATTAAATCAACAAAATTGGAAAAAAAAATTTCAAAATGTAAAAGCAATGGTCAAAATTTTAAAAAGATCGCTAAAATTTAAAAATCGTTAAAATTTAAAAAATCGCCCAAATAAAAGAAATCGTCAAAATAATCGCTAAAATTTAAAAATCGCTAAAATTTAAAAAAACGTGCAAATAAAAAAAATCGCCAAAATAAAAAAATTTACAAAATTTAATCAACAAAATTAGAAAAAAAATTTCCAAAATGTAAAAACAATGGTCAAAATTTAAAAAAAGATCGCTTAAATTTAAAAAAAATCGTCCAAATAAAAAAAAAAAAAAATAAACAAAATTGGAAAAAAAAATATTCAAAACTGTGAAAACAATTGTCAAAATTTAAAAAAGATCGCTAAAATTTAATAAAAAAACTCTCGAATTCGAAAAATCATTAAAATTTAAAAACTCAGCAAAATGAAAAAAAAACGGTAAAATTTAAAAAAATCAACAAATGTGAGTTGTTGGTTAGTTCGGTTAAAGATCATGAATATTTTTCCATATTAACAGAAAAATTATAATTTTATTTGTGATAATTTACTTTAATTAACAGAAAAAACAATTAGAAAAAAGTTATTTGACACCTGCATGAATGGAGTTAACTTTCCAGCCCGCAACGGCCTTCATCAACATTCTTCGTGCCTTAAAGTGTTAAATTGTAAACATCATCTATTTAACTCAACTAGTTAGGTTAAAAATAGGCCGTAACTTAGTTTGAGTATGACGAAATTTACTGCGAACTTATTTTCTATAAAAGAAAATTGCTAAACTGAAAAACTCATCTAAATACAATTTTAAATTAATTTTAGCATTTTATTTCAATATGACGTCTTTGTTAAAAAAAAAATTTTTTCTAAATTTTGGCACATTTTGTTGTTTTCATTATGGGTTATAAAACTGGAAATATTATGTACAACAAATTCAATTTCATTTTAAATTTATAACGAGCTTTCCGTATATTTACAAAAATAAAGCAAATCAAACATATTAGCTAGGTTGATACTAGTATTTCGATCTGGCTAAAGATCTCATCAGAACCCGAAGTTATAGAAAAGCTACAGCTTCCATAATAAGCAGAACTTTAACAAAAAATCTATTAATCATCAATTTGCTCCATTCTTCAATTAAACATTTAAGACATATTATTAACCTTTTAATTAAAAGTGACTTTGAAATCAAATAAAAGTTTTATTGAAATTGTTTTGACAATAATTTTCTAAATGTGAGCGATGAAACAGACCAGTCTCAGGAAACATACCTCATACTTTGCGAGTAAAAGGTTTAAGGCAAAAGGGGTTAAACAATTTTTTTAATATAAATTATATTTCTGCCAATTATATAAAAACGAAAGCTATAATACAGGCCTAGGTAATGTTGTACTTGACTTGCACTATCAAGTTGTTATGGTTTATTATGGTATAGCGATTTAAATTCTTATTCGAATTATCCCATGTACATATAAAAAAAAGCACTATATCAGCTAAGAAATTGTGCAATTCCAAAATATTACTTCTGAATTTTTCCAGCGTTTTTGTTAAATATTTTTAATTTAATTTTTATTTAAAAACTTTTTTTTAGTGTTTATTTGTTAAGCTCTATTTTCCATTAACTCATAGATGTTTATCGAAAATAAATTTATGAAAATTTTGTTTTGTAAATCCCATTGAACTCTTCAAATAACGTCTATAAATATCAAATTTATATAAATTTTTGAGTATTTTTCAAATTTACTTATGTCGTTTGAGTATTCTTTAAATGTAGATTTTTTTATTTCTTAGATGTTTAAGTACTGTATTTATTGCATTTTTAAATGGTGTTGTTTTTTTTTATTTAAACATTAATTTAGATTATCCTTTGAGTGTGACTAAAACTTTGTATATAATATATTGCTATATTTTAAAATATTATTGTTTTATTGTTCTTTTGAATTAATTATATTCGTTAAACATTATTTTTTGCGAAAAAAAAAACCGTCAATCAAACCAAGGAAAAGCTTGATAAATACTATGGGGACTCTGCACCATCGATTTCAATGGTAGAAAAGTTGTTTACTGGCTATCGTTGTGGTCGCACAAGTACAAATCCACATCGATTACCTTTAAAAGGAAAAAACAATAAACGGCGAATATTATGCCAACTTATTGGACCGATTAAGCGAGGATTAAAAAAAAAATTACCCCATATGGCCAAGAAAAAAGTTCTTTTTCATCAAGATAATGCACTGGTGCACACGTGTGCAGTGTCAATGTCGAAATTCCATGAATTGGGCTACAAACTGGTACCTCATCCGCCATATTCTCCGGATTTATCCCCCAGTGACTATTTCCAATGGCTCGGTGGAATGAGATTTAGCTCCAACGATGAATTTATTGATCAAACAAATGCCTATTTTAGGGACCTCGAAAAATCGTACTTTTTGAAAGGGATACAAAAATTGGAGAAACGTTGGACTAAGTGTATTAAGCTAAAAGGAGATTATGTTGAAAAATATTTATTTTTTTTTTTTGCAAAAAAACTGTGTTTCATTATTTGGCTTCTAAATTTGTATTTTTTAAATCTCCGAGGAATACCCATATTGTTTATCCCTTGTTTACTTGCTCAGTTTATGAACGATCATTTCTTGTCAGAACTGCGAGAATTTGGAATCAGTTACCCGAAAATTTACATGATTTAACTGTTTCCACCGATACTTTTAAAAATAGACTCTTGCGTAATTTTCAGAGGAATCCATATCTGAATAATCGGTGATTTTCTTTTTTTTGAATTTCGCGGATTGGGGCTACTATTTCATAATGGTCATGTCATATTTGTGTACCTGGGGCATATCTTACAAGAGTGTTTTTTTTTTCTTTTCTCTATTATTAGGGTTGCTATTAATATTGTTTTCTTTATTTTTATTAATAATGTATTATATTATAATTTTTTTCTTATAATTAGTGAAGTATTTTGTACTACTTAGTAATACGCTTTGGCCTTGTAGGCTTATTGTATTACGAATAAATAAATAAACTTTGGGAAACTTATTGATCCGCCCTGGTATGTAAGTAAAAAATGCAAAAGCAATAAACAAATGGATCAACTGAACTCAAAAGACTTATTTTCTAATAGATCAACAGGGGCTTCTCACTGCATTTTAGCTAAGTATATTTTTGTGGTGTTAGTTTTCATTACTTTACTTTCTTGTGGCATTTCTTTTATTTTTCTTTTGTATTTAAACACACACGCAAAAACTAAAACTTTGCTGTTAGCCAGTCAATTTACGCTAAACTCTTTGTGATCGAGCTTTACTAATTCACTGTATATTTTTTTCACCATATAAAATGTCTCTAGTTGACAAAAAAGTGTTAATTAACCCCTTCTTTAAAAACGCCATGTTAACTGACCGGTGATATATGTATATATGTGTATATAAAAGGTTTTATTTAAAATACTTTTTGGAATACGAATATAAATAAAGCTTTTTGATTCAAGACTCAGAAAAAAATTAGGTAAATTTTAGATTTTTTATTTAAAATTAAGAAAACATCAATTGAAGTTAAGATTTTCTATTTGAAATTATTAAAAAACATAATTTTAAATTAGAAAAACATCAATTTCAATTCAGAAAATTTAAATTTAGATATGCTCAAAAACACGACACAACACACTTAAAAAAACACGGTTTGTAAACTAAAAAAGCATCTAGAATTTTGTTGTTTTAGTGAGCAATTTTATTTTGTTTATAATTTATTTGTAAGGTATTTCCTTTGGGCTAAGTTGGTCAATTGTTTAATAATTAAATTAAAATAAACACGCTTCATTTCATTTTTTTATTCGACGTTTCGTTGGCTTATTTCCAATTTCTTCAGGAGTTTTTTTTTTTTTTTTAATTGATTTTATTTTACATTGTCAGAGCAAAATCACTACACAAAATTAATAAATAATAAAGAAATATTTACGACACAACAATTATATCACAGTATAAAAAGTATATTATTGGAAAGTATAGTTTTTTTTTCAAATTTGTATCATTAAAAGTGTCAAAATTCCCTCTTAAAAGGTATAATAACCAAAGCAACCGGCAATATGCTCTAAAAAGTTAATTTTTAGTTTATAACAAATGCACTAAAAACGGACAAATTGCTTTTAAGAATTCGTATTTTAAAACTTATTTTTCAGTATAGTTGGAATAGCTTTGAGAAATTTATTTTAATTGACAAAGCATAAAAAAGATGATTAAAGATTAACCCCCATATTCATAAAAATATTAAACAGCATTTCAAATATATTTTAATTAAATAACAAATTTTCGCCTTAAAACTGAATTCATAAACGAATAATTACTTTTACACAAGGTTGAAAATAGGCTTACAAAGTGTTTTAACTGAAATGTATTTGAAATATGTATGAATTTGGATTTTTTTATGAATACTGTCGTAAATATATAGCTTAATCGTTTCACGAAATTTAAATTTGCAAAATGACTTTAACTTCCGAAATCAGTGTTAAAAACCTAAAAAAAAATATTTCTGATTGAAATATAAAATTGTTCGTTAATTAAAAACTACATCAAAAAATCGCTAAAATACCCAGCAAAACTTTGGTAATGGGTGCGATAAAGTAATGCATTACCTTGTAATGTGTACTCCTTACGTTATTTTCCAACAAGAAGTAATGAGTTACCCATAATTGAACACTCATGGATTACCTTGTAATGATACCTCATTACATTTTACATTACTTCAAAACATAACATAATGACTTACCGATCATCAATTACATAATGCATTAATTATAAACGTAATGTAAGTATTAATATATATTTTTGAAAATCTAATTATAGACACATTACTTTGTGATTTTTTGTAAGCATGAGGGTAAGGTGTATATTTTTGATATCACGAACGAAAACACGAAGCACAACAACTCATTTACATTTGAAGCAATAATATATTATATGTATCGATAGCTCAGTTGGGTTCCCAGGTTCGATTCCCAACATGACCACGTAATTTATTTAATTAAAAAAAAAATATGTGTAAAAAAAATTTTTTATGTATTTTTTTTTTTTTATGAAAATCTATTTATAGACACATTACTTTTTCCCTCCTTGTAACCATATAAGTAACCAGTTACTTTACCCCCTACAAGGTAATGAGTTAAACCCATAACTTTTAGGCTCATCTCCTGTAAAATTCATCAGTGAAGTAAGGTGAAATGTAATGCGTGAAGCCTTATGGCGAAAATAAATATGTCCAAACATAAGATTATCATTCAAAAAAAGATTTTTTTTTCATCGAAAATAAGATTTTTTGATCGAAATATGCAAAAACAAGAGCAAAATATGCAAAAATATTATAATAACAAATCAATGTCAGAATTTGTCAATTGTTCTAAAAAAGATAAATATCTCATTAATTTTTCAATACGACGCACAAGAAAAAACATGAAACAATATATTTCTGGTTGCGCTGAAACGGAGGATATTTTTTGTAACAAACAGCTGCAAAAACTTCTATGAATTCTAGATCTATAAAAGTTTAAATGTTTCGGTGGGAGAAGCAATTTACCAAAAAAAAAATTTTTAAATTCTGCAATAAAATTGTAATTAAAAATACAGGAGAAAACCAAAATTGTAAAATGTGGAAAAAACACTTTAAAAAAACAATTTCATTATTTTTTATTTAAAGCCAGAAAATTTTAACAAAAATTACATGAGCGCTTGAAAATTAAAAATACAAAAAATCGTAAAATTGTAAAATAGCCAAAACCGACAAATTTCTTTTCTTTGATTTTAAAAGAACAAAATTTTTTTTTATTTTTTTTTTTATTTTATATGTCTGACAATTTTTTTTTTCAGATTTGATTTGGTATAAAAATTGTTTGTTTAACGGTCATTTGGATGACCTTAAAATGAAGAGAATCCCGAATTTCACACCCGTACTTTTACTGAAGTTAAAGAGAAGTTTTAATTTGCAAAAGTTTGAATTTTTACCTTAAAGGTTATCAACAGTAAATAATTTGATGCACCAATAATTTTCTTACTAGCCTGGAACTCTTGAGTAGTGAATTACATGGTTTTGCGAAAAGATGACACAAGAAAAAAAATTTATTTTATGTTTCATATCTTAATTATTCGAATAAAAATCCATCTTAGATTGCCCGTAGAGCCCTTCAAAATATCAGAAAAATTTCTTAAAAATTTACAAAAGTGTTCAAAAATTATATCCAACCAGCCCTCCCCCATTAAAATCGAGGGCTGGACCCGCCACTGATGAGCATGAATGATTTCATAAATACATTTCATACATACATGGATGTATATACATCGATTTTTAACCGTCAATATACATTTTTATATTGGATATTAAATTAAAATTTAAAAATTTTTAATTGCAAAATTTTATAAATTGAATTTTTTTTTATAAGTCTGGGTGTTGAAAAATTACCTTTCTGTAACAAGAAGATAACGTGTTACTTCTCCATTACAAACCCTATTATTTTAACAAGGGCATGTCAATCGAGGTAAGTACTTACTTCGATAACATGTTACTTGTCACTTATAGGTAAAGAGTTGTCAATATTTTTTTATTTAAATCGTTAATTTTTAACAGACTTAGGCGACGTCAATAACATTTCACAATCATTCGCTTGGGAAATTTATCAATATCATTAATAGTTTTAGACCTATGCTCACATCTGTGAGTTTAAACGCTTCCTTGGAAAATTTATAAAGTGTTTAATACCAAACATGGGGATTAGTAACAACATTTGGGTATTTAATTACAGGGAAATTACACAATTACATCCAATCACATGTAATTTGACGTAAAAAATTAATTGTCCTGTAATTAAATACACAAATATTGGTAGTATGTCTCATGTCTGCTGTTGAGAAAATTTAAAATTTAGCAAAGAAGCGTTTAAGCCCACAAGTGTGATTGTAGGTCTGAAATTAGTAATGATATAGAAAAATTTCACAAGTGAATGATTTTGAAATGTAATTTACGTCGCCCATGTCTGACTTTTAAGGCCCGATTACTGCATGTCCAGTTAAAATGTAACAAATAGTTAAATTGAAAATTTATATGGGAAACAACAACAGTTGTTAAAGCCCGATTACTGAATGTCCCGTTAGCTACTTACTGGGACTTTAACTGACACATTTGTTCTTGTTGTTTCCCATATAAATTTTCAATTTAACTGCTTGTTAAATTTCAACTGCACATTTAGTAAACTATTATCGAGGTTTTGCTGGGGTGTTACTACACGGTAAATATGGCGTCTTTCGAGTTAATAAATACATTTTTATATAAAAGTCGAATCTTTTGAAAAATAAATTTTGTCAAATTTAAATATTTTTATTTTTAATTTATAACGAGCTTTCAATCGCCGTATATTTACAAAAATAAAGCAAATCAAACATAAGAGCACGAAATCCCGGGATCCCGGGAAATCGGTAAATAAATTACCGCTGTCCATAACAAAAATTCTAATTGGAACATAACGTATTTTATTTTTTTTATTAATTAATAATCATATAATTACAAATTATATACTATTACCCTAACCGAGCACTAGCTACTATGGCTTTCGGCGCGTTGTAGCGAAAACAGACCGGTGTCTCTGGTGGGAATCGAACCCACGAACCCCGCACTGATAAGCCAGCACGGTACCAACTAGCCTACCGGGGCGCACAGAACATAATGCATAAATAATACGAAGTTATTAATTTGAATAGAAAATTTTAATAAATAAAAAAAATGTTCGTTTTATATTTAGTGAAAAAGTTTTAAATTTTTTTTAACAATTTTATATTAAGCCGAAAATTTGATTCAATTTCTTGTTCTATCATACATTTTTTGAGTGTACGAAAAAAAAGGTTAATCAATGTAAAATGTAAGGCTAAGTTTTACCGATAAAGTTAATTAAACAAAAAGTAGATTAACACAGAAAAAAAAAAATCCCAAAAATATAGAATTTAACTACAAGGTTTGAAATGATTAAACAAGGGGTGTCATTTTTGTAAAAGAATTAAGTTGGCCATAACAAATAAAAACGTGTTAAAATAATTACAACACTTGGGTTAGAAATGAGAAAATCTTTTTCCTTTTCTTTACGTTTTATTTGATTTTAAGTGAAATTAAAAAAGACAAATGTAAATTTTGCGTGTTTTATTTATGTTGTAAGATAAAGAATGGTTGTTTTTTCTCTAGGTGATGTGGTAGGGGGGGGGGGGGGGGGGGGGAGAGTGGGCTTTTTTGTTTAGTTTGTTAAAGGAAGTATTTATTTATAATAATTGAAATTTTTTTTTCAGTTTTTACTTACGACAAGTTTTTTCGTTGGTATGGTGGCGGGGGGTTGGGGCACTGGCGGACTTATGGCTTTGATAGTTTGCGTGGGCGGTGGAAAAATCTCCGCTGGCTGCTTAACGTAAAACAGATTTACTCCAAAGTGTGAAATTTTGTTGGCTTTTCTAAAACACCTTAAGCAAAAAAACTATGTGTATTGCTCCTTACAGCGTTTTTCAGCTGTTTGGCTTTTAAGCTGTTTTTTGTTTGTTTGTTTGTTGTTTATCTGGCAAATTTGTTAAAAGTGCCGCTCGTTTTTTTGCTTTAGACAAAAAATCTTTTAAAACAATTTATTTTTTGTAGTTGTACAAACGGCAAATCCTTGTTAACGTGTATTTTTTTTTATATACAAACAAAAGCGTCGGCTTTTGTTATAAAAGTTGTTTATATATATATTTTTTTTTTTTTTAATGAAAAAAAGTATCTTTAGGATTTAAAGTATACTTTTGTTAGATTTGTTTATAATATTCTTTAATAAATCGCTGTTTTTTGGATTATTTTTTTTTTTTTAATTATTTATTAAATTTTTTCGTATTTTTGTTAATAGACTTTAATACACTTTGTTCTAAGTAAAGTTTCGGTTTTGAAAATTGTGTTATTACAAAAAAAACGGTATGCCAAAAAATTTTTTTAAAAGATGATTTTGTTTTTTTTTTTATTTTAAAAATTCACAACTTTTTTTTTTAAGAAGCTCTTTAAAATTTTCTACAAACAAAAATTTAATTTCTTAAATTTTTTTATCATTTGCTTTAAAGCTCTACTACAAAGTGATTGCTCGTAAACGCGTTGCTTTTTTCTACTTTTGTTTTTTTTTTTTTTTGTTAGAAAAAAATCCCAAAAATAAAATTTAATTCGATTGATTTTTTTTTTTTGTTTGGTTGGTAGTAGTTGAGTTGAATTATTAGTATAAATCTTTTTGTCAAACAAAAAGGATTTATATACGTTGATGTTGTTATCTTTTAAAAGAATATTTCTTTTAGTGTTGATTTGGTTACTTAAATTTCTTAAAAAAAATTTCGCTGCAGAAAGTAACAAATTTCGAATACAACAAATTTCTATTGCAGGTGTTGTTAATATTTGCTTTATTTATTTTATATGCTTAAAATATTTGCTTTATATATTTTCTTTTTTTTTATTGGTTGTGTGTTAGTTTAAACTGAACTAGGCTACTTGCACGGCTAAGGAACGCAACGACTGATGGACTCGCTTGTCTGATAACGACTGAAGGTCCTTAATGGGAGCAATTCGTTACTAAAGCGGCTTACACAAAAAATATATATTGTTGTTGGTATTTCATTTATTTTTTTTGTTATTTCTGCTTTTATTTCGTCTTTACAGTTAAAAAGAGTGTCTCTAATATAAAATGAAACTAACAACAATAATAATACGAAGAAGCAGCAGCAACAAAAAAAAAAAAATCACATATATTCACTCTGTCATCATCTAAACTTCCACCTTCTTTACAGCCCTATACTCCCCAATTTTTGGTGAAAAAAGGATTCACTTTGTAATCATACAAATGTATATAAAAACATATACAGAGATATTATAACAACAAACGCAATGAAAAGAGAAAGAGTAAAACGGAGAGAGTTCTAGCAATAGAGCGCAGACATAAAGGTAGTGATTATAAGTGTTGCCAGAAATAATTTAATGTAAGCTGACATTTAGAAAGTTTTAGTAATAAAATTCCTTGAATGAAATATCCAAATGCCAAAATTTATACACTCATAAAAACAGACAGTACAAATAGTTGAAAATTCAGCAATGTATAAAAAAAAAATAAAAAAAAAATGATGAAAAAATAACGCCAGCGATAAGTGAGAGTGATAGCGGAGACACAAACAAATAATTTTTGGAAAATAATTGCTGTTTAAATTAATTGGCAACTTTGTAAATTTTTATAAACACTACTAACTAAATTATAGCTTGAAAAAATAGTTGAAATACTAATGAAATTCTTTCATGTGGTGAAATAAGATAACTAATAAATTTAGCTAAATAAATAATTTAAACGTAAGCAGCAGAAAAATTTAGTTCAACTGAATTAGAACCCGTTTAAACCGTTCGAAAACAAAAAAAACTATTGGATTTATAATATTGGCACAAGGTGAACCATAAAGGCTAGGAAAACGCAAACATTTGTAGCAAGTCAGAATTTCAGTTTTCGCCACTAGAGGTGCTAGTGTCGCTGGAATATTTAATTTTAATCGGTGGGTTAATATGAAATTTGAGATACAATGCCCCAATAGTACTCATAAATAACTAAAAGCACTCACTATAAATTTTAATGATTTATAAAAAAAAAATTTTAAATTTTTCTATTAATATTTTTATGAGTCTACGGTTAATTATTGTTAATTAAAAAATGTTTGAAAATTACTATAAAAATTTTAACGTGATTTTTAATTAATTTAACAGGTATTTTAGTTATTTTTTAAGGAAATGTTATTGTTTTTTTTGCATTTAATATGTGAATAGTTTTCCTTAAAAAAATTTTCTCCAGTTCTATGATACGTACACCTACACCAGCCACGTGATAATTTTTTTCCCATGTTTCATTTTCATTTTTTACATGTTTCATTTCGCATCACCGAAAATTTTCAGAGATGACGCGAAATGAAACATGTAAGGATCTGCCAGAAAATTCTTTGTCATAAGAGCTTTTTCTTTAAATATTTTTTTTTAATTCTTTAACTGTATGTTTAAATTTCAAGTCCCAGATTTCGGTCCCAGATTTCGGTCCTAGATTTCGGCTTTATATCGGTCGTTAAATTTGTTCTATGTGCACGCAGAGAAAAAATATGATTGAACATGTTGTGAACAAAAGAAATTATCATATTATGATACTAACAACCATTAACATGATTCTGACTGATCATATTATGATTACTGAGGATGATTTTATCATCATCGAGAATCATAATATAATTATGATGATGCTCTTGAACTATCATAACATGATGCTCTTTTTTCTGTGTGTGTTTTATAATCCATTTTATCAAAAATTCAAAATGAGTATCTTCATAACCATATACCTCAAGGAACTCAGGACTTTAAGGCAGGGACTTTGCATTTTGCGTCTTCAAATGAGTAAAGTCATATTCAAAGGATTAGATGAGATGGAGAAAGACTTTCAATTTTTGAAACATTCCCTTTTTACCGTTTCCAGTAAGAATAGCCAAAAAATACCTTTTGACCGGGGGATTAGGAACAAAGATACCAAATTACTCGTGTTAGTTGTTTGACTTCTCCTTTTCGGATTTTTAAAAGATACTTCTAATTTTAATTTCCACGCTTTAGATATTTATCTAAGTTGCCAAGGGGGTGACTTTTCTCTTTCACTCCCCACGCCGCTGGAATTTAAAAAACCGGGGATTAGGAACCCACATACAAAGTTTTATGTTCCTAGCTGAAGCGGTTTGGCAATGTCGCCATTGGGGGATCCCGTTTATGCGGTTGTCTACTTGGATTTCTAAACCAATTTACTAAATTACAAGTTCCTAGCTTAAGAAATTTGTACAAGCCGCCAAGAATGAGAATTTTATCCTTCATGCCCCACCATGAAGAAATTTCTAAAAAAAAATCGCCTTAGCGGAAGTATATACGGGTAAGGAACCCAAATACCAAGTTGTATGTTCCTAGCTTCAGCTGTGTGGCCAGACCTCCAAGGGGGAGACCTTTTGTCCCTTTTACCCCTATTCTACCACGCTTCTGGGCAAAAAAAAATCAAAAAGTACTATATCAGTAAGTTAGGCCCTATTCGAGGGCACACATGTTCAAAATTTAAGCTGGTTTGGGCAGCTCCTCCAGGCGCAGACTTCTCTCCTTAATGCCCCTACCCGTAGGAATTCCAAAAAAAATCACGTCTTATCGAGCACCTATGCAAAATTTCAAGTTGCTGGACTAGGTGTTGATGTGTTATACCTATAACGCAATTAATTCAAGAACATGACACACTTATTTTTTTGTTAAAAATTGCTCTTTAACAGCTTTTAAATTATATTTCTTGAATATTGTAAAGATGCGCGTCGATGAAGTAGAATATCCACATTCATCTCCATAAGGTACTAACACGATTAGTAAATTTTTGAAGATGTTGTATTAAAATTAAAAAGGCTCTATTTCCAAATAAATTTGCTTATGCTAAGCAAAAATAAAAAAGGCAGTCTATTTGATAGCGACTATCGATAGAGACTAAAATAACTTAAAAGTTGGGATATTTTTTTTTTTTTTTTTTTTTTTTAAAGAGAGGCAACACGATTTTTAAATTTTTTTGTAGCAGAAATATAAAAAAATGCAAATTTAGCTAATTGTGATGATTTATGAAGGACATAAAATAAATTAATTCAGGAATTTATGCTAGAATTTTTAAAATTTGAGTTTTTCAAATCCGATTAAAAATGTGTGCTCTAGGTAAATTTGCTCAAAATAAGTCAAATGTTTCCCACTATCAGGAAGTCCGTAAGGTCCGGCGAAATTTAAGCTCAATATTATACCAACAATGCCTGTTGCTAATTTCATTGCAATCGGATCTCTAATAGCCCGAATTATTTCAAAAATTTTTGTAAAATATCCCACTGTGCATGTTAATAAAAAATAAATGCATTGAATTAATAATTTTATGGATAAGAAATACTTTTAAGATTAAAGATTAAATCGGGTTACTATTATATTAAAGTGTCCCAAATTTTTTTTAACATTTAAATTACTAATTAGCTGAAAATATCTTTATCTGGCAACACTGTTGATATCTATTAAAGAGCTTCGTTTAGCAAATGTAAACATTTATTCAAAATCCACAACTCTGAGAGAAAATGAGAGATTTAAAAACTTAAGTCTTTAACATTGTTTGTTTATATTCCGTTTTTTGTATTTCATTTGTTTTTGTTGTAGAGTTACCGTTGCAAAAATCAATTTCCTGTTAAAAGCGTAGGAGTCATGAAGGCAGGAAGACAGGCAGTCATCGCAAACGCATAGAATTTTAGTTACAAAAAATCATATAATGGTGGCAGGCCTATAATAACTGCATAAAATACAAACACAAGTATAAAATACAATATAAAGAGGATTTTGGTGAACGAATATTTAGAACATAAATATAACAAATATTTCCGCTTGGTTACAAAAAAGAAAAAATGGAAAATTGTAATAATAATTTTGAGAAAAAAATTAAATTTTGAATTGGGAACAAAAAGGAAACTAAAAAGGATATAACAAATTTTTAACAGAGAATTTCTGTTAAGTTATTTGATTATAAAATTTTAATTATTTAAAAAACTACAAATTGTATTAATATTTCACAATACAAATAGCAAATTTCATTGATATTTTAAATTATTTTTTTAATAACCAAATACCATCTATTGTTATTACTACTTTTGTTGTATTTTATTTATATTTGTTGTAAAACAAACTCACTTTCATACATATTTATTTCCTTAAAGGAAACGTAATATCGTTACTCAAAGAAAATACCTTAATGATAAAAGGACATTACGAAAAAAAAGAGAATTATATATTTTTTTGTTGTTATTGTGGAGAGATTTGAGGTGAGAAAAGTTTATATCCATTCAATAAAACTGAACAGGGTTTCCATATTTTTTTTTTTTTAATTTCCTATCTCTATCAAAGTTCGAAAATTTTAGTGGTCATAAACATTTTTTTTTTTTTAATTCCTATCTCTATCAAAATTCCAAAATTTTAGTGGTTATAAATAACGGGGCTTGAAATGTATTTTATGTACAGAAAAAATGATTGTCAAAAAAATTTCAATTAAACTTTTGTTTGATTTTAAATTCACTTTCAATTACAATTTTAATAATATGTTATGAATGTTTAATTGAAAATGAATTTGATTCACACAAAATTTCAAAATTTTAATAACACAAAATGTCAACATAAACTAAAATGCCAAATTTAAAAAAAAAAATCACCAAAATTGGTAAAAAGAAATTAAATGAAAAAAAATCGCTACTATTTCCAAAAAATCTCCAAAATTGACAAGAATTAATAGAAATTCTAGAATTTAAAAAAATCGTGTAAAATTTAAAAAATTAAATTGCCAAATTGAAATAAATGTCTGGAATTGAAAACAAACACCAAAAATTAAAAAAATCATTAAAATTAAAAAAATTAAAAAAAAAAAATATTACAAAAATTTTAAATGTTTTCGAGATATAGACGTTTTTAATTTTATTAAGATGATTTTTTTATATTTTTTTACATTTTAGCGATTTTTTCCGATTTTTTTTTTAATTTTAGCGCAGTTTTCAATTTTGATTTTTTTTTTTAATATTACGCAATTTTTCAATTTAGTCGATTATTTCAAATTTGAGAGTTTTTTTTCAATTTTAAATATTTAAGTTTTTAATTTTGACAATTGCTTTCCAATTTTTGACTTTTTTGTAAAATATTAGCGGTTTTTGATGAGTTCTTAAATTTTTGCAAGTTTTTTTTAATTTGTACGGTTTTTTCTAAATTTTTTAGATTTTTTTCAAATTTAACATTTTTTTAATTATAGCGAGTACGTCCTGGTCTGGCATATCTTATATCTCAAAGACAGCTTTTTTATAAGACAGTATATATTATAATGTATATCTTAAATTATATAGCTTATATGTCACCATATATGATTACATATTATGCTATATATGAAAATGTATTAATAAACAGAAAAAACTAAAAGCGGGTTTCAATTAAAAAATTTATTAAATCAATTAATATTTTAATAGATTTTGCACCTATCACGGCAATGATACTATCAATTAAATCCTTGATTAAAATTAAGAAGGAAAAAAAGTTATAAATAACTTCTACAAAAAAAAATATGAGATAAAAAAAAGTGTGTGATCTATACGTTGGTATGTGTGTTTGTCGCAATGCTGAGTCTGTTTGTGTGTGTGCTTGTTTTGCTTGTAAACTTCAAATGTATTTGGTATTTTATAATGAAAATTTTCTATTTATTAAAATAAAATATGTATTTATATATTTAAAAGTCAATTAAAATATTAATTGATTCAATTAAATATTTGTTTAGAAACAAATTAAATTCAAATCAAATCTTTAATTAGCTATTTTAGGTTGATATTTTTTCCTGTGTATATATGACAACAGATCCGTCATATCTTAGTATGTATAGCAAATATACTTAATATCTTAATTTATAATTTATATAGTACTATATCGTTAGATATGTTAGCACATAAGAAACATATAATAATATATGGATATACATAATAACATGTATAATATTATATTATAATATTTTTTTTAACATGCAAAAAAACATAATATATAATTTTTTTACTCGGGATATTAAAAAAGAAATTCAACGTATATATTTAACTTTGGATAGCCATACATTCGAAAGTTGTATCGGATTGCTCTAATTCAAAAAAAACTCAATTCTTTCATTTATATGTAATACAAAAAGGAAACATTTAAAAAATGCATTTTTGATGCAAATGCTATTTTTAGATGCATGTTCGTGCGCCCCGGTAGGCTAGTTGATAGCGTGCTGGCTTATCAGTGCGGGGGTCGTGGGTTCGATTCCCACCAGAGGCACTGTTTTCGCTACAACGCGCCGAAGGCCATAGTAGCTAGTGCTCGGTTAGTATATAATTTGTAATTATATGATTATTAATTAATAAAATTAAAAAAAAAAATAAGAAATAGATGCATGTTCCAAATAGTTCTCTTCATTTAAAAGTTTTTTAAGTTTTTGAATTGAATCAGAAGAAATCGTTTTTTTAAAGAATGTATTTTAAGAAAAAAATTCTATGGAAATAATCCACCCAGAAAACAGTCTCAGTTGTGGCCACCGAATTAGTTGCCAATCGAATTCTGCCAGTTGCGGCAGCTTTCGTAATGTAAAATTATATTTTTAGTCGAAAAAGATAATATTCAGTTGCCTAACCCAATATTACATTCCAAATAAAAAAGCTTTTTTATTTTTCTGGCATTAAACGGTGGCCTTCAGATTATTAGTCTTCCGTCCTACTGATTGCAAAACAAGCACTTTTAATTTGCAGTACCTTATTTACTAGTTAACCATTTGAATATTTTATTTTAATAAAAAAAAATTTTTGTGTTTGTTTTTTCTGAGTTTTGAACTCGGAAGTTCGGGCTGCAAAGCAAACTTTTATAAATGTTGAGTGTTGAATTTTAATTGAAATCTTTTGTTAAGAAAAGAAACATTGTCTCAAATTTGTTTAACAATGGCAATCATTCGTTGCTTCTATAAACAATGCAATTAACAATTCAGTTGATACTACTGAACCTCTAATTTAGTGTCATATTTTTTGTGAACTATTCTCCGAAACAACTTTTGATTATCGAAAATTTTTAAAAACTTTGATAGATGGTAATAATTTTCTTATATTATCACACAATAATTGGTTGCTTCTACCGTACACAATTATTAAGCGAATTTTATTTGAAAAGTTCATTGGAAATATCAATAATTGGATAAATGGATTGTTTTTTAGTTCCTTTTCCCACTTTTTAATTTCCAGTACAGTATTTTTGCTTTATTAATCGATTATTGGTAGTTCCAAATAAAATAACGTCCTATCAAATAAATGTTAATGGTTTCGACTGAATTCCAATAAATCCTTTTTCTGGGTGTAGCTAAAATTTTTTTGTTCTTAAATCGAGAAAATTAGCGGGAGAATAATTTAAAAAATGCATCGGCATTAAAAATGAATTTTTTTATTGCATAAGTCTGAAAGCTGCCAACCATGTGTATCGAATGCTTTTTGAAGCAAATAAATACGATATAAACATTCGAAAATGGATCGCTTCAGAATATCATACTTTTGGTATTTTTAAATTTTTTTGGGAAATTAAATCCGTACAAAAATCGAGTGTTTTTGAAAATTTTAAAAACTTAATATAAAAATATGTTATGGGCTCTACTGGGTATGAGTGCAAAAAAAGAATTAATCAAACTTGAAGACCATTGGTCAATTTCAATGGGATGATCAGAAAACTCATGATATGCCTTAGAATAATTCTGAGAAATTTTGAAAAAAAAAATATTTAAATTTTAAAAATTTTTAGATACCAAAATAGGAGAACCCATTTGCAACCCAATACCGCAATAGTTGGATCCGGATTATCAATCTAGGATTGGCACCACTGGTTATTTAAATATCCAACAAATAACCACAAACTGTTCTTTCAATTATGGAAGTTAGAAATCAAATACTGTATGAATTGAGGGAGTGAGTGGGATAAAAGTACAACTCTTCCGTACCACAAACTTCATGAAATGCGCAGGTATCTTTAACATATTAAAAAGTGGATGCTGTTACGATAAGCTGTATATCAATGCATTTTAAGATGGAAAAGCCTATCAAAATAATTAAACATATGATGAAAATCGGACAAAATTACAAGATAAATAATTTTACAAAATTTAAAAGCTTAAATATATGCAATTCAATTAAATGCAACATAAACTTTTCAGAACAATTGGAAAATCTTAAACCCAAAAAAACTTAAATTAAAAACAAACTTTAAATTTAATTTTAAACTTTTTTCGAGCTGCAAAAAAAAATATTAAATTTATATCCACAACAATTTTTGCCGCAGGTCATTTTCACAACTATCAAAAACACATACAGAAAATAATGTTTCAGGCGCATTCCAGTGGTTCACAATTGCCAAAAAAAATTGCACACATATCAAAATATCCCTACATATAAACAATCACACACACACATATATACGTAAATATGTAGAAGATGAGTTGCTATAGAGGATGAACACACAAAAAAAAAGTGTCAACTTGACATTGCGCTACGTGCGTCAATGTTCCAGACACTCTGAACAATATGAGGCAATGCTCGCATTACGCGCTTACATTACAAACAAACACAGTTAGGAAAAAGAATAAAATACAATAAAAACCGACATACAGAAATTGAAACCGAACCAAAAACAAAACAAAAAACACAAGTCTCACTTTAAATCACCCACAACTTTGTAAAGTACTCACCAGACAAAAATTCTCTTTTACCTATAAAATACATTGCCAACATTTAAGTTGAACGTTTCCTTACACAAATTTTAACTCATCCCTCGAAAAACAAAAAAAAAAAAAATAAATAAATTGTATCTGGGAGAAACAAACAGAACGGAACTAACGAAAAAATGTAATAGAATAGTGTTAAACTACTTAACAATTCCCAAAAGTTGCACTGCATACATTCCGACACATAGAGCGAATGAAAAAATAAACAAAAAATCACTTTTACACACTAACACACAAACACGAACAGACATTGAGAAGAATATTGAAAATGTTACAACAAAGTAACAGTTTACTGAAAAGGAGAAAGTTTTTATTAACTCTCACTCCTTCCCTCTCTAGCTCTTTTCATAACACTAAGTTACATTCTCATAGAATCTCATTTGTTTTCTTTTTGCAAGAGATTTGTCTTGCGCTCTTCTGATTTTTCTCAGAGTTGTAATAAAACATTGTTTTGCACTTAAAACGCATGTTCAAAATTTTGCATATTTCCCGCCAACAAAATAGCGTCTGCTGTCATGGTAACTTTGTCAGTAAATTCTCCGGTAATTTTGTTAACCCACTAGGAAATTGGGGAGATTAAAAGCATATTTGCATACTCTCCAACTAATGTGATACATTGCAGTTCATACATGGGACTAATATATTGTATTAAACAAATAAATTGTTTGTTGTTATTTGGAATTTGCTAATGCAAACTAATTCGTCTGTTAGTCCGTAAAACCTTCTTGAAATTTTTTATTTTTCTATACATAGAGAAAAAATCATGGTTAGGTGAATTTGTATTCTCTTTTTTTAAAATATGTTATTATATTAATTTTATGGCTGGTATGCACAAAACCTAAAAGCTTATTTTCTATACCTAATATACCTTTTGGGTTTTTATAAAATCTTCGTATAAATGGGGTTTAAAACAAAGAAGTTCCACCTTTAGTGACGTATCAAAAGAAAAAAAACCCTTAAAAATAATTAATTTGCTATCCTAATATATTCCGATATAAAAACCTTCCGGTATCGAAGTATCGGACATTTAAGCTCGTTGCCAAATAATATTGTTTTTAATACTATTTATTGAACTTTCGAGTGTTGTTTTTCGTATGAAATATTTTGTTTTAGTTATGTTTTTTTTTTATAAAAATATCGTTTTCATATTGGGAAATATCAACATGTGATATATCATTGGGTAGGCCGTAAGCATGGGTTTCAAAAACTTATATCATTTGATAGATAAAAAATTTATTAAAACTAATTTTTGAACAAATTTTTCATAGTTTTGAAATAAAATGGTTTGAAGCTACTATCATCTCAGGAAATCGTGTTACATACACACAAAATATACAGTCCGCGAAATAACCAAAGCATAAAAAACTAAAATTTATTTTTCTCCTTTCTCGATATAATTGGAAATTTTCTAATATTTTACAACTACACTGTAGTGATGAAAGATCCAATGACCACATAAATTTATTTTATATGATTATCCATGGATTTTTCAAAAAAGTTTCCCAAGCATATACAGATCAAAGAACATTACTTAATGTGTCAAGCAAACAAAAAATTAATCAAAATATAGTCTGTTGGAATCATTCATACTACTTAATAAAAACTGGTTTGTATACATTTTTGAAAATCGTTAGCGCACAGTTGAATATAAATGAAAAAATTCACTCTGCATACTTTTTGAGTCCTAAACATAAAGTAAATATTTTAGAATGCAGTAAATGCAGTCTGAAATTTAAAGATATATGCTAGGATAGCAAAAAACAACTCCTTTTTTAAAAAACTAAACGACCTTTGTTAAAAAAAACCTAAAGGAAATAGAAAAGACGATGTATTTCGAATAGTTGAAAATCAAACTTTGAGAAAAGCTATTAAAATAAGAAAATTTATGCAGAACTATCAAATTTGTTCATACTGTATATAAACGTTTAAGACCTACTAGAGTATTTACATCGATTCCAATACATTTTACCATTAAAGCATCATATTTAGCACAAATCACCTTAACATATCATCTTAAAACGCATTATACCCAAGATTGGTCTTTCAATTTTTTTTTTGCATTTAAAATCGGTTAAAATTTAAACTGCTTGCATAAATAAGTTTAAGTTGAAATATAAAAAAATTCTTATGCGCAAAAAATTTAAAATTGATTAGAGTCGCAAAAAGCTCTTTAATACTTTTTTTCAAATTTACTCTTTCAAGTTCAAAAATTAGGGAATTTTTTATTATATGAACTAAAAAATTAATACGTATGGGTACATATCCTTTGGCAGAGGTAGTCTTAGTTCCAGTTTGGAATATAATTTGAAAATGTTTATGAATATTTTTACTGCATAACACCGAGAACCGTAATCATATTTTCAAAACAATTTATATTTAAATGAAAAATTTTTGGTTTTAAAACATAAATAGCAGCATTCAAGAACCAAGAAACGTTAGGAAATGTAGTAGACATCCAGTAATTAAATCTTAATGAAAGTGATATGCAGTTTGAACATGAGAAATTATCAAGAAGTGAAATGTTGTGGATTAGAAAGGAAGAAGATATAACCGCGAATTTTTTCCACGATAGCGGTAAATAGATTCATCAGTTATGGAGAGATTAGGTATAACATAATATAACTTATCTATTTTTAAACGATATTTCAATTAATTGTCATTATCCACGAATGACAATTATTCCACTCATCACGCAAAATGTCTTTATATATCAATACAGTTTACATATAAAATATTTGCAAATTTATAAATACCACTAACAAGGAAAAAAGGATTTTCAGTTTGTATGCTTTCGTTATTTCGTGCTCTGTATTTTGAGTTACCGATTCAAGTTTATTTGTAAATTTATACGTAAGGTTTGTTTTCAAATGAAGAATAAATTAAAATGTATAAAAACATATTTTTTGACTTTTTCTATCTTTAGTTTAAAACCCAAACTATTGAAAGATACGTACGTACTTTCGATAGTAGTTAAATATTGGCATTTAAATTTTGAATTTTTTTTTTCTCTTTCATAAAAACTCCAATAATTCCTATAATATTTTTTTTTTTTATATACCCAGCAATTTTTTATAACTGGTTACCTGAGAATCTATTCTAGAACCGGTTGGATAGGACCGGTTCTTGAACACGTTCATGGAAGCCAAAATGTAAGGCTTCACTGTCTCAAAACAAGCTCCATAACTAGTTGTAGAACCGGAACTAAAGCAACCTGTTCTTAATTGGACTTAAATAATCTGTTGTAAATAGTAGTTAGATCTGGTTAATGGTGTACGTTTGATAAATTTATCAGAATTTACCAGAACCAACAACAAAATGTATTGCACTAAAATTAACTACGCTGCACAGTGGTCCAAATTCTCCATCTAGCCGGAAGAAAGTAATTTTTTTTACTATTTCGAAACTAAATATTTTGTTTGATAATAAGTTGACAAGTACCCACAGTGCATAACGGTACATTTTTTATTTATTTAACTTCTGTTTCAGGTTTGCTTTCTTGTTTTAAACACACGTAATTGCTGTTTTGTTTTTCTATTATAGCTCAGTTGATATTTAGTACCGAAATTAAAGTTGTCGTGAAAAAATAAGAAAAAAGTTTTTAAATTATGAAATTAATTTAACAAAGGTAGGAACAAATTTTACTATTTTTATATTTCAAATAAAATGTTTTGTTTAGAAAAAAATGCAGTTTTGTACGTGTGTGTCTTATATGTTAACATTTTGTTCAATGTCCAAATTCAACTAGAGTTTTAAATGGGAATTTATAAGAATTTAATTCTATTATTTGTGGTTTTGTAATCTGTATAATGGTAGCTTGTCAATGTTTTCAAATTTAGCTGCCAGTTTTTGCCTAAATGCTTTTTATTTGGTTTACAGTTCAAAATGTCCATTACTAAGAGGGAACTATTTGATGCTTGGTATAGTGAAAAACAACAAAATAAGAAACTTAATGCTGTTGTATCACATGTTTTTGATAAGATCGGGCTTCAGAATAATGAAACGGATAGCTATTGCAAACAAGTGAAACAATCTGCTCGAATGTTTGTATGGCTTCTGGCTAAGAAGTGGGCTCAAGCCAATCGAACAAAGCTAGTTTTCGAGACTACAAATAAACATTGGTTAGATCGGAATTTTGTAATTCCAATTATGTCTTCTTCAGCACCTCAGGATGACGGATTACTGGATCGGCCGTCGACATCAAACTATGGCAGACCTTCTTAAGAATTCTCAGATAAAAGTGAGAGAGCAAAGCGAAAGAAAGTTGCACCTTTATTGGAGACTTGGTCCCCAGAAGAACTGACAGTTGCTGCTGGAACAAGTCTCTATAGGTCTGGAAAAAGAAATGCTGCGGGCATTGTCAAAACCGTAGACTCTAGTCCGACAAGAGCAGCAAAAATAAAAAAAAAAATGAAAAAAAGTTATTGCGTTACTTTCAGATGCTTCTCTACCAGAGTCGTTCCTCGATTCTAAAATTGAATCAGATTACAGAAAACATATTGTCTTTTTCGATTTGTTGTGTTTGTTCACCACAGGCCGTTGTTTTTTGAATAATTTTCAGTTGTCTTTGACTTGCCTTTAACATTTTGAATATTTGGATTATATATGTATATACATATTCATATTTCATTAAATTGAAAACATTATTTCTTTCTATAGCTCCTATTAATGTAGATTACAATTTGTGATAAAAATTCGAAATTTTAGATAAATAAATAATGTTTTACAAAAATACAGGTATATTATTTGTTTTTATTTTTTAACAAAAAATTTGCCACGCCCATTTCACGGATTGCGCCCATTTTTTTAGTGAGTGTTTTTATTGATAAAATCTATGCAAAGTTTCATGTCAATGCAGCTTTTCAAAAGCGAGTTATGACTTTCTTCCGGCTAGGTTAAGCATTTGGACCACTGTGCGCTGTGGCGAAATACCACACAAAAAACTGTGGTAAACACGCCTAATAAATTTATCAGCAAAAAAACAGCTGAATGTTCCGCCATCAAAAAATCTATTTTGTATTAACTATTGGAAAAACTTAAAAATTAATAAAAAACATATCGAAAACCCAGTTTAAAATGAAAGATTTTTACATTTCTGATTTTTTCTGTAAATTTTAGCATTTTTTTTTATATTAAAATAATTTTACTAGAGTGTTTTTTGAACGTCATATAGACAGTCGCAATTAATTTTTAATTAATATGTATTTGACAAATTTATTTTAGAAATTTTGAGGTTAAGAAGAAGAATAATTATTTTTTCTCTAAAAATTATAAAAATTGTTAATTTTTAAATCAGACTAGCCTAGTTTCTGCTGATGACAGGCGTCATCAGTGATTTTCCGTTTAAATTGTATTATTATTTGTGTCTTATAATTGTCAGACTGTCTCTACATGATAAATTTTTTAACAACCTGCGGCTGTAAGAATCAAACCTGCGCTTCTTCTTACATTACAAACGTAACAATACCAAGTCATGATCGTTTAGCGATCACACCCAAGTATGGCCTCGAATGCTATGCAGCTAAGTTGCAGTTTTCGTTGCTACACTCAAAAAAATAAGTTAGTACAAAAGTTAGTAAAACGCCTTGTAAATCAGGTATACTATTTTTTAGCAAATTTTTTTGCTAAAATCGTGTTTTCAGCTAAAATTTTTGTTATACTTATTCAGCACTTAACTGTTTTATACTAATGCTTTACTAATATACTAATGTTTTACTAATTAATTTTGCTAAAAAAAATTGTGCTGATAAGCACATTAATAGTGTGGACGGCAACCAGATTGAAAGATATACGCAGAATGAAGCAGATGTCGCGGCATGTCAAGATGTAGTAGAGAAGAGGAAAATGATATTAAAAAGTACAACTCTAATAAGACATATAAAAAAATCAACCATGGAAGACTTTTGTATCTGTTTTTCATACATAAAACAAAATTGAGGATTAAAACAACTTAAATTTTGCGTTGTCACCGGCTTGTGAAAATAATTGTCTTTTAATTAAATAAAAGACAATATAAAATATTTAAATTTAATATGTATTTCTAAACTAAATGTTTATAGATTTATAGTCTAGTGTGGTCAAATTGCAAGCAAACATATATAGACATGTAGACAGAGTAAAGCGAAAGACAAAGACACACATCTTAGGTAGATTTTTATGGTCCCTTTTTCTTATTGCAAAAAAGGGTTGTTTTTTTCGTTTCGTTTGTTTTTGTTTATTTTTTCGTTTCGTTTCTATAATTATCTTCAGCAGTTGCGTCCTTTAAAAGAAGTCATCATTTAGACAACCATTGATGTAAGTAGTTGAAAGCAAATTTTTGTTATGTTATATATATTTATTTCTATATATTTTCAGATATTAAATTAATTCATGACATCAATGTGGGAAAATGAAAATTTTTATATTTCGTAATTATTGTAAATTATTTTTAAAAAAATCACAAAAATATGTTTTATGATTTTCAGCAAATATATTAACTAAATTACAATTTTTTTACAATTTTTTGGGGTTTTTTTCAGTCTACTAAAATTCAGCAAAAAATTTATTAATTTTTACCAACTCTTTTTTATTTCTAATCTACTAAGTGTTAGCAAAACTTTTGCTGAGTCTACTAATTTTGTTGCTAAAAATCAGCTCGCTTATTTTCAGCAAAAGATTTTGCTGACATTAGCAATTTTTTTGCTAGCATCCTCCTGACTAAAATTTTGCTGACTCAGCAAAAATTTTTCTTGACTTTTTTTTTGAGTGTATTAGCGTTTCTGTTATTGTATATATATATATATTGTATACTCAGAAGTGATCAACACTAACAACACTAATATGCTATATTTAGATTTTTGTTTATTTTTCTAATCTCCTCCGTCTCTATTTCACAACGTTGCCAGATTGACGTATGGTTTTTACGTTCAGTGTTGAAAACTTTGCGTTTTAACTTGAGACATCGCCACAGGGCAAATTTTATAATATATTTTAGTGCAGTGGTTTTAATTTTTGACACATATGTGGCGAACAACAAAAATCAGCTGATTTATAAATTTTCCATACATTAAAAAAAGACACTTATGCTTTGTTGTAAACAAATCGTAGTAAATATAACACCAAGAATGAAAACCGCTAATATAAATTATTCTGCAACATGTTATTTGGATTTTATAATTTTACTGGGTAGTTTAAAGTTAAGTGTTTAAATAAAAATTTATTTTAATTGAATTTACAAGAAATACAAACATACAAATATAACAAATGTACAAACAAACAAATACAAACATTGACTTGTGTATGTGTTCTGTTTTGTAATCATAAAATAAAACATTTTACTTTTAAATTTAAAAAAAATAAAGCCAAAAGTTTATTTTTCGTTCATTTATCATAAATTATGATGTGAGAAAGATTATTCAAGTTCATTTGTTTTTTGTTAAACAAAAAACCGTGCAATGTTTATTTATTAATTAAAAATGCCTGTATCCGCTAATTTAATGCCGACTTTATCTACTGACACGTCGTTACATGTTTCATTTTGCATCACCGAAAATCTTCAGAGTACCATTGCAGAAATGGTAGAAGGAAAAAGATCAACGCTTTACGTTTTATTGTTTTATTTACTTGATGAGAAGTAACAACCAAAATTTTATTCTTACTTATTCAAATCAAAAATTAAACATTTTTAATTAATAAACATTGTTCGTGTACATTAGGGGTTCAACCAAAATAAGGCCCTATCACCACGCTGTATCCGATGTTGTGATGAAACCGAAAAATGTTTCCTCAGGTCATTTCGGAACAAAAACGTTCCGCGTCGAAGCCGATTTCTGAAAGTCCTTTAAGATTTTTTTTTATTTTTTCAAAATTTTTTATTTTTTCAAAATTTTTTATTTTATAATTATTTAACTATTTACATTTCTTAATGTAATTATATGATTATAATCAAAATCACAATCTAAAAACTATCTTTGTTAAGTGAAATTAACTTAAGATTAAGAGTTCGTGTTGATTTGCATTAGGGGAAAATATCTTGTTCGACTTTGATGGCGCGTTCCGAGTTTTTGGAATTCTTGATTCATCTTTCACCCAATGTCTTAGAAAGCATTTCTGAGCATAAGTAAAGCCCGATAATGATTTGTTTAAGGCTTCGAAGTCATTTTTATTGTAACAATGGTCTGAAAACCAAATGTTGTACCAAGGCCCACGCATATTGCATATAATTTGCTCCGATATTTTGGAATAAGTATGTAAGCTAGAAACTCAAGAATTGCTCTAGAATTCCATCTAGCATTACTAATCGGTGGTATAGTTTTAAAGTTTATAAATGGAAATTTATTGTGCTCCATATAGTATTATAAAGAAAATATTTTTATTTTTTGAGAACTTACTGATCCCAAACTTAATTGCATTTGACGCGGAATCTTTTTCAACGATATCGAAAATCTAAAGATGAAGTTCTTATTATTTTTAATGCACTACATGGTATGGATAGGGCCATTTTGATATTTTCAAAAATTGCAAAAAAGTTGTATACCTAGTGTACATGCTAGAATCTCTAGTCATAACACACAACAAGAATAAAAACCAATTTTAATTACGAAAACCACCGACTCAATATATTTAACTGCTAATTCAATTAGAAACTGATAGCTCTTTGATTAAATTATTTTTCGATTAAATATTAACTCATTTGATAAAAAGTGATCATTATCGTAAAACATCCCAAAAACAAAAAAAATATTTGTTGTTGCCAACCAAATGTTTTTTTTTTTTTAATTTTATAATTTTTTTTTCTTTCTATAAAAAACTCTAACTTAATCAAATTCTTTTTTCAAGAAACAATAAAAACTATGTAAAACAAAAGCAACAACAATGTGTCTCCACAAATTTAAAACGGCATGAAATTCTCATTTAGTTAGCAGATTTATTTGTACTTATATGAAACAAATTCACATTGAAATTAGTTTTTTTTTTCTATTGAAGCGTAGGGGTTATGGCAAACCTTTTTTGGATTTTTTCTATGCAGAAATTAGCCCTTGTGAAAAAGTATTTTTTTTTTTTTATAATTTTTAATTTATTTTTGCATTTTCTTTATGTTAAAAAAAAATTTTAAATTTTTATTAATCGATATTAAGCTTTAAAAATTACATTATCAGTTCTGTGATAATGTTTTAGAATAAATAACTATTCAGATTTAAACAACTTGAGAAAGTATTAAACATAATAACAATTAATATCTAACCTAATTGAAATTAATTTAAATTATTTAATACTAATACCACTAAATATAAACATTTATAAAAAACAACTACATACATATTACAAAAACAACAACAATGTTTGCTTTTTTTTGAGCGATAATATAAAAAAATATCAAGCAACTTCCGAATTTGAGCAAATATTTAATTGATTCAATTAATTTTTAATTGACAGCTATTAAATTTTCAACAAACCGGTTTAATTAAAAAAAGTAGGGGAATATTTTTTCTGTGTAATACACTGCGTTGTTAGTGTTTATTAAATAAACAATAACACTTTCTGACTATAGAATTAGGGCTATAATTCAGTCTTGCCATATTCAGCAATTTTCAAATATTTTAATTTTAAATTAAAAAAAAAAATTAAAGCCAAAAGTTTAATTTTCGATCATTTATCATAAATTATGATTATGAAGATTATTCAAGTTCATGACCATTTGCTTTTTGTTAAACAAAAAACCGTGCAATCATTATTTATTAATTAAAAAATGCCGCTAACTTAATCCAGACATTATGTGCTGACAGGTCCTTACATGTTTCATTTCGCGTCACCGAAAATCTTCAGAGGAATAATGTAGAAGGGGTACAAAATTTACCGAAATCATAATTTTTGAAGGAAAAATATCAACGCTTTACCCGCATTCTTTTATTTAATTGATGAGAAGTGAAATGAAATATGTAAGGACCTGTCAGTAGATAAAGTCTGCATTAAATTAGCAGATGAATACATTTTTAATTAATAAATAAACACTACACGATTTTTTGTTTTGCCAAAAACAAATGATCTTGAACTTGAATAATCTTGCTCACATCATAATAAAAATAAACTTTTTAATATCAAAATCAAACTAGAAAAATCGTTTTTGCGTTTTATCCGTTAAATATGGAAGATTGTTTTAAAAGACTTTCTGTTGTTTTTACTACTTTCATCGGTTATTTCAGCAATATTTAAAAATAAGTATCAAAATGGTAATTATTTAATGGGTTTTTCAAGTTCAAGTTCTACTGAGCTGAAGTTGATGATATAAGGCTTAATTGACGCAGAATTAACGTGGCTATCAAGAACAGTTCTCGACCTACAAAGTACGTTCTACCACAAAAATGGTGTGTTGTTGGTCCGCATCTTTCCGGTACTCACGGTTATCTGAAAACAAATCGGAAAACGGGCAATTGGTTAGTATGAATACCTTTATCGTCCCTTGCTCAATCTGGTGGAAAAACATTGTTTACTATTTGTTTTTTACACTAGACTACAAAAAAAATGGTCAAATATCGATTTTTATTTGCAAACGGCCGCCAGTTTGATGAGAAAATAATAGTTTTTTATGCTGGAGCATGGGACGATAAAGGCATTAATACTAATCAATTCATCGTTTTCCGTTTTGCTGTCAGATAACCGTGTGTCCCGGAAAGCTGCTACAACACCCTTTTTTTTGATAACTCCTAATTTGTAGGCCGAGAACTTTTCAAGCAGCCGACTTATTGACAAATTGTTTTTTTTTTTTGTATTTTAATTATTTAAAAAATCGTTTACCGTTTTCCTTCCTCAAGTTTTTAAAAAACAGCTAAAATTCAGATGTCCAAACAAGAAGAGCCCTTTAAAAAAGCTTTTTAATATCCATATTAAAAAGCTTTTTTAAGGGGCTTTTACGTAATCGTACAAAATCTATGCGACTATGAAGCTGCTTCCACTTTTAAAGTGGCTCTACCGCCATTTAACCATTTAACTCAGCGTGGACCTTTTAGTGGGCGCACAATTTTGGAGTCACTTCGATTACTTTTTTTTTGTGCGAAAAATTCAATATTGGCATGACAATTCATGCCTTTTGACAGCTATGATATTGCAATGCAATTTGAAAGTATGAAATATATCAATTGCATATTTCCTCAGGAATAATTTTGGTCATAAGTTGTTTTTTCGTATGTCTCGAAAACTATCGAGAAAATTAGAAAAAATTTTATTTTTACAAATTCAAAACAGTTTTTTTGCAAAAAGTTGTCGATGGAAGATTTTGATTTTTATTGAAAAATTGTTTTGAGACAACCCAAATACATTAACAAGAATAGCATTTTTGGTGTTCGCACTTTTGGGTAAAATCCTTTTTCAACGAGTTGTGGAAAGTCTCCTCATTGAATGTAAATGCCTTTGGTTCGACGACTCACAGCATTTAGCCAGGATACGTTAAAAAATATCATCTTAACATAAAAAATGGTAAAGCGGATTTTAATGAAATTCAAAAACGAACAGGTTCTATATGAGTAGAAAAATTATAGAAATTTTATAAAAATATATTGGAGTTACGGTATGTTTCCGTATAGTGTCGCCAATTTGGTAATAAGGACGAAAGTAGAAAGAGTTTCAAAGAACAAGATACTGCTCTTCAGCCCGTTCTTCAAAATAGATACTTTAGCTAGAAGGCGTTAAAATTGACAGTTTATGAAAGAAACGAAGTTGCTTTACAACCGGTTTTTTGTGATAGACAATTTCGCTAAGTATTGTTAAAAGTATCGTTTATAATAAGAACTCAAAATAAAGTTTTTAATATGTTCTTTGAAAAAAAGTGTTACAAAAACTTTGTTTTCGACTAATTAAAGTAAATTGTTCAAATAAAGAACACTTTAAAAAAACATGCCAACACATATAGCATACATTTACATAAATCTCATGTCTATACGTCCATGCATGCATATTACGAACGAAGGTCATATTTAGTAGAACTCATATAGTAAGATATATTTACCAGCCTACACCACCCCACCCCACAACCGCCATTCCGAACCCCATTAACTACATACACATAACAAAAATAATATAAAAAAAATATGCCATAATTCTTTTATATCGTTAAAATAGTACACAAATCTAAAAACATATGAATGTGTAAAAGTGTACAAGTTGAAGCTAACACACACACATATATATATACACATAAATGAACATAGGTGCGTAATAAAAACAAAATCTTTCCTGGAACAACTGGCTGGCTGGATGGTTTGCTTTTGGCTGACTAAGTGGCTGGCTCGATGACTGGCTGGGTTGGTGGGCAAACATTTTTTTTGGGTAAAATAAAAACAAAAAGTAAAAAAGATGAATATGATGTTTGGACTATGCAAAATTACAATAAGAGAAGCAAAAAAAAAAAAGAAATATGCTATGTATGTGTGTTATGGCTAAAGCGATAACAGAACATAAATTATAAATGCTCGTTACATTTATATGTTTTATGAATGAATAAAAACAAGGCGAATACAGAAAACATACGACAGCACACACAGGAAGTTTTAATATATTTAACACTCGTGAGGCTTTAAAATTTATTTCTTTAGGTATGAGTAATATAGAATTTTTATATGGAAAAAATATTAATCATACGCATTGAAATGAAACCTACGACAAGCACACACTGAACCAAATCTAGCTATGAAATCAACTGAATCCCATGAATCCCATTTTAACAAATTGTTTAGTTAATGTATTCTTTGACGTTTAACTATTTGTTGATTGTTATTTTGAAATTAATTGTTTTAACAAAATTTATTTAATCAAATTAAATAATTGCATTGTTACTTTAGCAATGGATTTTAATCTATTTAACAATACGCTTTATTCAAGTTGTCAACCCTGAACGTAAAAACCATACGTCAATCTGGTAACATTGTGAAATAGAGACGGAGGAGATTAGAAAAATAAACAAAAATCTAAAAATAGAATATTTGTGTTGTTAGTGTTGTCACTTCTGAGTATAATATACAATAACAGAGAAAGCTAATAGGAAAGAAAACTGCAATTTAGCTGCATAAGATTCGAAGCCATACTTGGGTGTGATCGCTAAACGGTCATGACTTGGTATTGTTAAGTTTGTAATGTAAGATGAGCGCAGGTTTGATTCTTACAGCCGCAGGTTGTTGAAAAATTTATCATATAGAGACAATCTGACAATTATAAGATACAAATAATAATACAACTTAAATGGAAAATCACTGATGAGTCAGTACAAGAAATTTCAGTTTTGACTACAATTGAAGGTCTTATTGTAAAAAGTTGATAAGCCACATTTTATTTTTAGTTTGTTTTCGCCTTTTATAGGTTGAAAAAATGCAAAAAAAATATGACTTTTGCAGGACACTTATACTCTAGGCACTTGTAATAATTGATTTAGCAAGACTTTTATCAAATAGTAATCAATGGAGGTCTAGAAAACAGCGTAAATTCATAAAAAAAAACAAATGTGCCTTATCATGTTTTTACAATGAGCCCTTCAATTGTAGTTCATTTAAAATCATAATACAGTAATTTGATGTGGTTTGTTTTTTTAAGTGAACTACAATTGTAGTCAAAACTAAAATTTCTTCTACAAATGACTGTTTTTTCGCTTAAAAATGAAGATACAGTATTACATATATACTGTGTGGTTCCACCCACAAACTTTTCCCAAATAATAGTCCTTAGTTTCGGAAATAAAGATACTATACTATTTTCTATTTAGCCAGCCTTGTTCCTTATAGGGTTAAGTCTTTATATAAATTTATGTATGCCTATGAATGTTAGAGTATGCAGAATCTTTAGGAATATATGTGTGTGTGTGTGTGTTTCAAAAAATAAATATATTTTTTAACTTTGTGTTTTTTTTTTGTGTGTGTGTGTGTGTGTGTTATTTTAACGACAGTAACAAGCAAGTAAAGTTATTAAAATATTTTGCAGTAAATCTTAAATTTTTACAATTAGATGTTAACAACAATACGCTTCTTTTATTTCTATTTCAAAAAGAAAAAGCAAAGAACCCAAAAGTTTGGAGGGTGTTGAAGGAGAACAATGAAAACATTTTTATAATACAAACACTGCTTACAAAATAAAATGTAAACTGCAGGAAGAAGTTAAAGAAAAAAATGTATAAAAAGAAATAAACTATAAGAAAAGGCATCGTTATGATGACACAACCTGCTGAGCTATTAAAAATAAGGTGGTGAAGTACTAAATGTAGGTAGGCATGCTTAGAGCGTTATGTATGGACCAAAGTATATGCCTTATTATAGTTTACAGTGAATTAAAGTTGGATTTTTAAACTGAATTCATAAAGTTTTATTTTTGTCGGATATTCTGGGTAATATGTGTATCAAATTAAGATAAAGCGGGAAAGTAAATGAAACAATAAAATAGTTTCGAAACTGGATAATTTTGTTTATTCCGGAAAAACTACGTGAAATAGTGTCTGCCCACAATTGGAACCTACATAAAGAACATATAAAAGAAAAAAAATACAAAATAAGTGCAAGTACATGCGCCCCGGTAGGCTAGTTGGTAGTGTGCTGGCTTATCAGCGAGGGAGTCGTGGGTTCGATTCTTACCAAGGGCACTGGTCTGTTTTCGCTACAACGCGCCGAAGGCCATAGTAGCTAGTGCTCGGTTAGGGTAACAGTATATAATTTGTAATTATATGATTATTAATTAATAAAAAAAAAAGTGAAAGTAACAAAAATATATGAAGAAACTTGTATTTTTTGAATGTAAAAACTTAACAAACGAGGTATCTTGAACCGAACTAGCAGATTTTAATCAACTTTGGATATTTTGTAAAAAAAAAGAGCCAAGTATTTTTTTTTTGTTTTTTTCGCTGCCCAATCTTAAGTTTAAGCGTTAAAAAGTTGGGTTAAAAATGCATTTGTCTTTGCATGAAATCTTGTCTTTAATTTACGAAAACTAAATTTATTTGTACGCAGGGTTAAAGTGCTCAAGAAAAAAAAAATTGATAACCCTAGTGCTTATGTAGTGGACACGGAGTTGTCATACTTTTTAATTATTTGAAATATGGAGGAAAAAGCACTTCTGAAAAACTCACATAAAAACCAAATGATTTCGAATATCGGATAAGGCGGAGACACCCCCTCAATTAAATAGGCATTGATATGAACTATTTTTAGCTAAATACAACTAAAATTCGTTAATAAAACGCCAGATTTATTACTACCTAAAACACATTTAGAAAAAAAAAAAAAAATTCTTCGATGTCTTTGGGGCTAATTTGTACACCAGTGAATGTCCTTTCATTTGATGCAAAATTTGTCAATAGCTATTTTTAATAGAGTGAAATAAACCGATAAAAAGGTAAAACGGGGACTTTTTGACCCCAATTAGTAACGTCTAGACATGAGATTCGGCGGCTAAAAAAAAACAAGAGTGCCTTACCTTTTTTATGCTCTATAACAAATCCGCAGTTCATTAAGATCTGCCAAATCGGGTCGGGATACCTTCCTTGTAAGTAAAAAGGTAGTTCAGGAAAATTAAAAATTTTATCGCATAAAGCCTGCTATTTCCTAAAGAAAATTACAGTTATTTTAGAAAAATCCATGGATAAATTCTAGAGTTGTGATCAAATATGTATCATCTATAAAATAAAACAAATTTAAAATTGCTCACAATTTTTAATGTTTTTCAAAAAAAAAATGCAATGCTTAAAAATTTTGTTTCTAATGTCAATTATAAAGGGTGGCCCAAGAAGAACGCAATTTTTAAATCTGGCAACATTCGAAGTGTCATTGTTTGACATTTGAACAATTGTTATTGTTTGCTAGTAGAAGGTACGAGGTTAGTAAAAATGGAGCGCTACACGAATGAACAACGCATTCTCATTGTGAAATTGTTTTACCAAAATGGTGAAAGTTTTGCGGCTACAGTTCGCAAAAATCATCTTCAGTGACGAGGCCCATTTTCATCTTGATGGCTTCGTCAATAGGCAGAATTGTCGCATTTGGGGTGAGGAAAATCCTCGAGTGATTCACGAGAAGCAAATGCATCCTCAACGTGTCACTGTGTGGTGTGGTTTTTGGGCTGGAGGAATCATTGGACCATTTTTTTATGAAAATGAGGCAGGTCAAGCGCAAACAGTCAATGGTGTTCGGTATCGTGAAATGATAACCAGTTTTTTCTTGCCTAGAATTGAAGAAATGAATGTGGAGGGCATGTGGTTCCAACAAGACGGCGCCACATGTCATACAGCCAAAGAAACAATTCAATTGCTGCATCAGTCATTTCCCGGTCGTGTTATTTCGCGTTTTGGAGATCAGAATTGGCCGCCTAGATCGTGCGATTTAACACCATTAGATTTTTTTCTTTGGGGTTTTTTGAAGTCGATGGTTTACGCGAATAAGCCGACGACGACTCAAGCCTTAAAAGAGGAAATTGGACGCTGCATTAATGAAATACCGCAGCATTCATGCAAAACGGTCATTGAAAATTTCATTAAAAGCTCGCGTGCATGCCAGCAAAGCCGCGGCGGCCATCTGCACGATATATTGTTCCATACATAACCTCATTCTGTCTACTTTACGATATAATAAAGGTTTACGATTTTTTTTTAAATATCTGTGTTTTATTTAAAATTTAAAAATTGCGCTCTTCTTGGGACACCCTTTATAATATAAATATATTTAGGGTGACCATTTTTTTGTGACATAAAATCAGTACATTTATAAAATATATAGATTTTGTTATGAGCCAACGAAAAAAGTTTATATATAGTCATATGTAGCTTGATATGATTATATACATATATTATATATATGTGGCCCATATGTAACGATATACATATATTTACATCTCATACTTTTTTTTATTAAAATTCTAAAAAATGTAGAAGACGAGCAATTAAGCACTAAATGCAAAAGGCTCCGAACCTGCCGTTTTGAGGATATTGATGAAGCCATGCTCAAATGGATAAACGCGACACGTGGCAGGAATCTTCCTAAATCTGGACCATTAATGAAGCAAAAAGCCAAAGAGTTCGCTGATTCATTGGGACACGAAGATTTTGAAGTACAGGATGGTTGGACAAATTTAAAAAACGTCATGGTATTATTGCAAGAACCTTATGTGGGGAAAGCTCTGATGTCAACATAAGAGATTGTGGAGAATGGGTAATGAACGTTTTACCGAGATTGATACAAAAATATAATCCAAATGACATCTTTAATGCCGATGAGACAGGTTTGTTTTACAAATGTTTACCAAATAAAACACTAACAATCAAAAATAAGAAATGCTTTGGTGGAAAACAGAGCAAATATAGAATAACTGTCCTAGTAGCAAGCAAAATGACTTTTTCGGAGAAGCTTAAACTGCTTGTTATAGGAAAAGCCAAAAATCCTAGGTGCTTTAAAGTAGTAAAATCTCTCGATGTGCATTGTGAGTTCAACAAAGAAGCGTAGATAACAGCCGACATTTTTACGAAGTGGCTTTGCAACTTGAGAAAAAATTTGCTTCTCAAAAAAGGAAGATTTTACTTCTTGTGGATAACTGCACATACTAAGCAGGTAAAAGATTAGTTTTATATTCATAAAATAAATAAAAGTGTGATGTACATTACTTTTACATCTACAGAT
Source organism: Delia radicum (assembly GCA_021234595.1). Lineage (NCBI taxonomy): Eukaryota > Metazoa > Arthropoda > Insecta > Diptera > Anthomyiidae > Delia > Delia radicum. The sequence goes on from CM037853.1 coordinate 26,218,971, forward strand.
TCAGATAACTATGAAGAAGAACTTGCCGATGAAGAATTGGCAGATGTCAATAAGATGTTACCTACATTGGAACGAGTTTCTTCATCAGTTGACGTACTTCAAACCTTTGTGGAGATGAAGTGTAACGTGCCGAGCAATGTATTTAAATCTCTAAATGTATTAGAAGGTTTTATTGAGGATGAAAAATGGAAAACTGTAATCCAAACTAAAATACCTGATTATTTTAATTAAAAATTGAAAAAAATATAATTTCTGTATAATGAAGTTTCTATATAATGAAGTGATTTTCTGGTCCCATGCAGATTCATTATAGGGAAGTTCGACTGTATCAACCTAGCTAATATATTTGATTTGCTTTATTTTTGTAAATATACGGAGGTTGTAAGCTCGTTATAAATTGAAAATAATATACAAATAATCTCGATGTATATTTTTTTATTTTTTTTTATTTTTTTTTATTTAGACGTTTTTATTTGGTTTATTGGATCTTTTCTTTGAGAAAAATAACAATAATTATTAAAATCTTAAACTAAACGTATATTGTGGCCCTGATGCCAGCGCATAAGTGACCAATGAGTGTTAACAGGTTTTGCGTTTCGCTACTGGTGAGCTATAGCCAATGTATCTACTCTATTTAGGCGACTATGCCCTCTAAATAGGAGTAGGGTATGTGCTAAGGGATTTGGGTGTGTTGACAATTTACGCACGTATTTGGAACAATATTTCTGTATTTCTTCACGGATGTATGGTATGCTAAGATCTTTGTGTATGTTTTCGTTGCGGATAAACCACGGGCTGCCAGTTATAAGGCGTAGTATTTTGGATTGCCTTCTTTGCAATTTTTCAACATTGGATACTGATACAGTTCCTAATAGTTGTATTCCATAAGTCCAGATTGGCTTGAGGATGGCTTTGTATAATAGGACCTTAAATTCAAGATTGAGGGTGGAGTGAGAGTTTAGGAGCCAGAGCAACTGAGAAGTTTTAAGTTTTAGTTGTGTACATTTTGAGTCAATATGTTGAGACCAAGTGAGACGTCGGTCGAGGTGAATTCCCAGATATTTTATATGCGACTTCTCAGGGACATTGATATTGTTTATTGTTATATTAGGGCAGTTTTCCCTTCTTAAGGTAAATGTAACCTGGGCACATTTCGAAGGATTTACCATTATTTTCCATTTAGTAAGCCATTTTTCAACTTCATAAATGTGAGTTTGCAAGTTGTGAGAAGCAATATAAGGATTTTTATCTATGCAAAGAAATGCGGTGTCGTCTGCGAAGGTTGCAGTATGTGTAAGGGCACTTGTGGGCATATCTGCAGTGTATAGAATGTACATAAGGGGACCAAGAATACTGCCTTGGGGAACACCAGCCGAGATTTGTCTGGGGCTTGAGATTATGTCTTTGACCTTGACCACGAATGTTCTGTCGGTTAAGTAACTTTTTAGAAGTTTGTGTGTATTTTGGGGTAACAGCGAAACTATTTTATATATTAACCCTTTGTGCCAGACTTTGTCAAAGGCTTGAGAAATATCAATAAATAATGAAGTGCAATATAGCTTTTCCTCAAATGTTCTTCTGATAAGAGTCACTATTCGATGAATTTGTTCTACCGTACTGTGGTCCTTTCGGAACCCAAATTGGTGAGCGGGGATGATTTGGTGATCGTTAAGGAATGGAGTTAGTGCATTTAGAAATAATTTTTCAAAAAGCTTTGATAAAATAGAGAGAAGACTTTTGGAGTTAGTGCATTTAGAAATAATTTTTCAAAAAGCTTTGATAAAATAGAGAGAAGACTTATTGGCCTGTATGAGCTTACTTGACTGGGATCTTTTCCTGGCTTTGGAATCATTATAATCTCGGATATTTTCCAAGAAGAAGGGTAAAAGCCTGTACGCAGGATTGCGTTAAATATATAAAGCATAAGTCTTAGGGCATTGCTAGGAAGTTCATATAACATTTTTGCTGTAATTTTGTCTTGACCAGGAGATTTCTTTGTGTTTAGATTTCGAACAGCTGTTATTATGTTAGTAAATCGAAGTTTCATGGGGGAAACTACTTTCTCATTTATCTGTGGGACAATTATGTCGGAGTTGGTGTTGTTGGATTTGAACACTTGTTCTAGGTGGTCCGCAAAGGCTTTAGATTTGTCATTTGGACTTCTGGCCCAACTGCCGTCAATAAGGCGAACTGGAGACTCGTAACTTATAGGACAGTTTAGGTTTTTAGTGGCTTTCCATAGGCTGTAGTTAGTTCTTTCTGTTGGATCAAGATTTTGTAGATATCTTTGGAGGGACGATACTTTGTTTTCCTGGAGAACTTTGCGGAGTGCTCTTTGACATTGGTTAAGTTGGAGTTTTAAAGCTGGAGATCTATGTTGCTGCCATAATCTTCTAAGGTTTCTTTTTTCTCTGATCAGAGTTTGAACATTTTGTGGGCATTGTGCTTTTTTCGTAGTCTGATTTATAGTCGGTGTAGAAACATTTGCTGCGATATAAATTGTATCTGTAAACATGCTTATTGCTTCTTGCACTTCTTCTTCATTTTTCAATGATATATTAGAGGGTAAGTGTGAGCTTATATACTTTTTATATTTAAGCCAATTAGTCATTCTGTTTGGGAAATACCGGTGCTTGGGGATCGGATGTTCCTGAAAGACCGTCAATATTGAAGGCGAATGGTCGGACGAGAGATCTAGAGATGTGACTATAGAAATGTGTTCACGTTTAATGTTCTTTAATACCGCAAAGTCGAGAATATCTGGAATCTTTTTTGGGTCCGATGGCCAATGAGTTGGCTGACCCCCAGAGATAACATCTAGTTTGCATGAGACTATCGATTTTAAAAGCTGTCTCCCTTTAGTGTTATTGAGTCGAGAACCCCAGTGCGTGTGCTTTGCGTTGTAATCCCCAGCTGCAATAAATTTGGTACCTAAGGTTTTGTAGTAATGGGTGTATTGGGATTCCGATATGCTATGTTTAGGAGGACAATAAACAGAAGAAATTGTTAGATTTTCTGCCATAAGGGTAATGGAAGTTGCTTGGATGTGTTCTGTTTTATATTCGTTCAATGGAAAATGACTCAGTTTTTCTTTTATAATTATGGCGGAGCCACCACACGCTTTTCCACTGGGGTGTTTAGTATCGTATATTGAGTATCCTTTGATTCTAAAACAGTTTTTAACAGTAAAATGTGTCTCAGATATAAGCAGTATGTCAATTTCTTGGGAACTCAAGAAGTGTTCTACTTCTTGTTTATGTTGGCTGAGGCCATTGGCGTTCCAAATAATATAAAAACAAAAAAAGAATACAACTGGAAAAACTTTAAAACTATTTAATTTTTATTCTTGAAAATTTTTTTTGCTAAAAATCCCAAGAGTTTGAAATGTTGATGCTCTCTGATGTTAAGCACAGGTCCTAGAGTTTAAATGGGTTTGCCATATAAATACATTAAGTTTTCAAGAAGTTTTGTTACAGTTTTCATCAGATCAAGAAAAATTCTCTTTATTCTGAATGGATTAAAACTTGATTTTTTCTATGAAAAAAAAAAATATAATTTTCTGAAAATGTTAAAAACCAGAACAAATTTTAGCACGATTTTTTTTATTAGTACACATGATCAAAAATCAGTAAATGTACTGATCAACTCAGTACGAATGGTCAGCCTAAATATATTCCACTGTCCAGCACACATACATACACATACACATTCATATTCACATTCATTATAAACATTTTGTCAAGGTTATCATCAAGGTATGTATAAAATGATACAATTCTTTTAGACATTTAAATTACCAACCACCCCAACATCAACGAGTTTATACAACACACACACACTCACTCATACACATGCACACGCACTTACATAAATTCATATGATTGGATGTGTGTGTGTGTGTGTGCAATATACTTTACATGTATAAAATATACTCATGCATATGTTAAATACATTAAACATTTGCATAAATAAGTTGGTTTGTTTATCATCCATACAAATGTTTTGTACGTACAATATGAATGTTGTTGATATGTTGTATATAATTTTTTATTCTGGTTGTTAATGTTGATGATGATTTTAAGTTTTTTTTTTTTTTATTTGCAAAAATATGAAAAAATAAAAATAAATTCAAATGCTTATTTGTTAAAGTAGGTAAGATTTGAATTTTGCACAAGTTTTTTTTTTTATAAATATTAAGGTTGAGCTTAAACAAAAAAAAAAATAAAATTAAAACCAAATTTTCTACGAATTAAATAAAAAAATAATAGTTCCGAATATATATTAATTGTTCTCCATAACTACTTAGCTAACAATTTTGTACAATTTTCCATTGTAAACCCTCGGTTTTTACTAAAAATAAGTAACTACCCAGCAAAATTTTATATTACTCGGTAATAAGTTTGGGAATAAGAAATTAAGGTCGGTAACTGGTTACTTTTTATATGACAAACCCTATTATTTTAACAAGGGCATGTAAATCGAGGTACCTCCACTCATAGAAAAAGTTAGTAGAAAAAATTATTAAAGCCGTTAGTAATCTAACTTTGCAAGTGTTTAACTAATTTGTAGTTCAAATTGAGATTTTAGTTAAAAGTTTTGCTATTTTGACTGGATGAATTACTTAATTTTGTTAATATTTTTTTTTATTTAGCTGGATTAACTAAAGTCTAAAATATTATTTTGATAATCAAAATCGACAGAGGTCGTTTTAATGCGATGTTTGCGTTTCAGTAATTGTGTATTTTTGTTATATTGTTGCAGTATAAAATAGACAAGTAAAGTGAATACATTGTATTTATAAAAATATTGGCCATTCCATAATAGATCGGTCAAAATATTTCCGAATTAAATTTTATTTTGCACGCAGAAACTCGATATCGAAATTTGAAAAAACCATGGTTTTTTCGCTATTTTATATATTTTTTTTTTTTAAATATGAAAAAAAAAATGCGAAAGTGAGTAAGTTTCAACTTTTGTAGTTTCTTTTGCATTAGAATGGTACGCGAATCTAATTATAAAGTAGTAAAACGTGTTTTTTTTTAGAGTGTCACAACTTTAAGTTGGTATCACTGCTTTATTTGACCACCCATTTAATAGCTGATAGTTGCTTTTTGTTTAGTTTGCTTTGAAATTTCATTATGAATCGATTTACACCAGAGCAACGCGTGCAAATTGTTGAAACTTAAATCAAAATAATTGTTATATTCATCGTGCACTTTTTCCATTTTATGGCTAAACCATTTTATGGTTGAATGGGTACATAAATAAGCAGATTTGTCGCATTTGGAGTGAGGAGAATCCACAAGCTTTTGTCGAAACATCGTAACATCCACAGAATGTTTGGTGCGCTTTATGTGCTGGCGGAGTTATTGGCCCATATGTCTTCAAAAACAATGATGGTCAAAATGTTACTGTCAATGGTGAACGGTATAGGATGATTGGAAATTTTTTCGTACCTCAATTACGTGGCATTAATCTTGCTGATATGTGGTTCCAACAGGACGGAGCCACATCCCACACAGCAGGCGCTACAATTGATTTACTCAAAGAAACTTTTAATGAAAAAATAATTTCACGTAATGGCCCAATTAATTGGCCACCATGATCGTGTGATTCAACCCCATTGGATTTTCTTCTTTGGGGTTATGTTAAGTCACTTTGCTACGCCGATAAACCACAAACAATTGAACACCTGGAAATCAACAGTCGAACAGTTATCGGCAAAATACGGCCTTCTACGTGCCAGCCGTGGCGACCACATGGCAGAAATCATATTTAAACATTAATTTCATAAAATTTTCTTTCCAACAAAGCCCGTTTCATTGATATTGAAAATATATTTCCTTGTTTTATTATGATTTAAACTTGTGTCACTCTATAAAAACACCGTTTATAACATTTTTTTTAGCGTCAAAAATAAATTCTTTTTTATAGGAATTTATTTGAAAAATGCATTTTTCTAAAATTTGTCAACTCTTTTTTGAGTCCAAGGGTTAAACTACACGGCATGAAAAAGAAAAAAAAAAATAGAGATCTGACCATTAATTATATATATATGTATATTAGTGCGGGTCGATTTATTTTTCGACAATTTCCCTATGATTTCCGTATTCTATGGGTTATTCCATGAAAATTTGCCAAAGAACCATACCTCTATCGTTAAAATCGAGTCCCCTACTTTTTGTTGGTAGATTTTTTCCCAAATTGACGTTCGTATGAAATATTACCTACACGTTCACATCCATAACTCAAAAACTATCGATCGGGTTTAATCGCGTTGGAAAGGTGAGCTCATTTTGATCAATTTACAAAAAAAATCTCCAACATTGGTCCAACGGTTCAAAAGTTACGGGCATTTTTGTCCAAATTTTGGAGCATTTTTCCATTTTTTTCATGATTTTGTCCAAGAATATTACTTTCATGGCCATTTTTTTGGCTCAATTTTTTTGACTTACGAAGCTTACGAACCTTACGTTACGACTGGACTGATTTCCGCTTTACATTATTGGCATATTTTTTCACAGGGTGCATACCCTGTGTTATGTTTGTTTATTTCTTTTTGTTTTTAGTTTCTTTATAGACTTCTTTATTTTTGTTTGTTATTTTTGTTTGTTTATAATATTCCAGTGTATGCTAGTTTTGTTTGAGCGTCATTTCAGTGAAGTGTTACTTGAAATAACTAACAAATAATCAAACTATTTTGAAATTTAGAAAAGATTTAAAGGTAAGTGTAAAAACATTGCTAACTATTATAGTTAATAGTTATATTATTATTCTATGAAAAACATATTTAATTCTTTTAGTGACGGTTTAAAAAATGGATTCAGAGCCTGGTTCATCGCAAAATCCAACAGATACATAACGCAGTAGTTTGCAACATTTGGTCTCTCATGATGTTTTTTCTTTTGGCGTGGCCTGTTAATTACCTGATATTAATCTGTCAACTAAACGAGATATATTGAAGTACTATTTTTTCTTGGCCGAACGTTCAGAAGCCCAAAGCAAAATGTTTTCGTATAAAAGATTTACTCCCCAAGTGGCAGACAGATTGTTAGAAATTTGGAATCAACTTAATATTGAACTTATTCTCAAAGGTAGCATCATTAGAAAATTGAATAATTTGCTTGACGCATATAGTAATGCAGATAAACAACGAGTAAAACGCGCAACAGAATTCAAAAAATTCGTAGAATCAACAAACCAATTATTCAACATTGGAAAATGTAAATGCAACTTGAAAGAAAACGACTGCTCATGTGGATCTATCCCAGAAAACTTAAAAGATTTCATGCGCGATCAATATAATGACAGAATACAAACGATACCGGAACACGATAGTGGAAGTGAAGAGACGATACCAACGAATATACCAACAATCCCAGTGAGCAACGATCCTACATACGAACCACATTATGACGAAATGGAAGTTGATGTGAGAGGAGGTTCAGAATTAGTTCTACCACCACAAACATACACTCCCAGATACAATACTAAAAACTATGCAATGATGTGTGACAGATTTGGTGTGCATGATAGAATGGGATCAGCATTGGCAACAGCTCTGATGGAAGACCTGGGCGTAAAAGATGCTCATGACAATCTTGTCATCATGGATAAAAGTAAACTTCGTAGAGAAAGAGAAAAATGGAGACAAGCCGCACTTCGTAAGCGGTATGATGGCTCGAATTTGATATCATTTTCATTCGACGGCAGGAAAAATGATGCTCTAACTGTAGAAAAAATTGATGAGAAGTTGCATCCAAGGATGGTTAAAGAACCTCATCTAGTTGTTTTGAGGGAACCAAAATCTCAATTGATAGGCTACACAAAACTAGAAAGTGAAACTGCGGCAAGCAAAGTCAACAAATTGATCGAATTCTTCGAAGAAAAACAATTGTCTCTCGATTCATTAATTGCCATATGCGCTGATGGTGAACCAACAAATACTGGCGTACACGGTGGAATTTTGCGACTATTCGAAAAACAGTTAAAGAGACCACTGCACTGGTTTGTGTGTCTTCTGCACTTTAACGAGCTTCCGTTTAGACATTTGTTTGACACTTTAGACAAATCAACCACCACTGGACCACGATCAACTACCGGAAAGTTGAGCTCAAAAATTGCTGATTGTGAAAATCTTCCGGTATGTAATTTTTATAGCTGATTCTTTACCATTTTTCATTCTATTTTTTAGCTTTTATGTTTTCTTTTCAGGTGGTAACCGATTTTGAGGAAATCGCTTTGGAAAATATGCCTCTTGGTGATTTAAATCCAGAAGAATTATCTACTGATTCGAGGTACTTGATGTTAATGGCCAATGCAATTTCTAATGGTGTGGTTCCTGCGGACTTGTCTCACATAAAACCAGGGCCGATTGCACATTCTCGTTGGCTGACCAAAGCCAATAGATTATTACGGTTTTATGTGACAACTAATAATCCAACTGAAAATTTAAAAATTCTGGCTAACTATATAATAAAAGTATACACGCCAATGTATTTCAATGTTAAGTATTATAGCTCTGCCGCATACGGTAGTACATTACTTTTTAAATTTATTACTTGGACACGATTTTTACCACCGAATTTACTTGGAGTTGTAAATACAGTAATTCAAGATAATCCATTTTTTGCACACTCAGAAAATATCTTGCTATCTATGTTGTTTGATGATAGAATGGAAAAACGAAACATTGCTATAAAGAAGATTTTACATTACCGAAGAGATATTGTCGACCCAACGGAACTTAGAGTTTATAAAAAATCTCTTATAAACTTTAATTGTACGGAATATACAAATATGATTGATTTAAATGACGATACCATTTTATTCGAACCACCGTTTCCGCAAAGTTATTCGTATGAACATTTGGAGGGATATTTAAATTACGAAGTGCCACCGTTCGATGATCCACAAATTCCTTTACACATTCAAGGAACGGAAAGACATGTCCAATTGCTGGCTGCCACTGCTAAACGAGTTGCAGGAAAGAATGTAGAAGGCGCTATGGCGACGACATTAGAAAGCCGTACGAAAACACCCAGACTTGAAAGCAAACAAGACTTTCAGAAAAAATAATGTTTTTTTTCACATTTTGTCTTTTACTACACTCAAATTGAATATTTTTTTTTGATAATAGGTTGATAGATACTTTATTAATTTGAATTTTTGTAGAAAAAAAAATAAAAAGGGAAAAAAAATCAAAAAGTTGGTTTTATGTGTTATTTTGTTTTAGCAATATCGCATGAATTAATCAACCGAATTCGATAAATTTGGGCTTAAACTCTTCGTTTTGAATTGTAAATTGAATTAAATAATGGATTGAGCCAAAAAAATGGCCATGAAAGTAATATTCTTGGACAAAATCATGAAAAAAATGGAAAAATGGTCCAAAATTTGGACAAAAATGCCCGTAACTTTTGAACTTTTTACCAACAAAAAGTAGGGGACTCGATTTTAACGATAGAGGTATGGTTCCTTCGGCAAATTTTCATGGAATAACCCATTGAATACGGAAATCATAGGGAAATTGGTGAATTTTTTCACTCCCTACAAATCGACCCGCCCTAATGTATATGTATGCACAGCGAATACTCTATGGACATTTATTCGTTCCCCCGCATAGTTTAGAGACACTTGCTTACTTTGGGGACTGTCCGCAAAATTTTCGCGCTTTTTCATACATTTAGCGTATAAAATGAGGACAGTTGGTTCGATACACCGCATATTTCGGGGACAATTTTGGCCGTGTCCCTAAAGTATGCGCTGTGCATACAAATATATGTATGCACACCCAAAAAAGTCCCCTAAGTATGCGGTGTATCGAAACAATTGTCTTCATCTTATACGCTAGATGTATGAAAACTTTGAGCACAGTCCCGAAAGTAATCAAATGTCCCTGAAGTATGCGGTGTATCGATAAATGTCCCAATAGTATGCGCAGTTGCGGCCAAGCTGATTTCAATAACGTACTTAATTTTTTCATCAATGGCACAGATTTCGAGAAAAATGTCTTTAAAGTTTGTTAGTTTTGCATTTAGTTTTTTGCATTTAAAGCTTTTCGAAAGCAATCAATCTGCTTTTGTTTCTATGAAATTAAATAACAAGACATGTGTTTATTTTTATGGCTCATATTTAATGTACAAAACTTAATATTTACACCCCTGCTTCACGTTTTATGTAGGATTTTTTTTCAATTTTTATAGTTTTAGCGAAAATGAACGCGCTATATATATCGGCGAAATGTAGTACTTAAGCTAAATCATTAATGAACGATAGCTCCTGAATAAGGTTTTGTTTAAAATAAAATTTTTTATTTTGTTTTAAATTATGCCTAATCCAAAAATAATGAACCCATTTATTATAAACTTAAAACTGAGTTTTTAACATAAAAAAAGTTAAAACAAAAGAACGTAAAAAAATCATAAATCAAAATTGATTTGGATCTGAGACTATCAAGCGTCAATTTATAGGTATCGCAAAAAAAGCCACATCTGTATAGTATCGATCACAGGAAGTTCTGTTAAAATCGTCTTGCAGGTTTTCCTAAGTTGGCAAAAAGTTAAAATGCGATATTTATTAACCAAAGGGTGAAAAAAATTTCTTGGAGTTACAGTTGAACCTCGATTATCCGGGCATCCATTAACCGGGTACATCTGTTAACCGGCATACTGGATGATCAAGGTTCAACTGTACTAAAGTTTCCTAGAATTTTTGATAATGATATCAAGTGTATTATAAATCTTTTAGTTAAAAACTAACGATAAGTTCCATCCTTATATATTTATGTACATCTGCATGTATAGTAGTTTGTAAAACGGAAGCAATTGTTAAATCAATTTGCGTTTTGAACAAAAGTTTCGACATTTCCGGCTCATCAACACAAAATGCATAAAAGCATCCAGCCACCTTTTATACTCATCCATACAAAAAAAAAATAACAGACTGGGCTTGAAACAAGTATATACAAGTTAAAATATGAGTTCATGCAAAAACACATATTTAAAATATTGGGTATGGGAAAAAATTATTTCCGAGAATTTTTTACTTTGCTTTGGAAATATCAATAGTTTTAAAATAATAAAAGCTAAAAAAATCTGACAAGATATGTATGTTAAAGCTAAACGTTTCCATTAGAGCAAAATGGGTATAAGCGATTGAGAAAAGATATCTAGGAACAATCAGTCACACTTTTTTTTTTTTGTCAGCTCTGCGATTTGGGGAATGTAATAGGGCAAAGCAGAGTAAATTCACTACTATAAAGAATATACAATTTTATGCAATATTCATTACGCAAAATTAATAAATTTTGACATCTTATATGTATATTAGAGCTGCATTTTTTTTTTACTGTTTTATAAGTTTCGTTTTTTTTTTTTTAATAACAACTTTTAACAACATCAGAAAATTTTGATGCATTGGCGTTGCGATCTCTTATTTCTAAGTTAGAATTTCAAAGTTAGATACAATTAAAGAAATATTTGCAAAACACTTTATGTAGAAAATTTAAATTTTTTGATAAATTCTTTCCAAAATATACAAAATTGAAAATGATAACTAATAAAAACTTTCATTATCACTTAAGTGGTTATATAATGAAAGTAAATATCTCAACACATTATAATTCGGCGTCACCACTATTTATTTTGTTTGACGAAGTCGTTGTTATACGCAGACAAGCTTACCCGCGATTACTTATTGAACTACATATATAATGTCTTTTTGCCAACTACATATTTTTTGATTACTGATAAGTATAAGGGTAATCCTTATTATTTACAAACTTGTACTCACATATTTTGTGAGTTGCTTATAAGTATACGAATAACAAATTATTTATTTACTGTGTTCTGTTCTAGAGGTAGTTTGAGTGGAACAGTTCTGTAAAGTGCCACTGCACACCGGTCTAAGGGGTGCATGTAGCCGGACATGCGAAAAGTAATTAGCAAGTAACCTGTCACTTTTTATTCAGCTTGTGTCGTATTGTGTAGGGGTTGCTAAATAGCCCGTCCGAAACCAGTCACTGCACTTATTCAAAACAGCGTGTCATAAAACCTGTTCAAAAAACCTTCAAAGAGGCATACAAAAAATTAATCTTAAAATTAGTTTATTTTGTCTATACCCAACACAGAAAACTATAACATTAAATTCATTATAACAATTTGAATTTGGAAAAGTACCAGACAAGAAGTTCGGATGTTTAAAATATAGATTTTTTGCAAGTTTTTTCTTTAGTTTGTTGGTATTATCAAAAAATTTCTACTAATTTTTATGTTCCTACATTTCTAAAAAGCACTTGAACATTTTAATTTTTATTTTTTATTTTATTAATTAATAATCATATAATTACAAATTATATACTATTACCCTAACCGAGCACTAGCTACTATGGCCTTCGGCGCGTTGTAGCGAAAACAGACCAGTGCCTCTGGTGGGAATCGAACCCACGACCCCCGCACTGATAAGCCAGCACGCTACCAACTAGCATACCGGTGCGCACATGAACATTTTAATTTTGTATGTTGCATTATAATTCTAGTTCACAATAATATCTTTATAAAAAGAAGGAGCTGCAACAATTCAGCACAAATTTAATGTATAACTTGTGGCGACCAGCCACTCAACAAAATTTAAATATTAATGAATTCAAATTATCAAATAAACTTCCAATTTTGTATTAATTTTAAGTTTCAAAATTATTAATAAAATGACTATTCGTTTACCAACTTTTAAATATAGAAGACTTTATTTCATAGTCTTTATAAACTTATAAAGCAGAGTAACAAAATATATACTCAGTTTCAATTTTGTTCCCAAAGAAATTCTTAAAACTCGCCAATTACTTACACATAAATAAATTTTGTAAAATATTTAAACGAGGTATTTCGAAACCAATATGCAGAAATTTTGAAATTTAAATTCAAGTTTTTGAATAAGTTGTGCCAAAAATAATATTCTGGTGATAGTTTTTTTGTAGCGATATTTTATGTTTAAAATCGCTATTCACTCGAAAAATCGTCAGTCGGCATTTCGAAAATTAATTTGCCAAACGAGTTTTAAGATCGCAACGTTTGGCGAGAAATCGCCATATCTGACAAGCTTGGTCACTGTCTACACAGTTCCGTATTCAGTTATTTTAAACCAGTGAAGTGTTAGGTCTTCATTTATACCGTCACAAAGTCGGTACATAAAAAATTCCTTCATTGTTGTGTCCACTTTGTAGAAGTCAGGGAACTGCATCCTTTGGTAATAATTGCCATGTTTTCATCCACTGCTAGCGGTTTTGAACCAATATAATGACCAGTAGCAACTTCAACTGCAACGACCCTAGTTGCTTCAGTACACTTTGCTTTTATGTTACTTTTTCTCCAGTAACGTGATATATCTGGTACCAACCAGTGAATGTTTTGTCACCATAACTATAGTCACGTCATTGGATATTTCACCCAAATTAACACTTTTTGGTGTACCACAATTTTGGTTTCAACAGTTCCGCGACGTGCTCCCCAATCATACATCACCGAATTACCACTTTGGATCAACCGACCCTTTATTTCCCGCAGGGATACGATACAATGATATATGATGATATATTACGCCATATGAAAAATTTTCATAATATGAAAATTTTCATATATCGTAATATATTGTGTGGCAATAAGCATATATGATGATATCGAATTGTATACGAGTACACTTAGAATACTATGTAGGTAAATATGACTGCAAATGTAGTTAAAAACAAATGAAATTTCACTTAAAGAAAGGACGACTTGCGTTTCAATAAATTCAACTAACATTGTCATTTGTTTTTTAATGTTACAAAAATTACTAACAATTGTAGTAAAAACGAACCACATGTTAGGAAAAAATAAAGAAAATTTTTTTTTTTTATATAACAAGAAACTACTGTAAAAAATGAATGTAAAATCATTAAACAGTCATTAGATGTGGTTTGTTTTTTTAAATGAACTACAAGGGCTATGAAACAAAAAGCTTTAATGAATTCGCCAACTCTAAATCAGGTGGTGAGCAACAACTGTTTTAAAACTTATCAGCTCGCGCAATTACAGTGTTGCCATGTTTACCCAACTTTCATCTCTCTACTCTCCCCTTTCAAAAGAAAGCAACGTATTAAATATTTGGAAGAATTTACTCAGTGGTGCTTCCCTATAAAAAAAATAAAATCATAAAAAAAATTACCGAAATTTACAAAGAAACTGTATTACAACCCAAACAACTACGTATTTTTAAAGCAGAAGTTCCCTGAGTGTATATAGAAACTTTTTTCATCTGGTAAGCATGAGTCTGAACAAGGACTTTACATCCTTGATTTCAGCGAATTTTAACAATATTTACGTTTTTTTAAATACCTTTTTGAAAACATTGAAAACTATTGAAAGCAAAATTTAATTCAATATGGGAAAAAACTGTTTTTTTTTAATTTAATTTTTTAATGTTTTAAAAAGAACTTTTATTTTTTCGTACAGAAACTTTTTAATTTATTTTTATTTTTTGTTTGAAGATAAAAATGGTTTTAAACTTTGTAAAAAATATTAATTTTATTTTTTTCTTTTTTTTTTTCTTTTTGAAAGAAAATATTTTAAGAACTATCGATAAAAATATACAAAAAAAAATGATTTTGAAAATTACTTTATTTTAAACAGAATACTTTGTTTACCTCCTAAAACGCCTGTTGCCCGCCATCTGATAGAGATTTGACGAACTCGTTGATATTTTTAGTTTATATCCAAGTTAGGTTGTTTTACTAGGGTGGTGTAAATAGGAATACCGAAAAAAAATTTAAATTTTGTGTACAACAGTGGATTCGTCCTATGAATTTAAAAAACTTACTTTAGATTCCTATTAACCGGTAGTTCAGTCACTTAAAAAATAAAATCCGCCATCATTGATCCGGAGTTTTAAATTTTAGAAGCCGCATACCAATTTTGAAGAAAAGGATTTCTGTTCTTTGAGTAAACACATTTCTCAAACTTTCTCAAAACCAAAATTAAAAAAAAAAAATAAGGTGTATTATAAACTGTGTCAATATTTCAACCGGTATACAAAACCTCAAGAAATTTACAATTCCTTAATCCAATATTTTACCTAACACAACTTGGATAAATTTGTATAAAGTCTGAGTATGTGTACTTTATCGTATTGTATTTGTGGGTTATAATGGTTATTGTTGTCAATTTACCAACATCATCATCAAGCATCCAGTCAGCCTATTGTCAATTGTTCATATCACACATATATACGCAAACACACACACATTTATACATATAACACACCATACAATTCATCTGTATAAGTAGACAACAAGACTTAACATCATCTTTTCAATATCATCATTATATTTACTTGTTCGTAAACTCATACTGCTACTTTGGTGTACTAAATAGTAGAGTATTTGTATTTTACATTGACAAAAAAAAAAAAAAAAACAAAAATTGGAAAAGTAGAAGAAGAGGAAAAAAGAATTGACGACATTACAATCATCATCATAAGCTTCATAAGCATTTGAAGAATGTTAATTGTTGTATACTCAAACACACACACTAACAACAAGAAACTTTTCTCATTGAACATTATATTATCACAATACTCTACGCACACCCACAAATAAGCAAACAACACACACACACACACACACACACACACACATATATCCATTGATAAATACTAACAGGAAGAGCCATAAGGTGTATTCGTTTACTTTAATGTATCTGTGGTTATTGTTCATTCTATACAATTGACAGTTATCGGATAGTGTGTGTGTATTAAGGTGTCCCTTACAAATAAATTTGTCATTAGAACTTACAGTTATATTGCAAATGGTTGCAAAATGGAAGAAATTGATTATTTTTTTTTTTTAAAACCATTAACTCCAGAGCAAAACTTTGGTAATGGGTGGGATAAAGTAATGCATTACCTTGTCATGTATACTGCTTACCTGTATCATTATGTGTAAACAAAAAGTAATAAGTTACCGATAATGGCGTACAAATTGCAAAGTAATGGAAACTCCTTACCTTCAACATTATTTTGAAACATAAAGTAATGAATTACCAATAATTGCACACTTATGGTTTACCTTGTAACGATACATAATTAAATCTTACCTTATTTGAAAACATAAAATAATGACTTACCAATCATCAATTACATAGTGCATGAATTATAAGCGTGAAGTAATGTTTAAAATATTATTTTGAAAATCTATATTTAAGCACATTGCTTTTTAATTTTTTTTAAGCATGAGGGTAAGTTATATATTTTTAACATCACAAACGATAACTCGAAGCACAACAATTGATGTCGATTGCTACATTTATCAAATAATAGTTGTAGTTAAAGAAAAAAATAAATTGAAAAAATGATAATGCGTGTTTGTGAGCGGAGCGATGTTTTTTCCAGTGCATTTTATGAAAATTTATTATTTTGTCGGAAATTTAACAAAATGTTAACGTTTTCATCAAAGTTTGCACAATTTTCGCAAAAATATCACTTTAAAAAAAACTTTAACATAAAAAGTAATTTATGTTCTTTCAATTCTTTATTGTAAAAATCTTGCTTTGAAAGGTGAAAGAGGTGATTTTTTTCTAATTTATTCCAAATAAACTTTGACAAAATGGGTATCAAACTAAATGTATTTTAAAGATCTAAAAAATTTAAAGGGTTATATGGAGAACTTCAAAAATTTAAACACACTGATTTAAATTGCCGATTAAAAAACTTTTATATGATGCTTTATACAATCATACGTAATTTACAATACCAAATTTGTGCTAAAGAAGGGCAATGAGATCCAATGAGGTCAGAATTTCTTATCGGAATAATTTTGAGTATATTAGTATATTTGTATATTTGTTAATATTTGACACAAAAATACACTTATATAAAAAATGTGTAATTTTCGGCCGAAATTCGGAATGGGTTAACGTTTTCCGAAAAAAAAAGTTTCTTCCATTTGGAACCATTTGTTATAAGCGAAAATCGACAAATCGCTTTTTAAGGGACAGCCTAGTGTATGTCTGTGATGCATTTGTGTATAAGGGTATACCAAATACCTGCTGTGTCTCTGTCAATATGTGTGTGTGTTAGTTATTTATGTTTCCCGAGTAAAACGAGCTATATACAATTTGATGTTATTTAATGCATCTCTTTATATACTGGCTTGTATGACACAATATATTAATCTATTAATATATTGTGCTTTGTTTTCTGAACAAGTTTTATATTGTCCCATATCTTAATCTATGTTTCTACTTATGTTACCATATTTAATCAGATATGGTACAAGGAATTCAAATTGTGAGAACAAATTTTAATCCAATACCATATACAATTTTAAATTGGAAAATGTAGTTTGACCATAGTTATCTTGGGGGAAGCTAGTAAAAAAAAAAACTTGTATGGATTGTTGCGTTATTTCTTTGGTTTTTGTTAGAACAAAAAATTTCATATAAAGTCCACTTTATACTAAAGGGTCCGCCAAACAACTTTTTTTTTTTTGAAAATGCTAGAAAAAAACAACTACTGAATATTTTCTCAAATTTCTTTTTTTATTTGAAAGTACAATCCTTTCGGTCAATAATGGAAAATAATTTCATTCAAATGGCTGCCTCGGCTGGCCATGCAGTAGCCTACACGATCGGTCCAATTTTTAAGCACATTATCGGTTGTGTATTTCACCAATGGCTTCACGAATATTGTTCTTTAAAGCGTCAATTGTCTCTGGCTTGTTGGCGTAACACTTATCTTTGACGGCACCCCACAAATAATAGTCCAACGGTGTCAAATCGCAGCTCCGAGGTGGCCAAACGACATCAGCTCTGCGGCTGATAATGCGATCTTCAAAAACAGGGCGCAAAACATCGAGTGTAGCTTCGGCTGTGTGGCACGTAGCGCCGTCCTGTTGAAACCAAATGTTGCCAATATCCTCCTCTTCAATTTTTGTGAACAAAAATTCGTTCAACATGGCCCGATAACGATCGCCATTGACTGTAACAGCCACATTCTGTAATATTACCATGATTTTCAAAGTAATGTCGCAATATTTCCCAGCGTTGTTCAAGCATAAATCACATGAAACAATTTCACAATTTTTCAAATAGTCTTAATTTTGAAAGACTTTGTGGAAATCTACACGTATTGAAATTTAAGTTGGCAACACTTTTTTGACTGGCAGCCATTTTGTCCGCTGTCAAGTGATTTATGTTAAGTTTGGTTTGGCATTTACACATGAATAATTTGAGGCCTAAACAATGCTTCCAATTTCTGCACATTAGTTTTCGAAATACGTATCGCGTTCGAAATACGTATCGCGCACGAATTTTTCGAATTTTGTTTAGCGATGAAAAACAAAACTGAAATATTTGAAGTGATGATAATCGTCAAGTGTATGTTGAGACACCGTTACAGCCAGAAAAACTGATTGTTTGGTGGAATCATTGGTCCGTACCTTATTAAAAACGATGCTTGTCAGAACGTTACAGTCAATGGTGACCGAGCCAGCCATGGCGGTCATATGCCAGAAGTCACATTTAAATTATAATGCCAGAAGATTATCTTTCGAATAAAGTAAATGTCATGTCAATTTAAAAAATTCATCTTTGGTTTATTCTATTTCAAATTTATATACCTCTATAAAAAAAACACCCTTTATATGATAAAGATATTTTACATCGATTAACCACATAGTGTCAGTTGAAGTTTTCTTAAGAGAACTTTTATTCGATACGATTTTAAACTTTTTAATTATCATTAATGCGTTATTTCCTTAATTTTTATTAATTTGAAATCAATTGTCTTATCTGCAATTTATTTAAAAATAAATGAGTTCAAAATTACAATTTTATTTAAACTTTTCTCACATTTATAATGCAAATCTCATCATCAGTGTAAAATTCAATAATTTTTTAAGCAAAATTATTTAAAACTATATGTAATTCATTCATAATTTATAAATTTGCATATAATGTTTAATAAAAGTGCAAATTGAACCAATTATACGAAATCGAACCTAATTGTATTACATTTTTTAGAAAATTGTATTATTGAAGGGCTTATTGTAAAAACTTGATAAGCCACATTTATTGTTTAATGGAATTTTACTGTTTTCTAGACATCCCTTGATTAATATTTAAGAGAAGTCTTGCTTCAACACTTATTGCAAGTTTTTAGATTATAAACGTCCTGCAAAAGTCATATTTTTTGCATCTTTTTAACCTTTAAAAGGCAAAAGCAAACTATAAATAAAATGTGACTTATCAATTTTTTGCAATAAGCCCTTCAATTGTATTTCCTATTTTTCTAATTTAATTGTATATGATTAGTTACAGGACCCTATCTATTTAGATATGCCACCCATATAAATTTTTTTATTCGGGCTTTTTCTTTCAAAAAAAAAAAAAACTCTCTTAATTTTTCTAATAAGAAAAGGAGTTTTTGTTTTGTTGTGTGCCTGACACCTGCTTGCAATTAAAAACACTTTTTTGGCTTCATTTTCATTGGAATCAAATCTTCATGTTGTTAAGCTTATATTATGAATCATCTATCTAATCTTAAAGTCAATCGTTTTGTTGAAAATTGTATTGTAAAATATATGAAGCAGGTGAAATGTATTTACTCATAACATTGGCTTGTTTAAATAAAACAATTGTTTTAAATTCTTGAATAACAAATTTAAAATTAAATTGAAAATTATATCCTGTTTGTGCATAAACATTAAGCATATGGCAAAATATTATTTGATTTCTGAAAAATATTTAATTTAAAATGTTCGTTAATCAATCGAATTTTAAGAAATGTAAAAAATTTGAAAAAAAACTTAAAATGGAGAACTGATAAAGAATGCATGCAAAAATATGTAAAAACTTTTAGAAAGCATCTCAACTGGTGCATTAAGTTTAAAGTGAGAATTTAAAGAATATGTATTTTTGTTAAAGATTTTTAAAATCAAAAGATGTTAATAGAAAATTAACCATTTAATGCGGCAAAGATTTCAACAGGCCTTAAACTACAAACACACAGATAGCAAAATATGATTGAATATGATTGAAGACAAGAAATTATCATATTATGATCCTAACAATTATAAATATGATGCTGACTGATCATATTATGATCATTGAGGACAATTTTATTATAATTTAGGACCAAAATATGTTTATGAGGATAATATTATGATTGTTAGGTTGGCTGAAACCATAACATGATGCTCTTAACCGAACATAACGTGCTGCTATTTTTTATGCATTAATCAACTACAATCATAATCCGAAATAGTTCCTTTGCCAGCCATCCTCGGCATATCGACACTGCTCCGGCCAGACTAGTTGTGTATTTTTATCTAGCTGAAAAAGTGAGCCAATGACCTTCTCTTATATACTTTGAGATTGTAGAAGATATAGGGGGCCATAAAGAGTGGACCTTTACGATTATAAAGAGGACACATTACCATACCGTTATACCTAATTAGACTTATGTTTTCAAAAAGATGTGTAAATACATTTTCCATTTTAATTTTGAAACATTCGTTCACTTTGGATCACAATGTACATTAGTTTGGGTAAAATTTTTTCGGAAAATATCGTAAAAAACAGTGTTTAAAATATCTTTAATTTAAAATTTTTGGCAGTGGTTAACAATAACTTCTATGAAAGCGAAATATGTGCGTATGCTAACGCTTTTGAAGTCAAGGTACTTAAAGCACTACTTCCACTTTATTTGGCTGGGAGATTACAGTCTCATAAAAATTAACGTGTCTTTAAAGACACGTTGGTTAAAAGTGGGTTCTATTTCGGGTTTAAATTGCAATTGCATTGAACTAAATTATTATTTTGAAGGCTTGACTGAAAAAAAAAAACTAATTTGACAGAAAATTCAGTGCCCAAAATCAGTTGTGTGTTATAAAACACATACCTAGATTTTGAAACATTTTTTTACACACTCTTAAAAATGTATGTAAATTTAATGCTATAAAGTGAGTACAATTTTGTGTACAATTACATAAAATGAGTAAATATACACTCAAAATGCTTAAATAACAAATGTACACATTTATGTCTGCAAAAATAAACACAAATGATAATAATTTTAATGCTGGAAAACATGTTTTTAATTTACAAACATTTTTACCTACAAACTGTAGTAATTGTCAAAATAAAAAAACAAATGAAAAAGAATTAAAAAAATTGTTTTTTTTCAAAATTTAAAACAACCAACATAGTTTCCATAATTGTAATTGTAACATGAACAAAAAACTAAGCTAAACTACAAATAAACGTTCAATGGGGCGAACAATTTTGTTTAAAAGATTAGATAATACTGAACTCCAGCGACAAATTCTGGAAAAATAAATCTAGAGTCGCTAAAGCACGCGTTAAATCTGTATGTGCGTGCATTTCCTTCTTTCCATTGTCCACATAAGAGATAAGTGTAATATATTGTTTATATTTACAAATATAAATAAATTAAAAATAATTTTTATTTAAAGAATGGCAGAGAATTTCCTTTGTTTGCATACGAAAATATGTATGTGAATCTATAAATACTAAACAAATTGATTACGCACATTATGAGTAAATTTACACACATTATATGTCATGAACCATGATGCTAAACATTTCTGTACACATTTTGTGTGTACCAATTTACACATATAGAGTAAATTTACTAAACTTATAGTTGGAGTACAGTCTCCTACTATAAGCTGGGTAAAATTCAACAGAAATTAGTTAGAGCGCAGCTAACACATAGCTAATTTTTCTAACTTTTGAACCAATTAATATATCGAAAAATGGTTTGGCGTATAGACGCACGGCCAATAGGGAATTCGACTGGAGCAATTAACAAAAAAAATCTAAAACCTACACACAACTAGTCTGGCCAAAGCAGCGTCGATATTCTTATTAGTAACATTTAAATCCTCATCAGCAGCTACAATAAAGTTTTTACAATTTTTCTCTTTATGATAATTTGTACATATATAACTGTTGTAAGCATGTGTTTGTTTGTACAACATTTGCTTTTCCTTATAAAATAAAAGAAATCAAAAAGAAAAAAATAGCAAGAGAAAGGAACAGGAAGTGCTACAGTTTTGCCCTAATTACGTTTGCTTTTGTTTTTCCTTATTTAGCATCCTGTATAAAATGTGTCTGTTTGAGCTTTCTTGTCCATTCAAGCATATTAAACTGATGGTAGTTGAGCTTATGCTGTGCCGTTGCTACAACAACTACTGTTGATACTTCATTAAGTGTACAGCAAACATACGGTAAAAGGAGCAACAACAGCAACAACATGATATCTACATTGGCCAACAACAACAAAAACAAATCACAGATTTTCAATACAATGTTAAAGGCGCCAATTTCAGTTAACAATCAACTCTCGCCCCCAAACCACTTATGGATGTACTACTATGTGCAACAACAAAAGCAACTATAAGAGATATATAAAAAAAAAACAAAAATGGAACAAAAAAAAATATAAATAAAAATTATACTAAATCCTGTCAATGTCTGTAATTGAGGCTGAACAAGACCAACAGCAAGAGGAACACGAAAAAAATGAAGTGAATTTAATATAGTAAGACAACAACGAACACAAGATACCCTGCCACCAATTGGAAATACACACAAAAAGAAAAATCAATAAAGGCAGCAAAAAATGTTTGCTGAGTCAGCAAAATTTTAGTCAGGAGGGTGCTTGCAAAAAAATTTGCTAATGTCAGCAAAATCAATAGTAAATTCAGCAAAAAACAGTTTTGTTAATATTTAGTTGATTAAAAATTAACAAATTCTTGCTAAAAATTAATAAAATTTTTGCTGTATATTAGTAGGCTGAAAAAAAACACACAAAATTAGTTCTCTGCTAGAACTTATTTCTAGCAGAGAAATACATTTTCATATTTTCTCATTAATATAACAACCCACATTCCGACGATGCTCCAATGAATCAATAGAGTTGGATACACTACTGTCATTGATAAGCTTCACCGCCTTCCCCTGAATACGGTCCAAAAGCTTCAGAATAGACTGTGGAGGTCCTTCCCATATATGAGAGTTGTATTCCATTTTTGGCCGGATATAGCTGGTATAAATAGTAAGGAGATCGGATGTAGTGAAGTAAGTCTTGCATCGTTTTAGAAAACCGAGACACTTGAATGCCTCTTTCGACACTTGAAATACGTGCTTATTCCAACGGATATCACACTGTATTCTCATACCCAGAACATCAAGAGTATCCGATTCCTCAATACCTATACCATCCATAGCTACAGATGACAATGTTAGTTCCACAGCCCGTCTGTGGGTTAACATACAACATTGGGCCTTGCGTGCATTAAAATCAACCTTATTCGCGCGACCCCACTCGGAGATTGTAGAAAGGTCTTGATTGAGTGTGTCATTCATGTTCTGCCGCATGCCCTCTATCACCAAAGAGCTTGGCCTGTGATCGAATGAAAATGAATGACAAATGTTGCTGTCATCTGCAAAAGAGTAAATAGGCTTGAAGGTCTGACCAAGAAGGTCATTAATAAAAATAAGAAAAAGGGTAGGAGAAAGAACAGAACCTTACGGTACCCCTGAATTTAGCTTAAACTCATTTGATGAGACCTCGTCTAAAACAACACGTAAAGTGCGGTCTCTGAGAAAACTCGTTATAAATCGAGAGAAGACATTACCGACACCAAAAGCAACTAGCTTAGTCACGAGTGCCCCGTGCCACACACAATCGAACGCCTTAGAAATATCTAGAGCCACCACTTTACTCTCACCAAAGCGGTGGAGTGACCGGCTCCAACGTTCCGATAGAAACGCCAACAGGTCTCCCGTAGATCGACCGCTACGAAAGCCATACTGTCGATCATTTAAAAGTGAATTGGTCTCTAAATATTTCACAAGATGGTGGTTAACCATGGTCTCCATCACTTTGGAGAGCGCAGAGCAAATTGCGATTGGGCGGTAATTTTCAGGGTTGTTAGCCGCACCCTTTTTAGGGATTGGCTGGACATTGGCAGACTTAGGCGACGTCAATTACATTTCACAATCAGTGACTTGTGGAATTTTTATATATCACTAATAATTTCAGACCTAATTTCACACTTGTGGGATTAGACGCTTACTTGAAAAATTTTCAATTTTATCAACACCAGACATGGGACATAATACCAATATCTGAGTATTTAATTACAGGCTAATTACTTTTTAACGTCTAATTACATGTAATTGGGTGTAGTTGAGTAATTGCCCTGTAATTAAATACTCAGACATTATTACTAATCCCCATGTTAGGAATTAAAAATTTTACAAATTTTCCACGAAAGCGTTTAAGCTTAGAAGTGTGAGGGTAGGTGTGAAATTATTAATGATATAGAAAAATTTCACAAGAGAACGATTGTGGAATGTAATTGACGTTGCCCAAGTCTGTTATTTGGCATTTTTATTTATGATTGTAGTCAAGATGTTGAGTAATTTTATGGTTTTTAAATCAATTAATTATATTTTTTCAGTAACAGTTTGCAATAAATGCATAGTTTTAATGCATATTTTTGCATTTAGTGTTGCATATTTTGCTATAAATGCATATTTATGCTTATTTTACATTAAAGTTTATGTTTTTAAGAACAAACTTTGATATATTACTAAAAACTGCGTTTTTGCTAAATTTATATATTTTATATTTTTTTTTTTTCAAAAGGAAAAATGTTCCCTTACTACCGCCTGAAGTTGTTATTATGCTGCCGAGATAACAGAAGCTGTCGATGTCTACGAGTGAGTTTTCAAAAATTGTTAATGGCTCTGTATTGTTGGTGTTGACGCTTAATGTTTTTGTCTTCGATATGTTTACTTTTAGACCAGCTTTGGATGCATTCTTAACAAGGATATTAAGCTTTGTTTGCATACTGTTGTAGCTGTGTGAGAGGAGACATATGTCGTCGGCGTAATCATGACAATGATTAATAATAATTTTTAAATTTTTGAAACAAAAAATACTAAACTTGTGTTAAAATATAGAAAACGTTAAATAAAATCAATAATAAATGCATATTTTTAAAATTTTATTTGCATTTTTTACGATTTTTAATGCATATTTTATGTACATAAAACAGGATTATAAATGCATTAGCTTCCTATTAACTTCCATTAACCTCCTAATAACATAAATACAAATCATTGTTGACACATACTATTTGTAGTCGTTTTACGAAAACGAACCTATGACGCCAAAAAAGGCTTTATTTCAAGAAGAGTTAAATAAATAGCACAATATTTTTCTGTTTTATAGACAAATTTACGTTTCTCCGATTTTTTACTATAATTGTTTTCTTACAATTTTTTATGTAGCGATTTTTACATAAATTGTTTGATTTGTTGGAGCCACTTGGTTCAAAAAAAGAGTGGTATTGCAAGAAAAGTAAATTTATATTGTTAATTTTCTTTTAAAGTAGATACCTAATACTTTTGTGCAAGTGTGAGCCTGAGGGAGCTAAAGTCGTTCTTGTGAACAAAAATCAAAATTTTTGTAAATTAACTCCGCAATGTTAACTCCAGATATTATAATATACAGATATTATTTTTATATCTAAAATCACTTACAAGAGGAATCTCCCGATGTGTTCTCTCCGATTTTAATGATATATGGGTATTATCACATAAACAAAAGAAGGGGCACGTATTTTTTTTAGCGGCCCAATATCACGTGTAAGGATTAAAAGGTGGAGCAGTATGGAAATATGTCTAATGAAAATCAGATTTTTTTGAACACAGTTTTTTTGTAGTCGAAAAAACAACACTCTGTAGTGTAGAGGTTATAAAGCTCTTCCGAAAAAGTCACATAAAAGCCGAACAATTACGAATATCATAAAAAAAACTTAGACAAACCCTCGATTTAATGCAATAGGCATTAATACAAATATTTTTTTTTTTTTGCTTAATGCAACTTAATTTCTTTAACAAAACCTAGTTTAAGTATCACTTAAAATACATTTTTTTTAATTAAAAAAGTATTTGAAAGTTTTCGGACATGTTTCGTATACCAGTTAATGCGTCTCCCAAAGCTCTTTCATTTGGTAGGCCATTTGTCTAAAACTTTCCTGAAACAATTCGAAGTAAGCAAAAAAAAAAAAAAACCGGAAAATTGGAACTGGTGCTTTATTTTTTTTCTTCATCACATATCAAAATTTCATTAAGATCGAAGAGAACCAATCGGGAGACCACGCTTGTTAGAAAATAATGTTTAAATGGCACCACATACACTGATAATAATAAGTGTGTATTATTGTATATGAAAGTGTGCGCAAAATAGTTTTACGCATTTTGCAGTATAAATTTACCGAATTTGCGTAATAATACCTGAAACTTTACTCGTTTTATAATAGTAAATTTACAATAATTTTTTAGAGTGTATACAATTAGATACAAATATTTATGTTTTAACATAAATATTTATATGACTATATACATAAATATTTATATTGAAACATTTAATTGTATAAAATTGTATCTGAATATATATAAACTTCTTTAACAAGCTTGTTAGATTATATTTGCAAAATATTTAAGCGATCGGCTCATTATTTCGCTAACAAATAGAATCTGAACAAAAAGTGAGTAATATCGTTTTTCGGCATTTTTACTATCCTGATTGCTATGAGAGGATCATTTAAAAAAAAGTAGCACTATTGAAAACATGTTTTGCAGCCGTCATTAATAATTGAAAAAGAATCTTACTTTTCTGAGTTCTAGACAATTCACCAATTTCTTTTTTTTTTGTGAGAAATTGAAGAATTTTTATAAAACTTTTATTTTTTTTTTTGCCTTCACTTTTTCCATTTATTTACAAAATAATAATCTGATGATATTAATCATAATCTGACTTAATTTTAAAAGATAAATTGATCCAAAAAAAGTTCACTTTTGATTATAAAAAAATTATGAGTAAAAATGTGTGTCGAGAATTTTTCGATCCCACTTTTAGTTATGATCGTTATAAATTTACAATTTATGCATGGATCTTCTTAAATTATACCTTAATTTATTAAGCGGTATGTAGGGTAGCATCAGTAGCCAATGTGGCTCAGGGGCCCCTATATAAAAATAATGTCAGCCATAATTCACACTGAACTTATTGCTTATCTCTCTACTCCCTACATGTATATTTTAATTTTTAATTTTTTTTTTTTTTTTTTTTTGCATTTTGTCTACAGATTATACAACGGTAGTACAATACAAAAAAAGAATATCTGTGTTCTATATGAGTATTAGTAAATGTGGGTTTAAATATGTGTGAGTGTATTGGTTTTAGATTGTACATATAAATTGTGTATTTGATACAGAAATACAGGAAAATCTCTTGTTTTTATTGTATTTGTAGAGTTGCTTGTATGAATTGAATTGAATAGAATAGATGAAAGGTTGGTTGTTGTTTGGCTTACTTTGCTCTGCTTAGCTTAGCTTTCCTTAGTTGCTTGTTCCGTTTCCGTTTAGTTGTCTTCTAGTTGTTGTATTGTTGTATATACATATACAATATAGTAGTAGTAGTAGTAGTTTCAAATTGTAACTTCATATTGTGTTGTATTGTAACGAATTTGAAATTTGTTGGTAATGTTTCATATGATAAACATTTAACATCTACATCGTCGTCATCATCATTGAGATCTACACCAGGATGATGATGAATAGGGCAAGAAATTTCATGCAATTGCAAGATTTTTATTATTTTTTTTGTCGATAATCTAAAACTGATATAGACAAAATATTTCTCCGAATCATAAAATTTAGAACAAAGTGTCATTGATTTGTAGTTACATATTTTGCATTGTTTTAGAAAAAGTTAATGTTTTATGCATATTTTGACTTTTTATGCATATTTCATACTTTCTAATGCATATTCTGTCCAAACAACCAAATAGCGGTTTTATTGTACTGTTCTGTGAATGAAATATGTACTTCAAATAAGAATACAGGAGTTGTCTTTACATTTCAACAGAATTGAGTCAGGTTACAGGTTACATGCGGCAAACATTAAAAGAATTTTGTAGAAAAACTATACCATAGATCGAAAAATAAAGTACACCATTGAAGTCAGCGTGAGTGATGTATATACAGACTTGGGCGACGTCAATTACATTTGGTTGGTATTAACAATTTTACAAATTTTCCAAGTAAGCGTTTAAGCTCACAAGTGTGAGCATAGGTCTGAAATTATTAATGATATAGAAAAATTTCACAAGTGAATGATTGTGAAATGTAATTGACGTCAGCCAAGTCTGTGTATATAGAATTGGTGGTCATAACCATATTAATTTTTAAAATATATGATTTTGTCCTAATGTGTAATATGAAATACAGTTTAAAGCAGTTAAAGACTGAGTTCGAAATAAGTATAACATGTTGCTAGTTATAATCCATTTAGCTTTGAAAAACGTTTCAAAAATTGTGTACCAAAAATCAGTCTTATCGGAAGTTTATGTTGCGTTTAATTGGCTCCCAAACAAAAACGACATTAATCATTTGGAAAAATTTCTATGAAATTTTTGATCGTACTTTAAGAACAAGTGCTAAAAAGCCATAATTGTCTAAAAATATGGTATTGGAGTTACATATTAGTGAAGGGATAATCGTTTTGTTGATGTGTGGAAAACGAGGTTTTACTTATAGTTCTCACTCAAATAAGTCTTAGATTTAGTGACTATTATGATAAAACATTTAGTGTACTCAGGTAAAAAAGAAGGCGCAAGAAGTATATTTATTGATGGTTTTTGGAGAAGAACAAAAATTGTGTTGTAAAATATGATATTTCCAAATTGGTTAGCGTGCAAAACTGGTACTAAAAACGGTTTGAGCAGATACCAACTCATATCAAACTGTTTTTGAAAAATTCATTAAATAATGTTTAGTGCTTCATAATATTAGATAAAGGTACTCTCCTGCAGACTCCTCACAGGCTTGAGGTAAAAAATGTTTACCATTTACAAATATTAAAGGAAATATCAATAAAAATTTAGTACACAAAATTAACATGTCTTTTAACATGGCGGAGCATTTGTAGACATGAAGAATGTCAGTGTGGATGTGATAATGTATACAATTAATATCACAATTTAAGGCAAAGAGAGTTAGAGGAGTAAACTGATTTAACTCCATAATACATCACGAAGTGTTCATAATTAATTATATGATTTCGGACAGCGCCATTATAACAAACCGCCGGATTAGTCGGTACGAAACAAAAATATTCGTTTCCAGTCAAAATAATCGAATTTGAATAACTTCATAAAAAATTATGACAACCACTACTCGTTTTGTTAATCATGCCTAAAGGGTTTGGAGAAAGTCGCCTTCATGAAACCAAACTTCTATGAAATATATAATAAAATTCCTAAAATGGGATTTTTTAGATTATGCCTATAAATTGTATCTAAATTCTAAATTTCATAAATTTTTTTAACTTTATAAAAATTGGCTTACAATTATGTTCAATAAATGGCCTCATTTGTTAAAATTGATGAATGCATTAGAAAGTTATTACGACTTTACTGTGGCACACTTATTTCGATCTCACACTTTATTTTACCAACAATAATAATTCGGTTAGCACAACCAAAAATTCACATATGATTAATGAATATTTTCTGTGTTGCTACTAAAATTCAGTTGTTCTCATCGATCTTTGTTGTAAAAACCAATATTCTGTTTAAGCAAACGATTTTTGTTATAATAACTAAATTTCAGTTAGAAATTAACAAAATTTTTCTCTACACACAAAAAAATATTTCTTAAATTCCGCCAAGTAAACATTTTGTTGAATAAAAAAAACATAATCAATTACTTTTTTAATTGACTCAATTACTTTTTTAATTGACTCAATTAAAAAGTAATCAATATTTTAAATAATATTGATTACTTTAAATAAACAAAAATATTGATTACTTTTTAATTGAATCAATTAAAAAAGTAATTGATTATTTTTTTTTATTCAACAAAATGTGTACTTGGCGCAATTTTTTTTCTGTGTATGAGTAAGTAATATCATTTTAAAACTTTTAAATCTTTCTGAATTCAAGAAAAGCATAAAATTCAGTTCCTAACCAGAAATGGATGCGGTGAAGTAATACATTAACTTGTAATACATACTCCTTACATATATCATTATTTTCCAACAAAAAGTAATGAGTTACCGATAATGGGTTACATAACGCATTACATTGTAATGAATACTCCATACTTTCATTATTATTTCAAAATATAAAATAATGAGTAAGCAATAATTGGGCATTTATGGGTTACGTTGAAATGCATCATTACCTTTTACATTATTTAAAAACATAAAGTATTGATCATCAATTACAAGCATGAAATATAAATGTAAAGTAATATTTAAAACATCTTTTGGAAAATCTATAATTAGACACATTATTTTGTGATTTTTTATAAGCATATTTTAAACTCGAAGCATAACAGTTTAATTTAAATTTTAAGCAACTTATTATTATATGTGACGATAGCTCAGTGGTAGAATTCTCGCAACCAAAAGACCCCAAGTTCGAGACCAGGTTATTTATGTAATTAAAAAAAATATTTGTCATAATAGTTTTTAGTGTTTTTTATGAATATCTATTTATAGACCCATTACTTTTTCGAACCCGGTAACCATATAAGTAGCCAGTTACTTAACCCCCCTATTACGTAATGAGTCCACACATTACTTTTAGGATCATCGCCTGTAAAATTCATCAGTGAAGTAAGGTGTATTGTAATGAGTCAAGCCCTATGGCAATA
Source organism: Delia radicum (assembly GCA_021234595.1). NCBI lineage: Eukaryota > Metazoa > Arthropoda > Insecta > Diptera > Anthomyiidae > Delia > Delia radicum. Next base: position 26,249,765 of record CM037853.1, read on the forward strand.
CATTACTTAACCCATTGTTTGGTAATGTGTGGTTTTGCTGGGTATTTAAATGATAGATGTTAAGCTAAATTATCTCCTATATTTTTTAAGTTTTTTAGTGCATATTTTTCATGAGTTTTGTAAAATTTAAAAAAAACTCATATTTTAAAGATGCATTTTAGTGCATATTTTAAAAATGCATTTTATAAGCTACTTTTTTCTTTTTGTAATTGCATTAAATTCCTTGCCCTAGTGATGACGATTATGATCTTATAGTTGATGAATTTTAAGTAATCTGTGATTGTATTGTGCTTTCCTGAAATGTTGTTTGTATGTAAAGAAAATTTGTATAGTAACTATGTTTAGTGTTGTAATTTAAATGATTGGAATTAATTTTCAAAATCCTGTCAATATGATTTCTTCTTATTCTTGTTATAATACTACCAGCATGCAAGTATATTTGTGAGTAGGGTAGACCGGGGATCATTCGCCACTTTTTTTGTTTGAAGCGTGTCTTTACACTGAAAATAATCCATGTATAAAAATACGAAATTATTGTCAAAACTACAAAAAGTTTCGTAAAAGATACAAATTTTCGTTTATTTTACAAAAAGTTTGGTTATTTTGACATTTTTTCGTAATGTTTCGCATGAATTATTATCAGTGTAGCAAGCCAATAAATTTTTTCGAAAAATTATTTTTAATTCTAAGACTTACACATTTTGGCTTTCATTCATGAATGCATAAAATTCCCATTATTGCTATGCCTAATATACAATTTTAAACCTTTTTCAGCGCAACCTAAAACGGCTACACTGCCCCACCTCGTGTTGAACAATCCACAATTGAATTTACTCTAAAAGTGTCCATTTTAATTTGGGTTTTGGACATAATTACGTTATAGTTATATGTATACATAAGTTTATAAAATACAGTGGATATGAGAGACCATTTTAATCCAAGTTTGATTTGATGATTCCCTTGCACCATTACCCATGCATCAGGGAGAGATGTAGGAGTGTTCGTTATTGGTAGGTTTTACTGTAGTTATTGTGTTTGGCGACCGTTTACCATTTCTGAATAAAGTCTATTGGAATTATTTCCAAAGAATCTGCTATGACTGCAGGATGGTGAATGTACCCCAAGTGCAACCACTCCCACTTAGTCATAACTTTTTTACACTTTTCCAAAACTTTTTGCAAAAACCACATAGGAATTGTTTGTATTGAATTCAGCAGAACATCATACTAAACGATATATATTTTTAAAACGCCAATTAAAAAAGTTATAAAAGAATTTACTTATTTTCATATATTTTTTGAACGCCTCTAAAAACACAAAATGTCTCTGTCCGAGATCATCTGCATAATAAACCCCTAAAACTTGGAGGTAGAGAACATGAACAAAAACTGAACAACTTGGCATTTAAACTTTGTTATTATCTCTCTTAAATTTGGAGATAATAGAGTTTGATATTTGTGGCCCACTGACTAAAGCTCCCTCTTCTACCCTAGTGTGTTGTAGTAGTAGTACTAAGTTGAGGGAGTTTAACTTTTAGCAATATCATGCTAAGAAATCTATTTTAATTTTATTGTTTCGTATTGTTTTGTATAATTCTCTGTATTGGGGAAACATAAGTACAAACAAATACATACACAATGTGGATTTTTTTTTTTTTTGTTTTATATTTATTGTTAATGTAAACATGATTTTGCTTGCCTTTTCTATGTTAAATAACACACAAAGAAAATTTTTCATTTATTTTTATTGTTACTGATAAATGGGTCAAAGTTTACTCTGTCAGTAAAATTAAGTTAAGACTTATAATATCAATCGATACAATAAAATTAAAATAAAAAATTTTAACTTTGTAAAAGTGAAGTTAAATAAATTATTACTGTACCCGGTATGACCTGACACCATGTGGAATGCGCGTAAATACGTTGTAAATGTTGATTTATTTACAAAAAGATAAAATTTTAAGACGCACTATAGGGAAGAATTAGTAGTGACTTAAATATGGATCTTTATGTAGTCATATCAATTTCTTTGTGACGCTAACCGGAACCAAAACATGGTTCCATATAATTATCTTTTTGTGTGGGTTTAGATCTAATCTGGTGAAATTATCTAAATTATGACCCGATAGAATTGTATTAGATTGTATCAGTTTTGTATATAATTGTATCAGTTTATATCTAAACTGATACAAATAGATATAATTCAACTTCTTTGTGACTCTATATGTAATCTTATTCAATTTCATCCGAAATATGGGTCCATACAATTCTCTTTTTGTATGGGTTTAGATCTAATATGATGAAATTATGTAAATGATTAGTACAATTTTATCCGAATTATGGCCCGATGGAATTGTATTTGATTTTATCAATTTTGTATCTAATTGTATCAGTTTATATCTACACTGATACAAATATATATAAAATTATAAAAAAAACAGCTATTATTGTATCCGGATTTTCACTTGATATAATTGTATATGATTTTATGTAAACTGATACGTCTAATTAACATAAGATCCGAGTTTTAGTCTGGCAAAATTTCACTAAATGTTATATTTTTGTATATGATTGTAGGAAAATATACACAATTTCATACAAACGTATAATCATTATGTCATATCCGATAGGTCCATAACAAATTATATTGTTAGTTTTTATCCAACAACTATCGTTTGAGTATGTGGCGAAATTCGGCAATTTTTTTTAAATTCGGGACAGGCTAACATAAATCAATCAGACATAAAATTTTGGCAACATATAAGTTTTATCCAAAAGAAGATACGCGTATAATTTTTTTTGTATGGAACGATATATAACTATGAAGAGGTCATGATGTCGTTTTATACAAAATCAAATACATTTTTTTTTAATATTAAACTATATGTTATTATATATAATTTTGATTTGTATAATATCTAGTAATTGGAATAACCATATATAATTGTATATGTCATATAAGATTACATATTGGTCGATATGTAGCAAGATGTGGCATAGTATTAAAAAATTTAGAGAAACAATTTTTTATATATAAGCATAAGGGCGGGTCGATTTAAAAATCGCTCAACGTTCAAGGAAAATCGTATTCTAGGGATCAAAATAAGAAACTTTGCCGAAGGAACCATACCTCTAAAACGAATTCTGATGTCCCGACTTTTGACCCGTAGGGTCAAATTTTGAAAAATTCCACTTTGATATTTCAGAAAGTAGGAGGAATCTCTCCAAGATGGGAGCTACTTCTTCTCCGGGAGACTCGCTAACAGATTAATGCATAAATCATCATTCTAGGTGACCGTTAATGGGTTAAAATTTAAGTTGAAAGAGATCCTTTTTAACCGTGTTTTTATAGCAAAATGTACAAATCTCGGGATAGAGATATTTCAGAAAGTAGGAGGAGTCTTTTCAAGATTAGGGTCTCTATTTCTTCTCCGGAAGACGCTCTAGCAGATGCATGTATAAATTATATTCGATTGGGGTTGGATTCGATTGGGGCACTCTAAATGAGTCAAAGTGGAATTTTTCAAAATTTGACCCTACGTGTCAAAAGTCGGGACATCAGAATTCGTTTTAGAGGTATGGTTCCTTCGGCAAAGTTTCTTATTTTGATCCCTAGAATACGATTTTTCTTGAACGTTGAGCGATTTTTTTGCCTCCATACAAATCGACCCGGCCTAATAAGCATACATAAGCATATATATTCACATATAATAGCACGCTAAAACATATATATTATATAAATTAATACATGATTATATGTAAACGTTTTTACTCCGGTTGTTCGAAATAACTGAAATATTGTTAGTATTACCCTTACCGATACCAGCATCGAATCAGTTACCATCCATGTATTTTAGAGATAAAAGTTTTTCAGTTATTTCGGTAGGGGTATTTGAAGGATAACTTTATTTGAGTTATTCATGTAATGTCAATGTACATCAATGTTTTTAGCCCCATTATGACCGAATTTCAATTACGGGCTAGTTAATGATTACACTTTGGTAAATATATTTGTTTGCAGCGATTTTTTTTTAGCTTGTCAGATTATTTCGGTAACGGTAAATTAGTGATAACGATATTTTAGTTATTTTGGTAACGGTATTTTAATGATATTGGTATTTTAGTTATATCGCTAACAATACTAATAACAATATTTCAATTATTTCGGTGACGGTACTTTAGGGATAACTATAATTAGTTGAAAGGTTTTTAATCGATAACGGATCCCTGGTTACAATATTTACCATTTATTTAAAGGCAATTAAGCTCTTATTTTATTAGCAACAAATTACTCCAAGAAGTATAAATTTATAAAAAAAAACTTGGCTTATAATGTTCTAGTGTCTGCCACTGTAAGTTGTTTTGCCCCAGTTTGCAACACCCCAAAATTTCCATACAATATGGAGCATTTTAATATAATTTTATGATAATGTCTGGTAAATTAAATGTACACCTCAAAAATATATTATCACCTCAAAATAATTATCTAAACAATTTTTACCTTTAAAAAATTTCGTACATTCGACCTAAATGCTTTTATAAAGGTGAATAAAATGTTTTATTCACCACAACCAATATATTCACCTAATCTTTTTTCACCTCACAGCAAATTTTTACTTTAAAAAATAAACAAACCCGATTAGTTCTGAATTTTTTGACATCTTTCATTTAGTTAAAAAATGGCATCTGTAAAAATTCAAAATTTAAATTATCTACAAATAGCAACCATGCGGTTTATTTTAAACATTGATTGCCACTATGTCCTGAATAAACTACACATATTTCGTCAGATTACATTTCATTTTTTTTTAATGTAAAAACAACATTTTATATAAAGTAAAGTCCGGTTATGACGTAATTCGATAGACCACATAAATTAGTTCCATATTAAAAGAGGTAAACTTTCTTGAACGTTTTTTGATTGTCCACAAATAGTCAAAATTATTAAAATGAATTTTAAAAATTGTAAAATTCTTTCTTTTGATTTTTTAAATAAATTGTTTGCGATACATTTAAGGGAATATTCATGGATATGCATGATTTTAAATTTGTCAAAATTAAAAAAATAAAATCAATTAAGAATTTAAAATTTCGGAAAGTTTGTGTTATGAAGGAAATTTTATGAAATTTTCTTTAGGGGTCTGTCAGAAACAATTCGTCTTAAACGAATTCATATTAACAATTGTTGTTATACACTCCCTATGCTGTGATGAAGCTATATATCAGTTTGTCATTCTGTTTGTAACGTATCGAAATATAGCTCTAAGACCAAATAAAGTTTCTATATTCTCGAAGTGAAGAATTAAAACCGAGTTCAAAAGTTATGAGTGAAAATGTAAAGGTACCTCTCAAATTTCCATACAAATTCATGTGTTATAGTACAGTTTCATGGTAGCGTCTGGTGTATACAATAATATGCCAAATTTTTTCATTTGCTGACAAGCCCAACAGTAATAGAACTAAACGTGTCGAAATAGCAAAAAAAAGCTACTAAAAATTTGTTAGAAATGGAATTGCAGAAAAAACTGCTGAAATTAGCAGATAAAAACTAACAGAGTTTTTTACCAAATATTAGTAATATAAAAACAGCAGAAATAAATCGATTAAATTTATAAATATTTAGTTATATTTGAACTAAATTTTAGTTAATTAAAAGTAACAAAATAATCAGCAAAAACATTTACTAAACATTAGTAGACAAAAAACCATTTAAAAATGTAAAATTTTCAAAGTTTTTTTTAATGCGAATAAAATCTGCCCATATGAAATTAGCAATTTACAATTGATTAGCAAAAATTTCCGCTGATTTTAACAAAATAAACTCTTATTTACATTCAACTAAATTTGAGGTAAATATAGAAAAAAAAATTTGCAAATATTAGTTTTGTTTGCTATTTTGAGTTTACAAACATTTTTGCTAATTTTAAAGAGTAAAATGCTATTTTCAATTAGCTTAAGTTCACATCGAATATAACTAAAATTTTGTTAAGTTAGCAGATTTATTTTTACTGCTCTTATTTTATTAATATTCAGCATAAAAATCTGCTAAATTTAGCAGTTTTTTCTGCAATGTAATTTGTAACTAGTTTTTCTGCAAGGTAATTTGAATACTATTAGTAGCTTTTTCTGCTTTTTTACCGGTTTATTTCTATGAGTGTAAGGCTTAGCAGTTTTAAGCATTAAGAATGAAGTTTATATTATAAAAAATAAATAATAATAAAAAACAGACGCTTATATTTAAATAATATTTTAAATTCAGCTAAAATTTTTATGTAATGTAAAATTTTTTTACCAAAACCAAATTTTTTCACCACAAAAAGAGTTTTTCAGTTCAAAAATGTTTTTTACCACACAATATATTTTAACATCCAAAAAAGTATTTCACCTTTTACATATTTTTTTTTTAAATACTTTTCTTGTTACTATTGCATATGTAAGGGTTCATTGTGGAGGGTGTAAAGAAACAAAATTTAATGCATGTACTTTAAGGTGAGTAGTTTTATTAAAAAAAAAAAAAATGTGTGGGCCCCTAAAAATAAAGTTTGTCATTTTCTAAGAATACTTTGCGATAACTTGTAGCGAGCTGGAACATTTTCAAAAAAGTCTTCTTTTTGGATTTTTCAAGATTTTGTTTTTCGTTGCAAAAAACTTTATACAAAAGGGTTATCCAATGAAATTTCTTTTAAAGACGCATTTAAAAATAAAAACAAATAAATTAAAAAAGAAAATATAAAAAAAGAATGGAACAAAATTGATTGTTAATAGGTTTTTTGTTAAAGTTCTGCCTATTATTTAGGCTCTAGCTTTTCTAAACTTCGGGTTCTGATGAGATCTTTAGCCAGATCGAAATACTAGTATCAACCTAGCTAATATGTTTGATTTCCTTTATTTTTGTAAATATACGGAAGTTGAAAGCACGTTATAAATTGAAAATAACATAAAAATAATCTCGATGTATATAAAAACAAAAAACTAATATAACTGTAAAAAATATTACTTGAGCCAGAGTACACACTAAATATTTTTTATATAAATAGAACATTTTTGGTCTTCAAAGTTTAGTAACGTTATGATGCTTGTTAGGAAAAGACCTAACCACGTGCTTGATTACTAAAAAGTCAAGAATGGAGCAAAATTGATTATTAATAGGTTTTTTGTTAAAGTTCTGCCTATTATTTAGGCTCTAGCTTTTCTAAAACTTCGGTTTCTGATGAGATCTTTAGCCAGATCGAAATACTAGTATCAACCTAGCTAATATGTTTGATTTGCTTTATTTTTGTAAATATACGGAGGTTGAAAGCTCGTTATAAATTGAAAATAAAATTTTTTTTTACGTTTGTAATGTAAGAAGAGCGCAGGTTTGATTCTTACAGCCGCAGGTTGTTGAAAATTTATCATATAGAGACAATCGGACAATTATAAAACACAAATAATAATACAATTTAAATGGAAAATCACTGATAACGCCTGTCCATAAAAAGAGGCAGAACCTAGTATAGTCTGATTTAAAAATTAATAGAGTTCATAATTTTTAGAGAAAAGCATTTATTTCTCTTCTTAACCTCAACATTTCTAAATAGAAAAAAATCATACATCAAATCATATTTAAATTAATAGCTTGTTTTTTACGAAAGTTTTTAAATTAATTAGGAAACTTATTAAAGTAAATCTGGTTCTTGTTAAAATAACCTTTTTCGTATTTAAATTAATATTTCAACAGTATAGAGGTCATTGCCGCTTTTTAAAAATAAGTAGAAACATATTTTAACTAAATAGAACACAAACTTTGTTTTCAAAGCTGTTTCTATTTAATTTAATGTCGTTTCTACTTGATTTTCAAAGGTTTATTGTTTGTTCTGTGTGTATACATTTTCGATGGTTGCACAAAATGAAATATTTTAAGAATCCTCATAACAAGTGTCAATGTTCATTTTCAGGGGGCCGCTAAAAAATTGTTGTTTTTTGACCCACTTTAATGTACTTGATTTATATTGGAATTGCTGACAAAACCTCGGGTGTTCGTCTTAAACGAGTTCGGCTGTCTAGTTTCATATATAACCCGCAATTATAATTAATTCTAAACACATACATCAAATTTTTAGTAACAACACTTTATACATACAGATATGCATACAAATACAGAAGCAGCCGAGCCAACATCAGAAAACATAACAGTTGATTACATTTGAGGTTTTGTTAGTGTCACCTGAAAGGAATCATAATCACAATTCTCTCGTTTAAATGAATAAATGACATAATACATATGTTGTATATAGTTAGCAACACATATACATATATACATATAAAAACACTATATAAAAATTGCCCAACAAAACAATGTAGTGAATATTTACAAAATCTGTTTCGTTGTTAAAATTTAAAAATGAGATGTGGTAAAACTTCTTTGAAAAATTTGTTTGTGATTGTGTTTTGTTTAAAAAAAAAAGTATTTTCGTTAATTAAATTTAGTAAAATAGACAAAAATAATTTTTTTTTCTTTCGCAAATGGAACTAATATCCGCCAAACAAAGCAAGTGTTAGAGAGTATTTATGTTGTGTAAGTTCAATATTTTGTAAAAATATTTATTTTTATTTATTTAAGAGACATATTTTTAAGGAATTGTAAAAAAAAAAAAAAATTTTTATTTAAAATGATCAACATGAGAAAGTTAAAAGTTATTTGTTGCTGGGGTAGCACTGTAGTAGTACAAGTGTTTAAATAAAATTATACATGCAAATAAACGAAAACGAATAGACAGACATCGCAAGCAACATACAATTTGTTGTGATGTGTTGATTGTTGTAGTCGTTGTTTGAAACTCCTTTTTATACCATTTTCATGGCGAAAATGGTGGCAACAAATCCAATCTAATCAAACCAAATAACATCAACTATAAAAACACGTATTAACATTTAGTTTTTTCCAGTTTTTTTTTGTTTTGTTTTTTGGCAACACGAAATAGTGTCAAAATATTTCTACCAAAATAAAATTCATCATTCATGCATCATATTTTTACATTAGACACGTCCACGCTGGTATGGAAAAATAAAAGTATATTCCGATTATTTTATAACAATATTGCTCTTGTTCCTTTTATCAAAATATACGAATATACCAAAAATTTAATCAATCGGATGATATTAAGAGGTCACTATAAAATGCGACTTTTGGGTTTCGTCTTTAATATAACGAGTAATTACTAGTGTTTCAGCTTTATTGTATTAGTTTATTCAGAGTCAGAACTATGACTGCGTACTCTTCTTTTAGAGTGTATTTGTGATAACGATATTTTAGTTATTTTGGTAACGGTATTTTAATGATATTGGTATTTTAGTTATATCGCTAACAATACTAATAACAATATTTCAATTATTTCGGTGACGGTACTTTAGGGATAACTATAATTAGTTGAAAGGTTTTTAATCGATAACGGATCCCTGGTTACAATATTTACCATTTTATTTAAAGGCAATTAAGCTCTTATTTTATTAGCAACAAATTACTCCAAGAAGTATAAATTTATAAAAAAAAACTTGGCTTATAATGTTCTAGTGTCTGCCACTGTAAGTTGTTTTGCCCCAGTTTGCAACACCCCAAAATTTCCATACAATATGGAGCATTTTAATATAATTTTATGATAATGTCTGGTAAATTAAATGTACACCTCAAAAATATATTATCACCTCAAAATAATTATCTAAACAATTTTTACCTTTAAAAAATTTCGTACATTCGACCTAAATGCTTTTATAAAGGTGAATAAAATGTTTTATTCACCACAACCAATATATTCACCTAATCTTTTTTCACCTCACAGCAAATTTTTACTTTAAAAAATAAACAAACCCGATTAGTTCTGAATTTTTTTGACATCTTTCATTTAGTTAAAAAATGGCATCTGTAAAAATTCAAAATTTAAATTATCTACAAATAGCAACCATGCGGTTTATTTTAAACATTGATTGCCACTATGTCCTGAATAAACTACACATATTTCGTCAGATTACATTTCATTTTTTTTTAATGTAAAAACAACATTTTATATAAAGTAAAGTCCGGTTATGACGTAATTCGATAGACCACATAAATTAGTTCCATATTAAAAGAGGTAAACTTTCTTGAACGTTTTTTGATTGTCCACAAATAGTCAAAATTATTAAAATGAATTTTAAAAATTGTAAAATTCTTTCTTTTGATTTTTTAAATAAATTGTTTGCGATACATTTAAGGGAATATTCATGGATATGCATGATTTTAAATTTGTCAAAATTAAAAAAATAAAATCAATTAAGAATTTAAAATTTCGGAAAGTTTGTGTTATGAAGGAAATTTTATGAAATTTTCTTTAGGGGTCTGTCAGAAACAATTCGTCTTAAACGAATTCATATTAACAATTGTTGTTATACACTCCCTATGCTGTGATGAAGCTATATATCAGTTTGTCATTCTGTTTGTAACGTATCGAAATATAGCTCTAAGACCAAATAAAGTTTCTATATTCTCGAAGTGAAGAATTAAAACCGAGTTCAAAAGTTATGAGTGAAAATGTAAAGGTACCTCTCAAATTTCCATACAAATTCATGTGTTATAGTACAGTTTCATGGTAGCGTCTGGTGTATACAATAATATGCCAAATTTTTTCATTTGCTGACAAGCCCAACAGTAATAGAACTAAACGTGTCGAAATAGCAAAAAAAAGCTACTAAAAATTTGTTAGAAATGGAATTGCAGAAAAAACTGCTGAAATTAGCAGATAAAAACTAACAGAGTTTTTTACCAAATATTAGTAATATAAAAACAGCAGAAATAAATCGATTAATTTATAAATATTTAGTTATATTTGAACTAAATTTTAGTTAATTAAAAGTAACAAAATAATCAGCAAAAACATTTACTAAACATTAGTAGACAAAAAACCATTTAAAAATGTAAAATTTTCAAAGTTTTTTTTAATGCGAATAAAATCTGCCCATATGAAATTAGCAATTTACAATTGATTAGCAAAAATTTCCGCTGATTTTAACAAAATAAACTCTTATTTACATTCAACTAAATTTGAGGTAAATATAGAAAAAAAAATTTGCAAATATTAGTTTTGTTTGCTATTTTGAGTTTACAAACATTTTTGCTAATTTTAAAGAGTAAAATGCTATTTTCAATTAGCTTAAGTTCACATCGAATATAACTAAAATTTTGTTAAGTTAGCAGATTTATTTTTACTGCTCTTATTTTATTAATATTCAGCATAAAAATCTGCTAAATTTAGCAGTTTTTTCTGCAATGTAATTTGTAACTAGTTTTTCTGCAAGGTAATTTGAATACTATTAGTAGCTTTTTCTGCTTTTTTACCGGTTTATTTCTATGAGTGTAAGGCTTAGCAGTTTTAAGCATTAAGAATGAAGTTTATATTATAAAAAATAAATAATAATAAAAAACAGACGCTTATATTTAAATAATATTTTAAATTCAGCTAAAATTTTTATGTAATGTAAAATTTTTTTACCAAAACCAAATTTTTTCACCACAAAAAGAGTTTTTCAGTTCAAAAATGTTTTTTACCACACAATATATTTTAACATCCAAAAAAGTATTTCACCTTTTACATATTTTTTTTTTAAATACTTTTCTTGTTACTATTGCATATGTAAGGGTTCATTGTGGAGGGTGTAAAGAAACAAAATTTAATGCATGTACTTTAAGGTGAGTAGTTTTATTAAAAAAAAAAAAATGTGTGGGCCCCTAAAAATAAAGTTTGTCATTTTCTAAGAATACTTTGCGATAACTTGTAGCGAGCTGGAACATTTTCAAAAAAGTCTTCTTTTTGGATTTTTCAAGATTTTGTTTTTCGTTGCAAAAAACTTTATACAAAAGGGTTATCCAATGAAATTTCTTTTAAAGACGCATTTAAAAATAAAAACAAATAAATTAAAAAAGAAAATATAAAAAAAGAATGGAACAAAATTGATTGTTAATAGGTTTTTTGTTAAAGTTCTGCCTATTATTTAGGCTCTAGCTTTTCTAAACTTCGGGTTCTGATGAGATCTTTAGCCAGATCGAAATACTAGTATCAACCTAGCTAATATGTTTGATTTCCTTTATTTTTGTAAATATACGGAAGTTGAAAGCACGTTATAAATTGAAAATAACATAAAAATAATCTCGATGTATATAAAAACAAAAAACTAATATAACTGTAAAAAATATTACTTGAGCCAGAGTACACACTAAATATTTTTTATATAAATAGAACATTTTTGGTCTTCAAAGTTTAGTAACGTTATGATGCTTGTTAGGAAAAGACCTAACCACGTGCTTGATTACTAAAAAGTCAAGAATGGAGCAAAATTGATTATTAATAGGTTTTTTGTTAAAGTTCTGCCTATTATTTAGGCTCTAGCTTTTCTAAAACTTCGGTTTCTGATGAGATCTTTAGCCAGATCGAAATACTAGTATCAACCTAGCTAATATGTTTGATTTGCTTTATTTTTGTAAATATACGGAGGTTGAAAGCTCGTTATAAATTGAAAATAAAATTTTTTTTTACGTTTGTAATGTAAGAAGAGCGCAGGTTTGATTCTTACAGCCGCAGGTTGTTGAAAATTTTATCATATAGAGACAATCGGACAATTATAAAACACAAATAATAATACAATTTAAATGGAAAATCACTGATAACGCCTGTCCATAAAAAGAGGCAGAACCTAGTATAGTCTGATTTAAAAATTAATAGAGTTCATAATTTTTAGAGAAAAGCATTTATTTCTCTTCTTAACCTCAACATTTCTAAATAGAAAAAAATCATACATCAAATCATATTTAAATTAATAGCTTGTTTTTTACGAAAGTTTTTAAATTAATTAGGAAACTTATTAAAGTAAATCTGGTTCTTGTTAAAATAACCTTTTTCGTATTTAAATTAATATTTCAACAGTATAGAGGTCATTGCCGCTTTTTAAAAATAAGTAGAAACATATTTTAACTAAATAGAACACAAACTTTGTTTTCAAAGCTGTTTCTATTTAATTTAATGTCGTTTCTACTTGATTTTCAAAGGTTTATTGTTTGTTCTGTGTGTATACATTTTCGATGGTTGCACAAAATGAAATATTTTAAGAATCCTCATAACAAGTGTCAATGTTCATTTTCAGGGGGCCGCTAAAAAATTGTTGTTTTTTGACCCACTTTAATGTACTTGATTTATATTGGAATTGCTGACAAAACCTCGGGTGTTCGTCTTAAACGAGTTCGGCTGTCTAGTTTCATATATAACCCGCAATTATAATTAATTCTAAACACATACATCAAATTTTTAGTAACAACACTTTATACATACAGATATGCATACAAATACAGAAGCAGCCGAGCCAACATCAGAAAACATAACAGTTGATTACATTTGAGGTTTTGTTAGTGTCACCTGAAAGGAATCATAATCACAATTCTCTCGTTTAAATGAATAAATGACATAATACATATGTTGTATATAGTTAGCAACACATATACATATATACATATAAAAACACTATATAAAAATTGCCCAACAAAACAATGTAGTGAATATTTACAAAATCTGTTTCGTTGTTAAAATTTAAAAATGAGATGTGGTAAAACTTCTTTGAAAAATTTGTTTGTGATTGTGTTTTGTTTAAAAAAAAAAGTATTTTCGTTAATTAAATTTAGTAAAATAGACAAAAATAATTTTTTTTTCTTTCGCAAATGGAACTAATATCCGCCAAACAAAGCAAGTGTTAGAGAGTATTTATGTTGTGTAAGTTCAATATTTTGTAAAAATATTTATTTTTATTTATTTAAGAGACATATTTTTAAGGAATTGTAAAAAAAAAAAAAATTTTTATTTAAAATGATCAACATGAGAAAGTTAAAAGTTATTTGTTGCTGGGGTAGCACTGTAGTAGTACAAGTGTTTAAATAAAATTATACATGCAAATAAACGAAAACGAATAGACAGACATCGCAAGCAACATACAATTTGTTGTGATGTGTTGATTGTTGTAGTCGTTGTTTGAAACTCCTTTTTATACCATTTTCATGGCGAAAATGGTGGCAACAAATCCAATCTAATCAAACCAAATAACATCAACTATAAAAACACGTATTAACATTTAGTTTTTTCCAGTTTTTTTTTGTTTTGTTTTTTGGCAACACGAAATAGTGTCAAAATATTTCTACCAAAATAAAATTCATCATTCATGCATCATATTTTTACATTAGACACGTCCACGCTGGTATGGAAAAATAAAAGTATATTCCGATTATTTTATAACAATATTGCTCTTGTTCCTTTTATCAAAATATACGAATATACCAAAAATTTAATCAATCGGATGATATTAAGAGGTCACTATAAAATGCGACTTTTGGGTTTCGTCTTTAATATAACGAGTAATTACTAGTGTTTCAGCTTTATTGTATTAGTTTATTCAGAGTCAGAACTATGACTGCGTACTCTTCTTTTAGAGTGTATTTGTATAATTTGCTCTTTGGTTATACTATTCCCACTCTTTTATAAAACCTTAACTAGCTCTAAATTCATGAAAATGCAAATTGATCCAAAGAGGATCAATGATTTAGTGTAGATTTGTAAATCTAGCTGAGTGTCCCTATGGGGAATGAGAAGTGACTGGTTAAATAAGGACTTATCACAGGACTGGTATAATTTAATACTGAAGTGGGTTAAGCAGTGTCAATTGCCCTAAAATTACCAATCCTGTGACTGGTAAAGGGAGGACATACCACTTAACCAGAATGCTTATTAACATGAAAAAGTCAGTTGGCCAGAATTTTACCCATTGGAAGCTGTTTAGTTTTCGTTTATTTTATACGAAATGTCCCTTTAGCGACAGTCTTGTGGTATGCCCATCTTTGGTTAGTCCTGTGGCATGCCACTATGTGGTTTAAAGCAGGACAAATGACCCCCTCCTATGACAAGCCAATGTTAAAGTTACCAGTTGTGGGTGGGGTTTAGCCGAGAACCGGTTTCTGTCACGAAGGGACCGATCCTGTGGCACACGTAAAACCGGTCCCATTCCCCATAGGGTTATTACAAAACTGGTTTGAGAAGTTTAAACATATTCTCAAATTTTCGAGATAATGGTTAAACGGTATTTTTTTGCGACTGGCGTATTTAAACATTTGTTAATCAGTAATTTTTTATCAGGTTTTAAATTTTTAAACGGTATTTAAAAGAATATTACCTGGTCTTTCTAAAAATATATACTTTCTTTATATTATTACTATAATAAGGTAGAGATTGTTTTTTCAAATTTTCTATTAAGACAACAATACTCTTTAAGTTAGTGTTTTCCTGAGTAAAGTAATGAAATTATGAAATTCAACCATGGAATTGTACACAATTGAGCAGCGAGTTAAGATTGTTGAAGGCATTTACGAAAATGGGCGTTCAGATCAAAATGCATTTAGTGCACTTCGTGATTTTTTTGGTCAGCATAATCAATCGGTAGAATTGCACTCAATTTTTAGCAAACCTGGTCTATACGTAATGTGAAAACACCTGTGCATGCTCTCCCAGTTCGTTCTGCGGAAAATATTGCTGTTGTCGCGATAGTGTGGCAGAAGAGCTGTCAACCTCGACACGTCGTCGTGCACAACAATTGAACATCTCACGAACATCACTGATGCGAATTTTGAATAAATATTTGAATTCACACGCTTACACGGTTCAATTGACTCAAGAGCTGCAGACTACTGACCATTTCAAGCGTCGTCAATACGCCGAATGGTTGTTCAAATTCAATGGCCATGTTATCTCAGGTCTTGGCGATGTTAATTGGCCGCCACGATTATGTGATTTGAACTTCTTTCTTTAGTGATATTTAAAAGAAAAGCTTAAGTCAATAAGCCAATAAGCCAAGAACAATTCAAGAGCTAAAGGATGATATAATTCAGCACATTAACGACATTAAACATTAATTATGTCTCAGAATCATTGAAAATATGGACCATCGGATAGAGGAATGCCACCGAAGCCGTGGCGAGCATTTGGCCGATATTTTGTTTCACACGTAATTGTCATAGATCCTTTTATCATAATAAAAAATATTAAGATAATTAACTGAAAACTTTTTATTTTATTTATAATTAACATCGTGCGCTTTGGTTGGACCACCCTTTACAAGTTAAAGAAGTTGAAAAAAAACTTAAAATTTTAAAATTAAAAAAAAAAATGAAAATTTTAATTAATATATATATATATAGAAAAAGTACCATTGTCAATTTTCAGAAGATTTTAACAAATTAAGGCTCGGTTTACTCAAAAAATACTAAGTTTAAGGATATTGTTGCTGTAAAGGAATATTCGAAAGAAACCCTCACAGAAGTTGAAAAAGTTTAAAAAAATTTTAAATTTTAATTGTTATTAAGAAAATCTCTACCTATTTATATTAAAAATATACTGAAAGTTATATATATTTCAAAAGACCAAGTACCGGTTGCAAAAAGTACTCTTTTACCGATATCTCGAAAATGTTTAGGGTATATAGAAACTTCTCAAACCGCTTTTGTAATACACTCATCAAGACTTAAAACCTATACTAGGTCACTTAAAAAGTGATTGCAATTTTTTGCTTTTTGTAGCACCGTTTAATAAAAAGAATTAAACAAAAATGTATAATAAGTTACAATAAAGTTAACTCAAGTGTACTTATTGGCGATGAGTTTAAAGTAGTTTGACCTCTTAAATATGAATCTGAATTCAAAAAGGTTCCACCGGCCAGCATTTCCGAGATATGGAACAATCTTTTTTTAACTTTCTTACCCGGCAAAAACGGTATTGGTCAATATTACAGAGATATCATTAAAATCTGTTTTATTCTAATTGGAGTAAAGCTATGTGGGGAAATTTGTAAAAGTATTTTGTAACACCGAAGGGGTTTCGAAAATGGTTTCTTTTTGGAGTTGAACCTACAATATTCACATTTTTGCAAAAAAATGGACATATTAAAAGCACGTTTATAACTTCACTATATAAAACGAAGGGTTAAACTTGGAAATCCAGTCAGTAGATTCGGAAATATATGAAAAATCGGAGAATGTTTTGAACTAAATTTTTTTTAAGTACCTAAGCATATATTTCGGGAGGATGGTTTAATGTCGGTGTTTTTACTTCAGATCCTTGTTTTAACGGCCAAGTACTTGAAAAAATTTTTATTATAAGTCTGTGCAAGAACTTTTCTATATCCATATTTAAATTTATGTTAGTTAACTTTCGGCCTAACCCTGAGAAATCATTCATTTATAGCGACCTTTAAATATTGAGCGAATGGGATGATATTTAGACCAAGCATTACTGAGCACTATATAAACAGGGGCAGCCTTGTGGAGCTCTAAAACTCAACAGACTTTTTTCTTTGGGCCACCCTATTGTATATACACAAATTTATATAGGGTAATTTGGGGTAGTGTGTTAATAGGGGTGACTATATTTCAATTTTTCAACTCAATTTTCATTAAATGCTCTGGCCATTAAAAGCTGTACCCATTGCGTCTTTGGATATTCGACGAAGACATTTTTTTCTATGTAGTTGCTTTCATTTTTCCTTTGTTATTGTTTTAGTCTTATATTTTTTGATATATTTTTCTTGTATATTAAACTGTTAAAACTTAAACATAAATTTCGTAATAATTCATAATTCTTATTTGAATATGGTACTCTTTTTATTTTACACTAATTTCTCACCTCACCCTAAAATATTATTAGCAATGCATCAAAATTCAACTAACAAATCAGTTGTGTCCCGATTTACCGATTAATCGGAAACGGCATCGGCATCGGCTTCGGCCGAAAGTAACCAAAAATGCCCTAACTAAAACAGTTGGCACACGTTTTTTGTGCTGCTTTATAATTTATCTTCAAATGTATCCGTTTTCGTACTTTACCGCAGTGATCCCAAACCGTTCCCGTATTGAAAATTCTAAACTATTGTTTGGTCTATTTTTGGCCCATTAAAGGACTTAACAAAATTCGTTATGTGGTCTCTTAAAGAACTTAAGAAGTGTGTTACTATTTCACCCCAAACTCCTCTACATACGTGTTTATATTATAATGTGAAAATAATTGATGCGTTCAATAGTCACGCTATAACAATATACACTCATAAAAAATATTAATAAAAAGGGGAAATTAAAAATAATATTTTTTTATTGATCTTCTGATTTTAATCAATGATGGATACCAAAACGATTTAGGTAAAAATAACGTAAACGGTATATTTCATAAATGTATTTATATACTTTAGGGTTAGAACTTTGTTTGTTCCAAAAAAAAATTCAATATTGTATTGATAATAAATATTGTTTTTTAAAGTCAGTTCGGAACAAACCCCTTCTGCATTGAAACCAATTTTTAAAAGCCTTTGTTGCTTAAAAACTTATTTTAAATAGTATATTGTGATATGTATGTGTGTGTTGGAATGGCAGGAACAATTTTTTATTGATGATAGTATAAGTATATAAAAAAGACTATCCGGTCAAAAAAAGTTACATCGCAACTACAAAATCAGATCTCATTTCATATAGATTAATATTTGTTGTTATCCAAGTTTATTGGGGTATCCAGTAACATCCGATTAGATCCATCAAATGTATTACTGAATTAAATAAGATCAAAATTGATCTCAAAATTGGGAGATCCCAAAATATTTAATTTAAGTTCCTAATGGATAGAAAATATCACATGGGAATAGTTTAGATATACTTGGATCTAATTAGATCCAACAAATTACGTGGTTTTTGGTTGATCCAATAAGATATTTTGAGAATAAATTAGATTTACTTAGATCCCACTACATATATTATTTTTACAAAAAAAATTTAGGAAAAATAGTTTAGTTTATAATTATGTATGGTGTTATATATAACAATATATAATTATGTTTTATATGCATAACAAATATTAATTATGGTGGACCATATATAATCGTATCTCAAACTAAATTGTTAATCTTGTGTCATATATGGAATCTCAAATAATTATATCTTACATCATTTAGTGTCATATATAATTATATCTTGAATTGCATTATACATATGGAACCATGTCTTATGTTACACACAAAATATTTTTTATAAGACAGTATATGTTACTATAGCAAAAATTATATAGCTTATATGTCACCATATATGATTATTATATATGACAA
Source organism: Delia radicum (assembly GCA_021234595.1). Taxonomy (NCBI): domain Eukaryota; kingdom Metazoa; phylum Arthropoda; class Insecta; order Diptera; family Anthomyiidae; genus Delia; species Delia radicum. Next base: position 26,268,943 of record CM037853.1, read on the forward strand.
TAGATCTACAATGTCTTATAATGTATATCATTTATGCGTGCGCCCCGGTAGGCTTGTTGGTAGCGTGCTGGCTTATCAGTGCGGGGGTAGTGGGTTCAATTCCCACCAGAGGCACTGGTCTGTTTTCGCTACAACGCGCCGAAGGCCATAGTAGCTAGTGCTCGGTTAGGCTAATAGTATATAATTTGTAATTATATGATTATTAATTAATAAAATAAAAAAAATAAAAATATCACTTATGCTTAATATCTGAATTTATAAAGGTCAATATAAAATAATATATCTTTCTATATGTTTCCACATCAGAAACATATTATAAGATGTGGCCATTATTGATACCATACATAATCATATATTTTAAGATGAAAAAACATAAGACCATATAAAAATTTTATTATTTGGATTTGGGTAAAATTTCACATTGTTTTATAAAGTTTAGAAAACGTTTAAATTAAAACTTCATTTAGATTGGTATGGGCGCTTTTTAACGACTTCGTAAAAGTAAGATCATGTTTAATTTTTTAAGACGTACAATGTTATATTGATATTTACAAAATGCAATAAGTTATAACCCTAAGGTAAGTATTCTCGGAAATTTATAAATTTTTTTTCATATAAAATATCATTAATTTTCGATATGATCCCGAACAAAAAATATCTGAAAATGGATAAAATGCATTTGCCAACTGAAATTCGGTTGCTACGACAGAAATCGGTTGGTACAACTAAATATTCATTATCATAACAAAATTCGGTCAATACAACAGAGTTTTAGTTGCACCAACCAAAATATTCTGAAATCACATTTGAATATGGTTGTACCAACCGAAAATTTTGGTTGTGGCCACCAAAATACACTTTTCAATTCGGTTGGTAGTTTATTTTTCTGTGTGTGAAAATGGATAATACCCAAACTGATCTTCGGTTTATTTTCTTTAAAAATATAAAACGGTAAAATGTTAAGATACAAATTTCATCCTGAGGTCATGACTGTGTAGTTTTTTCTGGTACGGTTAGTACATACTGATACAATACCGCTTAATATAATCATGAAAGCATCCTCACTTTGATTTTAAAAAAATTCCAAAGTTTCTGGTTTTTTATGATAACTGTACACCATAATCACAGGCGCCTAAGAGGACAAAACAACAAAAAAAGCTGTCCTATCCCCTCCTTGACTTTTTAAAAATCACCCGGGCAGTAATGTATTATGACTGATACATTACATTGGAGCTCTGAGTAGTTCGTTTATTTTTTTTTTTTTGTGGTACCAAGCGTCCAAAAACGCGTGAAATGGACTATTTCAAAAAATTTCCAAAATTCGTTTTACTTTCGATCTGGCTTTTTTACACGAATTAAAACGAATAAAAAATAGGGGAAAACGTTCTTAAGTAATCGCAAGAACACCGAAAAATTCTAAAATTTCACTTTCGCTCTGACTTAAAGGAAGTAACAAAGGTAATTGTAATTTAAAATATTTGAAGTGTTTTGAGAGACTCTAATTGAGACTCTAATAAATAAAAAAAAAAACAATATTTTTTCAAAGTTTGGGAACTTTTAATATAAACCATTTTTTTTTTTTTTTTGAAACATCCATTTTCGTCCGAAATTTGGCACGACTAAACGTTTAAACTATTTGCAATAAAACTGGGGTCGTGTAGTGAACGAAATTTGACAAATCCTTTTTTAAGAGACAACCCATATACAAATTTATTTTCATATACAAATGATCGAAGTAAGCTCATAGTGCACTTCGATGTTTTATTCAAATTAGATAATAAATTGTTTTTAAGAATCAGAATTAAAGAATTGGTCTAATGATTACACAGTGCAACAGTGAAAAAAAGCACGGACTCGACAGTATAGGTTCGATTGTACTACCAAAGGTTAGCAAAACCCTGTACTCGGTTTGGCAAGTTTGACTACCAATTTTTTTTTATGGACCTCAAAAGATTTTGAAAATCAGTGCACCACTCAAAAAAGGCGACCTCAGTTTTTGGCCAACAGCTAATTCAGACTTGATGATATTGCTTAACTAAATTTAGCAATAATGTAGTGAAGAGTCTACTGAACAAATTTTATAAACATTTTATGTGCATAAAATTATTTTTCCTGCACTTTTTTGAAAAAATATAGGAGAAAATTATTTTTTTTTTTTACTTTTTTCTTCAATAAATAAAAAAGTAAACAAAAATGCAATAAAAGTGTAGTCTAGTCAAAGTTGTATTTGTAAGCTATTTCGGATGCCTACACACACTCAGATTGTATTGATATGTTCACAAAAGTTGTTCAGATTTACAATTGCTACAATTTTGTCATATATTGTTAGTGAAAAATTATGAGTCCCTGTAAGTTATGCTGAAAAAAGCAAAAAAAATATAATTTTCTTCTATATATTTTCAAAAAAGTGCAGGAAAAAATGATTTTTTGCACATAAAATGTTTATAAAATTTGTTCAGTAGACTCTTCACTACATTATTGTCAAATATAGTTAAGCAATATCATCAAGTCTGAATTAGCTGTAGGCCAAAAACTGAGGACACCTTTTTTCGCGTGGGGCATTTTTAAAAAAATCTTCATTTGTTACACTGTGTTATAATTTATCTTTTTTAAATTCATTTGAGACTGCAGGCAAAGTTTCTAAAGAAAAGCACAAGCACAAAGTACGTCATTGACGTATGAGTGATATTAAATGCAAAAAAATAATACTCATACGCACCGTATTCCTGTATTAATTTAAAATGCCATAAATTGCTATGAAAAATATTTGTATACAATAAAAAATAGTATACAAATCTTTTAATGAGTGTAACACGTAGCGGGAACAGCAGGAGTAACAACAACATATTTGGTGGTGTTAATTCATAATATTTGGTTTAAATTTTTTCTGTTTTTTTTTTTGGCAGAAAAAATAATTCAATATTAGGTTGGGAATAATTTAATATTTATTTGGAGGTGAAAATACATGACATGTTGTATAATGTACATGTTTTATATTATTTTTATGTTATAATTATTTACACATTTTGAAAAGTGTCTACCGCCACTTCCACTTCCACTTCTACACTACACTATTCACATTTATAGCCTTTTGGCTTCCAACAGATGCGTAATGAATCGTGGTTTTTCTGGTTTTGCATTATATAAAATTGAATATATATATATTTAACTTTTTTGCCCTTATTTTACCCGTAGCAAAATAATTACGCTATATATTTTTTGGTTTAGTAGATATTCATTTAATTTTAATAAGTTGACTTTTTTTTACAGGATTTTTTTTTTTCACCGATATTTTTTTTTTTATTCTCTCTAACATTTGCTTGTTATTTTGTGGTTACATGCAGTTTGATGTTGTTTTCACTGTTGTTTGGGGATTTTCTGTATTGCCTGGTAAAACAAACGCAAACTTGTATTCAACATAAAAAGTTATGATAACCACTTAACGGTGTGCAACAAAAACAATTTGCATATTAAACCTTTATGACCAAAATTCAACCTCAACAAAAATTGGAGAAAGAGGAAATTTGAAACGTGTTCAACGAATTTGTTATGCCCTTCCGAATACATTTGTAAATATACGGAAAGCTAGTTATCTATTAAAAATAGTTCCGATGTATTTAAAAACAAAAAAATAATAAAACTGTAAGAAATATGACTTGAGCTAGAGTAAAAACTTAAGGTGGTTCATATAAGGAGTGAGATCGAATAATATAATCGAAAAATCCTAACACAGATTATCACTTATAACTTTTTATATGTTTAAAAGTGAACTTTTTTTTGAATCAAGTTATCTTTTAAAAAGTCGCCAGATATTGTGTATAAATTATTAGCGAAATCCGATCATTATTTTGTTTACAAATGGAGGATGAACAAAAAGTGAGTAAAGGAGCTTTTTTTTTGCTAGTTTAGTGCCCTAATTGATAGAAGCAGACCATTTTCAAAAAAAGGGACAGTATTGGGAACTTGCTTTGTAGCCTTCGTCAATAATTTAAAAGGAGCTTTTTTTTTTTGCTAGTTTAGTGCCCTAATTGATAGAAGCAGACCATTTTCAAAAAAAAGGGACAGTATTGGGAACTTGCTTTGTAGCCTTCGTCAATAATTTAATAATAATCTTAATATAACTTAATTTTTCTGAGTTCTGAACAATTAAGCATATTTTTGTCTACGAAATTTAAGGTTTTTTTTTTGTAAAAATGCAACTTTTTTTGTTTTCACTTTTTGTTCAAAGTCCATTTGTAAACAAAGTAATGATCCGATTTCGCTAATAATTTATACACATCATCTGGCGACTTTTTAAAAGATAACTTGATTCAAAAAAAAGTTCACTTTTAAACATAAAAAAGTTATGAGTGATAATCTGTGTTAGGATTTATTCGATCTCACTCTATAGTATGATGTGAGCAAGATTATTCAAGTTCATGATAATTAGTTTTTTGTTAAACAAAAAACCGTCAAATGTTTATTTATTAATTAAAAATGTAAATATATATTGCACGGTTTTTTCTTATATAAAAACAAATTATCTTGAACTTGAATAATCTTGCCCACATCATAATTTATGATAAAAGATCGAAAAATCAACTTTTGGTTTTAATTTTTAAAAATTTAAAAGTAAAACAATTTTTTATATAAATAGAATATTTTTGTTTTTCAAAGTTTAGTAAAGTCATGTTGCTTGTTAGGAAAAGGCCCTAGCCATGTGCTCGACTACTAAGTAGAAAAGAGAAAAATTAATATATGTTTGGTTAAAGCTTTGCCTATTCTGGAGGCTCTAGCTTTTCTAAAACTTTGGGTTGTGATGAGATCTTTAGCCAGATCGATATACTAGTATCAACCTAGCTAATATGTTTGATTGTCTTTATTTTTATAAATATACGGAGGTTGAATATGTTATAAACTAAAAATATTTAATATTACTTTAGCTTAAATAATATTTTGTATTCAAATGCTTAATTAAGAGTTTAATAAAAAAAGAACGTATATTTGTGATCACTCATATTTTGAAAGAATGCCGCTGTATGTAATTTATTTCAGCTTTTTGTATGATTCGATCTTCTGTGGCCTTCATACTAATATTTTAACATATTACAAACTAAATTAGCCGGCATCTAAATTTGACTTAATTGTTTGCTTCTCAAAAAAATTTTTAAGAACATTTTTTCCTCTCGATAAATATTTCATAAATGTTACTATTAAATGCATAAACTGAATATATCACCCTTTATTTGGTTTTTAAAAAGAACAACCACATTTTGTATAAAAATGAATAACAGAAACATAAAAATTCTCATCATGTTAGTTTTAAAGGCCAGTGGGGAAAAAATAGAGGCATTATCTATTATGATGTGATATAGTTCATGATGCTGGTGTTTTTCCATTTCCGTAGCGATTAACAGTGGTTTCGCAGGAATATTTGTATCACTTTTAAAAATAAGCAGTTTATGTCGGCCATTCCAAGTTTGGACGGCCAAAATTTGACCTTGGGTCCTCCAATTTAAATTATATTTTACAAACACTATGGAAACACTTAAATATTGCCGGTTTTACTTTTTCGAAATTAGAACACATGCACACAGAGAAAAATTTAGCTATTTGCCAACTGAAATTCGGGTACTGAGACTCAAATTCGGTTAATACGCATTTCAGTCGGGTGATAAAACTGAACATTTGTTTTTACTACAACATTCGCTTAATTTAACTGAATTTTAGTTGCAACACTCAAAATATTCAGAAATATAATGTTAATATTGTTGTACTAACTGAATTTATAAGTTGTTAACATTAATATACACTTTTTAATTCGGTTGGCACTTTATTTCTCTGTGTGTGGGTTTATTCGTGATTTCCTTTTTTGAATAATACAAAATATGAAAAAAGTGTGTAAGTTGGTACATTGGCAGTTTCTTTAATATATATCGGATCATTTAAAATGCATTGGAATGGTACACTCGTCCTCGTTTATACTGCATACTAAAATTGTTTTTCAGCGTCAAAAAGAAATATATTTTTTATATGCAATTTAATTTTAAAATGCATTTTTCTAAAATTTGGCCACCGTCTATTTAAAAAACAATGCATATTTGCAAAATATGCTATTATGTCCAGAAAAGTAAACATTCACTTTATTTTTGTTCCCGGGTTTAACTATTTTTAATAATTTTTTGAAAAAAATCTTATAGCATTTTTATATTGAAAAACGACCATTTGTTATTTTTTAGAATTAACTTTTAAAATGTAGTGTTAAGACGGACCTTTAAATGTGTCTGTGTCTTAAAACCTGTACGTTTAATTTGTAAGATTTTGTTCTGAGATTTTTGATTTAAAAAAATTCAATTTTTGAATTTGAATATCACATTTGCTATCGAATATCAGATTTTTTTATAGCAAGAAACATGGTGTGGAAGGGTTAAAACTTAAATATTTAAAACAAAATATTTTAGAAGATTCGTTTCTTTCAAGTACAAAAAAATCTTAAAAGTAAGATCCATAGTTTTTAAAGGCGAGCCATTTAAACCTCGCCTTTACACTATATTTTTAAATTTAAGCTGTTTTATTTTGAAATATAAAACTTTTTAACAAAATGCTGTTTTTTCTATGGAAACATGATACAAGCTTTTTTAATAATTCATAGATAAACCCCGGGACCCAAAAACACGAAAGCATTGTTTTTTTATTAATTAATAATCATATAATTACAAATTATATATTATTACGCTAACCGAGTACTAGCTACTATGGCCTTCGGCGCGTTGTAGCGAAAACAGACCAGTGCCTCTGGTTTGAATCGAACCCACGACCCCCTTACTGATAAGCCAGCACGCTACCAACTAGCCTACCGGGGCGCACTGTTTTATAGTTAGAGTCCCATATTTTCAAATATGCATCTTTTTTTCAAATTGCGAGTGGCCAAATTAGTGAAAAGCACATTTAAAAACAAATAGCATAGTTGCATTGTTGAAATTAAAATTCATTTCTGGAAAAAAAAGATAGCCGAGTGTAGCAATAAATTCAAATGGTGATGAATATGGTGAAAAAACCCGCTCTAAAAACAATGATGTAAGTACTTTCAAAAAGCTCGAAAAACAGCCAAATAAGCCGTTCAAATTTAAAAGTAAGTCGATACAATTAAAAAAAAAAATAGCCGTTAAACTGCAAACCTTTTTATTAAAATCCTTACTACAAATTACATTTTCGGAAAATTTTTCTCTAGTAACTACGTCAGTCAAACAAGGGTGCAAAATAAATTGTTTTTCTAAAGATTGAAACATCAGATTGGTTTTCAAAATATTTTTTGATAATCCAAGAACATGTAGCATTAAATTTTCAACGTTCGATTAAAAAAAATTCTTCAAAATACCTATTGCAACAAAAAATAGCAAAAAAGTATTATTTCAAAAGAAAAAAGCTAAACTAAGCTTGTCCTTTAAAGAAAAAAGTCAAAAAGTAGCTATTACTTGCTAAATAAGCTAAAATAAGCAAACATAAAAACTTAAGCTAAAAAAGCTCTAACAAATATAGCTTAGAGTTTACATAATTTCATGATCATAACTTGTATTTAGTCTAAATGGTTAAATTCTTTCAAACAAGCTTTAATTTATTTTTGGTTGCCTTACTGATTAATATAAAAAATACGACTATTTGAAATTACACGCTTTTTGCATATTTCTCTTTTTTCAATAAAACTAAATCGCAAGTGGGCCAAAATTCGGCCGAAATTCGACACGGATTAACGTTTTCTACAAAAAAAAAACGATTTCTTCCGTTTGGAGTCATTTGCAACAAAACTGAGTGGTGTAATGACAAATTCGGTTACAACAACCGAATTCAGTTGTGACAACAGAATTTACGAGCTTGCAAGTCAAAACAGTTCGGTTGGATGAAACTCTGTTGAGACAACCAAATTTGTTATGTGCGTGTATTGAGGCATTTATTTTTCCATATAAATAATATTGGCAAAGCAATGATATTTATATGAAAACACCAATGCCTCAATGCAAAAATCCCAAGTATGGGAAGTTATAACTTTCAGTCTTAAAAATATTCCTATGACAATCACTGCCAGTCAAAGCTATGAATAGGAATAGACTCGAGTAATTGTCTTTACTTTTATTCAAAAAAAAATGTAACCTTTAGTAGCCTGCGGACAAAGAAGACCCATAACACTTAATTTAAATTATGAATACATATCTTAAAAATTGATAAGGAAAAGTTACCACTTGATAAAAATTACACTGTTAAGTGGGCGTTGTGGTGTAATGGTTAGCGCGTTGGACTTTTACACAGAAGGTCCCGGGTTCGATCCCCGGTGCCGGCAACATCAAATTAATATGTATGAGTTTTTTCTATCCCTCATACGTATCGCAATGTCCATCTTCGGTGTTCCCATAGCAATTAACCCCACCGAAGTAAAATAATGAATCAGGGCTATGAACAAAAAAGCTTCAATAAGTTCGCCAACTCTCCATCAGGTGGCGAGCAACAACTGTTCTAAGACTTATCATCTCGCGCAATTACAGTGTTGCCATGTCTGAAGCCCTTCATCTTTCCCCACCTTTCATCTCTATACTATCCCTTTCCAAAGAAAGCAACACACTAAATATAGGAAGTATTTCCTGAGTGTTGCCTCTCTTTATAAAAAAAAAAAAAAAAAAATAACTGCGAATAAGTTTTAACATGGTTCGAAAGTATGGACCTTGAGCATTAAAAACCATATCAATTAATTGCGATTGGGTGAAGGATGTAGGATGTAGGATATAGTTGCAATTAAATTGAAGACTTCACTTATTACGCTATTTGGTGAATATTATAAAATCCCTAAATCAAATTTTCTACCAGAATTGTAGCATATGATGTTTATTTATATTCCGCTTAAAGAAAGAACCACCGCTTTCATATCAAAAATTTCTGAAAATTCAATCTGAAGTTCAAAATTTTTAACATTTTTTTTTTTTAAATAAAAAAAATGGACTTCAATTAACGGGAACTTGGTTGTTATTATTTAGAAAACATAATTGAATGTTTTATCTGAATTTTATTAATTAAGATTTGTCACAGACTCCATATTTTTAAGACATAAAAATATATACAATTTTTGTGGCTTAAGCAATTTTTTTTCTTAAACTAAAAGAGAAAGTACTTGAGTTTTTTTCATAAATTAAATAGCATGTGATATTCACTAAAGCTACGTATTAAATTCTTGGATCTTCTCTTCGTTTTAGACATTTTACTAACGAAGTCGTGAAAACTGAGAAATTTCAACTTTAAATAGATGTATAGAGACATAACATAATATCTTTGGATATAAGTTTTGTTCACTTAAAAGTATATTCATGTCCAAAAAATCAGTCGATTATGTCTATTAATATATATTATGTTCAATAGTGAAAATTAACATTTTAGATTCATTTAAGATAATTTCAATATATATTTCACATGAAAAACTTCGAGTTGTTATTAAAATTTTATGAACGATGTTATGGATTTCATTTTTTTACATGGGGCAATACATGGTTTTCTTTAGTCCCAAATATAAATTTTATTTTGTCAATCCAATTTAAAGGGTGTTTTTTATACAGGTATAGAATTTTAAGTTGCCAAAAATTTTTTTAACTGGCGGCCATTTTGTCAACTGTCAAGTGAATTATGTTTAGTTTGTTTTGGAATTTCAACATGAATAGACTGACGCCTGAACAGCGCTTCCAAATTGTGAAAATTTATTCTGAAAATCATTGTGCTGTACGAAATACGTATAGCGCGCTAGTCCATTTTTCGGTCAACATAATCGTCCATCAGAGCAATTAATTCGATTAATTGTGGAAAGTTTTCACACCACGTTTACTCTAAACGATAATATGAATCCACAGAGACGTCGTACACCGCTATGGAGCCATGATTCCTGACTTTTTAATTCATCAGTTGAACAGCCATGATGTCCAGGAGCTGGGGTTTCAACATGTCACACAGCTCGTGACACAATGGATTTATTGAAGGAAACGTTTGGTAACCGCATAGTTTCACGTTTCGGACCCGTGAATTGGCCTCCAAGATCGTGCTATTTAACACCGCTGGACCATTTTCTGTGGGGACGCCGATAAACCTGGTCATATGCCAGAAGTCATATTTAAATTATAATGCCAAAAGTTTATCTTTCGAATAAAGTAAATTTCATGTCAATTGAAAAAATCATCTTTAGTTTATTCCATTTCATAGTTTCATACCTCTATAAAAGACACCCTTTATATTGCCCGTCTAATAACATGTGGTATAACATATTGTAAGATAAAGTAAAATATGTCGTTTTACGAAAAATTACAGTGGCAAGTAAAATTGTATCTAACTATACATGATGTCATACTTAACTATATTAAATTTTACAAAACTGGATCATATTATATAAGATTATATAATATTATTTTTGTTCGGTATAACACAAAAAATACCATAACAAAACACTTATTTTACCAATTTTTTTTTTTTGTTTGGAACCGCTATGTACTAGTCTTAAAAATTCCAATATCTCGAAAACTAGAATTTGGATATCAAGATTTGTGTTTAGCATGGCAAATACAATAAGAAATAAGGTAGATTTATAATATATATTTTTTTTTTTTAAATGTTGAGAATTTACAATTTGAGTTCGCATTTATTAAAGAAATGGTGACTTACATTACAGTAAATTCAACTAACATTGTCATTTGTTTTTTAATGATCAAAAAATGACTAACAATTGTAGTAAAAATGAACCACATGTTAGTAAAAAATAAACAAACATTTATTTTTTTTATTTTTTTAAATAACAAAAAATAAATGTACAAAATGAACATAAAACAGTCATTTGATCCTTAACAATAAAAACCTGAGAAAACGCTGAAATATGTGTAATTTTTTTTATTGCATTTTCTACAAAAATATACAATTTTTTTTATAAATCCCTAGTTTAATGCAATACTCACATAACAAATTCGGTTGTCTCCACAGTATTTCATCCAACCGAATTGATTCAGTTGCTACGACCGCGAATTCAGTTGTGACAACCGAATTTTACGAGGTTGCAGCGGTTGGATGAAATTTTATAATTTTTATGGGAATGAGTAAAGTGTTAAATTGGAACACAAAGTTAAATTTAAAAATTCAAAAATGCAATTGTAATTAATATTTTTGCAATTTTGACTGAAATTTTCAGATGATTTTTTAAATAAAGTTTTTTTGCATTTCATTTTGAATTGTTAGGTTTGAGATCATAATTAAATGTTACTATTACAACAAATAGCAAACACTAATTGTTAATAAATGTCAGAGAAGATGAAGAAAAAAAAAATCTTGTGAAGATCACCGCTAGAGGGAGTGCCGCACATTCGACGTAAGAGACTAGGTCAACTTCAGCCTCAATATAATCCAACACCCACAAGACTCTCATTGTTTGATCATATAAATGTGATTTTTCAGCAACTTTCTTTTTGGCAACACTGTTTTGGCAAGCTCAGCAGTTTTCGTGTAACAAGTTACTGTTAAACATACTCAGTTTGGTCCATAATTTAACCATGAATCGACTTACAAACGAACAACGCTTGCAGATTATTGAAATGTATAATCAAACTTCATGCTTGGTTCAGAAAGTTTGTCGTACACTCCTTTCAATTTATGGTCTGTTTGGGCGACCTTCTGAGGCGGCTATTCGGAATCTTGTGACTAAATTTCGCACCAAATTTACATTATTGGTCATTAAAAAACCAAAGCAACTTTTTTATCGGAAAACTGTGTTTAGCGACAAAGCTCATTCCTGGTTGAATGAACAAGCAAAATTGGCATATTTGGTGTGACGAGCAGCCAGAAGCATTGCAAGAACTGCCAATGCATACCGAAAAATGCGCTGTGTGTGGATTATGGGCCGGTGGCATCATTGGACCGTACTTTTCCAAAGACGACGAAGACTCGAATGTTACTGTGAATGGCGCGCGATGACTGAAGAATATTAAAGAATTTAATCGTGAGATACCGCCCGATATGTTGTAGAGAGTATGACAAAATTGAACCCACAGTATGAACCATTTGAGGCGTAGCCGCGGTCAACATTTACATAAAATCATCATTAAACACTGAATTATATAGATCGTTCTATCGACTCAAATAAAGAGTTCATACATTTCTCTATGAGTTTTTTTTTATTCAATTCCGAAAGCTCTTAAAAAATCAGCCTTATATAACCATAGAAAATCGGTTATGTTAATTGATTACCCGAACAACATGAGTTATTTTCGTCTTTTCTTACAAGTTTTAGCCAACAGCTTTAAATATTAAAACTTTTTTATTTGGCAGGGTTGCCAGACCAATTACTTATGTTAACATTACTAGGAAGGAATTGGGTATTCCGCATGTATACTAATATTTTAAACACAACATATTCTAGTTAATTGTTTTCTTATTAGATTTTAAATTTTTTTTCTAATTTTTTTTTTTAATTTTCAATCTCACTGTCCTTATAGTTTATTTATATTTATGTTCATAATTTCCTATTTATAACAACTACAACAATGATAATACTAATAATAAGCCATTATATCGTTGTTGTTGCTGCTGCTACTACTGTATGGCTTAGCGCTTTTTAATACATTATTACTACGATGAATGTGTGGTTTTAATATTTTTCTTTTTTATTTTTTTTTTTTGTTATAACCCTAGAGATATTGTGTTGTATATAAAAACCGACCGACGGCAAAATAATCAGTTTTATTTGATTAAATTTTTTTTTTAAATGTTTACCTGTAGACGGAAGTAACAAAACTTACACCCAAATACCATGAAAAAATTAATCAAAAAAAGTTTAAAAACTAAGTTTTCTCGAAAGTTAAGGGAAGAAACACCAACAACAACGTAGCGCAAAGTGTATGGTACAACAAAAACCTATAAGTATTTTAAACCACAAAAATCAGGAAGAATAGTAAAAATTGTTTCATTGCCACACAGTTATGTAAAGCCTGTGTTGTTGAGTTGTGATGCTGTTGTCTTGACGTAACTGCCAGAAAAACAGCCATTATATCCATGGACGGTGACAGAGGGGGTTGAGGGTGGTCAAGGTTTGACAAATTTTTAAAAATGTTAAAAAACACATTTTTGGAAGAGGACTATATTTTTTTCACAATTTAGAAAAATATTTACAAAACTGTAAAAACGTTAAAAATTTCTATTTTTAAGAGAAAACAGAAAAATGTTGAGAAAAAAATAGCATTTAAAGCGAACAAAATCTGAAAAACGCAATTTTAAAGCTCAAAAATCTTAAGAAAAAGCTGTTTTAAGCCCAAAGATGAAAAATAAAAGAATGCCAAAATAACCAAATATGGGTAAAAATGGCAACTAAGAAATCCAAAAAATGTCGTCTCTGGTGATGGCATAAATTATGGACAATTTAAAATTTTTATTTAAAACTTGGGGAAAAAAAAATAAATTGTTCAAATTTGGGGATTCTCGCTGGATACAAACAAGATATGCAAGCAAACCAAATAATTTTTAAAAATATTAACAATTTTTAATAGAAAAAACGAAAATATTTTTTATATTTAAAGTTAATCAAAGTATTTCTGAAATATTTAGAATATAATGCATTTATTTTACCAACACACAGAGAAATAAAGTGCCAACCGAATTGAAAAGTGTATTTTCATGGTAACAACCCATATATTTATATTAGATTTCAGAATATTTTGGTAGTTGCAACTAAAATTCTTTTGAATTAACCGAACGTTATTGTGCAAACTACTGTTAAGATGTGCCAAGCGACCGAAATTGGTAATAACCGAATTTGAGTCGTAGTAACCGAATTTAAGTTTTCATATCTCAAAAGCCATACACTCAAATAAAAAAGTTAGTAAAGTCAGCAAAAAAATTTGCTAAGTCAGCGAAATTTTAGTCAGGAGGGTCGTTGCAAAAAAATTGATAATGTCAGAAAAAAAAGTTAGTAGATTCAGCAAAATTTTTGCTAAATCTAAACAAAATTTTTGCTGAATATTAGTAGACTGAAAAAAAACTCAAAAAATTTGTAGAAAATTTTTACTTTAGTAAATTTATTTTGCTGAAAATCATACAACATTTTTTTTTTCTGATTCTTTTTAAAATAATTTCAAATTAGAAATTAAAAAACCATTGCTAAACATTAATAAAATTTTTGCTGAATATTAGTAGACTGAAAAAAACTCAAAAATTTGTAGAAAATTTTTACTTAAGTAAATTTATTTTGCTAAAAATCATAAAACATTTTTTTGTGATTCTTTTTAAAATAATTTCAAATACGTTACAAAATATAAAAATTTTTATACTCCCACATTGATGACATGAATTAATGTAATATCTGCAAAGATATATATATAAACCTAATTATCTTTCATATATAACATAAACAAAATTATCTTTCAACTACTTACATTAATGGTTGTCACAATGATGCTATCTTTTAAAGGAACGCTAATGCCGCAGAGAATTATAAAAACAAAACGAAAAAATAACAAAATGTAACATATACAACACTTTTTTTGCAATAAGAATTTATCTAAGATGTTTGTCTTTCGCTTTAGTCTGTCTACCTCTTGTATATTTGTTATCAACTTGACCACTCAATTTGACTACAAATACACATTTAATATTTTTTAAATTTAAAGATTTTATTTTGTCTTTTATTTAATTATTAGACAATTACTTTCAGAAGCAGGTAAAAACGCAAAATTTAAGTTGTTTCAATTCACAATTTTGTTTTATGTATGAAAAACAGATACAAAAATCTTCCATGATTGATTTTTTTGCGTCTTACTAGTGTTGTACGTTTCAGCATAATTTTCCTCGTCACTACTACATCTTGCATCTCATTCATTCTGCGTGTCGTTCACACTATTGATGTGCTAATCAGCACAATTTTTTTTAGCAAAATAAATTAGTAAAATATTAGTAAAATAATAGTAAAACATTAGTTCAAAACAGTTAAGTGCTGACTAAGTATAACTAAAATGTTGGTTTAAAACATAATTTTAGCAAAAATTTGCTGAAAAATAGTACATATACGTGATTTACAAAATATTTTACTAACTTATTTTTTTGAGTGTTTAAGAACACAGAAAAAAATATTTCGCTACTTTTTCCAATTAAATCGATTTGTTGAAATTTGTAAAAGCTGTCAATTAAAAATTATTTGAATCTATTAAATATTTGCTCAAATTCGGAACTTGCTTGACATTTTTTATATTATCGCTCAAAATATATTGTTGTTGTTTTTTGTAATATTTATATATGTAGTTGTTTTTTTTTATAAATGTGTATGTATTAGTAATAAATATTATAAATAAATTTAAATTAGATTTTTATTAATCTTTATTCGGTTTATTACTTCATAAAGTTAAATGATTTAATTTCAGTTGCTTAAATATGAATATTAATTTATTCTAAATCATTATCATAAAATTGCAATTTTTGAAGTTAAGTGAGTGGCGGGGTCGTAAGTGAGTGCCGGGTTCGTGCGTATAAAAAAACAAATTATTTAGATTAAATTTTGTTTAATAAAAATGTAAACATTTTTATTAACAACAAAATGCTAAAAATAATTTAAAGATTATGTTAAAAAATTATCCTATGGTTTAAACAAGAATTCTTATATTTGCAAAAAAAAAATCCAAAAAAAAAAAATTGTCATACTACATACGTTTCAATAGAAAGAATGCAACTAATTTCTGTGTGAACTTGTTTACATAAGTATAAATAAATCTGCTAACTAAATGAGAATTTCGTGACGGTTGAAATGCAATGTTATTAAATTCAAGCCATAAAAAATATTTGGTGTTGCCATAACACTTTTATAAAAAGCAGTTGGTATGGCAACAAAACGTTTGGTATGGCAACAACAATTTGTTTTTGTTTTTAGGGGAAGATATACGATATTGATCACTTTTAATCAAATGAGTTGTTATTTAATTGAAAAATAATTCAAATAAAGAGCTATCAAATTTCTAAATTTTTGTTGTTTGCGGAATTTCAGCAATTAAAGTTATTAAAGCGGTGGTTATCGTAATTGAAATGGGTTTTAATTTGCTTGTGAGAGCTCTTGCATTCTTATGATTTTCTTTTACAACCGAAATCTTAAAATTTTAAAATCCTTTATGCATAAAAAATGCTTTAGGTTCTAAATATTTTAATTATACAAAATTATTTTTTTATAATTTTTTTGATTGAAAATTAGATTTAAAGGGCATTTTCTTCCTAAAAAATATCAGTTTTTCATCATTTTATTCCACAGATATTTATATTTATTTATAACGAATTTTTTTCGGAAAAAGAATTGTGTAATTTGTTTCTGTAAATATTCCTTCTCTTTCCTTGGCGGATGAAAACTCTGATTTAGAGTGCTTTCAATAAAGAATAGAATCAGCTGAATATACGTAATGTCTTGTTTTGAAATTCACTTTTTAAATATAAAATAATAATATTATATTTTGTAAAGCTTTACAAATGTACTGGATAACAATTTCATTGCACAGAAAATATTAGTGTCAAAATTTTAGACAAAAAAAAAACGGAAAAATTTTAAAAATCACCAAAGTTAAAAAAAAATATCTATAATTAAAACAATATTTTTTTTATTTTTTATTTTATTAATTAATAATTATATAATTACAAATTATATACTATTACTCTAATCGAGCACTAGCTACTATGGCTTTCGGCGCGTTGTAGCGAAAACAGACCAGTGCCTCTTGTGGGAATCGAACCCACCACCCCCGCACTGATAAGCCAGCACGCTACCAAATAGCCTACCGGGGCGCACTTAAAAAAATATTAAAATTTTAAGTTTCTTCGATCTTCTTTTATTTTATTCTTTTTAGTTTAACGAGCTTAAGATCATTTATTTATTAATTATTTATTTCCAATATTTCGTCTCCACATTGGGTGACTTCTTCAGGGAACAAATATTACAATTTGAAAAACTAGTAAACTCACTTTTACTAAGTAGTGAAGAAGTCACCCAATGTGGAGAAGAAATATTGGAAATAAATAATTAATAAATAAATGACCTTAAGCTCGTTGAAACTAAAAAGATTAAAAAAATATATTTTAAAATTTAAAAAAAAGAAATTTAGTTTTAATGATATTTTTAAATAAATTTTGTGATTTTTTTTTTTTGATTTTGGCTATTTTTTCTAATTTGAATTGTTTTTTAATTTTTGCGATCTATTTTCAATGTTGACGATTTTCTCCCAATTTTTGTAAATTTCTTTTCCTAATACACCCTTCTCACACACCGTTAATTAGTCATTATGATTGAAAAAGAGACTAATAAAGCTAATTTAAAACTTTTAAATTTTCGCGATATATCGGATCATTTAATGCAGTTGTCTTTTAGTTACATTTATTTTGCATTGTGTTTATATAGAATAATTTTATTTCGTTTTCTTTTGATTGAAATTGAATTGAGTGTATTAAAGACAAAATATTAGGTATTGTGTATTGTGTAAAAAATATTACCGGTCGCAATAAAGCAAAACATTTTGCACCCTTTCCGTGTGCAAAATGTTTCTAGAAAATTATGATATGCCAAAGGTTAATTTTCCACACAAACTCTAACAATTATCTAAAATCGGTCGAAAAATTCTGGAGTCTTGTTTGTAGTTAAACTTGACTTAAGTTGTTATTTTTTTAAATTTGCCATATAATTTTTGACTACTCCATCAAAGCCAAATTTAGTTAAAAATGTTGCGGTGTATACAATTACAGAAAAAAAAGATCAGCACCACCACCCACCAAAATAAATTCGTGCCTACGGCCCTGCAACCCGCCTTTTAGTCGGTGTGTCTGTGTAGGTTGCCTTTAACGTGAGATGATGTCGGTGATGATAGCAAAAGTATGAGTGTTTTATTTAACTCGCTTGTTTTTCCATTTTATCTAGTGGTGTTCTGCTTTTTTATGTTGCTTGTTATATTTATGTGTGTTTTGGTGAAAATAATAGTTGTTGGTTTTTTTTAGTTGTGTCGGGGGATGATAAGGAACATTTGCGATTTGGTACTAACAAAATACTGAGTTTTGTGTGAGAGAATCTATGAAAATTTCTTGAGATCAAAATGCTTACAAAAATACTGAATATTGTAAAAAGTCGACTCTCAAAAAATTTCATAAAATTTTGTTGGAAAAAGTCCATGTGCAGATATTCTTGGTCCTTATATCTTAATATCATGAAGATAAAAACAATACCAAGCGTGGAAACTTATTTTAAGGGAAATATTTCGTAGTATCCTAAGCACATTGAGATTTAAATTGAGCAAAATCCGAGAAGTGTTTTTTTTTTTTAAGAGAAGCAACACGCAGGAAATTTTTCCTATTAATTGATGTGTTGCTTTCTTCGGAAAGGGGATAGTGGAGAGATGAAAGGTGGGGAAAGATGAAGGGCTTCAATCATGACAACACTGTAATTAAGCGAGATGATAAGTCTTAGAACAGTTGTTGGTCGACACCTGATGGAGAGTTGGTGAACTTATTGAAGATTTTTGGTTCTATGAACCATTATTGATTCATTATTTTACTTCGGTGGGGTTAAGTGCTATGGAAACACAGAAGGCGGGCGCTGTGATACATATGAGGGATAGAAAATGTATATATATTATTATTCTAAATAGTTGTTGTCGTCACCGGGAATCGAACCCGGGACCATCTGTGTAACAGTCCTACGCGCTAACCATTACACCACAACGTCCACATGGTAAATTTTAGTAAAAGAATATTCGGTAATATGTCAAAAATTTCTAAAAAAAAAAACTAAGTGGAATATTCTAAATCTAAATACAGCAGCTTATAGTAAAACTCTTTGGGCATTCTAGGCCAAAATTAATTTTCTTGTGGCAACTTATATAAAACAATATATAACAATTATATAACAATTTTCAAAACAACTCAAAAAGTCCACATTAGCGAACGTGTTCGCTAAAATGACCCTAATTTAAAAAACTCTCTTAAAGTGTATACAATTGATAGAAAATTATGTAAAATCGGCAAAAATTTGTATCTAAATTAAAATGTATTTAAATTTTGTTCATTAAAACGTTTTATATTATATATTATTTATTTTATAATGCTAACTGTTTTAATTGCGGTAAACAAACGATATTTTTTTTATATAAATAGAACATTTTTGATCTTCAAAGTTTAGTAACGTCATGATCCTTGTTAGGAAAAGACCCTAACCACGTGATTGATTACTAAGAAGTCAAGAATGGAGCAAAATTTATGATTAATAGATTTATTTGCTAAAGTTCTGCCTATTATGGAGGCTCTAGCTTTTCTAAAACTTCGGGTTCTGATGAGATCTTTATTTGATATAGATCGATGTTTAGTCTTATCCAAGTTTTGTGGCATCTCAAAATTGGGGTATCGAGGAATACGAGTATTCAACTAGATCCCTCAAATATATTATTGGATTAAATAAAATAAAAATAGATTTCAAAATTGGGGGATCCAATTTGATAGTAATTAAGATCCTGATGGATACCAAAATATTCCACAGTACTAGCTTAGATCTAATTGGATCTAATTTTATCCAAGAAGATAAGTCATTTTGCTGGATCAAATAATATATTTTCAGATTAAATTGGATTTACTTCAGTCCCATGACATATATAATTTTAAATTAAGTTAATTTAGACATCAGGTACATATATAATTATGTATGGGGAAATATGTAACAATATATAATTACATCTTATACACATAGAAAATATTAAGGATGTTTTACCATGTATAATATAGTATGGCATATGGCTCCATATATAAGCATTTCTAATATCACACACAAAAATATTTTTTATAAGACATTAATCCTTACTGTGAGCAATCGTGAGTACATGTAAGTACTTTTTATACCTAAAGATTCAGACCGAAAAATATTTGACACTAGAACTAAGGTATACTTTTCTGAAGGTATAATGTATTTTGAATTCAAATCTGGTTTCAGAATGACCTTCCGACATTAGGCGTTTCATTTCATTTCATTTCATTTCATTTATTAATTCAAAAACCAAGCCCATAGGGCCAAATATGGTTCGTATTCTACAATAAATTTTTACAAAAAATAAAAAAATAAATTTATAAATTAAAGAAATGCCTAAAAAATGCCTAATTTAAAGAAATGCCTAAAATAAATAAAATTATAACTAAAGTTTAACGGTCCAAAATGTAGCAATAAGATTATCAAGATAAGTAGACGATTAAAAAAATAAATATGAAAAATGATCGTAAATTATCAGAATTATAGTGATTGATTAAAAAACTGCCTTAGTTTGCGTTTAAACGTAGCACTTGCAACAACAAAGCTTTTAAGAAATCTAGGTAATGAATTCCAGACTCTAGTTATCCTCACATTAAAGGATCTCTCGAAAATAGAAGAGTTTATACGTTGAAAAACTATCTGAGGGTTTCTACTCGATCTTGTAAATCTAAAGTTGTCAACAATGTAACCAGGACAGTTCGCTCTAATTAGCTTGTAAAACAATAACAAGATTCTCAGTTTTATAAAATTCTCAAAAGAAAAACCAAGAAAATCCAACACAAACGGAGAGACATGTTCTCTTATCCTCAATCTGTAAACATATCTCACTATACGGTTAACTGTAAGATGAAGACGTCTAAGAATATTACTGCTAGTACCCGTAAATACCTCCAAAGCATAAATTAACTGGGGCATAAGAAGAGAACTAGCTACACGTTTCCTTACATGTAGAGGCAAACAAAGATCAAGAGACCATAATCGTCTCAACGTAGCATTCACTCGAGCACACACGTAATCAACGTGTTTCGAAAAACGTAACTTATCGTCTACTAGAACACCCAAACACTTCATTTCCGAAACAAAGTTGATACTAACACCTCTCAATGATACACTTAAATCACGGGAATCAAAACCGAAGCACATAGCCTTCGTTTTGCTAGGATTTATGTCTAACCCATTTGTGTCCATCCACCGTGCAATCTGAACAAGGTAAAATTCTATGTTTGCCTCCAAAACATCAAAGAATTGTTTTTCTCCAGAAAATAAAATCTGTACATCATCTGCATATACAAAAGTTTCAAAACAGTTATTATCTATTACATCAATAAAATCATTCAAATAAATCATAAATAAAATAGGACCAATTACCGATCCCTGCGGAACACCACTGTTAACCTCCAAAGTACAAGAGTTCCTATCTCCAATCGAGACGAACTGCGACCTATTTTCAAGATATGAGCTTAGAAGTTTGCAAGCGGACTTAGAAAAATTAAAATAACTACATAATTTAGTTATCAATCTAGAATGCACAACACTATCAAAAGCCTTAGATAAATCCAAGGACAACAACACACCACACTTTTTCTCATTGAGCTTACGCCTTATGGAATCAGTCAGCCCAACAAGAAGAGTTGTAGTACTATAATTCCGCCTAAAACCAGATTGGCTTGGATGAAGCAGTTTATTGGCATCAATATATTACATCATTTGATCCTTAATAATGTGTTCAACAATCTTTGAAAGGATGGGAATAACAGAGATAGGACGTAAATTTTCTAACAAATTAGAATTGCCATCCTTCTTAATCGGCACAACACGTGATATCTTCCAATCATTAGGAAACTTGGAAGTCATAAAGATTGTGTTCACAATATGAGTGAAAGGACCACATATATAAGGATATATAGTCTTAATAAATTTTGGGGGTATACAATCATAACCCGCTGCATTTGAACGTATTCTACAAAGAGATATATTCACGTTTTTGATCAAAATGATCAGATTTTTCAACTTCCTGGATACATATTCAGCTCCCAATACAATACAAAATTAAAAGCACTGAATTTTTGATTTCAAGGTTTATATGGACAGATGGAAGGTCATCGCATAAATCGATTTAGAAAGTGATTCTGAGTCAATTGTAGCAGGGTCTGAATAAGTCCAGTGTTTTGGTAGTTACAAACATCAGTACAAAACAACGAAAACTTTTGTAAAATAAACGAAATTTTGTTTATTTTACGAAAGTTTTTGTTTACTCCCAAAAGGATACTTTTATCACCTCAATTTCATCTCTTAGTAGTAGTTGTCTTTGGTTTATTTTAACGTGTTTTTGGCGGTGTTGTTTCTTCCGTAGATGATGATCATGATAATAATGTTGTTGTAGTTTTTGCCAGTGGCGTACTAAGGTTTTTGTCGACTTTTTTGTTTTATGAATTTATTACTTTTTGTAGGCTAAACAGTTTATTTAGCATTAAAAAAATGTACATGGTGTTACAGTCGTAGAAATAAACTGTTAAAAACAGCAGAAAAAGCTACTAAAAATAAGTTAAAAATTACGTTGCAGAAAAAACTTACAAAATTATTAGATTTTTTTTTTGCCAATTACTTTTGAAATTACTTTTGAAATTACACACTAAAACCCTGGGACACGTAAACTTAATTTTAGGTCGTAGAATCTAGTGGTGTACTCCGTTGTAATAGGTTACGTCTAAATAAGAAGATATTTAAATTTAAAGTTTGAAATGATTCAAGTGATTTTTTGAGTGTATTTTAAGTAAAAGACATCAATATCTTTACTTTCTTTATTTTTTTTATTTTTTTTTGTATGTATAAACTAAAGTCTAACAAAGATAGCCGTCCATTTTGGGACGATTTTTTTAATGAAATTTTAATATTTAAAAAATACAACACTCAACAAACAGATGTCAGTATATGTCAAAGGTTACTAAGTTACAGCACATCTGGTTTTTCTGTGTAGATTTAGCAAAAAATTTTACTGGCTTTTCACTTTTAATGCATGTACTAAAAAAGTACTAAAAATCTTGTAAAATTCAATGATTTTGCATTATAAATATATAGCTTATTTTCAAGTTGCAGCATAAAAAAATTAGAAATTCAAACTGTCTTTTTTCGAAATACAAAATCAAATTATTTGCCAAATGGTTTCTCGAATATAGGAAAATGCAAAATATTCGAAACCGGTTCGGATTTAAAAATACAAAAATAAAAAAAAAACGGTTAACCTTATTTCGGTTACGGTTTCGGGCAGTCTTAATACAGTTTTTAACAAAATCAAATATAACGCACACCTAGTTCAAAAGTGACTCAACTCAAATTTTTAATTTTTCGGGTTTATATGCTTATACTATGCACAATACACTTATTTATCTATAAAAGAAATATATATAAATAAAAACAGTTATGTCTTTCTTTATGTTTCAATTGGTATAAAGTTGCAAATAAATTTTTTCGATTTCTGAAAAATTAAAAATTTTGAGTTGAGTCACTTTTGAACTAGGTGGGCGATAAGAACTCTTATTTACTCGGATTTAAAACTAACAAAGAAGCACTGCTGATTAATGTGCTCCGATTGAGATAAAATCTCATCTTATAATTTTTCATATCCTCAGTTCCATACTGCAAAATAAGACTTTTAGTCTTGTGCAGGGAGTAATTCAAATAAATAAATATAATTTAAAAAAAAAAGTGATAGAGCTGACAACAATAATAAGAATGGCTACCTTTTTAACCCTTAAACATGAAATGGCCCGTTAATAATTTCACGTCTAAGTTTTTAAATTTGGGATCAAAAATAACCCTATTATCACGCTTTCTTTAAAGAAACAATGCACAAATTTGCTATCAAGTGATATACAAATTGGTATTAACACTTCCATTGGAGTACTAAAAATATTAAAAACTTTCAATACAAAAAAGTTTCGAGCAACTTTTAAATTCAGTTTTAGCAATTATTTAGTACTTTTGTCTCCTTGATATTATATCTTGCAACGAAATTTTTAGGAATCGCTTAGTAACAATTTTCAAATATGTAGAAAATTTTACGTTTCAACTATCTGAATTTGTCATACAAAATATATCTTGGGCATCCACCCCCTCGCCATCTAAAGATAAAATCCTGGGTACGCCACTGGTTGTTGCTTTTGTTTTTATTTATACGTTTATCAATTCTAACAGGAAAGATGATTTTGTTGCTACAACTGTTATGGTTGTTGTAGTTGATAAAGTTTTATTTTTTTGTAGTTTTTAGCTTATTGTTTTTTACCGCTATAGGGATATTCTTCAACTACTGCTTTTTGGTTAGAAAAAAACTCCGCTCTTTTTTGTTTTAATCCCAGCAAAAAATAACCCCGATTTGGTAAACAGCAACTACATTTGAACACTCAGGGAACTTTAAAAAATGTAAATGTACACTCAGGGAGCTTTAAAAATATGTAGTTGTTTGCGTTGCAATGCAGTTTCTTTATAATGTTAATGTCAGTTATTTGTAGAACAAATTACATTTTTTACTAACTTTAATGTTCAAAAAAACAAACCACATCAAATGACTGTTTTATGATTTTACATTCATTTTTTACAGTCGTTTTTTTGTTATTTAAAAAAATAAAAAAAATAAATGTTTGTTTATTTTTTACTAACATGCGGTTAATTTTTATTGCAATTGTTAGTAATTTTTTGAACATTAAAAAACCAGTGACAATGTTAGTTAAATTTACTGACATTCATTTGCTTTTAACTACATTTGCAGTGGTCTTTACTTACACTCAAATAAAAAAGTTAGTAGTCAGCAAAAAATTTTGCTGAGTCAGCTTGCAAAAAAATTGCTAATGTCAGCAAAATCTTTAGCTACAAATTAGCGAGCTGATTTTTAGCAACAAATTTAGTAGATTCAGCTAAAGTTTTGCTAACACTTAGTAGATTAGAAATTAAAAAACCCTTGCTAAAAATTAATAAAATTTTTGCTGAATACTAGTAGACTGAAAAAAACTTAAAAAATTTGTAGAAAAATTATACTTTAGTTAATTTATTTGCTGAAAATCATAGAACATATTTTTGTGATTCTTTTTAAAATAATTTACAATACGTGACAAAATATAAAAATGTTCATACTCCCAAATTGACGATATGAATTAATGTAATATCTAAAAACAATAGAAATAATTATATATAACATAAAAGAATTTATCTTTGAACTACTTACATCAATTATAGTCTAAATGATGCTATATTTTAAAGGAACGCAAATACAGCAGAGAATTATAGAAACTAAACGAAAAAATAACAAAATATAACATATACAACCCTTTTTTGAAATAAGAACAAGGAAACAGAAAAATCTACCTAAGATGTATGTCTTTGTCTTTCGCTTTAGTCTGTCTACCTATTGCGTATTTGTTTGACCACACAAGATTATTACTATATATAAACATTTAGTTTACAAATACACATTTAATCTTTATTATATTTAAATATTTTATTTTGTCTTTTATTTAATTAATAGACAATTACTTTCACAAGCCGGCGGCGTTTTTGTTTTAATCCACTATTTTGTTTTAAGTGTGAAAAACAGATACAAAAATCTTCAATGGTTGATTTTTTTATATTATGTCTTCTTAGAGTTGTACTTTTTAGTATAATTTCCCTGATCACTACTACATTGTGATATGCCGCGACATCTAATTCTTTCTGAGTATATCTTTCAGTCTGGTTGTCGTTCACACTATTGATGTGCTAACCAACACAATTTTTTAGGAAAATAAATTAGTAAAACATCAGTAAAATATAAGTAAATCATTAGTTCAAAATAGTTAAGTGCTGAATAAGTATAACTAAAGTTTTAGTTAAAAACATAATTTTAGCAAAAAATTTGCTGAAAAATAGTATACCTGATTTATAAAATGTTTTACTAACTTTTCTACTAACTTATTTTTTTGGGTGTACTTGGTATTCTAAGTGTATGCGTCTAAAATAGCACCTAACCGCCTTGCATACAATAAAGCAATTAGGGAAGGCATTCTGTAGTGCTTCCCAAAATGCCTTCTTTGAAGCAGTGCATAATGCTTACAATGAAGTAAAAAAGAATGCATGCAATGATTAATGTTGTCAACACACGAGTTTTATCGCCCACAAAGGCATGAATTCATTGCTTCTTAGAGCACATGAAACAAGCGCTTTTCACCTGCTTAAAAGAGACATACCAAAATGGACATAGCGAATCATGCCTTCTGGATTTTATTTGGAAGCGCTCCGTAATTAAATACTGCCTTCCGGAACTGCTTCTGCGTAAGCACTATTTTTGCTGGGATCTGTGGCTGTGTTAGTATTTAAAATTCTCTTCAACATCAGTTTTTGGTGTGTACGTAATTTCTTGTTTGCTTGATTTCAGTTATGGCGGGTTTCCGTGGTTTAGCTGGGATTTCTTGTGCATTTCCTTTGAATTGTTTTTAGTTTGGTTTTTCTTCCTGTTGTTGTGCTCAACCAGTTAATAGTTTGGTTGTTTAGTTTGTAGAATTTTTTTCAGTATAATTATTAAATAAAAAATGTTTTAAAAACATACAATTTTTTTGTTGAGAAATATTAAGAAAAACCTCAAACATTTTAAAAAATTCTACACAAATTGAGGCTCAAAATTCCAAATATTTTTTTTGTATTTTTTTTTTTTTTTTGTGGAAAGCTAATTATAATGTTAGAACATAAGAAGCACCGTTAATTAAGTGCAATTTAATTAAAGAAAATAAAATATAACTAATCTTAGTAACTTATGAAAATCTTTTATATCCTTAGTTTTCTTAAACTTCTCTTCCTTCTCTATTAAAAGAATATCGTAAAATTATCAAAGTGCCTTAAATTTTTAGTTCCTTTTCGTTTCATCAAAAACCTATTAGACTTTCAACAGAACTCAAATAGTAATTGATTGCCTAAAGTTTTTGACCACAAATGTGAAATTTTCTCCAACACAAAACAGCCTGTAAATCATATTACTCTTATACCATACACCTTAACAATAACGATTGAAAAGTTAAAAATGTTTTTTTTTTTTGCAAAAACTAAATTAAAAGAAAATCTTTAAATAGCAAAACTTTTTACATTCTTAAACTTAAATCAAGTGTGAAATTAGAAGCATTAAAAAACAAAAATTACTTTAAACTTTTACATTATCTCTAACAGAAGACGAATATAATAACCTATTCCATGCTGGAAAAAAAAACAAAAACTCAAATGAATAGAACAAAAATTGAATAGAAGAGTAAATAATGTCATAAAACTCAAGTCATATATCTATCTATCAAAAAACAACTTTTGCAACCAACACGCATATATCAAACATTACTACTTAAACACACATACAATAGCACACACACAGACTTGATAAAAGTTTCACACATACAATACATACGCAAAAAAATAAAAAAAAAATAAAATTTTTCTACACACAGACAAAAATTTAGCCGTTTGCCAACTGAATTCGATTGGTATACCAGCAAATTGGTTTTCAGAACTAAATTCAGTTAATACAGCTGAATTTTAGTTGCAATTCCTAAAATATTCAGAAATCACATTTGAGTATGATTGTACTAAACGAACTTATTGGTGGTAGTAACCTAAATACACAACTTAGTTCGGTTGTCACTTTATTTTTCTTTGTGTATGATGAATTGGAGTATGTATTTGTCAGATGGATGCTGTAACTAACTCACAGGGAATGATACTTACCCCGTGACTGGTTTAAGCAGTACTTATCACTGAACTAGTACAATTCGCCATTGCTGTTAGTACAGCGGTGTCAATTATCTTAAACGAATTAGTTTCACGGTGAGAATATGACACACGACTTAAAGAGTTCATTATATTCGTAATGTTGATCTTTCATCATAAATTAAGATATGACCAAGATTTTTTTAACTTGAAGATCAAAACTTCCAAATAAAAAAGTTTTGATATAGTTATATATTACTTTATAAAGGTATTTATAATGATATATTGCTAAATATATGTTCATATAAAATCATATAAAATTATATCTCAAACATATGTTTAAATCTTTCTTTATATTACACTTCATATAGTGTAATATGTAAAAACATATAATTATATATCGTTCTAATTATGATTACATATGTCACATGTAACGGCATATATTTGTATACAATTGTATCCAATTGGATGTTAATGTATTACATTATATATAATTTGATACACTTGGATGAGGAAAAATTTATCTAATTAAAAATTATACCTAATTTCATCAACTTAAATCTAATCGTATTACAAAATGTCTACTTGTATCAGATTAGATCGAATATGATAGAATTAGATGTTCTTATTTTATGAATATAATATTATTAATACTAAAATTAATTTATTTATATTTCTTTTTACTTGGGTTATAGTAGGTTTTAAATTTCGATTTAAGCGATTTAAAATTTTTTCATATTTTGTCATTTAAATTTTTCTTTTTAACATTTTTGAACAATAATTTTTGTTATTTTAGCAATGGAATTTTAATTTTTGTTTAAACTAGTTAACTGGTTTTGGCGCATATGCCGCGGCCGTCAAAAACACTTTAGAGGTAACTTTACAAAAGATTTACATTTAAGTAAAAAATAATGATGTGTGTTGAATAATAATAGTATCCCGACGAACAAAAGTTCATATATAGTCATATATAGCTTGATATAAATATATATAATTACATATGTGGTCATATGTAACGATATATATATATATATATATACATCTCATATTTATTTCAACGAACATTTGCAATGCAGTGATATATATCATCATATATCTTTATACGTCATGTTATAAATAAGTTTATCTTATGTATCTCATATACTTGATATAGCTAACATGAGATCATATATATTTCCATGTATAAAAATATATAAGTATATATGATGCGATAAAACCGAACAAATTATCTCACTTGTATATATAATAATATATGGCATCACATATAATTCTGTATAAAGATATGTATTAAAAGGAAGAGCTACACTTAAAATCAAAAGTTCAAAGTTAATAGAATAAATATTATTTCATGGGTATAAAAAGAACTGTAAGACAGAAATCTTAAAATGTCAAAATCTTAAGAAAATTAAAAGTTTCAAAATCTTAATAAAATTATATATTTTTGTAACAACTGAAATTTTTTTTACATGGATTTTAATCTGTGTAATTAATTTAAAATGCAATTTGGGTTTTTCGTTTGTTAAATTTTTTTAATTTAAGTAAAACAGCAACCGAATTAGTCAATTGACCTCAAAGCGGTCGGTAAAATTTTCAAAGTCTGGAAAATTTTGAAAATATTAGAGAATTTGTGTTTTATGAATTTTAATTTAATCCCGGGTTATTACACCGAAAATTCGACGTTTTTAAAAATAAGAAGCTGCCTAATGCACGTATTAAGTACGAAAGAAATGCTTAGGACCATGCTTTTGGCTATAACTTAGAGGCTAACCGAAATAACACCCTGAGTGTTTCCACAAATGTAGAGGAAGGTTCAATAATAAACATATATTTTTTTTTTAAGAATTTAGAAAAATGCGCATTCTGAGATATGGGAATTTGAACCTAAGACCCCAAAAGTTATCTTTGACCTTTGCAGAAAAATATTAATATATTTACATAACATTTTTAGTCTAAAAAATATTGGCACCACGATTTTTCTTATTTTTTTTTAGTTTGAAAGCTTAGTCCATTTTGTAACCATACTTTAGTCAAATTTAAAGTAGAGTCACAAAAATTGCTAAAATCAGCAAAAAAAAAAGTTGAGAACAATTGTAACCAAATTTATGTTGAAGACTACATATTAGGGCGGGTCGATTTAAAAATCGCTCAACGTTCAAGGAAAATCGTATTCTAGGGTTCAAAATAAGAAACTTTGCCGAAGGAACCATATCTCTAAAACGAATTCTGATGTCCCGACTTTTGACCCGTAGGGTCAAATTTTGAAAAAGCCCACTTTGATATTTCAGAAAGTAGGAGGAATCTCTCCAATATTATGGGAGCTACTTCTTCTCCGGGAGACGCGCTAGCAGATTAATGCATAAATCATCATTCTAGGTGACCGTTAAGTTGTTAAAATTTAAGTTGATAGAGGGCCGTTTTAGCCATGTTTTTATAGCAAAATGTACAAATCTCGGGATTGAGATATTTCAGAAAGTAGGAGGAGTCTTTCTAAAATTAGGGTCTCTATTTCTTCTCCGGAAGACGCTCTAGCAGATGAATGTATAAATTATATTATATTTTGTTAGATTCGATTGTGGTACTCTAGAATACGATTTTCCTTGAACGTTGAACTATTTTTTTGACTCCATACAAATCGACCCGGCCTACTACATATATAAAAAAAATTATGTTAACATATCGACTCAGAACTGGGAGGCATTTGAGGTTTTAAAGAATAATTGATAATAACTAAGCTGCCATATTTAATTTTTCTCAAATTCCTTTCCCCTGACACCTAATTTCCGTATATAGATGAAATTAAAATTGATTTTTACAAACTATCACTAACTTTTTCGAAATCAAAGGAAGTCGACATAAACGACTTAAATTCCCTGTTCAATTATTAAATCATTCCAATCTTTATAAATGAACATATTTTACTCTTAAATTAAAATATCGTTAAAGTTTTTCTAATTTTAAACTGTCCTTGCTTTGGAATCAGTTTATACCGAAAGACATTAAAGGCTTCTACTGCAGAAGTAACGACCATTCCAAAGACTGAAATAGCCTGAGGACCAATCTGAAAGAAAAAGTATTGTTTACGGAGGATAATAATATATTTGAACATACATTTTGCAACCACTCGCTTACAAAATATTCCAGAAACGATGAGAATTTAAAATGATGATCGAAATGTTTGATTGTTTCCTTTATGGTATAACAATATGGAGAAATAAATGGATAAATAAGTGCTCCTACAATGTGAAACGTCGGTAATAGTGGGAGTTAGATGATTTTGTGGTATTTTAAAGAAGCGAAAAATGAAACCGGCAGTCATGACATTTTTATGATTTGAATAGCATCTTTGTAGCTTTACGAAGGGCAGCTTCGTAATCGGTCATAAAAACAGTCCCGTCCAAATTTAAATATTCCTCTTTCATCTATTGAAAAAATTGGGCGTAGTAATTTTATATTTTTTGTTCATAAGAACAAAGAAAATTGGAAAAATCTATTAAAATATGTGTATCCAAATTTAATAGTAGGAGAAAGTTTCCCACCTTAGTCTGAATTATTTGATCATTGTTTTAGTGAAATATTTTCACATGAAATAACTCCCACCTGAAGTAATGAAATAACTCCCAACAAAAACGAAAAAGTCCCCCAACTCCCAACTTTGTATGGACTTTTTTTTTAGACTTATTTAATTTTTATGTGGGCGTTATTTCACGTCTCCACAAAACACTTTATATTTATTCGGGAAAACAAAAACCATACGTCAATCTGGTAACATTGTGAAATAGAGACGGAGGAGATTAGAAAAATAAGCAAAAAATCTAAAAATAGAATATTTGTGTTGTCACTTCTGAGTATAATATACAATAACAGAAAAAGCTAATAGGAAAGTAAACTGCAATTTAGCTGCATTAGATTCGAGGCCATACTTGGGTGTGATCGCTAAACGGTCATGACTTGGTATTGTCACGTTTGTAATGCAAGATGAGCGCAGGTTTCATTCTTACAGCCGCAGGTTGTTGAAAAATGTATCATATATTTTTTTTTTTTTTTTTAAAAGAGAGGCAACACTCAGGAAATACTTCCTATATTTAGTGTGTTGCTTTCTTTGGAAAGGGATAGTATAGAGATGAAAGGTGGGGAAAGATGAAGGGCTTCAGACATGGCAACACTGTAATTGCGCGAGATGAAAAGTCTTAGAGCAGTTGTTGCTCGCCACCTAATGGAGAGTTGGCGAACTTATTGAAGCTTTTTGGTTCATAGCCCTGATTCATTATTTTACTTCGGTGGAGTTAATTGCTATGGGAACACCGAAGGTGGACATTGCGATACGTATGAGGGATAGAAAAAACTCATACATATTATTTTGATGTTGCCGGCACCGGGGATCGAACCCGGGACCTTCTGTGTAAAAGTCCAACGCGCTTACCATTACACCACAACGCCCACCATATAGACAATCTGACTACTATAAGACACAAATAATAATACAATCTAAATAGAAAATCAATGATGACGCCCCGTCCATAAAAAGGCAGAAACTAGTCTAGTCTGATTTAAAAATTAATAGTGTTTATAATTTTTAGAGGAAAACGTTTATTCTTCTTTTTAACCTCATCATTTCTAAAAACATTTTTCTTCGGGTTTCGGAGCATTTACCCGTATTCAATGTGTATACATTTTGCGGCAGAGTTTTCGTTATCGAAGCCTTTTAAAACCCGTTCTTCACGCCGAAGCCCACTTTTAAACTATCTGGTTTCTATGTTTTTAAAATTCTCTCAACGATCACAAACAAACTAAGGGCTGATAAATTATCTAAAATTAACTTAAGTTAAGGGATTAACCGTACTTATGAATTTCTCATGGCTATGGAAAATATCTGTGGTTAAAATTAAACTCTGCTTATTTTTTGAAAAGTACCTCACCTTAAATGAAATTTTAGGCACGACAACGTCTGCTGGGTCGGCTAACTTGTAATATTTTGCGTGTCTAAAGCAATATTCAAATATAAATTCAAAATTTGCAGATCTGTAGTTTATACTGATAATAAAGGTTTACTAAACTAACATCATATCGTGAGCTAAAGTGTAAAAATGTATGTACCATATATTATTGTACGCGACATTGTATTAAGCCATATATGAAATCATGCTAATTAATATACACCATATGTAGTTTTATATGCAATATCATTTCAATATATATTTAAATATCAATCGATATATATTTAGATATTAACATGTACGGGACCATATCAAGAAAGTTTGAAAAACAAAATCCAAGATAAAATTATACAATTACATATTAAGCTATATAAAGATATATATTTTTATATAACATAATTGCATATGAACTTTTTACTCGGGTATAGCGAAATATTATTTTAGTTTTTACAGATTTTTATAATTAAAATTTATATAATAAAATATATATAATATAATAATATATTAACATAATAGATGCAAAATTTAGTTTGGGATTTGCTTATCTTCAGACTCTAGCTTTTCGAAAGTTTAAAGTTCTGACAAGGTTTTTTGCAAATCGAAACACAAAAAAAATACTAGCAAGAAAAAAAATAAAGTAACAGTTTTCATTAATTTTTGTAAATATACAGGGGCTGAATAAAAGCTACTTATAAATAAACAAAAATTTGTTTCTGATTTTAGCCCACAGTACATGCTATTAAAAGTAAAGACAACTTAAAATACGTACATACTCACAAATACATTCACATACTCACAAATACATTCACATATGAACTTACACATAGAGCAATTCCATATGAAAACGATCAAAATTGGCAAATTTTTGGACGACCCCTCTCCGATTTTAAAATAAATAGTCTCAATCGATTGCCCAGCAAAAAATAATGTACCTACATATTTTTTTTTTTTATAGTGACTGGTTTAGTGGTGGTGTACACCACTGTCATGTGACAAAATTGAAGAATTCTTCATAAGGGACCTCATTGAAAGTTGTTTTAAAAAAAAACTACTAAAGCGATCGCAACGAGTGATGGCTCGTTGGAAAGGTATTGAATCAGGCTTTAATTCATAAAATTTTCCTAATTTTTCTCAGAAATTTACCTTTTTTCCCATGAAAATTAAATTTTCCCATGAAAATTAAATTTTCCGATTTTCCACAGAAGCTCCTAAATTTTCCGGCTAATTTAATTTTTTTTGGATTCCTCATAATTTTTGCTTTAAGAATCAGCAATAAAAAAATGGGCCCCGACTCCTTGTTTGGACAGGAGAAGAGCATTTAAGAGACCACCTTGTTCTCATTGTTTTTATATTTTTTATAATTGAATTATTTTTAATTATTTAACAAGAAAAATTAGGAAAATTTTATTTTTCAATTAAAGCCTGATTCAATACCTTTCCAACGAGCTATCACTCGTTGCGATCGCTTTAGTAAAACAACTTTCAATGAGGTCCCTTATGAAGAATTATTTAATTTTGTCACATGACAGTGGTGCACACCACCACTAAACCAGTCACTATAAAAAAAAAAAAAAAATATGTAGGTACATTATTTTTTGCTGGGCAATCGATTGAGACTATTTATTTTAAAATCGGAGAGGGGTCGTCCAAAAGGTGATCGCTTTCATATGGAATTGCTCCATACAAAAAATCATACATTTATACCAGTCGTAAATGTCAATTTAAGGATCATCGAGACCATGAAAAATTAAACAGAAAGTATTTGAAATATAATCAAGCTGAGTAGTGTATGCAACCAGTGGCGTACCCAGGATTTTGTTTAGAATAGGAAAGGGGGGTAACATATATTTTGTATGAAAAATTTCAGATACTTTTTTTTTTGGGCGATTCCTCCAGATTTCGTTGAAATTCGGAGGAATCGCACAAAAATATATAATCGCCGTTATTATGGTTGTCGCTGCCAAATCATGAGTTAGTCGAATGTGTTAAAAATTCGTTAATGGCACAACTTTTTAAAAATTTCATGGAATTTATCATAAATACCAATAAAAATTAATTATTTTCATCCATTAATGAACATGTATGAACTCATTCATGCTTATATATTAAGTGATTCGAGGTCATATATGTCCATATACCACCATATAGGATTCATATAAAGGGTGGTTAAATTGTAAGGGCCGATGTTGAATGTGAACCACACCTAAACGTCAAGTTTTTTCTGTATTTAATTTGACATTTCTTAATTTCAGACTTACTCAATTTGAACCATGGAAAGATACACAATCGAACAACGCGTTAAAGTTATTCAGGCTTATTATGAAAATGGGCGTTCAAATCAAAATGCATATCGTGCACTTCGTGATTTTGATGAGGCACATTTTCACCTCAGTGGATTCGTCAATAAGCAGAATTGCCGCATTTGGGCGAAGTGACTGTTTGGCGCGGTTTATGGGCTGGCGGCATCATCGGGCCGTATTTTTTCCAAAATGAGGCCGATCAGGCAGTTACTGTGAATGGTGGTCGCTATCGTGAGATGATAACGAGCTTTTAATGGCCCGAATTGGAAGATATTGATGTGGACGATATGTGTGTTCAATAGGACGGTGCCACTTGCCACACAGCTAACGAAGTAATACGGCACATTAACGGCATATAAACCTCATCGAAAATTTGAACCATCGGATGGAGGTATGCCGCCGAGGTCGCCGCGGCAATTTGGTCGATATTTTGTTCTATACATAATTGAACCATACCAATATTATCATAATAAAAAGAAATTACAATAATTTCCTTAATAATTTGTGTTTTATTCAAAATCAACATCGGCCCTTAAAATTTAACCACCCTTTACGTTCATAAGAGTTAATATGCGATCACATATATAAACATTACGTCAATTTTCGGTAATGTACACATATCACCAGGCATGGAAATGTATAGACATGTATGATTATATATGCAAATATTACCTCAATTTTATGTAATGCACACACATGAACAATTATGATTCCTTATATGAACATATAAGAACATGTTTCATATGTGTTCATAAACCAACACATATGAAACATGTTTGAATGCATTTGGACATGCATGTGGATATGCATGTGGACATGCACGAAGCATGTGTGTTCATGTATGTTTCCATATATGTCGATTTTTAACAGGGACTTTGATTTCACGATGTTATCTCATGTACACAAATCAATTTTGAAAATTGTATTTGGTAAAAACTTTTTTTTTTTAACCCTGTTAAAAATCGATATTTATGGATCCATACCTAATAAAATGTTTAACTCACAAAAAGCTATAAATTCTTAGAGCATAAAAAAATCGAAATCATTGCGTAGGTACGCCACTGTATACAACAATAATACAAGTTTATTTCATATCATATCATTTCATTTTCAATTTAGTTTTTTTTTCTGAATTTTCTAGGACTTCTTTCAAATATAAATACAAGCATACACATGTTTTACTTGAATGTATGTGTATATATGTATTTTACAATTGTTACATTATTTTTCTACTCCTGACTTTATTTCATATTGTTACTAACACTTGTCGCATGTATGCAACAACAATAATTACAACAATAGTTTGAATAAAAAAGAAAAAATTCTTAAGATGAAAAATAACTAAAGGACATTTGTATTAAACCTTTGACGACCGAATTTAAACCGCTGAAGATTTTTTGGAGATTTGGGCCTAGGACTAAAAATACATTTTGCGCTGCTCTTGGCGTTTTACTGCACCCCTTAGCGGAGAAATATAGTACTATAGCTAAATCATTAATGGGATGTCGTTCTTTAATGAGTTAGGAATTTGTCTCAGTTTTAATTCTGTATTTAGCTTTAAATTATGCCTAATCCAAAAGTAACAACCATTGTTTGTATAAACTTAAAACGTAATTTATAAAAACTAAAAACAAAAACGTAAAAATAAAATCATTAAAAATCAATTTGCGATTATTAAACTACAATATATACACTTAAAAAAATAAATTAGCAAAAAAGTTAGTAAAACGTCTTGTAAGTAAAGTTTAATATTTGTCAGCAAATTTGTTGTTGAAATTGTGTTTTCAGCTATAATTTTAGTTATACTTATACAGCACTTAACTGATTTGAACAAATGTTTTACTAATATTTGACTAATGTTTTACTAATTTATTTTGCTAAAAAAATTGTGCTAATAAGTACATTAATAGCATGGACGACAACCAGATTGAAATAAAGTATGCTATTTCACTGAAAATTTTTTGCTGAAATTGTGTTTTCAGCTATAATTTTAGATACACTTATTCAGCACATAACTAATTTGAACTAATGGTTTACTAATATGTTAATAATGTTTTACTAAATTGTGCTGATAAGTGCATTAATAGCGTGGATGACAACCAGATTGAAAGATATACGCACAATCAAGTAGATGTAACGGCATATCAAGATGTAGAGACAAGTACAACTCGTGTAAGCCATATAAAAAGATCAACCATGGAATCTTTTTGTATCAGTTTTTCATACAAAAGGACGCTAACAATGGGAATACATATAAGCATTTAAAAAAACCTTTTATTTTGTGTTGCAACCGGCTGGTCAAAGTAATTGTCTCTTAATGAAATTAAAGACAAAATTAAATATTTAAATTTTTTAAACACTAAAAGTGTATTTGTAAACTAAATCTATATAATGATTTTTAATGTAGTGTGGTCAAGATGCAAACAAATATATGTTCAGATACACTGACTAAAGTGAAAGACAAGAACACACAACTTATGTAATTTTTGATGTTACCTTTTCTTATTGCAAAAAAAAAGGGTTCCACATTTAGACAACCATTGATGTAAGTAATTGAAAGAACATTTTGTTTATGTTATATATAATTATTTCTATATTTTTCAGATATTAAATTAATTCATGTCGTCAATGTGGGAGTATAAGCATTTTAATATTTAGTAACGTATTGTAAATAATTTGTAAAAGAATCACAAATTTTTTGTTAAGATTTAAAGCAAAACTAAACTAACTAACTAAAATTAATTTGTGTACAAATTTTTGAAATTTTTTTTAATCTACTTGTATTCAACAACAATTTAAGCAAGAATTTTTTTAATTATTAACAAACTAAGTGTTAGCGAAACTTTTTCTGAATCT
The DNA here is from genome assembly GCA_021234595.1 of Delia radicum. Classification (NCBI taxonomy): domain Eukaryota; kingdom Metazoa; phylum Arthropoda; class Insecta; order Diptera; family Anthomyiidae; genus Delia; species Delia radicum. The sequence continues at coordinate 26,306,532 of CM037853.1, forward strand.
AGTAATTTTGTTGCTAAAAATCAGCTCGCTTTTAGCAATTTTTTTGCAAGCGTCCATCTGATTAAATTTTTGCTGACTCAGCAAAATTTTTTGCTAACTTTACTTTTTTTTTTTTTGAGTGTAGATATTGCTAAAAAGCTTTCTATTGTCGATCACAACAATTTTTGTAAAAATGCAAGTTTTCCAAAAATGGCAGCAAGTAAAAATGGGACATATATTACCCATTCATCGTCAAAGGGTTATAGAAAAAAATCGTCTTACATGTAAAAGATGATGATGCTGCTACTGCTGCTTAAAAACTAGTAACAGTTCAATTTAAACTTTTTCTTGCATTTTTGTAGTTTTTTTTATATTTCTTTTTTAGCCACCACTAAATCAGCAAAATATAGAGTTAAGTAAAGAATAGACTTGTTGTAAATATAAGATATACTTACTTCTACAAATAAAAAATTACTAAAACAACTCTATTTTTTTTCTTGCTTAGTTTAGTTCGAGTTGATCTATTTTTATGAGATTCGAAGTAAACCCACAAGAACAAAAAACATAACATCAACTGCCATGAATTCAAACTGTTGAAATAAGTCTTTGTCTTGGTGGACAAAAAAAAAAATCAAAAGAAAATGCATTTTGTATAAAGGCGGGGGAGAATACAAAAATCAAAGAGATTTTTCTCTAAGAAACTCTTTTCTTTTGAAATAGTGGGGTTTTCTCATACAATGCGATTTTCAATAACAGTAAAATTCACATTTTTATCAAGAAAACAAGTAAAAGCATTAAATTCAGATTTCCCGATTTCTGTGTACCAGTGTTTATATTTCAAATAAAATATTTATACCTGCCAAAGGTAGACCTTACACACAAAAAATTCAATTTATTTTTTGATCAATGGTGATAATCTTTAACTTCAGGCTCATATATTAGTTCTCATTTAGTGAGAAAACTAGTTTATATGAATGCTTGATGTTTTTGCATGTTATTTTTACCTCTTTCAAAACGTGTTCTGATGATGGGAACCTAGAAAATTCTCGAAATATATATATCAACACATTCCTGAAAGCGGTCAATTAATAAATTTGAAATCAAAACTCTATAGATTATTTGTTAGGACAATATCCTAATAAAGAACTTGAATAATTTTCATTGCACAACTAAAGGTCGAAAAAACATAATTTTTATTTTTAATAATTTTTATTTTTAATAATTTTTATTTTTTATTTTTAATAAAAATTATATCAAACTTATAAAACATTAAATATGATAATTTGAGGTGAAAATCAGTTTTAGATGTTAAAACTGTTTTGTGGTGAAAAAAATATTGTTTGAGGTTAAAAAACATTTTGAGGTGAAAATAATTTTTTTAAGACAAAAAAAAATTTGGTAAATACACATTTTTGATGTGAATTTAGATTCTTGAGGTAAATCTTCTTTCTTGGGGTGAATATATCTACTTTTAAGGGGATTCTAAATCTTTGAAATAAACAACAAGTTTTTGAGGTGATAAACAATATTTGTGGTTGCTAATAAATGTCGTGCAGAAAAATAAAGAGTTGAGGTGAAAGAAAATGTATAAATATAAAAATGTATGAATATAAAACATTATTTACTTCTAGAAGTCTGGTGAAAAAATATAACAACATATTTTTTCAAAAAGACATTTATGGAAAATGTGTGGAAACCTAAAGGTCATTTCCCATTATAATTTGTTAGCCACTATAAAGATTTTGCTAATTTTCAATACCTTTGCGCTGTTATTTCGATTTCAAATGATACCAAGTCTTAAGGCATATTAAAATAATAGATCACAAGTTTACTCACATCTTTTTAAGCGCTAAAACGATTTTGCGCATTTTAAAACTACTCGAGACAATGTTCAATAGTGTCGACAAAATGAACAATCATTCTTGTGTTTTCGTGGTGTGATTGCGATATCAAATCACGTTTTGAATGAATTTTTAATCATATTTTCACAACCCATTTTTTTCAAATTATTTTTTTTTTAAATTTTATAGTAACGAATAAATTAATTTTGAAAGAACTGTTTTAGAACTGAAAATAATTTTTGTGGTGAAACCAAAGTTTTTAAGGATAAAAAAACTATGTTCGTGGTTAACAAATTTTTGAGCTGAAAAACATTTAGCTGAAAAAAAATTGTTAGTTAAATAAAAATGTTCCCAGTAAATTTAAATTTTTGAGTTAAATATACATCTTTTAGGTCAAAAGCAAGTTTTAAGGTTAAAAAATAATTTTTGTATTAGAATTGATAACTGAAGAAAATAAATGTTGTGATGAAAAAAAGTTTGAGGTGAACAAAAAACCAAAAAATTATGACATAATATGTTATTCAACAGACTATGCAATGAAATATTACTAAAACGCATTAACTTCTAAACCGCTAGACCAATTTTGATCGTTTTCAAAAACAAATTGCTTGAAAAAACTAAATATTAATTGGCGATCCTACTTAAGTCCTTGTGAGTGCAATTTTAACTGACATAAATTTGTATGAAAAATTAAAATTCACCATCACGTTTTTAATCATAACATTTTAAACGCTAAATCGATTTCGCTCTTTTCAATAAAAAACGGCTTAAAAGAATTAGCATAAGTTTAGGTAGAAATAAAAAACCTTTCATGAGTCTGAATGCGATTTCAACTGATATTTTGAAATAGTTTTTGGTAATATTTATTTTTTGTGGTGAAAACATTGCTTGAGTTACAAAAGACTTTTTGTGGTAAAACAAAATTTTATGTTAAATAATTTTTAGGTAAATTCATGTTTTTGAGGTAAAAATGCCATTTTGGAGGATAATGTATATTTTTGAGGAAAGTTCACTTTTTAAAATGAAAAACATATTTTTAAGGTGGCAGAACTGATTTGTCATGATGGATCTGCTTTTTATAATATATACTTGATAAAATACTGAATATTTATAAAATAAGTTTTAAAATAAATAAGTTTAAAAATAATAAAGTGTTTTTTTTTTCTAAATTTGCAAATAAATACGTTTGCAGACAATTGTAACAAACAATTATGACAAACATTTATAAATGTCAGTTAAAAGCATTGGAATTGATCAATGCCAATTGACATTGTCATTGGCATTGTTTTTAAGCAATTGTAATGCCAACAAATTTAATTAACATTGGCATCAAACAATGCCAATTCAATTGGTCCATTCAATTAACTAGTTCCAAATATGATTTTGGTTCATTAGAAGAACAAATTTCTAAGTTGAAAAGCAATTTTCGTAGAAGAATTTATATGTTGTGGTGAAAAAAAATTTTACAGAAAAAAAAATAGGTGAGTATAAAACATTTTTCACCTCTAGGCGTCTGGTGGATATAACAAATATTAAAAAATATGTTGCACAACAGACGCTACTATAAAATTGTGCTAACATACACGAATTCGAATGGAAAATTTAAGGATACCTTTACATTTTTACTTATAACTTTTTCACCACAGGGCTGATCTCGCTTATTTTAAATAGCAAACTGCTTAAGGGACTGTTCATTAAATAATCTGAAAATAAGCATCTCTGCTTGAACATTCGTGGCGTAATCGCGATTTCAACTGGCAGAAATTCGTATGGCAAACTCAAATATGCATTTTCTATTTTTACTGGAAGCATTGCAATCGCTACACCGATTTTGCTCTTCTACAATACCAACTTGCTTGAGATAACAAATATTTTTTTTCCAAAGAATTTAGAAATCCTACTTGAGTCTGTCTGCCATAAACTCCATTTCAACTACAATTTTAAATGTTTTTTTTTTTTTTTAATATTTTTAAAACCGTTTTTTCTTAAATTTTTAGCCCGTTTGCTAGCTGAGAAAATACAAAATAATTTCTGATTGGATTATATTATTTCTACCAAATCAGTGTTGTGTAGTTAATCTCTACGCCTTTTGCCTTATTAAAGTCTATTTGTATTTAAACAAAAGTGTGAATAGTTAGTAAAACACCAAGTATGAAAAGAATTCACTTAAAGTAACGCAGAAAAGAAAAATAAAGAAGAAAATATCCTAAGGCAGTTATCTCTTTTAATACACAGTAAGTAACTGGTAAGTATAAGTAGAAATAAGTTAGAAAACATCAACCAAACACTCAAGCAGAACACAATGACTTTTTATCTATTTAAACCAACTTAAATGCGTCATTTGGGACATCAAAAGCTAAAAGAATAGAAAAACTACATCATAATATACGTACAACTAAATATACGACTGGTAGTTTTGTTTAACTGACATTCTTTTCTATTTAATGCTATGGAATAAATTGAAATAAAGTAAAAAAAAAAATTCAAACAACAAGAAAGGAGTAAAAATATAAATGACCAAAAAAAGTATAAAAAAAAGCAAAAAACAGGAAAAAAATATTTGAAATAAAAATGACGAGACTTATACAAAAGTTCATCTTCAATTGAAATAAATTAATTTCAGCTATTGTTCATTCTTTTACACACACACACACATATATACTGATTTAAATACATACAAACAATTTCACACGTTATAACATTCATTGAAACTTTATATATTTTTCTTAACAATTTATTTTATTTTTATATGCAACGCCATCAAACATTTTGTATACGCATACACTCTCATACCATACCCGGTACTTACAAAGCACAGGTGGTCTAAAATTATGTATTTACAAAAAAAAATATTTAACATAAAGTTAGTATAAGGTTCAAAAGCGCTATTTTTTTCGTTTATTAGTTTATTTCACAAAATTAATATAACTCTATTCGTACTTCTTCGCGCCTTAGTTGGCAAAAATAACCATTTATAATAAATTACATTATTTGAGTATAAAAAAATATGTATATATAGTATCTAAATATTTAAATAGAAACATATTTTCATTTAAAAGAACGTATACAAGTATTTCAATATTTTGTAAAGGTAATCCTAAACATTTCTTTTAAAAACTGATATTCGGTTACATTATTTATTCTGACGACCAACCTTCAACTGCTGGAAAATTTGATTTTTTTTTGTTGGCGTATTCGGCTTTATCGACCCAACACTTCTAAAAAAAGTGTCGTCAAAAATATTTTTTTCCAATTCCCTCTATGTAAAAATACATGGGACATATTGGTCATCAACGTTCAAAATTAGTGAACAAATACCTCACCCAGGTGCTTACTAAGAAGACAAGAATGGAGCAAAATTGATTATTAATAGTTTTTTTGTAAAAGTTCTGACTATTATAGAGATCCTAGCTTTTCTAAAACTTCGGGTTCTGATGAGATCTTTAGCCATATCGAAATATTAGTATCAACCTAGCTAATATGTTTCATTTACTTTATTTTTGTAAATATACGGAGGTTGAGAGCTCATTATAAATTGAATATAACACATGGTTTTTAATTTTTTTGCTATGCGTAACACGAATATGTCAAAAATTTTAAAATAGCTAGAGTCGTATATCGAGTTTTGACTGTAGTCCCAAAAATTATAAAATATTTCAAAATTGTGAAGGGATAGACACATTTAGAGAACAGAGGCCGAGTCGCGGCATTCGTGATCGAGTGAAATCGTTCGAGAACTGTTTTTTTTAATGAGTAACTCGAAAAATGCTAATATTGAAAACACAAAGTTTTTAACTTTCGAAAATAGAAAATTAATTTCGATTGAAAAAGTTACGATCAGGAATGCCGTAATTCGGCCCTAGATTTGGAATCAGGAGATACAAATTTATAACAACACTTAATTTAAATAAAATCGAACAAATTTCCATACGAACAAAAAATAAAAAAAATGGACAAAAACCTAGTCTTTTTTACCTCTGACGACCTATGGGACATATATGTCCCATATTGTATCAGTGTACTATAGGAGATGGAATGAATCAAATCCAAATATCTCAATAATTCATGAAACTTGAAGGATTGAACAATGTTCTACCAAAATTTCGATCCCTTGTGTCCAATAGCGTCCGAGAAAATATGTACCAAAAATTATGAAAAAATATTCATATTTTTTAAATTTAGGGTCTCTCTGTTCGACTTTTAGACCATATTGGTCCAAGTGGTTAGTATGGTCTTAAAAATGCATATATCCTCTGTCGATACACATCATACTCGCAGAAGTCGTGTCAAAATTTTAGTTAATACATCAAAAAATAAAATTGAGAGCTATATCAACCATTTTTCGTCAAAGGGTTAATGTTATGTGGTAAGCTGTTAAGGTGTGAGCTATCTAAATATTTAATTCTTTTTTGGTTAATTCCATTCTAAATCTCGCTGTTCTAAGGTTACATGAATTTCTCGTATTAATATCATGAAGGAAAATTCTTTCAGTGTAGTTTGTATGTTTCGCACATACATTAAAAATATGTAGTTGTTTGGGTTGTAATACAGTTTATATATTTTTAATGTAAATGTCAGTCATTTGTAGAGTAAATTAAATTTAAATTGTGTAGAATACAGCCAATAATTTTATTAATAGAGTTTTAAATATAAGTGACCGACATTTCCATAAGGAAAACATTTTAAAGATAAAGCAAATTTTGAAAAATAATTCTTTTCCCGATAAAATTATAAGAAGCCTAATAAATAGAAGGAAGAAACCAATACATGACAAAAGAGAGGAAACGCCCAAAATATATAAATCCATGATCTACTTACCGAAGATATCTGAAAGAATTGAAAAATCAAATATATATAATAAACAAAAGTTTAAAATAGCACCGTCATCTAATAATACCTTAAGACAAATTTTCTCAAAAACAAAAAGTAAAATAGACAATATGGAAAAATCTAATTTAATTTATAAAATTTATTGCACAGGGGACGAAAACCACACATGTGATCAAGCATATGTGGGAACAACTAAAAACAAATTAAAAACACGAATTTCAGGCCACAAATCTGACATAAAATGCAGAAACAAATTAATGCCCCAAAAAACAGCTCTTGCGGCCCACTGCGCACAAAGTGGGCACATACCTGATTTGAGAACGTTAGAATTTTACAAAGAGAAGAGAGTTATAACCGTAGATTTACATTGGAAATGCTTCATATTATCAATACTCCACAACAAAAAAGGATGAACTACAAGAGTGACGTAGAAAATAGCGCACAGAGCTACAGACACATTGTAAACAAAGCTAAACTTATACAAATTTAGTGCAATAGAAAATGTATAATCGTTCGGTCGTTTATTTGTTTTGAATATTGTAACTCTTTGTAAGTGTATTTTTTTTGCTGTTTTTATATTTAAGTTGTTTATACCATTTTTGTGTTACAGTGACTAACAAAAGTGACTTATATTTTTGTTTATTATATATTTTTTGTAAAGGATTTTTTCCTGATGATGCCGTCCAATGTTTGAAGGCGAAATATTGAAAAGAAATTAATAAATATATAAAATTTATTATTAAAACAGACCTCAAGCTTGATTATTTATTTAATAAAAGTAAATTAAATTTTTTACTAACTTTGAAGTTCAGTTGAAAAAACAGAGCACATCAATTGACTGTTTTACGATTTTACATTAATTTTTTACAGTCAATTTTTGTTATTTTAAAAATAAAAAAAAAATAAATGTTTGTTTATTTTTTACTACCATGTGGTTCATTTTTACTACAATTGTTAGTAATTTTTTGAACATTAAAAAACAAATGACAATGTTAGTTGAATTTACTGTAATGAAAGTAGTCCTTTCTTTAAGTGACATGTCATCTGTTTTCAACTAAAACTGCAGTGGTCATAGTATTCTAAGTGCAGTTGAAAATTAAATTTGTATTCTAAAGAAAAAATTACAATTTTAAAGATTTTAAGCCAAATTTAACAAATTTAATACTGGGAAAGAAGTAATTCCTTTCCCAGTATTACACATATTTTCTTAAAAAAAATAAGAAACAAAAATATGTTTTCAATAACTGATTTGTAAAAATTTACCAACTCGCCTCAACAAGGTCTATTAGGCGCTGAGGCAACAAAAATGTACTCAATTATTGGAAAATAAATAAAATTAATAAAAATAAAGTATTGAAGGCGCCAAAATTACAAAACTTAGAAGAAGTTGAAAATTTTAAATATTTTAAATAATTTTTTAATATTTCCAAATAAGTATGTTTAAAGTATATCTTTCGGGAAAGCTTAGCTATTCATCTTTCTTAATTCATCTTTGAAAATTTCAAATCGGTTCGAAACTGACCGAGTCAAAAATATTTTTCAGATTCTGATGTTTTACTCCAAATGCTGAAAATTTGAAAAATGATTTACTCAACCAGACATACATCATACACTAGGCAATTTTAAACGTATATTTTAGCTGTCATATTTTACGTGTACATTTTGTGGACGATTTTTAATTTTTGTTATAATATCTTATTCTAGACCACCTGCTAAAACAAACAAACATATGGACTATGAACTACTCATACATTCAAATCGTGTATTCAATCCTTGATATCGTTTATTTTAGTTGGTCTTCTATACTTTGTGTTTGCATTTTTATGCTACTCTTTCATTCAAATACAATCCAAAAAGTTTTGCACGTTGAGTTTTTAAAGTTTTTTTTGTTGCTGTACTTTTTTATTTCACTACTATGTAGAGTAGTGTACAAACAATGTATGTAATTACATTGAAATTGCTCTTTAAACTTTTGTTTCATTGTTTTTTTTATATTTTTTTATTATTTAGATGGGTGCACAATTGAACATGCACAAACACATTCACACTCACACACACACATAGCAAACACATAAATATATTATAGTCATTCATCCTGACTGCTTGCGCTTGTAGTAAGTAACAATCTGCAACAAGATGTTGCTTCAAGGCACAAAGGAAAGTACAGGGTATAACGAATAATTGAAAGTGTAAATTAATTATTAAATGAGTTAAAGTTTTTTGTTCAGTTGCTGTTTTAAACTATATTTTTTTTACTGATTACGATCTGTTCTTTTTGCTAGTATAAAATAAAGGTTTTTAAGCGTTTCATGTTTGGTTGTTATAATTTTATGAAAATTTTAAAATGCAGAATATAATAAGATTTTTAAACTTTATTCATTGTCAATTTGATGTCCTTCAAATATGCTATACAAACATGTTAGACTTTATAAAACAAGTTGTAATGTAGGCATAAATTTATACGAATATTTAACAAAACGTTGAAGAATTTAAAGATTTTTTTTATTGAATAAATTACATATATAAAGTGGTAATTGTTCTAACAATCAAAACACATTAACAGCAGTTACAATACGTATGCGTGATATTTTTATTTAATAATATAACTCATACGCCTAGGAGCACTTTTTCAAAAACTATTCGTTTTGTATTTAAAGCAGTGAAGGGCAACACACATACTACCACATTTGTGCTTGTGTGGGAAGCAGCAGAAAACGAATGACGCTCACTAATTCTACACTCGAAAAATTTTTCAGTCGAAAGCAAAAGATTTTTTTTTTATTATTATTATTTTAATTGCCTTTAAAAGTTTAAATTTGCATCAACTGTTTTGATGCAAATAATAAGCTGGCAAATATTATTAATGTCCGTACTTTCGTCAATAGATAATGAAAAATATTTGCAATTTATCAGTCTAGTTTTAGCTGCAGAGTGAATCAATTTACTTATCTCTTCTGTAATACGTGCAACTGTACGTCGAGATAAAGGAATGTTTTGACAAATTTTCAAACCGTCGTGACACTTTTCACCAAAACAGTTCAAAACATCTGATACCATACTGAAATGGGCTACATTGCTTTGCCAAAGCCAAAGCAACTACATAGGATGCCTTTTTTAGAGGCAATGAAACATTTTCTCTTATTAATTGAAAACTGGTATGATGATGAATATTAGTTTCATCAAAAATAAATTTTAAGAAAAATTCAGCTTTTAATTGAAATAGTTTCAGCGGTCCATCACCCTCGATCAAATTATCGTAATTTCCGTGGCAAGAGTAGTAATGTCTTCTTAAACAAAACAAACTTCTGTTACTTATAACGCGATAGCAAATCACACATTGCGCATCACCATCCATATTCTCTATAAAAAAAATCATATTCCCATTTTTCATTGAACATATTTCTTTGGGTGTAGTTAAAAAGTTACGTAGAGAGATCTTACTTCAGCAAGTGCTGATCTGCAACTGATTGAAATTACTTTGACGAAATGGCAACAAAGCAACAGCAGAACGTACATTGCCAGAAACCACAGGAAGAAGTTTGTAGTGTACATGTGTCGACGTCACACAAGCAGCATTTTTTTTTTTTTTTATGCACGCGTACACAGGATTGGCAAAAGTGCCCTTCACTGATTTAAAGTCAAACAAACGGTAAGCTTACACTAAAAATTCCCAGAGGGTAGACAGTAAAAGCATACTTAGTAAAAATCTTTTTTCTATTAAAATTTTGTGGATCTTTATTACGTTGAGTCTAAATTAATGCCCGTAATTTCAAGCAATAGATACCTACCGGTGCTTAGATACCTACCCGATTTTGTTCGTGTACACGGTAGGTATCTAAGCACCAGTAGGTATATATTGCTTGAAATTACGGCCATAAGTATCTCATTTTGTAAATTTTGTCTATGCATTTATACGTTTTTCCTAAAATACTTTAAACTTGAGAAGTCATTTAATATATTGTGAAAAATTACTTAACATTTTTACTTATGTATACAATTGTTAATATTATGTTCAATCTTATAAAAATGTCCAACTTATATTGTCAACCTTTAATATTTGTTTGTACTTTTTAATCAAATGGTAATTGGTATAAAATGTAGCAGTATTAATTTGGACGAACATAACACATATTAATAAGTTATTTCTTGTAAATACGTGTTTAAAATTTAAAAGTACAAACAAAAAAGAGATACAGCACAAACCAAATATGGTGCATTAATAATTGTTTTTTTTTTTCCTTTAAAATTTTATTCATAAAAAAGGGTTATTACAATAGATTGTGCGCTGAGGCACACGTGGACATTATTGAGGCGAGTTGGCAAAAAATTACAAAATTAATGTTTAAAACTTAACAAGAAAAAAAAGAGAAATAAAATTAAAAATTATATGATGTAAAAATTACATAAAAAAGGTTATGATATATGTATTTCAAAATGTGACAAATTTTACAATAGAAGCATTTCTAGGTTTTCTAATAAATTTTCTTTATATTTTCTTTTTTAAAATTGAAATTTTTTCAGTGCATTTTAAAATTTCTGGAAGTTGATTATATTCCAAACTACCTACAGTTCAGTTTGATTTCTGGGGAACGAAATAGTATGGTTACCAACGCTGTTGAGGGATTTAAAAACATAAAGTAGAAGTTGCATTTTATACATTCCATATACAGGAAGAACTGTTTTGGACAAATCTCTATGTAACGATGAAGATGAAAAAGTTAGCGGTAGACTAAAAACTGTTTTTAGCGCTTTATTCTGACATCTTTGAAGTGATTTAAACTCATTACTTTTCTAACAAGCATATATAATAGGCAAATAATTTAAGTGATTGCGAATCAGCGCTTGATAAATTATTGTTTTTGTTTTCGTATTAAATAATTTTTTTTTTTTTTTTTTTTTATTTTATTAATTAATAATCATATACTTACAAATTATATTCTATTACCCTAACCGAGCACTAGCTAATATGGCCGTCGGCGCGTTGTAGCGAAAGCAGACCAATGCCTCTGGTGGGAATCGAACCCACGTCCCCCGCACTGATAAGCCAGCACGCTACTGACTAGCCTACCGGGGCGCACAACGCTATATTTTAAAATATTTTGTTTTATTGTACTTTTGAATTAATTATATATAGTTTTTTTTGGTTTTTACATTTAAATTGTGTGTTATAAATTTAATAGAAATTTCTTTTTATAATATTATGTTAAAATGTTCTATGTAAGTAAAAAATACAAAAGCAATAAACAAATGAATCAACTGAACTCAAAAGACTAATCCTATAATAGATCAACAGGGGCTTTTCACTGCATTTTAGCTAAGTTTATTTTTGTGGTGTTAGTTTTCATTATTTTACTTTCTTGTGGCATTTCTTTTATTTTTTTTTTTTTTTGTTTTATTAATTAATAGTCATACAATTACAAATTATATCCTATTACTCTAACCGAGCACTACCTAATACGGCCTTCGGCTCGTTGTAGCGAAAACAGACCAATGCTTTGGTAGGAATCGTACCCACGACCCCAGCACTGATAAACCAGCACGCTACCAACTAGCCCACCGGGACGCACTTATTAAATAAATAAAATATTAGTTAAATTCATCTAAAATCAATGTACAAATTATTGTGCGGATTTAAAAAAGCATCCTTACATAAAAATTTAAGTGTGTTAATATTAATTAATATAATAATGAATAATAAAGTTCTGCCTATTATGGAGGCTCTGGCTTTTCTAAAACTTCGGGTTCTGATGAGATCTTTAGCCAGATCGAAATACTAGTATCAACCTAGCTAATATGTTTGATTTGCTTTTTTTTTGTAAATATACGGAGGTTGAAAGCTCGTTATAAATTGAAAAGAAAAATATTCAAGTTCGAGGCCATACTCTATATTTCTTTATTAGGATATTGTCCTAACAAATAATCTATAGAGTTTTTGTTTTCAAAGATATTAATTGCCCACTTTGTAAAAATGACAAAGTACGGTCTTAGTTTACTTCCCCTTTACATCTTGTATTTAAATAAAAAAAAACAAGTGTAAAAATAAAAAGAGAATAAAAACAAACAGCTTGTATTGTATATCTACCAAAGGAAGAGCTTGCACATAATAAACAAGTTTTTAATTTATTTTTGATCAATGGTGATAATCTTTAACTTCGAGCTCATATATTAATTCTTATTTAGTTTTATAACTAGGTTATATGAATGTTTGATGTTTGCATGGGATTGTCACTTCTTTCAAAATGTGGTCTGGAACCTAGAAAATGCCCGAAATAGATCTATCAACACATTCCTGAAAGTGGTCAATTAATAAATTTGAAAATAAAAACTCTATATATTATATGTTAGGACAATATCGTAATAAAGAATTATCGAGTATTAAAGGTATAAAAATAATAATAATAAAGGGAAGATCAATTTTAACTCTGATTTTATTTCTTTTTTTTTAGGTCTAGGGGTTTTTTCTAAAAAAAATTGATTATATTAATACTATTTCTCCTTAAATATCATAAATTAACTGTAAGTTTTTTTTTTTTTTTGATTAAATGACATTACATGTTTCTCGAAATCATATTCCTAAGTTGATTGACAAACTTTACTGAATATAGTTACCCAGCAAAAAATTACCTGGATTTGGTAAGTAGTAACTACATTTGTTTGTTTCCAAAATAGCGCTTCACCGCCTTGCATACAATAAAGAAATAAGGGAAGGCATTCTGTTGTGCTTCCCAAAATGCCCTCTTTGCAGCAGTGGGTAATGCTTACCATAAAGCAATAAAGAATGCATACTATGAAGCATTGTTTATTGCTTCTAAGAGCACATGAAATAAGCGCTGTTCACCTGCTTATAAGAGACATACCAAGTGGGACATCGCGAACAAAAATCATGCCTTCTGGATTTGCTTTGGAAGAGCTTCGTAATTAAAAAATGCCTTCCGAAAGCACTTTTGCGTAAGCACTATGTTTTGCTGGGTATTAGTTGAAATACTTAGTAATATTATACCCTTTTTTTTAGATAAATGTCCCCCAAGAATTTTTTTGTGTGTAGGGAACATAAAAGTTTATCAACGCTGATATGAGTATGACAAAGACGATGAAGCTACTTAAATTCACCTTTGTTTAACATAGGGTGAACTAGAGATTAACTTTGAACTGATTACAGCAATATATAAGAGGATATATCAGAAAATTTTTCAAATAATTTTGCCATTCCTTACTAACAAATTTTAATGAACTTTGGTTATGGTGTAAGAGAGCAAAAATAAAGAGACACGAATTATTTTTCAGCTGCCCAATCTCATTTTTAGGCGTTACTAACTCCGTTCAAAAACTACGCCATTTACCGTTTTTTGCTATGAAATCGATTGCTATGAAATCGAGTTTAAGCTTTGACACGGAAACGCCGAGCATTCTCTCAGTTTAGTGTTATTTCCACATTTCATCTATTTCCTACAAAACTAACAAAAATCAATTTGATTTGCAAACAAAATCTCTTAATTAGAATGCAAAAATACAACAATTCAATTTATTCATTGAAATTTATATTCCCTGCAATTACAATTGATAATCAGTAATTTTGCTTAAAAGCAAAAACAAAAAATAGGAAAACAAATTAAAAAAAATGTATGTAAAAAATAATCCGCTTAATATTTAAAATTCACCCTCATTAAAAAAAAAAAAGAAAGCGCACAAAAATTGCTGAGCAAACAGACAATTATAAAAATGGAATCCAACGAAAGTACAAAAAATACACAGTAATAAGTGAAAGTCTTCATTAACAACTCTATTATTTATGAAATTGTTTTTTTTTAACAATTTCTTACAGGATTTCAAAAGTAAATAAAATTGCCACAAAAAAATTACAAAAAACAATCCCAAAAAATAAGACTTAATGAAAATGTTCATAATTAAAGTAGAGAAAAATATTTAACCCAGCCAATTATTATGACAATTTAAATATTAGAAATAACGACGAAAAAAAGGCGAGCAAAGGAACTAACATAAGAAGTTATGATATGAACGCTTAAATACTTGGCTCATCTGCAATTTATGTTTAGCTTAAAAAGAATGAACATTTCCTTATTAACCCACTAAAGGCAAATTCATTTAAAATTCCAAATTTATATCTATAAGTCATATCAGAAATTCGCTATTGATTTTTTAAATCCATATTAAAATAATTAATGTTTTGAAGTTCTTCTAAAAAAAACGTTTGTTCTGTTCTTAACATATTTAATTTAAAATTTTTTTGATATTTTCGATATTTTGAGGCAACATATTCAGAAAAAAAGTTATTTGGATCATACATGGGCGGCGTCAATTACATTTCCCAATCATTCACCTGTGAAATTAGTCATATAATTAAAAATTTCAGACCTACGCTGACAACTGAATTCAGCTGAGACAAACGAATTTACGAGGTTGCAGCAGCCGAATCAATTCGGTTGGATGAAATTTTAGAATTTTTATGATAGTGCATAATTTTTGTATATACGAGTATTTGCATATAAATCTGTTATATATATATATATATATATATATGTTATTTATCTAAATATAAATAGAATTACATTTCTGAACACCATAAATACTTAAATAAAGTTCAGTGTGAACATAGGGCGTCAACAAATTTTCTCCATCTGATTCTATCTCTGGCAATTGTTTTTGTTTGATTCCAGGATACTCGAGCAAGTAAACATTCTTGTTTAAGGCAACGAACCCAGGTGTTACGGGGCCTACCTTGGCGGCGTTGTCCTTGGGGGTTCCAGTCGAGGGCTGTTCTTGCAATTTCTGTTTGTGGTCTTCGCAATATGTGGCCTATCCACGTCCACTTCCGTTTACGAATATCAATGTGTGCTGGCAAGGAGTTTGCTCTTTGGAGCAGAGCTTCATTTGAAATACGATCTGGCCAGTGGATGTTAAAGATCTGTCTTAGACATTTGTTGATGAAAGTTTGAATTTTTCTAGTGGTAGCTTGCGTTAAGCTCCATGTGGTGCAGCCGTAAAGTAATACTGACTTCACACTGCAGTTAAAAATGCGGATTTTGGTTTTCCGAGAAATATTATTTCTTCGCCAAATTTTAGATAAGGAAAAGAAGGCTACTCGAGCTTTATTAATGCGATCGGTAACGTCAGCATTTGAACCACCATCCTTAGTTATCTTGCTACCAAGATAACAAAAAGCATCCACATCTTCAATACGTTGGTCATTTATTATTAATGGGGTAACGATATCTGTACCTAGGCGCATAAGTTTTGTTTTACTTATACTAATTTTTAAACCAACTTTTTTGGCGTTTTCAGACAGACTTGTGAGTTTAGCTTCTATATCCGAGAAGCGATGGGCCATTAGACATATGTCATCGGCATAGTCTATGTCATATAGAAAATCAGACAATGTCCAACGAATACCGAAAGGAGCATCTCTGTTGGTTTGTTCCAATACGCAATCGAGCAGTAGCAAAAACAACGTTGGAGACAGGACACAGCCTTGACGCACATCTGTGCTTGGAACAAACGACCGACTCTCATTCCCATTGAAACGTACCCTACATTGAGCGTCCCTATATAGCTCACGTATCATGTTTACTATTTTATCAGGAATTCCCTTGTAGGTTAATGCAGACCACATAGAATTTCGGGATATAGTGTCGAATGCACGTTCAAAATCGACGAAAAGTAAATAAAGAGGGGTGTTATACTCAGCGGACTGTTCAATTATAATGCGCAAGGTATTAATGTGGTCAGCACACATATAAATCTGTTACTCTCAACTAACTAAAATTTAGCTCAAATATAAGTTAATAATAATTGTTAATAATTTGTTGCTATTACTGTACAGGGATGCTTGTTAAGATTATGTAAATTCTGTTTGCTTCATCAAATTTAAAGTCCTTAAAAGTTCTTGACGCCTTTTCGATTTTAGTATTTAGATCAATAATTGATACAGCGCTTTAGTTGTCACAAAGCGAACCGCCGCTGAATTCGCTAGGAATAAATAAAATTGAACTTTTTGCACTTTATCAATTTAGGCCGTCGTGAAGATTCACTCTAGATACCTAACTATGTTCTCAAGACATGTTTTTTTTTTTTTTATGACAAAAAATAATTAAATTTCGCAAAATGTTTACATAAAGGGTCCGCCAAATAACTTTTTTTTTTGAAAATGCTATAAAAAAAAACTACTGAATATTTTCTCAAATTTATTTTTTTATTTGAAAGTACAATCCATCCGGTTAATAATGGAAAATAATTTCATTCAAATGGCTGCCTCGGCTGGCCATGCAGTAGCCTACACGATCGGTCCAATTTTTAAGCACATTATCGATTGTGTGCAGCTGTATTTCACCAATGGCAATCGGCATATTCTGTAAGTCGATCGCAGGCCCACTTAGCGAAGCGAAAACGCATTGGTTGGTCAGTTGGCTTCAACTCCTGAACCAATTGGACTTTGTATGGTGTCATACCAAGGTCTTTATGCAAAATTCGTCTCAATGATGTCTCCGAAATGTTCAATTGTTGAGAACGACGGTGAATTGATGTTGATGGCGCTTCACGCACACTTTCTGCCACAGCAGCAATATTCTCGGGTGTACGCACACGCTTTGGTTTATCGATGAGGATGCCAGTTTCTTTAACTTTTTTCACAAGATAACGAACATACGGAGCTGACGGTGCTTCTCTTCTTCCAAAATCCGTACGCAATTTTCGCACATATTATGCAACATTACAATGGTTTTCAAAGTAATGTCGCTATATTTCCCAGCATTGTTCAAGCGTATACACAACCATATTCGATCAGCGGAAGGATAAAACTAATTATCTGTCAAATCAGACATGAGCTAAGTGTTACCATTCACGAAATAAGC
This sequence comes from Delia radicum, assembly GCA_021234595.1. Taxonomy (NCBI): domain Eukaryota; kingdom Metazoa; phylum Arthropoda; class Insecta; order Diptera; family Anthomyiidae; genus Delia; species Delia radicum. Next base: position 26,324,047 of record CM037853.1, read on the forward strand.
ACTAGCTGAAAAAAAACGTTAGATGGCGGACCCTTTAGTTCATAAAATTTTTTGCGTTTAAAATTTTTAAAATGCCTTTTTGACTCGGAAGTACTGTTTACAAAGAATCTCAGTTCACTCCATTCGCTATCCAATTTCAAATATAATTGTGAATATTAAATGAAAAAAAAACATACATTTTTAAAAAATTTACACCAATTCCTTATAAGTGCGCTGACATCAACTTGTTATATCTCAAACTCCATAAAATTACACAATTTTTTAAATACTGTTCTCAAAACTCAATTCCATTAAACGATTTTCCAAGTTAAGTTATTTTAAATTTTTTTTTTAGATTTCTTAAAAAAAATTACTTAAAGATAAACAATTATTTTCTAAGTAACCAATATTCTGACTTTTTTTGTAAGCGAGAGTCGAGATGACCACCCATGATATTTTGGACATCGCGAACAAAAGTAATAGCCTGGTAACTACACAGCAAGAAAAATACGAACGGCAAAGCATTGGCCCAGTGCTTTCAACGGTGGTATGAGCGTTGGCAGAGCGTTGGATTTCAGAAGATTTAAGTGCTTCGCCAACCCCAAAATGATAACATCGGGCAGATTTTGGCCGTTCCTTTTTTAAAAATTTGGCAAAGCGTTAGGAAACCGGTTTGAACAAGCGCTGTGCCACTGTTTTTATTATGTTAACGGTTGTTAGTTTTGTAAATAAGTACTGGCAATGCAATGTTAGACAATGTTGGGAAAGCGTTCTAAGCGAGTGCTGTGCCAGTGCTTTTTTATTTTTACGGTTGTAAATTTTGTAAATAAAGTATTGGCACAGCACTTTGTACAAACGTTGGTAGAGCGTTCCAAGCTTGGGCCGTGCCAGTGCTTTTATTATTTTTACTGTTGTAAATTTTGTAAATTAAGTACTGGCAAAGCACTTTTTACTAACATTTTCAGAGCGTTGTAAATCAGTGCTTTGCCAGGACTTTATTTGTTGGACCATTGGCAAACAGTTCTCTGGCAGTGCTTGATTTTTCAGACCAATGGCAATTTCTGGCTGGGTAGCTAAAACCCTTTAAGCGCTCCTTAAACGCTTAATTACTTGTGAAAATTGGTCACTTTTTGAAAAAGTTTTATTAAAAGAAGCATTTTATTGATAATTCGATGTATTCGAATAATCGCCAAAGTTTATTCGGATTATTCGTTATTTGAAAATCATGTTTTTTAAATTGTTCGTTCGAATTTTCTTTCTGTTCGTTGGATTAATCGAATAATTTTTATTCGAGAGACAATCCTAATTCTTACCTAAAACATCAAAAAAAAAAAAAAATAGTTCAATCTGCTCGTAACAGGGTTAATATGTTATATATTTTTTATATTATTTTAAGTATAAACATAAATGCTTTTTTTTCTACTTTTCTTAAACGTTAAATAAAAAAAGCAAGAAAAAAATAATACATAATTTTAAACATTCCTGCTTGTGAAGCTTGAGTTGAAGCAAAAAATTTTTCAATACAAAAAAAAAACACCAGCATTTCACCAACACTTTGTGGCAATATTTTTTCGCACTTTTTGTTTAAGTACACACTCGTACGTTTACTGCGTATGCATGTTTCTTATGAGTTAATTTTTTTTAACAAGACTCTTTTTCGTTTGCCACAACAATATGCTGTTTTTGTGGCAGTTTCTCTTCGTTTTTTATTTTCTTCCTTAGCTGAAAATGTGGAAAATTTGATGATGAAGCGTTTGGTGGGGTGGTAGCGGGCGAGAAAGGGAATGATTATGTATTACAAAAATAAAAACCAAACTATAGATTGCTGAAATTAAGGTTGTTTTTGCGTTTCACTAAAATATGTTCAAATGTCTGTCAGTAAAAGTACCAGTGCGTATGTGTATGGTTAACAGTGTGTGTATAGGGATTTCTTACAAGGACATTGTTAATATATCATATAGTACAGTGGTTAGGCAACAAGTTTTTAAATATTTTTTTTTTCGAAAACACATTATAAACCGAATTTTAAAATGACTAAATGTCGTAAAGGTGTTGTACGAAAAAAAATTGCATGCGGACTCCGGATAAAATGGATATCAGTTAAAAGTTTGTTTGAGTAGCTTTAAAATAATATAACATTTTTTATCATTTGCTGAGATGGGAGTAGGTATAAAAATATTTTATTTAATAATTATGTAATATTTTTGAAAACTTAAATTTAATAAATTTTTTATCCATAAAAGGATATCGTTAGCTGAATTGCAAAACCCCGTAACTAACAAAAAATACAAAATCGGTTTTTTGAATCATTATGATGCATATCAACGAGGTCCATGTCTTCTCCAATTTTTACTGTCATATAATAAAAATTAGACATATTATTAGCGAAAACTGAAAGCACGTAACTACAAGTGCAAGTACTAGGTACATAAACTTAAAGCGCATAACTACATACTTCGTGCTTTTAAATAGTAACTAACACATATTTATTTCTATTGAATTTTATTAATTCATAGTAGGTTTTGCATTTTTATATTGTACTAGAGGATAGTACTACAACGCCCCCCTCCCCACCTCGTAGTAGTCCTATTTTCTCATAACTATAGTGATTATACTACAAGGTGGCGCAAAAGTAATCCTCCTTTCAGAAAATGCTATAAATTTTGCGATTGGCCCCTAATGTCAGTTCTGTTTTGACATTTGTGTAGTAAACACATGCGAAATACACGTTAATAAACAATGTTACGCTAAACTGCTCCAGAACGCGGAATATTTCACCACCAAGAGGAAGATGATTTTTCATCAAAAATAATCATGAGTGATGAGGCCCATTTCCATCTTAGCGGGTACGTAAATAAGCAAAATTTACGCTTCTGGGGCACGGAAAATCCGCGTGTAACCCACGAAGAGCCATTACAACCGCTCAAAGTCACTGTATGGTGTGCTGTTTTCGCTAGAGGAGTCATCGGACCTTTTTTCTTCGTCGCGGGCCAAACGGTGAGCGCTACAGAGCAATGATCAACGAGTTCTTTTTGCCGCAACTTGATGAATTGGGATTGGAAAACATGTGGTTCCAACAGGACGGTGCAACGGCACACACTGCACGTGCCACAACCGATATGCTGAAGGATGCATTTCCCGGGCGCCTAATCTCCCGTTTTGGCGATTTGCACTGGCCAGAAAGATCGCCTGATTTGACCGCTCCAGACTTCTTTTTGTGGGGCTTTTTGAAGTCGCGGGTTTATGTCAACAAGCCTCAGGCTCTTGCAGCTCTTAAAGACAATATCCGTCAAGAATGTGAGGACCTATCGCCGGAAGTTTTGGCCAAAGTGATGGAAAATGCCATAAAAAGGGCTCAAATGACAATCAACTGTGTGGGCGGCCATTTACATGACATCATATTCTCGACTTGATGTAAAAAAAATTAAAATACCAAATAAAAACAATCCACAAGAAGAATCAAAGTTTTTCATTTTTTTTTTAAATTACAGCCAAAAAACATCGGAAGGTTATTTTTGCGCCACCTTGTACAATAAATTATACTATAATAAATTTTAATCATGTTTTCATTGATTTTACTCTGAAGATCGCACACTCAATATGATTCGCGTATTAGCCTATGATCCCTCTGGAGTAATTTATTTTAAAGACAATGCAACAGATAAGTATAAGGAACTTCCACAAAGAATTGGAAACAAATTAAAAGCGTTTGAACCTTTTACAAAGAACAAATTTACAAAGAACAAAAATTTCAAGCAAAAAATGGCAACATCTTTAGGACTTTAAACCATTTCTTACACCCGATTGTCGTTCTTATTACAATGCAATTCCATTTGAGAAGTAGTTAAAGTTTTATTTTTGCTTTTATTTGTATTGTAGTTACTGTTGTGAATTATCTTTTGTTTTTGTAGATCAGTTTTTATTTTCATATTTTGCAAAAAAAAAAAATTATAAATATATAAAGCGATATATTGAATAACAACAGAACAACTTCTTTTATTCTACATTTTACGAATGCAAAACAAAATTTTCTTTGAAACTTAAAAAAATGTCATTGCAGTTTTTGTTGAAGAAAATACGAGTTCAAAAGCACGTAACTAACGTAACTCTTTGAAACATTAATAAATTATTATTTTAATTCCAGAAATCAATTAATCGATCTATATTTAGTAAATCTGAGATATAGATTTACCAAAAATGGATTTTTTTTTTTTCAATATATTAAATATTTTGTTTCTCCTGTAAATTAGTAAAAATGTTAGTTACGTGGTTTTGCATTTCAGCTGACGATATGGGCTTATGTCAAAAAATTTTAAATCTCTTGAAACTGATATTATTTCGCAATTACTCTCACAATTTTTATATTTTTCAAAAGCGTGTTATACGTTTGAATTAACAACACTTTCACTCAGAGGATTGAAAAATTTTAGGGCCATGGGTCTATATTTATAATTGTTATTGTTACGGAAAGGACAATTCAAATAAATCGTTTTAAAACAAGCTCAATTTTTTTTGTTCTTTTTATTTTTTATTTTTGACCGGGGCCTTCAACTTTTGGATTCAATGTGGTAATACAAAAGTATCCCAACAGTTGAGAGATAAATTTAACACGTCCCTTATTGGCGTTCCATCCCCTAACAAATAAACACGTGGTAGTCGAAAATTAAAACCAAATTTTTTTTAAATTTTTAAATGTTTGGTAATTTTTTTTACCGGATGATGCTGATGCCCATTCGTGGAATAAGAATTTCAAAACAGTCGGTCCTTATTGTTGCAATTCTGCACAGTTGGAGGTATGTCGCATTGTTGTGCCCTCAACAGATAAGGACTAAAACCGTCACTAAAGTTAAAAAACATGAGCATGAATTTTGTTTAAAAAGCATAATTTTGCTGTACCACTGTACAATTGCGTGCTTTATAAATGTGTAAAAGTCTGTTATGTGTATACAAATGACGATGTTGTATGAGGTAAATAAATTTCATTTCTCGTAATTTTCATAAGCAGTCGTTTTGTTGAGGATTTATGTTTTTAAATGCCTTTTAATATGAGGGTCTTCTCAAACATCCATACAAACACAGTCGTCTACAAATATATGAAACCAACATAACTGGGGTAATAAAAATAATAAAATTACATAAGTAGGTAATACTCCCAACGATAATAAGAACAGCAAACAACAGCAACAACAACAACAACATCAGTAGAAACAACATCAACAACAACAAAAACTTAAACAGTTAAGAAGCTGTAGAAGATGTATGAGAATATGAAAATAGCAACATAATATGTTTGATAATAAAAAACGGATACGGAAATCATATTCACAAACGACAATGATAAGAAACAACAACAACGTTATATAGTGAAAAAACTCCTCACAAATATATTCACTTTCATTGGTTATTTTTAAGTTGACAGCTTTAACATGGCAACTGTATGTATTTAAATTAAACTTTGTTCGTGGCCAACACAGGACTCTGCTTATTTTTATCTTTATAATGTTAACAACAATTTCTCATTTTCTTAAAATAAGATTCTTTAGTTTGTGTTTAAATGGTTAAATAAAAATAATATAGTCATATATTATCAACATTATAATAACCAGGGCAAGGAATTTCATGCAAATGCATGTTTGTACTCAGTAGCCGAAAATCGATTTTCACCAAATGCCTTTTCCGAATCAAAGAATTTGCAACAAAATGACATCGATTTGATGTTACATATCTTCGCATATTTTGTTATAAAGAATGGCCCACTTACAATCTGGACTCATAAAATGTGTTAACAAAAAGTGGCACATTAAAGTATGCTATATCGAATTCAGAGTCATTTATTCAGCTTTAAGAAAAAATATAAAAAATTTAAATAGCTTAATAAATATAAATATTATTGGCATATTTCGTGGAGCGCATCGTAAAATGTTTTGTGCACTACTATATATCTTGGTGAATAATATTTTATAATATCCCAGCAAAAAATAACCTGGATTTGGTAAGCAGTAACTACATTTGTATGCTTCCAAAATAGCGCTTCACCGCCTTGCATACTATTAGGGAAGGCATTCTGTAGTGCTTCCCATTCTGTAGTGCTTCTTTGAAGCAGTGAATATTGCTTAAAATGAAGCAATAAAGTATGCATACCATGAAGCACTAATGTTGTCAACATACAAAAAGCGCTTCTTCGCTTCTTAGTGCCTAAGAAGGCATGAATTTATTGCTTCTAAGAGCACATGAAAGAAACGCTTTAAAAGAGACATACCAAGTGGGACATCGCGAACAACAATCATGCCTTCTTTATTTGCTTTGGAAGCGCTTCGTAATTAAATAATGCCTACCGGAAGCGCTTCTGGTAAGCTCTATTTTTTGCTGGGATTGTTATGTGGGTGTAAAAAATTATGGATTTTGTTAAACATCTATCTATATTTCATAAAAGTTTCATTTCAACTCACTAGCTTTCCATTTGCGTAAAGTGCAACAAACTGACTTCCCGATGGAAAAAAGTTTCTATATACTCATATACAACTTGATATCATCATATATTCTTATATGTGTAACAATATGTTACAATGTATAGCTCATTTGCTGCAAGAACGTTTCCACTCAAAAAACGTGATTTTTGAGTTAATGACGCAGAATTATTTGTTATATCATGTATCATATTGTGTAAAAAAGTCGTATTGATATCTTGTATACTCAGTTCTTGAGAGAAATTATATCGTTATTATTTTTCTTCAAGGTGGGATTAAATTGCAAACTTTAAATTCGTTTTCTACAAAATCAAAATTTTTGAGTTATGACGCTATTGCAGTAAATGAGCGATATGTGCATGTTTTATACTTAGTTTCCCGATGAAAAAAGTGTGTATATACTCATATACAACTTGATATCATTATATATGCTTATATGTGTGGCAATATATTACGATATATGTTCATATCCTATACTTAGTTTATGCAAATTTTTTGATATGCCGTCATACATTAGCATATTTTGGGTATATGATCATATGAAATAGATATAGATCTATACATAACCATATATTCTATCATATATGATCATAGGTAAGCAATTAATCAAAACTAATTCTATCACTTTAATATATAATTATATATGGCATGTGTTGCATTATATATAATAAAATGTAATGAAAAAAATATATCACTTTTTAAAAGAAGGACAAAAAAGACCCTTACATTGAGGAGTTAGAGGGTTAACATATTCTACAAAAATTTTTGGTTTTGGTTGTATTCAAGGACTTATAGTAAAATTTCACGGGGAATATTTTTGCGGAACATTTTAACCCCTTAAATCCCTGTTTTAATGCTGTTTTTTGTTCTTTTTTAAAAGAAGGACAAAAAATAGCCTTACATTTTAACATTAACATTTTAACATTACTTGAAACGTACCCTTTACTCGATTTTCTAACCCGATTGACAATACAAAATTTGCATTTGGGGAAAACTTTACCTCCCCCTAAAATGAAACCTAGATGTAAACTTTCAAAACGCCGATACAAGTATCTTTTTTTTTGTCTCTTCTATCAAAATTTATAGGTCGGACCTAGTAATTTTTTTTTTTTGTGTTGTACAGTGTTATTAATACTTTTTTATTTATTAACAAAGTTATAATTATTAGATTTTAAGAAGGGTTGGCATTCAATATTTTTTCATAATAACGGTAGTTGGCTAACACAGTAACATCAACACCGAACTTAACATTTTAAAACAGCGATTTTGTTAAGGACATGTGTATTCTTGTAAATGGTCCTATTAACCATGTTTTTATTATTAAGTTTAAATTTTGTTTAAGACTTTTTTTTTGTTATGCCCTGTAGACTCAAACGAAAAGCTTCATCATATTCATGACATGTTTCTTCAAAATATAACGTTTCATAGTATTTATGAAACATTTAATAGAAAACAAAATCAATATCATCATATTTATGAAATGTTTTACTATATATGTCTATGAAGCATATTTTGTATTAGTAAGGATTTCATTATTTTTTTTGGAGTAAAATTCCATGGAAACCATGACATGGTCATTATAATTCTTGTTGTTTATCAAAAGTTTCATAAATATTGATGAAATTGTTACATTGGACGCTAATTGATGAAACTTACTGTTGGTTTTCTCTGGGTGTAGCATCAATGTCATCACATACATGTGTTCTGTTGTTGTTCTATTTTATACTAAGTTGGGGGATTAACCAATGATTTTGTTTTTAACTCTTTCACTACCCTCGTAAACTACAGTGTACAAATTTTAAATAAACATAAAAATGTTGATAATGTAATAAAACTTTATGTTTTTGTTTAAATATGTTCATTAGGATATTGGTCATTGAAAACAAATCATTATATGAATAAACTGTCCATCAGGGCAATATAATCGTGAGTTTTGTTTTGACTGTCCGATTTTTTAAATTAACCTTTATCTCTAAAAAATAGGGGAGTTTGGTGTATGTCGTAAACTAAGAAAGCTACAATCTCGAAATTTGATATGTAGCTTCAGCTAAAGACCGGAAAAAAACTTTTTTTTGGATATTCGAATGTTTTAGGGGTAAAAATGCGCTGAGAAGTTTCAAAAATTAGATTTTCGGGTCCATTTTTAGGTGGATAGGAGAGGAGCGAGGGTTATGCCAACCGTGGCAAGCAACGGTTGGTCACAGTTATCAATCGGGAAACAGGACAATACTCTCAAGATTGTTAATCCCAAGTTCTGCCAACACATAACCGGCCGTCGCCGACGCTTTGCCAGTACTGTGCCGATTGTGCTTTTCTGGAAGGGATTGTGTTAGTTTAGATGGCCTACGTTTTTGAAAATCCCATTTGACTTCTACATAATCGATCACTGAATTATGTTGTTTTATGGCTGTGAGTGTTATTGCCCATTTAGAAATTGCCAACCGTACCAAAAAAATAGTACTGGCAAACCACTGCTATTTTTGTAAAACGCAACGTGTTAAAAATCACCAAGGGTACAACTAATATCGTAAAACTTTTTCTTTAGAATTTAAAGACCCTCAACATAAATCTGAATTCAAAATAGAAATATATCCACAAACAAAAAGTTGGTAGTAAAATGGTTAACAAAATGTTAATCCATTCGTCTTTAAACGACAATGTTTAATTTTTTTTTTTTTTTTGTTTTAATTATAAGAGCAAAGATATTATGCATAGAATACGTCTGCCTAGTTTTGATCGCAGTTAATCAAAGACTGAAATGCATATTTTAGCATATTTTGCTATAAATACATATTTTATGGCATATATTCGCATTTTTTGTTTCATATTTTGGCACGTTTTCAATTTAATTGCACATTTTTGCATATTTTGTAAAAATTTAAATCCAGTTTTTATTAAAAATAAACAAAATACAACATTTCTAACACTGAACATAGCATCTAGTTTTAATTTGTTTGACATTTATATTAGATTTCATATTTAAACCATCAAGCTCAAGTAAGAAATCGATTTTTAGAAATCCAAAAATTGTACGTGTATATTTTTTAGTGCATATTTTTTGATTTTAGTGCATGTTATGTAATTGATTTTTTTGTGCATATTTCGATTTAAATGCATATTTATAAGCGCATATTTTTGATACTTTCCTTTTTTAGTTGCATGAAATTACTTGCCCTAAAAACCAACCACCACCAGACCAAAAAATTAAAAAAAAATATTAACAAAATTCTGTAATCATCATCACTTTTTTTTCTCTTCGCTTTTCTTTTAATGCAGAAAACCCATTACAATAATATTTTTGAACATTTACATTTTTCACACACTTAAGGTTTTTATAATTTAAATATTTTTCGTATATAATATTTTTTTTTTGTAGATTTTAAAAGAGAAAAATTGTGGTAAAATATGTTAATCAACGAAAAGGTTACATATAAAAAAAATCTGTCAAAAATTGGGCCAACCTGTATTAAAACATGATCACTCAATTTTAAAAACATGGCTGAAAACAATATAATCTCTTTAAAACATAATCTCTTTAAAATGTAACCGATTTTAATAAATAAAATTCAGAACCTCTATTGAACTTTCAGATTATGATATTATTTTGTGTCAACCTTTTTTAACAAATGGTCACCAAATTTAGGAATGTAGGAAAGGTAATGATATGTCATTACTACCAGTAATGACACCCGATTAAGCCACATTCTCACAAGACAGCAAAACACCTTGTTTTGTCCAAACAAGTATTTAAGCTCTTTAAGCACGTGTTTTGCCTAAACATGTATTTAAGCTCTTTATTATATTCCATTTATTATTTTCCACTCGTTTTAGCAAAACACGTGTTTTGCAATGTAATCTGAATGCCGTATAAATCTATGCATTACTTTAACACAAATTATAGTAACTAGTTAACTACAACATTTTCTGAAGACAGTGAGCTTCAAATTACAAAATCAGAAATCATAACTGCCATAAAATCGTCACAAAATAACAAAGCTGTTGGTTGCGATGAACTTCCATCTGAAATTGTAAAGCTAATTGACGATAACGGCATTGATGTCTTATTAAACGTTTTTAACCACATCTACAATAGTGGCGAATATCCAGATAGTTGGTTAAAATCTACATTTGTGGCACTCCCAAAAAAAGTAAATGCTAGAGTTTGCAAAGATTTTAGATTAATAAGCTTAATGAGCCACACGCTTAACATATTTTTAAAGGTGATACACCAAAGAATATATAACCAATGCGAAAACGCAATGGGTCGTACACAATTCGGATTTAAACAAGCCATGGGTACTCGTGAAGCCTTATGCAGTGTCCATGTTCTTGTTTAAGACTGTAAGGATGTCAGGAAGGATGTTTTCATGTGCTTTATAGATTATGAAAAAGCTAATTGCTATTTTGAAAACATTGGGCATCGATCACAAAATAATTAGATGCATCCAAAACCTTTATTGGAATCAGACGGCAGCAGTCCGTGTAGGAGATATTTTTACTCGCAATATCCCAATAAATAGAGGCGTTAGACAGGGTTGTATCTTATCACCCTTATTATTTAATGTTTATTCAGAGCAAATATTTGGCGAAAATATTGATGACATAGAACTGGGCATCAAAGTAAATGGCCAATATATAAACAATATTAGATATGCTGATGACACGACATTAATTGCTGATAATTTACAAGATCTACAACATCTTCTCGATCAAGTCTGTCATTACAGTAAACAATATGGTCTCGATATAAACATTTCAAAGACTAAATTTATGATCGTTAGTAGAATAAATAATACACCCTACGCAAGTTCATCTATGAATATAGATAACAAGCAAATAGAAAGGGTATACAGTTTTAAATACCTTGGATGTTGGCTCAATGACAGCTGGGACTGTGATAAGGAAGTGAAATGTCGCATAGAAATGGCCAGAAGTGCTTTCTGCGGGTTCAGAAAGATTTTAAGTAGCCGCGATATCAACATCAACCTAAGATTTAGGTTTACAAAATGTTACGTTTGGTCAGTCTTGCTGTATGGTGTCGAAACATGGACACTTAAAGTTGGTACCATAAACAGACTAGAAGCATTTGGAATGTGGTGCTATCGAAGAATCTTAAGTATAAAATGGACCGATAGAGTAAGAAACGAGGAAGTACTACAGGCTTTGAACAAAGACCGTGAGCTCTTAAAAAACATCAAGCGTCAAAAACAGCATACCTCGGTCATATAATAAGAGGACCAAAATACGAATTGCTACAGCTCATAATGGAAGGAAAGATTGAAGGAAGGCGTGGAATCGGTCGCAAGCAGTTATCATGGCTCAGAAATATAAGAAATTGGACTGGGTTACGAACAATGAATGATCTTATAAGCACTGCTAGAAAAGAGATGATTTTTTAACTATAATTAATAATATTAATTAAATGTACAAATGCTCGAAAAAATATGTAACATGTAAAAAAAAAAAAAAAAACTAAATGTATGTAGTAGCTAAAATCCAGAAGTGGATATGCAAATAAAAAAAAAAGAAGAAGTTAATTTTTCCATTATTTTACTACAACAAATAATGTGTTCCCCATAAGTACTTATTTTTTATCATTATTTTAAATATAAAGTCATAATCTGAAAACTTTTCGAAAATCTATTTTTAGACTCATTATTTTTTGAACTCCAGTAAGTACAGTTTTTTCAACTCCCATAAGAAAGTTCTGTAACTGGAAAGTTCATTCTGGAAAGTAATGACATTTTGTGCAAGCAAGCCATTTTATGTTTTTATGTATCAAGTATAATATCCCTGCAAAATCTCTCATTACCACGTAATGCAAAAAAATATCTTTTGTTTGACGAAATCGTTTTTATCCAACGATAGTCAAGCTTACGCGCCACTAATTATTATGTTACAAATGTAAAGTCAACTAATTATTTTTTAATTACTGATACGTCTAAAGGTAAGCCTTTTTATTTACAAACTTGTAACCAGATAATTTTTTAGTCGCTTTTATGCACACTAATAACTAATTATTTTGGTAACCACTTATTTTTAATTTTTTTTTTTTTTGTAATGCTAAATTTTGTTAACAAATTTCGAACCTTTTTTCAATAAACATCAATATCTATTTTAAGACGCATCACCTAACACTTCTAAAGGCATATAAAATGTGTAACTTGAACCCCTTCCTTAAAAAAGTCATTTTAAAGTGACATTCAGTGATTATGGCCTTCTCGATTCTTTAAAATTCTTATTTTTTGATTTAAATTTATTTAAAAATCTATTTTTAGACACATCACCTTACAAGTCACAAGGTTTCTAAAATTAACCCACTTCTACGAATATGTTAAGAGACTTGTAGGTTTTTATATAAAATGTCAGATCTAAGACCAGTCCCTGCCACCTTGGGACCTGTCCAGTGTGTCACTTGGGATCGTAAATGCATTGTAAATTATTCTAAATGCACAAAAAAAATTATTGTCAAAAAAATTTCAATTAAATTTTTGTTTAGTTCCAAACTCACTTTTAATTAAAATTTTAATAATATGTATTAAATGTTTAATCACAGCAAAAAATTACATCGATTTGGTAAGTAGCTACTACATTTGTATGCTTCCAAGAAAGCGCTTAACCGTCTTGCATTCAATAAAGTAATTAGGAAAGTATTTTGCTGTGCTACCCTGAATGCATTCTTGTGAAGCAGTAAATAATGCATACGTACAATGAAGCTGTAAAGAATGTATGCATTAATGTTATCAACACACAAAAAAGCGCTTCTCAATCAATACGTAGGCCTGAAAATTATTGCTTCCTAGAGCACAGGAAGGAAGTGCTTTTCACCTGCTAAAAAGAGACATATCAAGTGGGACATCGCGAAAAAAAATCATGCCTTCTGGAATTGTTTCGGAAGCTATCGGTAATAAAATAACCACCACAAATTAAAAAAATTAAAAAAAGTCGCCAAAATTAAAAGAGAGACGATTTAAATGTTATAGACTTTTTCAATTCAATTTTTTCAAATTTTATCGTTTTTTACTTAAATTTTGTTGATTTTTTTCAAATATCGACGATTTTTTTAAATATAACCCATTTTTTTAAAATTTGAACGAATTTTTCCAATATGTGCTTTTTTTTTAATTTTACCATTGTGCGCCCCGGTAGGCTAGTTGGTAGCCTCCTGGCTTATCAGTGCGGGTTTCGTGGGTTCGATTCCCACCAGAGGCACTGGTCTGTTTTCGCTACAACGCGAAGAAGGCCATAGTAGCTAGTGCTCGATTAGGGTAATAGGATATAATTTGTAATTATATGATTATTAATTAATAAAATAAAAAAAAATAAAATAAAATAACAAAATTTTTGACAATTTTGTTCTTTTTTTTTTTTTTTTGGCAACTTTTTATAATTTCGATAATTTTGATGATATTTTTTAAATTTTGGCTTTTTTAATTTTGGAAATTTTTTACATATTTTGCGGTTTTTTAAATTTTAGCGATATTTTCAAATATCGATTTTTCTTATTTGACTATTATTTTAAATTTTAGCGACTTTTTTAAAATTTGAAAAAATTAATTTTACTTATAGCGATTTTTTAATTTTTTTTTTAAATTCTAACAATTTTTTTTCCAAGTTTTTGGCAATTGTTTGGAATATATCGAAAATGTTTGTGACATTTTTCTTAACTCAAAATACTTTTTCACTGTGTGTGCTAAAAAAATATTTTTTATTATTGAAAATGAAAATTATTCAAGTTCGAGGTTAAAGTTTTATTGTTTTTTTACAAAATGGAAACCTTAATAACTTTTTAGCGAGTTGTCAAAAATTTGTCTTCCATTATTATCAGTTGGTAATATATTTTTATTGTATGATAATGAAAAATTAGTTTTTAAAAGTATTTGAAAAATATAGTTTTTCCGTCCACTCTCTTGACTAAACGATGCACTTTAAAAACCGTCAAAAAAGTTTTAATTTAATTATTATATTTTTGCGGTAGCATCGAATATATTTTTGCGCGGTAGCATCGAATATAAAGTAAAAGGTGCCCTAAACTAGCGTTTTTGATCACAGTGAGCCAGTGGAAGGAGTTGAAAGTTTTAAAAAAATAATAACGTCATTTTTTGTATTGATGCAAAAACCGTAATAAAGGTATGATATCCTAAAATAAAATTTCTGTGGCGAACTCTATTAAATAACCATTAAAGCACAAATATATGCAATAGTTTTGTTTTTGGGCATAAAAAATAATATCTCTTTTTGCAAACAGTCTAGCCACCCTCGACTTTTAGCCCTAAAATTTTTCTAAAATTAGTTTAAAGACTTTTTCCGCTTTTGAAGAAGAAAATTCACAAGTTCTACAAATTCTAAAAGAAAATTTTATTTAAGCATTTCTATGCTCAATAAAGTGACTAAAATTTTTCTCATAATCACTTTTGGTCTAGCAATGAGTGCTGGTAAAATAGTCAGTAGTGAGTATCGAGTATTTGTATTTTTTTTGGGTACTCGATACTTTAAAGTAAATATTGATATTCTCAGAGTTGTATTTTGGACAGAAAAATAACACAAAAATGCGCTCCTCTAAATAAATAAGCATAAAAATACAATTCCACTCGAAGAAAACATCGAAAAGTTAAAAAAAAAGTTTTAAAATTATAAAAAACAGTGAAAAAAGTTTAAAATAAATTTTTAAAATTTAAATTTTCAATAAAAGTTAAAACTTCACAAAGTTATTGCAACAATATATTATATTCTTAAATCGTTAAAAGGTGCGAGTATCCAAATTAAAAATATCGAGTAGTATCGATTAGTGAAAAGTAACAGAATTTACCAGCACTACTAGCAAAGCGCTGTCACAGACTAAGCAGACCCGACACAAGTAACAGATGCCTAAATTGTTTATAAAAACCGTATTTTTTTTTCTAAAAAACTTGTTTTTCTGAATGCCAAGTTAAAATAGGTAAGAACGTTAAAATACACATTAGTTTTTATAGACACTTTATGGTGTATATATTTGTTTCATTCTAACACGATATTTTGAAGAGTTGCAATCGACAGTATTTTTAAATCTTTAAATTTTCGTGCCCAGTCAAGTTAGTCTATAGAGCTCGCGTTGTATATTAAGGGGCCACATTAATAATTTGTAAAACCAGAACTAACTTTTAACACCCAGCAAACAGACTAGATCTTAGCAAACGCTAGTATCCAATTGAAGACTCGTAGTTCGGATTTAGCTACAGAATTTTTTGGTATTGGTTTTTTCAATCAAACGATTGTTTTCACAACCGAAAAATACAGTCGCAGCAACCGAAACATTCTTTTGGCTACAAATACAGTTACCATAACCTAGTCGGTTTTCTGGGGGAAAATTTAAAATATGGTATTCCAAGAATATTTTACAAAATCTTTCAAATTTTATAAAATCTTTCTAATTTAACAAAACTTCATAAGGCATTTAAACTTCGTTTTAGTCTTAAAATCAAAAATTCTTCAGTGCCCTTTTATTTTATATCCTATCTAAGATTAGAGAGTTGGTTATGACATTTATATTATTTTTACTCTATATTATATTTTAAATATATACAAATCACTTAGCTACCCAAATAACCACCCTCTTCAAAACAAAAAAAAAAATATAAAAAATAAAAAATAACGAAAAACTTTTCTTTTCTACCACAGTTTCAACCGCTTTTCTGCTTTTTTAAGCATCTTAATTTCTTAACATACGTTGCGTACATTTGAAATAAACTGTGGTTTCTTCTTCTTCATCGTTTTTTTTTTTTTCTTTACTTGATGATTTTTTTATTATTAAATTTTTTATTATTATTGTTGTTTTTTTATGAGTTTTATTATTATCTATTATATTGTACTTACTTTGGGATGTGTTCTTCGGGGAAATGCTACTTTTGGATCGACCTGTAAAAAAAAAAAAAATACATGAGAAGAAAAGATAAAAAAAAATATTATACGAAAAATTGTGTAAGAAAAAATTAAATCAATTTTTGTTTGGTGTTTGTTATTTTGCTTAATAAGCAGAATATTTTAATGAAAATTGTTTTTTAAAGATAAATTTTAAATTATGATTAAATTACTTTTTCTTTTTTTTTTGTTTGTTACTGACTTATCAGGAGGAATTACAGTGTAATATTGTATCGCAGACAGACTTGGGAATAGTTACTTGAATGGACCAATTAATTGTCGATTTAATTGGCATGGCTTGATGTCAATGGTAATTACAATTTTGGCATTACAATTGCTTAAAGCAATGAAAGTGAATTTAATGCCAATGCCTTTAACAGGCAATTATAATTGATTATTATAATTGTTTGTTTTACATGGGCACAAAAAAATTTATTTTCAAATTTAGAAAAAAAATTATTTTCAAATTTATTTTAAAATTTATAAAAAAAAGCTAATAGGAACGAAAACTGCAATTTAACTGCATTATATTCGAGGCCATACTTGGGTATGATCGCCAAACGGTCATGTCTTAATATTGTTAAGTTTGTAATGTAAGAAGAGCGCAGGTTTGATTCTAACAACCGCAGGTTTTTGATAAACTTTATCATATATAGACAATAGGCCGGGTCGATTTGTATGGAGGCAAAAAAATCGCTCAACGTTCAAGGAAAATCGTATTCTAGGGATCAAAATAAGAAACTTTGCCGAAGGAACCATACCTCTAAAACGAATTCTGATGTCCCGACTTTTGACCCGTAGGGTCAAATTTTGAAAATTTCCACTTTACTCATTTAGAGTGCCCCAATCGAATCTAACCCCAATCGAATATAATTTATACATGCATCTGCTAGAGCGTCTTCCGGCGAAGAAATAGAGACCCTAATGTTGGAAAGACTCCTCCTACTTTCTGAAATATCTCTATCACGAGATTTGTACATTTTGCTATAAAAACACGGTTAAAAAGGCTCTCTTTCAACTTAAATTTTAACCCCTAGAATGATGATTTATGCATTAATCTGCTAGCGCGTCTCCCGGAGAAGAAGTAGCTCCCATAATCTTGGAGAGATTCCTCCTACTTTCTGAAATATCAAAGTGGGCTTTTTCAAAATTTGACCCTACGGGTCAAAAGTCGGGACATCAGAATTCGTTTTAGAGGTATGGTTCCTTCGGCAAAGTTTCTTATTTTGATCCCTAGAATACGATTTTCCTTGAACGTTGAGCGATTTTTAAATCGACCCGCCCTAATAGACAATCTGACTTCTATAAGACACAAATAATAATACAATTTAAATGGAAAATCACTGATGACGCCAGTCCATTAAAAAGGCAGAAACTTGTCTAGTCTGATTTGAAAATTAATAGTGTTTATAATTATTACAGGAAAACGTTTAGTCTTCTTCTTAACCTCAACGTTTCTCAAAAAAAATTCTTTATTTGCATACTAATTTTATAAATATTTGTCACAAAAAAAAAATTTTATTCGGTTTCTGCTTCAATGCAGAAATTCTGATTTTACCCAGCAAAAACTAACCTGGATTTGGAAGCAGTAACTATATTTGTATGCTTCCAAAATAGTACCTCACCGCCTTGTATACAATAAAGCAATTAATGAAAGCATTCTGCTGTGCTTCCCAAAATGCCTTCTTTGAAGCAGTGAATACTGCTTACAATAAAACAATAAAGAATGCAAACTATGAAGCATTAATGTTGTCAACATACAGAAAAAGCGCTTCTTATTGCCTAAGAATGAACGAATTTATTGCTTCTAAGGGCACATGAAAGAAACAATTTTTTTTTTTTTTTAAGTGAAGCAGCACTCAGGGAATTCTTCCTATTAATTAATGTGCTGGAAAGGGGATAGTGGAGAGATGAAAGATGGTGAAAGATGAAGGGCTTCGGACATGGCAACACTGTAAAAGCGCGAGGTGATAAGTCTTAGCACAGTTGTTGCTCGCCACCTGATGTAGAGTTGGCGAATCTATTGAAGCTTTTTGTTTCATAGCCCCGATTAATTATTTTACTTCGGTGGGGTTATGGGAACACCGAAGGTGGACGCTGCGATACATATTAGTGATAGAAAACTCATAAATATTATTTTTCTAAATTGATGTTGTCGTCACCGGGACCATCTGTTTAACAGTCCAACGCGCTAACCATTACACCACAACGCCCAAATTCTGGGTAGGCAATATGTTTTGCTGGGTAGACATCGAAAAACTACAAAATATCCATTACCAGCTTTTGAAGTTTGTTTTTACGATTTTACGGCTATATGTAAATTTTGGAGATTTTACAATCGGCAAACTTTGATAAAAAATTATATTTTTCACTTAACTAGTAACATAAAACTAAAAATTTGACATCTAGAAGTCAGACACAAAAATCGTGTCGTTCGATCTTAATAAAAGCGGATCCATCATGACTTATCCGTTACCAAACAAGAATAAAATATCTATTGTTTTATTTATTGTTTGTTTAACACAAACCACTTTTTATAAACAATTATGTTCTCGTCAATTAAAATTGGGTGCTTTAGGCATTACAAACAAAAATTGCATTAGCATTGGAATGAATGGTAATGCAATTTTTTGGCATTGACCACAAGTAATGACAATTAAATTTCAATGCCAATGAAAAATAGCCAAGTATGATGGCAGATAACGATTTAAGCTCTTAGCCGAACAAAATTTTAAATAAAGTTGAAATATTATTAATTTTAATAGAAACAGCTTTGAAATTAAACTAACAAGGAAACTACACGGTGGTGAATCCACTGAAACTTAGATTTGTTGAGGACAAAAAAATTTTAGACTCGAATTTTTTTTTTTCAAATCCTCAATCGCACGTTTACGGATTAAAAACAGGGGTCAAAAATGTCACAAATTTAAGAAATTAAGATATTTGGTACCAATATTGCATATGCTGTGGCCCAGGGTTGCCACTTATTTTAAATATTTAAAAAATGGGTTAAAAACGCTCTTTGGGAAGAGTCGTGTTAAAGCCGAATGACTCCGAAAATTTAAAAAAGCCCAGGCAAGCCCTCAATAAAATGAAATAAGCATTATTATATCGCTCATTTACTGTACGACTGACATAACTCAAAAACACGGTTTTTTGCAGAAAACGAGTTTAAAGTTTTCAATCCATATCTGACTCGCTCGACCCTTTCTCTCTTTATTTGGTCATGTTTTATTTTATAAATAGGGGGTTTTAATGTATTTTTCTCTTAGTGAGAGTTGTGTACGAATTCGCTAATTATCGAGAGACCCGTGAGTAGCACAGTTTCTATATCAAGTATATGCTCTGTGCACCCACTTTAAAGAAAAAATAAAATAGATTATCCTCTATCTCGAAAAGTAGACATGATATTAATATGAAATTGTTATACAATATAAAGCATGATATTTCTAATAAATCTGCATTATTAACTCAAAAATCGCATTTTTTGACTTATGACAGTTTTGAAGTAAATGAGTTATATGTTAATTGGAACTCAAACTAACAACAACATCCCATACAAATTTGGTTTTACAACATTTCGTTTTTTGAATAACAAAAATGTCAGGACATGCACGGACATGTTTTATATACCAGTGGATGCAACTTCAAAGTACCTTTGAGACGTATAAACATGTCAAACTTCATACTGTTAGGTCATCTGAGAGCTTCAGAAGGTTCCATTAAGACACACACGGACATGTTTTATATACCACACACACTTGTTTGCTATCCAAAGCAATAGCTTTCTAAAGGGACGTCTAAGGAATAAATTACTTTGCAATCAAAAGCTGTAAAAGATCTTATATTGTATAAATTGTTTTTGCCACGCCCCCTCGCCCACAGATCGAATATCAAAAATCTGTAAGTATGCCAATATTCAGCTTTTTAGGCCGACTGTTTCCACCAGAAAGTTCTGGAAAGACAAACACACATATAATATTAGGAAATTATATGTCGTCCATTCCATGAGAGAACGTTGAAGAGGTGATTTTTTGCTATCCAGCCATTTAACTTTATTAAAATTTGCAATACGTATACTCTGGGATGTCTATTACTCAATACCACCTTCAGTTTCTTATAGTTGTATAAAATTGCGTCTTTAATTAAAAAAAAAATCCAATAAATGCTAAAAGTAGTGAGCTTTGAAGTGCCATATTTCCCAAACTATAAACACAATTTCAAAGATTTAAAAAACATATGAAAGTTAAAGTTGTCTTCTTTACGATTTGTATTTAAAAAACAACAACTTTTTTCGAAAATACATTAATACTCGTAACTCAAGTGCAATTTTTGAGTGCACTTTGCACTTTGTTTCCCCTTTAGATTTTTAATCCCAAAAACAAAGAAAATTTAGGTTTTTCTGACGAACCTCTGCTTTTTTAAAAGAATTTTTCTAATAAAATTAAGATATTTGAAAATATTCAATAAAATGTCGTGTGCCACCGAAAATCCGCTTGCGTATCACTACTTTTCAGTGCTAAAAGTTTAAATTTTTTTTGAGCAAAATTAAGTGAGATTTACTGTTTTTAATCCTATTCAGTAAATAATATTCGCTTCCGCATACCATAAACACTAAAACTATTTGATATAACAAAAATTTCTTTGATTAATTGATTTGACCCTTTTGATTCAATGCTTACTAATTAATTTTGATGACTTTTAAAATTTTAAAATTCCACCCACAAATCATAATTCATATCAAATACAAACACAAGTACTATAACGTATGCGGATTAAAAAAAGTTATTATACTATCAAAATTTTGACTTAAGTTTCGTATAACCACATGTTTTCTCATATTATTGTATTATTGTATTTTATGAAAATCAAGCATACACTTTTTTTAAATGGCACACAAAAAGAAAAACAACTTTAAAAACAATTTGTAATTTTTTTGATAACACACTGAAACAAATTTTAACTTTTTTTCTCACACATGAAAAAATCAATATGTACGGCAAATTGGAGAGCACATAGAGTTAAACTGCGTTTTCACGTCAACATTTATTTTACAAGGACTTTAAAATTTGTTGTAGGCTGTTATCAAAAAAATTAAAATTTTTTTTAAAAGTTGTTGTTCTTTGTTTGCCATTTAAAAAACGTTTGTGCATAATTCTCATAAAATTGATACGGAAATATGAGAAAACATGTGGTTATCCGAAACTAAAAAAAAATATTTTATGGTATAATAATAGGTCGAAAAAACGGTCTTAGTTCACTTCCCCTTTACATCTTGTTTTTAAATAAAACAAAACAAGTGTAAAAATAAAAAATAGAACAAAACCAAAAGTGGGATAACTAGTTTATATGAATGTTTGATGTTTTGCATGGGATTGTCACTTCTTTCAAAATTTGTTCTGATGATGGGAACCTAAAAAATTCCCGAAATAGATCTATCAATACATTCCTGAAAGTGGTCACTTAATAAATTTGAAAACAAAAACTCTATAGATTATTTGCTAGGACAATCTCCTAATAAAGAAATATAAAGTATGGCCTCGAACTTGAATAATTTTCATTTTCATTGGGCGATTAAAGGTCGAAAAAGCAGAATTTTTTATTTTTAATAAAAATTATATCAAACTTATAATAACTTTTTTTTTGTTGCATTTGTATTAAAAATTCCAAAAATCGGTTAAGCGGTTAAGAAGATATGAGAACAAATGCGAAGAAACCTCTAAATGTTGAGTGCAAATTGGTGTATTTCAGAACAAATTCGACACTAGCCGTCTGGTGATCAATACTTTATTGTCCAATAATTACATAAAAATTTACGCTTTTGTAGTGTTAGGTAAAAACTATCTATGAAAAATATTCCCTTTTTGTTTCCATAAGAAAACGTTAAAATTTTAACTAAAAATATCAATAAAGGATTGAATTTGTTTAAGGACATTTAAAAATATTTGATTGTGGAAAGTTACCTCACTTTTTATTTGATACCAATATTTAGGTCATATCATGAGTTCATGTATTTTAATGTTTTGTTTCAAAAATTTAAATGTAAAATGGCGAAAACCCTAAAACGCGGTTTATATTAAATTGGTCATGTGTGTGAACTAATATTGAACGGTGTAATCAATCTTATTGGAAGAAATCGAAAACAGCTTCAGTATTTGTTCAGCAGCGAGTAAGTCCGTGTATAGTAATAATAATGTTAGTTAAATTTTTGTAAGTCGTCCTTTTTTGAATTGAAATTTCATTTGTTTTTAACTAAAGCGTGATATTTTAGCAACTTTCTTTTTGGCAACACTGTTTTTGGTATCTCAGCTATTTTTATGTAACATGTTACTGTTAAACATGTTCAGTTTGGTCTATAATTTAACCATGAATCGACTTCCAAACGAACAACGCTTGCAGATTATTGAATTTTAGTATCAAAATGCATGCTCGGTTAAGAAAGTGCATCGTGCACTTCTTCCAATTTATGGTCAGTAAGGGCGACCTTCTGAGGTGGCTATTCGGAATCTTGTGACTAAATTTCGCAAGAAAGGCTTTAGACATAATTTTTATACCATGTGTCTTCGAAAAACCTTTCCTATGATACCAAATTTGTCTATGGTAAAAAATTTGTCTACGTAAAATGGTGTAATTTTTGCCAACACTTAATAACGCCTTAACATGAGATTGGGCAGTGAAAAAAAAACATGGGTCCCATAAATTTTAATTCTCTACAACATATTCGAAGTTCATTAAGATCTGCTGCTAAAATTATTCCTTACTGCGGTAAAAAGTGCAATTTGACCGGCTTATCCATGAGATCCTAGCTTAAAAAAGTAATTTCTGGATTAAAAGCTTGAAAAAGGAGTTTAATGTTATGGAAAAACATTTAAAATGTTCCTTAATTATACGCGAACACAAAAAAGATGCCGAAAGAATTATCGAGCTTTTTCCAATACATGCGAAGTAACCTTAAATCTTCAATTTACAAATTTGGTCAAAACTAGTCAAAAACGTCATTATTTGCAAAATCCCAGTAAAAAACGTTAGGTTTGTAAGGGAGTAAGCCGAAAAGAATCCCTTACAAACCTGCTTATATATGCCATGATTTTTATATGGCGAATTCACACTTGGAAGCACAACTTTTGGGAAAAATAAGCGCGGATTTCAGCGCTTATAAAAAGCTGTGATTTCATAGGGTTCAGTAAAATCACATTTCATGTCTAAATTATTACGATTAAAAGTACTAATATGAATATACATAATTTATTATACATAAAATTATACAGATATTAGTTTTTTTGTTGTTAAAATTTTTGACATATAATATAATTATTTTATTTTTTTTTACCGCTTCACGTGCTAGTTCTTTAGAAACAGTTTTTTATTTCATGCTCGCAAACACCAAATACAATCAGAAATCACTCTTGAAAATGTTTACAGATCGTTTATAATCTATGATATGAAACTTTCTGCATTACAACCTGCATCCGTGTAAGGGAATAGTGTAAGCTGCTTACAAACTGCATCCTTGTTAGCAAAAATTGTAAGCTCAAAATTTTTATTTGTTAATTTGTATACGGAAATTATTCGTTTCTTTTGCTGCTTCTCAATATTGTGTAATAGTAAGCACTTACGTCAGCGCATTTGTTTTATCCTGCTTCTAAAAACCCGAAATTTTTTACTGGGTATGTGCGATTAGTCATATTTTATTTTAAATGACAATAACTGGCAGGGCAAACACATATTCGAGGAAAATAACTTTACTTAAAAAAATCCTAAATATCGAAATATTTTAATAAAGCGTGTATTTTTTAGAGTGTCACAAATTTGAGCTGGCATCACTGCTTTATTTGACCACCCATTTAACAGCTGATAATTGCTTTTAGTTTAGTTTGCTTTGAAATTTTATTATGAACCGACTTACACCAGAGCAACGCGTGCAAATTGTTGAAAATTTTAATCAAAATAATTGTTCTATTCGTCAAACTCATCGTGTA
This sequence comes from Delia radicum, assembly GCA_021234595.1. Classification (NCBI taxonomy): domain Eukaryota; kingdom Metazoa; phylum Arthropoda; class Insecta; order Diptera; family Anthomyiidae; genus Delia; species Delia radicum. The sequence continues at coordinate 26,348,369 of CM037853.1, forward strand.
CTTCTTCCATTTTATGGCGTACAAAATAGTCCTTCAGAGCAGCTAATTCGAAGAACAATAGATGATTTTCGGACCACATTTTCTGTTACTGTTCATCCCGTGACACGCCGAAGAGTGCGCACTGAAGAAGCTGTAGCCGCTGAACAGGAAAGCATTGAAGATGATCCTAATCAATCAATTCGTAGCCGTTCTTAGCAACTAGGGTTGTGTCCTTCCACTTTATGGATGATTTTACGAAAGGATCTTGGCTAAAAAGCTTTCAAGATTCAACTTTTGCAGGAATTAAAGCCAAACAACCATCGTATGCGAATGGGCTGAAGCACAAATTGATACTAATTTTGAATTTCCATTCAAAATTTTATTTTCCGGTGATTTAACCCCATTGGATTATTTTCTTTGGGGTTATGTTAAGTCACTTGTCTACGTCGATAAACCACAAACAATTGAACACCTGGAAATTAACATTCGAAGAGTAATCGGCCAGATAAGAATAAAGAATAAATGTATTTTCTAAAAATCATAACTACATTGCAAATTTTCAATTTTTTCTGAATCAGACTGCGCAGTTTCTGGTATTGAACCTTCGTCAGTGACCCTGTTTTTTTAATTTTTTGAATAATGCAATATTTGTTATGTTTTTCTTTGTTCGATTGCGTCTATGTGAAATTTTCTGTGCAATCACTGCCCGTGGTATAGATAAACTGATTTCTAATGCCACATGCACTCGCACTACACGTTAGACAGAGCGCTTTAACCCTCTGAGCTATCGTCAGGTCGAGTTTTGTTGTGATTAAAACTAGTTTTATTCAATACACGGTGTTGTAAGTGATTGATATTAAAAATAAATTTCCTTGTTTTATTATGATTTAAACTTGTGTCACTCTATAAAAAACACCCGTTAGCTATGTACAAGTACCTACAAACTGCCTCAAACTTGGATGAATTGTGCCAATTTTTTTTACATTAATTTAATGTAGTGCATTGTTTTTTTTTAAAGGAAAATTAACTTTAAGTTTAAGTTAAGAAAAACTACATCATTTTCCGTTTTGTTGCAATTTCACTCCGCAAACGTTATATGAAAGCTGTTATAAATTTTAAAATCCTTTTACATTTTTCATAACCCCTTTTTTCTGTTAAAAAATAACCCCTTTTTTCTAAACGTATAAGCAATTAACCATAAACATAGTAATTGGGGTAAAACCAAAATGCTTTTTAAAAAAAAAAAAAACATAAATTAAAGTGTTTCATATGAAACATGTGTTGAATATCGAATGAAATTAATAAAGGATTGAATAAACATTTAGAAAAAATTTGTATGAAAAAAAATCTATTTGCTCTGCCATACATTCAAATAATATTAAAGGCTCTATTTGAGTTAAACTAAACAAATCATATTTTTAAACATCACTTCAATATTTCATAGTGTATCTATGATATCTATACACCTTCCCCCAAAAAAAAAATTTAACTAAAAAATTTATGATTATTCAAAATAAGCATTGAAATTGATTTCCGTTAGCTAAAATATAAAAAAATAAAAAAAATATGGTGAAAATAAAAAAGAGGAAATCGATTTTTTTTTGTGATTTAAGTAAAAACTAATCAACAGTTATTTTAGAATTTTTTTTAATAAAAAAATAAATCAAAACAAAAAAATGCTAAGGATATTAAGTGTTAAATACAAAAGCGGATATAGAGTAAATTAAAAAAAATAAATACTGAAACGCATTGGAGGGAGAGCGAAAGTGATTTTTTTTTTTTTTAATCGAACATGAAATTAAAATACGGAAAACAGGAAAAGTATAAATAATAAAAAGATTGTAAAAAATTGTTTTCCAAATGAATAAATTCGTTACAATAAAAAAGTAAAATTAATGATTTTTATCAAAATTTAAATTGAATTTTTAATAAAAATATGGATATTGTATTAAATGGCAGAATAAAATGAATGAATATGAATAAAAAAACAAAATGTCCTATGGTAAATGATATATTATTTGAAGGAATTAAAAAGAAATATATAAATTAATGGATATTGTTTAAAATACCGCAGGTAGAAATTGCCGATGGTACAAAAACAAAGCACTGACAGAGAGTTGGTTAACAGTAATAGCCCTAAGAAAAAGCATTGGGAAAGAAATAATTTGAAACGCTTTGCCAACGCTTGCAAAAATTGCTTAGCCTATAAATGCTTAACAAAATTTACTACAGTTTTTGAAAAACAACCACTGACAAAACATCAGTTAACAGTGTAGTAACGTATGCGGAAAAAAATTGTACTAAAGCTATTAATTTTTTACCATTATATTTGAATAACAACATGTTTTCTCATGTTGCTTTGACAATTTAATCAATAAATTGACATTTAATTATTTTAAAATGTCGACAAAAGAAGAACAACGTCAAGAAAGAATTTGTAATTTTTTCAATAATCATCATGGATGCATCATGGATGATGAGTCATATTTTACGCTAGATGGCAATGAATGGCAGGGAAGGCACTTTTTCGAAGGAAAGAAACATGCTGATAACAAAATAAAATATTTGGAGCATAAAAAGTTCCCTAAAAAAGTTTTACTACACTCAAAAAAAAAAAAGTTTGTAAAGTCAGCAAAAAAATTTGCTGAGTCAGCAAAATTTTAGTCAGGAGGGTGCTAGCAAAAAAATTGCTAATGTCAGCAAAATATTTTGCTGAAAATCAGCGAGCTGATTTTTAGCAACAAAATTAGTAGATTCAGCAAAAGTTTTGCTAACACTTAGTAGATTAGAAATAAAAAAGCGTTGGTAAAAATTAATAACTTTTTTGCTGAATTTTAGTAGACTGCAAAAAACGCAAAAAATTGTAAAAAATTGGAATTTAGTTAATATATTTGCTGAAAATCATAAAAAATATTTTTGTGATTCTTTTAAAAATAATTTACAATAATTACGAAATATAAAAATTTTCATTTTCCCACATTGATGTCATGAAGTAATTTAATATCTGAAAATATATAGAAATAAATATATATAACATAACAAACATTTTCTTTCAACTACTTACGTCAATGGTAGTCTAAATGATGCTATCTTTTATGGACGCAACTGCCGAAGATAATTATAGAAACGAAACGAAAAAATAAACAAAAACAAACGAAACGAAAAAAACAACCCTTTTTTTGCAATAAGAAAATGGACCATAAAAATCTACCTAAGATGTGTGTCTTTGTCTTTCGCTTTACTCTGTCTACATGTCTGTATATGTTTGTTTGCAATTTGACCACACTAGATTATTAATCTATTAACATTTATTATAGAAATACATATTAAATTTAAATATTTTCTTTTGTCTTTTATTTTATTAATAGACAATTATTTTCACAAGCCGGTGACAACGCAAAATTTAAGTTGTTTTAATCCTCAATTTTGTTTTATGTATGAAAAACAGATACAAAAGTCTTCCATGGTTGATTTTTTTATATGTCTTATTAGAGTTGTACTTTTTAGTATCATTTTCCTCTTCTCTACTACATCTTGACATGCCGCGACATCTGCTTCATTCTGCGTATATCTTTCAATCTGGTTGTCGTCCACACTTTTAATGTGCTTATCAGCACAATTTTTTTTTAGCTAAATTAAAACATTAGTATATTAGTAAAGCATTAGTATAAAACAGTTAAGTGCTGAATAAGTATAACAAAAATTTTAGCTGAAAACACGATTTGAGCAAAAAAATTTGTTAAAAAATAGTATACCTGATTTACAAGACGTTTTACTAACTTTTGTACTAACTTATTTTTTTTGAGTGTATGGCTTGCAATTAGTCCGCAAGGGATGTCGGAGCCAGTGTTTTTTGAATCTGGATTGGCCGTCAATTCTGAACGATATATTGAGCACTGTTAGCCAAAAGTGAAGGATTTCAAAGAAAAGATGCATCGAGGCCTAAATGTGATCTTCTGGCCAGACTTAGCATCTAGCCATTGCGCTCGAAAAACCGTAGAAGCTATGGACACACTTCATATACCATATGTTCATAAAGAGGAAAACCCACCAAATGTCCCTCAATTACGTCCAATCGAAGATTTTTGGGCTAATTTAAAGCGAAGAGTTTATGCTGATGGAGTTAGACCGGAATATACAAAAAATCTGATCGAAAAAATTGAAAAGCAACTCCTTAAAATGCCAACATTGATATTTTCAACAGCTATGGAAAAAGTTCCCCAAAACTGCCGCAAAGCGGATCGGATGGAACCAAATTTTTTTTTTTTACATTAAATTAATAGTATGTATTGTTTTTTTTTTAAAGTGAAATAAAAGTTACGTTAGTTTTAGAAAAAACTACAACATATTACATTTTGTTGCAATTTCATTCCGCATACGTTATGTATATTTTTTGGTACTTTTTTTGATGTCTTTACCAAGAATTAATTTCCAATACATGATGTCATAAATAAATGTCAAATAATTGTCAAAAAGGCAGCCTAAATTTTTAGTACTCAGTAATGACATTTAGTATTATCAAATAATGTAAAGCCTCACCTCTAAAAAGTCCCAAAAATTTTCTTGAGCTTATTAAAATTTGGATGCTTTCCTTTTTTTATATTTCATATAGAAAGAAATTTTTAAAATAACTAAATTTAAAAACATTACCGTATTCGGCTTTTGATGTATCATAAAACTCATTCACAATAGCAAAGTTGGCTGATTTTTTTTATTTGGAATATACATTTTCGTTTTGGCATCAAAAAAAATGATAAAAAATTATTTTTTTTGGAAAATGTACATCAATCTAGGTAAAATTAAGCGAGTTAGTATTCCGTTATTGCACCATTTCTACAGACGGACGTTAAATTATTGATAAATAATCAAAAAGGCGTTATTTTGTCGATTTTAGACTTTTTTCTAAATACGAGGGCGGCTCAATAAGTCCGTGACTTTTCGAACTTACCTCGTAGTTATATCAAATGCAACACTGCTCCCACCAAGTACCGCCTGTTAATAACTACTGTCGAATTTTGAGCAAGTTCCGTCATTTACTTTGCGTTTACCAACTGTTCAAAACATAAAACCCCGTGAATTTTTTTGTTTCGAGTGCTCATTAAACATTATTTTTAATCAAACCAAGGAAAAGCTTGATAAATACTATGGGGACACTGCACCATCGATTTCAATGGTAAAAAAAGTGGTTTACTGACTTTCGTTGTGGTCGCCCAAGTACAAATGACGCTAAACGTTCTGGACGGCCAATTGAGGTCAATACACCCATAAATGTCGAAAAAATCCACGATATGGTGTTGGCCGATCGAAGAGTAAAAGTGCGTGAGATTGTTGATGCCTTATGCATTTCATATGGCAGTGTAGTTTCGATTTTTAATGATCAGTTGGGTTTAAGAAAGCTGTCTGCAAGATGGGTGCTTCGTTTGCCCTCAATTGACTATAAACGTAATCGTGGCCAATTAGGTGATGGCAACAGTTTTTTGGGATGCACTCGGGAGAATCCACATCGATTACCTTCAAAAGGGAAAAACAACAAACGGCGAATATTATGCCAACTTATTGGACCGACTTAACGAGGATTTAAAAAAAAACGACCCCATATGGCCAAGAAATGCCTATTTTATGGACCTCGAAAAATAATATTTTTTGGAAGGGATACAAAAATTGGAGAAACGTTGAAAAAAGTGTATTAGCTAAAAGGAGATTATGTTGAAAAGTAAATTTTTTTTTTGCAAAAAAAAACTGTGTTTCATTTAAAAAGTCACGAACTTACTTATCCGGCCTCGTAGTTGAGTTTTATGGTAAAATTCAAAAATATTTATGTGCCTAAAGGAAATTTGTTCGCTGTAGTATATACAAAAATTTGACTTCGATAGGAAATGATTTTATAGAATTTCAACAACTGTAAACAAATGCTTCGGATAGACCAAATGTTTGAAAAAAAAATCGCAATTCGCTGAAATAAAGCAGTTGCCATCGGTAAATTAAAAAGGCGGATATTTGTGAATAATATTTTTTTTTTAATGACAATGTATGTCTTATGAACAATTGAATAAAGCATTAAGTACAATCGTAAAATTAATACACTTAGAATACTATGTCGGTAAACAATACTTTAAATTTAGTTAAAAACAAATGAAATTACACAAAAGGACGACTTTCATTTCAGTAAATTTAATTAACATTGTCATTTGTTTTTACTGTTAAAAAAATTAACCATAATTGCAGTAAAATTAACCACATATGTAGTAAAAAAATAAACAAACATTAATTTGTTTTATGTTTTTAAATAAAACAAAAAAAAAACTACTTATGAAATGAGTGTAAAATCATAATACAATACTTACAAAACAGTACGTAGTTTTGTTTATGATAATATAGTAAAGAAATGCATGTATTGTGCATTAAACGATTAATAGCCAATTTTTCGATTAACCGTTCCGAACAACCGGTTAATCAATTTAAGCGATTTTTTCGAATAAAGCTTTAACCTTAGGTCGAATAATTGGAAACTCAAGTTTTAAACAGATACGAGTACCACATGGCGTATGAATAATACGCATTAGAGTATTAAATAACTTATTATTCATACGCCGTGTGGTACTCGTAATTATCTAAGTTCAGTGAAAGTGGCTCACTTTATTCAACAAAATTGGCCAAAACTTAGGAACTATTAAATGGATACCTTGATTTCTTCATTAGAATAAATATCTGTTCAGAACTACCCAGTGTGCAATAGCAGTCTGAAAAGACTCTTAAAATAGCCTTCAGACCTTTTGAAATCATAGTTACATGAGGGTGATTTTTTTTGCCAAGGAAGCCCCTTTCTGAGCACTCTTTTATGACTCATAAAGGAAAATAAAAATTTCACAATTTTTTAGTCAGAATATTTTTGTCCCTCCCTGTAAGCATTTTTTAATACAGTATTTTAGCGGATGCCTGCACCAAATTATAAATTCCTAGATTTAATGGTTTATGTTGTGTGCATTGAGATCAATACTTTAGCGGCTTTTCGGAGCAGACATTTCGAAAATTCTTTTCGAAAAATACAAAAATTAAATTTCTTCTGCTAATGACTGTTTTTTTTTATTTAAAAATAAAAATACTGGATTAAAACTTAAACAACTATAAATATTTACAGCAGAATTTCCCCGAGTGTATTTTTAAGCACATCTAGAACGGAGATAAGGGAGCGAAGGAAGGTGGAGAAATATGAACGGTTCCAAATATTATTTTTTCTAAGATGACATTGCCGTCGCTAGGAATCGAACCTTCAACTCTCTGTGTAACAGTCCAGAACTCTATTCGTTACATCAGAATGACCAGAAGTAAAATTTATGAAACCTATACTAAATAAATAAAATGTTTTATGAAAACTTAATTAAGAGAATTTCAGTGGCTGAGTATTATTAACTCATTATTGACACAGTGTTAATTTTTTGACCCAGTACTTTTAAACGATTATATTTTTTTAATTGATAAAGATACTTAAGTGATTTCAAAACCTTAAAATTACTCAACACCTTCACTACAATCGGAAATACTAACATTTTGGATGATTGTTGTCCAGAGTCGCCAAATAATTATTTGGAAAAATAAATTTGTTTATCCTTTTTGAAAATTATTAAAAACTATAAAAAGTCCTAATATTGAATATTAATTTTTAACAATTTTAGCAATTTTTAACAAAAAACTAAGTATGTCATGTTCTTTGCGATATCTTTTAAAAAACCGAAAAAGAAAAGTCACGTTCTTGGCCCGTCAACTAACCAAACAACTAACACAAGGAATTTTGTATCTGTGTTCCTAATCCCGCGTCAAACGGTATTTTTGGATATTCTTACGAGAGGGGGTTAAAAGGGAAAGTTTCAAATCTCATCTTTTCCTTTGAAAATAACTTTAATAACTGATATATACTTTTTGAAGACGCAAAAAGGCAAAGTCCCCGTTCTGAGTTTCTTGAAGTATGTGGTTATAAAGATACTCATTTTGAATTTTTGATGGGGTATAAAACACACACAGAAAAAAGAGCATCATGTTATGGTTGAAATATGTCACAACTATAATACGATCCTCATAATTATATTATGATTCTTAGTGATGATAAATTCGTGCTCAATTTTCATAATATGATCAGTCAGAATCAGGTTTATGGTTGTTAGTATCAAAATATGATAACTTCTTTTGTTCACAACATGATCAATCATATTTTTACTGTCAGATCCTTACATGTTTCATTTCGCGTCATCTCTGAAGATTTTTGGTGATGCGAAATGAAACATGTAATGACCCGTCAGTAGATACCCTATGGGCAATGGGACCGGTTCTGCGTGTACCACAGGATCGGTCCCTTCATGCCAGAGACCGGTCCTCTGCTAAACCCTGCCCTATGTAAACAACTGGCAACTTTAACATGGGCTTGTCATAGGAGGGGGTCATTTGTCCTGCTTTAAACCACATAGTGGAATACCACAGGACTAACCAAAGATTGGCATAAAAATAAACGAAAACTAAACAGTTTCCAACGGGTAAAATTTTGACCAACTGACTTTTTCTTGTTAATAAGCATTCTGGTTAAGTGGTATGTCCTCCCTCTACCAGTCACGGGATTGGTAATTTTAGGACAATTGACACTGCTTAACCCACTTCAGTATTAAATTATACCAGTCCTGTGATAAGTCCTTCTTTAACCAGTCACTTTTAAGTCAATTGACTCCTCATTCCCCATAGGGTTGTTTATTGTTATGTCGATGAGAAAATGTGAAAATGTATTTCTTTGATAAAAATTACTTCATCGATTGCATGTAATTTTTGAAAATCTTACGGATAGGACTATGCAATCGTTAAAAACACAAAGTTTAAAATATTCCAAAATTTATTCCGTTTTCACTCAAAACATAAATATTGAATGTTTTTTAATAAAATACTGCTAAGCTTATAAAAATTATAGCTCCAGGGTTGACATAGGGTAATTTTTAAAAGTGGTCCAAAATCACGATATTTAAAAAATTTAAAATGGGTTAACTTAAAAAAAGTATTTTTAATATTTGAACAAATAAATAATAAATACATTTGAATAAAGATTTGTTCGCATAAATATACAAAAATTTCAATTTTTAAAACGTCGGCAACCGTCTAGAATTTATATCCAGTTAAGGTTTCAGCTTTGGTTGCTAATAAAGGGTCCTCCATATAACGTTTTTTTTTTTCCGATGCCGATTTTTCCAAAAAAATCATCTTTTCAAATGAATCTCATACTGCATGGCCAGCCGAGGCAGCCATTTGAATGAAATTATTTTCCATTATTAACCGGAAGGATTGTACTTTCAAATACAAAAGAAATTTGAGAAAATATTCTGTAGTTTTTTTTTTGTATAGCATTTTCAAAAAAAAAAGTTATTTGGTGGACCCTTTATTTTCACTAGAGGGCGCTTTAAGGCAAAAAAGTTACTAAAATTTCTTAATAAAATCTATAAATATAAAAAGTTTGGTTGTTAAATTGTTCAGCGGATCTATGAAGTACCATTAATGATTGAAAAACGTTGTTCATTTTATCAATTCATTAATATCATCAAGATAGTTACGATGACAGGTAATTGTGTAAGGGGTGCTTAGTGGGATATCATTTTTGTAAGTTGAAAATGTTTTAAGGTTTTCTCTTTTTTTTAAATTTCCTTTATGTTAAATTGCTATTTTTTTTTTAACATTACAATTCCTTTAGTGACATTTTTCAATAGGTAAGTATGTATTTTCTGGCTTCATATAAGTAGATATGTATCTCTTCATTGTTTATGGAGCTTCAATTTTTACAAAAGCGTTTGTTTTTAAAACAACAAAAAGTGTCGTAATTAAAATTGTTTACAAACAATTTTCAAAGCATTCAAAAAAAAACATCGCAATTTTGTCTTTGTGTCAACATGAAATTAAAACATAAAGTTGGCAATCAAGAGACAGCTTAAAATAACAAAAAAAAATGCTAAATTTTCAATATTGGAAACTAGAAATCCAAGACAACAAAAAATAATACATACAAAGTATTTGAAAAACAAACAAAAAGGCAATGTCACATGTGATAACTCAACCTTAATGCCATTATTAACAGACAGTAATAAAACGATAAAAGGATTTTTTTTTTTTTTTTTTTTTTATAAAAAAACTTTATTTACAATCTATTTTAACAACATTTAGTAAATTTGATAATATAAAAGGATCATAACATACGTTATTAAACTTCAGCAAGTTTAATAAACTAATCTTAAAAATTTGATTTTATATTTTTACTATATATTTACAAGGTTGTATGATACATTAAATATAAAATTTACAATAATATTGCCTATACGGCAGGTCTAATACATGTAATCTTTGCAGTCTTCTTACTTCTTCCGTTTCGTCTAATAAAGAAATAGCTAAAGGATTACAATGATCACTTAGTCGATCTATGTATCGGGAACTAAACCTATTTATTTCATCTTTAACCCAAGGTACTTTAAGATCTTCATGAATTCTTTTATTAGTTACAAACCATGGAGCATCAGCTATACGTCGAAGGGTTTTAGATTGATAACGTTGCAATATTTCTACGTTGGAGTTACTCGAAGTTCCCCATAGCTGAATGCCATACGTCCAAACTGGCTTTAAAATAGATTTATATAATCTTACTTTGTTTGAAAGACTTAAATCTGAGTTTGGTCTTAATAACCAATACATTTTCTTAGTTTTTATATTAAGATGTTGCTTTTTTGCTTGTATATGTTTTTGCCACGTCAGTCTTCTATCCAGATGCATTCCTAAATATTTCACACTGTTCGTTTTCGGAATTTCAGTACCGTTGATATATAGTGAAGGGCATTCTTCTCTTCTTGATTTTTCTGTGTTGATACAAATCTTCCATTTTCTAACCCAGTCTTGAATTAGATTTAATTCCATTTGAACTAAGAAGGACGCTTCAACTGGTGATTCGTTTGATGACATTATAGCAGTGTCATCAGCATAGGTTGCTACAGTAACATCATCCGTTAATGGCATATCTGAAGTGTAAATTGTATACAACACTGGACCTAGGACACTGCCTTGTGGTACACCAGCATTAATTTGGCTTATTTTGGAATTTTCGTCGCCGACTTTTACATAAAAGGTTCGTTCTTTTAGGTAAGACTTAAAAAACAAATAGAATGGAGTTGGTAAAATAATTTTAAGCTTATACAAAAGCCCTTCATGCCATACCCTGTCAAAAGCCTGTTTCACATCTAAAAACACTGCGGAGCAGTACATTTTTCTTTCAAATGTGTCAGTAATAATATTTACAATACGATGACATTGTTCCGGTGTTCCATGCTTGTGACGAAAACCAAACTGATGATCTGGAATAATATTTTGTGTTTCTAAAACAGGAAGTAATCTTTGTGAAAATAAACGTTCGAAGATTTTGGAAAAAATTGGTAATAAGCTAATTGGCCTATATGATGAAACATCGTTCTGCGGTTTATTTGGCTTGGGGATCATAATGATCTCAGCACATTTCCATTGTGGTGGAAAGTGTGATAATCTTAATATGGAGTTGTAGATTAGGGTAAGAAACAATATACATTTTTTTGAGAGCGATTTTGCTACCTTTGAGTCAATTTTATCATATCCTGGAGATTTAGAGTTGTTAAGCTTATTTATTTCGCTTTGGACTTCTCTCGGAGAGAATGGTTTTATTGGTAAATCCATTTGGCAGGGAGATTGTAAAAAGTTTAATATGTTGCTCTCATCGGTAGAATTTGTGAGTGGAAATGATTTAAATGTCTGTTCTAGGTGGTCAGAAAACAACTCAGATTTATTTTTATCATTTCTACACCATATGCTATTTGGTCCTTTAATAGGAATGTTTCTTTTATTAAAAAAAAAAAATACAGATCCGTATGGTAACAACGAAATATTGGGATTAAATTTTTAATATAAAAAAAAATTTTTAAGAAATTTTAGATAGCTATTGGAATCAAAATTTTTTATACTAAGAAAACTTCGATGCCTATTTTAGTACAGTGATATATTAACGTCATATAGACAGTCGTAATTAATTTTTAATTAATTCATTTAAAGATCCGTATGGTAACAACGAAATATTGGGATTAAATTTTTAATATTAAAATTTTTTTAAATAAATTCTTAACGTTTTTTTATTGAAATTTTAGATATTTTTGGATTCAAAATTCTTTATACTAAGAAAACTTCGATGCTTTGATTCTCACATCCGCAGGTTGTTGAAAAATTTATCGTATAGAGACAATCTGACAATTATAAGACACAAATAATAATACAATTAAAATGGAAAATCACTGATGAGCCTGTCCATAAAAAGGCAGAAACTAGTCTAGTCTGATTTAAAAATTAATAGTGTTTATAATTTTTAGAGAAAAACGTTTATTCTTCTTCTTAACCTCAACATTTCTAAATTAAATTTGTCAAATGCATATTAATTAAAAATTAATTGCGACTGTCTATATGACTAAAATACATTATAAAATTTGCCCTGGGGCGATGTCTCAACTTAAAACGCAAAAGTTGTCAACGCTGAACGTAAAAACCATACGTCAATCTGGTAACATTGTGAAATAGAGACGGAGGAGATTAGAAAAATAAACAAAAATCTAAAAATAGAATATTTGTGTTGTTAGCGTATGATTAATAGTTTTGGCAAAAAAAAAAAAAATATTACTCATCCGCTAAAAAATTATATTACAGAATTTTTAGTCTAATTATAAATTTCGGTGCTTATTTTAACATATATAAACTGAAACAGATATAAAAGCACGTGTTTTAATAATTACTGCCCCTCAGACAGTCATTTGACATCCATTGTAATTTGTTTTTTAGTTGCATTTTTTCTTGTTACATTATCAAATATTTGCATAGTTAGAATTACAAAGCTCTTTGTAACTCTTTTATGTCTATTTGTTTTTTTTTTTTTTTTTTTTTTTTTTTTGTTTTAACTTGATGATTTAAAAACAAAATTTATAAAAAGTAGTAGTATTTAACAAATAAAAAAAATGGATATTATGCATATAAATTCAGTTTATAATTTTAGTTTTTTTTTTACCTTTTTACCATCTATTTCGTGTGTACCTTGAGCTAAAACTTTATCTACACTAGCTGCATCACTGAAGGTTATGAAACCGAATCCTCTGCAATGAAACAATAAAAAGAAAAAGAAATAAAATAAATATTTTTTAAAAAGTATTTGAGTGTAATGTCAATATTATTATTTATTATGTAAATATTATAAAAAGAGTTGACAAAAAACAAAAAAAAAATAAAAAATACAGGACAACAGAGAAAAACGTTTAAACAAAGTAGTAAATGCCAGGACATTTAAACAAATAATGACACTAATTGGTAACAATATCTCAATTTTAAAACTGTTGCTAGTTAATTTTATATTTATTTAAACGTCAATTGCAAATAAGTAGTTATTGTTTGGAGTGGAATAAAGTAAAGTGGATTGAAATGAAGTGAAGTAGAGTCGATTACTTTTTAAATCATAAATGGCTAGACTAATTTAATTGACCTATTATGAACTTATAGGATAAAATAAATGAGAATTATATGAGTAATTGCAAAATTTTTCGACACATATTGGAATTGACTTTAGATGCTTCTTATTTCTTAAAGTTTTTTTTTCAAATTTAGAAAAATTATTCAATTATGAACAGGGTTAAACTCTAAAAAATGCATGTAAACTTGTAAATGTAAACTGAGTAAAATTTGGTGTAAAATTACATAAAATTAGAAAATATACACAAAAAATGCTTAAATAACTGATTTACACATTTATGTCTGCAAACATACACTCAAATGATAGTAATCTGCATGCTAGGAAACATGTTTTTAAATGTATACAAAATTTTACCTACATACAGTAGGAAAAATACACCCATGTGATAGTAATCTGCATGTTTTTAAATGTACAAACATTTTTACATACAAATAGTAGTAATTGCCAAAAATATTTTGTTTTGTAAATTGAAAACAACCCACATATTTTAAATTTTTTTCGTAATAATAATTGAAAATGCATAAACAAATAAGCTAAATCACAAATAAACGTTAAATGAACAAACAAATTAAAAGAATAGCTAAATTCTGGAAACAGAATTCTTGAGCCGCTGAAGCACACGTTACATCTGCTTTTGTATGACTTTCTTTCTTTCCATTGTTTAAGATTTTGTTAATATTTATAAATATAGAGTGTGCGCCCCGGTAGGCTAGTTGGTAGCGTGCTGGCTTATCAGTGCGGGGGTCGTGGGTTCGATTCCCACCAGAGGCACTGGTCTGTTTTCGCTACAACGCGCCGAAGGCCATAGTAGCTAGTGCTCGGTTAGGGTAATATTTATATAATTTGTAATTATGTGATTATTAATTAATAAATAAAATAAATAAATTATAATTATAGAGAAATTAATAATAAAAATTGTCTTTTATAAATTGCAAGAACGGAAAATTTTCGCTTTTTGCTTATGAAAACATGTGAATATGTAAATACTAAAAAATTAATTACACACATTTTAAGTAAATTTGCACACATTATGTGTAACGAACAATGTTGCTATACATTTTTGTACACATTTTGTGTGTACCAATTTACACATATAGAGCAAATTTACCTAACGTATAGTAGGAGTGTAGATTCCTACTATAAGTTGGGTAAAATTCAACAGAAATTAATTAGAGTGTAGGTAGGCTACACTCTTAAGAAAAGTTACTTCAAAAGTCATTTAAACGAGTTCCAACCCAATTGGACTAATTTGTTCTATTTATATCATTAAAATCTGTTATTTAACTTAAGTTATCATTACACAGTGAACAGTGAAAAAAATGCACGGACTCGACAGTATAGGTTCGATTGTACTACCCTGTACTCAGTTTGGCCAGTATGATTACCAATTTTTTTTTACGAACCTCAAAAGATTTTGAAAATCAGTGCACCACTCAAAAAAGGCGTCCTCAGTTTTTGGTCAACAGCTTATTCAGACTTGATGATATTGCCTAACTATATTTGGCAATAATGTAGTGAAGAGTCTACTGAATAAATTTTATAAACATTTTATGTGCATAAAATCATTTTTTCCTGCACTTTTTTAAAAAAATATAGTAGAAAATTATATTTTTTTTTTGTTTTTTCAGTATAACTTACAGGGACTCATAATTTTTCACTAACAATAAATGACAAAATTGTAGCCATTGTAAATCTGAACAACTTTTGAGAACATATTAATACAATCTGAATGTGTCTAGGCATCCGAAATAGCATACAAAGACCACTTTGTACCTTATAAATAGTCGTTTTTGAATAGACCACACTTTTATTGCATTTTTTTTTACTTTTTTTGTTATCGAAGAAAGTAAACTAAAATGCAGTAAAAGTGTAGTCTAGTCAAAAACGACTATTTGTAAGGTACAAAGTGGTATTTGTAAGCTATTTCGGATGACTAGACACATTCAGATTGTATTAACATGTTCACAAAAGTTGTTCAGGTTTACAATGGCTACAATTTTGTCATTTATTGTTATTGAAAAATTATGAGTCCCTGTAAGTTATGCTGAAAAAAACAAAAAAAATATAATTTTCTCCTATATTTTTTCAAAAAAGTGCAGGAAAAAATGATTTTTTGCACATAAAATGTTCATAAAATTTGTTCAGTAGAATCTTCACTACATTATTGCCAAATATAGTTAAGCAATATCATCAAGTCTGAATTAATTAATTAAATTTAAAATTTAAATTTATCTCATTTTAGCATAGCACATGTGTTATATGCAGGGACCGTAAATAATGATTATTGCTCGTTTTTTTGAATCAAAAAATCAATCACTTAGCAGAGACATAAAAAAAAATTTATTGCACCATTATTATTATTTTTTGACAATCTTTGCATATCCGTCATGATTTTTAAATTTTTGATTTTTAAAGTTTTCTTCAATGGTAATGATTATTTTTGAGTAATAATAAAAAAAATCAGCCATAATCATTATTTTTGAGCAAAAAAAATAAAACTCAAAAATAATCATTATTTATGATTTTTATGGTGTAGAACTGATGCTCAAAAATCCACCACTTTTGCCGAACACTTGGAAAATACTTTTAAACCTCAAAACATCAATGAAAATGATAGTGACATTCTAAACTTTTTAGATGTTGCATGTCAAATGGATTTGCCAATAAAACGTATTTCCCCAAATGAAACTAAAGCGGAAATTAACTTATTAAATAATAAAAAATCATCTGGATATGATAAAATAGATGCGTTAGCCATTAAATCATTACCCTTCAAAGGAATTGTCTTTCTAACACTTATTTTTAATTCAATTTTACGTCTCCAACATTTCCCCTCTCAATGGAAATGTGCGGAGATAATTATGATTTTAAAACCGAACAACCCGATTAATGAAGTGTCTTCCTATAGACCAATTAGTTTACTACCGATCATATCAAAATTATTTGAAAGACTTCTACTCAAACGCTTAATTCCCTTTCTTGAGAAAAACAGTATTATTCCTGACCATCAATTCGGCTTTCGCCATAAACATGGTACGCCAGAGCAATGCCACCGTATATGCAATGTTATAATTGATACTTTTGAAAATAAAAGATACTGTTCTGCTGTATTTTTGGATATACAACAGGCGTTTGATAAAGTTTGGCACAGTGGCCTGCTATTTAAATTAAAAAATATTCTTCCTGCTCCATTTTACAAATTCTTTCTCTCTTACTTAAGTAATAGATGTTTTTATTGTAAATCCAATAACGATATTTCTAATATTCATCAAATAAAAGCCGGTATACCGCAGGGTAGCGTTCTTGGCCCAGTTTTATACACCATTTTCACATACGATATGCCTACCAGAGAGGACGTTACCGTTGCTACATACGCAGATGACACGGCATTCTTATGTTCACATCAATCACCATCTGAAGCTTCCAGAATTTTGCAATTGCAACTTGACATTCTTCAACACTGGCTTACAAAATGGAACATAATTGTCAATACACAAAAATCAAACCACATCACATTTACTTTGAGGAGGGAGAACTGCCAGCCCGTGTTTCTAAATGGCGCAGAAATTCCCAGTAAAGATACTGTCAAATACCTTGGACTTCACCTAGACCGACGGCTCACATGGAAAGTGCATATAAAGGCCAAGAGAAAACAACTCGATATTAAATTCAAGCAAATGTACTGGCTACTAGGAACTAAATCCCAACTTTCACTGGAAAACAAAGTTCTGCTTCTAAAAACAATATTAAAGCCAATTTGGACCTATGGCATAGAGTTATGGGGAACCACCAGCAATTCAAATATAGAAATTTTACAAAGATTCCAGTCTAAGGCCTTAAGAACAATTACAAACGCTCCTTTTTATGTTACAAACAAAACATTGCATAATGATCTTAAAATACCTTTTGTTAAATCAGAAATAAGTAAATTTAGCTGCAGTTACTTAAACAGACTCAGCAATCACTCAAACATATTGGCAATCACACTATTAGACGCGACTGATGACGTTAGAAGACTTAAAAGGAACCATATCTTAGATCTCCCATTTTTATAATATGTATTATTTATGTAATTAACTAACATAGTTTATAATGTATATGTTATAAAATGTTATTATAACACATTTATTTTGATTTTCTAATTATATTTTATTTAATATCATACTAATCATCACTATATATGTTTGTAAGTACATGTATATCTTCAATTGTTGTTTCCAATGGGAATCAATATTTCATGTCAGTGTATATATTTTATTCAAATTTGCTTATTATTGTAAAATAGATTGCAAATAAATTTGAGAAAAAAAAAAATAAAAAAAAAATCGAAATTCAGATTCGTATCCAGCGATCCCAAAAACTATAATGTATCAGTTTTAAAGCAAATTTCGCATCATTATATTCGATGTGTCGTTTGATTTCAGCGTAACTTAACTCGTACCGCCAATTGGATCTACCATATTTACCGCCAATTGAATTTTTAAAGTAGAGGTACTTAGAAAAGTGTTAGGTCATAACACAGCTCTGCATGCCAATCACCATTTTGAACATCAGACACTGGTCCATACAAAAAAAAATAAAAATAAATCCCCAAACTTTAAGTTTTTTTCTTCTGAAATTGAACAGATTTTTTTTTTTTAATAATATAAACATTAATAATATAAACATTGTTCAGCCAGAGTAAGAACAAAATTTTTTTTAATATAAATAGAACATTTTTGGTCATCAAAGTTTAGTAACGTCATGATGCTTGTTAGGAAAAGACCCTAGCCACTCGTTTGATTACTAAGAAGACAAGAATGGAGCAAGATGTATGACTAATAGATTTTTTTATTTAAGTTCTGCCTATTCTGGAGGCTCTACCTTTTCTAAAACTTCGTGTTCTGATGAGATATTTAGCCAGATCGAAATACTAGTATCAACCTAGCTAATATGTTTGATTTGCTTTACTTTTGTTAATATACGGATGTTGAAAGCTCGTTACAAATTAAAAATAAATTTAACATATATTTTTAACCTAACTATTAGAAACAACTTCTGAATTATGGTGGTATTATTTCAATGCCGAATTTGGTAATTACTTTTAAATTCTCTCCCAATAAGGCATCATGTACTATAATGGAAAATGGGGTAATGTGGTAAATTTATGTATGTAGACGTGTTTATACACATTCTGAACATTTTAAAAAGATAGATCACAATCAACTCTATGAAATATATCTTTCAAACGTACTTTTTTGTAGCCATATCAAAATGTTTCCCCCCTTACCCCATCTAACCATATGAAAAGCTATTTTTATGAAATTTAGCATTTTATTCGTTGTGGCAAATTAAACAAAAAAAAATAAAAAGAATTTAAATAAGTCTTTAAAAACACACGTCATACAAAGCAGACAAAAGTCTTTAAAAATCAATAGTCTAACAGAAACTCAATATTCTATGAAAACATTTTATCCATTCATCCCAAAATCTTTTTACAAAAAATTGCATTTCATTTCATTTAATTTTATCTTTTGCACAAAACAACCTATAAAATCAAAAACTTTTCTTGTACAAAACACAAACACACACATTGTCTACAATAATTTCAAACATTTATTTATAAAATACATACACAATTCAAACAATTCATGTTAATAGATTCTATAAATATTTTGTTCCCCATACGGAAGCTATTACAATTTTAAAATGCTGTTGATTGTATAACTTTCAATCTGTACAAGAGAATGTTTAGAGAACAAAAAGTCCTTTTTATAACAAATAGAAAACATCTAGAACAACAACAAAAAATTATGAAAATAATTACTTTAATTTAAAGTTTCCTGTTTGGCAAAAACAAAAATAAAACTAAAGCTTTCTCCATATCTGTCTGTGTGTATTTTAATATTATTTTTTCTTATTTTATGTAAAGCAATTTGGAATGAAATGATAAAAATCTATTTAGATTTCCAAAAAAAAAAAAATAAAATGTTCATTCATAAATACTTGTACATGCACTTTACAACATCTACTCACACAAACACACTCAGATATAACCACAGTTACAAATGCACAGACATTTAAAACCCATACACTTACAAAACACTTATGAATACATATAAAAATGGAAATACTTTTATAACTGAAAATATACTCTATAATCGAAAAATAGACACCCATAAAACAGACTTGGTAGTAGCAACCGTATTTGTAGTCAATCGAATGGTTCGATTGTAGCTATTGAGTTTTTTGGTTGCCATAACCGAATTTCTGTGGAAGCAATCGAAATTATATGGTCATGCCAGAATTTATGTTGTTTCAATTCGGTTGCAACACCCGAAGCATTCGATCTGTTTTCTGGGTGTACAAAATGTTTTTCAAAAACTTTACCTTAACTAACAAACTAATTGCACAAATTCTAGCTTACTTTTCAGACTAGCGTAAGCGAGAGTGGAAGTACTTTTCAGAAATATCACATTTATTTCAATTCAATTTTCTTCATATTAACGACATGAATCTCCAGTTCTAGGTTTTTATGAAAATTTTCCAGAAATTTCAAATAGTATTGAAAGATTTTACAAATTTTGGTTACAATTGTGTTCTTATTTAAAGAATTTCCGCTCAATTTTTTACCATAGTGTATGCACAATGAAAATCTTTTTTTGAAACCATATTAAAATCAAATTTCTTTTATAAATCTCAGCAGTAACATTAACAATAAGAACAACAACAACAACGGCAAGAACAACAATAAAAATAAAATTAAGAAAAACCAGCACCAGTAAGTTTCTTATACAATTGTATATACAATTTACCAGTTTCATATTCGACTTATGTGATTCATATAAAATTGAAAACTATGATAGTATGTGTGTCTGTGCATAAAAGTGCCCAATGGAGAATTTAAACCCAACCGAGTATTCTCATCACTGTATCGGTTGTAGAAAATCTCGTAAATAGGTGATGGCAACTCAAAGGCGGTAGAGGGTAGCCGGTTCGATTATCGGCCGCTGCATAGATTTCGTGAACTGAACACGATTTTCATTTCGAGACAATTTTGCACAAAATGTTCAGGTCTTCCATTTATTTTTGACCAGTGGTGGTAATCTTTAACTTCAAGCTCATATATTAGTTCTCATTTAGTGTTCTGAAGATGGAAACCTAGAAAATTTCCCAAACAGATCTATCAGCACATTCCATAAAGTGGTCAATAAATAAATCTGAAAACAAAACCTCTCTTGTTAGGACAATATCGTAATAAAGAAATATAGAGTATGGCCTCTGCATTTCAATGCTTACAAAATAGCGTTTCACCGACTTGCCTACAATAAAGGAGTTCGGGAAGGCATTATGTTGTGTTTCCTAAATGCCTTCTTTGAAGCAGTAACTAATACTTACAATGAAGTAGTAAAGAATGCATACCATGAAACATTAATGATGACAACACACTAAAAGAAACGCTTTTTATTGCTTACAACGTCATAAATTTATTGCTTCTTGGAGCACATGAAAGAAGCGCTTTTCACCTGCTTAAAGAGACATACCAAGTGGGACATTGCATACAAAAATCATACCTTTTTGAATTGTTTCGGAAGCGTTCTTTCTTTCTCTTTCTCCTACTCTTTTTCTTATTTTTATTAATGACCTTCTTGGTCAGACCTTCAATCCTATCTACTCTTTTGCAGATGGCAGCAATATTTGTCATTCATATTCATTCGATCACAGGCCAAGCTCTTTGGAGATAGAGGGCATGCGGCAGAACATGAATGACACACTCAATCAAGACCTTTCAACAATCTCCGAGTGGGGTCGCGCGAATAAGGTCGATTTTAATGCACGCAAGACACAATGTTGTATGTTAACCCACAGACGGGCAGTAATTAACATTGTCATCTGTAGCTATGGATGGTATACACTCAAAAAATAAGTTAGTAGAAAAGTTAGTAAAACGTCTTGTAAATCAGGTATACTATTTTTTAGCAAATTTTTTTGCTTAAATCGTGTTTTCAGCTAAAATTTGTGTTATACTTATTCAGCACTTAACTGTTTTATACTAATGCTTTACTAATATATTAATTTTTACTAATTAATTTTGCTAAAAAAAATTGTGCTGATAAGCACATGTGGACGACAACCAGATTGAAAGATATGCGCAGAATGAAGTATATGTCGCGGCATGTCAAGATGTAGTAGAGAAGAGGAAAATGATACTAAAAAGTAGAACTCTAATAAGACATATAAAAAAATCAACCATGAAAGTTTTTGTATCTGTTTTTCATACATAAAACAAAATTGAGGATTAAAACAACTTAAATTTTGCGTTGTCACCGGATTGTGAAAATAATTGTCTATTAATTAAATAAAAGACAAAATAAAATATTTCTTTAGTTAGTCTCTTTACAGGAAGAAGAAGAAGAAAACATTTTTATTGAAAAATTTTACGGACACAAGGGATACACCAGACTGCCGCAGTTTCGTCCCCCTCCTGGGACTCGTCCGTCAGTGGTTAATTTATGTGTCAATTGAACAAAATATTTTATATTGTTAATTTGCTCTATATGAAAAACTTTTTACTTTTTTGGTGTCGTACTGGTATTTGAACTCACTGCCTTAGCATCAAGCTATGCATCGTAATCTCACCTCTTAACCAGTTGAGCCACGATCGACACAGCGTTGACTGCGACTAAATTGGAGTTTGGTCACACTACGTACACACAAGTATTGTTTTGATCAGAAGAGACAGAATTAGCTAATACCAATGCACAATTCATTTCTCAACTATTATTTATTTAAACTAAATGTTTATAGATTAATAATCTAGTGTGGTCAAATTGCAAACAAACATATACAGACATGTAGACAGAGTAAAGCGAAAAAGGGGTTGTTTTTCGTTTCGCAATTTTTGGTTATTTTTTCGTTTCGTTTCTATAATTATCTTCGGCAGTTGCGTCCTTTAAAAGATAGCATCATTGAGACAACCATTGATGTAAGTAATTGAAAGAACATTTTTGTTATGTTTTATATATTTATTTCTATATATTTTCAGATATTAAATTAATTCATGTCAATGTGAGAAAATGAAAAAAAACTTCGGGTTCTGATGAGATCTTTAGCCAGATCGAAATACTAGTATCAACCTAGCTAATATGTTTGAGTTGCTTTATTTTTGTAAATATACGGAGATTGAAAGCTCGTTATAAATTGAAAATAACATAAAAATAATCTCGATGTATATAAAAACAAAAAACTAATATAACTGTAAAAAAAATTACTTGAGCCAGAGTACAAACTAAAAATTTTTTATATAAATAGAACATTTTTGGTCTTCAAAGTTTAGTAACGTCATGATGCTTGTTAGGAAAAGACCTAACCACGTGCTTGATTACTAAGAAGACAAGAATGGAGCAAAATTGATTATTAATAGGTTTTTTGTTAAAGTTCGGCCTATTATGGAGGCTCTAACTTTTCTAAAACTTCGGGTTCTGATGAGATCTTTAGCCAGATCGAAATACTAGTATCAACCTAGCTAATATGTTTGATTTGCTTTATTTTTGTAAATATACGGAGGTTGAAAGCTCGTTATAAATTGAAAGAAAATTTTTATATTTTGTAATTATTGTAAATTATTTTTAAAAGAATCACAAAAATATGTTTTATGATTTTCAGCAAATAAATTAACTAAATTACAATTTTTCTACAAATTTTTTGCGTTTTTTTCAGTCTACTAAAATTCAGCAAAAAACTTATTAATTTTTAGCAAGGCTTTTTTATTTCTAATCTACTAAGTGTTAGCAAAACTTTAGCTGAATCCACTAATTTTGTTGCTAAAAGCAAAAGATTTTGCTGACATTAGCAATTTTTTTGCAAGCACACTCCTGACTAAAATTTTGCTGACTCAGCAAAATTTTTTGCTGACTTTACTATCTTTTTTTTTGAGTGTAGGTATTGAGGAATCGGTTACTCTTGATGTTCTGGGAATGAGAATACAATGTGATGTCCATTGGAATAAGCACGTATTTCAAGTGTCGAAAGAGGCATTCAAGTGTTTCGGTTTTCTAAAACGGTGCAAGACTTACTTCACTCCATCCGATCTCCTTACTATTTATACCAGCTATATCCGGCCAAAAATGGAATACAACTCTCATATATTGGCAGGGGCTCCACTGTCTATTCTGAAGCTTCTGGACCGTGTTCAGGGGAGGGCGGTGAAGCCTATCAATGACAGTAGTGTATCCAACTCTATTGATTCATTTTAGCATCGTCGGAATGTGGGTTGTGTGACACTTTTCTATCGATATTACCATGGGAGATGCTCATCTGAGATAAGTGAACTTATTTCTAGTAGAGCACATCCGTTTGTAGTTGATTGTCCTGTGTTTCGCACAACCCATTACAGAGAAAATTCGTTTTTTAGTCGAACGATTCGTATGTGGAACAAACTTCCCGCAGAAGTCTTCCCTGTTATTTACAATTTAGAAAAATTTAAATCAAATATCCACAAACACTACTCCCTCTTTCCTCCTTCCCATACCCTATTTTCCTGATCAATACAATGCACTGCATTAGTAAGGGGCATCCCCTGAGTATTGGTTAAATTATAAAAAATAAAAAAATTACACTGTTAGAAATATATGCATGATATTTATGAATTTTTCCATTAAATCAACGAACTTTCGATGGTATTCGCCTAATGAAACTTTTATTTTGATTAATTAAGTTTTTCATAAAATTATTTCAACAACTTAATTTTATTTATTACAAAATTTATTATTTTCCAAATAAATACTTTCAAGTTTTCAAGATGTTTTATTTTTTAATTCCAACAGATTACAAAAAACTCACAAGTTCTGAAAACTGTATTCTAAATATGTTAAAACCTGTGCTTTTTATGGAAAAATATTAAATTTTATGGAACTATTAAAAATCAGTACAATGAGTACAAATTAAAAAAAAAATAGTACAATTAAATACACGATTTTTTCATCAGTACCCATGATCACAAATCATTACATGTACTGGTCTAATCAGTACGAATGATAATCCTAGGTATATGTTCCATTCCAATTGTTGCGTTAGTTTCCTACTGGTTATAAATTCTCATATACTAAATATTTCTATGTGCTCATTATATTTACCAGCATTTATATTTGTAAGACTTAAAAATACAATAACAAAAATATTTAACATTAAAAACCCGTAAATGCTGTAAAACAGTATCACTTATAAATTTACTATACTACACTGAGAGAATTATCTGCATGATATCAAAGAATTTTCGCATTAGTTCTATGCAATTTCACTGCAATTCGTTCATTGAAATTTTTCGTTAAATTAATGTAGTTTTTCATAAAATTGTATAATTTTTCTTTTTTCATTTATTACGTATGTCACGCCAAATGAAAAGTTTCAGTAAAATTTATTTTATAAAAATCATGAAAATTTTTCCTAAAGTTTAAGAAATTTTTGTTACTCTTTGTTAAGAAAACTTCATTATTTTAGTGAACATTTTCATTAAAACTCGTCCAAGAAAATCCTATCTGTGTACTAAAGTATAGAGTAAAATCAGCCAAAAGCGAAAGCAACAGTAATACAAGACTATCAGAAACATTAAGGATTCCACTACCAAACTCTATATAATGTATTATACAGTTTGCCTGATGCTGTGTTGTTGTAGTAGTAGCAGTAGTATTTGTTGTTGTTGTACTTATTACTGTTGGGATTTAAAACCAAAACAATTGCCACAATTGCAACAGAATCGTCGTTAATTACACTTTAGTAACAGTTGAGAGTTGAGTTGAGTTAAGTAGTATAAATGTTGTTGTTATTGTGATACGATACGATACGTAGCACAGTGATTTGTCCCATAGACAAAAATCAATAATAAAACGTTGGCTAAAATGTGTTGATTAAATGCATATTTTTTGAAAGACAAGACAAGGTAATTCAAATACAAAATTTCAAAAACAAAATTTGTTCTGATTGCTTTTGGCGCCAGTAGAGGCCGTCAAAGTTTGATAATATTTAGCAAAAGTTGTTTCACGAAAATAATTCTTAAAAATACAGTTTTTTAAATGATGATTCAAAGTTTTATGTTTTAACTAATTCGATACTTTGTAGATAAATTTGAAAACATATTTTAATGTATATTTGGAAAAAAAGAAATTTTTTATAGCTCCAAAAAACACAGTTTTTGGCTGAAAATACTAAAATTTCTTAAATTTGATGGAGAATAAAAAAATATTATATAAAATAAAATAATTTATTTAAATTCTTGTGTAAGCCTATAATATTATATAATATATCAGAAAAAAATTGCCGGGTTTTTACCGGAAATTAACCCTCTAACTGGCAAACGATGTCTTGCAACGAAATTCATACCATGTGCTCCACTCGAAAAACAAATAATAAGTTCTTCAACAAAATTGTTAATCATTGCCTAAGTTAGGCGATATGAACTAACCACACTCTTAAAACTATTTTTTTTCTGCTCCTATTTAAGAAGATATCGCGATTTTCGCTTTTTGGAAAAGCGAAATTAGGCGAAAAAGTATCAAAACTTCAATTTATATTGTTCAAACTTCAGCGCTTTACTATTATTATTTAATATCTTCTTTCTGCAAAATTTCATAAAAATCCGTCTTGTAGTTTATAAGTTAAGACGCTGTCTTTTAGGGGAATCCTGAACAAATGCTGTGAGTCCTTGGACTAAAGTAAGGACTTATTATTAAAGATAAAGCTTCAATCTTAATTATATTTTATTATAAAGAGTTTTTAGTCAATTTGAATTGGTTTTTTAGATTTTTGAAAACTATAATTTTTTAAAAATAATTAGTTCTTGAAATTTTATGAAATTTTGATTTTGAAGCTTTCTCGCATCCAAACCGTGGACGGCACACGAACAAATTCTTCGGAAAATATTTAGCAATTTTAGTTTTCTATCGGAATATATTAATTTCTATGTATAAAACGCTCATTTGACGCATTTGTGGTAAATTTTATGAAGACTGCCCTGCGGCAGCCTTACCCGTTAGAGGGTTAAAAATATATGCGTTTGTAAAAATGCCTAATTTCGCGATTTTTATCGCATTTGTTTGACTGATATGTGTAAATATGGATATATTTTCACTAAATTTAATATATATCAATAAAATGAGTTTGTCACAAACATTATGAACCGAATTTTATCCGAATTGGATACAAAAGTTTGGATATCCACCGTACAAATTATTAATCTACACTCAAAGAAAAAAGTTTGTAAAGTCAGCAAAAAATTTTGCTGAGTCAGCAAAATTTTAGTCAGGAGGGTGCTTGCAAAAAAATTGATAATGTCAGCAAAATCTTTTGCTGAAAAGCAGCGAGCTCATTTTTAGCGACAAAATTAGTAGATTCAGCAAAAGTTTTGCTAACACTTAGTAGATTAGAAATTAAAAAACCCTTGCTAAAAATTAATAACATTTTTGCTGAATTTTAGTAGACTGAAAAGAACGCAAAAAATTTGTAGAAAAATTGTAATTTAGTTAATTTATTTGCTGAAAATCATAAAACATATTTTTGTGATTCTTTTAAAAATAATTTACAATAATTACGAAATATAAAAATTTTCATTTTCCCACATTGCCGACATGAATTAATTTAATATCTGAAAATACAAAGTAATAAATATATATAACAAAAATTTTCTTTCAACTACTTACATCAATGGTTGTCTAAATGATGCTATCTTTTAAAGGACGCAACTGCAGAAGATAATTATAGAAACGAAACAAAAAATAAACAAAAGCGAAACGAAAAAACAACCCTTTTTTTTGCAGTAAGAAAAATGAACCATAAAAATTTACCTATGATATGTGTCTTTGTCTTTCGCTTTACTCTGTCTACATGTCTGTATATGTTTGTTTGCAATTTCACCACACTAGATTATTAATCTATGAACATTTAGTTTAGAAATACATATTAAATTTTAATATTTCATTTGGTCTTTTATTTAATTAATAGACAATTATTTTCACAAGCCGGTGACAACGCAAAATTTAAGTTGTTTTAATCCTCAATTTTGTTTTATGTATGAAAAACAGATACAAAAGTATTCCATGGTTGATTTTTTTATGTGTCTTACTAGAGTTGTAATTTTTAGTATCATTTTCTTCTTCTCTACTACATCTTGACATGCCGCGACATCTGCTTTATTCTGCGCATATCTTTCAATTTGGTTTTCTTCCACACTATTAATGTGCTTATCAGCACAATTTTTTTAGCAAAATTAATTAGTAAAACATTAGTATAATATTAGTAAAGCATTAGTGCTGAATAAGTATAACAAAAATTTTAGCTGAAAACACGATTTTAGCAAAAAATTTGCCAAAAAATAGTATACTTGATTTACAAGACGTTTTACTAACTTTTCTACTAACTTATTTTTTTGAGTTTAGCTCCCGATGTACTAGTATTCTCCTATTCTGTTGTTTCAGGAAAATACTTCTCAAAAATACATTTTTTAATACTAGTTCAAAGTTATGTTTTTTGATTACTTCGATATATTTCTAGTTCAATTTAAATACAAATTTCAGTATACTTTTGCAAAAATATAACTTTTGTTTTGGCTGAAAGTCCAAAAAATGTTTAAGTTTGATGGAGTATAAAAAAAGTAAGTAAAATTAAACAATTTTTTTCTGTTTTTGAAAGCCTATAACACTATCTAACTTAACACAGAAAAAAGTGACGGGCTTTAATCGGAAATTAAAAAATAGGCATTTGTACAAATGCCTATTTTGCATTTCAACAAATGCCTATATATGTACAATGTATATGTACATTGTACATATATGTAAATATATTTCAATTCGTATTAGTAAAGGTGTTTGGTTTTGATTTTAGATCTTAATATCTCAAGAACTGTTTATGGCAACTTAATGATTTCTACATACTACGTTATAGTTCGGAATAGTTTTAAATAACTACAAAAAATTTGTTGTCAATTGCTTTTTAAATAGAAAATGGTCTATCCTAAATCAGCATCATTGAGGGTATTTATTGGTCCGGGTATCAGGTTTTTTTAAAGCATATAACTACGAATATGTAAATCAATCATTATAATTCAAAAAAAAAGTATAAAATTTTGCGAGAAACTTTTTTGATACAATTGAAACTCCCAAACTTTTTCCAAAAATGTATCACTTTCGAACAATGCTAGCTGTAGGATACATTTCCAAAAATTATAAAATTCTTTTCATAACGATTCCTAAAGCCTGATCTTTTAAAAAAAAATTAATAATGTTAAAATAAAGTTTTTTAACAAAAATTTTGAAAAAATGTGAAAGACTAAAATGTGAAAGACTTTTGCAAAATTTTTAAATTTTGGAACTTTTTTTTTAAGTTTTGACTTTGTGAGAGTCTTTTACTTCAAAACGGGCCAAGATAATGACATGAAATACAAAACAATAGTATTTCCATTTTTATTGCTAAACCTAAATATTGTTTAAAAAAAACTTTATTATGTGAGCAAAAAAAAACTGAAAAAATCTTTGAAATTGTTACATAATTGTAGAAGTTACAGTCCTGGAAATGTTTTTTCATACTTTTTTCATATTCAGGATATATATGAAGCAGGCGAGTCCTTGCACCGATTTTCTCTAAATTTTGTATACACTTAGAATACTATGTAGGTAAAGACCACTGCAAATGTAGTTAAAAACAAATTAAATTTCACTTAAAGAAAGGATGACTTACATTTCATTAAATTCAACTAACATTGTCATTTCTTTTTAAATCGTCAAAAAATGACTTACAATTGTAGTAAAAATTAACCATATGGTAGTAAAAAATAAACAAACATTTATTTTTTCAAATAACAAAAAACTACTGTAAAAAATTAATGTAAAATCATAAAACAGTCATTTGATGTGGTTTGTTTTTTTAAACGAACTGCAAGGTGAGTAAAAAATTAAATTTGTTGAAATGACTGACATTTAGATTAAGAATAAAGAAATTGTATGACAACCTAAACAACTACATATTTTTAAAGCAGAAGTTCCCTGAGTGTATGCTTATCATTGGCCCAAATAAAATAGAGTACCAAGTTTAATGTATCTACAACAACTCTTTTTGTTTTTGTCCATTCGCTACATGGAAACAAAGCACTGTGCGTAGTACAAAAAGATGTCTGAAGCACACACATACACAAATACACAAATACACACATACACAAATGCACATATATAGATAGATGTTAACCAAACCAACGATTCAGTGTGTTTCTTAATATACATTTTTTTCACATTATCCTTATACTTGCATATGAATATAAAGCAAATAGTTCTACACTATGGGACAACCAATTTTTATAAAAATAAAACAAGTGTAACCTTACACGGATAATAACACTGCATGACATCAAAAAAGTTAATGAGGTTCAGACACGTTAACATACCTCAATTTTTTTGAGGTATGTTACAGTTTTTCGACAAACTGACTTCAAAGCATGGGTGGTAACCGATTCGATGCGGGTATCGGTTAGGGTAACGCTATTTTCGTTTATTTCGGGGTAACGATATTTCGCTAACGGTGTTTTAGCGTGAACTGCATTTTACTTATTTCGGTATCGGTATTTTAGCAGTAACGTTATTTTCGTTTATTTCGGTAGCGTTATTTTAGGGATAACGCTTTTCAGTTATTTCGGAAACGATATTTAAAGTATAGCGTTATTTACGTTATTAAGGTAATGTCAATGCACATCGATAATTTTAGCTCCTTTATGCATGAATTCTAAGAACTAGTTAGTTAATGATCAATCTTTGGGAAAATGTATACCTATTTAAATCGATTATTTTTTCTGATTGTGTCGGATTAGTTTGGTAACGGTATTTTAAAGATAACACTATTACAAGAATTTCGTCAACGTTATTTTAACGATAACGGTATTTCAGTTGTTTCGGTAACAGTATTTTAAGGATATTGGTGTTTCAGTTATATCGGTAACGGTATATGTTAAAAACAATAAGAATATAAATATAAAAAATATATATAAATTAATATGTGGAACTCTTACGGGACTCAAAGTTATGGATACAAATCTAAAAATAAATTTACATAAAAAAAAATAATTTATTGTAAAAAATAAAATTTTTGAAAAACTAGTTGCACATAATTGCCCATATCTTTTTAACGGTTCTACAATAGTCATTGACACCCCATTTTAAAAGTAATTAAATTGTGGGTTGACTGGTTTTAAAAAATGATTTACTTCTTGGCGGTAAAATGCGTTTATATCAACATCTGGTGATCAATCCGCTGTATTTGACAGCACAACTGTCAAAAATGTATCTATACATGAAAGGCAAAGCAGAGAGTGTAGAAGCTTATTGGAAAACGTCAATATAAAACAATCCAAAATAGTCGACAAAAGTGGTGACTTGGAGATACTTTACCCCAAGGCTTCCTTCAGTGGAATTATGAGTGTAGAAATTTTATAAAAAACAGTGATTTTTAAAAATTATATACCATGGATCATCCATTTTTTAATTTCTTATCACCGAATATTTATTTTTTTTTTTTTGAATTTTCGTCCCATAGTACATGCAACCATAAAAATACGCACATGATGATTAAGATGAGATTATTTTTTGAAATGTGATTGTATATGCATGCAGGAGCTAAAGAAGACCCAAAATGGCAGAATAATGTAAAAAAAGAAAACAACAAAAAACAGTCGAGTGTCAGTGTTGAAATTGTGATAGACTCATTAAAATGCACTGCAAGATAATAAGCATTTTAATTAAATATATTTACAAGAATAAGTTTATGAAAACAACTTTCTATACCGACAAACATTCACAAATATACTACATACCAACACACATACACGCATACACACATACACACACACAGTAAGTATTAATGTGCAAGTGCATAATAGAGTATAAATATCCTTAGGGTATGAGTAATTTCTGTAAGTAAAGTAATACCAGTAAAATCAGACACCTAGTATTGTTTTAACTCGATTAGAGATTTTGGCTTTAAACAAAATTGCAATATGATATAGCAGGGTATGGTTATAAATATAAAATAAATTATTTTTTAACAAGATTAATTTTACGAAAAATATTTACTATTAGATATTAAGATATTCGTTATAAAGAAACTGTACTGTTTATTGGAGAAAAATTTTACAAATTCGTTTCATGTTGCAAATATTTAACATATTCGTGGCATTTTTATGGGTTCACTTTGAATACTATGCTGGTAAAGACAACTGCAAATGTAGTTAAAAACAAATTAAATTTCACATTTCTTACATTTCAGTAAATTCAACTAACATTGTCATTTGTTTTTTAATGTTCCAAAAATGGCTAACAATTGTAGTAAAAATGAACCACATGTTAGTAAAAAATAAATAAACATTTATTTTTTATTTTTCTAAATAACAAAAAACGTCTGTAAAAATTATTATAAAATCATAAAACAGTAATTTTTTGAGGTTTGTTTTTCTTAAATCAACTACAAGGTTAGTAAAACATTTAATTTGTTCTACAAATGACTGACATTTACATTAAAAATAAAGTAACGGTATTACAACCCAAACAACTACATATTTTTAAATAACATAATATAATAAGTATCTTAGAATATTTGAAAAATTTAAATTGGGGGATTTTTAATTAGTTTAGTAGACTTTAACGGATAACTTCTTAAGACTCATTGAGCCCCATGTGCACTCCGTGGTCAGACTAGTTAGTGTTTTTAGTATACCGATCGCCTTAGGTTAAGTTGACAACAGGAAGGATGACGGATGACGTACACCTATGCCTGAAGATCAGCATGTTGTGCGTTCTCGTATCAAGGTACAGTATCCCACAAGAATCCCATCAGTTTTCCCAAATCAGCACCCGGGAAACACTCCAGCGACCTGATGCCCGCAAAAGACGGACGGGAGCACAGGAAGTGTTCCAGGGGTTTGATCATCCTTCCCACAAGCCCTACAAACTCGCAGGTAACCTTTTCTATTTTCAAGTGGCCCATTTCCCATTCGAGTTGCCCATTAGGACTCCCATCCGATTTGGAAGTTCCCCTCCCCCCCCCCCCCCCCCCCCCCCCCCCCACTCTTCAGGGTCTATCCACAGAATATTTGTTAGGACACCAACTTTTCCCTGCCTCAAATCTCTCTGTGAATACTGATGGCCCACCGTGCAAGTTCTACCTTCGTCGACTGAAAAGGCTTTAGACTGTGAGGGTTAACAGAGACCAGTCTGGAGCCATTTACAGCCAGCTCGTCAGCTCTCTCATCTACTCCACACATTGACAGAATTATTTGCATGATATCAAAGAATTTTTGCATTAGATCTAAGAACTGTCAATGGAACTCGTCCATTGAAACTTTTCATTAATTTAATGCAGTTTTTCATACAAAAAAAAAACATTTAAAATTTTCATACGACTAATGAAAAAGTTTAATTAAAAATAGTTTCATTAAAACTGTGAAGCTTTTTCATGAAGTTTATAAAGTTTTTCATTCAAATTGTGAGGAAAGAAAACTTCATTACTTTGGTGAAAAAAAATCATTAAAATTCTGTTTTGGCAAGAAAAACAGAAATAAGTTGCATTAATATTCGTCCAATGCAACAATTTCATAAATATTTATGCAACATTTCATAAACAACATTAATTATATTCACCATATCATGGTCTCTATAAATTTTTTCTACACAAAAATAAGGAGATCTTTACTAATACAGATTATCCTTAATATATATACTGAATGAAACATGTCATAAATATGATGAAATATATTTTGATTTTTATGAAATGTTTCAGAAATACTATGAAAAGTTACATTGGTCGAAAATGTATGGAACATCTCATATATGTGATGAAGCTTTTCCTTTGAGTGTAGTCATTTCCATTCAAAAAGCGATTGCACACCGTATTATCAATCGCCACTGTCTAAAAAACGGTCTTGTGGTCTGGGAGTCGGGAGCACACCCATATGCTTAGTTGACTTTAAAAGAAACCCACACCAGTTCGCCCGTCCAGCCTACAGCCATGAGCTTTTAAATAGGTACCATTGGTCGCAGCCAATATTTCTCAATTCCTCCACATCTTCCTAACCGGAACACGCTGTTCGGCAACACTATTACACTCCTTCTCTGACATGTGATAACCAGATTATTGCGGACCCTCTGATGCTAGGTACGGGTTGCTCCAAAAACCCACTCCCCAAGTGACATCAGTCTGCAATATGCAATGGTCGCCTGGTATCTCACCCGACCATCTATTGGGCTTATGGACAGTTTGTATCCATTGCCCTTGTAGATATTGATCCAATCGCACAGATAATGCCCAAGCAGCATAGCCGCTGTACCCTCTGCAGTTTCCAGATATAGCATTTCTTCAAGATCGATGGCCATACATCATAATCTGTCTGACTACACTTGTACATAGCCAATGACTCATCATCTGATTCGAACCCCATTTAGAGCCCACTGCCCTTCTGCACATCGCCCACACAATAAAATAAAATCGTTTACTTTTACGGATTTGGGAGTTTTTAGCATTTTTTATTTTGAATACTAAAAATAAAAGAAAATCTTTCCAGTTTTTACTTTTTTTTTAGCTTGTAATACTTAAAACCATTTGCATAAATGTTTCTAAATAAGTTTCTAATGCGACGTGTTCGCTTCACTATGTCTATGTTATACTGACATAAAACTGAAATGCAAATATGGCATTGCAACGACATCTGCTGGTTTTGTTTATCACAATAATATTTATAGACCCTAGTGAATTCAACAAATAAAAAAATTTATCAAAATTTAGTATTTCATCAACTCAAATTAGTTTTCATTGAATTTGTTTTCATTGTATTAATAAAACAGACCTATAAAGATATACTACTCTAACAACTTAAAGTTCGTACTGGTAATAAATATTCATGTGTTTAATTTGCAATAATTTCCGCAAAAATCTAATTCGAGCAATTTTGGCCTTTTCGGAAATCCTATTTTAAGTGCTCTTTAAAACAGTTATAACTTAAGTCGTGCTTTTGCGTTAGCGCATACGCGTAGGCAGTCAATAAGATTTTACATTATGGTTAAAACTGTACCATAATGTACTTTCATACAAATTTAAAAATTTTAATTTAAAAAATATTCAAAGGACCAATGTATAAGGGGTAGAAAATTTACCCAAATTATAATTGTTGAAGGAAAACGATCAACGATTGATTTATTTACTTGATGAGAAGTGAAATGAAACATGTAAGGACCTATCAGTAGATAAAGTCTGCATTAAATTAGCGGATGAAAAAAAAATATTTTTAAATTAATAAACACTGCACGATTTTTTGTTTAACAAAAAAAAAAAAAAATATATTGAACTTGAATAATCTTGCTCACATCACAATTTTTGATAAAAGATCAAAATGATTTTAAAAAGGGGTTTCCTTACGGGCTATTTTGGTCAATAATCTGTTTTATTTGTAAATAAAAATCAATTTATCATGTTTTTGCCCAACGTTTCGTTTGCTTTATTTAAACTTCTTCAGGAGCGTAAAGTTATAAAATCTGGCGACAAATACAAAATAAGTTTATAAATAATAAATTTTTTATAAAATATCTTAAACAATATATCACAGTTTAACTTACGATTTTTTTGTTTTAATTTTTGGTTTTAGTTTCTTTGGTTTTAATATTTTAAAATTTAAAAGTAAAACATTAACATATATTTTTTGAAATTTTAAAAAGTCAGTTTCAACAGTGGCTTTTAAATAAGGTATCAATGAATTGCGCAGCTTTAGCCGTTAAAAAGACGTAGCCAATTAAGTACGACTACCTTTGTTAAATTTTAGATTTTTTTTTCATATTTTAAAACGGGATATTTTCGATATTTAGAGCTAATAACCGAAAACTTCTACGATGACGTATCTATATGATACTTACCTTTCATACCAAGTTTGGTTAAAATTGTAGGAGTTAGAGGTCGAAAATGTTATATTATTTTATGGTTTTATTTGGAAAGAGTCAATTGTGATGCCAAAAATATGTAATTACCATTGAGCCATCAAGTAATGCTAATTAAATCGTCAATTAATTGGCCCATTGAATTACTTCGGACTAGTATAGAAAATTCTCACCAACATTTTTAAAAACTTTCTGTAAGTTTTAAACGAAATTTAAAAAGTTTCCAAAAGTCGTTCGTTTAAATTCTGAAATTAACTTAAATGTTTCAATTTCATTACCTTTAATGCCGATGTCTTAATTTAAAACCAATTAAGATTAAATCGTTACTTTGAATAGAATATTGAAAATTACTTTGTATATTTAGCCAACCCTGATAATAATAATAATAACGTCGAGATGATAATAATTTATGAAAACAATAACAACATAATCACACGAGTGGATAGAATAAAGTTATAACGGTGCTATCTAATGTTCCTGTGTGTGTACGGAGGTATCTAATGTTTCTGTGTGTGTACGTGTAAATGATAAGGTATGAATGAGACTGAATAAACCACACTAATGAGAAAAACTGACAGCAAGACTGAATGGCTGAAAACAGGGGGAGAGAGAGATGGGCACTTGAGTCATAAAATAAACTAATCTTGTAAAAACAAACAAATACATGCACGCTAGGGTGTCCCTTAAAAGTAGATTTTTCAGTATTGTTGCAAATGGCTCCAAATGGAAGAAATCGATTTTGCTTTTTTATTTTGGAAAACGTTAACCCGAAAATCGGCCGGAAGTTAAACATTTTGTACAAAGTGTATTAGTATTAAAAATTCTTAAAATTCTAAATTTCAAATCGGTTTTATATAAATTTTTTATCAAGTTTTAAAAAAAAAAATCAATTTAAAAAAAGAAATCAATTTTATAAATTATTTTTTTTTTTACTCAATTTTTGTATTTATTCATTTAATATACTCAAAATTACTCAGATGTGGATATAATTAACCCACTTTAGCCTCAAATCGAAAGTGACACACGAATTTGACAAAAAAAAATGCAAAAACGTATTTTTCTTAAATTAATTTTAAAGGTTTTTAATTAGGAGATTTTGATTACTATTTTTTTAACATAATATTTGTTGGTATAGAAAAAAAAATTGGAAAAACTATAATTCGAGTTTTTGTATGGAGCGACTTCTTTCCAGGGCATTTTATGAAAATTACTTATTTGGTGTGGGCGTTGCGGTGTAATGGTTAGCGCGTTGGACTGTTACACAGATGATCCCGGGTATGATTCCCGGTGACGACAACATTATTTTAGAAAAATAATATGTATGAACTTTCTATCACTTATATATATCGCTGCGCCCACCTTCGGTGTTCCAATAGCACTTAACCCCACCGAAGTAAAATAATGAATCAGGGCTATTAAACAAAGAGCTTCAATAAATTCGCCAACTCTACATCAGGTGGCGACCAACAACTGTTCTAAGACTTATCATCTCGCGCAATTACAGTGTTGCCATGTTTGACGCCCTTCATCTTTCACCACCTTTCATCTCTCCACTATCCCCTTTCAAAAGAAAGCAACACAGCAGAATTTCTTGAATGTTGCTTCTCTTTAAAAAAAAAAAAAAAAAATTGCATTAGATTATAATTGTCTTTACTTGTATTTACAAAATCGTTAACCCTTTGTGACCTGGGGACAAAAATGACCCATGAAACTTAATTTTATTTATGACTAGAAGATTGTTAAACTTTAAAGTAAATAAAACAAAACTCAATTTGATAAAAATAATTATGTTATGGAACTTAATCCATATAGGGTTAATGTTTACAATTTTGCCCAAAAAAGACCCACTAGGAAATTTACAAAATAACACTTTTCACAATTTTCGTAAAAATATCACTTAGATTATATTTGACTATACTTATCTTTACTTTTAGTTTAAAAACAGCTTTAACCCTCAGTGTCGGGTGGAAAAAAGAAACTTAATATAAATTATGACTACAAGATTATAAAGACTTTAAATGGATAAAAAAAATTGTTCACTTGTTAAAAAATTATTATTTTGTGTATTTTGACCCATGTGGGGCTAATGTTTTCACTTTGCGACTAAAAAAATAGATACAAATTAAAAATTTTTGACCCCACCTTTTTTAATACTTAAAAATAATGTTAAGATTATAAAGTATCGCTCTCGTTCGTTAGTTTGGTACCATACGCCATACTCAGAGAATTATCTGCATGATATCAATGAATTTCTGCATTGAATCTCGGAATTGTCACTGGAACTCGTCCATTGAAACTTTTCATTAAGTTAATACAGTTTTCTATAAAATTTAATGAACAATTTCATATTATTTATTAAAAAGTTCATACTACTACTTAAAAAGTTTTATTAAAAATAGTTTCATTAAAACTATGAAGGTTTTTCATGAAGTTTAAGAAATTTCTCAGTCGCATTGTGAAGAAAACTTCATTAGTTTTGTGGAAAAATGTCATGAAACTCCTCCAAGGTATTCTCTCTGTGTACACATAAATTTTATAAAAATCTAAAAGATTTTATTCTGTATATTTTCTGGTGGGTCTTCTGTGGTGAATACACACAAAATAATAATTTTTATCATGTGCAATTTTTTTTATACATTTAAAGGCTTTATACTTTTGTACTCATGATTTAAATTAAGTTTCATAGGCATTTTTTGTCTCCCGGGTACTAAGGGTTAAAGTTTACTTTATAAAAATTAAGATAATAATAGTGTAATATTTTCCCGAAATTTATGAAGGCTTTTATTCTGTAAATTTTTTTAGTGGGTCCTTTTTGGTCAAAAGTGTAAAAATTAACCCTATATGGAACAAGCTACAAAAAATAATTAGTTATATTAAGGGAAGATTTTTTTTTATTAATTTAAAATCTTAACATTTATGTATACGCAATTAAAAATAAGATTCATAATTTCGAAATAAAAGTAAAGATAATTATTGACTTATCAAAATTTAAGCTAAATTTTTCCAAAAATTGTGCAAATTTTGATAAAAAAACAATTAAAATTTGTTAAATTTTTGAGAAAATAAGCAATTTTCATAAATTCTCCTGGAAAGGAATCATTCCAAACACAAACTCAAATATTCCTTTTGTTCAATATATTATTTTTTTTTTTAATAACAACTAATATATTATAAAAATAGCAATCGACATTTAAAAATTAGGCGTTTTAAAAAAAAAAATTGAAATGTATTTAAAAAAAGACGTTTCTTCATTTTTTTATTAAATTTGTGGGTCATATTGGTTTCCAGGACAATGCAGGTTAGTGACAATCGATGAAGTCAGATTTTCATATCTGAATAATTTTGAGTATATTAAATGAATAAATGAAATATTTATTTCTTCAAAACTTTGAATTTTAGGAATTTTTAATAATAATAAACTTTTTCCAACAGTCCGACATTCGGCACTGGTTAACATTTTCAAAATAAAATGTATTTCTTCGATTTGGAAGTATTTTTAATAAAAATGGGGAGTGCAATAACGAAAAACATCAAATCGTTATTTCAAAGGACATCCTTATGCACACTGATAGAGATGTAAAGATATGAAACACCATGTTAGTAGACAAAAATCAAGAAAGCCCAAAATGAAGAAAACAATTTAGCCGGATGGTGAATGGAATAATGATGATATAAACAATTTACATTTATGAAAAGTTAGACACAAGTAAAAATAATCATATTGTTGTAAATAAAAAAATTCGAGAACAAAAAAAAAAAATTAAATAAAAAATATATAAAAGAATGAATAAATAAATAAATGAATGAAAACAAAAAAATATATATAAACTACATACAACAGCAACAACAACAAAAAAGAAATAATGTGTCTCCGGAGAACAATTTGTTGTAAATTTAGATTCAATTTTATGCACACATGAACCATAGCAAACAACAAAACGACTACGAAACAATCATCCAACCAATCCAACCAGCCAGCCAAGCCAAACATCCAACAGTTTCCAACAAACAAATATCTGAACCTACAGATAAAAGTCAGTCGATATGCAGTACCAACGATATATACAACCAACAACAAGAAAATGATGTAGGAATACAAAAAAAAACATCTTAATAAAATTTACATATACAACTACAACAATAAGAATTTAAAATAGTATGAGCATGTATGTGTATAACAAGACTTTGTATCATATTTTAGCCTGTAAAAACAAAATAAGAATACACTCACTCATACATATACACACATTTACATATACCTACTCATAAGAATGACTTATATTTGCATTTCTATACCGTTAAGTCACTTATACACAAAGAATTCTAATGAGTATGTGATGAATGCATTCACACAGGCACACACATGCAAAGATGTATATGACCTATGTATATTTGTATGTATTTGACAACAATAGGCTTGATAATAAGCAGTGGCGTTGGGGGTATCACGAATGTTTTAAAGTCTTACATTAGCTAATAAAATAAAATTAATCAAAATGGAAGAAATGAACTCATTTATTAACCAAATAGATTTGAGAAATAGTTTGCCACTGCTTCAATTTTCTTTGAAAAACTTTAAAATGTTAATCCTCTGTGTGAAATAATTGGTGTGCTCTAGTAAAACCACAATTTAAGTAGGCTTCGAAATGGGTATCGGTGACTCTCGGTGACTTAAGTCGTTAAAAAAATATGGAATATTAAGAACGACTACTTTTAAATTTTGTTTGAATATTTTTCATATTTTGAAACGCGATATTTCAAGATCCACTAGGATTAGCAGTCCTACATTTGGACAATGTTATAGTTATATGATTTACATCTTCTACACTAAGTTTGGTTGAAATCAGAAAGCGTGGAGGAAAGCGAGTGGTTGATTTTATGTTTTCTGTCGGATGGCTTTTAAATTATCAGTTGGACCTTAAGTCACTAATAGTCACCCTGATGCACTATTTGCGCTTTAAACATCTTTTAGTTTCTCATACACTGGAAATGTTAAAAATGTGTTACACTTTTATATTATATTTTTTGGACTCATCCTGTATCGACAGAGCGTAATACAAACGACTATTTCGAGTTTAAACGTTAACCAACATAATTTCTTTAAATAAGAATCGATTACAATACTATTTTTTAGCAATTATTACATCAAAAACATCGAAAACAACAACAGCAACAAAACGGACTATTATACTCACAATATTTTGTCATTGAAATCAAATTAATATGTACTTTTAAAACTACTAAACATATAGTAATTAAAAGTCGCCCTACTCATTTTTCTTTTAAGCCAAAAGTATTTTTAATTTTTTTTTTAACTATTAAAAAATTAACTCAAAATCTGTAGAAATAAAAGATTTTCAAGTTTGATACAATTTTTATTAAAAATAAAAATTATGTTGTTTTTGACCTTTAATTGTGCAAAGAAAATGAAAATTATTCAAGTTCGAGACCATACTCTATATTTCTTTATTAGGATATTTGAGATAAACCCGAAAGCCAATAACGAATTCCGAAAAAGTGAAACATTAAAAAATGTGGATTTGTTATAAAAGTACAAAAAAGTATAAAAGTATTAAAATAAACGTTTTTTAAATCATTTAACTATAAAATTTTAAAAATTCTTGAGCCTCTCCAAATCAAAAAACATCAGATCTGCCCACATTTGATCTGATCTACCCAGATTTGATCAGAGCTAATTTCAAATTTGTGCCCATTTTTGATATCTATTAAGATCTGATCAGATATGAGATCTGTTTAGATCTGGTAAAACATATCTAGTTAGATCTGGTCAGATCAGATCTTTTTACACGGGTAGCAAAAATTAAGTTATTAAGAACAACAGTTTGTCTTTTTTTTTGTACTATCATTAAGTTTTTGGTTCAAATAAAATAATTTTTGTTAAAAGAAAACTTTAAATACAAATAATAACTTGTACAGAAAAACAATGTTTATGTGTAAATTGTTTTTTTTAATAAATGCTATAATAAGGTAACAAAATTATTTCTTATCCGATTAACTGTATATCGTTTTAAAAAAAAAGAGTTTTTAAATAAACTACCATCAATTACTGTCAAAATATTGTGAGTGTAAATTAGGGTGGGGCGATTAGTATGGAAGGAAAAAAATCTTAATGGGCGCTTCGCGTTTCTGATTCTTTGGATTGTACTGACCAAAAAAGTCCACTAGACCATACGTCTACGCTGAAAATCGAGCTTCCACATTTTGACTTTACAGCAAAAAGACCTATTTTGAAATTAAAACCCCACCCACAAATATGATTGAAGCATTAATCTGCTAGAGAATCTTCCAAAGAAGAGATTGATACCATAATCTTGGATAAGCTCCTCCTACTTCCTGAGATATGTCTATCCCACACATTGTTACTTTCAGAAAATACGGCAAAAAAGCCCTATTTTGATACCATAATCTTGGATAAGCTCTTCCTACTTCCTGAGATATGTCCATCCCACACATTGTTACTTTCACAAAATACGGCTAAAAAGTCAAAATCTTGAAGCTTGATATTCACCGTAGACGTAGTGGACTTTTTTGCTCAGTACAATCCCAAGAATCAAAAACGCAAAGCGCCCATTAAGATGTTTAAATCGCCCTCCCTTGTGTACATATATATATATATATATAAAAACTTTTAGGAGTGTACATTTTTTTTCTCATCGCATTTTAAAAATGTTTGCAGAAAATAAAGGGACTATCAAATTATATAAGTACTTCCTCGATTCTAAAGGCCATAAAAGTTTCAGAGTAAGAAATTGCAAAATGAATCCGAGTACTGGTTAACAAATAAAGGGTGTTTTTATAGAGGTATAGAACTTTGAAAAGGAATAAAACAAAGATGAATTTTTTAAATTGACATGAAATTTGCTTTATTCAAAAGATAGTCTTCTGGCATTATGATTTAAATATGACTTCTGGCATATGACCGCCACAGCTAATTCGGACGTAGTCTAATCTAGAGGTCCAATACCAAACGTTTCCTTCAATAAATCAATTGTGGCACGAGCTGTGTGACATGTTGCGCCGACTTGTTGAAACCACAGCACCTGCACATCATGGTTGTTCAATTGATGAACGAAAAACTCAATAATCATGGCTCTATAGCGGTCACCATTGACAGCAACGTTCTGACCAGCATCGTTTTTAAAGAAGTACGGACCAATGATTCCACCATCCTATAAAGCACACCAAACAGTCAGTTTTTTTGAGGATTATCATCACTCCAAATATGGCAGTTTTGTTTATTGGCGTATCCATTTAATTTAAAATGAGCTTCATTGCCAAACAAAATTCGTGTGCTACACGTATTTCGAACAGAACCATGATTTTCAAAATAAATTTGCACATTTTGAAAGCGTTGTTTAGGCGTCAGTTTATTCCAAACTACACATAAATCTCTTGACAGCTGACAAAATTGCCGCCAGTTAAAAAAGTATTGCCAACTTAAAGCTCTATACCTGTAGAAAACACACCATTTAGTAGCAAAAATTCCCGCCGCCATATTTGCTTTCTCACTGTAAACTGTCCTGCTTTTAAAAACTTTTAAAAAGCTGTCGAACTCAAATGCAATTTTAGAAGCGGTAGTCCCCTATTGTCTGAAATATACCATACATATTTTTTTATTCTTGTAAATCGATCATTAGCCCCTAATCGATTTTTGTATATATGAGAGGATATGTATCCGAGTGTTTATCTGATAATTTTTTTATCTTCCTTTGAAAAGTGATTTGTTTTATCTCAAATTCTTAAAATTTTGTAAATCCTTCAAAGAAAACCCACCACTGATTAAAACATTGACTAAAATTGGTATAAATTAGTAATGTTTGCAAGAAGTAAAAAAAAAATAAAAATGCATAAGCGCAATTTGCAAAGAATTCAATTTACAAAACACTAAACAACCACGTACATTTTGTATGAGTAAGTCTATGCTGTACAGGAGGATGTGTTAACAATGTCGGCATTCATGTTGATATGATGATGATGATGTAGATGATGTCCTTGAAGTGTTTTGTATGCAGTTATGTTTGTCAGTGTTAAGATTTTTGCTTTGGTTGTAAAATGCTAACAGACAACAATGATAAAAGGCAACTCAAAAAGGAAGACTTGCTTACGCATAATTTACTGTGAAGCCAAGTGACTTACTTGTAACCAAACTTTGACAAATACTCTGCACACACACACATACACTTACATAGCTTTATTCAATCAACCTAACAAACAAGGAGTCAACCGTTCATTCATCACTCAGCTATATACACTAAAAATGCATGTCACAGTAATAGTAAGGGTTAGAAGTACATACACTTCCATCCATATTTTATGTATCGGGGCTTTATATTCAATATCATCTATCTCAAAATTTCACGAAATGAGCTTTTGATGGAAAAATATACAGTAAAATATGCTTCATCAATGGTATATATTTCAAAGTAGAAGCATATTGTTTTGCAAATTTATTTGCATTTTTTTATTTCTCTATTTTAAAAAATTCTATTTTGTAAATGCAAAATCCTTTATCTCTTCATATAATAATACAACAATTTTTTTTCAAATAAACTCCTATTGCAATATATGTTTTCTTACTAAATTATGCATGCAGATCACGAATTTAGCTAAATTTCTTAAATCGTGTAGGTCCAAAGGTAGAAGTTGAAAGCCCGACAAAAATAAAATACTGCTAGCAAGCCACTGATATGTTTGTAAAGCCCACCGTTTTAAAATTACCAAAGGTACATATCGCTCATTTACTTCAGGAATGCCATAAGTCAAAAAATGCGATTTTTGAGTTAATAATGCAGAGTTATTAGTTATATTATGCTTTATATTGTGTAAACATTTCGTATTAAGATCATGTATATTTTTCGAGATAGAGGATAATATATTTTATTTTTTATTTAAAGTGGGTTCAAAGAGTATATCCTTTATAGAGAAATTTTGCTATTCATGGGTCTCTCGATAATTAGCAAATTCGCACACAACTCTCACTAAGAGAAAAATACCTTAAAACCCCTATTTATAAAAAATGTGACCAAATAAATAGAGAAAGAGTCGATCGAGGCAGATATGGATTGAAAACCTTAAACTCATTTTCTGCAAAATCGTGGTTTTTGAGTTATGTCAGTCTTGCAGTAAATGAGCGATATAATATTGTTCTAGGAAAACACGTGTTTTACCAGTACCACCCGCAAAATTCTTTGCCAATGTTGTTTTTACCAATATTACAACTAATTAGAAGCATTTTTTTTTTTTAATAGTTTATTATATTGCACACATTTAAATATGACCGAACTGTATTGCT
This sequence comes from Delia radicum, assembly GCA_021234595.1. NCBI lineage: Eukaryota > Metazoa > Arthropoda > Insecta > Diptera > Anthomyiidae > Delia > Delia radicum. The sequence goes on from CM037853.1 coordinate 26,393,127, forward strand.
ATTTTTTAAATATGTTTTATTATACTCATTTCTCAAATTTAATTTAATTTCACATATCTTAAAAGTGCCAATTTATTTTTGAATTACCAACGTTATGCTAACGCACATTAGGTTAAAGGGCTACCAAAACTGTGCTAAACTCCAATTTTTCAAATGCAAATATGGCACTTTTCTTAATGCCATTTTGTAACGAATACTCCAAATTAACTAAGTAAGCTTTTTGATGTGCTCCCCGGTAGGCTAGTTGGTAGCATGCTGGCTTATCAGTGCGGGGGTCGTGGGTTCGATTCCCACCAGAGGCACTGGTCTGTTTTCGCTACAACGCGCCGAAGGCCATAGTAGCTAGTGCTCGGTTAGGGTAATAGTATATAATTTGTAATTATATGATTATTAATTAATAAAAAAAAAGCTTTTTGTTTTTGGTAAATATAAAATTCCGTTTGATGGAAAGTCTGTATTGCTTTTAAAGATTCAATTACTTGTTTCAACAATTTCGCGTGTTATAAAGAAGAAAGTGAAAGTGGAGAACAATAAATGAGGTAAGTATTAAAGTTTTTTGTTAAAAAATGTGATAAATTTGTTTGACTTGCTTGAAATAAAGCCACGTTTTTAACATAACCTTAAAAGTGCTGCGATTATTTTCAAAATGTAACTTCGTGGAAGCTTTTAAAATTTCGGCAAAGATCGGCAGATTGAGTGCAATCTCAAATGAATATATTGAAATGTTATAAAGCAATTGCCATTTACATTCAATAGGCAATTGTAGCCGTTTTCGAATAATACCATATTTTTTAGGTTATTGCGTTATAAAAAAGCGGAGTTGTTTGAAATTTGGCTAAACGAAAACTCAAGGCAGGAAAAGCAGAATAAACTTGTGGATTTTATAGTCGACAGAAGTGGTAAAGATCAAATTTCCGACAACTGCATCAAAAGTATAACGGAAAAAGTGCGCCTTTTCTGCAAAAACTTATCAGAAATGTGGGCGAAATATGGCAAAAGTATTAGGAAGGACAAAAAGGCTGAAAAGCTTCGAAGTGATTATGTCACTTGGCTCAACGCTGAAATAAGCTTCGAAAATAAAAATAAATCTGGCAAAGTGACTTTTTCTGGTCTTGGACGCATTTTGCGAAAAGTCTGAGTACGGAAAGAGGAAAGCAGCAGCATACCTTTCAAGCGGAACAAATAATGAAAGTCAGTTATTAGTTCGTGCGGCAGCAACGTAAGGTCGAAAACGAGGAAATGCAGACTTAGCGGTGCTTCTTAAAGGATCTAGCAAGCCCTACAAGGCCTTTAAAAATAAAAAAAATTAAGCTGTGAAGTCCATCAAAAACCTGGAGCTATATCCCTGGTTGCCAATGACTGCTACAGTCCATAATGTCCTCATACACTTAAAACAAATAATAGAAAATAATAATAATAGAAGTCGCCGCTGAATCACGACATAAAATATACAAAGCCGATATATTGCATCACGTACGCAGAAACAACCGCACCAATAACCTGTTAGGCATATTTAATAGGGCTGTCCATACTTCAGATCCATTTATTTCCACAACATTTTTAAATAGACGCTTACAAAAGCGGAAACTTTTCACACTTCCTCCTGATGTAATTGAACTATTATGTTGCATCGAACCAATAGAAGGATTTCACCATAGCAACCAAGATGATGAAATTAATGAGAGTGAATAAATTGATGAAATGAATGAATTAATGATTTAAATTTAGAAAATGAATTTGATATAAAAAACTATTAAATGCTTTAGTTTAATAAAAATAAATTAAAGAATAAAATGTTGTATATTTGCATTAAAACCCTTTTGTTGCCGGGAATTTACAAAGGGTTAATTTTGGCTTTTGGTCGTTAAAGGATTAAATTCTATTGTTTTTATTATATTTAAACTTATTTATAAGTTTCTTACAGTTTTTGGTTTAAATACCATGATTCTGTAGTTGTTATTCATTTTGCACAGAAAAAGTGGCCATTTGACCTATAGTGCAACGGTAGGTCAAACCAACGGTTGGCCGCCGTTATCAATCTAGTTACAGGACATTATTGTCAATATTGTTAATCCTAACATATAACCGACCATAGCAGACGTTTTGCCAACACTGTGCCGATTGTATTTTTCTGACTGGGTCGTTTTTAAAATATCGCGAATTATAGTTTTTAACATAGAATTTTTTTTTTCTTTTACTAACCTAATTTTCGGAAGTCCGTAAGGAACTACTTTCCTATGCTTATAAATATAAAAAGAACATAAGATTACCTTTGAATTGAGTACTGTATGTTCAAGGAAATTTGAAGAACATTCTTGAAAAATCGGGAATTATCCCATTTTAGTTTTGTTTTTAAAATTTTAATATTTTCTTTCATATCTGATGGTTGTGGTTATCAAAACCGAAACCAATATTTGTCTAATGCTCTATCCAATTTTGCTACAGAAAAAAATAAAATTATATCACAGATGTTCTCAGAAAAGGACCATACACTAATTAAGAGCTACAGTGCTCACGCAAAAATAAAGATTAAATTGAAAAGTCAATCAATATAACCCAGTAAAAAGTAATGCTTACCAGAAGCGCTTCCGGAAGGCATTACTTGATAACGAAGCCCTTCCAAAGCAAATAAAGAATGTCTCTTTTAAAGCGCTTCTTTCATATGCTCTTAGAAGCAATAAATTCTGCCTTCTTAGGCACTAAGAAGCGCTATTTTTATGTTGACAACATTAGTGCTTCATGGTATGCACACTTTATTGCTTTATTGTAAGCATTATTCACTGCTTCAAAGAAGGCACTCTGGGAAGCACGCCAGAATGCCTTCCCCAATTGCTTTATAGTATGCAAGGCGGTGAAGCGCTAGTTTGGAAGCAAACAAATGTAGTTACTACTTACCAAATCCAGGTCAGATAAAGCGGTAAAATCAATAATAAGTTCGTAGAAAAAAACATTCGATGCAGTATATTTAAATTCTGATTTTTTTTCATAATTAAAATGATGACAAATTTATACGTTTTTGATCCATTAGACCAGGTAGTGTAAAGAATGATCCTGACAAATCTTATTTAAGATCACTTTTATATCTTTCAGATGGCAGCGTCAAATATAACATAAATTTTGATTTTGATCACATTGTTCCAGCTCTTCGTTTTGAACCATATAAAGGTCACAATGAACCCAAACACTGATATGCTGGTCCACTTGAAAGGCAATTTAATAAATGGAAGGATTTACAATATATTAATAGTGTAATTCCGCCTTCTATCAAAGACAAACTCCAAAAAAAGCTTAAAACTATCTAAAACACAATTTTTTGTAATTTTCAAGTTCTTTCGATTTTAAAAACTATTTATTATTATTTTTACACCTTGTACTATCCAATAAAAAATAAAAAATAAATTGACGGAAGTCATAATTAATTAATAAAATATTAATTCATTACATGGTTTTTTTTTTATTACCTTACAAAACCCTCTATCTAATAACAATTTTTTACACATACATTTTTTTCAAATGCAAAATCCAATATAGCCAATATTGCAAAATTTTAAAATAAATTATACGTGAGATTCAGTAGTCACTTGAAAATATATTGTAGAACATAGAATTTTAAAAACTCTTTTGATAAGCACAATAATGAGTTTTTTCTAAATCTAATCTGTACTGGGACAAAATAAATAATGTTTTTCTATATTTCTTCAAAAGCTAGTTTGATGTCAAATGAGGTGTATTTTACATACCCACCCAAAAAATTTTATTTCACGCCTATACGATGCATATTTCTCAAGTTATTGCAGTTTGAATTTGGAAATTTTTTTATTATTGTACCCCGAATATTTTTTTTTTTTTTGTAGGCTTGAGTAGTGATTTATCTGGTTTTGCACATAAAGTTTGGCATAGTTCTGAGATAGAGGATATTGATTAAAAGCCCTTGATATGTTTTACTTAAAACCTAAAGAAACAAAATCTTTTACACACTCAGATCAAGCGCTTTTACGCATTAAATCTGATCGCATTTGTTTCGCATACTTTGCGTTCGCGAACGATAGTTTAACCGAGGAGTTTATATATAAGGAGTCACAGATTTCATCAAACAAGACATCCTACAGGACATCAACCACAACATTTTGTCAGACAGGATATCCTTCCTCGGTGAAAACCGTGGAACGACAAAAACTCAAAGTGAAATAAAATTTTTATTTCATACATTACATTACTTTATTTTGACACACATTATTTTCATTGTTTACACTATTTACATTACATACTTTACATTGTTTTCATTATTTACCTTACATACTTTACATTGTTTTCATAATTTACCTTACGTAATTTACATTGTTTACATTATTTACATTACATTTTTTACATAATTTACATAGTCAACATACATCCAATTTTAAAAGCTTTATTTTGTTTGCATTACACAGTAAAACCCTAACTACGAGTGAGGATACCTCGTCGAGTCGAGGAATGTTTGATTTGAAGTCCTTTTGGATGTCTTGTTTGATGAATTCTGTTGCTCCTTATATTTAAACTCCTTGGTTTAACCTGCAGAAGAACTATCTGTTGCACATGAATAAACTTCCTAGTGTATATATTCCTTGATCAGATGTTTACAACAGGACATTTAATCCGGAACTCATACGCTACCATATACTTTTCTACTGCCACATAGGACTGATACTGCTATTTTATAAATTTGATTTGTTCATGAAACTCATACACAAATGATGTTGTTTTTTATAAGAAATGATGAAGATAATGATGCTGATGATGTATTAAATGCTAACCAAAATGGATGTATTAACCGGCATACATCTTGTACATACGTATAGCAAATGATTTCTTTTGTTTGTGCCTGGTTTCACAATGTGTTCCTAAAGTCCAATCGTAGCCTTTAAAGATTAATGTATGAGATGAGCCATACAAAACGTTAGAAGGCTCCATATTGTGTGATTGTGTAGAAGAAGATCAAAAATTAAATTTTTTTTTTTTTTTTAAGTTTTCTTTTTGAACAATCAAAAACGTAATAATATACTTGACATCGACTTAAAAATAATGTATTATAGGGTTGTCAAGCCCTGTTTCCGAATTATACGGTGAACCAGTTTTTTCTATTTTTCCAGTTTTTGGAAAAGTGCTGCGTTTTCTACACTAAAAATATAATATCTTCTATTAACTTTAAACGTTTTTCTTAAAAAAAATGTTGTTTTTTCTAGTTTTTTACTGTAGATTTATTTTCCACATCATTTTCTTCAATGAAATGTCCCTTGAATTAATTTCTAACAATTCAGTGAAATGCAGCACATACAAGAGTACACTCAGGAAGCTTCTGCTTTAAAAATATCTAGTTGTTTGGGTTGTAATACAGTTTCTTTATTTTTAATGTAAATGTCAGTCATTTGTAGAACAAATTAAATTTTTTACTAACCTTGTAGTTCATTTACAAAAACAACCCACATCAAATGACTGTTTTATGATTTTACATTCATTTTTTACAGTTGTTTTTTTGTTATTTAAAAAAATAAAAAAATAAATGTTTGTTTATTTTTTTCTACACTCAAAATAATAAGTTAGTAGAAAAGTTAGTAAAACGTCTTGTAAATAAGGTATACTATTTTTTAGCAAAATTTTTTGCTATAATCGTGTTTTCAGCTAAAATTTTTGTTATACTTATTCAGCACTTAACTGTTTTATACTAATGCTTTACTAATATACTAATGTTTTACTAATTAATTTTGCTAAAAAAAATGGTGCTGATAAGCACATTAATAGTGTGGACGGCAACCAGATTGAAATATATACGCAGAATGAAGTAGATGTCGCGGCATGTCAAGATGTAGTAGAGAAGAGGAAAATGATACTAAAAAGTACAACTCTAATAAGACATATAAAAAAAAACCAACCATGGAAGACTTTTGTATCTGGTTTTCATACATAAAACAAAATTGAGGATTAAAATAACTTAAATTTTGCGTTGTCACCGGCTTGCGAAAATAATTGTCTATTAATTAAATAAAACACAAAATAAAATATTTATTTATTTAAACTAAATGTTTATATGTGTGGTCAAATTGCAAACAAACATATACAGAAATGTAGACAGAGTAAAGTGAAAGATAAAGACAGGTAGATTTTTTTGTGGTTCCTTTTTCTTATTGCAAAAAGGGTTTTTTTTTCGTTTCGTTTGCTTATGTTTATTTTTTCATTTCGTTTCTATAATTATCTTCGGCAGTTGCGATAGCATCATTTAAACGATAGCAGCATTTAGACAACCATTGATGTAAGTAATTGAAAGACAATTTTAGTTATGTTATATATATTTATTTCTATATATTTTCAGATATTAAATAAATTCATGTCGTCAATGTGGAAAAATGAAAATTTTTATATTTCGTTATTATAGTAAATTATTTTTAAAAGAATCACAAAAATATGTTTTATGATTTTCAGCAAATAAATTAACTAAATTACAATTTTTATACAAATTTTTTGCGTTTTTTTCAGTCTACTAAAATTCAGCAAAAAATTTAATAATTTTTAGCAAGGCTTTTGTATTTCTAATCTACTAAGTGTTAGCAAAACTTTTGCTGAATCTACAAATTTTGTTGCTAAAAATCAGCTCGCTGATTTTCAGCAAAAGATTTTGCTGACATTAGCAACTTTTTTTGCAAGCATCCTCCTGACTAAAATTTTGCTGACTTTACAAACTTTTTTTTTGAGTGTACCATGTGGTTCATTTTTACTACAATTGTTAGTCATTTTTTGAACATTAAAAAACAAATACAATGTTAGTTGAATTTAATGAAATGTAAGTCGTCCTTTCTTTAAATTAAATTTCATTTGTTTTTGACTACAATTGCTGTCGTCTTCACCAACAAAATTTCCTAAGTGCATGTACACACAAAGAAACAAAGTGCCAAACGAATTGAAAAGTGTATTTTAATTGTAACAACTTATAAATTTAGTTAGTGCAACGCTATTTACATTATATTTCTCAATATTTTGGGTGTTGCAGCCAAAATTCAGTTGAATTAACCGAACTTTGTTCTGGAAACTAATATTAAGTTGTACCAACCGACTGAAATTCGTATTAATTGAATTTATGTCGTATTAACCAAATTTAAGTTGGCAAATAGCAAAATGTTTGTCTGTGTGTAGTATCTAACCTCCATCAAAGTAGAAATCCAGGTTTTTGGACGTGTTTACGGAAGGTGCAAAATCATTAAATGTACTTCGTTTAAAGTCCTGCCAACATACTTTTTAATTTAAATTGACAAATAGACAAATTTAGTGACACCTCTTAGAAAATATTAGACAGTGCCATGAGCAAGTGGCAGGTCCTATTCATAGAAAGTAACCCATTCTATGGTAGTTGTTCTAAGTCCGCCATTGGGATATTTTACATGGTTTACACAAAATTCATGTCATCTAAATATATAATACTCCGACTTGTTTTAATTCAGAATAGTAAAAGTAGTATGGCTTATTGACTTGAATGTTTGGGCTTGATTTTGTTCTTCATTTCTTTTTTTTTTTTTTGGTACGTTATTGCGTGTTGTTGCATGGCCACTTCCGGCTAAAAGTATACCACTTAAGATTCTATTCTTTACGTTGCATAATCAAACATTTTTTTACTGCGTGTTTTTTTTCGTAAAAGATAAAACAGAACAAAAGAAATTCTGCAACAACGACAAGTAAAAAAAAAGTTAAATGATATGAAAGGAAGACATCCTGAATGAACAATATTAAAAAAGCCTACAAACATGTTTAGAACAAGAAAATGTCATGCACCAACACACTCGGCTACAAACAAATATGTACACTAGGGTGGGGCGATTAGTATGAAAGGAAAAAAATCTTAATGGGAGCTTCGCGTTTCTGATTCTTACGATTGTACTGAGCAAAAAAGTCCACTAGACCATACGTCTACGATGAAAATCAAGCTTCCACATTTTGACTTTACGGCAAAAAAAGCCCTATATTGCAATTAAAAATTAACCCCTTAAACCGCCCCCACAAATATGATTGATGCATTAATCTGCTAGAGAATTTTCCAAAGAAGAGATTGATACCGTAATCTTGGATAAGTTTCTCCTACTTCCTGAGATATGTCCATCCAACACATTGTTACTTTCACAAAATACGGCTAAAAAGTCAAAATCTGGAAGCTCGACTTTCACCGTCGACGTATGGTCTAGTGGACTTTTTTGCTCAGTACAATCTCAAGAATCAGAAACGCGAAGCGACCATTAAGATGTTCAAATCGCCCCACCCTAATGTACACTCAGATTTATATACAGATTTTTTTTTTTGTTCCTTCTGTGTTGCTGGATATAGTTGAAGATGTAGTTGTTTTCTCTGTCACAATGTACTGTGGGGTGTTTCACAAATCTTTTTGGAAAATAATTCAGCCATTTATTACTGGCTGATCGAATTGCCATGAAACTACACACAGCAATAATCAATGTAATTTCAAGATTAGGGTTCAAGAAATGGTCCACTAGATTCATCAGGTGCTGATTAATTCGAATCCAAAGCAGCACGCCTGTGGTACTCAACAATTTTGAGAGTTTAGCAATTTTATATTTATTAAAAATTTTCAAAAATTAAATATTTTGTTAAAAGCCTTATCTCTGGCTTTATCTGACTAGGCATTCTAAAAATCGGTATCCGATTATTGTCCATTTTTCGAAGTTTGGTATAAGACAAAAATTGGTATTAGACAAAAATTTTGCAACTTTCTATATATGACATTCATAAAACCATTATTGTTTAACTTCGAAAAGAAGACGATAATCGTCTATTATTTATAGAATTGTCTTTCCGCGCAATGGAGAAAATTGAATTTTTTTTTTTTGAGAAAATTTGCCTACAGCCCTCATTTTTAAACGGATTTGAAAGCATGAAATTTGAAAAATAACTGCATAAATTCCATATCGATTCCTTATTTCCGATTTTTCAATCATTTATTTAATTTTTTTTTTTTTGTAAGTCATCAAAATCCACAAAATCAATAATTTAAAAATTGTGGAATAAAAACGAAATGTATCTCAACTTTTAAGGTACTTTTATTCTCTCTTGATAATCGTTTTCAAATCCACGGTTACTTCTTTGTTTTGCCTTTTATATACGAATTAAGTTGGAAATTTAGAGTTTTTATTTTTAGTATAACATCTTCAAAAATTTACCAATTGTGTTTGTCTTTTATGGAGATTGAATAATTAAGGGTTAGGGGAATAAAAAGATGGCCTCTTATGTACTATCTTTTCGGGGGAAAATGTATATAAATAAAAAAAATGGCGTTTTCTTTTTAAACGTTAGAAAATAATTTGTATTTCATTTAGGGTTAAGTTTATTGTTAAGCCTACGGTTTCTACAATTCATAACCTTGCTTTTTATAAGGATTTCTAATTTATCTTCAAATTAATTAATTTCAGATAATTCACAATTTGGACTTTTTGGGAATAAATTAAAATTAACAATTTAATTAATTAGGGTTTTTTTACTTTAGCCATAAGTTTGACATATTTTAGTTTTTAAGTTTTACGTTTAAGTTTTACTTTTACTTTTAACCTTCATTTTATCTTTAGGTTAAAGTTTTAATTTTAGGTTTAAGATTTTGTTTTCTTCACTTTAGAATTTAGTTTTTTTTTCTCATTTTTCACCAATTGGCTTTAAACTTCAGATAAGGGATGTTGTTTGGCCGACGAGTAGAAAAATTCTGTGTTGATTTTGTTGATTTGTTGACATTAGCTGCATTATTATTGACAACGGCAAAATGACATTTTTGGTGGGAACAGCTAGGGTTGCTACAATTGGTACTATTGTTCGGTACCTTTTGTTCACAAAGTGAACAGAGATGAATGTGGATATTCTGCTTCATTGACGTACATCTTTACAATATTCAATAATTACAACTGTTAACGAGCAGAGGAAGCTCAATAGTATTATTAACAAATTTGTTAACTTTTTAAATAAAAAACATGAGTAAAGTAGTATGAAAGTTTTTAAAAATATTAGGTATTTTATTAAAGAGTAAGTGCGTCATCTTATTGAAAATAAAGATACTGAAATTAGTTTCAATTATTTTAATGATGGGCATTTGTGTAGCAAAATATTGGTTTTTAAATAAAGTAAAGATCAACGCTTTTGGTAAAGATAACGACGCTGTAGTAAAAGTCAAATTGTGACCGCGAATCTAATAAAAACTATCAAGAGAGAATATTATAGCCCTTAATTTAAAATATATTTCATTTATATGCCACAACTTTTAAATTTTTTATAGCAGAAATATAAAAAAAAAAAATTGGAAATTTCTCTGATTTTTACGACTTTTTAAGGATGTTAAATAAATGACATTTAAAAATGAGCATGTATTCAATTATTTTTCAAATTTTATGTTTTTTCAAATTCGTTAAAAACTGTGGGCTGCAGGCAAATTTGCTCAAAAAGTCCAATTTTCCCCACTGTACACTGGTCCGTTTTTGCGCCAACGGAAAATACAAATTAAGTCCGATTGCTTTGAAAAGTGTAGGGGCTATTGAAAAAAAAACGTTACTCAATTAAATGAAAAATTCAGTCTTATACCTAATTCACGCTTAAAATAAAATGCCGCTTAGGTTGAAAATTATATAAAAAAGGTCTATATATTTACCGATTTTCCCCAAATTTGAAGCATCTTCATGAAATCGGATCTTAAGATTATGTGCCATTCTTGAACCGAATCGGATATGGTACCTATTCTAATGATATTTAATACATAGCTGTACCTTGCTATTGGTTTTACTAAAACAGAAAAAAAGTGTTTATAATACAAAAGGAAACTCTCACAAATCCCAAAAAAACACTGTAAACACCAAAGAAGGGAGTTTTTACATTTATTGCTCTCTAGTCTCTATTTGAAGCGATGCTTAAAAAGGATAATTCTCTTTTTTTAAACTAAATCAGATCACCTGCACCCGCTTTTAGTTTTCCTATTTCGGTGGTGCACTCAGAGGAAACTTTGGTTAAAGTGGAAATTTGAAAATAAAAAAAAAATTGTCGAAATCGGAGGGGCCCTGGGGGAGGAAGGGAAGTAAACTAGACCGCACTTTGTCTTTTTTAAAAGTTTGATATAATTTTTCTTAAAAATAAAAATTATGTTTTTTCGACCTTTAATTGTGCAATGCAAACGAAATAGATATATCAAAACATTCCTGAAAGTGGTGAGTTAATATATTTGAAAACAAAACATCTATAGATTATTTGTTTGGACAACATCGAACGTGAAAAATTTTCATTACTAAAGGTATTGCATGGAATTTTTTTGGTTTATTGAATAGCTTAAATTGGCGCTTTCATTGGCAAAAACTCGGACTTTTTACTTTTCAATTTTAAAAAATTATAACCAAAAGTTTATTTTTCGATATTGTATCATAAATTATAATGTAAGCAAGATTATTCAAAAAAAAATAATTTTTTTTAATTAATAAATAAACATTGTACGGTTTCTTGTTGAACAAAAACCAAATAATCTTGAACGTCATAATTGAATTTCATATGCACTTTAAAAGACAACCCACATGAGTAAGATTACTGATTACAGAAATGTTTAATTTTTGAAAATCAAAAAAAAAAAAACAAATTGGCAAGAGCTGAAATTTTTAGAGTATCCGTGGTGTCCTACTGTTGGGTCTTAGTGATCAGCGCCTGAGCATTCTAGTGAACCATTCTTTGAAAATTGAGCTTGAAATTACGTTGATATGGCTGTGTGAAGCTTCGTGGCAATCGAATTATTTCCAAAATATTTGTGAATCGCCCCACTGTCCTTCAATGGGGGGTTTTTTTTGTTGCGTTATTTGCAACTCAAGCATGTTCAAGTGGTTTTTTTTTTTCTTCATCTTTCGTTGTAGCCATAAAATACAAATATAAGTAAAATGCACCACCACCTTAAAGAATTCCAAGGAAAAAGTAGTAACAGTGAGTAACAGTTCCTAAAGACAACAACTTCTTAAGCACGCACTCGTTTTGTTTTGTTTTCGAAAACAAAATTTTATACACTGAAATTTTGTTAAGATTTTTTTTTTCCTATTTTTCACATTTTTTCATATTTTGTTTCTAAAGTTAAAGATACTAAAGACTGTAATAATGATACTGGTGCTGATGGCGTTAATGCTGGCTGGCTGACGGTGTTGATGATAATGGGGTATGACGATGAAGCATGTTTGGGTTATACTGAATATGACAAGTTTATTTTAGTTTTTTTTTCTTTTTAGTTTAAGATTTTATTAAAGCAAACTTTCTCCTTTTAACAAAAAAAAAGTTAAAACTATGAATAGTGTAAATACCCAATGGCTTAAAAGATTTTATAAAAAAAAAATTCTAAAATAGATCTATTGTTATGATTTTATTTGTAGTATAATTAAGAAATGTTCTCAAGATTTATCTTAAAATAAATTTTATTTTAATTTATGTTATAATATTTTCGATTAAAAATAGTTTTCAATGACTAAATATATGAAAAACGTTATATTAGGCTGTCTCGAAACTTTAATAACAGCGAAAAAAAGTTTAGAAATAATCACAAAAAAATAAAAAAAAAATAATCGCACAGGAAGTTTGCGAAACAAAATGTTGATGTACAAAGATTTTGTGGGTTAAGCTGCTCACATTTAAAATATCCTTTTCCCTTCTTGACCCGACCCGTAAACATATTAAAAATACCGACTCAGAGGATGTTTATGTGTGAAAATATATGCTAATTTTCAAGCTCCTAGCTCCAGTGGTTTGAGCTTGGAGACAGTCTTTACTTTCCTAACCCCATTATTAACAAGTACTTATGGAAATATTAAGAGACAGTTTATAGTCTGTAAATTAGCTCATGAGCTAAGAAACATTAATTTTAGACTGACTAAAAGCCAGACTTGGGCAACATCAATTACATTTCACAATCATTGACTTGTGGACTTTTTCTATATCATTAATAATTTCAGACCAACGGTTACACTCGTGGGATTAAACGCTTCCTTGGAAAGTTTTAAATTTTATCAACACCAGACATGGGACATAATACCAATAATTGTGTATTTAATTGCAGGCCAATTACTTTTTAACGTTTAATTACATGTAATTGGGTGTAATTGCCCTGTAATTAAATACCCCGACATTGTTACTAATCTCCATGTTTGGAATAAAAATATTTAAAAATTTTCCAAGAAAGCGTTTAAGCTTAGAAGTGGGAGGGTTGGTCTGAAATTATTAATGATATAAAAAATTTCAAAAGTAAACGATTGTGAAATATAATTGACGTCACCCATGTCTGCTAAAAGCCATATACTCGTTTCTACACCCAGAGAAAACCAGGAATAAGTATCATCAATTTTAATCCAAAGTAACAATTACATCAATATTGATGAAACATTTCATAAACAATAAGTATTATAATGAACATATAATGGTCTCTATGAATTTTTTTTTACACAAAAATATTGAATTCCTTGTTACAAAATACAAAATATCCTTCATATATATACACTTAGAATACTATGTAGGTAAAAACCACTGCAAATGTAGTTAAAAACAAATGAAATTGCACCTAAAGAAATGGCGACTTACATTAAAGTAAATTCAACTAACATTGTCATTTGTTTTTTAATGTTTAAAAAAATGACTAACAATTTTAGTCAAAATGAACCACATGGTAGTAAAAAATAAACAAACATTTATTTTTTTATTTTTTTAAATAACAAAAAAACAACTGTAAAAAATTAATGTAAAATTATAAAACAGTCATTTGATGTGGTTTGTTTTTGTAAATGAACTACAAGGTTAGTAAAAAATTTAATTTGTTCTACAAATGACTGACATTTACATTAAAAATAAAGAAACTGTATTACAACCAAAAAGTGTTTTTCCAGTGCTATACTCTCAGAAATTACCAACGGCTAAAAAGTCTAACCACTGTTGAAGTATTTATTTTATAAAAATTATGATGATTTGCTTAAAAAAGTTTGTAGTCGGAAGGTTCCGAGTTCGGGCCCGGTTTTAGGCAAACATTGTTTTTGAGTTTTTTTGCTTTTAATATTTTTTTCATATAAAATTGATTTTTTTGTTTCTGGGAAAAGCTCTTTTCAAACCTTCTGCTGACACATTTGTGCAGCCAACTGTTATACAGCAGTTATCGTTAGTGCCAACTAACAGTTCGGCCAAAAAACTATATGTGGTCTGGTTTTTGATATCTAGAGGCAATGAGGATACATTTTCATACTGGAAACATGTTTGTTGAGCCGACTTAATTCGATTTTGTGTATAAAATATATCGAAAAAGCCGAAGTTTAGCTATAAAGATAAAAGTTCAGCCGTCGAACTATTTTCGATTTGGCCGAAGTTTTGGAGGCCGAACAGTGAATGCATTGATTAACTTCAGACTTTTCTGTAAATTTGACACTCAATATAGCATCTAGTCAGCGCAATAAACATTTCGCCAATTTTGAGCATAATACTTTTAAATACCGAATGCCAACGAAATGCATTTTCTGGCCGAACTGTTCGGTCAGATACTAGTTATCATTCATTTACGTTTTAATCTATCAAGAATTATATGTCTCGTTAGCTCAGTGGTTAGAGCTGTCGGCTGCCAATCTGGCGCCCAGGGTTCGAATACCGACGGAAACAAACAAATTTTTTTTTTTTTTTTTTTTTTTTTTTTAATCTTATTTTGGAAGACGGGCCTTTTGTCTAATCATGTTATAATTTTGGGCTTGGGAAGGCACTTGTTGCCAGCACTTGTACCATTTGCTAAAGTGCCTTGTCAGCGGTGGTCTGTTTGCCTTTTTCTGACTAAGTCCGTGATATTGGATACCTACGCTGATAAGGGAATCTACATGCCGAATTTCAAGTTTGTACACTCATAGAAAAAACTTAGAAGAAACATTAGTAAAGCCATTAGTAATCCAACTTTGCTAGTTTAAAACGAATTTTTAGTTGAGAATTTAGTTAAAATTTTGCTATTTTGACTTGAAGAAATACTAAATGTTTAACAATTTTTTTTGCTGAATTTACCAAAGTCTTAAAATATTATTTTGATAATCAAAACCAGTCCTCAGCATCGCTGCAATGCGATGTTTCGTTGTCAGTATTTGTGTATATTTTATATATTTTGTCAGTATAAAATAAACAATTGGAGTGAACACGTCGTATTAGAAAAATATTTAGAAACATTTATGCAAAGGTTTGTATTAAAATCTAATAAAAAAAAAAAGCTGCCAGGAAAACGTTGGTAATGTGTAATGCTTACCTTTATCATTATTTCCCAACAAAAAGTAATGAATTACCGATAATGGTTTACATAATCAATTACTTTGTAATGAATACTCCTTACCTTTTGCATTATTTCGAAACATAAAGTAATGAGTTACAGATAATTGAACACTCATGGATAAATTTGTAATGATACCTCATTACGTTTTATATTACTTCAAAACATAAAATAATGACTTACCGATCATCAATTACATAGTGTATGGATTATAAACGTAAAGTAATTATTAAAATATATTTTTAGAAATCTATTTATAGACACATTACTTTGTGATTTTTTGTAATCATGAGGGTAAAGTGTATATTTTTGATATCACGTACGAAAACACGAAGCACAACAATTTATTTATGTTTTAAGCAACCAAATATATATATGCTCAGTTGGTAGAGTTCTCGCATAACTAATTGTTAACAACTAGAGACGGCAGGTTCGAATCTCAGCGTGACCACGTCATTTATTTAATTAAAAAAATTATATGTAATAATTTTTTTAAAAAATTTTTTTTTTATGAAAATCTATTTATAGACACATTACTTTTTTAAAACAAG
Organism: Delia radicum; assembly: GCA_021234595.1. Classification (NCBI taxonomy): domain Eukaryota; kingdom Metazoa; phylum Arthropoda; class Insecta; order Diptera; family Anthomyiidae; genus Delia; species Delia radicum. The sequence goes on from CM037853.1 coordinate 26,408,979, forward strand.
TAACCATATAAGTAACCAATTACTTTATCCCCTACAAGGTAATGAGTCCACCCATTACTTTTAGACTCATCGCCTGTAAAATTCATCAGTGAAGTAAGGTGTAATATAATGCGTGCAGCCCTATGTCGTTACATTACTTTACCCATGATTTGGTAATGTTTGGCTTTGCTGGCCTCTAATAAATATTTAAGAAATCACCGGTATAAGGTTTGCCATATAGCACCATCATAATCTATCGAACTCCACTAGGGTGATCGATGTTAGAGGCGGCACCATTACGTAAAACTACATTACGCACAAAAAAATATATATATGTCTACTATTTTAAGTCCCCTACAACATATTCAAGGTTTAGTAAAATCTGCGGATTCACCACTGTGTAGTTTCCTTGTGAGTATGCGAAATAATGGCTATTGGAATATTTCGTTACGCTACAAATATTAAACATTTTTCTGTTAATGTGTCAAGGTATTTAAAAAAAAATGCTTAACAATTCCGTAAAAACTCTACTTAACTCATTCTTATAATTTTCCTTTTCATAAATAACTCACAAAACTTTATCCTTCATATGAAACTTTTGTATCACATTCCATAAAACCTTTAAACATAATCCCTTTTTAAAACTCATTAAGTATTAAATGTATTTAAAAAAACATTTACATTTAAGAAAATTACAATAATTTTGAAATATAGCCAGAATAACGTAAATAATCCTTTATTACTCAAGACAAAGAGACACAGAAACTGAAGAAAATGTTGCAGGAAACACGTTCATACGTTTATGACACATACCGTTGGAAAAACAATTTTGCACCCAAAATAACAGTCAAAAGTACACAAACACAGTTAAAACATTCAAAGAAAAGACAACGACGGACAGACAGACAGACAGACAGCAATCTTAAACACATACTTGTATAATGATATGCTATGACACAATATAACGTGATAATCACCTTATCTTTTGAACAAGCGCAATATCTTATAAGACGCACATATACGCATACACCCACAGAGGCATGCACTCATACACTAATTCAAATACAGTTAATGTCTCATTAGAACAATGTTTAAGGTGTTTTTTTATATTGCTGTGTGTGTGTGTGTGTGTGCGTGTGTGTGCGTGTGTGTGTGTGAAAAAACAAATATATCTTCTTAATTGAATTTGTCTAATGTTTTCACATTTTTTTTTTTGTTTTTATTATAACACGAAATTGTTTCACGCACTTTTTTGGAAGCAAGAACCAAACCTTGTATAGATGGATATATTTAACTTGAATGTATTTCAACATTAACACTTATAAAATGATGATAATCCCTACTTTAACAATATTTAAGAAGCATGAACACTTTTCTAAGCAAATATTAACTAAAAGGGACTAACTGTGAAACAGTGGGACGGACATATTTGGAAATAATAGGATTAAAATGCAATCCCGGTTAAAAACGCAAATATGTTTATTACGGCGGGTCGATTTAAAAATCGCTCAACGTTCAAGGAAAATCGTATTCTAGGGATCAAAATAAGAAACTTTGCGAAGGAACCATACCTCTAAAACGAATTCTGATGTCCCGATTTTGAAAAAGCCCACTTTGATATTTCAGAAAGTAGGAATAATCTCTCCAATATTATGGGAGCTACTTCTTCTCAGGGAGACGCGCTAGCAGATTAAAGCATAAATCATCATTCTAGGTGACCGTTAAGGTGTTAAAATTTAAGTTGAAAGAGGGCATTTTTAACCGTGTTTTTATAGCAAAATTTACAAATCTCGGGATAGAGATATTTCAGAAAGTAGGAGGAGTCTTTCCAAGATTAGGGTCTCTATTTCTTCTCCGGAAGACGCGATTGGGGCACTCTAAATGGGTCAAAGTGGAATTTTTCAAAATTTGACCTTACGGGTCAAAAGTCGGGACATCATAATTCGTTTTAGAGGTATGGTTCCTTCGGCAAAGTTTCTTATTTTGATCCCTAGAATACGATTTTCCTTGAACGCTAATATTTAAACTTGGACGTATATGGTTGCGTATATGGAAATATATGTTTCATATATGGGCATATATGGAAGTGTATGCTTTTACATATATTAAAAAAGAACTCATATATGGAGGTATATGTGATTACATATTTCCAAAACGTGCTCAAATATGGACAATATCCATATATGACAATCGTTTGTATGGAAAAATAATTTGTTTGAAAGGTGCGGATCGGAATATTGGACAATAGGTCTATAACATCAGTGCTAAAAGTTTGAGCCATATGTGACAACGCTTTCGGATCAAAGGTCAGATATATGCAAATTTTACTATTTATATGAAATAAATTTTCAAAACTCCGTAACTTTCTACATTATTTTAGGAAAATATCTAGATTTATTTATTTTAATAAAAATTAAAACACATTCTTTGGAAATCAACAGTAGTATCCCTTTGGGTCAAAGTGACCCACTAACTATATTGTCGCAAAATTCTTTAATATTCCTCATGATTTGGTGGAAATTAATAGATACTTTTATATAAATATATGAATTGCAATACTGAAAACAAAAATGAATTAATTGTGAAAGGCGTGGTAGAGAAGAATGAGTGTATTTTCTGAAAATCATAACTACATTGCAAATTTTCAATTTTTTCTGAATCAGACTGCGCAGTTTCTGGTATTGAACCTTCGTCGTGACCGTTTTTTTTTTGAATTTTTGAATAATGTAATATTTGTTATGTTTTTATTTGTTCGATTGCGTCTATATGAAATTTTTCTGTGCAATTACTGAGCGTGGTATAGATAAAATGATTTCTTATGCCACATGCACTCGCACTACACGTTAGACAGAGCGCTTTAGCCCTCTGAGCTATCGTCAGGTCGAGTTTTGTTGTGATTAAAACTAGTTTTATTCAATACACGGTGTTTTTGTTCTTGCATGCATAACCTCAGAAGTACAACTCCAACAACACAACAGTTCTATTTTTAGAAATTTACCTCACTCTAATGTCCACTGCTTTCCCATATGTTGTAAGTGATGCCATATCTATGATATATTCTTTGTATATTCGATAGATGGCAAATTTAAGGCCAGTAAACCATGCAAACTTGATTTAGAAATTTTTTTAATTTTAAATAACTTATTCAAATTAAAAAAAAAGTTGTAAATTAGCATTTTTCGAAATTTTCCGGCCTATAGCTTTTATAGGATAACAAAAAACAATTTAACAGATAAGTAATAAAAAAGAAAGATAGTTACTTTCATTAAATGTTGTTTTTGTTCCTCATTTTTTGTTATTTTGCCATGAAATACATGAATCAATTTAATGCTCTTTCGGCACTATCGTTGACAACACTAAAGTTGTGGAACAATATTTTTGCCTCCAAAACATTCCATGAATGTGGGTCTTTTTTCAATAAGTCCATGGGAATTTCAAATCTCTTTCAAACTTTTTTCGTATTTTTTGAAAAATTGAAAATGAATTTGTTGAAAATAAAATATTAGAATTATCTCTGAATATAACGTTTTTTTTAATTTTCCGTTTTTATTACAAGATTTTTTGATATTTCTTCAACTTAATTTTATGCATTAAAAAATAAAATCAAGACAGTATTGTTAGTACCAATACCAAAATAATATTAGTTAGTACGTATAATCATGCTTTAGTTTATATAAATATATATGTTATTATATGAAAATACAACACATGTATTCTCATATAGTAGTATGTATTTTTATATATACAAATTTGTTAATCTAAATTTTTTAATGCGATGCCATATATCTTATGATCTTTTTACATATCGACCAATATATAATCGCATATGGCATATACAATTATATATGGTTATTAAAGTTATATATAATAACATATGGTGCAATATTCACAAAAATGTATATCATTTTGTGTAAAACGATATCGTTCTATCTAAATGTATTAAAAATTAAAAAAGATTTATACCGCAACACTTTTGAAAACCGCAAAAAGTGTTATGTTTCTTAATATTTTGTTATGGACTTTGCGGATACATTAGAATGATCATATACATATTTGTATGAAATTGTGTATATTTTCATGCAATCATATACACACATTTTATATTTAGCGCATTTTTACTAGCCAAAACTCGGATCTAATTATATTTAGATGTATCAGTTTACATAAAATCATATTAAATCAGGTCAAAATCCGGATACAATAACATTTGGTTTTTATATAATTATATCTACTTGTATCAGTTTAGATATAAACTGATACAATGAGATTCAAATCTGATACAATCTAATACAATTCTGTCGGGCCATAATTCGGATAAAATTGTATTGGACATTTACCTAATTGCATCAGATTAGATCTAAAGCCTTACAAAGCGATACAATTATATGGGTCCATATCTCGGATGAAATTTAATAAGATTACACATAGAAATTGATATGTAGAAATATATTGAAATCGATTTGGGGGTAAAATTATAACTTTTTAATTAATTTGTTGTTCATTCCCAGTAAAATAGTAATATCCAAATAAGAAGTTTGCATAACAACTTTTACTGTATTAGTTATAATAGGTTATAATTTATGTTTTACAACCGATTCGTTTTGTATGGAGTTTGTCCTATTTGCAATAGGTTCTTTACCATCACGGAAGAATTGGTTGCTTTAAAACCGGATTTAGAACCAGTTATAGAACTGGTTCTGTGACAGAAGTACCTTACATTATGACTTACAAGAAGCTTTTCTGGAATAGATTTAGAGCTAACAAGATCTAAAAATTTTTGCTGGATTGTATTAACAGTCAAAAACAAATGAAAATGTTGTCCTCGTTATAGCGGTTTGGCTAGCACGCCACGGGAGACGATCGAAAAAAAAGTTATCACCTTCCTTGGCAGAACTGCAAAAAGTATTATATCAATGAGCCAGGTCATATTTGAAGAAACTTATATATACAATTTCAAGTTGCTCGGCAAAGAAGATTGGGCAAGCCGTAAAGGCGTAGATTTTCCGCTTTTTGCCCCTCCCCATATTTCTTTTCAAAAGTCCTCTGTACACTCATGTCTACTCGTGATTACAAACACCAATACAAAATTTCAAGTAGGATGTCTACATGGGATAAGGGACCCACACACCATATTTTGAGTTTCTGGCTTCAGCGGTTTTGCCATGCCGCCAAGAGTGAGACTTTTCCCTTGTTAACCCATATTTTACCACGTAGCACTATATTTGTGAGTTAGATGTTATTCTAAGGAATACATATTGACAGGGTTAACTAAAAAAATTGTTTTTGTAATTCATATATACAAATAAAGTATCTATCGATTTCAACCAAACAATGAAGAATATTAAGTCTTTAGATAGCTTGTGGGTCACTTTGACCCAAATGAGTTACTACTCTCAGCGAACTTATGCTGCAAATATTTGCAGTTATTTGAGCTGTAATACACCATTCTTTCGTTTTTAAATGACAAAACAGTCATTTGTAGAAGAAATTTAATTTTTAACTATAATTTTAGTTCATTTAAAAAAACAAACCACATAAAATTACTGTATTGACATTAAACATTCATTTTATACAGTAGTTTTTTTTTATTTAAAAATATAAAACAAATAAATGTTTGTTTATTTTTTACAACATACGTCGTTCATTTTTACTGTAATTGTGGTTCATTTTTTGAACAGTAAAAACCAAATGTATTGTTAGTTGAATTTACTGAAATGTTAGTCGTCTTTTTTTCAAGAGAAATTAGTAGTCTAAGTGTAGGGTTATTTTCCAAAATTTTTTTCCTGTACTGTTTATTAAAAAGATCGTTAAATAATGTAGAAAGCTAACGAGTTTCAGATATTTAATTCATATTCCATATATCTGACTTTTGAGCACGATGCGCGTTCCGAAAGCATTGTCCGATTTGGCTCAAATTTTCAGCACCAAAGTTTTAGACCTAGTGTCACAATATTCCGACCCGCGCACACCTTGAAATTCAAAATTAAAAAATCGGCTGTCACCGTAATGGACATATGTATATTGAAACAGGCGCGGATCCTGGAAAATGTTTTGTGGAGGGAGGGGGGGGGGGGGGGGAATGTCCCATTTTCCCTACCCCTGGATCCGCGTATGATAGAAGTATATGTTATTTCATATTAGAGAAAGATGACCATATATGGGCAAATATGGAAGTATATGGAATTTCATATGTGCAAACAGGACTCATATAAGAACATATAAGGAAATATGACATATGACTCCATATACCCAAAGAATATTACATGGATTAATGTATTTACTCAATTTTTTATTAAATTTAATTAGAAAAAATGTATTAAAATATGTAAATAGTTTTTATTTATGTGATATATTTGTTTAAAGTTGTAAAAATTACAGAAAAGATTGTGAAGCATATAACAATGATTTGTCCAATAAGTTTTACGAACCCATTTTAAAGACCGATTCCAAACACAACTTTAGTTTTTAATGTAAATCATAAGGACTCTGATGCATGCAAATACCTGAACTCCATTTAAATTGAAGTGCCTCAGTAGATATTCCCCAGTAAAATAAGCAGATTTTTTATTACTATTTTTCTTCATTACACAGAAAAAATTATCAACCTAAAATATCTAATTAAAGATTTGATTTGAATTTAATTTGTTTCCAAACAAATATTTAATTGAATCAATTAATATTTTAATTGACTTTTAAATATATAAATACATATTTTATTTTAGACGCAATTAGCATATTATTTTTTCATGCACTGTATGCATAAATAGAAAATTTTCAGTATAAAATACGAAATACATTTGAAGTTAACGAAACAAGTACAGACACAAACAGAGTCAGCATTGCAAAAAACACACATACCAACGTATAGATCACACACTTTTTTTTTGAGTATCATACAATATTAACGCATTTAACTTTAAAATTACATTAAGTTCAGAAGTGGTTTCTACCAAATTTTTAAAACTATTATTTTTGACAAATAAGCCCATACAAAAGTAAAAAATGTGTTTATTGTTAACGTTATGAATCGCAAATAGAAGTATAACCGTTACTTAATTTAAAACATTGTAGACGTATTTAAGATTATAAGTTTTTTCAAACACGACCTCACAGATAAAAATACGAAATACTCAAAACGTTCAATTAGTATGAATTGTTGAAGCGTAAGTTCAGATTTTCATTTAAAATTTCTAAAGTACAATTTCATAATAAAATCTAGCAATTAAATAGAAAATTCAAAGTTTTTTAATTATAAGAGAAAAAAAATTAAATTTTTGAATAATTCATATTTATAAGGTAAGATCCTGTAAGGTCCTGTTTAAATAAATTGTAATATTAATATTGTTCACAATGTTTTAATTTGATGTGGTCGTATTGTACTTT